>CM065802.1:164605964-166086095 GCA_033398695.1 Orobanche coerulescens
TTCTTGTTTTATGGATATGATAATTAGTGATCGTCTAAATGTGGTTGTTTGGTCGTTTGAATTGAACTTTCAAAAGATTCGGTTTAGCCTTGTTAAAGGCTTGCTTTCAAAACACGTGTGTTTTGTGAATAGTGTGGTTTGTGAATAACTATGTGAATTCTATGGATATATTTGGTGTTGATGTTGCACTTGGTATTGCGTGTGGACGTATATTATTTCTTTTCGGTGCGTTGTGGATTGACGTGGTGTTTTGCTAAGTTTTTGATGCCTCTGGGCGAATTGTTTGAATATCCTTGATGTGATATGTTATTTGTGTGAATGTGTGGATATGGTTGAAGGTCTACGGTGACACATGGCAAGTGATCATGTGGTCAGGATGCAACAAGTGATTGATCCAACCGTGAGAGCCTGAGATAATCTACGGTGGCACATGGCATGCGATCATGTGGCCAGGATGCAACAAGCGATTGATCCAACCGTGAGATGTGTGTGATTTGTTTCGCTAGCCAGCTCGGGAGGGTCCTTCGAGGCCTCGGGTAGGATCAATGATATAAGGCGATGCATGTGTTGTGATTTGTTTAGCTAGCCAGCTCGGGAGGGTCCTTCGAGGCCTCGGGCGGGATCAATGGTATTACCCTGTTCCCAAGGCGATGCTTGTGCGTGATTACGTTGTGTTGATTTTATATCCGTCGAGGACACGTGATGTTGGGCTCTGGCCCTGTGAACTGTTTTCGGTTTTCTATTTGCGAAAACAAAACCTTTGGGCTGTGACCCCTGTTGATTTTTGGAAAGAGAAGGATTCGGAAATCCTAAATTGTTTTCTATTAAAACTCTCGATGGCATTTTAAACTATTTTATAAATTGTTTCCCTTGATTTGTGATCTTTCGGTTTTGGAATGTTTTACCAAACTCATGCCTCGGGAAGTGCTTTTCGTTACGTTTGGAACTTTGAGGATTCCTGATTATTATTGTTCTTGGAACTTGTATTGTATGGCTCGTATTTTTGCACTTGTACTTGCACTAGTAAAACAGTGGAGTTTTGCTAACCCCCGAGTATTCGGGGGGTGGATGTCTATTTTTGCATTCAGGTTTTGGAGCATAGCACAGGGTCGGCGCGAAGGATGATGAAAGATGAACGATACTAATCACACGAGGATCCGTTGATGTCGTATTGGTCTAGTTGTCTTTTCTTTTCCGCTGCAGTATCTTTTCCCCGTTGTGCGGGAGTTTATTGTATTTTGACCCCTGCGTGGGTATGTGTTTGGAATTGAGTTGTGTGTTATTATTGAAAGACCAAATCGGTCTACTGAGTCTTTTTAGCCTTGAAGGCGATGTTTAGATGTTTGATTTTAGTTATCAGCCTGGTAGATCCTCGAGGAGAGGGTCTACGGCGTGTAATATCCCTGAGTGGATTGGGGGTGTTACAATGCTTACTAGAGCCTTATATTGGATATTAGATTTTGCGAGATACTGACTTAGTTTCATTTTATTAATTAGATGGACCCCTCAGACAAGAAGATTGTGACCCAGGGAAACGAAGATACGCCTACCCCGCCGACGACAATTACTGAAGATCAGCTTCGACAGGCCCATAGTCAAATTGAGGGTGTCTCTAGACCCATTCTGAACGCAGCTGTTTTGGGCGATTCAAGGGAGAGAGAGAGACCCAGAACTTGAGTTCCGTGATTGCGCACATTTTTCAAGATGTAACGGCATATCATAATCTGAGGGACGAGCTGTTTCAGTTATTGGAGAAGAAAAGGCAAGAGTAAGAGGAGTTGGAAGAGAGAGCGCATCAACTGGAAACCCAATCATTAGTAGACATCCAAACAATCGCCAAGCTCCGCAACCAGAAGTTTCTTCAATCCCACGGGATACAAATGCTGGAAGAACAAATCTTATATGAAAGGCACGAGCATGAAAAGTTCCAAGCTTTGGTGAAATCCAAGTTAGGAGCCGTGATCAACCTTATTCCTAACTCCAACATTGAGATCGGAACCTCATCACGAGCACCACCGACTGACGACGCTCTATTCCGCGAATACGAAGAAGATCCGGAGGAAGATCTGGAGGAAGATCCGGAGGAGGACCTGGAAGAAGAGCCAGAGGAAGACGCAAGTATGGATTCAGGAGATAATTAAAGGGTTCTATAATTGAGAGTGTTAATTTAACTTGTTTGGTGTCATGTACTTTTAAGGTTACGGCCTCAGTGCTATGAAACTTGAAATGTATGTTTTGGTAGATAAACCAAGCGTGACTGAAATCAACTATGTTTTCTATCCTTATATCAATTTCATTATTCGCGAATAATTAGCACTCAATCATACGCTTAAATCTACATGACAACATAAATTACTGATAACTCCACATAAAATTGCTAATCGTCACACATTCCCCTAACTTATAATAAAGGGCTGACCGAAGATGCGGGCGTCCACATGTGAACCGTGATGAACTCTTAAAACCGTTAGCATTTCATAGGTTACTAATTCCTCAAAAACATCTTCATAAAATCACGCCCTCGCATGAATCGCGAAGAGCGGCATCAACGCGATGATCGCTCACGCTCTCCTCTGCGGGGAAGAATTGGTAATGGTGCCATGGCCCAAGCCCTCACTCAACTGACGAACTTCCTACAACAACAGACTGCTAACAACGGGAACCACAATGAAACTCATGATCGTACCCTGGAAAGATTCTTACGTTTCAGTCCGCCAACGTTTGACGGAGAACCAGATGACATCAAGGCAGAATTATGGGTAGAAAGGATGGAGAGCATATTCAATGCATCCCAGTACACCGATGATCACCGTATAATGTTGGCTACGTTTCGACTCGAGGCTGCCACGCATGATTGGTGAAATATCATTAATGCCCGCTTGATAAGAGAGGATCGTGCTAGAACTTGGGTCAATTTCTTAACTGATTTTCGGACCCAGTACGTCTCAGCAGCAGCTAGAGAGGCTCGTCGAGATGAATTTTATCATCTGAAGCAAGGATCTTTGACTGTAGCTCAGTATGAGTCGCAGTTCAACCGACTCTCCAAGTTCGCACCAGGACTAGTAAGCACAGAGGAGGATAAGCTGTACAAGTTTACCCGAGGATTGAGGTTTTCTCTGCAACAGAGTCTGCTGCCAGTGAGAGTAACGACTATGGCGGAAGCAGTCGAAGCTGCAACCCGAATCGAAAGTGGGATGACACGTCTGGGACAGGCGAAGGAGCGCACCGCTACGAAGTTTAAGAGAACCGCACCAAACCTATCATCCAGACCACCCAGAAATTCCAACGCAAGACTTCTGGACAGAACACCGAAAAGAGGCCTGTGAACTATCTACCGCCTTGTCCGCACTGTAATAAGATGGGGCATAAACCCAAGGACTGCTGGAAGAAACAAGGGAGGTGCCTGCGCTGTGGAGATAATCAGCATCAGACTAGAGAATGCCCGAAGTGGGAGACACCAGACAACAATCAGCAGAAAAATGTGGCCAAGAAGGATGATCGCAAGGGCAAACGCAAAGCACCAACGAGAGTTTTTGCCTTAGCTGGACAAGAAGCTCCTAATGCGACAGACGTGGTGGAAGATACATTTCTTGTGTCAAACCACTATGCGCATGCAATATTAGATCCAGGATCATCACATTCTTTTCTTTCACCCCATTACGCACAAAAACTGAATGTATGTAAGGAATCACTACGTGTAAGCTTAGAGGTGTCCACACCTATGGGTGCAAGCCAGGAAACGGATTCGGTATTTAGGAATTGTGAAGTTGTAATTGAGGGTCAATGCTTCCCTGCTAACCTAATACTTCTTCCCATACTTGAGTATGACCTCATACTTGGTATGGATTGGCTATCTAAGAGCTATGCACAACTCGATTGCCATTCTAAGATAGTTCGATTATGCAAACCCGAACACCCTGTAGTTGAACTACACGGGAGAGCTAGAATTAACTCGAACCCAATTATATCAGCTACGAAGGCAAGAAAGTCCATTTCAAAGGGAGCAACGGGATATCTAGCTTTTGTCATGAACAAACCTAAGAGCAAAATGGAGATTGAAGCAATACCAGTAATATCAGAATACCCCAATATTTTCCCCACGGAACTCACTTCTCTGCCTCCAGATAGGGAAGTTGAATTTAACATATATATCTTTCCAGGGAAGGCACCTGTGGCTAGAACGCCATATCGAATGACCCCACTAGAACTGCAAGAACTGAAGGTTCAGTTGCAAAAATTGCTAGAGGTTGGATTTATCTGGCCAAGCATATCCCCTTGGGGAGCACCAGTGCTATTCGTAAAGAAGAAAGATGGCACGCTAAGATTGTGCATTGATTACCGAGAACTTAACAACATTACAGTTAAGAACAAGTATCCACTTCCTAGGATCGACGAACTATTCGACCAACTACAAGGAGCGACAGTTTACTCCAAGTTTGATCTTCAGCAGGGACACCATCAATTGAGGATCAAAGAGAATGACATACCGAAGACTGCCTTTCAAACTAGGTATGGTCATTATGAATTTGTGGTAATGCCTTTCGGATTGACCAACGCACCGGCTGTATTTATGGATTTAATGCACCGCGTATTCCGACCATATTTGGATCAATTCTTAGTGATATTATTTACGACATACTCATTTATTCCAAGTCGGATCAGGAACATGAAAACCACCTCAGGTTGGTGCTAGAGACGCTAAGAAAGCTGAGGAAGAAATGAGGAAATCGTATCCCGAATTATTTGAGTAGGAATTTGGGGACCAAATTCTTTTAAGGAGGGGAGGATGTAAAACCCCCTAAAACTCGATAGTTTACTACATGTATAATTGTTAAATCATGATGTACTCCAATAACAATTGTTTTAATCTACATCTAGTTTTACTCATTTATTCGTAAATTATTTTATGAACCAAATAATCAAATTAATTAAAATATAAAGTGGGAACATAAAATTCCTAATGGACCATGTGTATCAACACATATACACATAAACATACCATAAGACTCAAGCCCAAACTAAATAAAACCCCTAAGGCTTGGAATCACAATTTAAAGCCCAATTTAATCACTAGCCACTTCATTTAACACATACTTAATACTTATATCTATATACACCTAAAATACAAAAAAAATATAATAACACACACACACACATATCCACGGCCAAGACACTTGTGGGGGGGGGGGGGGGAGGGGAATCCTTGTCCCCCATGCAAGACTCAATGTCTTACATTTTCTCTTCCCAAGTATTCCACCTCCCAACCCCATTAAACCCTTTTAAAAATCAAACACCCTCATTCCTTTCACCCTTACACAAACAAAATCTGAAAATTAGAGAGAGTAAGGGAGAAAGGAGGCCGAAATCAAGAAGAAGAAAAGAAGAGAAGAAGAAAAGGTTGGTGCAACTAGTTCAAAGACTTAGATCTCTTCACCACTTCAAGAACTAAGGTGGGTAAAAACTATTCTTCTCACTTTAATATGAAATTTATCTTAAACAAAGATACATGTCCCTTACATGAAGTTCATATAGTCCACTTTTCGCATACTAATAGCATGCATGATGGTTTATATCTTGTTGCATGCGGAATTAGCCAATTTTGATGATTTAAGTGAAATGTCCCAAAACTTCTTATCAGTTAAGTATAATTTTATCTTCCTTTATATTCTAGAAATTATGTTTGGAGAGGTATATTTGTGTTATATGATTATGCATGTGAAGTTGGATGTTTAATTTGTGGCCTAGCAAAAATGGGATGATCAAAACGGACACAAAATAAGAATTAAGTGAAGATAAAGAAAATTATGAAAATTATTACAAAAAAAATAATATAATCTGACTTAAGGTCAGAAAATTCAATATATTCACTTGTTAATCACCTACCCTTAAAATTTTATAAGAAACGTAAATCATTTTCTAAGTCAACGAGTTAAAATCGACAAAACACGAAGATTGTGTAAATCCATCAAAATGGTGAAACTACTAAATAAAATCCGTATATTTCAGTTTGGAACATCAAAGTGGACATAATAACACGTTTAGCCTCTGTCTTAAAAATTTCGTAGTAATCAGAATCCATTTCCGGTGTCTACGGACCAAAAGTGTAAATTAAGACAAAATAAGGGGGTCAAATGATAAATTCCTCAAAATTTTGGAACCAAAGTAAAAAGTTCACCTTCTGGATCTGACCTTAAAATTTCATAGAGAGCGGAAGTCGATTCAAGATTTGGGGCTAAAATGCAATAATTGGTAAAATTGGGGTCAATTAGTAAATTTCAATAAAAATGGAATTATAAGATAAATTTTCAGGTCTACGGACCAGAATGTTAATTATCAAAGGATAAATAATTTATCCAAAAAACCCTATAACAATAGGAGTAAATTTTGGGTTTTGGGGTCAAAACGACATTTTAAATAAATTTTGGGGCAAAACTGGAAATTTTAGAAAATCAGTCAGAAACTGAAAATTCTGGAAAGTTCACTCAAACACCGAAGTTCCGAGTTCAATATGAACTCTCCCATAAGTCTTGTCACCATCCGTGACGAAAACCAAACCTCATGGGTATAATAATTCGTTTCGCAAGAATTATGGGCGTAACCATAAATTGGTAAAATTTAAACTAAAAATCAAAGATTGGAATTTATCAAGTCTGGAATCAGTAATCACAATTATATTCCAAAGATATGTCAATAACGGAACCATAATTCATAAAAAACTGGTGCCATGAATAAACTCCAAATCGCAATCGTATAATCAATTTACGCTAAGTATTGGATATATGACTCTGACCATATCATGTGCATTCACTGCAATGTGACTAACGAATAATCACATCTAACCGGGAACTAAGTGCCATACAAACAAAGTGCCACAGACAGATCCGCCTCTAATCCTATCGGGGAAAAGTGCCACGTCACCAGACGGGGGCCACCTCTTGAGCCCATACGAAACCGAGAGCCGATCTGAAATCTGGGGGCCACCTCTTGAGTTGTAGGGGCCACCTCAAGAGTCCCAAATTTGTGTCAGGGATGGTTAGACCATGTCTTGGATCGAGCAGCACGGCTGCGGTTCATGAACAAGGCTACCGTCGTTTCCTATTCCCTTGAAGCCAATGGACGGAGTGTTCCGGAGGTGACTGGGTCGTAGACTTAGGGTATAATCGCGATTATGGTATGATCCAGGCACTGACCCATAATTATGGACATGCCGAGCCCAGATAAGAGATAAGGAAGCACGTCACCAAGCGTGAGAGCGATAAGCTCAAAGGCCAAAGTTATAGTGACGGTCCGCCAAACGCCCAAGGCTACGGTCATTAAACCAAAGGTCGTGGCGATAGTCAAAGGCCAAACACTGATAACGGTCTAAGATGTTATAAGGAGGCCAAGGGACTTAGTCATATAGACAACCTCCCGAAGCTAAATACTCACTAGGCACTCGACGCCACATATTGTCATACTTAACAGCAATCTACGGAGATTGACTGTTCACTCATAACCTAATTCATCGCATTATATTTTGAAACTTATACCATCCATAAATGATAAGTTTTCAAAAGTGGGAGTAAAAATAGTATATATTTCAAAATAATTATATACGTATAATTTCAGAAAATATACTCAACCCAACTCACTGAGAATCCATTATTCTCACCCCAATTTGTATTATTTTTTTCTAAAACCCCACTAGATGAGGAGACCCAAGAAGATGACGAGATGAATGCTGATGACCAGTGGAGATCGTCGTTGAAGAACTGTCGAGACATAAATGTTGAAATAAATGCTCTTTTTTATTCTTGTATCAATAAAGTATTCTGATCTCCGCTGTACTCTTTGAACTTTATGTAACTATTCCGCTGTACTCATGAATGTTTATTTCATCGAATAACCAGACTTAGTTCACCGGGCTAAGATCTGGCATTTGAATGCTCTACTGTAATTCTATTATCACAAATGTTATTTAATTACGTTAGCTGTCGCATTCTCGTCCAACCCCGATGCGGGGGCATGACAAATCTGCTGGCTCCGCGGTAGGCGATGAGGTCGTCGCCGCCGATCTCGGTTCTTTGGCGAGGAGCCAGATGGTTGGCCTGTATCCTGGGGGTCGGATATGCCGAACTCCTGGTGACGGACTCGGGCTCCATCGTCTCGTGGCTGGGGCCGGACTGCCCCGGTCGCCATGAAGGGTCGCTTCCTAGGCGGCTGAAGATGGAGGTGTCCCGTCTTGCGAGCGCCTCTTCTTGCGAACCAGGGCCTCCTGGCGATCGCACGGTCATTAGCCCCTTGAACTTCCTTTTGCTCACGCGGCGGATGGCCGAGGGGGTTATAGCAGGCGGCGCGTCGAAAGCTCTCCGTCGCTCCCGTTGGATGGCCAGGGCTCCTTCGATCTGTTCCGCGGTTTGGAACTGATCGAGCGAGAGGCTTGGGCCATCTCTCGGGGGCGGGATCGAGAGTCTCGGGCCACGGCGGCTACCCTCCGCCATAGGCTGGGGCTCGGATTGAGACGGAATGAGGCGTTCGGCGTATCGGCCAGCGGCTTTCTTCGATGTGGAAGCAAAAGTCATGATTCTGAAAGCTTTCTTTGAAGAGCATTGAGTGTCTCTTCAAGTATATTCCCCGGAGTACAGTGAGTGTTCTTTCAGACGATAGGAATAAAAATGAAAGTTTAGATCCCCTTCTTCTAGCGCCAATTATTGTTGCCCGAAATATTATCTAGAGATGAATATTGCTGGAAGGGATGAGCAACAACAAATTGCGAGAGCACGTCCGTGGGAATGCAAATAATACAAGATTGGCCAGGGTTGTTAGTCCCGGGCTTGAATGCTCTCGCGAGATGTTATTAATACAAATATTCGGGGATACAAGTATTAATGTAAGAATGCGATTACAATGAGTGTAAAAGATCCTGTTATCTAGCTGTTGAGTGCTTGCCGGAAGAACTAGAGTTGCTCCGAGTTCTTGAACTGATGGGAGTTCTGGTTTTTGTCTCTGCCGACCGTCTTTCGGTTAGAAGTACTAAGAGAGAAATATGTCCGAAGTGTATAGCTTTGCCAAGAGAGTGAAAGCCAAGTAATGAGTTGAGCTTCTGAACTGGACGTGAACCCTTTTCCAAGTGTAGGGAGCCTTCTATTTATAGGAGCTGAGATGCTCTTTTACTGACGGGCGATCGCCTTTCTTGTAATATAATAAGGGGCGATCGTCTTTCGTCACATGGGCTGTCTGCCTTGAAGTCCGCGGCTCCTGCTGGCAGCCAGCTGTGCGGTCCAATGGGGAGCCTGCACGCGTCCTGAGTCGCTGTCCCGGGCGGTCCCACTGTGTACCTTTCGGCGGGTCTGTCGGTAGGTGAAAATATGGTGACAGGCTGTGGTCAACGATCCATGTCCTGTGGCGCCTTTTACGGATCTGCACGTGGGTCCTTGCATCGAGCTTCGGCCTTTCCCGACTGGACGGGCGATGGCTTCACGTGGCATGAGGCGGTCATCAATGGCCAGTCACCAGGGGTCGATCGCCAAGTACCAAGAGACGATCGCCTTAGATGTCGATGGCTCGGCACCGGGACTTGACCTGGGACCTTCGATCGGCCAATCTGCCTCGGCTGCTAGGCTCTGGCTCGGTCGTCCGGTCTTTGTGCCGATCGCCTGTTGAGATGTATAAATCTTGATACAACACCGTGGCTAGAGTTTTTCCAGACACTACACATCGCTTTTGCCTTTGGCATGTAATGAAGAAGTTTCCCTAGAAGTTGAATCATTTGTATAAGAAGAACTCAAATTTCAAGAAGCAAATGAAATGGTGTATAAGAGGATTTTATAGGATTGCTGAATTTAAAAATAGGTAGAATGAATTGATGGATGTATATAACTTGACAGAGAATGAATGGCTAAAGAATCTATATGCCATAAGGAAGAAGTGGGTCCCAATTTATAATTTGGATATTTTTATGCACGGATGAATACTACAGGGCGTAGTGAAGGTATGAACTCATTTTTCAAAAGATTTTTCTCACGTCATACCACATTGAGAGATTTTGCATTAAAAAATGAGCAGAGTCTAGAAAAAATGGTAGAGAGGGAAAAGAAACAAGATTATCTCTCTGAGCACAAGGACTGCGTTGTGGATGGTGCGGCTTATCTCTTGCAATTTGCTTCAAAGTTATACACAAGAGGGGTTTATGTAAAATTTAAACATCAATGGGAGTTGGCTACTAGTCGTTACAAGCTTGTCTCTTCAAGTCATGTAGACGAGTGTCATGAGTTCATCTATAGGTCAAGAAATAAAAAAGATCCAAGGGAGTGGAAAGTGGAGTTCAACACCAACTCTCTTGAAGGAAAGTGTGAGTGCAAGTTGTTTGAAAGCATGAACATACCTTGTGGACATCTTATAAGGATATTTCAAAGTTGAGATCTAGATGTAATACCCGAGTCTTTTATTGCAAGGAGGTGGTTACAAGGAGAAAATGAATACAGAGCCAAGTATGATGGTGGAGTTGTTAGTGGGCATCAAAATTCAAAAGTTCTTCGGGTTACTCACTTAGCAAAATTGGCCAATGCTTTGGTATATGATGCTGCAGATGAGAATGAATGTTACACTTTCATGGCACCAAAGCTCCAGGATCTAGCAGAGCAATATAAGGAGTACAAGGCGATAACTATAAATGCAAAGACAATGTCATCCGTGGGCTGTAACAATGTATTTGCTGATACGGTAGCTCTTGATACCCAAGCTCCTCTTATTGATGTTAGTCAATCTCAACCGCCTAATGTTGGTAATCCTAGAATCTCAAAATGCAAAGGAAGGAAACACAAGAAGAGAAAGACATGAACTCCCACAGAAGTGAGAATGACAGATATAGACATGGTTTGGAGAAAAATCAACGGAAGAGAGAATACAAGCAAAGGGAATGTTCGGTGTGTAAACATCTTGGCGATAACGTGCGGTCTTGCCCGAACAGAAAGAAGTGACCTGTTAAATTTATGTGTCTTGTTTAATTTGAATTCTATTTTGGATGTTATATGTGCCTCTTCGCAACCCCATTTTGTAATGAAAATCTCATTGTTATGAGTGCTTTGAGTATCTTACTTTTATTAGAGGAAAAAATAATTGGCAGTTGAGCTAGACATATTATCTTTTGATTAGAATTGGTTATTATCTCATTATTATTTTGCTCCCTCTGCCTAGATGACCAGGTGAGAAATTATTCAGCTAATTTAATTAGATGATGTTTAAGCCAATGAATTTGTCCCTAAATAGATGCTGCTATTGGAATCCATTTCATTTTAGTGGGAAAAGGGAGTGTTTTGTTTAAGGGAAAAATAGATGCTGCTATTGGAATCTGCTATTTGAATCTGTTTTGTTTACTGGTGTGCAAAACTTGTTTACACGTTTTATCAAGTGAAAAATAGCTGCTATTGGAAAAATAAGAGTAGCTATTTAGAAAAATAGATGAGTAGCTATAAGGGATTGTTGAGGGCATGTTTGGTGAAGCTAAATTAAGATCTTTCTTGGTTTTGAGAATGACAGAGTGGAGTGATGATTCAGGGCCGAAAGCTAAACGGATCATTTCTTTCTCACCATGGTCTTGAATGAGGAGTAACGCCATGATTTTAGAAGCGTTCTGAGGGTCCAAATTTTGGATCTTTTGGAAAACAATCTTTCTAGCTTCGTATGTTTTTTTTTTGTTTTCTTGTTTTTTTGCCCCTCTAGCTTATGTGTTTTTCTTTGAGTAAATAGGGTAAAAAATGGAAAGAGGAAAATTTTATTTATAAGGAGAAAAAAAAAGAAAAAAAATCACAAATGCCCTTTTTTTCTTGATGAAGAAAAGGGTGGTTGAATTTCTCTACAAGGAGAGATGATACAGAGTGTACTAGAGTTTGCAGAAACAAATACAACAAGAGACCATCATGATAAAAAAGAGAGAAAAAGTAAAAGGAGAAAATAAAACGTGATTCCAATAGCAACATCTATTTTTCCACCAACTACTCATGTATAAGTGTTGCACACCAGTAGCTATTTGGAAAAATAAAAGCAGCATCTATTTCTTCACCAGCAGCATCTATTTACACGTTTTACTTACTGGTGTGCTATTTGGACAGCTACTCATGTGATAAAAACTTTGTTGGTTCCTCTGTGAATTTCCAACAATGTAATTATAATAAAAATTACAAATAAGGCAACCTAATACAATCTAAATAAATTAAAAGCTTAATTGAAAATTACAACTTAGCAGAGGCGAGATAACTCTTTCCGTAAGACAATTTTGCCCTCGTATAAGAGCAGACGGCTCAGGCAATATGTCCCCAAGATACAACTGCTATTTGTTTCTGAGTTAGGTGCTCTCCAAAACTCAGAACTCCGACGAACGTTCAAGTGCTGGAAACTGGGCACGAAACAAGAGGGAAATATTCTTCAATATGAGGTATGCTTGTATTTTTCTATGTTCTGATTGTATGAAATGAAATGCATAAGACCCCCTTTTATAGGGTCCAATTCCACTCCATCAGGTGGGGAGTTACAACAAATTAAAGTGCCATTAATTCTCTTTAATCCTCCAGCTCAGGAGTTACAACAAATTAAATCTCCATAATGTGGGGAGTTACAACAAATTAAAACTCCATAATTCTCATTTAATTTGGACGTTACATTATGGAGTGTGAAGAGTTATATTCCAGAAGCTAAGTTGTCAACCAGCTTCTTTTCAGACGAGACGAAATTCCAGATCAGATAGGGTCCGGATCAGACAGGTTCCAGATCAGACAGGTCCCAGATCGACAGTCGATCGACGGAGTTCCAGATCGACAGTGTCCCAGATCGAGGCGGAGTTCCAGATCGAGCCAGTCGTAAGCATGAGTCCCAAATCGACAGTCGATCGGACGGAGTCCCAGATCGGGCAGTCCCGATCGACAGTCCGATTAGACAGTCGGACCGCAGTCGAGTCGATCGGACAGTCGATCGACAGTCCCAGATCGACAGTGTCCGATCGACAGTCGATCGACGAGTCCCAGATCGCAGTGTCGATCGACAGTCCCAGATCGACAGTACCAGATCGACAGTCCGATCGACAGTCGATCGAGACAGTCGATCAGACAGGTCCCAGATCAGACAAGTCCGATCAGACAGGTCCCAGATCAGATGGGTTTTCAAACCTCGTTAACTCTTCACCTGTTCAATTAAATGTCCAACTTTAATTATTTATTTCTCACTCACCGGAAATCGGTTTTGAGAAAATAAAAATTCTACGTTCATCTTCTCGAAGCGTAGATTCACAATTTATTATTTAATTCCCAAGAATTAAATATTTTATCATTATTAAATTGGTTTTAAATTGAGTTAAAACTCATTTTTATAAAACCTAATTTCCAACAATCCCCCACATGAGTGGAAATAAATGCATGCATGAATGCAAACTCACATACCCAGTTTCCGTAAAACACTGCTGCATGGGTAAAGGTAGTTTGTGGCTTTGAATCTTCCTTAGTAAAATATCGTCGGATATACCGGCGGCTTAGTGGACATTTTGCCTTGAACTAATCCTCCTTGGTGTATACCGAGTCAACGACACTTACATAACAATGTCTCAACACCTCCCGTTCTCACAGTTGTGTCCGTTTTGGCCATGGACAACATCTTGGTTTCCTAAGTTTTTATTCGAGGCGGCCCGTCCTCACACTTAGATAGGTGGTCTCCTTTTATAAAGTACCCTGCAATACTTCTCCTTTCCAAGGACAAGGAACCATTAAAAGTCTAGAGACTTAACCTCACCACAATCACAGGACTTATCACTTATTCTGCTCTATAGGGATGGATTTATTATAAGCACTTTACAATAGAACTTTCATAATTTTGTTTTCCCATTGAACCAAGTTTCTGGGATCTCCATTCTTCAAGGTTGGGTTACCACTATGATTGTTCTTTCAAGATGTGGATTTTAACCCCATTCCCTCTAGCAGTTTATGAAATTGATCTCTATTCAGACCTTTTGTGAGTGGATCCGTCAAATTAACATTTGACCTCACATAGTCAATAGATATAACTCCATTTTTGATCAATTGTCGCACGGTATTATGTCTCCGACGAATGTGTCGAGACTTACCATTATACATAAGGCTCTGTGCTCTTCCAATTGCAGCTTGGCTATCGCAATGGATCATAACACTGTAACACCCCGAGATATTCGGAATAATTACAGCGCCGTAAACCCTTTTGATAAGGATTTACAAGGCTAATTTTAAGAGAAGTGTAAAAACAATACAATCGAACAACTGAAGTTCAAATACAGATTTGATTCAACCGATCAAATGAGTTAACTTATATAACCATATCGAATTGACTTTATTAAAATAGACATACTCGAGTACTAAACGAACCAAGAAGACCAATCACAATAACAATAACACCAATCACATCACTGAGCCATTTCATCGTCCTGTCGGTACTGTGGTTGCCTTCCCGCTCCTCGGCTACCTGAACATCAAAACAATGTCCACCCCCGAAGGGGTTAGCAAAACAATGCTAGTACAAGTATCATCATACAATAAATCATCAATGCATCATAAAGCATGCAAAACGGACTTTCGCCACCGGAATCCAACGATGCGAATCCTCACGATTCCATCAACACAATACAAGGTAATCCAAATGATCCAGCCTCAAAGATAGATCCCCATGATGATCCCGTCGGACCAACGCATGGTGGAAAACCCGTCCAACGATCCAGCGCCCTCAGCATAGATCCCCATGATGATCCCGTCGGACCAACGCATGGTGGACATTCGATCCAGCGCCCTTAGCATAGATCCTCATGACCCCCCTCGGATCATTTATACCATAAATCAATCAACTATGCATACACATATGCATTTCAATATATGTTCATCAATACGAACAAATAACAACGAATATCACGAGAATTTTCAGAAATACATTTCATATTCAACAATATGAACGAAACCACAAGCATGATAAATCGAACTCGACATATGATACTTGCCTCGAAAATGGCAAGGACGAAACACTTCAATGATCTCGACACACTCGAAGGCCGCCTCCTTCGATCAACGTAACAAGCTCGAACCTTGACAAAAGGAACGATATACAAATCATCTCCAGTCGAACGATGGCCTAACAATTCGGTCTACGGCCGAAAAGCTCAAAATAACCAATCTGCCTGGACTGCTTAGCCTGCGCTACGTACTCTACGTAACGTGCGCTAAGCAGGCCTGTTAGCGTACGCTATCGTGTAAGACTAGCGTGCGCTAATTACGAACTGACAGTTTGAACCGGCCGATACATAACGTACGCTACGTACGTATCGTGCGCTAACTGAACCCCGATAGCGCACGTTAACTCACATATGTTAGCGTGCGCTACCCTTGCATGGCAGAATACTGCTAACGGAAAAACTGGGTTGAAAGGTGGTGAATTCATGAATTCTATGATGATACAACAAGTCATCCTCAAGCATGTCATGCTAAAAAGGTTTGTGGAAGTTCCATGATCATGAGGTACAACTTATACGGATAATCATCTCAACAACATATCTTTCTAAGATCTTCAAGAAATATTCTAAGTTCCGATTTATTCCAAGTCTCAAAACATAAGATTCCTTAAGTAAAACATACGAACTAGGTAATCTCCGATTACTGATCATAAATCGATTTGAAAACGCTTAGGAGTCCATAAACTGAGATGGTTCAAAGGTTCATACGATAGATAGTGCCGATACGTCAAAAGTATCATTCTAACATGTGATGACCGATCATAAACGAAATAACTGGCTATCCAAACATGATCAGACGTCCTTAAAAACATTACTAACATCGGTGAAGAATCACCTACCTCAAAGTAGTGAAGAACATGGAGGAAGTCGAAGCAATCCAACACCGAAGGCTTGAACACCAATCTCCAACGATGTATGATCGTCAATCACGAGCTAGGGTGTTGATATGAAGTGTTTAGGATGAAGGAAGTTATGTTCTAAGTGTAGGAATTCGGGTAATGGGAGTAAAGAGAACTGAAATCACGAATAGGATGCTGTCCTATTTATAATAAATGGTTACTAGCGCGCGCTAGAACCTGCTCGTAGCGTGCGCTAACGGCTCACTGACAAATCTGTACTCGGCACTTAGCGTGCGCTACGCATATACCTGTAGCGTGCGCTAAGGCGTTGACTCGGCTTTTCCCGAAAGCCGTCCAGGTACATCCCGACACGATCCAACAGGGGTCCCCCGGCCAGATCTCACCTACCGCACGTCCCAATCAATTTGACCACGAATAGCGTGCGCTAAAGACCCTAAGTAGCGTCCGCTATGAATCCACGTTAGCGCATGCTAAACATAGCCGATAGCGTGCGCTACATGCGCAGATTTACAATCTTTAAATCACAAACACGAAATTAAAAGCTCGACAATATCGGATTATGAAATACGGAGAATAGTACTCAGACAAAAGTACAATCATTACAATATACCAAGTTCCAATTACATAACAGAAATCTCGGGTATTACATCCTTCCTCCCTAAAAAGAAGTTTCGTCCCGAAACTTAAGATGAAAACAACTCCGGATATCTAGTCTTCATACTGTCCTCCATTTCCCAAGTGGCCTCTTCGACTCCATGTCGTGACCATTGTACTTTATTCAAGTGTATTGGTTTATTCCTCAATTGTTTGATCCGGCTCTCAAGTATCTTGATTTGTCTCTCTTCGAAGGTGCCATCATTAGCTACCTCGATCTCGTCGAAATCAATGACGTGACTGGGGTCCGGTACATACTTCCGAAATTGGGATACGTGAAACACATTGTGAACGTGACTCAGCGATGGCGGTAAGGCCAACCTGTATGCTAAATCTCCCACTCTCTCGAGGATCTCGAATGGTCCGATATATCTCGGACTAAGCTTGCCTCTCCTCCCAAAACGGAAAATCCCTCGTGTAGGAGACACCTTCAATAGTACATGGTCTCCTGCGTCGAACTCTAGAGGGAGACGACGTACATCTGCATAAGACTTCTGTCGACTCTGGGCAGTCAACAGTCTCTCTCGAATCGAAGCTATCTTCTCTTGAGTCTAAATAATCAATTCCGGTTCCATCCCGATCAAATCCGAAGAATCATCCCAACACAGGGGTGATCGGCATCTTCTCCCGTACAAAGCTTCAAATGGTGCCATCTTAATTGAAGCATGCCAACTGTTATTGTAGGTGAATTCAACTAATGGCAAATGAACTTCCCAATCAGTTGACCAATCCAAAGCACAAGCTCTAAGCATGTCTTCTACAGTTTGAGTAGTCCTTTCGGACTGACCGTCCGTTTGGGGATGATAAGCCGTACTAAAATTGAGCTCAGTCCCCAAAGCCTTATGAACTGCTTTCCAGAAGTGTGACACGAAGCGACCATCTCGATCCGAAATAATGGTCCTCGGCGTCCCATGCAATCTGACTATCTCCGCAATAAATACTCGTGCCAATCTCTCGGGTCCCCATGTATCTTTAATTCCCAGGAAATGAGCCGAATTGGTTAGTCGATCAACTACAACCCAAATCATGTTCATTCCCGTTCTAGTCCTTGGCATACTAGTAATGAAGTCCATCGAGATATCCTCCCACTTCCACTCAGGGATCGGAAGCGGTTTTAACATTCCGGCAGGTCGTTGATGTTCAATCTTAACCTGCTGACAAGTCAAACACTTCGAAACGTACTCCGCTACGTCATTCTTCATATTCCCCCACCAGAAGTTTTGCTTTAAATCTTTATACATCTTACTACTGCCTGGGTGAATAGAAGAGGGCGCGCTATGAGCTTCCTTCAGAATAGTCCGTCTCAGATCATCATCCTCGGGAACGCAAAGTCGACTCTGAAATCTCAGAACCCCATCGTCTTGTATCACGAATCCTGGGGCTTTTCCTTTCTTTACTTCGTCAGATAATCGAAGAATCAGATAATCGTTCAATTGTTTAGACTTGATCTCCTCGACAAATGATGAAGTCAGTTCCATCGCATAAAGTTGCCCATGGATTCCTGGTGCCCATACTTCAATCCCCTCGCGGATCAGTTCTCGTTGAATACTGGTTTGGTACGTAAGTGTTTCCAACACTCGAAGAGAAACAGGTTTACGGCTCAAAGCATCGGCTTCTACGTTTGCTTTCCCCGGATGATAGAGAATCTCCAGGTCGTAATCCTTGATCAATTCCAGCCACCTTCTCTGCCTCATGTTTAATTCTTTCTGACTGAAAATGTACTTGAGGCTCTTATGATCTGTAAAGATCTGACAATGAGTGCCGTACAAATAATGTCGCCAAATTTTCAAGGCAAAGACCACAGCTGCTAGCTCCAGATCATGAGTCGGGTAATTAATCTCGTACGGTTTCAATTGCCGAGAAGCATAAGCAATCACTTTATCCTTCTGCATCAACACACAACCCAAACCCTGATTTGAAGCGTCGCTGTATACCATGAATCCATCAGTTCCCTCTGGCAGCGCTAATATAGGTGCTGTCGTCAGTCTCCTCTTAAGTTCGTCGAAACCAGCCTGGCACTTCTCATTCCACGTGAACTTTTGAGTTTTCTGTAACAGCTGAGTGAGCGGACGAGCAATTTTGGAAAATCCCTCTACAAAGCGGCGATAATATCCAGCAAGTCCTAAGAAGCTTCGGACTTCTTTCACGTTCTTAGGAGCTTCCCATTCCAAGATTGCTTCGACTTTCTTCGGGTCCACCTGAACTCCGTCGGCTGATATCACATGCCCAAGGAAGGTTACTTCCTTAAGCCAGAACTCGCATTTTGAAAGTTTTGCATACAGCTGTTCTTTCCTCAAGGTGCTCAAAACCACACGTAAATGTTCAGCATGTTCCTCTGCGTCCCTCGAATATATCAGGATGTCGTCAATGAAGACGACCACAAATTTATCCAAGTATTCCAAGAATACCCGATTCATCAATTGCATGAATACTGCAGGAGCATTGGTAAGTCCAAATGGCATCACTACGAATTCATAATGCCCGTACCGGGATCTGAAAGCAGATTTCGGTATATCCGATTCCTTAATTCTCAACTGGTGGTATCCTGATCGCAAGTCAATCTTAGAGAATACCCTTGCCCCTTGCAGTTGATCAAACAAGTCGTCGATCCGAGGTATAGGATACTTATTCTTGATCGTCATCTTGTTGAGCTCCCTGTAATCAATACACAGTCGGAGGGATCCGTCTTTCTTCCGGACAAAGAGAACGGGCGCTCCCCAAGGAGAAACACTAGGTTGGATATAGTCCTTCTGTAACAATTCCTCCAGTTGCTTCTTGAGTTCATACATCTCGGTTGGCGCCATGCGGTATGGTGCTCTGGAAATAGGAGCTGCTCCAGGCTCTAACTCGATAGTGAATTCCACTCCCCTCTGCGGAGGTAACCCAGGTAGTTCGTCAGGAAATACATATGAGAACTCATTCACAACTGAAATAGACGAGAGCTCTACTCCTTCCTCTTTCCTCATGGCATAGCACCAAAGTCCGTGACATCCCTGCTTCAGTAATTTCACAGCTTTCATTGCCTTGATCAATTTTCCCGAGCTTCCTGGTCTCCATCCTCGGAATAAGTGTTCAGATCCGTCATCAGCAATGATGGAAATGACTCTCTCTCGGTAATTCAGAACAGCTCCATAGCGGTTGAGCCAATCATCTCCGAGAATTAAATCGTCACCGTAGATGTCAACTACAATGAGATTCGATGGCCACTCTCTTCCTTCAATAGATACTGGGAAATCCCTAGCTTCTAGGGTTCCCACAATTTTCTCTCCGCTCGGTAATCCCACAACATAAGGTTCACAATTATACAAGCACGAGACTTTCAAACGATTAACACAGTTCAAAGATATAGAAGAATGCGTAGCTCCCGAATCGAACAAGACACTAACTGGTTGCAAAAGGATCTGAATCGTACCTGATGCAACAGTTGTGTTCTGATCATCAGATTTCCTCATTTCGTACAGGCGCGGAGGAACGGACCCAAAGATTGGATGTCTCTCTCTTCCCGTTGCTGCTGAAATCCACTCTGCTCAGTCTGGTTCACACTCGTCTCCATCGGAAATCGAGCTGGAGTGAGAGAACAAAAAATCGGGTCGCATTCCCACAAAATGTTGCGCGATGTCCTTCTGTCCACACTCAAACAGTCACAAGCAGCGCGAAACAATCACGTCGAACATGTCCCACTTTGCCACGGTTGTAACACTTTTTCCTCGCGTCAAACAGCTTGGTGCCGCCGGAACTTCTTTCCACCTCGAGAAGGATGCGGAGGTCTCTGGATGAATGAAAAGAGGATCGACCCGCGAGGTCCGCTACTCTTATCCTCCGTGAAGTTGCGGACACCTTCGTTTCTTTGCTTCCGTCGATTTCTCTCTGCGCCTCCTTCATATCATAGGCCAACGCCTTGTCACGATCTGTCGCAAGGTGGTACATTCAAATCCGGACATATAGTGCTGAATTTCCGGCTTCATTCGCATGTCAAAATGAAAATCTTCTCCGCCTCGGTCCCGACCAAGTGGCGCACATAAGTCGATTGGTGATTAAAAGTCTTAATCACGCTACCACAGATACTTCCGAATTTTGTGGTGAGAAAAACTCCCGAACTCGGGCTTCTCTAATCGGGCGAGGACAATACGCGCTCCATCATCAATTTGAATTCCGTCACCAACATTGTGCTCCTCCGGTCGAATGGCCTCGCACTACCGAAAGCCTCCCGGCCAAAAGATACCGGGCGACCGGAACCTTCCTATCGTTGGGACAGTTAATCCTGCAAAAATCTTTTCTAATTCCTTGACCGGTGATCCCAAGAAAGCGTCCTACAGAGCCGTCAAATTCGGAGGGTGCAATTTAATCACTTGGTAAGCCATCTATCTCCTCGATTTTCCACGTTATGCCGCTTGTCCCATCGCCGTCTGCATGCGATCCACAACTTGAGCAAGCTGGTTTATCCGGGCAACCACTGTTGAAGCACTCGCACGTTAGGATCTGCATTATTATTTGCCGATCTCGCTGTCCCCTAATGGGAATCCGTTCGACTAGCGGTTATCTCTCGGGGTCGATACCGACTCTTCTTGCCTCGCATTTCCACGTCCGCGTCCCACGACCGGCTCGGCTCACGACCGCGTCGCGTCCACGACCTCCTCTCAACATACTGTAAACATAAATACTCAATATCCAGGACAAACTTTCTCAAAGTACATCCATCAATGTTTACAAGACATGAATTAAATAAAACAGTAGTATTCGAGGTTAGGAAACTTACAACCACAGTCCATACGACGATGCTGGCTCAGCAGTGATGTTACGAACGACCAACAATCAATAACGTAAACAGACCCAACTGACCCGACTGCCAAGAAATCCATAAATCTTAGCTCCGATACCATATTCTGTAACACCCCGAGATATTCGGAATAATTACAGCGCCGTAAACCCTTTTGATAAGGATTTACAAGGCTAATTTTAAGAGAAGTGTAAAAACAATACAATCGAACAACTGAAGTTCAAATACAGATTTGATTCAACCGATCAAATGAGTTAACTTATACAACCATATCGAATTGACTTTATTAAAACAGACGTACTCGAGTACTAAACGAACCAAGAAGACCAATCACAATAACAATAACACCAATCACATCACTGAGCCATTTCATCGTCCTGTCGGTACTGTGGTTGCCTTCCCGCTCCTCGGCTACCTGAACATCAAAACAATGTACACCCCCGAAGGGGTTAGCAAAACAATGCTAGTACAAGTATCATCATACAATAAATCATCAATGCATCATAAAGCATGCAAAACGGACTTCCGCCACCGGAATCCAACGATGCGAATCCTCACGATTCCATCAACACAATACAAGGTAATCCAGTGATCCAGCGCCTCAAAGATAGATCCCCATGATGATCCCGTCGGACCAACGCATGGTGGAAAACCCGTCCAACGATCCAGCGCCCTCAGCATATATCCCCATGATGATCCCGTCGGACCAACGCATGGTGGACATTCGATCCAGCGCCCTTAGCATAGATCCTCATGACCCCCCTCGGATCATTTATACCATAAATCAATCAACTATGCATACACATATGCATTTCAATATATGTTCATCAATACGAACAAATAACAACGAATATCACGAGAATTTTCAGAAATACATTTCATATTCAACAATATGAACGAAACCACAAGCATGATAAATCGAACTCGACATATGATACTTGCCTCGAAAATGGCAAGGACGAAACACTTCAATGATCTCGACACACTCGAAGGCCGCCTCCTTCGATCAACGTAACAAGCTCGAACCTTGACAAAAGGAACGATATACAAATCATCTCCAGTCGAACGATGGCCTAACAATTCGGTCTACGGCCGAAAAGCTCAAAATAACCAATCTGCCTGGACTGCTTAGCGTGCGCTACGTACTCTACGTAACGTGCGCTAAGCAGGCCTGTTAGCGTACGCTATCGTGTAAGACTAGCGTGCACTAGTTACGAACTGACAGTTTGAACCGGCCGATACATAACGTACGCTACGTACGTATCGTGCGCTAACTGAACCCCGATAGCGCACGTTAACTCACATATGTTAGCGTGCGCTACCCTTGCATGGCAGAATACTGCTAACGGAAAAACTGGGTTGAAAGGTGGTGAATTCATGAATTCTATGATGATACAACAAGTCATCCTCAAGCATGTCATGCTAAAAAGGTTTGTGGAAGTTCCATGATCATGAGGTACAACTTATACGGATAATCATCTCAACAACATATCTTTCTAAGATCTTCAAGAAATATTCTAAGTTCCGATTTATTCCAAGTCTCAAAACATAAGATTCCTTACGTAAAACATACGAACTAGGTAATCTCCGATTACTGATCATAAATCGATTTGAAAACGCTTAGGAGTCCATAAACTGAGATGGTTCAAAGGTTCATATGATAGATAGTGCCGATACGTCAAAAGTATCATTCTAACATGTGATGACCGATCATAAACGAAATAACTGGCTATCAAAACATGATCAGACATCCTTAAAAACATTACTAACATCGGTGAAGAATCACCTACCTCAAAGTAGTGAAGAACACGGAGGAAGTCGAAGCAATCCAACACCGAAGGCTTGAACACCAATCTCCAACGATGTATGATCGTCAATCACGAGCTAGGGTGTTGATATGAAGTGTTTAGGATGAAGGAAATTATGTTCTAAGTGTAGGAATTCGGGTAATGGGAGTAGAGAGAACTGAAATCACGAATAGGATGCTGTCCTATTTATAATAAATGGTTATTAGCGCGCGCTAGACCCTGCTCGTAGCGTGCGCTAACGGCTCACGGACAAATCTGTACTCGGCACTTAGCGTGCGCTACGCATATACCTGTAGCGTGCGCTAAGGCGTTGACTCGGCTTTTCCCGAAAGCCGTCCAGGTACATCCCGACACGATCCGACAGGGGTCCCCCGGCCAGATCTCACCTACCGCACGTCCCAATCAATTTGACCATGAATAGCGTGCGCTAAAGACCCTAAGTAGCGTGCGCTATGAATCCACGTTAGCGCACGCTAAACATAGCCGATAGCGTGCGCTACATGCGCAGATTTACAATCTTTAAATCACAAACACGAAATTAAACGCTCGACAATATCGGATTATGAAATACGGAGAATAGTACTCAGACAAAAGTACAATCATTACAATATACCAAGTTCCAATTACATAACAGAAATCTCGGGTATTACAAACACTAGGCACAGGCTTTTTCCAGCATGGAATATCCTCAAGAAAGTTACGGAGCCATTCAGCTTCTTCTCCTGCTTTATCTAGAGCTATAAATTCCGATTCCATGGTGGATCGGGCTATACAAGTCTGCTTGCTTGATTTCCAAGATATAGCTCCACCCCCAATAGTAAATACATAGCCACTTGTAGAGTGAGAGTCTTTCGTGTCTGAAATCCAATTAGCATCAGTATATCCTTCCAAAACTGCAGGATAATTACTATAAAATAGCCCATAACATAGGGTGTACTTTAAGTATCTTAAAACCTTAGTCAGTGCATTCCAGTGCTCTTTACTCGGATTACTCGTGAACCTGCTCAACTTATTTACAGCAAATGCCATGTCTGGTCGTGTACAATTTGTAATGTACATCAGGCTTCCGATTACTCTTGAATATTCGACTTGAGCCACTGGATCACCTCTGTTCTTACTTAAGTGAATACTAGTATCAACAGGTGTTTTAACAGGTGGGCTGTCAAAAGCGTTAAACTTCTTGATCACTTTCTCAACATAATGAGATTGTGATAAGAAGATACCTTATGACTTTCTGATAATTTTAATTCCAAGAATTAAATCAGCTAAACCCAAATCCTTCATGTCGAAGTTTCTACTTAACATCCATTTTGTATTCACAATTACTTCATTGTTACTACCCATGATCAACATATCGTCTACATATAGACAAACTATGACAAATGACTCCGATGTGCCTTTAATATACACACATTTGTCACATTCGTTGATCTTGAATCCATTTTCCAACATAATTGTGTCATACTTCATATGCCATTGTTTATGAGCTTGTTTTAGTCCATATAATGACTTCAACAGTTTACACACTTTCTTTTCCTGACCAGGCGCAATGAAACCTTCAGGTTGTTCCATATAAATTCCTTCTTCTAGTTCACCATTCAAGAATGCAGTTTTCACATCCATTTGATGAATTTCAAGATTGTGCAATGTCACAATAACAATAAGCACTCGAATGGAAGTTATTAGGGTTACTGGTGAATATGTATCGAAGAAATCATAACCTTCTTTCTGTTTAAACCCTTTGGCAACAAGCCGGGCCTTAAACTTGTCTATCGACCAGTCATCTTTGTATTTCCTCTTTATGATCCATTTACATCCTAAAGGCTTACATCCTGGTGGAAGTTCAACCAGTTCCCAAGTAGAATTTTGCATGATGGAATCCATTTCACTATAAATAGCTTCCTTCCAAAAAGGAGCATCAGGACTAGCATAAGCTTCCTGTATAGTCTTTGGATCATCATCAACTGCAAAAGTCTCAAAGTCAGGACCAAATGACTTAGCCTTTCGAGCTCTCTTACTCTTTCTTGGATCTTCATTTATAGGATTTGAACTACTTGCAGTTTCAAGAGTTCTTTTGTTTGAGTTTGTCACAATCCTTTCTTTACAAGGATAACCATTTTCAAAGAAAATGGCATTTCTTGATTCAATGACAGTTCCTTCATGCATATCAGGAATTTCAGATTTATGAATCAGAAATCGATATGCACTACTCTTGTATGCATAACCTATGAATATGCAATCAACTGTATTTGGACCGATTCTTACTTGTTTTGGTTCAGGTACTTCAACCTTTGCCAAACACCCCCACACTTTAAGATATTTGAAAGAAGGCTTGCGCCCTTTCCATAACTCATACGGAGGTTTATCTTTCCCTTTATGTGACACTTTATTCAGAATGTGGTTAGCTGTAAGAATAGCTTCCCCCCACATGTTCTGCAGAAACCCTGATCTTATCAATAAAGCATTCATCATTTCTTTCAGGGTTCGATTTTTCCTTTCGGCAACTCCATTTGACTGAGGAGCATAAGGAGCAGTCGTTTGATGAATTATGCCTGAATCAGCACATAATTGTTCAAACGGTGCTACATACTCACCTCCTCTGTCACTTCGGACTGCTTTTATTTTACAGTTTAGTTGATTTTCAACTTCATTTTTATACATCTTAAATGCCTCAATTGCTTCATCTTTGCTTCTCAAAAGAAACAAATAGCAATATCTTGTGCAATCATCTATAAAAGTGACGAAGTATTTTTTACATCCTCTAGTTTGCACAAATTTTAAGTCACACACATCAGTGTGAATTAATTCTAGAGGAGTAGTATTACTTTCCACTGAATGAAAAGGCAATTTAGCCATTTTTTCTTCAACACATACTTCATATTTCTTATTAAGTTCAACATGGGTTTTTGGAATTAATTCTAGATTAATTAGTCTTTTAATTGATTTTAGACCAACATGTCCCAATCTAGAATGCCATAAATCTGAACACTCGAGCAAGTAAACAGAAGAAGGAGCATTATTATTATTATTTTTATTCTTGCCTTCACGGCTTACAGGCATGACATTCATTTTGAATAATCCCCTGTCAAGATAACCTCGACCAAGGAACATTCCAAACTTGCTCATAATAAATTTTTCAGACTCAAAAACTAGTCTAAACCCATGACTAACTAGTAAAGAGCCTGAAACTAAATTTCTTCGGACGTCTGGGACATGCAGCACATCCTTAAGAAGGAGCTCCTTTCCAGAGGTTAGCTTTAAGACCACGTTCCCCACACCTGCAATCACAGAAGAAGCAGAGTTTGCCATATGCAATTTCCTACCATCAGTAACAGTGTAGGAAGAGAACATGTCTTTTTCAGAACAAACATGACGAGTAGCCCCAGTATCAACGTACCAGGCGCGGTGATTCTCCACCATATTGGTTTCAATCACCATGGATGAGACCTCCTCGTCCAGCTCCTCAACCATAGCTGACAGCTCCAGATCTGGCATGTCAACAACGCCATGTTCAACCACATTGGCAACTCGTTTGCCTTTGTTTCGCTGACCAGTTGAACTTATTGGCAAGCGACAGTCTTTTGCCTTATGGTTTGGTTTACCACAGTTGTGGTTATTTCCAGTGAATTTCTTTGCCTTAAACGGCTTTTCCCTTTATCCTGAACATGGTTCAGTTTCCTCTTTTTGCTAGAGGATCCATGTTCAAGAAAATTTACTTTGACCTCCATAGGGCCTCTCATGAACTTAGAATCAGATTTTCGGTTGTCTTCCTCAATTCTGAGTTGAACAACCAAATCCTCTAAGCTCATTTCCTTTCGTTTGTGTTTCAGGTAATTTTTGAAGTCCTTCCAACTAGGAGGCAACTTCTCAATTACCGTTCCCACAACAAACGGTTCAGGAAGGATCATTCCTTTAGCATTGATTTCATGCACAATCAATTGAAATTGTTGGACTTGTTCGATAACGGTTTTGTAGTCCGTCATCTGAAAATACAGGTAGCGTCCGATCGCAAATTTCTTGGCACCAGCATCATCGGTTTTATACTTTTTCTCCAGAGAATTCCAAAGCTCTTTGGAAGTCTTGATTTGACTGTACACGTTGTACAGAGAATCCATCAGGCCATTCAATATTGTATTACGGCACATATAGTCGCCGTTAAACCATTGATCGTAAGCAAAACGCTTCGTACGATCAGTTTCCATCTCACTGACTATAGGAGGATCATCCTTGATGCAAACAGCAAGTCCCAGGGTAGTGAGATAAAATAGCATCTTTTGCTGCCATCTTTTAAAATCAACGCCCGAAAATTTCTCGGGTTTCTCAGCCTGGACTGCAATGGTAGGTGCAGCAGCTTTGGCAGCGGCAGCGGCGGCGGCAGCATCAGCATTGGTCACCATTGGAAATTACAGAGAATATAAATGAAAAATTGTCTTACGATTGTTGGTTCCTCTGTGAATTTCCAACAATGTAATTATAATAAAAATTACAAATAAGGCAACCTAATACAATCTAAATAAATTAAAAGCTTAATTGAAAATTACAACTTAGCAGAGGCGAGATAACTCTTTCCGTAAGACAATTTTGCCCCCGTATAAGAGCAGACGGCTCAAGAAATATATCCCCAAGATACAACTGCTATTTGTTTCTGAGTTAGGTGCTCTCCAAAACTCAGAACTCCGGCGAACGTTCAAGTGCTGGAAACTGGGCACGAAACAAGAGGGAAATATTCTTCAATATGAGGTATGCTTGTATTTTTCTATGTTCTGATTGTATGAAATGAAATGCATAAGACCCCCTTTTATAGGGTCCAATTCCACTCCATCAGGTGGGGAGTTACAACAAATTAAAGTGCCATTAATTCTCTTTAATCCTCCAGCTCAGGAGTTACAACAAATTAAATCTCCATAATGTGGGGAGTTACAACAAATTAAAACTCCATAATTCTCATTTAATTTGGACGTTACATTATGGAGTGTGAAGAGTCATATTCCAGAAGCTAAGTTCTCAACCAGCTTCTTTTCAGACGAGACCAAATTCCAGATCAGATAGGTTCCGGATCAGACAGGTTCCAGATCAGACAGGTCCCAGATCAGACAGGTCAGATCAGACAGGTTCCAGATCAGACAGGTCCCAGATCAGACAGGTTCCAGATCAGACAGGTCAGAACAGACAGGTCCCAGATCAGACAGGTCCCATATCGAGGCAGTCCCGATCGAGATAGGTCGATCGACAGTCGGATCGACGGAGTCCCGATCGAGGCAGTCGAGATCGAGACGGAGTCCCGGATCGACGGAGTCCCGAGATCGACAGTCGGATCGCATGTCGAATCATACAGGTCCCAGATCAGACAAGTCCGATCAGACACGTCCCAGATCAGATGGGTTTTCAAACCTCGTTAACTCTTCAGCTTTTCAATTAAATGGCCAACTTTAATCATTTATTTCTCACTCACCGGAAATCAGTTTTGAGAAAATAAAAATTCTACGTTCATCTTCTCCAAGCGTAGATTCACAATTTATTATTTAATTCCCAAGAATTAAATATTTTATCATTATTAAATTGGTTTTAAATTGAGTTAAAACTCATTTTTCTAAAACCCAATTTCCAACAAACTTATTTACAATACTTTTATCAAGTAATGGTCACTCTTAGATCACTGGTCAGTCGATCAGTTTCACAATATCTTTTATAAAGTTCTGAACAGTTGAAAGAACTTGATCACTTTCACAATATCTTAGCCTATAAAACGTGAAGAAAAAGAGAAAAAAAAATAAAAGATGCATTACATAATAAAACAAGGTCAGATTACATTACAATGAAAGCAAATATTGGTCATTACCAAATAAATTACATCAATAGCATTTTACAATAGAAACGATTTCACTATGGCTGCAATCAAAACAATGACAAAAACAATCAACACTATATATATAAACATCACAACTAACACATACACACACTTCTGTGCGCACACAGAATACACACACTAGCACACAGACACATACACGTCTTGCAAACAGACATACACGCACAAATCACATACATACACAGAACACAATGCATAGTCCGGCCTGGAAAACCAACCATGCCGGCTCCTACATCACCGGAACCTGGGTCGCTGGAAACCACCATGGCCAAACCTTGTCCAAATCCAACTCCGCCGGTCCAGTTCCAGTGTCCCCCCCTCGGCATATCACCGAAACGAAGTCAATCCTCGACCGACAACCTTCAACATACATAAACCCGACTGCCGACGTGGAAATCCGATCAACTCCCGAGCTCACATCCTCGTCAAGCTTGGATCATCGAAACCCAAATCCAACATCACTATCCTAGCCGCCCACCGGTAACCTTACTCGTCGCAACCATAGTGCCGCTTCTATTGTCGGGTCTTGGCGTCGGAGACGCAGCTCGAGAAGTACCATCTCGAACAGCTCGGAAAATCCACAGGGGATGTCTCCTACTGGATCTTGCATCCCTTTCTACCACCGTCCTCCCAGCCCTTCACTGGAAGCATCGCCAAAAACTGCACTCATCGCCGTCGCCCCACGCTGCCGAGGTGAGACATGGCGGTCAACGTGCGTGAGGTAGAAGAAGGTGTTCCCCTCTCTTCAGGCCTGATGTGATAAAAGATTCCTCTAATAAAAAAAAGGGCCGTATAATGAAAGGGGGTTAGGTGGGCCGATAGTGAAAGAAAAAAATTATGGGAGAATATATATATATATATATTGGATAGTTGGGTATTTGACCTAGCAAGGTTTGATTATTCGATGAATTCATATTGCGTCAAATAACACCAACACTAACTCGTCATTATATTAGTCTAATGTCTCCGTTCGATAATTTAATCAACTAGCTAATCGAAACGAAAATGAAATAAATGAATTAAACAAAATTAATACCGTTAAAATTCTAATTTAAAATTCCTGTATATTACATACTATCCCACTTAAAATAAGTTTCGTCCCCGAAACTTGCCATATCATCACCCAACTCACTGTAGCGTCACGTCCAATTATGCATACGAACCGTTCGGCAATATCGGTAATCTCATGATTCGATCGATTCATACATACATAGTCAATGATATATAAAACGGCACTCGAGAGAGATCACCTCGTATGTGACAGCCATCGGGCCGACTTGCCGTTCATCATACCACCAAAAATACTTAGGGACACCTATCCCACTTAAAATATTCATACATGCCAAAAAAAAATATCGAAATAAAATTTCATTATACTCAAAAATACTGAAACAAATTTATAAAGAAAATCCATCATTTATTTTTTTTAAAAAAATCTCAATATTCTACTCGTTTGATCAAATTTTAGTACCTTCGCCCTTTGTAAACAACCAAACTAAAATATTCTCTCGAAAATTTTCAAAACATCACTCTATAATATATATGTTCGCATCACGCACCAAAAATATTCTTCAATAATTTAAATATTCTACAAATATCCAATTTTCTGAGGGCCGTCATAAAAATCTCATTTGAAAATGCAAAGCTTGAATTGCGAAAATCAACAATTTCAAAACATATGTTAAGTCACCGCTTACACGTACCAATAAAATAGTTACGAAAATTTTTCAATTTAACTCAGATTGCAAAATACTAGTAAGTCATTTAAAAATACACGTACAACATATATAGCTAACGATGAGAGTACATTAAGGTAGCAAGAAACAATCAATCAACTCTCTTATTTAAAAATATACGGTCGGCTTGTCCAAAATTTCAGAAAATTTTCAAAAAATCATACTAACCGTCGTTTGACCGTACTAGTAAAATGTTTTAGAAGGTCTGATTTTTCACAACTTACTCGAGTCTATGAAATTTTCAAGAATATTTTCATATACACACGCAGCCAACACAGTTATGAACACGTTTGTAGCAATTAGCAACAATTAGTCAAACATATCTAGTTCCCAAACACGTGCACATCTACCATTCAAATCATCATACTAATCGACACCATTCATGAATATATTTATAAATTCAAACATACATCGAAATCGCCTGTTTGAGTTTCCGACAATCTCTGCCGTCACACGCCTAATGGAACATATTAATGTCCAGAAACTTCTACAACACATTGTACCAATCAAACTCAATATATACCAATATGCACATATATATATATATTATATATATATATATATATAGAGAGAGAGAGAGAGAGAGATCGGTTTCTATCTTACCTCTTACTTGCAAACAAAATTATGCCGTCCAAAATATAAAATATAAATATATAAAAGGGGAGACTTACATCGAGAGATCGCACGAAGAAGACGGTCGCCCACGATATGTATCGAAGACGGACAACACGAACGACATGACATGACAACGCACAAGTCGACTAGTTAAACGACAACTCGGACGACGTGACAAAACACGACTCGACCACTCATGACTCGACTCGACCCGACAGCCTTGGTTTCCACAACCTAAGCTCTGATACCATATTTATAACACCCCCAGAAATCCACCGGGAATATTGCACGTCGTAGACCCCTTAATAGAGGGATCTACCAGGCTAAATACCACGGGACGACAAAGGTCTAACCGACCGGGGTCAAACTACATACTGACACTGACCGATAAGGTCAAATATTAACACACACCCACCGATAAGGTCACACGACAAGAAAACAATCCGAATAACAACTCATTACTGGGCTTACCCACACAGGGGTCACAATACAATATAGCAGAAGACTGTAGATAACACAATAATACAATAACATCATACTGAACTCTAACTCTTCATTAGTATCGCGGCTCACCGTCTTCCGTGCCATTCTCGTGATTGCTCCAAAGAACTAAGCATACCTGAAATGCATGAGACACATTTCCCCCATTTACGGGGTTAGCATTTGAACGGCTAGTACAAGTATTCAGGCCATATAACATATATCAGGCAAATATCATTTATATTAAAATGACAACAGCCGTGAAAGAAGTTCCCGAGAGGTTTTCAATGTTCAAAGTACAACTCAAGTTTTTGAAAATAATATATATCAACTCAGAAGTTTTACAAAACGATAGAAAGTCTTTTGGGACTTCAAGGTCAAGATTATAACACCTTTTTCGAAAATAATAGGGTCTCGGCCCAAATCTCGTTCATCTAACAAACATTTATATAATTAGGAAATCTTTATGGACCTCAAGTCCTTAGATGAAAAACCATTTCCAGACAAATGGGTCTCGGCCCGGAGTCATTTTCCGCAAAATAACCTCTACACCATTGTTGGGATCTCAACCCAAAATCTAATCAAAACACAATACACGAAAATAATAACAAGGTCCGTTTTCCAACAACAAAAACTCGTAACCAAGGAACTAAACACATACGATGCATTTTAGTGCCATTCTAGCCAAGTACCAAAATTCTATATATAATGTATCTCAACATCAAGAACAAAAACGTTGTGATATTCCGGACATATCACGGTTAAGAAAATCGCCTAGGACCGGGGCGAAACCACTGGTCCCATTCGAGGCCTCAAAGGACCCTCCCGAACTGGCCATGATTATAAATCAAATCACGCACAGGCATCGCCTAGGACCGGGATGAAGCCACTGATCCCACTCGAGGCCTCGAAGGACCTTCCCGAGCTGGCTAGCGAATCAAGCTCGTGAATCCAGAATGAAGTCATAGATTCCCTCGAGGCCCCATCGGACCCTCCCAAGGTGAGCAAAGCACACACATAAACATTTGGAAAAACGTATTGTCTCAATCGTTAGTCACAATATATATAGCCAAGGCACTGACTAGAAATGGCCACTTATCCGACAAATAACTACGACCGACACAACTTAACAACAACCTAACAATTCTAGATGCATAGCTACTTATCAACAGGTATAACAACCGATTAAACCATAACATCATTTAAATCCCGACTCCATGACACACAACCCAGTGATCCCCAAATCCTTACAATGCACGTCTAAGTGTACCATCTAACCGACACCACATCTCTAGTGACAAAGACTCTACAGCAAGCAACAAGCCGACTCTATCCTATCATAACTTCTATAACGGCCCATATCATGCAAGATCAACAAAAGTGAGTAATCAACACAAATTGATTGTACAAAGTCAATCCACACAATATAAATCATGTAGACAAGAATACTTGCCTCGATAATTGATTCCGAAAGCTCCGACGAACATGGCTCACCCGATCGATCGATTGAAATCCCAACCCTTATTATAAATACATAATAGACAATTTAATATAAGGGTCCAATTTCATATCTTATAATTTCAAGGTAATTAGTCGGCTAATATATTACCTCAATTGCGCCCCTTTATTATTTTATCGGATCAAACGACCAGCGATAATCAACCTGGATCCACAACTCGATCATTGCTCTAAACACAAACTCCGAACTCGGACTTATTCAGTGGGTCTAATTACACCAATCCGCACATATACCAATTTATCAAAACCTCCACTAAGCCTACATCTTCCCCGTTCGTAATTAAACATGACTACATACACCACCAATTACTTACATACACACAGACACACTTATATATATATATATATATATATAACACAAACTAACAAACACACACACTAACCCGCACACACATGTATATACATATACATATATGTATACTGTACAGACACACCACACACATAAAACACACACACACACACACACACACACATATATATATATATATATATATATATATATAAACATCACAACTAACACACACACACTTTTGTGCGCACACAGAACACACACACTAGCACACAGACACATACACATCTTGCAAACACACACACACGCACAAATCACAGACATACACAGAACACAATGCATAGTCCGGCCTGGAAAACCAACTGTTCCGGATCCTACATCACCGGAACCTGGGTCGTCGGCAGCCACCATGGCCAAACCTTGTCCAACTCCAACTCCAACTCCAACTCCAACTCCGCCGGTCCAGTTCCACTGTCCCCCCCTCGGCATATCACCGAAACGACGTCAATCCTAGACCGACAACCTTCAACATACATAAACCCGACTGCCGACGTGGAAATCCGATCAACTCCCGAGATCACATCCTCGTCAAGCTAGTATCATCGAAACCCAGATCCAACATCACTATCCCAGCCGCCCACCGGTAACCTTACGCGTCACAGCCATAGTGCCGCTGCTGTTGTCGGGTCTTGCCGTCGGAGACCCAGCTTGAGAAGTACAATCTCGAACAGCTCGGAAAACCCACCGGGGATGTCTCCTACTGGATCTTGCATCCCTTTCTACCACCGTCCTCCCAGCCCTTCACTGGAAGCATCGCCAAAAACTGCACTCATCGCCGTCGCCCCACGCTGCCGAGGTGAGACATGGCGGTCAACGGGCGTGAGGTAGAAGAAGGTGTTCACCTCTCTTCAGGCCTGATGTGATAATATATTCCTCTAATAAAAAAGAAAAGGGCCGTATAATGAAAGGGGGTTAGCTGGGCCGATAGTGAAAGAAAAAAATTGTGGGAGAATATATATATATATTGGATAGTTGGGTATTTGACCCAGCAAGGTTCAATTATTCGATGAATTCATATTTCGTAAAATAACACCAACACTAATTCGCCACTATATTAGTCTAATGTCTCCGTTCGATAATTTAATCAGCTAGCTAATCGAAAAGAAAATGAAATAAATAAATTAAAAAAAATTAATACCGTTAAAATTCCAATTTAAAATTCCTGGATATTACAAGAGGAGCCATGGGATAAAGCATATGAAAATTCTGGGCTTTCTAAGGAGAATATTTAGCGGCTAATAGATTGAAGGATTTTCCGCAAAGACTTACAAAAATAGATGTAGGTGCTCCTGTTGGCCAGAAAGTATACAGTAAACATCTTATAAAGTGAGAATACAATAAGATGGATGTTTTTCGAAGTTAATTGCGTAGCGAAAGTCTAATAGTGTGCTTCCGTAAGTACAACAACTAGGTGCTCTCCTATTTGCTTGATGGGTACAGGGTTTTCACAATGTATACTATAAATCACAGTTATAAATGAAAACAGTAAGGACGAAAGGTAAATAACACACAGACATAAGTGGTTCGAGGTAAACCCCTCTACGACCACTGGTCCTCCACACAAGAGTAAAATATTTATTAAAATCACTACGTACATAACTACGTGACTTTAACTAAACCTATCATTATATCGTTCACACAGATTGATACAGAGACCACATCTTTAGTTGTTCATACAGATTAGTTTCAGCTCTTTCGACTTGCTTCTTCTCACACAGATCGAAGCTTAATCTTCAATGTTATTCTTCCCACACAGGTAGGAACTAGCCAGGACTTAGTCCACACAGGCTTAAGGTTGATCTCAATGGTAAAGATGGTAAAATAAGTTCAAACAACAGTTGTATGCTTTGACGAGTGAGATGGTTGTTGTGCTTTTTGCATTAAGGACTTGTATATTTCTTTGCTTAGATACTGTTGTATGCTCAGGAAATATACTGCTCTTTCTTATCTTAATTGTCAGATCTATTTGTCATATGTATGCGCGATATTTGTTTTGGAAACAAATTGTTCTGCTACTGTATTTTTTACTTCTTGGATACTGGACTCAGGTGCTAGTTCTCACATTTGTACCGAGAATCAGGATCTGGAACAAAGTAGGAAGTTTGGAGCTGTGGAAATGATGATTATTGTCGGAAGCGGGCATAATGTCAAAGCAACTGACATAGGATCACTTATTTTAGATTTAGAATCCGTCTTTGTTTTGACATTAGATGATGTACCTGTTTTGCCAAATGGGCATAAAAACATTGTATCCATTCTAGTCATGGATCGGAAAGACTTTTCATTTTTCATTGGTGATGGTTCTTGCAAATTTTATTTTAGAAATAAACTAGTAGGTACTGCCGCATTGCCGCATTGTTAAATGGACTGTATCATCTAAACCTTAGTAACAAAGTCGTTGTGAATACTATGACTAGGAAGCGTGGTAGAGATGAAACTAATCAACTTTTGAAATAGCATCTTAGAGTTGGTCATGTTGGTCAGACCAAGGTTTACAAAATGGAAAAGGATGGACTTATAGGTCTATTGGGATTGGATCCCTTTCCAACTTTTGAATATTGCCCATTGAATACACCGGCTACAAACTAACTGACCACGATCACAAGATCGATGATCTTACTATAGTGGTTGGGAGGCTGGTCGACAGCGTTAACGATCTAAAGACCCAACAGGCCGAATCAATGAAACTCCTTAGGGAAATTCAAGGCATGGTCTCGGATCTTGATGATGTGTCTTGGCCTCGGCTACATGGAGCTTTTCTTGCTCTTGCCTCAGGATCCGCTCCTGATGCTGTTTTAGTTGGTTCAAAGCTTGCCACAATGCTGTTGGCATTAGGCAAACCGCGTCTTACACATCATTTATTGCTAATTTCAGCTTCAGGAGCTCGTCCTGAGCAGTTTCGTGCATCTAGTATAACTCTTTTCCAACATCATACAGGGCCTTGACAGCATCCTGTAGAAATAAAGTTTGTCGACCGATGGCTTGAAGTTGCTCAATTCGTGCTTGGGTGCGCAGAGAGCCAGCGCACGCACTCTTTGAGTTTGATGGTTCTACGAGCTGTATAAGAACCACGTTATGACGGGTCTCCATGGCCTGTCAAAGGTTATTCAATTGAGTCCCTCTTGTTTCCAGATCCTTTCGATTCAACCCCAAATCATTTTCAGAGTATACTAATGTCAGCCCCTAATTTTCAGTTTCTTCATTCTTGCCCCAATTTGGTTTATAATTATTCCAGTTAGCCCCAAGAAGAATTATAATTTCTACAATTTCAGTCTCTTTCGGCCAAGCTTTTAACATGTTGACATTTTTAATTACTATTATTATTCACTTACAATTTAATTGCTCAGTCATATAATAATAATATTTTGCTATTATTATTAATTGTAGATAATAACAAGAATTTACAGGCCTAGAATTGTCGAGTCAAGCATTTCTTCACTTTCAAGTCAAGAATTGCATTTTATCTAGGTGTGGGGATTTATTACGCTTTTGTTTATTTTAATTGCTTTATATATTGTCTAGTATGTGCACGTGAAATCAGTCACAAGCACTTGAATGTACAAATCAGTCAGAAGCACTTAAATGTGCAAATCAATCAGAAGCACTTAATTGTGCATAAAGCCTTCGGGCTAGCCGACGGTCTTCAGAATTTACCAGTCATGTTGTTTATACTTTCTAATATATTTAGTAATTAACGTAGACATATTGCGTACTCTCCACACTGAGCGAGTTGGAAGCTCACCCCACTATTTACCCCCCTTTCAGGTTGAGGAGCTCGATGTGGCATGCGCTTGAGTGTGGGATGATCAAGCCTATGATTAGATATTTATTTATTTAATGTTATTTTTCTCAAACCAAGTTTTATGAACATGTGTTCAAATTATTTTTATTTCACGTCAAAGTATGTCTTTATTAAATGGTGACATGAGAATATTACTTGCGATTATTAAGTTTATTTTTCTTAAAAATGTATTTCCGCAGCAAAATTCTTATTTATTCTTCTTAAAATTAGAAGAATTATTATTTTAGAAAAGTGGTCGCTACACATCGCCTTCGGTTGAGGCAAGTTTTATACTTGTACTAGTCAATAAGATTAATGTTATAATATATATGTAAGAATGTGTTGTATCATTCTGAGACTTAGTCTCTTCATGAATTCATTGATATTAAAGGGATCGTTCGATACGATACTTTTCTGCAATTATGCCAAATGATTACTATTGTTTATTAATGGCAGGTAAGGCATTGAGATACTCGTTGTTAATATTGACGTCGATATAAGACATTGTTGTAATTATTGTTATTAATGTTGGCGTCCTGTCATTCATGTTGTATTGGCCGATTGAAGGCATTGTCGTATTCGTTCTCATCTTCGTCGTCGGTAGCCGATTAAAGGTGCCGAGGAGTTCATTGTATCATTGTTATCGATTGGCCGTTCTAAGGCAATCGAGGTGCTCAATCATTCATTGTATCATTGTTATCAAATTGCCATTCTAAGGCAATCGAGGTGCTCAATCATTCATTGTATCATTGTTATCGATTGGCCGTCTAAGGTAATCGAGGTTTTCTCAATCATTCATTATATCATTGTTATCGATTGGACGTTCTAAGGCAATCGAGGTGCTCAATCATTCATTGTATCATTGTTATCGATTAGACGTTCTAAGGCAATCGAGGTGCTCAATCATTCATTGTATCATTGTTATCGATTGGCCGTTCTAAGGCAATCGAGGTGCTCAATCATTCGTTGTATCATTGTTATCGATTGGTGTTAGGCGTATTTTTATACGCTTATTTATCATTATTTTGTATTCGTTTTGTGAGTAAATCCGCATAAATGAGCCTTTAATGCCCTATTATTTTATGTTTTGTAGGAAATTAGCGTTCGAAAGCCGAAACGATGAAAAACGGACGAAAACAGCAATTTTTGGCCTGGGGCCGCGGCACAAGGCAAGCGGGCCGCGGCACACGCAGAGGACCGGACCCTCGAGTAATCAGACTCGAGCCGCAAAGACAGAGATATAGTGAGCCGCGGCCCAGGAAGGAAAAATAGCGCCCAGGCATATCCGCTAAGCGCCGTGAGCCGCGGCACAGATTAAGTGAGCCGCGGCCCACGGGGCGGTTTTGACAGAAAGTGCCGCGTTTCTGGGACATTTTGGAGCCTGTTCTCGACCTAATTACACGGTCGCGTTTTTGAGGAAAAAGAGGATTATAAATAATGGTTTAAGGTCATAAGGAGAGCATCGAGAATGTTGGGAATCAGAGGGAATCGCAGAAGGCAAGAAGCAGAAGACACCAAGAGCAGAGGGCGGAATATAGAAGAACGGAGGAATCCGAGCTTTTCATTTGCGTTTGATTTCGATGCTTTCATTCATTATTCCTGTATTTTTATCTTTTAGCATGTCAGGCTAAAACCCTGTTCTAGGATTTTGATGAAACCAAAGTTTTGACGGATTTGCTTTTGATTATCTATATAATTCCCTTTTTCTGTTGAGTTTTCCCAATCGATTTTAATGCTTTCAATTGTCTGGCCAATAATTGGATTGTTTTAATTACGCAAATCGAATCGGGAGAGGAGAGTTGGTGAGGAACTATTGGTGAGAACCGTTTTATCTTGTGAGATAGGAATATACTCATAGGAACTACGTGGCCTTTTGAGGATTTTGTGCTTTTTGTCTATTGTCGAATTAATTCACCTAGGGATTGAGTGTGTTATTCGCCCTTAGAAAAATATATTGACCTCGGGAGAGGAGGTAGAGTATTTTAGCAATCTTCGCCTTCAATAAATTGGGGAAATCATTAACTTCAGATAATTGAGAGTAAATTCGGATAAACCAAGGTGGATTCAGAATCCTAGACTTATTCATCATTTAATTTTCTTTCTTCAAGCGATCGTTTTTACTGTTAGTCCTTTTATTGATTTTATTTAGTTATTAATTGCAACCCAAATTTCGACTGTTCAAATAAAATTAGAATACATAAAAATCGGTACTTAGTAATTCAGTCCTCGTGGGAACGATACTCACTCATCACTTTATTACTTGTCTACGATAACGTGCACTTGCGTTTAACGAAATATCGCAACAAGTTTTTGGCTCCATTGCCGGGGACAGATTTTTCTACTAATATCGATTTTGGTATTTCTAGTCTTAGTTTGAACGTTTTTTTATTGTTTTTATGTTATTTTATTTATTTGTTTGTTTTTCCTTTCAGGATTGTTCGGTTAGTGCATGAGAAAATTCGGTAACGAAGGCCTACTACCTTTGGATACCAAACTCGAGCGCACTCTTTGGAGAAACAAGAAGGAGAAACGAGAGCTACCGACGACAGTCATCATGGCCGATAACACGGGAAATCATGAAGCGGAAAACCCCATGGTGCAAGCTCAACCGGCATTAGCACTCCGCGATTATGCTATGCCGCAAATCAATACTAACTTTTCGGGGATTCGGCGTCCAAAAATTCAGGCAAACAATTTCGAAATCAAGCCCGCGATCATTCAGATGGTGCAAGCGAGCCAGTTTTGTGGTCTGCCAAACGATGACCCCAACGCGCATATCGCGTCTTTTCTCGAGATTTGTGACACCTTTAAAAACAACGGTGTCACCGATGATGCCATCCGTCTAAGGCTTTTCCCTTTATCTTTGAGGGACAAAGCAAAATTTTGGTTGAATTCCTTACCGCCGGGCTCTATCACGACATGGGCGGAATTAGCGCAAGCCTTCCTTGCTAAATTCTTCCCACCTTCCAAGACATCGAGGTTAAGAAACGAAATTACTACTTTTGGTCAAAGCAAAGGAGTCTTATAAAGACTATGGAAGCTATCTCGAATCGACAATACAACTATCATTCCATACAACATCCAAATAGGACAAGAAGGAATCTTTGTTATTCAGTAAGTCAAAGTCCCGTTTGAGAAGATATATTTAAATACTAACTGATAAAGTATTTAAATATCAAGCCATCAGAAATCTTCAATCTAGCGCAAAATCCGGATCGTGTTTTATTCAAACACATCATTCCGTTGGAACGGAATCTTGCTCAACAGATTTATATCAACGGATATATTTCAGAAAGCTATATATATCCCCAGCCTTTGAAGATCTACATACACGCAAACAAACGAACAAACGATCGAATTTATACGCAAGTGAAACAAGTGCTTACACGAATATTCAGAGCAAACATATCTTTCAAGGCATTCTGCTATTCTGAAAGAACAGATATATAGTGCTCAAAACCGTGAACAACACATCATCAGCTAAAAGCTCAGCAAGTCAAAGTTGTTGTTCAAATATTGTTCTAACCCTTGATCAAACCTATCAGCCCTGTGTGGACTGAGAATCCTTGCTCTTCCTGAACTGTGTGTGACGGACTTGCATTGTAGAGATAAAGCTTCGGAATTGTGTGTGAAGAAGCCAGTCAAGTGAAAGCTCAAACCAATCTGCGTGAATGGTTGAAGGCTAAGATCATTATATCAATCTGTGTGAACGATATACTGATTAGGTTTGATAATAAATACGTAGTTGTGTACGTAGTATTTACAATAAACATTTTTACTCCTGTGTGGAGGACCAGTGGACGTAGAGGGGTTTACCTCGAACCACTTTAATTACTGTGTCAATTACCTTCTGCATTTACTGTTTTAATATTTGTAATTATCTTTAAGTATACATTTCATATCTAGTTGTTGTATTTACAGCAGCTTACTTTGTCAAGACATCCGCTACGCACTCAGATTTGAAAACCGTACAACCTGTTTAAAACACTCTACAAGATGTATCCTATATACTTAGTGGCCAACAGCCTCCAATATCTCGATCATAGATATCATTTTGAGGACGTGGTCCCCAACCTTCTCACATTCCTTCATCCTTGCACCGAACAGTTGCTTGGATATCTCAAATCTAGAAGTACGACTATACTCACCATAAAAATCGATTAAGTGAGATAAAATCTGCCTAGTAGAAGTCATTTTCTCAGGAGCTCTCTGAAGCTCATTAAACATAGAAGCCATCATATAAGCACGGACTTTTATGTCATCCTTAACCCACTTTTCGTGTTTTTCAATTTCTTCCTGATTGGCTCTTGTCCGCACTGGAGGTTGCGGAATGTCCGTCTCCAAGACGTATCCCAGTGCCTCTATACTGAGGACTATCATCAAATTGCAGAGCCAATCCACAAAGTTATGGCCGATTAAGGTGTTATTTGCGAGTAGTATAGCGAGTGGGTTCATGGTCATATTGAGAGTTGATGTTTGTCGGCATTAAGTACGACAGATTTATTAGTGACTCATTCAATTATGATTCAAGGATAGAATTAAGGTCTTTTATATTCTTTTACCCAGCTCCCACTATTTTTATCGGAATAACACACTCCCATGTGAAATCCAGAAGTATTGTTCGCAATATCTTCATTGTGGTGATCGAGTTCTTTATAAATTTTAATAGAGGGCAACCGAACAGGTTTCTAGTCTATTAATTTTCATAAAGTGGTGTCCAATACTAACCCATCTAATGGACTTCACGAAGCTTGGGAGCGGTACAAAGATTTGTTACGGAGATGCCCACACCACGGCCTTCCGGACTGGCTACAAATTCAAACATTTTACAACAGATTGAGTGCTTCTACCCGCACTCTTGTGGATGCAGCCGCTGGAGGAGCCTTGATGGGAAAAACGATGGCTGAAGCACACTCTTTGTTGGAAGCTATGGCCGCAAATGCGTATCAGTGGCCTTATGAACGAGTAATCCCGAAGCGAGTTATGGAAATCTCGAATAATGATCCGATCTCTACATTGTCGGCCCAAGTCGCAGCATTGACGCAGCAACTTCAAGCCTTTTCACATGCTCCTTCTCCCGTTACCATTGAATGGTGCAATTGGTGTAACGGATCTCACCCTAGCGCAGAGTGCCAAGTCGGAAACCCTTTCGAGCAGCCCCCAATTGAAAAAGCTCAGTTCGTACGAAAAGGGAATCGACAAAACAATCCGTACTCCAACACGTATAATCCGGGATGGCGTAATCATCCTAACTTCTCATGGAGAAACGGACAAAACTAGAACCAGCCTCCATTTAATCAACACCAACAGCAGCCTCCTCCCGCTCCAAAAATCTCTCTAGAAGAAGCAATGGCGAAATTGGCAGCGGACAAGAATCAGTTCATGGCTCGTACGGAAGCGACCTTGCAAAACCATTCCACTTCTATACGCAACTTGGAAGTCCAACTGGGCCAGATTGCTAATATATTAACAGCCCGCCCGGAAGGTACCTTGCCAAGTACGACCGAAACAAATCCCAATGAGAGTGTTAATGCCATTGGTTTGAGAAGTGGGAAGGAATTGTGCGAGCTGCCTGGGCCGAACGAAAACAGAAGTGAGGATGGGGAGAAGAAAAATTCAGCGACTAAGGAATCACCAAATTTGAGACCCTCGATACTGTTTCCGGATAATCCCAAGGCATATGTGCCACCCATCCCGTTTCTGCAGTGATTACAACAGAAAAGGTGGACAAGAAATTCTCTAAGTTCCTCGACGTATTCAAGAAACTGCATATTACCATCCCATTTGCCGACGCCTTGGAGAAAATGCCGAGTTATGTCAAATTCATGAAGGAGATCTTGTCAAATAAAAGAAAACTCGAGGAGTATGAGACTGTCGCATTGACGGAGGAGTGCAGCGCTATTCTTCAGAAAAAGCTTCCGCCAAAATTGAAGGATCCGGGAAGTTTTAATATACCATGCACTATAGAAAATCTGACTTTTGAAAGGGCATTGTGCGATCTCGGCGCTAGTGTTAATCTCATGCCTCTGTCTATTTTCAAGAAGCTAGGAATCGGGGAAGCAAAACCTACTACGGTCTCCTTACACTTAGCTAATAGATCCATCAAATATCCAAGGGGAGTGATAGAGGACGTCTTAGTCAAAGTCGATAAGTTCATCTTTCTGGCCGACTTCATTGTGCTTGACATGGAGGAGGACCACGACATCCTAATTATCTTGGGAAGACCATTTTTGCCAACCGGCCGAACTTTAATCGACGTGGAAAAAGGGGAACTAACTCTAAGGGTTCAAGACGAGCATGTCACTTTTCAAGTATTTAAATCCTTTCCATGTCTAGGTGGTGTTGAGAAGAGCTCGAAAATTAAAAGTGTGGATACCGTTGCGAAAGACACACACCGGAAGAATCATCGGTCGAAAAACTCAGAATCCGTTTTAGAGGCCCCGACGCCTAATAAGAATGAAGAACAAGTTGCATATCTTAAGCATGTGGACATGCTATCATCATCAACCGTTCATCCACCAATGAAAAATTCCGATGTTGTTATGAGTTCGTTCGAGAAAAAAGAGAATAAGCCGGACGTAAAACGGATGCCAAATCATGTGAAAAATGGGTGCTTCGGAAAGTTGTTTGTGTCAAAACCTTTTCGCAAACAACATTGGGTGTCCGAACCGAAAATCAGATCGTTAAGGACCAATGGTCAAAATTTTAAAACACACATTAACGGTTCAATGGACGGGGCAGAGTTCAAATGGAGTTTGCGAAAAGCGAACTGATTTTCAATAGGTCCGGCTGAAGACTATAAACTTAGCACTTCTCGGGAGACAACCCGAGTTTTAGTAGTAGATTTTTGTGTTTCAGAATTTTCTTGCATTTTTGAATTTTTATTTTTCATCATTTTTGCTTTGATTTGCTTATCGCTCTCGTTCTTGACATGTTCCTTTGAAAATTCTGTGCAGAAAAAGTCCCAGGGGAAAAATTTATGCCTGAGACGCGCCACAAGGCTTGTGAGCTGCGGCACACACAAATCGAACCAGAAGGCTAAACATCCTGTACTATGTGCCGCGGCACAACCTTACTGAGCCGCGGCACACTTGATTCCTCAGCCGCAGCACACCAAATGCCAAATGATGAGCCCAGAATGCTGTACTCTGTGCCGCGACACAAACCAAGTGAGCTGCGGTACATCAACACTATGAGCCACGGCACCCGTCTTCTGAGCCGTGGCACATGTCGACATAGCATACAAGCCCAGTGATCGCACTGGGCCGCGGCTCACTTAAGCCGTGGCCGCGCCCTGCTCGGAATTTGAATGCCTGGTACCTTTATAACATGAATTCGGCCGACCCCAGGTACACTTCCTTCTCTTCCTCTACACAAGCGATCGGCCAAGAATTTTTTTTCTCATCTTCTTTTTCTTCTTGCATTCTTCAAGATCTAAGCAAGGTAAGCTTAAATTCCTAATCTTAATTGCTCTATGAATTGAAAGGTGAAGTTTTGTTATTAATTTGATGATTAATTATATGGTTAGTTTTTCCTTTTTCAAAATTTTATCAAGAATGGAGTGGGGAATATGAAGTTGTTAATTGATCATGGATGTTATCTGTCGACTATGACTGAATTGTTATTGTTTTTTTTTATGTTTTTTGTCATGAGGATCGATTGAGGATGTTGTTCTTGGGGATTGAATCAAGCTAGTACAATAATTTTTCTTCATTTGAACTCATGCCTTCAAGGTGTTTGATGAAATGCCTGAATAAAATTTTTTCTTTGTTAAGTCAATGTTTTGAACTATGTGCATCGAATTCATCTGGATTTATAGCGACCCCAACCCTTACGTCAATTTTAAATGTGAAATGCTCAATTTTAATTTTCCTTCACAACGGTGCAGGCTCGTTCAACTCTTGATTCATGTTTAGATATCCTTAGCCGAGTAATATCATTCTCATTATTGCTGAAGTAAGTAAACTCCGGTGTTTATCTTTTTAGGACTCGCTATGGCTAGAACCAAAAAGATTAGCAAAAGGGCCAGGACGCAATCGTCCCCCACTCGAGGGGAAACGTCTCAGAGCCGAGCCGAGCTGGAGGCGCACCAATTCTCAGACCCGGAGATTTATAAAATCTTTAATGAAAAGATCCGCCCTCGACCTCTGATCCCGGAGCGGGGATTCACCCCAGCCCCCCAGGACGGGGAGCTTCTGACCATGATCGACGAGATGGGGTGGGCCCGTTTCGCTGCACCTCCTGAGTCGGCGGTGATATCTATTGTGCAGGAGTTTTATGCGAGCGCTTTGTTGAAGCACATTCGGGCGGGGCAGATGATACAGAAATTAGATACTCGGACTCAGGTCGTAGTCCAAGGCATTACGGTGGATTTTTCAGTAGCTGCTATTCGGAGGTTATTTGAGCTGCCTGTGGTTGATGAGACGGCTTATACGCGAGTTATGGGTAGCCTCACGAAGGAGGCTCTGCTCGAGACTCTTACACAGCCCGACTCCGACTGGGAGAGGCGCGCCCCGGCTTCTTCCACCATCTACTTTAAGAGCTCGCGCCTCAGTCGGTTCGAGCGAGCCTGGTTGTACTTCATCTGCGCACGTATAGATCCCACCTCGCAGATCCGATCTGTTTTTCTCTCTCGAGCCCGTACATTATATGCTATCACCTCTGGGCTGCGATTCGATGTGGCTCCTCTCCTGGTCGGATCTATCTTCCATTGTATTCAGGGAGGGGCCAAGATGGGGCTGAAGCACCCCTCTCTTATTTGCGCTCTTTGCCGGCAGTCGGGGATGACATGGTCGGATGAAGAGCCGATGTTAGCCCCCCAGGGCCCGATCGACCATCGCATCATTTCTCACTTCGATCAGTGGGGAGGAGCACCGGCACACACTCGGGGGCGAGGATTTCTACTTGATGAGGCACACGAGCAGTCCCCCGAGCCTCTTCTTCTGACGCAGGGGCAGATAGAGTCCAGCCCGCCGCCCGATAGAGAGCACTTGCAGGCGATGTTCGACGGGTTGAGAGAGGAGATGAGGAGAGAGAGAGACTTTTGGCTACACTGAGAGAAGAGAGGCGGACGGAGAGGGAGAGCATCATTGCTGCCGTTCGAGATGAGATGCGAGAGCAGGCCCGCCGGGCCAACCGGTGTGAGACGAGGCATTTGGCAGCGAGGGATGCCTACCACCAGGAGCACCTTGCTGCATGGACGGCCCACATTATGCACCCGGATGGGCCATTCATTCCACCTGTTCGGCCAGCCACACCACCCTCCTCGCCGGACGACGCCAGCACTAGTTTGTTAGCAGACTGTAGGGGAGTACTTGACCCTTTTTCTTTTATTGCATATTACATTTTGTGTACATCGAGGTCAATGTACGTCCTAAGTTTGGGAGGGGGGGTTTACTTTTTGTCGCTATACTTATTGCTGTACTTATTCGTTTGCACTTTTGTTATTTTTAGTTATATTTTTGTTGCTAGCCTTGCTTGCCGTGTTTTTAATTGCATTCGTGAATTTTTCGTGCTTCTTTTTGTGTAAAACTGATGTTACGATACTGATTACTCTCTGAAGAAATGGTTGAGTTTTAGTTGAGTTGCAGTCAGCAATATCTGTTTCTGTTAAGTCTTCATTTAGGTCCAAAATTTTTTCAAAATCTTAGCAGATAAGAGAGGAGACATACTTGTTTTCAAATCGCCGTCGATGCATTGGGTTACATTTTTCGGTCAGCTAGTCGTCCAGTAACATAAGTCGTATTGGCACTTGAATTGAGTTTAGAGTCGGACAGTTTTTTCCCAAAAGTCGAGATGTTATTTGTTCTATGATGGGAAGTCTAGTAACCGGGGGTATTCGCGTGACCCATTGTTTACTCTCGCGTAAAACGACGACCCTGATTAGACTAGTGGTTTAGAGATTTCGCATGTGCCGATGATGGGGAGCCTAGTAACCGGGGTATTCGAGTAACCCGTTGTTTACTCTCGCGTAAAACAGCAACCTTGAATCGGACATGCGGGAATAGCTATTCGAGTTGTTTCTCCGTTGTGGAGGGGAACTTAGTAACTAGAAGCATCCACGTGCCCCATGAGTGTCTTTTACGTCAAACGGTTCCCCAACACATGAGAATGGAATTCCACCCTAGGATTGTCCCGATGAAACATCCCGAGATCCGAACCTAGTGGTCAACTCGAATCATCTTATCAAGCATATATAAGGGAATATTGTCCGAGGGTTATATTTGATGATGAAACTCTTGAAATTTTGGCCACTAGACTGTGGGACTGGGCGAGTTAGCTTGTTTATTTTTAACCCTTCATATTGACGGTCGGTTAAACTCACACTTGTTAATCTTTGAGCTTGACTTTCTTCATGAACGATTTATTAGGACTAAAATTGGTTACTTTGTGGAATCAATGTCCTGGATGTGACTCACTATTACGATACTTGTACTATTCTTTGAGATTTTCAGGGTAGTATTGATTAGGTTGAGCACTATGAGTTGCACGATTATTCACGATATTCTTTTGTTTGAAATTGATTATTTTTGCTTGAGGACAAGCAAAGGCTCAAGTTTGGGGGTATTTGTTAGGCGTATTTTTATATGCTTATTTATCATTATTTTGTATTCGTTTTGTGAGTAAATCTGCATAAATGAGCCTTTAATGCCCTATTATTTTATATTTTGCAGGAAATTGGAGTTCGAAAGCCGAAACAATGAAAAACGGACGAAAACGACGATTTTTGGCCTGGGGCCGCGGCACAAGGCAAGCGGGCCGCGGCACACGCAGAGGACCAGCGACTCCCCGAGTAAACTGTACCCTGAGCCGCGGCATAGATATAGTGAGCCGCGGCCCAGGAAGGAAAAATAGTACCCAGGCATATCCGCTAAGCGTCGTGAGCCGCGGCACAGATTATGTGAGCCGCGGCCCACGGGGCGGTTTTGACAGAAAGTGCCGCGTTTCTGGTCCGTTTTGGAGCCTGTTATCGATCTAATTACACGGGCGCGTTTTTGAGGCAAAAGAGGATTATAAATAAGGGTTTAAGGTCATAAGGAGAGCATCGAGAATTTTGGGAATCAGAGGGAATCGCAGAAGGCAAGAAGCAGAAGACACCAAGAGTAGAGGGCGGAAGCCAGAAGAACGGAAGAATCCGAGCTCTCCATCTGCGTTTGATTTCGATGCTTTCATTCATTATTCCTGTATTTTTATCTTTTAGCATGTCAGGCTAAAACCCTGTTCTAGGATTTTGATGAAACCAAAGTTTTGACGGATTTGCTTTTGATTATCTATATAATTCCCTTTTTCTGTTGAGTTTTCCCAATCGATTTTAATGCTTTCAATTGTCTGGCCAATAATTGGAACTATTGGTGAGAACCGTTTTATCTTGTGAGATAGGAATATACTCATAGGAACTATGTGGCCTTTTGAGGATTTTGTGCTTTTTGCCTATTGTCGAATTAATTCACCTAGGGATAGAGTGCGTTATTCGCCCTTAGAAAAATCTATTGACCTCGGGAGAGGCGGTAGAGTATTTTAGCAATCTTCGCCTTCAATAAATTGGGGAAATCATTAACTTCAGATAATCGAGAGTAAATTCGGATAAACCAAGGTGGATTCAGAATCCTTGACTTATTCATCATTCGATTTTCTTTCTTCAAGCGGTCGTTTTTACTGTTAGTCCTTTTATTCATTTTATTTAGTTATTAATTGCAACCCAAATTTCGACTGTTCAAATAAAATTAGAATACATAAAAATCGGTACTTAGTAATTCAGTCCTCGTGGGAACGATACTCACTCATCACTTAATTACTTGTCTACGATAACGTGCACTTGCGTTTAACGAAATATCGCAACAATTGGCTGTTCTAAGGCAATCGAGTTGCTCAATCATTCGTTAGATCATTGTTATCGGTTGGCCACTCTAAGGCATCCGAGGTATTGAATTAGCCACTGCATCATCATTATCGATTGACCATTCAAAGGTAATTGAGGTATTGAATTGGGACTGCCGAGGACGGTGCCCATCCGTGAGTCATCATTATCGTGTTGGCCGACTCAAGGGAGCACACTATCATTCTCGGGAATTCGGTAATCTTTGAATCGTTGCCGTTTGTGAATAACTGTGTTTTGGAGGCTAGTCTCGGCTAGTGCCCGATGGGTAAGTTTGGGGCTTAAACCTTCGCGGTTGGTTTCCCAACACCTACAACATAGTAGGTTACAGTCATGCTTATGATCTCATTATGGGTAAGTCTGGGGCTTGAACCTTCGCGGTTGGTTTCCCAGCACCTGCAATTCAGCATGTCACGGTCACTGAGTGATCTCATTATGGGTAAGCTTGGGGCTTGAACCTTCGTGGTTGGTTTCCCAACACCTACAACTCAGTAGGTCACGGCCATGCTTGTGACCTCATTATGGGTAAGCTTGGGGCTTGAACCTTCGCGGTTGGTTTCCCAACACATGTAATACCCGTATTTTTTATTGACTGTTTGACCTTACTGTTCTGCCTATTGTTGTCGCTCTGGAAACTCCGAATGTTTTTGTCGATGTTGTTGTAGATCTTCACACCTTGCTTGGATCATGGTTTGTGTTGTTTAGACCTTTCGGTACTGTTCTGGTCAGTGGAAATAGCGCACGCTAGGCCTAGCTAACGTACGCTAATTATGCCTAAGTAGCGCACGCTAGCTTTGAGCTGTAGCGCGCGCTAACGGGCCAGACATGGGAGAGTCAGTAACTTATACTGCTCTTTGGACTAGCAGTTAGCGCACGCTAGGAGTTTGTTAGCGCACGCTATTCGTTGACATTAGTGCGCGCTAACACCATCCGTAGCGCACGCTAACGGGCTGGCTCGGCAGAGACAGTGAGGTTGTCTGACTGACTGGACTATCAGGTAACGTACTCTAGGTTTAGGCTAGTGCACGCTATAAGCATTTTGTAGCGCACGATATACTGGCACAGTAGCACACGCTAGGACTCGAGCAGGGCAGAGGACAGTAAGTTCTGGACTCCAGTTTCTGGACATCAACTCCCAGTTAGCGCACGCAAACTATTGGCTAGCGCGCGCTAAGAGTAGTCGAATAGCGCACACATCGGATCACCTAACGCACGCTAGCGAGGCTGTCAGAAGCCACTGGACTGAACGGTGACCCCGTTAGCGCACGCTAATTCTTAAGCGTAGCGTGCGCTAGACTGGGCGAGTATATATTGGACAGTTGACTTCCTTTTCGTCATTTTTTTCTCATCTTTCTCATTTTCCGATCGGGAGCAGCGGGTTTCGGCGATATGGAGAGTTCGGAGATGATCCTTCTTCAGATATCAACATCTTTGTTGGAGAACAAGTATTTCATAACATCTAATCTATTCTATCACCCGAATCAAGGTATAAATGCTTAAAATCCTATTTTGAGGATTTTTTGGGGATTTTCTTAGATTAGTCCGATTTATCCATTTTTGAGCTTGAGAAACTTGATATTATGAATTATCTGCCTTGTTAACATGTTCCCCTTACGATTCTATGAATTATTTCATGATGGTTCGGACGTAAGAGGGTTTTGGCAATTTTCAAATCCCTAGATGTTTACCCTAGTGGTTTTGTGAATCGTAAGTGGGTTTCAGGAGGTTCTTCGTGTGTTATGAGTATGGATTATTGATTATCATATTCCTTGCGAATCGTTTAGGTGCCGGAAGTGCGTTCTCGGACCTACCGAACTTGTACTCTTTTCCTTCCGGATTCGCGATGTCTCAAAGGCAAGTATATGTGTATGTTAATACGTTCTCGACTTTGAAAGTGAGGTATATGACTTGCATTATTATATTTATTCACTCTGGGAGGGTCTGATGGGGCCTCAGAGAGTTCAGTTGCTGCTGGTACGGTTCCATGAATAGTTTGGGGTTAACCACTCTGGGAGGGTTCGACGGGGCCTCAGAGGGTTCCGTTGTTGTTGGTGCGGTTCCATGGTTAATCGTGTATATTTTGAAATGAGATTTAGTTATTCCGGAATACTAGTCTTGAATTGATAATTTGATGATTACTTTCACTGTATTGTTGAGTAGTGTTGTATTTCATATTCGATATACTCATACCAGCTATTCGACGGCTAACCCCTTTATGGGGGAAATACGTTTTATGTATTTCAGGTTCCAGGAGAGCGTACAGACAAGTATCGGGTCGGCATGAAGATGATGGGCAAGTGTAATACTGTGTATTAGTTCCAGCTGTATTTTGCATTCCTCAATTCAATGTTGTTGTACTGGAATGGTTATTGAATACTCGAGTATTGTCTTTCAGCTTTTCTTGATGTTCCGGCCTGTGTTGCCGAAGTATTGAATTGTGTTGTGATGTATTTTGATACGTTGGTAATGGTTTGAATAGTATTTGTTTGTCCTTCATTTCATTGTATTCGGATCTCATTAGTCAAGTTTTATAATTCCGCGTATGAATAGCCTTATGAGTTCCACGACGAGACTCACGGGACTGTAATATATCCTGAATAACTTGGGGTGTTAGAGAATATCGTATCAGAGCTTAGGTCTATGAATACCTAGGTTGTCGGTCTTTTGCGTCAATTGAGTCGGCGTTTGTCCATAGTATCAATACCTTGCCATCATCACACTGCGACCGGTACTTGTAAGACCTCTTATCTTTCTGGTGTTTCCTTAATTGTTTGTTTCTGAATTGGTATTTTTGAGAGTTAGTCACTTCGTTGACGTGCGATTAAATGGTACTTACGTGCTTTGTGTATGCTTTAGTATGTCTGCTGGTAGGGGAGAAGAACGTGGTCGAGGTCGTGGTCGTGGGCATGGACGAGGACGTGGCGCGGCCATTTCCCTTAGTTCTGTTGCAGGGTCGACCAATCCCAGTTTACCAAACTTGGTGCATCCTGATACCAAAAGTCAGCATGACCAGTCGACGGGCCAGGGAAACAGCGCGGATACTGGAGTTGGGAACGCCCTTCAACAATTGGCTAACCAGATGACCATTTTAGCCCAAACCGTATAGCTAAATAATCCGAACCCGAACGCGGATGCCTTGCTTCAGAATGTAATCCGTATGCACCCTCCACAGTTTGGTGGTGCCACCGACCTGCTAAATTGGGAGGATTGGATAGCGGAGTTAGACAAGGTATTCGAAGCGGTTGATTGCCCGGAGGCGAAGAAGGTACCGATTGCCCAGTACTTCCTTACCAAGGAAGCCGCTACGTGGTGGAAAGTTATCAAGCCACAGGATCAAGTTGCTACCTGGGTGGAGTTTAAAGAGCTCTTAGAGGCCGAGTTTTGTCCTTGTCCAGTGCAAGAAGGCCGAATCCGGGCCTTTTTCGAAGCTAAACCGCAGAATATTCCTGTTTCGCCGGCAATCGTGGAGTACAACCACAATTAATCCACGTGAAGGATCAAGTGCGAATCGAGCGTGATAAAATCTTCTACTTCGACATGCGTATGAATTTGGAGTTACGGAGGTACATGGACAGATTTGCTTGCACCACCTTGAACGAATACCAAGACAGGGCTTTAGCCCATGACATGTTAAGCCCCGACAATGATACCACCGAAGAACCAAAGAATCAGAAGATCACGGGAAATTTTTCAGGCTCTAAGAGTGGCAACTTTCAGAAGCCTCAGACGACTAACTGTTCTGCCGGACAGTCGTCACGTTCTGCTAAAGGAAAGAGGAATTTCCGATCTACACAGGGCACCTGAACTCGCCCGATAACCTGTTTTAATTGTGATCATCCAGGCCACATTAGTGTGGAGTGCAACTTCCCACCCCTGAAGTGCCATACTTGCGAACAAATGGGACATAGAGCAGTCTATTGCCCTGAATGGGATCAGACGTTGGGCACTCGAGCTTCAGCCCCAACATCTAGAAATCAGAATGTAAGTCTGCAACAACCTGTTGGGAAGACACAACAGGGTTACGGCAGGGGCTGGGGACAGGGCCAGAATGCTGGAGGAGGGAACTCTAGCGTCGGTTCGGTACAACCACGAATCTATGAGATGCGTCGAATGCATTTAACCCGACGCAATGTGGCTTGTGTACCATTCATATTTTATCACATCCATTCGTGTACTTTTGATACGGTGCTACACATTCTTTCATTTTCTTGAGTGTGTACGCTGCTCAATATAACTTGTATGACTACTTGTGATCCCTTCATTGTGAAACTACCTAGCGGGGATAGAATTGTGGGAAACCAGGAGATTAGAGATTTTCCGGTGATGATAGCCAGCTTAGAGTGGTTATCAAATTTGATTGTAGTCGATATGGAAGGCGAGGATGTGATCCTTGGCGAAGATTGGCTTGATAGTCACCAAGCGATTATGAATTACCGTACTAAGGTTATCACCATGATGACTGAAGATGGATCCGAGTACTCATTTTTGGGACATAAGACGGGCCAACCTAAGTTGCTTATCAGCGCCATGAAGACCATAAAACTTTTGAATAAAGGTTGCACGGGCTTTTGGTGTTATGCTTTGAAGACGGAAGGACACAAAGTCGATTTCTCTTCGATTCCGATTGTTAATGAGTACCCCGATGTCTTCCCAAATGACCTCCTGGGATTACCTTTAGATCGAGAGATAGAATTTTCTGTAGATTTATAGCCTGATGCGGCTCCGATTTCTAAGGCATCTTATCAGATGGCACCTTCCGAAATGCAAGAATTGAAGAGTCAATTGGGAGAACTATTGGAGAAAGGGTACATCAGACCGAGCGCTTCGCCTTGGGGGCACCTGTTCCTTTTGTGAGAAAGAAGGATGGTTCACTACGTTTATGCATCGACTACCATCAGCTAAACAAAGTTACCATTAAGAACAAGTATTCCTTGCCTCGTATGGACGATTTATTTGATCATTTGCAGGGAGCTGCAGTTTTCTCGAAAATTGATTTGAGATCGGGGTACTACCAGCTCAGTGTGAAAGAGTTCGATGTTCCGAAGACTGCATTTCGGACGATATATGGGCATTATGAATTTGTAGTCATGACTTTTGGATTGACTAATGCACTGGCAGTATTCATGCAGTTAATAAACAAGATATTCATCGAGTACCTCAATAAGTGTTTAGTCGTCTTTATTGACGACATCTAGATCTATTCTCGAGATAAGGAGGAACATACCCGACACTTGCGTTTGATATTAGACATTTTGAGAACCGAGCACCTCTATGCAAAATTCTCGAAATGTGAGTTTTGGTTGGAAGAAGTTATGTTTCTCGTCCATGTGATTTCGACCGAAGGGGTTCGTGTAGACCCGCAAAAGATTGAGGTAGTGCTAGATTGGGCACTGCCTAAAAATGTTAAAGAAGTTCGTAGCTTTTTGGGCCTTGCTGGGTATTACCGTCGGTTTGTCGAGGGGTTTTCGAAACTCGCTCGGCCACTCACAAAACTACTCCAGAGGACAGAAAAATTTGTTTGGACAGACGAGAGACAACAAAGCTTCGATGAGCTGAAGAGACGTTTGACCTCCGCGCCGATTCTGACTTTACCACATGGTAGTGATGGATTTGCCGTATATAGTGATGCTTCAGGTCAAGGTCTCGGATGTATACTTATGCAACATGATAAGACGATAGCTTTTGCATCACGACAACTGAAGCCGTATGATATGAACTACCCTACTCACGATCTAGAGTTGGCCGCGATTGTTTTCGCACTTAAGATTTGGCGGCATTATTTGTATGGTTCTCCGTGTCGGATCTATACCAACCACAAGAGTCTAAAGTACATTTTCAGTCAGAAAGAGCTGAATATGAGACAGAGACATTGGTCAGAATTGATAAAAGATTAAGACTTGGAAATTCTATACCACCCAGGAAAAGCAAATGTCGTCGCGGATGCTTTGAGCCGCAAATCAGCATCGCTGCAGATGCTCGAGGTTCTTACACCTCAGACGAAGATTCATCCAGATCTAATTGATCAAGGAATAGAGGTTTGGCTTCAAAGAGTACAAGGACAGTTGTGTACTCTCGAAATTACTTCGTCCTTGGTTGACGACATCAAAGGGAAATAGTGGAGTGACCCGATGATTTCCCAACTGAAGGAAGATGTAGTCAAAGGAAAAGCCCTTGGCTTCATGGTTCACGAGGATAGTATTTTGAGATTTCAGGGAAGGCTTTGTGTTCCGAATAATCTAGAATTGAGGCAGAGAATTCTCTGAGAGGCTCATGCAACACCTTACTCAATCCATCCCGGAACGAGTAAGATGTAGAAAGAGTTAAAGAGAAATTTTTGGTGTAATAATATGAAGAAACATGTCACGGAGTTTGTGCTTCGATGCTTGACGTGTCAACAAGTAAAAATTGAACATCAACGACCGGCAGGATTGTTGAAACCTCTTCTTATTCCCGAGTGGAAATGGGAGGATATCTCTATGGACTTTATCACTGGGATGCCGGTAACTAGAACTGGGATGAATATGATTTGGGTAATCGTTGATCGGTTGACCAAGTATGCTCACTTTTTAGGTATTAAGGATACTTGGGGACCGAAGAGATTGGCTCAAACTTTTATAGCTGAAATCGTGAGATTGCATGGTGCCCCTAAGACCATTGTTTCCGATCGAGATGGTCGTTTTATATCACATTTTTGGTAGGCTGTTCACCAGGCTTTGGGTACCGAGTTGAAATTGAGCACGTCTTTTCATCCTCAGTCAGACGGTCAGACGAAGAGGACGATTCAGACATTGGAAGATATGTTACGGGCTTGTGCCCTAGACTGGAGTAATGATTGGGAGCTTCACTTGCCTTTGATGGAGTTTTCCTACAATAATAGTTGGTATGCGTCAATCAAAATGGCACCGTTCGAGGCACTTTACGGCAGGCGGTGTAGATCGCTATTATGTTGGGACGAGGCTTCGGAGCTAGTCGGAACGGAACCGGATATGCTATTGGAAACTAAGGAGAAGATTTCCATTATTCGGGACTGGTTGTTGACCGCCCAGATCCGTCAGAAATCTTATGCTGATACTCGTTGTCGACCTTTGGAATTCGAAGTAGGAGACCATGTTCTACTCAAAGTGTCGCCGACCAGAGGAGTTTTCCACTTCGGGAAGAAGGGGAAACTTAGTCCGAGGTATATCGGACCACTCGAGATTTTGGACAGGGTTGGAGATTTAGCTTATCGCTTGGCGTTGCCTCCAGCTTTGAGTCATGTCCATAGTGTTTTTCATGTATCTGAGTTGAGGAAATACGTGCCGGACCCAAGTCATGTTATCGAATATAGTGAGATTGACGTAGCCGAGGATGTTATCTTTCTGGAGATGCCGATGAAGATCCTTGAACGTCGTGAGAAGCAACTTCGGCACAAAACCATTCCATTGGTTAAAGTGCAGTGGTCGAGACATGGGGTCGAGGAAGCAACTTAGGAGACGGAAGAGAAGATGCAATCGGAATACCCCGAGCTTTTCATTTCTTAAGTTTCGGGATGAAACTTCTTTTTAGAAGGGGAGAATGTAATACCCGTATTTTTTATTGACTGTTTGACCTTACTATTCTTCCTATTGTTGTCACTCTGGAAACTCTGAATGTTTTTGTCGATGTTGTTGTAGAGCTTCGCACCTTGTTTGGATCATGATTTGGGTTGTTTAGACCTTTCAGTACGGTTCTGGTCAGTGGAAATAGCACACGCTAGGCCTAGGATAACGTACGCTAATTATGCCTGAGTAGCGCACGCTAGCTTTGAGTTGTAGCGTGCGCTAACGGACCAGACAGGGGAGAGTCAGTAACTTATACTGCTCTCTGGACTAGCAGTTAGCGCATGCTAGGAGTTTGTTAGCGCACGCTATTCGTGGACATTAGCGCTCGCTAACACCGTCCGTAGCGCACGCTAACGGGCTGGGTCGGCAGAGACATTGAGGTTGTCTGACTGACTGGAATATCAGGTAACATACGCTAGGCTTCGGCTAGCGCTACAAGCATTTCGTAGCGCACGCTATACTGGCACAGTAGCGCATGTTAGGACTCGAGCAGGGCAGAGGACAGTAAGTTCTGGACTCCAGTTTCTGGACATCAACTCCCAGTTAGCGCACGCTAACTATTGGCTAGCGCGCGCTAAGAGTAGTCGAGTAGCGCACGCAACGGATCACCTAGCTAGCGAGGCTGTCAGAAGCCACTGGACTGACCGGTGACCCCGTTAGTGCACGCTAATTCTTAAGCGTAGCGTGCGCTAGACTGGGCGAGTATATATTGGATAGTTGACTTCCTTTTCGTCATTTTTTTCTCATCTTTCTCATTTTCCGATCGGGAGTAGCGGGTTTCGGCGATTTGGAGAGTTCGGAGACGATTCTTCTTCAGATATCAACATCTTTGGTTGGAGAACAAGGATTTCACAACGTCTAATCTATTCTATCGCCCGAATCAAGGTATAAATGCTTAAAATCCTATTTTGGGTATTTTTGGGGATTTTCTTATATTCATCCGATTTATCCATTTTTGAGCTTGAGAACCTTGATATTATGAATTATCTACCTTGTTAACATGTTCCCATTATGATTCTATGAATTATTTCATGATGGTTCAGACGTAAGAGGGTTTTGGCGATTTTCAAATCCCTAGATGTTTACCCTAGTGGTTTCGTGAATCGTAGGCGGGTTTCGGGAGTTTCTTCGTGTGTTATGAGTATGTATTATTGATTATCATATTCCTTGCGAATCATTTAGGTACCGGAAGTGCGTTCTCGGACCTACCAAACTTGTACTCTTTTCCTTCTGGATTCGCGATATCTCAAAGGCAAGTATATGTGTATGTTAATACGTTCTCGACTTTGAAAGTGAGGTATATGACTTGTATGATTGTATGTATTCACTCTGGGAGGGTCTGACTGGGCCTCAGAGGGTTCCGTTGCTGCTGGTACGGTTCCACGAATAGTTTGGGGTTAACCACTCTGGGAGGGTTCGACAGGGCCTCAGAGGGTTCTGTTGCTGCTGGTGCGGTTCCATGGTTAATCGTGTATATTTTGAAATGAGATTTAGTTATTCCGGAATACTAGTCTTGAATTGATGATTTGATGATTACTTTCACTGTATTGTTGAGTAGTATTGTATTTCATATTCGATATACTTTTACTAGCTATTCGACGGCTAACCCCTTTATGGGGGAAATACGTTTTATGTATTTCAGGTTCTAGGAGAGCGGACGGGAAAGTATCGTGTCAGCATTAAGATGATGGGCAAGCGTGATACTGTGTATTAGTTCCGGTTGTATTTTGCGTTCCTCATTTAATGTTGTTGTACTGGAATGGTTATTGAATACTCGAGTATTGTCTTTCAGCTTTTCTTGATGTTCCGGCCTGTGTTGCCGAAGTATTGAATTGTGTTGTGATGTATTTTGATACGTTGGTAATGGTTTGAATACCATTTGTTTGTCCTTCATTTCATTTAATTCGGATCTCATTAGTCAAGTTTTATAATTCCGCGTATGAATAGGCTTGTAAGTTCCACGGCGGGACTCACGGCGCTATAATATATCCCGAATAACTTAGGGGTGTTACAACACCTACAACTCAATAGGTCACGGTCATGCTTATGATCTTATTATGGGTAAGTTTGGGGCTTGAACCTTCGTGGTTGGTTTCCCAACACCTACAATTCAGTAGGTCATGGCCATTGGATGGTCTAATTGTGATACAGCTTCGTGCCGTGGCTTCAGCCCTAATTGTGATACGGCTTCGTGCGTGGCTTCGGCCCTAATTGTGATACGGCTTAGTACCGTGGCTTCGGCCCTAATTGTGATACGGCTTCATGCCATGGCTTCGGTCCTAATTGTGATACGACTTTGTGCCGTGGCTTCGGCCTAATCGATACAGCTTCGGGCTATTTTGGATTCAGGTGATTGTGATATTTGACAGCTTCGGCTGTGTTACTTTCAGGCCTTTGTTATGTCATGGTAATTTCATTGGAGCCTTCGGGCATTGTGATTCATAATTAATTCAGTTCTGGTTTGGTTCATGTCGTGTAATTCATTATGGTACTCTATGATTATGATTCGCGGTTGGGCACTTATGTTCTAACCTGTTGAACATGTATTAATAGTATGCCGTGGGTATAGTATTTCACGAATGCTCGGTTCTTACCTTGGTTTGTGAGCATCTCGTATTATTATTATCATTGTACCGTTTCATTCTGCCTTTGGATGCATATCATGTTATACATGTATTTGATGTTCATTATCTGGACGACTGACCCCGTGGGGGTGGAACATGTTTTCATGTTTTAGGTTTTTGGCGAGGAGAGAGTTGAGACACAGGGGCATGATGATGGCGACAAGACATTCGAGTGATACTAGTCCGAGTTGTTCATGTTGGTCAGTTAGTTGGAGTGTTCTCCAGTTTGTCAGTCATTGTCATTATGTATTATCCGAGCAAATGCTTGTGGATATTATTGTATTTTTATTTTTGGCCATGTAGGCCCATCGTTGTCGTTGAAATTCCTAATCGGAATATTGTGTCGGATATCATAGTAGGGACTGTGATCTCCCTCGTTGGTTAATTTTAATGTAATTTAGTCATGTTCGCCTGGTGGATCTCCTGGCATGGGGTCCACGGCACTGTAATGACCCAATATGATTTGGGGGTGTTACAGATATTACATACTACACCACTTAAAATAAGTTTCATCCTCAAAACTTGCAATCCGGTCACAATCAAAAGTTCAACGACAATATCCAGAATCATCACGAAACCGATCAATAATCATAATTAATGAATAACCAAAATAGTATACTTGCAAATGCGTGAATTCGATGATCTCTTGCAATACTAGCCAATGACCCAACTTCAAAGCCTCAATACGCTTACAATCACAATTTCACAAATTTCAACAAAATACAACATTATAAGTCAATTATGGAATAATCCATCCATGTCAAAACTTGTCTGCCTGATCGCGCAATCAAGTCCCAATCCTGATAAAAAAACAATAATACACGATACATCTGTGAAATAACTGCCCAAAACAATGGCAACAAATCCCGAAACATCGACACAAAGTCCGGATGCTCATACGATCAATAACAATGATCAACCAATACATCAACCGAGAATATCATCGACATGATAAACCCCAATACGACCAACCAAAGGTCAAAACACAACCGAGAATATCATCCACATGATAAACTCCAATACGACCAACCAAAGGTCAAAACACAATCGAGAATATCATCCACATGATAAACTCCAATACCACTAATGAACGATCAACAATAACCGAGAATACCCTCACACTGTAAGATCCAACACGATCAACACAGAACCACAGGGACAGATATATGAAAGAATAAAATTCTCAAAACTCTATTAAAATCACATACAGTGGATCTCAAAGAAACATACCCAACTATTGAACATACCCCTCGGTGTATGACAACCAGCGGCAGACCGACGAACATACCCCGTCATACATAGAGTATGAACGACTAATCAATATGGCTTAAAAGTCAAAAATCACTATAGCAAAATCACGCTACTACCACACCAATAGAGCCACATAGCATATATGCCCCAGTTTCACAAAACCCGAAGTTCCAAAATCATATTATGTACTGAATCTAAAACACGCAGCATATTTCCCTTATCTGATCAACCAACCGGTCATCCCTGGATAACCAAACTACCATACTGAAGTTCGAATCTCTTTTTATCGTACTATTTGATGTGTATCCATCTTATAAGCCCGCTAATCAAGGAGCTTCTTCCCCATATCAGTATCAAGCTGACTTCTTGCCTTTACTTTTATGCTTGCCTGCTTTATCCGGTCGAATGAATCTAAGTCCGGTTACGCTGAACTTCACCATGATATGTATTATGCACTACGTTTGTATGTATGCCAATCACATTTTCAAAACAGTTTTAAAATCATATAATCTTGTCAATAAAACCAATTTTCGAAAGTTCTTTTAAGAATTTCAAAACTCAAACATATACATTCGCAAGACTAAAATCAATTTCTGTAAAGTTAAACCGGCTCGCTTATGTCAAATACTCGGTGACAATTTATTTCGAATACACATGATTTAATAAAATGAAAATATGCAAATGATTGACTACATCCATACTCCTATATACCAATTCGGCTCGTCACCAATTCCACTGACACTTGGTCGGAACATCACACGATAGAAAACATCGGCCATTATTCCATTCCGCAACACTTCAACTATGCCATGATGAAACATGTTTTTAAAGACAACAATATTGTTTCTCAAAATAAACTTAAGAAAATATATTTTAATGACAACGAGCAAAATAGTTTATTCTAAATATATCATTGTGAAAAGAATCATTTCCATATGTTCAAAAATAGTTTCATATATCTCAAAATTAATTAGCATGACTACATGTTCCTCTCAACAATTCACAAAATTCTCCAAAATACACAACTCCATTTTCCATGTTTAATCGACATATTAATTTTCCATAATCATAGCTTCTCAAGATCATCGGTTTTGTCCCAACTATTATATTCTGCTACTTCATATAGTAACACATAATATTCTTCTGGATCTCAAAGCATATCAACTTTATAACCGAGAATAACCTCAATGCAATTCAAAAATCCAAATACCTACAGATCGTGAAGCGACGATTCCCCGTGATACTGGCACATGTCTCAACTCTAGAAAATACTCAATACAAATATTTTCAGAACATACATTTTGAAAAATTAGTTCAACTCAGAATACAACACACACCTCTTTCCAAAAATCATGTTAATACCATTTGGATAAGTTTAAAACAACCATAGCACCTGTAATACCCGAGATTCTCATTCCTGGTTACTTTGAATTAATTGTCGTTTGTGTCGATTATTTTGTTCCGTTGAGGATTAATTGGAATTCTCCCTACGTTGTGTACGGTATGATGTAATGGGTTGCGTTGAATTTTTGGGACTGTCCTGCTGCCTTTGTAGTATGCGTAGCGCATGCTATTGGTGGTAGTGTAGCGCGCACTAATACTTGGCGATAGCGCACATTATTGTGGCAGGTAGCGCACGCTAACCGGATAGGTTGAGACAGTACAGAGGCTACTGCATTTGACTAGGGAGTTCGGCAGCGCACGCTATGCAGCTCTATAGCATGAGCTAACGTTCGGCAGTTAGCGCACGCTACAGGAATTGTAGGGCATGCTAACTGATAGTTACGGGGCAGTCCATAAGCTACTGGACTGAAATTAGGACTCGTTAGCGCACGTTAATATTCGTGATTAGCGCATACTAACTGTGCTTTTTGGGAAGATGTTGACTCGATAGGCACGCTAATCTGGGGTGATTATCACACGCTAAGCTGTCCAGTATATAAACTGGACAGCAGATCATTTTTCCCATTATCTCACTCCTTCCTCTTCTCTCCGCGGGTGTGAGCCAAGGGCGACTACGGTTCATGACCTTAGCCGATTTTATTCTATTCAGAGGTGTTTTGGAGCATCGTAGGTGATTATAACATCATCTAATCCATTGTTCTTAGTCGGATCGAGATATTTTGCTTGATTTCCCTAGATTTCACTTTTTGGAGATTTGTTCTTGCTATCGTATTCAATCCGATTATGATGAATTGATTGGTGTTAAATGATTGTATATTCATGTCTTCGATTCGTTCGACCCGATTGGTGATTTTGGTGTTCTTGAGGAACCATGAACATTTAACGTTCGATTAAATGTTCATGTGAGTTTTCACACTATAGGCAATATCCGGTCTAGTGAAAATCATAGCATACATGAGGTTTACCCACTGCCGAAGCATAGGGCACCTTCTCATTTCCTTTTTGTCTTCCTCACTTTGAGGACACATCTCTAAGGAAACTTTTATGCCATGTTGCATGGGTAGGAATCTTCCATCCTAAATCGCTTTAGGATATTTTCTATATAGAGGGCTTGCGAGAGACCTAACATTCTTTTCGCTCTATCCCGATAGAGGCGAATATCAAGAATATAGGCAGATTCTCCCAAGTCCTTCATTGGGAACTCTTTAGAAAGTCAAGCTTTCACAGAACTAAGCATTCCTACGTCGTTTCATATAAGTAGAATGTCATCGACATATAGTACTAAGAACACAATTTTTTGCTCCCACTAACCTTCTCTTGTAAATACAGGGCTCCTCTCCATTTTGGACAAAATAAAACTCTTTGACTATCTCGTTGAAATGAAGATTCCAACTTCGCAAAGCTTGCCTCACTCCGTAAATGGCACACTGAAGTTTGCATACTTTATTAATATTGGTTTTATATATGAATCCCTTAGGCTGTTCCATATAATTCTCCTCCCCAGGGAGTCCATTTAGGAATGCTGTTTTCACATATATTTGCCATATTTCATAATCTAACTGGGCTGCTATGGCAAGCATCATGCGAATAGACTTAATCATAGCTACAGGCGAGAAGGTCTCAAAGTACTCGATTCCGTCTCTTTGGGAATAACCCTTTGCCACAGGCCTCGCCTTATAGGTATCAACCTTGCCATCTCCACCAGTCTTTCTTCTATAGATCTATTTGTTTCCAATAGGCACCATGCCTTTAGGACGATCTACTAAAATCCAGACTTGATTAGCATGTATTGAGTCTATCTCAGCTTCCATAGCTTCTTGCCACTTGACGGAGTCAACATCTTCCATCGCTTGGTCATATGTAGAAGGATCATTCTCATGACTACTTTCTTTCATCTCATAGAGACCCAGTTCTTCTTGATGCAGATAGCCATATCTCTCAGGTAATTTAGAATCTCTACTAGACATGCGAGGTTGTGTTTGTATTTCAGAAAGTTCGGTTCTAATATATTGCACATATGTCTTATTTAGTGTTTCTTTTATTTCTTCCAAAGAAACATTTATATCTGCGCCTCCTTCTTGAATGAACTCATCTTCGAGGAAGTGTGACTCTAAAGCAACGATGATCCTATGATCCTCGTGCATGTAGAATAGATGTCCCATGGAATCCGCTGGATATCCTATGAAACGACCTTTCACATACCTAGCTTCAAATTTCTCTACTTTAGTCTTCTTAACATAAACAGGACATCCCCAAATCGTAATGTGATTAAGACTTGGTTTCCTACCCCTTCACATCTCATGTGGAGTCCTAGGAATAAATTTGGAAGAACATCTATTCAAGATATGTGCAGCAGTAACGAGCGCATGACCCCATAGATAAATCGGTAGATCAATAGTTAAGCATGGAGCGAACCATGTCCAACAAGATTTGGTTCCTTCTTTCTGATACACCATTTAATTGTGGAGTAGCTGAAGGAGTGAATTGTGATAATATTCCTAGTTCTTTTAAGAACTCATCAAACTCTGTACTCATGTACTCACCACCTCGGTCTGACCAAAGAGTCTTAACACAATTACCTGTTTGATTTTCAACTAGGGCTTTAAATTCCTTGAATTATCAAAAGCTCCAGACTTATGTTTCATTAAGTACACGAACCCATACCTAGTATGGTTATCAGTGAATGTAATGAAATACTTAAATCCATCTCGTGTCACTTCAAAAGGGCCACAGACATCGGTATGGATCAATCTAAGTTTTTCAGCAACTCTTTCAAAAGTCCCATTGAAGCATCTTAGTCATTTTGCCTTGAAGGCAAGATTCACAAGTTGGATAGGGATCAAATCCCAATATACCCGTAAGTCCATCTTCCTCCATTTTATGAACCTTGGTCTGACCAATATGACCAAGTCTAAGATGCCACTTAAGTGCTTGGTTTGTTTCATCCCTACCACGCTTCCTAGTTATAGTGTTCATAGTTGTTTTATTCTTTAGATTCAAATGGTATAAACCATTTAATAATGTAGCACTACCAACCAATTTATTTCTAGAATAAATTCGGCATGACCATCTCAAATAAAGAAGTGAAATCCCTTTCGGTCCATGTCTGGAATTGATATATTATTTTTATGACCCTTCGGCAAAAAAAGTACATCATCTAAAGTAATAATAAAACTAGATTTTAAATTCAATATAAGTGATCCAATATCAGAAGCCTCGATACTATGTCCACTTCCAATGGTGACCATTATCTCCCCGGAATCCAGCTTCCTACTTTGTTCCCGATCCTGATTCATTGTACAAATGTGAAAACTCACACCGGAATCAAGTATCCAAGAAGTAGAATATACAATTACATATACCTGAAGGCGCATTATGGTCAAGCATTGGACAGTACCTCCTACAGTGGCCTAGCTCACCAAAGTTGAGGCATACATCCGTTTTCTTGGCCCCCTTGCTCTTTTGAAACATTGGGGCCTTGCCCTTATCTTTCTGTACCCCACCTTTTGGCTTGAAATGTTTCTTGCCTTTCTTCTTATTGTTCTTGGACCTCCAAGGCCCTAAAGAAATTACAAGAGCAACCTCCTTCAGCCTAGTCTTCATTTGAGACTGTGTCGTGCTCAGTTTATTCATTAGCCGAGCTAAATTATATGCAATCTCATTGCAGTTAATGTTCATGACAAATTAAGTGAAGGAGTCAGGAAGTGATTGAAGAATGAGGTCGGTATGGAGAGAAACGTGCATACTAAAATCAAGAGCCTCCAATCTCTCGAGCTCATTGTTCATAGAGGCCATCATAAAACGACGGACCCTGACATCATCTTTAACCCATTTTTCATGAGCATCAACTTCTTCCTGGTTAGCCCTAGTCCTTGCAGGAGTCGGTGGGATGTCTGCCTTCAAGACGTATCCCAATGTCTCCAAACTGAGGACTATCCTCAGATTCCGGAGCCAGTCCACAAATTTGGGTCCAATTCGAGTGTTCTTTTCAAGTAGAATTGTGAGTGGATTAATTGTCATATAAAGAGATGTTTATTAACTATAGAGAATAATTAAGATTTGTATTGATTGTTCAATTATGATCCGAGTAAAGAATTTAAGGATTTTATTTATTCATAACTCAGCTCCCACCATTTTATCAACGATTAATACGATTATGATTCCAAATCATACACCATCTAATCAAGCATTCCAAATGCTAATATCGTATATACGATCGCACGACCTACGCTCTGATACCACTGTTGGGATTCGGTGCCTAAAACGAAGGCCCAGCGGAAGCGGTAAAACGAAAATTAATTCGATCCAAATCCCTAGAGGATCGATCGAGCTACGTATATACGAATATCAAAAAACGAATTCATAAGAGATATAGAAACTCACCCCTGTAGTCCGTTGATTAGATGGATAACCTTCTCTTGAGCTATTCCCCAAGCTTTGCTTGATCTCTACGAATCTATTCCGCTTCAAGCCCTTGAACGATCTAACGCCGAAAGCACCGCGTCTCTACTTGCCACGCGCCGGAGAAACGACCGGAAAAACGATCACCTTGCTATCCTCCGAGGATACGGCTAGAGCTAAGTGATGAAGCTATATATGTAAAGATTACTACACTCTAAGTGTTTTAATCTTACTCTCTCTTTATGTCTTGATATTTTTCTCTAAGAAAACAAGAACAAACTTGAAGAATAAGATGACTTGGAGAAAAAAACTTTTTCTCTCTCTATTATCTTCACAACTCACGTATGGAAGCCTTTTTTAATGAGTAATTGTCATCCTTCTCATTTATTCAACTACCCACTTCCTTTAACAACTCATGCAAGTGGGAATCTAACCCCACCTCCACAATTATCATTCATAAAGAATGAAGACATAAGTCCAAAAAGAAGGTGGCTAGAAATGGGGAGGCGACCCATGGATAAAACGGATGAGTTCGGTCCGTTTCGAACTCCCGAGAGTCCAAACAGATAAACTCCAATTCCGTCCTGATGTATTTGTATAGTTTAATTAATCCAATTAATTTCATCATATCAAATACATTATAACATAATTAATTTATCCAAGAAATAATTATATCCATGAATTAAATTAATCACCCAGTGATATATTTAATTCATTAGGACCTAAATCAATTTATCCAATAAATCGATTTAGACATCTAATGTCCCAAATTTAGATATCCAATATCTAATACACATAATGAGAGAATTAGCTTGATTCATTCCGTTGTCAATCCTAATGCGCGACTCGGTAGGTCCGTCTCAGTCAGCAATGGGAGGAACCAAAGAGTAGTAGCACCACCTAGCCAGCCTGGCGGCCTACACTGTACCCCAACTGAGAACGAATGATTGGGATCATTCAAGAACCATTCTGTCGTGAATACCAGTAAATGTATAAACCCTTGTTTCAAATGTCCCGATCAAGTTATAGGGTCACGGTCAGTCAAACCCTATCTGTACTTGAGGCTATGCATGCGTTAATGCAAATCGAGATCATCGAGCTATCGTGTATCTAATATAACTAGCTCCAATGCTTTGGCTAAAGACTTATGATCTCATCTGCCAATAACCGCATAGGACATATAACCCGCTCACTAACGGGAGAAAGAATTCTATCTTGGTATTCAGTAGGACGTACTACTTGCCCGTCAAGATGCACGTCGAGGTTGACACCCGCCTTTCGGTTTACAGGGTCGAACTACTCTAATGAAAATCTTGACATCACAAGCACGTCCCTACTAAATCCTCAAGTCGAAGGTTCACGAATACCTATCACAACCTTTCGATTCCGTCATTGACTGTCCTGGAGTGAAACCGTGTGACGAATCGAGGGTGAGTCGGTTCGAGTATACTAATCCAATTAGCATACCTTATAATGTGTGCTCCCACTAACCATTAGTGTTCGACAGGCACTCTTCATGTCAAAGAACACGTCATACAAGTCTTCACATAAACTTAACACCAAGTCAAGTTTCATCGACTTGCGAACGATTAAGTATTTGCGCTATAACCTTTCTAGTGCCGACCCCCTTATCCAATAAGGAGTAGAACGTTTTGCTCTCAAATACACGGACTAGTTTCTATATGTTTATTTACGAGTTAGGAATGCCAGTAACTACCAGTAAATAAAGAAACATTCATTTGCCTTATATAAATGGTTTACATAATTACAAGTACAATGCCCTCACTCAACAACCTCTGAATGGCATTCGAGGGCATACTCCTAACAATCTCCCACTTGCACTCAATGCCACACACTATGGTATCTAATACCCATGTTCTCCAGATGACGCTCCAAGCTAGTCTGAGAAAGTGGCTTGGTCAGTGGATCGGCGACGTTGTCGGCCGAGTCTACTCTGTGCAGCACAATGTACCCCTTGCGAACAAATTCTCTTACGAGATGATACTTCCTCTCAATATGTTTGGTGCTGTTGTGAAACCTCGGCTCCTTGGCCTGCGCTACAGCTCCGTCATTGTCGCAGCACATCGGAACAAGCAGCTCAGCACATGGTATCACTTGAAGTTCTCCCAGAAACTTTTTAATCCAGAACCCTTCCTTGGAAGCCTCCGAGGCTGCTTGATACTCAGCCTGACAGGTGGAATCAGCAGTCGCGCTTTGCTTGGTACTACGCCAAGATACTGCTCCTCCATTAAGAGTAAATATGTAGCCAGAAGTGGACATCGAGTCATCCTTCAGTCCTTGGAAGTCCTAATCAGTGAATCCCACCACATCCAATTCGCCACCGCCATACATCATAACCATATATCTAGTCCTTCTTAAGTACTTGAGAACGTTCTTTACGGCAGTCCAATGTTCCCTACCTGGGTTTGCCTGAAATCTACTCACCACGCTTACAACATGCGCGATGTCAGGTCTTGTACACAACATAGCATACATAAGGCTACCCACGTCCAAAGCATATGGTATATTACTCAATTCCTTTCGTTGATCCTCACTTTTAGGACACATCTTCATGGAGAGTTTTATTCCATGTTGCATCGGTAGGAACCCTCTTTTAGAATCATCCATCTTAAATCGCTTTAAGATCTTATCTCTATAGAGGGCTTCGGAAAGGCCTATTGTTCTCTTCGCTCTATCCCGGTAGAGTAGAATTCCAAGAATATAGGTTGATTCTCCCAAGTCTTTCATGGAGAAATTACTCGAAAGCCAAGCTTTCACAGAACTGAGCATTCCCACATCATTTCCTATTAGTAGAATGTCATCTACATATAGTACTAAGAATGCGATCTTGCTCCCACTAACCCTCTTGTATACACAAGGTTCCTCCTCATTTTGCACGAAATCAAACTCTTTGATTGCCTCGTCAAAACAAAGGTTCCAACTACGCGACGCTTGCTTCAGTCCATAAATGGAACGCTGAAGCTTGCACACTTTCTGAATATCAACTTCGGACACAAAGCCTTTAGGCTGCTCCATATAGATTTCCTACTCGAGGAATCCATTAAGGAAAGCCATCTTTACGTCCATTTGCCATATCTCATAATCGTGGTAGGCAGCTATAGCAAGCATCATGCAAATAGACTTGATCATGGCTACGGGCGAGAAGGTATCGTGGTAATCGATCCCTTCCTTCCGGGTATAACCCTTTGCCACAAGCCTGGCCTTATAGATGTCAACCTTGCCATCACCATCAGTCTTTCTCTTGTAGATCCACTTGTTCCCAATAGGCACTATGCCCTTGGGGCAGTCTACTAGAGTCCAGTCCTGATTGACATGCATCGAGTCTATCTCAGCTTCCATAGCTTCACGCCATTTCTCGGAGTCTACATCCACCATCGCTTGGTCATAGGTCATCGGGTGGGTCTCTTGGCTATCACTTGGAACCTCATGGAGACCCAGCTCCTCCAAGTGTACAAGCCCATACCTCTCAGGTAAAAAAGACACCCTACTAGACCTACGAGGTAGTTGTACTTGTGTTTCAGAAGGTTCGGTTCCAGTTTCTTGCACATGTGTCTCCCAAGGAGTTTCATTGTATTCTTCTAAAAAATACTTCTACCTGCTCCGCCTTCCTGAATGAACTCATCTTCCAGGAAGTGTGCTTGTAAAGCAACAACGATCCTTCGATCTTCAGGCATGTAAAATAGATATCCCATCGCCCCAGACGGGAATCCAATGAAACGTCCCTTCGCAGACCTAGCTTCCAACTTCTCCACCTTAGTTTTCTTGACATAGGCGGAACATCCCCAAATCCTAATATGATTAAGACTTGGTTTCCTTCCCTCCCACATCTCATATGGAGTTTTAGGAACGGATTTGGAAGGACATCTGTTCAAGATATATGCGGCAGTCAGGAGTGCATACCCCCATAGGTAAATCGGTAAGTCAGTATAGCCCAGCATGGAACAGACCATGTTTAACAAGGTCCGGTTCCTTCTTTCTGACACACCATTCAACTGAGGAGTACCTGGAGGTGTTAGTTGTGAAACTATTCCATGTTCTTTAAGGAACTCGTCAAACTCCGTACTCATATACTTGCCACCTCGGTCCGACCGAAGTGCTTTGATATGATTACTAGTTTGTTTCTCGACTAGGGCCTTGAATTCCTGGAATTTCTCAAAGGCCTCGGATTTATGTTTCATTAAGTATACATAACCATACCTAGTATGATCATCTGTAAACGTAATGAAATATTGATATCCATCATGTGCTGCTTCCAAAGCACCACATACGTCGGTATGGATTAATCCTAGTTTATCAGCGGCTCTTTCAAATGTCCGTGTGAAGGGGGACTTAGTCATTTTGCCTTTAAGGCAAGATTCACAAGTAGGAAAGGGATCTGATCCCAATGGACCCATAAGTCCATCTTTTTCCATTTTGTAAACCTTGGTCTGACCAACATGACCAAGCCTAAGATGCCATTTCAAAACTTGATTGGTTTCATCCCTACCACGTTTTCTAGTCATAGTATTCACAACTACTTTGTTGCTGAGATTTAGATGATACAATCCATTCAACAATGTAGCAGAACCCACTAGTTTATTTCTAAAATAAATTTTGCAGGAACCATCACCAATGAAAAATGAAAAGCCTTTTCGGTCTATGACTGGAATGGATACAATGTTTTTGTGCCCCTTTGGCAAAACAAGTACATCTTCTAAAGTCAAAACAAAGCTGGATTCTAAGCCCAAAAGAAGTGATCCTATGTCGGTCGCCTCGACACTATGCCCGCTACCGACTGTGATCATTACTTCTCCAGCTCCAAGCTTCCTACTTTGTTCCAGATCCTGATTCACGGTACAAATATGAGAACTAGCACCAGAATCTAGTATCCAGGAAGTAGAAAATATAGTAGCAGAATAATTTGTTTCAAAAACTAAAAGTTCTGTACCTGAAGTGCCATGAAGAATCGGACAGTCTCTAGCCCAGTGGCCCAGCTCACTGAACTTGAGACAAGCATCCTTCTTCTTCTTGTTCTTTGGAACCATCGGGGCCTTTCCCTTTCCCTTAAGGTCCTTAGCTTGCGGTCCAGTCCGCTTCTTGGTCTTTTTCTTCTTATTCTTAGACTTCCGAAGTCCAGAAGAAATCACAAGGGCAGACTCCTTCATTCGCGGAGTCTTCATCTGAGACTGAGCGGTGACGAGTTTTTTTATTAGCCCAGCTAAGTTACATGCAATCTCATTGCAGTTAAAGTTCATAACAAACTATGAGAAGGAATCAGGGAGAGACTGTAGGATAAGGTCGGTTTGGAGAGAAGTATCCATTTTAAAATCAAGAGCCTCCAATCTCTCGATCATGGATATCATTTTGAGGATGTGTTCCCCAACCTTCTCACCTTCCTTCATCCTTGCACCGAACAGTTGCTTGGATATCTCATATCTAGCAGTTCTGCTGTGCTCACCATAAAGCTCGGTCATGTGAGATAGAATCTGCCTAGCAGAAGTCATTTTCTCATGAGCTCTCTGAAGCTCATTAGACATGGAAGCCATCAAATAAGCACAGAATTTCACGTCATCCTTAACCCACTTTTCGTGGTTTTCAATCTCTTCCTGATTGGCTCAGGTCCACACAGGAGGCGCCGGAATGTCCATCTCCAAGACGTATCCCAGTGCCTCTATACTGAGGACAATCATCAGATTGCAGAGCCAATCCACAAAGTTAGGTCCCATTAAGGTGTTCTTTTCGTTGCGAGTGCGAGTGGATTCATTGTCATATTGAGATTTGAGTCTGCATTAAGTACGATAGATTAATTAGTGACTCATTCAATTATGTTCTGAGTATAGAATTAAGGTCTTTTCTATTCTTGTTACCCAGCTCCCACTATTTTTATCGGAATAACACACTCCTATGTGAAATCCGGAAGTATCGTCGCTCTACTTCATAGTGGTGATCGAGTTCTTTATAACTCTTAATAGAGGGCAACCGAACAGGTTTCTAGTCTATTAATTTTCATAAAGTGGTGTCCAACACCAACCCATCTAATGGATGATTCGATCTTCTTTTTCCCCTTGTTCACTCCCCTCAACCTACACGGTTTCTATAGTTCGTGAACAAGTTAAGTTTATACCATCGACGCAAATTAGTTTCACAATTGAATCTTATCCGGCAACCTATCAGGTTTCTAGGGATAAAATTTGCTCCAACCGAAGGCATCCAATGTGCTCCCGGTAATTTATCCGTCCTCCCCGAACGACTACCCCGATAACTTGGAAGCATAGCACATCCGGTTTGGATTTCAATTTCCCGAAAACTCGATGGAGGGAAGGAAAACCTTGAAACCTTATAAACTTAATAATTTGTCATGGGAGAATTTTCGCGATTAACGTTACACTTTGCACATTAATCATATTAGCGCATTTGTGGTATTCATACAATATGAAAAAACCATTCACAACCTAGTTGCTACCAACATGTGGTTCATGGACCGTTCCTAGAAAACAAAAACTCCGTAATCTAATTACAAGTCTTCGTCTTGAATCTTCGTCTTCCTGAAATGGATCTTCCTCCGGTATTCGTCATTACATATAAATTTTATATTGAAAATTGCATCCTAGATACAAATTTTTCTAGTAAAATAAATAGGCTCAAAACGGCCTTTACAACCCAATCGAATAAAACGAACGATTCATAAACTAAGTCCACAAACCACATCACCATTAAAAAATAATGCATCCAACACATTAAATAAATGACATTCATAATGAATCTGAATATTGATCCAATCAATATAAAACAATCCATCCAAAATGAATTAATCCAATTAATTCAAACAACCGTCAATTTTAACTTGTTTCGGACGAGAAAATATTTCATTAAATTAATTTCCCTATGAATAAAATTACCATAATTAAATCTTAGTCAAATTAAATCCAATTTAATTTGTGGGAAATTAATTATCGAACGAAATATAAAAAATGGTGTCGGAAAACACGGCCAAGCTCGGACACCGCCACAGTCGCCGATCGTGATCGCACAGGTGCCGAGAACGGCCGGAAGCTCGCTGACCAGACTCGTTCGCCGCTGACCGTGGTCCATATAGGCATCACGCGAGGCTGCCTGGCGACTCCAAGCCGCCGGGTCCGTTGCTGCCTGCTTTTTTTTCGCCCCGATTCCAAAAATAATGTTTTTCTAATCTTTATATTACTCATTTAAATCAGTTTCTCAAAAGAAAAATAGATTTATATTGTAACATAAAATCATGAAAAAATAATTTTTAGATGAACAATAGAAAATCAACGATTAATACGATTATGATTCCAAATCATACACCATCTAATCAAGCATTCCAAATGCTAATATCGTATATACGATCGCAAGACCTACGCTCCGATACCACAGTTGAGATTCGGTGCCTAAAATGAAGGCCCAGCGGAAGCGGTAAAACAAAAATTATTTCGGTCCGAATCCCTACGAGGATCGATCGAGCTACGTATATACGAATATCAAAAAACGAATTCACAAGAGATATAGAAACTCACACTTGTAGTCCGTTGATTAGATGGATAACCTTCTCTTGATCTATTCCCCAAGCTTTGCTTGATCTCTACGAATCTATTCCGCTTCAGGCCCTTGAACGATCCAACGCCGAAAGCACCGCGTCTCTACTTGCCACGCGCCGGAGAAACGACCAGAACAACGATCACCTTGCTATCCTCCGAGGATACGGCTAGAGCTAAGTGACGAAGCTATATATGTAAAGATTACTACACTCTAAGTGTTTTAATCTTACTCTCTCTTTATGTCTTGATATTTTTCTCTAAGAAAGCAAGAACAAACTTGAAGAAGAAGATGACTTGGAAAAAAAACTTTTTCTCTCTCTATTATCTTCACAACTCACGTATGGAAGCCTTTTTTTAATGAGTGATTGTCATCCTTCTCATTTATTCAACTCCCCACTTCCTTTAACAACTCATGCATGTGGGAATCTAACCCCACCTCCACAATTATCATTCATAAATGAATGAAGACATAAGTCCAAAAAGAAGGTGGCTAGAAATGGGGGGGCGGCCCATGGAGAAAACGGATGAGTTCGGTCCGTTTCGGACTCCCGAGAGTCCAAAGAGATAAACTCCAACTCCGTCCTGATGTATTTGTAAAGTTTAATTAATCCAGTTAATTTCATCATATCAAATACATTATAACATAATTAATTTCTCCAAGAAATAATTATATCCATGAATTAAATTAATCACCCAGTGATATATTTAATTCATTAGGCCGTAAATCAATTTATCCAATAAATCGATTTAGACATCTAATGTCCCAAATTTAGATATCCAATATCTAATACAAATAATGAGAGAATTAGCTTGATTCATTCCGTTGTCAATCCTAATGCGCGACTCGGTAGGTCCGTCTCAGTCAGCAATGGGAGGAACCAAAGAGTAGTTGCACCACCTAGCCAGCCTGGCGGCCTACACTGTACCCCAATTGAGAACGAATGATTGGGATCATTCAAGAACCATTCTGTCATGAATACCATTAAACGTATAAACCCTTCTTTCAAATGTCCCGATCAAGTTATAGGGTCACGATCAGTCAAACCCTATCTGTACTTGAGGCTTTGCATGCGTTAATGCAAATCGAGATCATCGAGTTGTCATGTATCTAATACAACTAGCTCCAATGCTTTGGCCAACGACTTATGATCTCATCTGCCAATAACCTCATAGGACATATAAACCGCTAACTAATGGGAGAAAGAATTCTATCTTGGTATTCAGTAGGACCTACTACTTGCCCGTCAAGATGCACGTCGAGGTTGACCCCCCCGTTCCGGTTTACAAGGTCGAACCACTCTAATGAAAATCTTGATGTCACAAGAACATCCCTACTAAATCCTCAAGTCGAAGGTTCACGAATACCTATCACAACCTTTCAATTCCGTCATTGACTGTCCCAGAGTGAAATCCGTGTGATGAATCGAGGGTGAGTAGGTTCGAGTATACTAATCCAATTAGCATACCTTATAACGTGTGCTCCCACTAACCAATAGTGTTCGACAGACACTCTCCATGTCAAAGAACACGTCATACAAGTCTTCACATAAACTTAACGCCCAGTTAAGTTTCATCGACTTGCGAACGATTAAGTATTTGAGCTATAACCTTTCCAGTGCCGACCCCCTTATCCAATAAGGAGTTGAACATTTTGCTCTCAAATACACGAACTAGTTTCTATATGTTTATTTACGAGTTAGGAATGCCAGTAACTACCAGTAAATAAAGAAACATTCATTTGCCTTATATAAATAGTTTACATAATTACAAGTACAATGCCCTCACTCAACAACCTCTGAGTGGCATTCGAGGGCATACTCCTAACAATCTTTAACCCATTTTTCATGAACATCAACTTCTTCCTGATTAGCCCTAGTCCTTGCAGGAGTCGGTGGGATGTCTGCCTCCAAGACGTATCCCAGTGTCTCCAAACGGAGGAATATCCTCAGATTCCGGAGCCAGTCCACAAATTTGGGTCCAATTCGAGTGTTCTTTTCAAGTAGAATTGTGAGTGGGTTAATTGTCATATAAAGAGATGTTTATTAACTATAGGGAATAATTAAGATTCGTAGTGATTGTTCAATTATGATCCGAGTAAATAATTTAAGAATTTTATTTATTCATAACTCAGCTCCCACCATTTTATCGGCATTCACACACTCCTATGTGAAATCCGGAAATCACGATTGACTTCATAGTGGTTGATAAATTTCTTTACAAAGTTTAATAGAGGGCAACCCATTTGGTTTCTATTCTATCATTCTTTATAAAGTGGTGTCTAACACCATCCCATCTAATGGATGATTCGATCTTCTTTTACCCCTAGTTCACTTCCCCTCAACCCATTCAGTTTCTATGGCTCGCTGAACTATCTAAGTTTAAACCATCAACTCCTAGTAGTCTGACAATTGAATCTTACCCGAAAACCCATACAGTTTCTAGGGGTTTGATTTTTCACAACCAAATGCATCTAATGCACTATTGGAATTTATCAACCTTCCCAAAAAATATTACCCCGACATACTCGGAAGAATAATATTCCAGTGTAGATTTCAATTTTCCATGAGTTTGACGGAGGGTAGGAAATCTCGTAACCTTTATAACTTAGTGTTTTTAAATGGGAGTTTAATGTGATTATATGTTACACTTTGCACATTAATCCGTTTATAACCGCTGTTTGTCAGTTTGTTTGTTTGTCATACAATAGGAAAAATACAAACGTAAAACTAACAACATGCAGTTTATAGACCATTCCTAAGTACCTAGTTTTCATCGACTCGGTAAAAATACAAGTAATCTAATTACAAGCCTTGAATCTTCGTCCTCATGATGATTCGTCCTCGGCTCTTCATCATAGCTAATTTATTACATTAATAAAATTTGCATCCTATACAAATTTACAAAAAAAAAGGGTCAAAACGTCCATTACAACCCCATCGAATAAAGATTGAGTAAACTAAGTCCATGATCTACATCACCATTGAAAAATAATGCAACCATTACATTAAATTAAATGGCAATAATAAGTAATCTATATATGGATATAATCAACAAAAATTAATCCAACTATTAGATTTAATCCAATTAGTTCACACAACCGTTAATGTTAATTTGTTTCGGACAAAATAAATAATTTATTAAATTAATTCTCTTAAAAATAAAATAACCATAATTATATTTTAGTCAAATTAAATCCAATTTAATTTGTGGGAAATTAATTGACCGAACGAAATATAAAAATAGAGTCGGAAAACACAAAGCCTGGGCCAAGCTCGCGAATCAGGTGAAATTTATCGGCCAGTAAGCGAGCAAAATTAAAAACAGCACAAGCGCCGCTCCTCTCGGCAGTGACTTCTTGTGAGCGATCGTGACCCCAATTCTACCGAGTCCGGCCATTTTTCCGGCTCGTCTTTTCGTCCCGAATCTAAAAATAATATTTTTTTTAATTTTTATATTACACATTTAAATCAGTTTTTCAAAAGACATATAAATTTATATTGTAGCATAAAATCATGAAAAATAATTTTTAGATGAACAATTAAACATTAATAATTAAAACAATTATGATTCTAAATCATAAAAATAACCAAGCACTTCCAAATGCAAATATCGAATATACGATCGCATAGACCACTCTCTGATACCACTGTTGGGACTTGGTGATTAAAATCGAGATACGCAGTGGAAAATAAACCGGTCTAACCAGATAAAACCAAATCCCAAAAACGGATCGATCAAACATCGTATAAACGAATATAAAATGACGAAGATAAAATTAAGATATCATACCCTCGTAGACCTTTGATAATATCTTCTTGAAGAAAAATTCCCGAGCTAAGCTTTGATCGTTTCCGGTCACCAACACGAACACGAATCCAATTCGTTGGATTGCAAAAATGCCGAGTGTCTCCACAATATCACGCGTCGAATATTGATTGCAAAAATAATATATCAATTCCTTCTCAAAGAACACGGCTAGGAATTGATACGATATTTTTCTTCTCTTCTCTTCTTCCTTTTCTTTCTCTAAAAGATGACCAAGAAAAATGAAAATAAATTTGTGGGTGGGTGTGTGTGTTTCTCAAGTCTTCATCAAATGAAAGACATTAACATTTTATAAAACAAAAATGAGATCAAATGACGAGATAAGATATCTCGTCCATTTGTCCTCATATCATAATATAAAACTAAACACCCCACATCACATTGAGCTACATGGAAGCTAAGAGGAAAGAGGGGGGGGGCACATGGTGATTGATGAGAAAACGATCCGAGCCACTCGTTTCGTGTACCGTACGTTCACGTGTCTAGTCCGTTAAGTACACCTCATTTTATCTCAAATGTATTTATATTAATTAATTAATTCAATTAATTAATTTTATCAAATACAAAATTATAATGATATATTTCCAATAAATAATTATTTATGAATTAAATTAATCACCCGGTAATTAATTTCAATTCACTAGACCGCATGATTTATGAAATAAATCAAATTAGATATCTAATATCCAATATTAATGAAGAGATAGTAAATACTTATTTTATCCACCAAATATCCTTGTGCGCGACTCCATAGGTCCGTCTTAGTCGGCAATGGGAGTAACCAAGGAGTACGGGTAACATTTAGCCAGTCTAGTGGTCCGTACCGTAACCCAACTAAGAACAAATGATTGGATCATTCCAAAACCAATATGTCATGAATACTGTATACGTATAAACCCTTCAATCATATGTCCCGGTGAAGTATTAGGGTTACGGTAAAGTCAAACCCTATTTTATCTTGACTCTATGCATTTGTTAATACAAATCGAGATCACCGAGCTCTCGTATATGAAATACAACTAGCTCTAACTGCTTTGGCCAAAGACTTATGATCTTATTTGCCATTAACTGCATATGACATTTACCGGCTCCCTAATAGAAGAAAGAATCTTATCTTGCTATTCAGTAGAGACTGCTACTTGCCCACTAAGTTGCATCTCGAGATTGACCCCACGAACTGGTGATTGGATCGAACTACTCTAATGACTAACTTAATGTCATAAGCACATCTCCTACTGAATTCCTTGTTATTCCCTTGTACAAGGTGATCGGTCGAGGAGCGGCGACCTTCGGACGTGTTGACATTCGTTGGAGTATTTTAGTTTCTTTCCATCTTTGAGGCAAGTATCGTATCTTTGAATATTGGTTTAATATTGAGGATTTTAATTATACATATTGTTATTCATGCGAGAACATGGGGTCATTCTAGTTGAATTGCCATAATATCGTTATTGATTGATTTTATGTTCATGTTGATGGACATATCGATTTTGTATATATGTATGCATAGTTGTGTTTGTGTATGTTGTGTTGATCCTGTGAGATCACGTGATCTATGCTGAGGGCGCTGGATCGGATGTCTACTATGCATTGGTCCGACGGGATCATCATGGGGATCTATGCAGAGGGCACTGGATCATTGGACGGGTTTTTCACCATACGTTGGTCCGACGGGATCATCATGGGGATCTATACCGAGGGCGCTGGATCGTTGGATTACCCTTTGTTATGCTGATGGAATCATGATGATTTGCATCGTTGGATTCCGGTGACGGAAGTCCGTTTTGTGTATGTTATGATGCATTATTGTTGTATATGCATTTTATATATTATGATACTTGTACTAGCATCGTTTTGCTAACCCCTTCGGGGGTGGACATTTGTTTGATGTTCAGGTAGCCGAGAAGCGGGGAATCAACCACAGTACCGACATGACGATGAAGTGGCTTAGTGATGTTAATTGTTGCTGTCTTGTTTTCCAGTTATTTTTCAAGTACTCGAGTACGTTTATTTCGTTGATGTTTGGAATGCTGTAATAATGGACTCATTGTTCAACTGGTTTTGAATTATAACCTTAACGGTACTTTGATATTATTATTCTTTTCCATATTTCTCAAATTAGCCTTGTAAATTATGATATAAAAGATTTACGGTGCTGTAATTATTCCGAATATATCGGGGTGTTACAGTCTTAACATTCTTCATGCTACCACCTCCTTGATCGTGCCACTGGCGCTTGTTATTTGCTGCAACTGGTGGTGCTCTTGCCTTCTCCACATCCAAACTGGCAGAAATGTACTCGGCCCTTGCAACTGCTTCATTATAGCTCAGACGACCATGACCAGCCAAATGATGACGAATCCGATCACGAAGCCCATCCCAGAATTTATGAGACTTCATGTCATCCATCTTGACCATGTGAGGAGCAAAACAGCACATGTGGTTAAACTTGCACTCATACTCGGTGACCGACATTCCACCTTGGGTCAGATCGAGGAACTCCTTTTGCATCTTGATTTTGTACGCCCTCGGGTAGTAATTTTCCATAACCGTATCCTTGAACTGGTCCCAAGTGAACGCGTCCTTCTCGTGTTGGGTTTTAAGCCTCCACACTCTAATCCACCATGTCCTAACATCTTCCTTGAGCTGGAACACGGCACATGGCACCTTCTGAGCATCGGTGCATGCCATGTAGTCGAAGATGCTATCTAGGCTCAACAACCTCTCTTCTATGGCTACTGGTCCCTCACGACCAAGTAAGACGGGCGGCTTGAAATGGTTGAACTGCTTGATAACTTGAGCTTCAGCTTGCTCAGGGTTATTCGGCGGTAAGATGGTTGCGCCTTGAAGTAAGGCGGCCAATCCAGCCAAAAGTTGATCTTGGATGGGTTGAGCATTGCGGTTTCCTCAGTTAGCCATGAGTCTGCCAACGAGTTGTAAAACCCATTAGTTGACGCAGTGCGAGAAATAAATAATGGGGAGATAGGTAGAACACATATAATAGTCGCAACACATAAAAATATAAATGCAATAAAAGAACTGATTATATAATATGTTTGGAACAGCCACTGGAAATTTCAACAATAATAGATATAATAAAATAGACTAATCCTACGACTACTCCTCATCGTCACTGCTAATAATATCTACAATAGGAATAGGGGGTCGCGGCTTAATCCACGAAGTGACTTCATCTTCAGACTTGATATCTGCCATCAACACGTCCTTCATATTTTCGGCGAGATCCATCCTTGAGCTTTCATCGGGAACTTCTTCTGGATCTTCCTCTGGATCTTTTTCGGGATCCTCCTCCGAGTCTTCCTCATCTCTAGAGTCGGCATTCTAATTTGCAGCTGGGATCGCCTCTCGAGCATATAAATCCAATAAGCGTCCAGCGACAAACTGGAAATCATCCGTGGCCTCTCGCTCTTCTAGCGATCTCTTGATGGCCTTTTTCCAAAGCCGGAAGATTCAGCAACTGAGTCTTCGGATAACTTCTCCATCAAGTGCTCTAGCTGTCGTGTGACGGAACCTTGTTTCCCATATTGCAGCCACTTACTCAGCCTACTAATGACATAGTGTGGTGCATTTTCTGGTAAACTATGATCATCCCACCAGTCTTTGCGTGCTAGAAGACGCGAGTCAAAAGTAGCTGGGACCTTCTTACGTGGAGTCATCCTAGGTTTGGCCATTCTAACAGTTCGTACATATATAAATAATTATGTAAATAAAATGAAATGACATATGCATGAATAATGACTGAAACTTGATTCCTCTGACGGAGTAATGAAGTGGCGAAGATGAGAGCATATGATACTTTTACATTTTAGCGAGTCTACAGAAAAGTAAAACCTTGCTCTGATACCACAATGTAACGCCCCGACGTTCTAGGGTAATTATTGGGGAAATAAATAAAAGGTAATTTTGACAAAAATAATTTTCTTTGAGAATACTAAAATTCTCGCCTACAAAGTCGAGTCGCTACACTGACATAAAATTTAATACCTTTAAATAAGGCAACATTTCATCATATATACGAGATAAAAATTTGTGGCGGAAGAATAAATCAAAAATTATAAATATCTAGTAAACATTTCTCCAAATAAGTTTCAAAACATTTGACATAAAGAAAACATCATGTAATAAATGCTCTTTCATTGCCCTCTCGGCTCGCTCCTTCGCCCATCCGACTCGGTTTAACCTGCGGGATCAATAAAAGTGGGGGTGAGCTTCCTTCATCTCGTGGAAATTACACTGATCACAGTAATATACAATCTCATGGAAAACATAACATGAATAGTCTATCATATTTTTCCACAACATAAATGCATACTCAAAATATTACGTATAGCATGAATTGAGCACGCATAACACGAATATTGGGGTTGCGCAGGTGCCCCCACAACAACATCAAACATACACACAATACCACATAACATGAATTGAGCACGCATGTGAATATTGAGGTTGCGCAAGTGTCCCCGCAACAACATATATCTTAAGATAGCCTCTTACATGAATACATGTTAGCCTGATTTACAACGTGCATAATAATTTTAAACATGAATAGAAAATCACATATACAGTCCAATTAAAACAATTAAAGTGATAGTGAAAATTCCAACCTGAATAAATGATGATGTCTGACTTGAAATGAAGATGCTCGAATCATAGTCCTAAGCCCGTAAATCCTCGATAAAGTCAACATATAATAATAATTATTATTATAATCCTTACAATTTATTATTTATATAATAAATGAAAAGATATGAATATCACTATATAATAACTGAAAATAAATTATAATTGCTTATTAATATTAATCGAAGAGTTAATATTATAGATGACTGAAATTAAAATATTTATGCAATAATTTCGGATTAGTTATTAATATTAATTGAAAGTCAACATTCTAATGTTTTGGGTCAAAATAGGACTGGAAGTGAATTTTAGAAGTTGACTGGGGTCAAATCGTAAAAGTTGAGAAGCTGACTGGGTTAAAAACAGAAGTAAATGGAAGTCTGGAGTTAAATTGGAAGTTTCTGAAAATTGGGAGGACTACATTGCAAAGCCCTAATTTTTAGTTGGTATATAAACCCTATCCTTACCTTCAACCGACAGAACTTCATTCTTCACTTTCCATTACCGCCTCACCCCCTATCGGTCCTCTCTCTATCTTTGTAAACGAAAAATCATCTTCTCCCGAAACTCTTCTCTCTCTAACTGCTCGACCGCAGCAAAAAAACTGATTAATCTCCCCCTTTATCCTATACAAACACCGAACACACACACCAGCTCAAAAGATGATGCACAGCACGCGATCGGATCGCAATGGACAAAAAGGGTGCAAATCGACGGTGGTTCGGATCAGGTACACCAGCGCAAGGTCCGGGTTTCTGCCCTCTAGTAACTGGCGGCGGCGGCGGACTACAAGGCGGCGACAGTCAGGAACTCAGGTACGGATTTTGATATTTTTGATTAAGGGTCGGCTTTCTGGGGGTCTGAAGGTAATTCGAGCTCGGGCAGTGGGTTCGGCCCATGAAGGTAATTCGAGCTCGGGCAGTGGGCTTCCGATTTGGGTTCGGCCCTAAGTTCGGTCGGGTTGCAGTTGCGGGCTTGACCCAATTTCGGGATTTTCAGGTAGGCGTGTCCGGTTGACCTCAGAATGATTTAGGGTTTCAGTTCGAGACCTGCTTTTGCTTTGATTCTTTATACCAGCTAGTTTGTGATTCTCCTCCTCGTTGGATCCCCTCTGCTATCTGGGTTCGTTTTGTGAGGCCTGTTTTGTTGGGGGCATTGGTGCTGTGGGTCCCACTCACAGATTTTCATCTTCCAGATTAGGTTAATTTGTTCTTTATAGCCTATGATCTTATCACTTTTCTTGTGATACGGTTTGTTCATATTTTTCCTAGGGGTTTGTCGCCTGCTGTTTGGATTTTGGTTTTGGAACCTGCTTTTGTTTCGTTCTCCCTGCAATTGTGAGGGCCTTCGGATTCTTCCTTAACCTGTATTGAGATTGATAGTTATTGTTTGGTCTGCGTATTGCTTGGTGTTTGGTTTTGGGTGTTTATCTCAAGGTTCTGTTACGAAACGTCTTTGGTATTCCTGCCTGCTTCTCTACGCTAGGTGGTAAGGTGGTTTTTGACAGTTATCCTTCGGTTTTAATATGAGCATCTTGTGGTTGTTCAAGGTTTTGGCGGCTTCAGGTTTGCCTTTACGTCAGGCTTTGTCTTGGGCAGTTTTCATAAGGGCTGCTTCTGTATTGCTTCTGTTTGGACAGCTCTAAGGTTTAGTGTTTTCTGTTGGTCTGCTGCACGTGCCTTCAATTGCATGGTTGTCACTTTTGGTATTTTTTGGTTTTCTTTTCTGGTATTTCTTTACACGGGGTTGTGGTTTTGTTGCTTTGTTGCTATGCCGGCTGTAAGATTTCATTTCCCCTTTATTGGTCTAAATGGATGTCGTGATGGTGGCGGGAATGGTCTTACTAGAACCTCTTTGATCACACATCTTCGGGATCGGCATTTTTGTGTTGATGCTCAGGATGTCACTAGGCAATCTCTTTTCTCGGATTTGGCTATTTTCGAAAGGGCGGAGGTTACTCTTAAGCGTATGGGTTTGTGGTTATGTGGTTGTTGTTTCAAAACGCATACCTTCCGGACTAGGTGTCGTCATGGTACGGGGTCTGATTTTGTGTCTCCTCCTGATTGTGGTGATGGTATTGTTCGGTTCGTGTTATATGATCTTCCCAAACCACAAGTTACTCACCAGGTAGCCATTGTTGAGGATTCGGTTTTAGATGTGCTTGGTGGTTTTGATTTACCTCTTCTTGATACCTTATTCTCTAAGGGATTGCGGACTGTCAAATCTATCCCTCCCAAATGTCGGTTGGAGTTCTCTCGTGCTTTGAAAAGAGCTCTTGATAAGGTGATCTGCACGCCTGATGACATTTCTTGTTGGGTTAGTTTATTTGTCCTGCCGCTTTGTCTACTTAAAACCTTTTGCCCGAGGAGTAGTCATGAGAGTAGGTCGGTCACTAAGGGTCAACGCCAGGAAGAGTATATTGTTAATGCTATTCATGCATGGGGTTCTCCTGGTGGTAGTTTGCAGGTTGTGCGTGAGGTTTTAGCTGAACCTCCTCCATCATGGTCTTCTATTGATGATGATAGCTTGTATTTGGGTGATCGTAATGTCAAGCAATGTAAGAGGAAGATTTGTGATGGCCATTATACTGCTGCGGTCAGAGTTCTTTCGTCTTCTGGTGTTGCACCTTATGGTGTTTCTACTCTTGAAGACTTAAAATCTAAGCACCCTTTTCAGTCTGCTCCTCTCTTGCCTGATATACCTATTTATCATCATCACCTTACCGCATCCCCTTCTACCATTCTTGACATGATCAAGAGTTTCCCTCGTGGTACTTCTTGTGGGTGAGATGGGTTGCGTGCCCAACACCTTTTGGATTGTTTGAGTGGTGCAGCTGTGGCTATTTCTGACGAGTTGATCGCTTCTATTACCCAAGTGGTGAACCTTTTTCTTGCTGGTAACTGTCCGAGGGCGTTGGGTGAGTATATTGCTAGTGCTCCTCTCACACCCTTAGTCAAACCAGAAGGGGGTATCCGTCCTATTGCTGTTGGGACTGTGTGGAGGCGTTTAGTTTCCAAGGTTTGTGCTTCCATGATTGGCCACTCTTCAGCCAGGTATTTCGATGATTTACAACTTGGTTTTGGGGTGTCGGGGGGAGGTGAAGCTATTCTTCATGCTGTGAACCGTTTGGTTGAGGACCGTGGTTATGAGGTTGGTCTGTCCATGTTGTTGGTTGATTTTAGGAACGCTTTCAACATGGTGGACTGGGCTGTTATGTTACGTGAGGTTCGGCTGCATTTCCCGGCTATTTCACAGTGGGTGGAATTCTGTTACTCCAGTCCTGCTAGATTATATTATGGTGAGCATACTCTTTGGTCTCATCAAGGTGTGCAACAAGGTGATCCGCTTGGGCCTCTTGTTTTCGCTTTAGTTTTACATCCTTTGGCATGTAAGATTAGAGATTCTTTTGACCTTTCTTTTCAAGCTTGGTATTTGGATGATAGCACTATTATTGGTGATACCTTGGTTGTGGGTAAGGTTTTAGAGTTGATTATGGCAGACGGACCTTGTCGTGGTTTACACCTCAATGTTGATAAAACTGAAATTTTTTGGCCACAAGAGGACCCCAGAAGCAGGTATGATGGTGTTTTTCCCCCTAATATTTCTCGTCCCTCACATGGTGTTAAATTATTGGGTGGACCTGTTTGTGTGGATTTTGAGTTTGGTAGTAAGTTGGTCCTGAAAAGGGTTGCTAAAACTATTGAACCTATGGAGGCAGTTGCCAAACTCAATGACCGTCAATGCGAGTTGTTGTTACTCCGTACATGTGCTGGTATTTCTAAGCTCTATTTGTAATACCCGGTTGTAATTCAGTTATTATCATTCAGTAATTATCATTCAGTAATTATCATTCAGTACTTATCACTCAGCAATTTCACTCATTAATGATCATTTGCCACTCATATTCAATCATTGTGTACACCGTTCAGAGCAATTGTATCGTGTATCAATCGTCATTCATCATTAATCTAATTGGAGAATCGTTTGGTGTTTACCATCATTGTCATTTCTTAGTGTGCTGTGTCTGAGGAGTAGCGCACGCTACATACTCTTTTTAGCGTGCGCTAATTGAGTACTGGTAGCGCACGCCACCTCTCAACACTAGCGCATGCTAGTGTAGTTGAGCAGGCAGTCCAGAAGGCACTGGACCGCAGTTGGGATTGTAGGTAGCGCACGCTACGAATGGTAAGTAGCGTGCGCTAGTGATCCGGAGTAGCGCACGCTATGCAGTCGGTGTAGCGCGCGCTAAGGTCGGATCAGGTTGAGTCCAGTGGCTACTGGACTGAATTGAATTTATTCCTAGCGCACGCTAGGAGTGGTTTTCAGCGTACGCAAGCGATGTAGTAGCGCACGCTAATAGTTGGTTGTAGCGCACGCTATCGAGATTAGATCAGAGGACAGAAGGTTTCTGGACTCCAGTACTGGGCATCAGATAATTCGTTAGCGCACGCTAACAATGGGTTTTAACGCACGCTAGTGGTATGGCCGTAGCGCACGCTACAAAAAGGTACGTAGCGCGCGCTACCGTGTTCGGACAGTGGGTACTGGACTACCCAAATTTCTCGTTAGCGCACGCTACGCACAAGGGCTAGCGCACGCTAACCTGGAGTGGCTATAAATTGGACAGTCTAGCCCAGATTTCGTCATTTGTCATCTATCCTCATCCTCTCGTCGGTTCTAGGCGATTTGGGCGATTTTGGAGAGTTCTCTTCGAGCTTTTATCATCCATCATCATCTTCAAGTCTTTGAGTTGGATTATCATCACTTCATCATCTCCTTATCACCGAATCAAAGGTATTAATCTCTTGGATCTAGAATTTCGGATTTTTGGGTTTTTTCTTTCGATTTCTTCGTGTAAGCTTGGATTGTTATTGGAATATGTTAGATATGGATTATCTACCTTGGATAAATATATTCCTACGGATTTAACAGCTATTTTGGGGATTTATTTCAAGAACCCTCGGGGTTGACTTCGGTTAATTTGGGGATTTCCGATTGTCGTTGTTGTAATCTCGAATTGTGGATTTCTATGGGATTATTGATATCATTGAAAGTGTTTTGATGGTTTGAAATACTCATCTTGGAGTTGGTTTCGATATATTCGAGTTCTAATATTGTTGTATCGACGTTTGAGTCGATTATGATCGTTTTTGATTTTGCGTAATGATCGGATTATTGGTATTTGTGTTATTCAAGGTTGTTCGAGCGACCGACATTTCATTTAGGACGTTGTTCGTGGACGGACATTCTTCATCGGTATTGTGTAAGTTAATTCTTACTCGGTTAAAAGGATATTCATTCCTTTTGATATTGTTCATTCATAATCGTAACTCATTCATCATTGTATTAACCGTATCAAAACTTGTCATTGTCAATTAATCACCTCAGTCATAAGGAACGACGGTTCCAATCATTTCATTAAGCGGTCATTCATTTCACCATCATTTAATCTTGGTGAGTCATTATTCATTTTTGTTGTCACTTTTGTCATATTGTGGCATTCCGGGTCATACTGGCGTGCCGGTTGGTATGTGTAGGATTTTCATGTCGGGCACATTATAGTCGTGTGTTGGTTGGTGGCCTCACATTGGACTGTGCACACGAGTTGATGGCTTCGTGAGACTGATTAGGTACTAGACCACACGTGTATTCGATCGATACTCGTTGGTGGCTTGTGCACGGACACATTTCCATCCCGGACGTAGTGTGGCGCCATTCCTTTGAGCCGTATCATTAGTTGATTCATATAGCATGTTTGATTGCGTATGTTTCGACAGGATATTTCATAACTGTGTATAACTCATGATTGTGTATTTTCAACTCTTGAGGATTGTTGTTACGTATGGCGGCCCGTTGGGGATATTGTTTTTCAGGTCATGGCAAGGCTAAAGCACGGGGAGAGCACGGTGTCGGCGAGGATTCCCAGTGATACTAGTAGGGGGCCCCAGTCTTTTCAGTCATTTATGTTTCCTTCATTTATTCCGCTGCAGACATTCTGTTTGAATATTCATTTCACTCAGTGTTGTATATTTTATCTCCATATAAAATATACTTGTATTCAGTATCATCCTGGGTGTGTTGTATGAAACTCCTCGTCGGAGTAATTAATTGTGTAATGTGGTTCGGTACTACATTTACCCTGCGTAATTCACTCATTTTCATTAGCCTGGTGGGTCCCAGTCGGGGGTCCACGGCACTGTAATATCCGCCTAGTTTGGGGTGTTACAGAGTTGGTATCGGAGCGTGGTTTTGAATACTACCTTCCGAGTCATGTCTCATTTGAAATCATCGTCATCGGACTAGTTTCATTGGACTTTCGCGTCACGTGTGACCTGTGCAAATGCCGAGCCAATCAGACCAAGAACTGTAAGATTTCTAATGCCATGGTATAATTTCTGGCAATAATCATTCATTCATAATTCATCAGTTAACAATCCTCAATCATCATTGTCATTTTGACCAGGACGGTCAGATTAACTCAATAATCACTCAATTCATTTCATTATTCAGTTGTTGATCAGGAAGATCAAATCATTAATCTTGTTAACTCATTCAAGATAATCGTTTCAGTAATTTCATCAGATAATCATGTCACCTCAGTTAATCATTCATGTAATCACCGTGTTAGAGCACGTATGCTCATTTTCATCATCTCATGTCATAATCATAACATGATATTCATGCGGGGAATATAATCATCATATGACTTTCCACTTCAGTATGGAAAGGGCTGGCAGAGGACGTGGAGTACGAGGCCGTGGAGCGGGCCGAATCCCGAGAACTCGTGTGAGTACATGTGCGAATGCCACGAATAATGCTAACTCATCGAGCAGTGACGCTGCCACTCATTCACCTGGACGTGATCATTCGCTATCAGGGAGTCGAACTCGGGAAACAGCTCAGTCAGAGGGTGTTCGAGTTGACCCACTGGCCTTTATGCAGGGCATGATGGCCCAAATGACTCAGATGGCACAACTAATGGAGGCGATGCATAACTCCACTACTCAAAATCAACAGGCTCCTCCGCCGCCACCTCAGAGGCAAGAGAGGGGTGTAAGCAATATCATTAGCGATATCTCTCGCCAGCGACCACCTACCTTTGAGGGCTCATCTGAGCCGGCGGATATTGTTCATTGGCTTGAGCATTTCGAGAAGTTATTTGCTATGGTGGATTGCCCTGAAGGGCATAAAGTTTCAGTTGCGGCTTACTATCTTGGTAAGAGCGCTCATTCATGGTGGTTATCGTTGAAGCCCTCAGACGGATCATGTACATGGGATCAGTTCAAGACTCTCATGATTGAGAGGTACTATCCGGCTCCACTCAGGGAGGCCAAGTTGTCGGAATTACTCACTCCCGACCTTTCGGCGGATGATGATGTTCTCGCCATCGCCGAAAAATTTCAGGAACTTCTTCCATTCGCCTCATCTATCATTCACTCTGAGGCGGACAAGATCAAGTATTTCAGCAAGAGGCTGAAACCTCGTATGCGGCTACAGTTGCTTAATCATAATTGTACCACTCTGGCCGAGTTCATTGAGAAAGCTCTCACTTACGAGCTTACTGCTAAGGAAATTGCTAAGCAACAACCCTCATCAGCTGGCAAGAAGTCTAAGAACCGTAATCAGTCTGACGGGAGTCAGGCCACTTTCAAGAAACCACGTGCAGGCTCTACCTTTTCTGAGCGTCCTCCGATGACGCCTAAACCCGTGGAATATCAGTCACGAGCGGCCAGTTCGGCCATCACCTGTTTCAACTGTGAGGAACAGGGTCATTTCAGCACCAAATATCCGAAGCAGACTGTCACGTGCCACAACTGTGGGATTGCTGGGCATAGGGCCCGTGTTTGCCGAAGGGACTCTAAACCTACTCCGGCGTCATCTCAGGCCCCATGTCATTCAGCGGTGCAGAATCAGGCCACTCAGTCAGCGTCGTTCAAAACGACAGGAGCTAAAGGCGGAGCCAAGAGTTTTCAGACGGGAGCGTCCGGTTCGGGGGCCGGCAAGCCCTGAATTTATGAGATGAAGAAGACCGACGATCCAGGGGCCCGGATGATCTCAGGTACACTCGATATTCTATCTCAACCTGTGTGTACCCTTTTTGATACTGGTGCATCGCATTCATTCATTTCCGAGTCATGTTTGAGTAGACTACGTCTGGGTAGTGCTACTAGTTGTGAGCCTTATGTCATTGGTCTACCTGATGGTAGACGAATTGTCGGAAATCATGAGATTCAGAATTGTCCGATTCAGCTTCATGGTCGTGTATGGCCAGCGGACCTAATCGTAGTAGATTTGCCGAGGGACGATGTCATCTTGGGTATTGATTAGATGGATCGTCATGATGCCATCATTAGTGTCCGTAAGCGTATGATCACTATCATTTCAGACGATGGGGTCGAATGTGTGTTTCAGGGAGGTAATCATTACTGCAGTAAGGTCATTAATTTGATGAAAGCGGTAAGATTACTCAATCAGGGATGTGTCGGTTATTGGTGCTATATGACCAAAACCGAGAAATCATCGATAATGTTGACGGACATTCGGTAGTGAAGGAATATGCCGATGTTTTCCGGATGAGTTACTGGTTTGCCTCCACGAGAGGATGTGGAATTCACGATTGAGTTGGAGCACAGTCGTCCCGATATCGACGGCACCGTACCGGATGGCCCCGACCGAAATGCAGGAATTAAAGAACCAACTTTAGGAATTGTTCGAGAAGGGTTATATTCGACCGAGTGCGTCCCCGTGGGGAGCTCCAGTGTTATTTGTCAAGAAGAAGGATGGTTCGTTCCGCTTGTGTATTGATTACCGGGAATTGAACAGGGTGACGATCAAGAATAAGTATCCTTTACCCCATATTGATGATCTCTTAGATCAAATTCAGGGAGCTTCAGTATTTTCCAAGATCGACTTAAGATCTGGATATCATCAGTTGCGGATTCGAGAGTCGGATATCGCGAGGACGGCGTTTCGAACACGCTATGGTCATTATAAGTTTGTGGTTATGCCGTTTGGGTTGACTAATGCACCTGCGGTATTCATGGAGTTAATGAATTGGGTTTTCATCGACTTTTTGGATACAATTTGTGGTTGTCTTCATTGATGACATTTTGATTTATTCTCGTGACCGGGAGGAACACGAGTTTCACCTTCATCAGGTTCTCGACGTGTTGAGACGAGAGCAACTTTATGGGAAGTTTTCCAAATGTGAATTCTGGATGTCCGAAGTGACGTTTCTCGGACACATAATTTCTTCAGATGGAGTTCGTGTCGATCCTCAGAAGACGGAGGCTATTCGAGATTGGCTACCTCCGAAGAATGTTAAGGAGATCCGGAGCTTTCTCGGATTGGCCGGTTATTATCGGCAGTTTGTTGAAGGATTTTCTAAAATCGCTCAACCCATGACGAATCTTTTACAGAAAGATAAGAAATACACGTGGTCCGACGCGTGTCAACAGAGTTTTGAGGAACTCAAGAGCCGGTTAACTTCAGCACCTATTCTTTCCTTGTCGCAGGGGACGGAAGGATTTGTGGTCTATAGTGATGCGTCCGGGCAGGGCCTCGGATGTGTACTCATGAAGAATGGGAAGGTTATTGCTTATGCTTCATGGCAATTGAGACCTTACGAGGTCAATTATCCGACCCACGACCTGGAGCTAGCAGCCGTGGTGTTCGCTTTGAAGATTTGGCGTCATTACCTTTATGGCGTTACCTATCAGATATTCACCGATTATAAGAGTTTAAAGTATATATTTACTCAGAAGGAGTTAAATATGCGACAGAGACGGTGGTTGGAATTAATCAAAGATTATGATATCGAGATCCTTTACCACCCGGGCAAGGCGAACGTTGTCGCCGACGCCTTGAGTCGTAAGTCCGTTCAGGAGCAGATGCTTGCTCGATTAACAGTTCAGAAGAAACTTCAGCAGGAATTTCTGAGACCCGAGATCAAGGCCTGGTTACAGCGAGTACAAGGGCAACTTTGTATGTTAGAAATTTCATCGTCACTCGAGGAGGCAATCCGAGAGAATCAGAGTTCAGACCCTTCATTGTTGCGCATCCATGAGGATGTGACTCAGGGGAAAGCCCCTGGATTTGTGGTCCATGAGGATGGACTTTTGCGGTTTAAGAATCGGTTGTGCGTACCGGCGAAGGACGAGTTGAAAAACTCGATTTTGAAAGAAGCTCATGCTACCTCTTATTCTGTTCATCCGGGGTCCAGCAAGATGTACAAGGACTTGAAACAAAATTACTGGTGGAGTAATATGAAGCGAGAAGTCGCAGAATTTGTTTCGAGATGCTTAACCTGTTAACAAGTCAAGATTGAACATCAGCGACTGGCGGGTATGCTGAAACCTCTCCCTATTCCAGAAAGGAAGTGGGAAGACATTTCTATGGATTTCATCACGAGTTTGCCGACGAGTCGTCGTGGCATGAATACGATCTGGGTAATTGTGGACCGCTTAACTAAATCGGCTCATTTCCTTGAAATCAAGGATACGTGGGGTCCCGAGAGACTGGCCCAATTGTTCATCAAGGAGATAGTGAGATTGCACGGTACTCCTAAAAGTATCGTTTCCGATCGTGACGGACGATTTGTGTCTCATTTTTGGAAATTAGTTCATCGTGCTATGGGAACTTAGCTTAATCTCAGTACCGCTTTTCATCCTCAGTCCGACGGACCATCAGAGAGGACTATTCAGACCTTAGAGGACATGTTGACGGCATGCGTCCTCGATTGGAAAGACGATTAGGAAGCCCAACTACCATTGATCGAGTTCACGTATAATAATAGTTGGCATGCTTCGATTAAGATGGCACCTTACGAGAACTCCCAGCGCACGCTAGTGTAGTTGAGCAGGTAGTCCAGAAGGCAGTGGACCGCAGTTGGGATTGTAGGTAGCGCACGCTACGAATGGTAAGTAGCGCGCGCTAGTGATCCGGAGTAGCGCACGCTATGCAGTCGGTGTAGCGCGCGCTAAGATCAGATCAGGTTGAGTCCAGTGGCTACTGGACTGAATTGAATTTATTCCTAGCGCACGCTAGGAGTGGTTTTCAGCGTACGCAAGCGATGTAGTAGCGCACGCTAATAGTTGGTTGTAGCGCACGCTATCGAGATTAGATCAGAGGACAGAAGGTTTCTGGACTCCAGTACTGGGCATCAGATAATTCGTTAGCGCACGCTAACAATGGGTTTTAACGCACGCTAGTGGTATGGCCGTAGCGCACGCTACAAAAAGGTACGTAGCGCGCGCTACCGTGTTCGGACAGTGGGTACTGGACTACCCAAATTTCTCGTTAGCGCACGCTACACACAAGGGCTAGCGCACGCTAACCTAGAGTGGCTATAAATTGGACAGTCTAGCCCAGATTTCGTCATTTGTCATCTATCCTCATCCTCTCGTCGGTTCTAGGCGATTTGGGCGATTTTGGAGAGTTCTCTTCGAGCTTTTATCATCCATCATCATCTTCAAGTCTTTGAGTTGGATTATCATCACTTCATCATCTCCTTATCACCGAATCAAAGGTATTAATCTCTTGGAAATATACGCTAAACTCCAATCGTTACGTACGTAAGCTACTCCTCATAGCATACGCTATTCTTGCACCATTACGTACGTAAGCTCCTATGCTTAACATACATAGTGGCTTTCATACATAGCCATATCTGCTCCTGTCTGTCGTCTTCAATATACCGAATACGTACACGCGATATACTGAGTACATATACGGAGACTCTATGTCATGCCCCCACACCGGGGTTGGACGAGAATGTGAGTTAATGTAATAAATAACATTGTGATAATAAATTCCAGTAAAGCATACATGTGCCAAATATAGCCAGACTGGTATTTGATTGGATAAAAGAAATATTCAAGAGTATAGTGGAATTATTACATCAAGTACAAATAGTACAGCGGAAATCAGAATACAATATTGACACAGGAATATAGGAAATGTTAAATACAGATTCAGGTCCTATGTTTTGTAAGTACTCTAGGTCAGTCCTCACTTCTTACCAACATATGCCTCTTCTTCCTCATTGTTTCTTCATCTAGTGGGGTTTAGAAAAAAAATTCAAAGTGGGGTGAGAATAATAGATTCTCAGTGAGTTAGATTAGAGTATTTTACGAGTTTATGTATATATATTTCTTTTTGAAACATAATATATTTTCTCCCACGTTTGTAAATAATATCGTTAAGGATTGGTGCAAGTTTTCAAAAAGAATACAACGAATTATAACATGAATGTACAATCAATCTCCATAGATTACTGTTGAGTATGATGATGTGCGGCGTCGAGCGCCAATTAAATATTTAGATTTGGGAGGTCATCTATGTGACTAAATCTTTTAGCCTCCTTATAACATCTTAGGCTATTATCAGTGTTTGGCCTTCTACTATTGCCACGATCTTTCGTTTAGTAACCGTAGCCTTCGGCATTTGTCGGACCCTTACTATAACATTGGCCTTTGAGATTATCGCTCTCACTCCTGGTGACTTGATGCCATATCTCTAATTTGGGATCGATATATCCTTATCTTGGGTCTATCCCTGGATCATATCATAATCGCTACTATACCCGAATTTACGACCCAGTCACCTTAAGAACACTCCATCCTTCAGCTTCAAGGGAATAGGATACGATGGTAGCTTCGTCTAGAACCCACACTGCTCGATTCATGACTTAGCCTAACCATCCCTCAATGCATATAGATAGAAAAAGGAACTCTAGAAGTAGTCTTATGGACTCTGGCGGTGGCTCCCGCCCGAAGAGCACTTAGCTCCGCACATCACTTACTCCCGATTTCTATTGAATAACAATAAATGTCATGATTAATAACGATCATGTGTTTTGTAAGATAACATCATGATGGTTTAGTAATAAATGTACTTGGGTAAATGAGAGGAATTAATTCAACCGGTTGATGGTCAGATGTCTATTGGGTGATTTTTAACAAATTTTTATGATAAACCCATGAACTTGATTGGTTCGATACATATTGATTAAACGTCTGAAAATTACGAACTTGGTTGTGAAAAGTCCATTACTATATAGGAATTTGAGATCAGAAGTTCATTGAATGTTTTATCTTTCAAAAATTATAATTATGCCCTTCCAAGTTTTAAGTAGTATTATTATTTTTATTAAATTATGGTAAATTTGATTAAGTCGGAAAAGAATGATTATATGTCAAAAAATTATGAAGTTTATTGCGAAAAAATCCATTATGACATAAGTATTTAAGGTCAGAAGTTTCATGAAAGTTTTACCTTTCAGAAATTATAATTCGGCCCTTCCAACTTTTAAGCACTATTATTATTTTTTACTAAATTATTATAACTTTGATTAATTCATTCGGATTCATTTTAACTCCAAAATTTTTGATTCCGATTGCATTTTGATCCTTAAGTCTTGTATTTTTGTTTGCTATCCAGATTAGAGATTTATTCTTTCAAAAATTATAATTTCACCTCTTAATTAAATCTTAATGGGAATTTTACTAATCATGTTATAACTCTTTCGTTTCTTGTCGGATTGACTTCAAATTTTTGAGATAAGTCTCTTAAGTTATTATGAGTCCAGTGAGTTCAAATTTCCCAGAAATTTTATTTTCAAAAAAGTAAGTTTCTGAAATTTATAGTTTTGGCCCTAAATGTTAGGAATATGCCCTCGAATGCCACTCAGGGGATGAGAGAGAAGGGGCATTGTACTTGTAATTATGGGATTATCAATAAATGGCAATATGATTCTCACTGTTTATTGTATTTCAAATGCATTCTTGATTTGGTAAACATTAAAGTGATGTCCATGTAAATAAGAGCGAACATTCCAGTCTCGTTATTGGATAAGAAAAATGCAATGGAAGTGTTTAAAGTATATTTACGTAAACCCTTTGCAAGTCGATTAATTTAATTAGGCATTAGGTTTTGAGTTAGACTTGTATGTAATATCCGTGTTTTCTATTTTCGGTAATTTCTATTTTTGGTGTATGTTCGTTTCAGACAACTCGCTTAGCACTGTTTTGGAATTCTGAATCTATTTTGTTCTTGGAGTCTTTCCGTCTGGTCGAGTTTCGAGGATTTTTTTGCATAATATCATTTTGAATTATATCTTGCCGCATGTGCGTTCGATTCTCGTAAAACTTGTTCGTTTTCGTTGTTTCTCGATTCGTATAAGTTTGTATGGTTGAGTTGGTCGTGTGGGAACTTTCGGTTTGTTAATCCGACGTTGTATTGCGATTTTTCGGGCACTTGGGCCGTTTTTGTAATTTTCATAAGTTTGGGGAATTTCGCTTTATTTGCTTCGTTTCAAACTCTCTAGTGATCGAGATTATATTCTCTTTCAACGCTCAACCTTGTCGTCTTGATTACTACGTGTTTATGATTACGGATTACGGTCTTGTTTCGTTTTTCGGCACTTTTATACTGTTGGCGTGATGTCTTTATCTTGAAGCTGCCGCTGAGTAGCGCACGCTACTCGGGATTTACTGCGTGCGCTATCATTGTGTGGTTAGCGACGCTAACACGGGTTCGTAGCGTGCGCTATCGATTTCATTGATGCAGGGACAGTGGGTTCGATGCTTGATCTTGGACCGAGGCGTACGCTAATCAGCGTTAACGCATGCTAATCCCTAGTACTAGCGCACGCTAACCATGTTAGTTTGCGTACGCTAACGGGAGGACAGTAGGCAGACTGTTCTGCCATGCCCCGCTAGCTCACGCTAATGCTTGTGCGTAGCATGCGCTAAGTCTGTTTAATATAAATAGGACAGCAGCAGTCAACTTCGTCATTTTTCCTTCATTTCCTATCCTTCTCAGCTTTGAGCGATTCCAGGCGGGGGTTAGGGCCGATTCCGACTGTAGATCACCATTCACTACCACCGTGCATTCCTTGCGTGAATTCTTCAAGTTCCTAATCACTTTCCACCATCCGAATCAAGGTAAATATTCCCAAAACCCTTGTTTTGAGATTTTGGGGGAATTTTGGGGATTTCTTGGGATTTGACTCTTTTAGTCCGAATTATTACTGGGTTATCGCTAGACTTCGATCGTGCACTTGTAATCCTTCATTTTATTGATGATTTGTGGTTTTAAACTCCAAGTTCTCCATTGTTCGTCACTTATAGTCGATGATACCCAAGTTATGTTCGACTAAGGGTTTCAGCGGGTAGAACTAGGATGTATTCCATCATTTACGTAGTTTTAAGATTGTTGTCCATCATTATTGTGTTAGGATCGGATTTGTGAAGGTTGTTCGGGCCAAAACCTTTCCGTTCGCCGTTTTTCTTCACGTAGTATTAATCAGGCAAGTACATGTATTACATTCCGTTATGTGCGTATGATTTTGATGCGAATGATGGAAATGGTGTTATTGAACGAATGTGATTGTTTCTCTTCCACCTGGGGATGGCGTGTGGCCTCTGGGGGCCGATACTAATGGGTACGGCCATGGAAATGGACTGGGGTGTGTGTGTTGATGTTCTTCCACCTGGGGACGGTTCGACGGGACCTCTGGGGGCCGATACTAATGGGTACGGCCGCAGAAGTGGTTTCTCACCTGGGGACAGTCCGACGGGACCTCTGGGGACCGATACTAATGGGTACAGTCGCGAGTTACCAAGCGTGGATAATTGTGATGTGGAAAACTTGTTGATATACGGTTTTGGTGTTAATGTGATATTCTGAAATATTGATTTTCAAAATGATTTTTCCTAACGATTTATTTGCGTTGAATTGTGTATGTATATAATGTTGTGTAATTATGTACTTGCACTAGCTATTCGAATGCTAACCCCTTAAATGGGAGAAATGCGTCTTATGCATTTCAGGTACTGGTCGAGCTGAGGAGCTGGCACGGGATGCGCATGCAAAGGATGGGTTGGCATGATGATGTGGCTCGAGTCTATATTTTTCTGTTTTGTCATTGCATCTGTTGAGTATTGGAGTTAGACTGTTTATTTTTAAACATGGTTTAAGTCCTAAGTGGCAATAATTTGGTATTTAACTTATGTCTCATGTACTCCGTTAAAATGTTTTGGCCGAGGCCACGGCCTTATTTACTTTTTGGGTGCATCTTTTGGGTTATCATTGTGGTTCATGTGTCACGAGTTAGCCTGGTAGACCTCACGGGGTTTCTACGGCGTGTAATGTCCCATTTGTGAATTGGGATGTTACAATTATGGTATCAGAGCTTAGGTTTTGAATACCTAGGCTGTCGGTGAAATTTGGGTCTGTCAGTTGCGTCATTAGAGTCAGTCGTTGAGCCTAATATCATCATGCTACCGTCTTTTCGTGCGACCCGTGGCTGTAAGTCTCCTCGAACTCTTATATTTCTGTAATTCGTTTTCTTGCGCTGTTCGGAATCGTGACTTGTGTTACCAACTTTGTGAATTGTGAATCTTTCTGATCTTGTTATTTTCTTATTTTCCTTCAGTGTGTTGAGAGGTCGTGGTAGACCGGCTAGGGGATGCGGCCGAGGACGTGGTCGTGGTGCTGATAATGAGGAGGGCTCACTTTCCCAGTCCTCTACGGTGGACGCCAGAATCCGCCCCCGACACCAGAAGAGGAGGCTAGTAAGTGGCTTCAGACGGTGACTAAGATGCACCCTCCTCGTTTCTCCGGATCTTCTGACTCCCTCGGTTGGGAGAATTGGCTCTTTCAGTTGTCCAGGACCTTTGATGCCGTAGCTTGTTAATTACTTCACAATTTAAATTAATTATGAAGGCTAATTTGATTTTATTTTAAAAATAAACCAATTTAATCACTTAGTTATTTTAGCCTTAAGGTTTTTAATTTTCTCGTCCTAACATGCAGAACATATATCACGCATACATTCATACATGCCATATATCAAAACAATAAAAATAAAAAATAAAGCATGGATAATTAAATTATCCAATTATCATGGTCTTCTTCCTTGAGTTGAATCCGATAAAATCTTCGACTCGATCTCTCCCACTGAATCGAGCATCTCGTCGCTCCTCCCCGGCCGGGCCGTAGATTTCCAAAATTAAAATTTCACTTTTTATGCAAAATTAATTACATAAAAAAATTAATTATAAATCCCGACTCTCCAGCGGGCGCAAGGAACGACGGCGAAACGGACCAAAAGCTGGGCGACCGGCCCGAACCAGTGAACTGCCCGGACGAGGTTGCCGCGGCTCTGGCGGTTGCTCGTGCTCAGCGGCGGCCGTGTCTTTGCTCAGCGGCTTTGCTCGCTATCGGTCGCGGCCGCCCGAGTCCCCGATCCCTGCTCTCTATTTCTTCGTGATCCCGTCTTTTCCGAATTCGATTACAATTTTATACAAAATAAAATACATCGAAATTACAGCAAAATTACACCAAAAATAAAAGACCTAGAACTATCCGCAGATTTTCTCACGAGAAAAACCATTACATGCCTTAAAACCGGGCCAAACCAACAATTGCATAAAATAATAAAAATAAATAAATAAACTATTCACATAAACCATGATAATTGGATCATATCACCTACAAGAACACATCTAGCAAAATATTCCAACATAAAATTATATGAATATTTAAATTGCTACCAATTAATCACCAAAATTAATTAAAATAGCATAAAGCCTAAAAAACCGGCTCCGATACCAATTGTTGGAAGTAAAAACGCAGCGGAAGCGAAGTTTGGGAAAGTTGATAATCGCGTTTTACGCATCCACGAGCATAAGATCTATTTAGACATGCTAATTAATTAATTACTAAGACTAATAAGCAATTTAAATATTATTTATTATTTATTAAATAAATATGTTGGTTATTAAAATATCCTAATCTAGATCTAAAAGATCATAGGATATTACCTTTGAAGCAAATTGGTTGCTTTCATCTTGATCGCCTTGTATTTCTACCTTTAGACATTCTAGAGTATGATCCACCTTAACCCGGACGTTGTATGTGTAATACCCGGTTGTAATTCATTCATTTTCATTCAGTATTAATCAGTCAGTAATTATCACTCAGTAATTTTCACTCATTATTAATCGCTCATCATTCATGACTCACTCACTTGCGTTCACTGTTGGCATGTTGTAACCGTATATCAGTTACCCATCGTCATTTCATCTCCATTTATAGATCGAGATGGGAGTATTATCATTTTCATCGTGATTGGTAGTCTTGTACTGGGAGTATCATCTTTGGCATTTGTTGGACTTGTTCACTTTCACATTCGTATGGTATGTCGGATCATTCATCAATCGTAGCGAGGAATTGGAGTTATCAGATTTTCACCTTGTCCAACAACGAGTTACGGCCGTAAGGATTGTAGGTTACGGCCGTAACAGGTGTTCGTTGTTTTCAGGCCATTTTGGACGAACATGACTTACGGCCGTAAGGTTGAGACATACGGACGTAAGTTGAGCAGGTACGGCTGTACGGCTTGGCCGGTTACGGCCGTACGTGTCCAGCAGGGTGCCCAGGCATTTTTGGCCGAAGGCGAGTTACGGCCGTAAGATGGGTAGGATACGGCCGTAAGTGGTATTCGTAAATTTCAGGTTTTGTTGGACGAGAGGGAATTACGGCCGTAAAGGTTGCGGCATACAGCCGTAAGACGAGGAAGGTACGGCCGTAAGGCTTGGCCGGATACGGCCGTATGTTACAGGCAGGGTGCCTGGTCATTTTCGACGAAGGGGGCTTACGCCCGTAAGTTTGACCGGATACGGCCGTATCGTTCGAGTTACGCCCGTAAGGCGTGCGGGTATGGCCGTAAGGATGTCGGCAGGTGTTTTAGACGAGGGCGAGTTACGCCCGTAAGTCAGGAGCGGATACGGCCGTAAGGCTGTCGGCAGGTGTTTGGACGAAGCCGAGTTACGGCCGTACGAGTTGGCCGGTTACGGCCGTAAGGCCGTTGACCTGGGATTTTACGGCCGTAAGAAGGCCGAGTTACGGCCGTAACTTCCGGCAGTTTATAAGGAGTTGGCCGGGACTTTTTCATCATTTTCACCATTTCTTTCACTTTGTTCCGAGAGAGAGCACTTGAGGGAGGGATTTTCCATCATCAAGCACTTGAGTGTTAGATTTTCATCATCTTCATTCATTTGGGAAGCTTGGATATTCAATTTAACTCGTGTTCATCGGATCGAAGTGGTTCGATCTTCAAGAGGTAATTTCTTCAACATCTTGGATTTCGATTTTGTATTGAGATATGATGTTTTGGACGTTATAATCATGTTATATGGAGGGATATGCATATGATTATGAGTTTGTATTAAGATTCAATAGATTATTGAAGGATTATTCAAGAACACTTTGAATAATGAGTTGGAATTGGGGGTTTCCGATTAATTGTTATTGTAATCACGAATTTGGATATTCATTTTGTATTATTGATCGTATGGAAGATGTTTTGTTGGTTTGAATCACTTCTTGGGGTTTTGATATTGGTATAATTGAGGTTTGGTTGTTAACAATCGAAGTTTGGCCACAACGTATTCGATATAATGCCTCAATGAACTTGGTTTAGTCGTATTGACGTTTTGAGTTCGTTATAATCGTGTTTGATTCGTATATTCAGCGGATTGTTGGTAATTGTGTAGTCAAGGTTGTTCGAGCGACCGACATTTCATTTAGGACATTTGTTCGTGGAAGGACATACTTCATCGGTGTTGTGCAAGTTAATTCTTACTCGGTTAAAAGGATATTCATTCCTTTTGTTGTTGTTCATTCATAATCATAACTCATTCATGATTGTATTAACCGTATTGAGACTTGTAATTGTCGAATAATCACTTCATTAACGAGGAATGGCGGTTCCAATCATTTCATTGAACTATCATTCACTTCACCATTATTTTCATCTCGGTGAGTCATTCTTAACTTTGTCGGATTGTTATTCATTGGTATTCATTATGGTCATTCTCGTTCATATGACCTTCTGGGTTCATATTGCGTGGCCGGGTGCCGATGTGTGGAATTTTTAGTCGAGCACGCTATGGTCATGTATTGGGATCGATACATTGGACTGTGCACACGGTAACGATTACCTCCGTGAGACTAATTAGGTACAAGGACGGGTGTGTCCGGTCATTCGTCTTGTACATTTCCACAGAACATTACGGGCGTACTATGATACTCCTCTTCAGCTCAATTCATAACTAAGGATATTTCATAACTAAAGATAACTCATGATTGTGTATTTTCAACCCTTGAGGATTGTTGTTCTTTGTAACTGACCCCGTTGGGGGATTTTGTTTTCAGGTCACGTCAAGGCAAAGGCACGGGAAGAGCATGTTGACGGCGAGGAGTCCCAGTGATACTAGTAGGGGGGCCCAGTCATTTCAGTCATCCTTATTTCTCTTCATTGTAATTCTGCTGCAAATTCCGTTTGAGATATTTATTTATTCAGGGTGGTGTATTTTATCTTCATATAAAATATACTAGTATTCGGTATTGTCCTGGTGTATTGTACTTAAACTCCTCATCGGAGTATTTGGTAATATAATGTGGTTCGGTACTACAATTATATTATTTAATTCATCAGTTTTCATTCGCCCGGTGGGTCCCAGTCAGGGATCCACGGCACTGTAATATTCGCCTAGTTTGGGGTGTTACTGTGTGGGCACCGAGCTACCGGATCTTGCTTGGACACTAATGGGATCGGAGAAATTCTCTTGTATTGTAACACCCGCAAAAATCTTACGGGAGTATTACACGCCGTGGGCCCCGCGCCGGAACCCACCAGGCTAAAAACCAAATACAAGAACGACAAAAAAAAAGCCGATGACGGTAGTATTTTCCAAAACTCACAAAATCATTTGAAAACACCAACTACCGTCAAAATGATCAAGGCCAAAAACTCGGTTAAGGGAATCGGTTTTCGAAATCAAACTCAGTTGGCATAAAGCCGAAAGCCATTTGAAAGAACTCACACAGTGGATAAAAACATAGTCCAAGATACATATACATCAATAATTATATACACAAACAAAATACACGATTCCCCAACAATATGCCATAGCCAGTATCGTCCGGAATCCTCGCCTCATGACCGCTACCATCAAAGTCCTCAAAACCTGAAAAACAAGTCCCACAACGGGGTCAGCAATAATGCCCGACAAATAACCGCAAGTACATAAACATAAATATTCACATGCCATGCATCATGAGAATAATAACCTCAACGATAACCTTACTACTTCCGGTAATCCAACGATTCTTGTCAAAATCCCAATATCACGATAATACCATAAAATCCAGTATCACAACAATACCGTATAATACCTCAATACCGAATACTTTCTCGTACATATCCTCTATGTACGATTACAATAAAACATACCTCTATCCGAACTTCCTTCCGGAATGCATACCACAGACCAAGAATATCCAAAATGACATCAACAATATCCGAATACTACAATCTTCCCAAGATTGTCCAAGTATCTCAACAATCATCAACTGTCAATCTAATCCTTTTAGAACATCACTGAACATTCACCAATATGCAATACAACATAAAATACTTATGAAATGTAAATGGAATTACTCATCAAAACATTACAACCGAACAAGTAAACACTTGCGTGGATATCAATATGACAAAACCACCACCGAACTCATCGTCCTCGTTTACGAGCTCTACAGCCCTGACTGGACTGAATTTACGGCCTTCAACGCGGCACATCGGTTATACCTATGGGTTAATCAACCTAGAACAATAATCATATGAATAATCAAACCAACTTGGTAACAATGATCATAACATATTCAATCCGGAATTCAACCTCGTATCATGATTTAACTCCTCTAAATCGATCACTGAAATTATCATGATCCAGAAATCTATCTCAAAACGGTTTAAACGAACCATCATCTTTATAATATGAAGAAACATCCGAAACTCTTATCAAAATTCCATTGAATCTCATATAATATCGTTATATGATTATCCAACATGTTCCTCACATGTAATCATCCTTAAAAACGAACCATAAACAAAAGGAATACCAAATTTACCTGGATTAGACGAACCAAAAAGAAGAACACTTGAACTCCAATCTAAGAATCATGAATAACTTGAAGAACAAGGTTTGAATTCATGCTCTCAATATAATGTTGTTAAAGATTATCATTATACAGTGTTTGGGAACCTCAAATGCATCCCAACTCTCTCTCTCCCGACTGAAGGAAGAAAAATGGACGAAATGCCTCTCAGCACCCGTCTGTCCCCTTTTATAATATTCATTATTAGCGTGCGCTAACATCTCATGTTTAGCTTGCGCTACAGCCTTAGCATGCGCTAACTGACTTTGTTAGCGTGCGCTATCGAAGCCCAGAGGCTATTGCCTCGCTTCGTAAACTAGCTTACGTACGTAATGCCCATGCATTAACGTACGTAAAACATCCTGCCTAGCGTACGCAAGTCATTGACCTTAACGTGCGCTATCCGAAGTTGACTTGCTACAGTACACACCTACCACTCGTGCCCCCACATGCCGAAAGCATCCGCGATTATCGGGATTCCTCTGACCGATCTGGAATTAGCGTGCGCTAACCATGCGGTTTAGCGTGCGCTAGCCCTACATGACAAACACCCGCTGACCTTATCTGGACACGCGTCGCAAGTGGCCGGGTCCACTCGCCGAAAGCCAAGATTCCTTGTCGGACAATCTGACATTAGCGTGCGCTAACCATCCTTAATAGCGTGCGCTAAATGCCGATAAACATCAACCCGGGCCTACATGTTGGCCGCCTTCCGAATCTTTCCCAGAAAGTCTTACGTACATTAAGGACCCTCCTCAGCGTACATAATGCGAACCTATTAGCGTACGCTAACTACACAACGTAGCGTGCGCTACTCGTGCCTCGTAGCGTGCGCTAAGCATATCTCATAGCGTGCGCTATCGTGGCTGTGCTTAGCCATATTCAGCTATCCTCGACCAACATCTCGACATACCAAACGATCATACGGCACAATGAATACATATACGCATTTCAATAACATTATCATATGTTCACAACATCCTCAAGCACAATTATCCACCAACGATATCCAACATATAAACGAAAAATATATCCGAAAATTCGGGGTATTACACTCTACCCCCCTTAAAAATAAGTTTCGTCCTCGAAATTTGTAGTCACTCGCACAAACAACAATTCAACAGAAAATCCAAAATCACGAAGATAACCAAGAATTATCGAATAATCCAAACAACATACTTACAGGTCTGTGAAGTCGAAGATCTCCAGTGATACTAGCACATGATACCATTTCAAAAATCTCGACACAACAAGAATGCCAAAACAAGAATAATCACAATTTGATAACGATTGGTCTCCGCCAAGACCACAACAAGTTTAGAGCACTGTCGAGTTTTGTGGGATCTGTGACGATGTGTCTCCTCACCTAAAGCACATGAGCCGCTCCTTGTCACATGCACGTATCACCGGCGTTCCACTCCACATCGAAAGCCGCACATTGCACGTGCCTCGCAACGGCATTCACTTCCCGATTGGAGCCGCACATTGCACATGACCACGGCACCGGCGTTCACTCCCTGCCTCGTCGGTCTCGGAAACACCAACAATCCCCAAACCCACACATCACGATGACAGTACTCCAAAATCACACAGAACCAAAACAATACACTTCAAAATAGCCAGAAAGCCAGCTACACAAAAATCACGCAACTACCACACTGGTAGAGCCACATAACACACATGCCCGGTTATCACAAAACCATGGGCTCTGATACTATATTTGTAACACCCGCAAAAACCTTACGGGAGTATTACACACCGTGGGCCCCGCGCCGGAACCCACATGCTAAAAACCAAATACAAGAACGACAAAAAAAAAGCCGATGACGGTAGTATTTTCCAAAACTCACAAATTCATTTGAAAACACCAACTACCGTCAAAACGATCAAGGCCAAAAACTTGGTTAAGGGAATCGGTTTTCGACATCAAACTCAATTGGCATAAAGCCAAAACCCATTTGAAATAACACACACAGCGGATAAAAACATAGTCCAAGATACATATACATCAATAATGATATACACAAACAAAATACACGATTCCCCAACAATATGCCATAGCCAGTATCGTCCGGAATCCTCGCCTCATGACCGCTACCATCAAAGTCCTCAAAACCTGAAAAACAAGTCATACAATGGGGTCAGCAATAATGCCCGACAAATAACCGCAAGTACATAAACATAAATATTCACATGCCATGTATCATGAGAATAATAACCTCAACGATAACCTTACCACTTCTGGTTATCCATCGATTCTTGTCAAAATCCCAATATCACGATAATACCATAAAAATCCTAGTATCACAACAATACCGTATAATACCTCAATATCGAATACTTTCTCGTACATAATCCTCTATGTACGATTACCATAAAACATACCTCTATCCGAACTTCCTTCCGGAATGCATACCACAGACCAAGAATATCCAAAATGACATCAACAATATCCGAATACTACAATCTTCCCAAGATTGTCCAAGTATCTCAACAATCATCAACTATGCATTCTAATCCTTTTAGAATATCACTGAACATTCGTCAATATGCAATATAACATAAAATACTTATGAAATGTAAATGGAATTACTCATTAAAAAATTACAACCGAACAAGTATACACTTGCCTGGATATCAATATGACAAAACCACCACCGAACCCATCGTCCTCGTCTACGAGCTCTACAGCCCTGACTGGACTGAATTTACGGCCTTCAACGCGGCACATCGGTTATACCTATGGGTTAATCAACCTAGAACAATAATCATATGAATAATCAAACCAACTTGGTAACAATGATCATAACATATTCAATCCGGAATTCAACCTCGTATCATGATTTAACTCCTCTAAATCGATCACTGAAATTATCATGATCCAGAAATCTATCTTAAAACGGTTTAAACGTACCATCATCTTTATAATATAAAGAAACATCCGAAACTCTTATCAAAATTTCATTGAATCTCATATAATATCATTATATGATTATCCAACATGTTCCTCACATGTAATCATCCTTAAAAACGAACCATAAACAAAAGGAATACCAAATTTACCTGGATTAGACGAACCAAAAAGAAGAACACTTGAACTCCATTCCAAGAATCATGAATAACTTGAAGAACAAGGCTTGAATTCATGCTCTCAATATAATGTTGTTAAAGATTATCATTATACAGTGTTTAGGAACCTCAAATGCATCCCAACTCTCTCTCTCTCCCGACTGAATGAAGAAAAATGGACGAAATGCCTCTCAGCACCCGTCTGTCCCCTTTTATAATATTCATTATTAGCATGCGCTAACATATCATGTTTACCGTGCGCTAACTGACTTTGTTAGCGTGCGCTATCGAAGCCCAGAGGCTACTGCCTCGCTTCGTAAACTAGCTTACGTACGTAATGCCCATGCATTAACGTACGTAAAACATCCTGCTTAGGGTACGCAAGTCATTGACCTTAGCCTGTGCTATCCGAAGTTGACTTGCTACAGTACACACCTACCACTCGTGCCCCCACATGCCGAAAGCATCTGCGATTATCGGGATTCCTCTGACCGATCTGGAATTAGCATGCGCTAACCATACGGTTTAGCGTGCGCTAGCCCTACATGACAAACACCCGCTGACCTTATCTGGACACGCGTTGTAAGTGGCCGGGTCCACTCGCCGAAATCCAAGATTCCTTCTCGGATGATCTGATATTAGCGTGCGCTAACCATCCTTAATAGCGTGCGCTAAATGCCGATAAACATCAACCCGGGCCTACATGTTAGCCGCCTTCCGAATCATTCCCAGAAAGTCATACGTACGTTAAGGACCCTCCTCAGCGTACATAATGCGAACCTATTAGCGTACGCTAACTACACAACGTAGCGTGCGCTACTCATGCCTCGTAGCGTGCGCTAAGCATATCTCATAGCGTGCGCTATCGTGGCTGTGCTTAGCCATATTTAGCTATCCTCGACCAACATCTCGACATACCAAACGATCATACGGCACAATGAATACATATACGCATTTCAATAACATTATCATACGTTCACAACATCCTCAAGCACAATTATCCATCAATGATATCCAACATATAAACGAAAAATATATCCGAAAAATCGGGGTATTACATGTATGTGGTCACACAATTTTTCTTTGCTTCCTAGTATTTTATGAACACTCTTAGCAAATTAATGTGTTATCTAAATTGTAGAATCAAAGACACAAGTCTAGATCTACAATTAAACACAAGAGAAAATATTTGATCTCACAACCTCACCTTATTAAATATATTATTTTCCGTGTTTAAGATATCGAATGTCCATTAATTAATTATAAGCTACTGACAGCTTTAATTAATTAATATCTTATCCAATAGTAGTACCACTCGAACCGTATTATTATATCAGAATTAAATCCACATGCAGGGTTTAATATAATAATCATTATTGAGCTCCTCAAGGGGACATCATCAACCCGCACGAGTCGGGACACGATTTCTAGTAATAATAATAACTTTCGTATAAATAATATTATTGCCCAAGATACGAGGCTTATTGAGTCGATCATTTTGACTCTCACCCATGGTAAATCAAAGCAATAAGTATTATAAATACACAATTAAATATTATATACTTGGAATTAAAGAATAATAATTATCTGAGATTTACGTTCTTCTTACAGTCAGTACAAAAGACACTATCTCACCTCGATCTAGTTAAACGTATGAAAATATGCTAATGTATGCTAATAGTCAAGACCAACTAATCTCAAGCATACACTACAACATTTTATATAATTTGTCTAATAATTATATAGGTTGTGATCTATTATATTATTTTATAAGGCACCGATAATGTGATCTTCCGTGTGACACCAACACACCACATTATCTACAATATAAAAGAATTAAATATTTCATTTGCATAACCATAACGTGAATAAATTTTCAAAACATGTGATTAAATGTAATTAATATTCTCATAGGTAGTTATAGGGAAATAAGGTAATACAAGCATAAAGTATGCTTTGCAGTATACAACTCTAACAATCTCCCACTTATACTCAAAGCATGCTTTTAAGTATACTACTCTATTACACAGTCTCTCATTTATCCCACTTATACTCAAAGCAATGCTTCCATACACCGTAATCCCATTCCTTCACATGCCTTTCAAAAACTTTTCAGGGTAAGCCTTTCGTGAAACGATCAGCAAGATAATCTTCCGATGCAACCCTTGCTACAACTATGTCTCCTTCATTTACGAAGTGTCATATGATGTAGTACTTGCGGTTGATATGTTTACTTGCCTTGTGGGCTTGTGGTTCCCTCGAATTTGCGACTGTACCAGTATTATCACAATAAAGTGTAATACCCTTTGGCAAATCGGGAATCACATCTAAGTTCTGCAGGTAGTACTTGAGCCACACCGCCTCCTTGGCTGCCTCAGAGGCTGCCATGTACTCGACTTCCATGGTTGAGTCCGAGATTCACACTCCTCCAACTAATGGCTCCACCTCCCAGGCTAAACACATAACCCGAAGTAGACTTGGACTTTTCTTTGTCTCATGAAAAATCTGAGTCATTGTAACCCACTGGACACAGGTCGTCTGACTGATATACAATCATGCACTCCCTAGTTCTTCTCAGGTACTTGAGTATGTGCTTGACAGTAATCCAGTGTCCTTGTCCTGGGTTTGACTGATATCTAGCAGCCATGCCTACGGCATGACAGATATCTGGTCTAGTACAAAGCATAGCATACATGAGGCTTCCCAAAGCTGACGCATAAGGGACCGTCTTCATGTCATCTATCTCCTTTTGTGTCTTGGGACAAATATCCTTAGATCGTTGAATTCCATGTCTGTAAGGTAGAAAATCTTTCTTGGAATTCTCCATGCTAAACCGCTTTAGAACTGTATCAATATAAGATGCCTTGGATAAGCACAACATCCTTTTTCTTCCGATCATGAAAGATCCTGATTCCAAGGATGTGCCCTGCTTCTCCCAGGTCCTTCATATGGAACTGCTCGGACAGCCATACTCGTACGTCCGATAATTGCTTCACGTTGTTTCTTATCAGAAGGATATCATCTACATACAGTACAAGAAACACCAACACGTTTCCATCGCATTTCTTATACACACAACTCTCACTCGGACATTGGACGAATCCATATGACTGGACAAATTCATCAAAACGAGTGTTCCAAGATCTAGATGCTTTCTTAAGTCCATAAATGGATCTCTTAAGCTTCCACACCAAGTGCTTTTCTCCTTCAGCAATGAATCCCTCTGGTTGGCGCATATAAATTTCCTTGTCAGGAGTCCCATTCAAGAATGTAGTATTGACATCCATTTGCCAAATCTCCAGATCCAAATGCATGGCTATAGCTAAAAGAATCCGGATTGACTTAAGCATGGCTACCGGCGAAAAGGTTTCATCATAATCGATACCGTGTTTCTGAGTGTAACCTTTTGCAACAAGCCTCGCTTTGAAGGTTTCAACCTTCCCGTCACCTCCTTTCTTTCACTTGTAGACCCATTTACTCCCAATGGCTTGTATACCATCAGGTAGCTCTACTAGCTCCCACACTTGATTGAAATCCATAGATCCTATTTCTGATTCCATTGCTACTTGGGAGGAGTCAGCATCTTTATCTTGGATTGCCTCCCTGTAGGTCCAGGGATCTGATTCATCTTCGCCTAGGATTAAGTCCGAAGACTTTCCCACGTCTATGAATCATTCCGAATGACGAACAAACCTCCCACTACGACGAGGCAAATCCTGAGTTGGTGTAAAAGTCTCAGAATCGATATGTGGTGCAGTGTTACGTGGCGCTTGTACGATTGGTATAATTAGAGTCTCGCCCCTCAGCTCTTACAGAATTATCCCGCTCATGGGCTTGTAACTAATCATATAATCCTCTTCCAGGAATCGAGCATTGGTGCTAACAATGACCTTCTAATCCTGGGGAATATAGAACAAACCACCATTCATTCCCTTAGGATATCCTACAAACACTCGCACTTCTGTACGAGATGCCAATTTATCAGCTTCCTTATTCAGCATATGTGCCGGAGGACCCCAAATATGAACATGTCTTAGAATGGGCTTACGCCCACTCCACAGTTCTGTGGGTGTTTTGGAACTTATTTCGAAGGCACCAGGTTTAGAATGTACGCCGCTGTTTCTAAGGCGTATCCTCAAAACGAAATAGGTAAATCTGAATAACTCATCATTGATCTAACCATTTCTACAAGATTTATATTCCTTCTTTCAGCCACACCATTTTGTTGTGGATTTCCTGGCGCGGTGAGCTGGGACGAAATTCCCTCATTCGCCAAGAAATCCAAAAATTCTCCACTAAGGTATTCGCCACCACGATCAGATCGTAGTGCCTTGATACTCTTCTCATGACGCTTCTCCATTTCAGCGTTGAAGTCTCTGAACTTGTCAAAGGATTCAGACTTACGTCGCATCAAATAGATGTATCCATATTTCGAATAATCATCTATAAATGTGATGAAATATTCGAAACCATCCCTAGCCTGGATATTCATTAGACCATGTATATCCGTATGAACCAATTCTAACACATTCTGAGCACGGTTTCCCTTGATTTTAAAAACCCTTTTGGTCATCTTACCTCTTAGACAGGATTCACAAATTGGAAATGACTCAACTTGGAGATCATCCAATGGGCCACCATCTACCAATTTTTGAATCCTCCCACGGTTTACATGCCCTAACTGTAAATGCCACAGATATGTTTCGTTTATGCTTGAAGGTTCTTTTCTTTTTTTAGGTTTAGACAAAGAGTTAAGTGATTTATGCATAGGAGTTTGTGCAGTATTAACAAAATATAGTCCATCATTAAAAATACCTTTGCAAATATATTCACCGTTTCTTTTCCTAATAATGGCATCATCATCAAAAGAAACTGAATAACCATCGCATTTTAATTTAGAAACTGAAATTAAATTCATTCTAAAATCCGATACTAATAATACATTATTGAGGACTAATAATTTATCATTAATCTGCAACTGCACGACTCCCACTGCAACATCCATAAGCCTGGAATAATCGCCCAGTTGATGGTAATCTCGCCCGCACTAAGCTGCTTGGTTACCTGAAAACCATGCGAGTCAAAGCAAACATGATCAGTGGAGCCTGAATCAACTATCCACAAAGTGGAAGAACAAGCTGCCAAACATCTTTTGACTACTAGTGCACGAGACATACCTTTCTTAAGAGTAGGGCAGTCCACTTTAAAATGTCATTTCTGACCGCACTTATAGCACTTTCCCTTTGGATTTTTATTCGCCTCGGGGTGAGGAGCCTTGCTTTTCACCTGGAGGGTTGCCACTTGCTTCTGGCCAACCTGCTTTTTCTTCTTTCCCCATTTGGGTTTGGAAGAAGTAGCACCAGTTGCCGCAAGAATCTGATGATAACCTTGTTTGAAGAGACCTTCAGCAGATTGAAGCTCTGTCAGCAGTTCCGCCAAAGTATATGTCCTACAGTTCATATTGTAGTTAAGGCGGAATTGCTCAAAGTTTCTTCGTAAGCTGCCTAAGATAATATCGACCTGCGTTTCTGCAACGATATTAGCCCCCAGTATGCTCAGTTCGTTCAAATGAGACATCATTTTTAGAACATAATCCCTTGGGTTGTCATCAACACCCTTATTGCATTTTGTCTAGCTGCCGGTTCTGATGACCAAACATCTCGGTGAGACTTTTCATCATTTCCGCGGCCGAGCCCATCGTCTGATGCTGATGCTGCAATACATTTGTCAGTGAAGCCAAAATGTTACAGCGAGCCATCTCATCAGACTTCTTCCATTTTCGGAATTCATCCAACTCTCCAGGAGTGGCATCCGGTTCTGGATCCAGAGGGATCTCCTCAGTTAAGACAAATTTATGCCCCTCAGCAGTCAGGACAATGTCAAGATTTCTTTTCCAATCGGCAAAGTTAGTGCCATCAAGTTTATTTTCTTTGAGAATAACAGCTAGTAGATTGAAAGACATCTGAGATAAAAATTTAAACCATCCATCACATAATGCATATCAAAATACATCGAAAAACCTCAAAACACAATATATATGCTAGCAACCAACACCTCGAAAAATCTGCATATGCAAGCCACGATCGTGTGGACGTTTACACATATTTTTCAAGTAGAGTTTTACGTCTTTAATTTTACTATCTAGTCAACTTACGTTATGACAAGTAAAATTAATAGTTGGTTCCTCTTGGCCATGTATTAAATAACATAGATTCCGATGGGGAGCTTATTAATTAATACACCTAAGTTAATACCATAATTTAACATCCTTAAAATATTATCTTTTAAATAATAGTCCTACAGATGGAGAGGTCATATCATAAGAAAAATAATATTTACCTTATGTTATCATTTTGAAATTTAAAACTAGTGAACCTATAATTAGCACATCCGATATGGAGGAAGACCCTAATATCAACGCGCGTGCTAACTACTTCACAATTTAAATTAATTATGGAGGCTAATTTGATTTTATTTTAAAAATAAATCAATTTAATCATTTAGTTATTTTAGCCTTAAGGTTTTTAATTTTCTCGTCCTAACATGCAGAACACATATCACGCATTCATACATGCCATACATCAAAATAATAAAAACAAAAAATAAAGCATGGATAATTAAATTATCTAATTATCATGGTATTCTTCCTTGAGTTGAATCCGCTAAAATCTTCGACTCGATCTCTCCCACTGAATCAAGCATCTCGTCGCTCCTCCCCGGACGGGCCGTAGATTTCCAAAATTAAAATTTCACTTTTTATGCAAAATTAATTACATAAAAAAATTAATTATAAATACCGACTCTCAGTAGGCGCGAAACGGCCTAAACGGACCGGACCAAAATCGGGCGACCCGCCCAAACCCGAACGGCCCAGACCCAGTGCCGCGGCTCTGGCATTACTGCCGTTTCGGCATGCTGACTTTGTCTTTCGGGCCACACACGCCTTTCGGCTTGCTTGGTCGCGGCATTGCAGCCGATCGATTCTGCTCTATTTCTTCATGATCCCGTCTTTTCCGAATTCGATTATAATTTTATACAAAATAAAATACATCGAAATTACAGCAAGATTACACGAAAAATAAAAGACCTAGAACTATCCGCAGATTTTCTCACGAGATAAACTATTATATGCCTTAAAACCGGGCCAAACTAACAATTGCATAAATAATAAAAATAAATAAATAAATTATTCACATAAACCATGATAATGGGATCATATCACCTGCAAGAACACATCTAGCAAAATATTAGCGTGTGCTAACTACAAGCATTAGCATGCGCTAACGAGACTTCCAGCCCCAGTCCAGTAGCTTCTGGATTGCCCCCGAACTACCATTTAGCGCGTGTTACCCTCCCCGTAGCGTGCGTTAACTGCTGCACCTTAGCACGCGCTATATAATTGTAATACCCGTAATTTTGATTCCCGGTAATTTTCTATTTTTGGCGGAAGTCCGTTTTGACAACTCGCTTGGGACCGTTTCGTCACCCTGAGAATGATTAATTCTACACTTTTTGACATCCGAGTTCGGTTCGGTGTCATTTTGTTGAGTTCCCTGCTTTTTAGCGACTTTTCCGCATTTGAGTTCGATTCTTGCGAATCTCGTTCTAAACTGCTGTTTCGAGTTTCCCGTAAGTCCGTTTAACTTTGATAGAAGTGTTGTGAACTTCGGTTTGGTTATTCGATCACGTATCGTGATTTTCGGACGTTTTGGGCCATTTTGTAATTTACCCAAAGTTATGGGTATTCATATCTGTATTCGTCCTCTCGACTCTTTTCTTGGTCGCGTATAATTAATTATTGCATTACGTTTTCATTTCGAGTCGTTGATGTCGTCCGCGAACTTTTCGTCGTGTTCGTTCCGTACGTTTTCGGAAATCGAGTCGTCGAGCCCTGGTGGTCGGGCACTGGCCGGACGGTTGCGGGTTCTGGCCGGACGATGGCGGGCACTGACCGAGCGAGCACGCGGCAGAACCGGCATAGCGCACGCCTTCTGGCCGGGATGCTGCGCGCTAGCTTCAGCAGATGTAGCGCCTGTGTCAGTCGGCCAGCGCTGTTATCGGGCCTGGGCAGAGGTATTCTGAGGTTCTGGACTCGGGTAGGATCGGCAGGTAGCGCACGCTACTGCCGGTCGTTGCGCACGCTGACCGGCAGGGGTAGCGCACGCTGTCGGCCGACTAGCGTACGTTACCGGGATGAGCTTGCTAGTCCAGAGGCTACTGGACAGGTCGGCTAGCGCGCGCAGGCTTCCGGCCGTAGCGCACGCTAGCGGGAGTCGGGCGGACGAGTCATGGTCGGCAGAATTGGTTGGTGGTGCCGGGTCATGCGGGCCATGGCCGAGAGTGCTGGGCCGATACTGGCCGATAGCGCACACTAGTCCAGGAAGGCTAGCGCACGCTAGTTCCGACCCAGTATATAAATGACAGAGCAGCCACTTTTTCATTCATTTTTCATTTCCTTTCTCGCCGGTCCGCGACTAGATCTTTGGAGGACATGAAGCCATGTTGTTAAACAACAAATCCATGAAGTTTCTGAGTTTATATCACTGATCAATAATCCTATAACGTCCTTCGATCCAGCGAATCAAGGTTAGATCTCTAGAACCCTACTTTTGGGGAGATTTGGGGATTTTCGCGGTTTTGTCCGATTCATTCGGTTTTGCTGAGTAATTCATGATGAATATGATTAATCTTGTTGGTACTCTTAGTTTCCCTACGGATTCATGGTATATTTCGTGATTTTTACGAAATCGAGAGGGTTTGGTTGTGGTCCGCCCTCGTTGTTGTTTTTATACGAATATACATGAATCGTAGGCGGGTTTCCGGGCGTATTCCAATTCCGTATTCGTTTAGAATCTGTTGTGATTGTATTCTTCGAATCGTTAGGTTCGGTTTCGATGGTTCCTAGCATTCGTCGGTGATTTTCCATTCCGTTCATTGTGTCGTCGATTATTCAAGGCAAGTATACATTTATGATTGTACGTTCTCGACTTTGAAAGTAAGAGGTATTGATGGTATGATATGAACGAACCATTTTTACGGCATTCATAGATATATTGCATACTAGCGTGCTCTTTGGGTTTCGGTGATAAAAATGAGTTATGCAGCGGAAAATAAACCGGTCCAACCGGATAAAACCAAACCCCAAAAACGGACCGATCAAGTATCGTATAAACGAATATAAATAATGAGAATGATAATCAAAGAATACTTACCCTCATAGTCCTTTGATAATATAATCTTCGAAGGAAAAACCCAAACAACATTTTTTCGGTTACCGACACGAACACGAGTCCAATTCGTTGTAGCTTGTTGAATGATCCAACACCAAAAATGCCGAATGTCTCTACGTCACACTCAATGGATATTGATCGGAAAAATAGTATGTCAATTCGTTCTCAAAGAACACGGCTAGGAATCGACACAATATTTTTCTTCTCTCCTCTTCTTCCTTTTCTTTTTCTCAAAGATGAACAAGACTTGAACAAAAATTTCTTCTCCCTCTTCACATGAATCTCGAGGCTGGAGCACACCTTTTGTGTATGTGTTTTGCTTTCTCAAATCTTCCCCTCAAAATGAAAGACTTACTTTATTATATAACAAAAAATGAGATTAATTATGCGATTTGGAATCTCATTACAAGTCTTCATAATTTGCTATATAAAAATACACCTCACATGTTAGGTAGTAACATGGAAGGTGAGGAGGAAGTCACTGATCTTCCATAGTAAATATCTATTGACCTCATCGAAACATGCGCTGAAAGTAGTTGCGTACACATGTAGATTCTTTCTGGACTGATCTGCATTGGCGTGCGCTATCTTTAGGCTTTAGCGTGCGCTAAACGCCATTAAATTGAGTATGCACATGCACGTCGAATGATACCGACCACCAGACCCACAGGTCTTGCGTACGCTAATCTTCACCTTTAGCATGCGCTAATCTTGCATACTAGCATGCTCTTTGGGTTTCGGTGATAAAAATGAGTTACGCAGCGGAAAATAAACCGGTCCAATCGGATAAAACCAAACCCCAAAAACGGACCGCTCAAGTATCGTATAAACGAATATAAATAACGAGAATGATAATCAAAGAATACTTACCCTCATAGTCCTTTGATAATATAATCTTCGAAGGAAAAACCCGAACAACATTTTTTCGGTTACCAACACGAACACGAGTCCAATTCGTTGTAGATTGTTGAATGATCCAACACCAAAAATGCCGAATGTCTCTACATCACACTCATCGGATATTGGTCGGAAAAATAGTATGTCAATTCGTTCTCAAAGAACACGGCTAGGAATCGACACAATATTTTTCTTCTCTCATTTTCTTCCTTTTCTTTCTCTCAAAGATGAACAAGACTTGAAGAAAAATTTCTTCTCCCTCTTCACATGAATCTCGAGGCTGGAGCACACCTTTTGTGTGTGTGTCTTACTTTCTCAAATCTTCCCCTCAAAATGGAAGACTTACTTTATTATATAACAAAAAATGAGATCAATTATGAGATTTGGAATCTCATTACAAGTCTTCATACTTTGCTATATAAAAATACACCTCACATGTTAGGTAGTAACATGGAAGATGAGGAGAAAGTCACTGATCTTCCATAGTAAATATCTATTGACCTCATCGAAACATGCGCTGAAAGTAGCTGCGTACACATGTAGATTCCTTCTGGATTGATCTGCATTAGCGTGCCCTATCTTTAGGCTTTAGCGTGCGCTAAATGCCATTAAATTGAGTATGCACATGCACGTCGAATGCTGCCGACCACCAGACCCACAGGTCTTGCGTGTGCTAATCTTCACCTTTAGCATGCGCTAATCTTGCATATTAGCGTGCTCTTTGGGTTTCGGTGATAAAAATGAGTTATGCAGCGGAAAATAAACCGGTCCAACCGGATAAAACCAAACCCCAAAAATGGACCGATCAAGTATCGTATAAACGAATATAAATAATGAGAATGATAATCAAAGAATACTTACCCTCATAGTCCTTTGATAATATAATCTTCGAAGGAAAAACCCAAACAACATTTTTTGATTCTGAAACCACGAACACGAGTCCAATTCGTTGTAGCTTGTTGAATGATCCAACACCAAAAATGCCGAATGTCTCTACGTCACACTCATCGGATGTTGATCGGAAAAATAGTATGTCAATTCGTTCTCAAAGAACACGGCTAGGAATCGACACAATATTTTTCTTCTCTCCTCTTCTTCCTTTTCTTTCTCTCAAAGATGAACAAGACTTGAAGAAAAATTTCTTCTCCCTCTTCACATGAATCTCGAAATTTGGAGCACACATTTTGTGTGTATGTTTTGCTTTCTCAAATCTTCCCCTCAAAATGAAAGAATTACTTTATTATATAACAAAAAATGAGATCAATTATGAGATTTGGAATCTCATTACATGTCTTCATACTTTGCTATATGAAAATACACCTCACATGTTAGGTAGTAACATGGAAGGTGAGGAGAAAGTCACTGATCTTCCATAGTAAATATCTATTGACCTTATCAAAATATGCGCTGAAAGTAGCTGTGTACACATGTAGATTACTTCTGGATTGATCTGCATTAGCGTGCCCTATCTTTAGGCTTTAGTGTGCGCTAAATGCCATTAAATTGAGTATGCACATGCACGTCGAATGCTGCCGACCACCAGACCAACAGGTCTTGCGTGCGCTAATCTTCACCTTTAGCATGCACTAATCTTGCATACTAGCGTGCTCTTTGGGTTTCGGTGATAAAAATGAGTTATGCAGCAGAAAATAAACCGGTCCAACCGGATAAAACCAAACCCCAAAAACGGACCGATCAAGTATCGTATAAACGAATATAAATAACGAGAATAATAATCAAAGAATACTTACCCTCATAGTCCTTTGATAATATAATCTTCGAAGGAAAAACCCAAACAACATTTTTTGATTCTGAAACCACGAACACGAGTCCAATTCGTTGTAGCTTGTTGAATGATCCAACACCAAAAATGCTGAATGTCTCTACGTCACACTCAATGGATATTGATCGGAAAAATAGTATTTCAATTCGTTCTCAAAGAACACGGCTAGGAATCGACACAATATTTTTCTTCTCTCCTCTTCTTCCTTTTTTTTTTCTCAAAGATGAACAAGACTTGAACAAAAATTTCTTCTCCCTCTTCACATGAATCTCGAGGCTGGAGCACACCTTTTGTGTATGTCTTTTGCTTTCTCAAATCTTCCCCTCAAAATGAAAGACATACTTTATTATATAACAAAAAATGAGATCAATTATGCGATTTGGAATATCATTACAAGTCTTCATAATTTGCTATATAAAAATACACCTCACATGTTAGGTAGTAACATGGAAGGTGAGGAGAAAGTCACTGATCTTCCATAGTAAATATCTATTGACCTCATCGAAACATGCGCTGAAAGTAGCTGCGTACACATGTAGATTCCTTCTGGACTGATCTGCATTGGCGTGCGCTATCTTTAGGCTTTAGCGTGCGCTAAACGCCATTAAATTGAGTATGCACATGCACGTCGAATGATACCGACCACCAGACCCACAGGTCTTGCGTACGCTAATCTTCACCTTTAGCATGCGCTAATCTTGCATACTAGCATGCTCTTTGGGTTTCGGTGATAAAAATGAGTTACGCAACGGAAAATAAACCGGTCCAACCGGATAAAACCAAACCCCAAAAACGGACCGATCAAGTATCGTATAAACGAATATAAATAACGAGAATGATAATCAAAGAATACTTACCCTCATAGTCCTTTGATAATATAATCTTCGAAGGAAAAACCCGAACAACATTTTTTGATTCTGAAACCACGAACACGAGTCCAATTCGTTGTAGCTTGTTGAATGATCCAACACCAAAAATACCGAATGTCTCTACGTCACACTCATCGGATTTTGGTCGGAAAAATAGTATGTCACTTCGTTCTCAAAGAACACGGCTAGGAATCGACACAATATTTTTCTTCTCTCCTCTTCTTCCTTTTTTTTCTCTCAAAGATGAACAAGACTTGAGGAAAAATTTCTTCTCCCTCTTCACATGAATCTCGAGGCTGGAGCACACCTTTTGTGTGTGTGTTTTACTTTCTCAAATCTTCCCCTCAAAATGAAAGACTTACTTTATTATATAACAAAAAATGAGATGAATTATGAGATTTGGAATCTCATTACAAGTCTTCATACTTTGCTATATAAAAATACACCTCACATGTTAGGTAGTAACATGGAAGATGAGGAGAAAGTCACTGATCTTCCATAGTAAATATATATTGACCTCATCGAAACATGCGCTGAAAGTAGCTGCGTACACATGTAGATTCCTTCTGGATTGATCTAGCGTGCCCTATCTTTAGGCTTTAGCGTGCGCTAAATGCCATTAAATTGAGTATGCATATGCACGTCGAATGCTGCCGACCACCAGACCCACAGGTCTTGCGTGCGCTAATCTTCACCTTTAGCATGCGCTAATCTTGCATATTAGCGTGCTCTTTGGTTTTCGGTGATAAAAATGAGTTACGCAGTGGAAAATAAACCGGTCCAACCGGATAAAACCAAACCCCAAAAACGGACCGATCAAGTATAGTATAAACGAATATAAATAACGAGAATGATAATCATAGAATACTTACCCTCATAGTCCTTTGATAATATAATCTTCGAAGGAAAAACCCGAACAACATTTTTTCGGTTACCGGCACGAACACGAGTCCAATTCATTGTAGCTTGTTAAATGATCCAACGACAAAAATGCCGAATGTCTCTACGTCACACTCATCGGATATTGATCGGAAAAATAGTATGTCAATTCGTTCTCAAAGAACACGGCTAGGAATCGACATAATATTTTTCTTCTCTCCTCTTCTTTCTTTTCTTTCTCTGAAAGATGAACAAGACTTGAAGAAAAATTTCTTCTCCCTCTTCACATGAATCTCGAAATTTGGAGCACACCTTTTGTGTGTGTGTGTTTTGCTTTCTCAAATCTTCCCCTCAAAATGAAAGACTTACTTTATTATATAACAAAAAATGAGATCAATTATGAGATTTGGAATCTCATTACAAGTCTTCATACTTTGCTATATAAAAATACACCTCACATGTTAGGTAGTAACATGGAAGATGAGGAGAAAGTCACTGATCTTCCATAGTAAATATATATTGACCTCATCGAAACATGCGTTTGAAAGTAGTTGCGTACACATGTAGATTCCTTCGGATTGATGCATTAGCGTGCCCTATCTTTAGGCTTTAGCGAGCGCTAAATGCCATTAAATTGAGTATGCACATGCACGTCGAATGCTGCCGACCACCAGACCCACAGGTCTTGCGTGCGCTAATCTTCACCTTTACCATGCGCTAATCTTCATTACTAGCGTGCTCTTTGGTTTTCGGTGATAAAAATTACGCAGTGGAAAATAAACCGGTCCAACCGGATAAAACCAAACACCAAAAACGGACAAATCAAGTATAGTATAAACGAATATAAATAACGAGAATGATAATCAACGAATACTTACCCTCATAGTCCTTTGATAATATAATCTTCGAAGGAAAAACCCAAACAACATTTTTGATTCTGAAACACGAACACGAGTCCAATTCGTTGTAGCTTGTTGAATGATCCAACACCAAAAATGCCGAATGTCTCTACGTCACACTCATCGGATATTGGTGGAAAAATAGTATGTCAATTCGTTCTCAAAGAACACGGCTAGGAATCGACACAATATTTTTCTTCTCTCCTCTTCTTCCTTTTCTTTCTCTCAAAGATGAACAAGACTTGAAGAAAAATTTCTTCTCCCTCTTCACATGAATCTCGAGGCTGGAGCACACCTTTTGTGTGTGTGTGTTTTGCTTTCTCAAATCTTCCCCTCAAAATGAAAGACTTACTTTATTATATAACAAAAAATGAGATCAATTATGAGATTTGGAATCTCATTACAAGTCTTCATACTTTGCTATATAAAAATACACCTCACATGTTAGGTAGTAACATGGAAGGTGAGGAGAAAGTCAATGATCTTCCATAGTAAATATCCATTGACCTCATCGAAACATGCTTATTTGAAAGTAGCTGCGTACACATGTAGATTCCTTCTGGATTGATCTGCATTAGCGTGCCCTATATTTAGGCTTTAGCGTGCGCTAAATGCCATTAAATTGAGTATGCACATGCACGTCGAATGATGCCGACCACCAGACCCACAGGCCTTGCGTGCGCTAATCTTCACCTTTAGCATGCGCTAATCTTGCATACTAGCGTGCTCTTTGGGTTTCAGTGATAAAAATGAGTTACACAGCGGAAAATAAACCGGTCTAACTGGATAAAACCAAACCTCAAAAACGGACCGATCAAGTATCGTATAAACGAATATAAATAACGAGAATGATAATCAAAGAATACTTACCCTCATACTCCTTTGATAATATAATCTTCGAAGGAAAAACCCGAACAACATTTTTTCGGTTACCGACACGAACACGAGTCCAATTCGTTGTAGCTTGTTGAATGATCCAACACCAAAAATGCCGAATGTCTCTACGTCACACTCATCGGATATTGGTCGGAAAAATAGTATGTCAATTCGTTCTCAAAGAACACGGCTAGGAATCGACACAATATTTTTCTTCTCTCATTTTATTCCTTTTCTTTCTCTCAAAGATGAACAAGACTTGAAGAAAAATTTCTTCTCCCTCTTCACATGAATCTCGAGGCTGGAGCACACCTTTTGTGTGTGTGTCTTACTTTCTCAAATCTTCCCCTCAAAATGGAAGACTTACTTTATTATATAACAAAAAATGAGATCAATTATGAGATTTGGAATCTCATTACAAGTCTTCATACTTTGCTATATAAAAATACACCTCACATGTTAGGTAGTAACATGGAAGATGAGGAGAAAGTCACTGATCTTCCATAGTAAATATCTATTGACCTCATCGAAACATGCGCTGAAAGTAACTGCGTACACATGTAGATTCCTTCTGGATTGATCTGCATTAGCGTGCCCTATCTTTAGGCTTTAGCGTGCGCTAAATGCCATTAAATTGAGTATGCACATGCACGTCGAATGCTGCCGACCACCAGACCCACAGGTCTTGCGTGCGCTAATCTTCACCTTTAGCATGCGCTAATCTTGCATATTAGCGTGCTCTTTGGGTTTCGGTGATAAAAATGAGTTATGCAGCGGAAAATAAACCGGTCCAACCGGATAAAACCAAACCCCAAAAATGGACCGATCAAGTATCGTATAAACGAATATAAATAAAGAGAATGATAATCAAAGAATACTTACCCTCATAGTCCTTTGATAATATAATCTTCGAACGAAAAACCCAAACAACATTTTTTTCGGTTACCGACACGAACACGAGTCCAATTCGTTGTAGCTTGTTAAATGATCCAACACCAAAAATGCCGAATGTCTCTACGTCACACTCATCGGATGTTGATCGGAAAAATAGTATGTCAATTCGTTCTCAAAGAACACGGCTAGGAATCGATACAATATTTTTCTTCTCTCCTCTTCTTCCTTTTCTTTCTCTCAAAGATGAACAAGACTTGAAGAAAAATTTCTTCTCCCTCTTCACATGAATCTCGAGGCTGGAGCACACCTTTTGTGTGTATGTTTTGCTTTCTCAAATCTTCCCCTCAAAATGAAAGAATTACTTTATTATATAACAAAAAATGAGATCAATTATGAGATTTGGAATCTCATTACATGTCTTCATACTTTGCTATATGAAAATACACCTCACATGTTAGGTAGTAACATGGAAGGTGAGGAGAAAGTCACTGATCTTCCATAGTAAATATCTATTGACCTTATCAAAATATGCGCTGAAAGTAGCTGTGTACACATGTAGATTACTTCTGGATTGATCTGCATTAGCGTGCCCTATCTTTAGGCTTTAGTGTGCGCTAAATGCCATTAAATTGAGTATGCACATGCACGTCGAATGCTGCCGACCACCAGACCAACAGGTCTTGCGTGCGCTAATCTTCACCTTTAGCATGCACTAATCTTGCATACTAGCGTGCTCTTTGGGTTTCGGTGATAAAAATGAGTTATGCAGCAGAAAATAAACCGGTCCAACCGGATAAAACCAAACCCCAAAAACGGACCGATCAAGTATCGTATAAACGAATATAAATAATGAGAATGATAATCAAAGAATACTTACCCTCATAGTCCTTTGATAATATAATCTTCGAAGGAAAAACCCAAACAACATTTTTTCGGTTACCGACACGAACACGAGTCCAATTCGTTGTAGCTTGTTGAATGATCCAACACCAAAAATGCTGAATGTCTCTACGTCACACTCAATGGATATTGATCGGAAAAATAGTATTTCAATTCGTTCTCAAAGAACACGGCTAGGAATCGACACAATATTTTTCTTCTCTCCTCTTCTTCCTTTTCTTTTTCTCAAAGATGAACAAGACTTGAACAAAAATTTCTTCTCCCTCTTCACATGAATCTCGAGGCTGGAGCACACCTTTTGTGTATGTGTTTTGCTTTCTCAAATCTTCCCCTCAAAATGAAAGACATACTTTATTATATAACAAAAAATGAGATCAATTATGCGATTTGGAATATCATTACAAGTCTTCATAATTTGCTATATAAAAATACACCTCACATGTTAGGTAGTAACATGGAAGGTGAGGAGAAAGTCACTGATCTTCCATAGTAAATATCTATTGACCTCATCGAAACATGCGCTGAAAGTAGCTGCGTACACATGTAGATTCCTTCTGGACTGATCTGCATTGGCGTGCGCTATCTTTAAGCTTTAGCGTGCGCTAAACGCCATTAAATTGAGCATGCACATGCACGTCGAATGATACCGACCACCAGACCCACAGGTCTTGCGTACGCTAATCTTCACCTTTAGCATGCGCTAATCTTGCATACTAGCATGCTCTTTCGGTTTCGGTGATAAAAATGAGTTACGCAACGGAAAATAAACCGGTCCAACCGGATAAAACCAAACCCCAAAAACGGACCGATCAAGTATCGTATAAACGAATATAAATAACGAGAATGATAATCAAAGAATACTTACCCTCATAGTCCTTTGATAATATAATCTTCGAAGGAAAAACCCGAACAACATTTTTCGATTCTGACACGAACACGAGTCCAATTCGTTGTAGCTTGTTGAATGATCCAACACCAAAAATACCGAATGTCTCTACGTCACACTCATCGGATATTGGTCGGAAAAATAGTATGTCACTTCGTTCTCAAAGAACACGGCTAGGAATCGACACAATATTTTTCTTCTCTCCTCTTCTTCCTTTTCTTTCTCTCAAAGATGAACAAGACTTGAAGAAAAATTTCTTCTCCCTCTTCACATGAATCTCGAGGCTGGAGCACACCTTTTGTGTGTGTGTTTTACTTTCTCAAATCTTCCTCAAAATGAAAGACTTACTTTATTATATAACAAAAAATGAGATCAATTATGAGATTTGGACTCTCATTACAAGTCTTCATACTTTGCTATATAAAAATACACCTCACATGTTAGGTAGTAACATTGAAGATGAGGAGAAAGTCACTGATCTTCCATAGTAAATATATATTGACCTCATCGAAACATGCGTTTGAAAGTAGCTGCGTACACATGTAGATTCCTTACGGATTGATCCGCATTAGCGTGCCTATCTTTAGGCTTTAGCGTGCGCTAAATGCCATTAAATTGAGTATGCATATGCACGTCGAATGCTGCCGACCACCAGACCCACAGGTCTTGCGTGCGCTAATCTTCACCTTTAGCATGCGCTAATCTTGCATATTAGCGTGCTCTTTGGTTTTCGGTGATAAAAATGAGTTACGCAGTGGAAAATAAACCGGTCCAACCGGATAAAACCAAACCCCAAAAACGGACCGATCAAGTATAGTATAAACGAATATAAATAACGAGAATGATAATCAAAGAATACTTACCCTCATAGTCCTTTGATAATATAATCTTCGAAGGAAAAACCCGAACAACATTTTTTCGGTTACCGGCACGAACACGAGTCCAATTCATTGTAGCTTGTTAAATGATCCAACGACAAAAATGCCGAATGTCTCTACGTCACACTCATCGGATATTGATCGGAAAAATAGTATGTCAATTCGTTCTCAAAGAACACGGCTAGGAATCGACATAATATTTTTCTTCTCTCCTCTTCTTTCTTTTCTTTCTCTGAAAGATGAACAAGACTTGAAGAAAAATTTCTTCTCCCTCTTCACATGAATCTCGAGGCTGGAGCACACCTTTTGTGTGTGTGTGTTTTGCTTTCTCAAATCTTCCCCTCAAAATGAAAGACTTACTTTATTATATAACAAAAAATGAGATCAATTATGAGATTTGGAATCTCATTACAAGTCTTCATACTTTGCTATATAAAAATACACCTCACATGTTAGGTAGTAACATGGAAGATGAGGAGAAAGTCACTGATCTTCCATAGTAAATATCTATTGACCTCATCGAAACATGCGCTGAAAGTAGCTGCGTACACATGTAGATTCCTTCTGGATTGATCTGCATTAGCGTGCCCTATCTTTAGGCTTTAGCGTGTGCTAAATGCCATTAAATTGAGTATGCACATGCACGTCGAATGCTGCCGACCACCAGACCCACAGGTCTTGCGTGCGCTAATCTTCACCTTTAGCATGCGCTAATCTTCATTACTAGCGTGCTCTTTGGTTTTCGGTGATAAAAATTACGCAGTGGAAAATAAACCGGTCAATGGATAAAACCAAACACCAAAAACGGACAAATCAAGTATAGTATAAACGAATATAAATAACGAGAATGATAATCAACGAATACTTACCCTCATAGTCCTTTGATAATATAATCTTCGAAGGAAAAACCCAAACAACATTTTTTCGGTTACCGACACGAACACGAGTCCAATTCGTTGTAGCTTGTTGAATGATCCAACACCAAAAATGCCGAATGTCTCTACGTCACACTCATCGGATATTGGTCGGAAAAATAGTATGTCAATTCGTTCTCAAAGAACACGGCTAGGAATCGACACAATATTTTTCTTCTCTCCTCTTCTTCCTTTTCTTTCTCTCAAAGATGAACAAGACTTGAAGAAAAATTTCTTCTCCCTCTTCACATGAATCTCGAGGTGGAGCACACCTTTTGTGTGTGTGTGTTTTGCTTTCTCAAATCTTCCCCTCAAAATGAAAGACTTACTTTATTATATAACAAAAAATGAGATCAATTATGAGATTTGGAATCTCATTACAAGTCTTCATACTTTGCTATATAAAAATACACCTCACATGTTAGGTAGTAACATGGAAGGTGAGGAGAAAGTCAATGATCTTCCATAGTAAATATCCATTGACCTCATCGAAACATGCGCTGAAAGTAGCTGCGTACACATGTAGATTCCTTCTGGATTGATCTGCATTAGCGTGCCCTATATTTAGGCTTTAGCGTGCGCTAAATGCCATTAAATTGAGTATGCACATGCACGTCGAATGATGCCGACCACCAGACCCACAGGTCTTGCGTGCGCTAATCTTCACCTTTAGCATGCGCTAATCTTGCATACTAGCGTGCTCTTTGGGTTTCGGTGATAAAAATGAGTTACGCAGCGGAAAATAAACCGGTCTAACTGGATAAAACCAAACCTCAAAAACGGACCGATCAAGTATCGTATAAACGAATATAAATAACGAGAATGATAATCAAAGAATACTTACCCTCATTCTCCTTTGATAATATAATCTTCGAAGGAAAAACCCGAACAACATTTTTTCGGTTACCGACACGAACACGAGTCCAATTCGTTGTAGCTTGTTGAATGATCCAACACCAAAAATGCCGAATGTCTCTACGTCACACTCATCGGATATTGGTCGGAAAAATAGTATGTCAATTCGTTCTCAAAGAACACGGCTAGGAATCGACACAATATTTTTCTTCTCTCATTTTCTTCCTTTTCTTTCTCTCAAAGATGAACAAGACTTGAAGAAAAATTTCTTCTCCCTCTTCACATGAATCTCGAGGCTGGAGCACACCTTTTGTGTGTGTGTCTTACTTTCTCAAATCTTCCCCTCAAAATGGAAGACTTACTTTATTATATAACAAAAAATGAGATCAATTATGAGATTTGGAATCTCATTACAAGTCTTCATACTTTGCTATATAAAAATACACCTCACATGTTAGGTAGTAACATGGAAGATGAGGAGAAAGTCACTGATCTTCCATAGTAAATATCTATTGACCTCATCGAAACATGCGCTGAAAGTAGCTGCGTACACATGTAGATTCCTTCTGGATTGATCTGCATTAGCGTGCCCTATCTTTAGGCTTTAGCGTGCGCTAAATGCCATTAAATTGAGTATGCACATGCACGTCGAATGCTGCCGACCACCAGACCCACAGGTCTTGCGTGCGCTAATCTTCACCTTTAGCATGCGCTAATCTTGCATATTAGCGTGCTCTTTGGGTTTCGGTGATAAAAATGAGTTATGCAGCGGAAAATAAACCGGTCCAACCGGATGAAACCAAACCCCAAAAATGGACCGATCAAGTATCGTATAAACGAATATAAATAATGAGAATGATAATCAAAGAATACTTACCCTCATAGTCCTTTGATAATATAATCTTCGAACGAAAAACCCAAACAACATTTTTTCGATTACCGACACGAACACGAGTCCAATTCGTTGTAGCTTGTTGAATGATCCAACACCAAAAATGCCGAACGTCTCTACGTCACACTCATCGGATGTTGATCGGAAAAATAGTATGTCAATTCGTTCTCAAAGAACACGGCTAGGAATCGACACAATATTTTTCTTCTCTCCTCTTCTTCCTTTTCTTTCTCTCAAAGATGAACAAGACTAGAAGAAAAATTTCTTCTCCCTCTTCACATGAATCTCGAGGCTGGAGCACACCTTTTGTGTGTATGTTTTGCTTTCTCAAATCTTCCCCTCAAAATGAAAGAATTACTTTATTATATAACAAAAAATGAGATCAATTATGAGATTTGGAATCTCATTACATGTCTTCATACTTTGCTATATGAAAATACACCTCACATGTTAGGTAGTAACATGGAAGGTGAGGAGAAAGTCACTGATCTTCCATAGTAAATATCTATTGACCTTATCAAAATATGCGCTGAAAGTAGCTGTGTACACATGTAGATTACTTCTGGATTGATCTGCATTAGCGTGCCCTATCTTTAGGCTTTAGTGTGCGCTAAATGCCATTAAATTGAGTATGCACATGCACGTCGAATGCTGCCGACCACCAGACCAACAGGTCTTGCGTGCGCTAATCTTCACCTTTAGCATGCACTAATCTTGCATACTAGCGTGCTCTTTGGGTTTCGGTGATAAAAATGAGTTATCAGCAGAAAATAAACCGGTCCAACCGGATAAAACCAAACCCCAAAAACGGACCGATCAAGTATCGTATAAACGAATATAAATAATGAGAATGATAATCAAAGAATACTTACCCTCATAGTCCTTTGATAATATAATCTTTGAAGGAAAAACCCAAACAACATTTTTTCGGTTACCGACACGAACACGAGTCCAATTCGTTGTAGCTTGTTGAATGATCCAACACCAAAAATGCTGAATGTCTCTACGTCACACTCAATGGATATTGATCGGAAAAATAGTCTTTCAATTCGTTCTCAAAGAACACGGCTAGGAATCGACACAATATTTTTCTTCTCTCCTCTTCTTCCTTTTCTTTTTCTCAAAGATGAACAAGACTTGAACAAAAATTTCTTCTCCCTCTTCACATGAATCTCGAGGCTGGAGCACACCTTTTGTGTATGTGTTTTGCTTTCTCAAATCTTCCCCTCAAAATGAAAGACATACTTTATTATATAACAAAAAATGAGATCAATTATGCGATTTGGAATATCATTACAAGTCTTCATAATTTGCTATATAAAAATACACCTCACATGTTAGGTAGTAACATGGAAGGTGAGGAGAAAGTCACTGATCTTCCATAGTAAATATCTATTGACCTCATCGAAACATGCGTTGAAAGTAGCTGCGTACACATGTAGATTCCTTCTGGACTGATCTGCATTGGCGTGCGCTATCTTTAGGCTTTAGCGTGCGCTAAACGCCATTAAATTGAGTATGCACATGCACGTCGAATGATACCGACCACCAGACCCACAGGTCTTGCGTACGCTAATCTTCACCTTTAGCATGCGCTAATCTTGCATACTAGCATGCTCTTTGGGTTTCGGTGATAAAAATGAGTTACGCAACGGAAAATAAACCGGTCCAACCGGATAAAACCAAACCCCAAAAACGGACCGATCAAGTATCGTATAAACGAATATAAATAACGAGAATGATAATCAAAGAATACTTACCCTCATAGTCCTTTGATAATATAATCTTCGAAGGAAAAACCCGAACAACATTTTTTCGGTTACCGACACGAACACGAGTCCAATTCGTTGTAGCTTGTTGAATGATCCAACACCAAAAATACCGAATGTCTCTACGTCACACTCATCGGATATTGGTCGGAAAAATAGTATGTCACTTCGTTCTCAAAGAACACGGTTAGGAATCGACACAATATTTTTCTTCTCTCCTCTTCTTCCTTTTCTTTCTCTCAAAGATGAACAAGACTTGAAGAAAAATTTCTTCTCCCTCTTCACATGAATCTCGAGGCTGGAGCACACCTTTTGTGTGTGTGTTTTACTTTCTCAAATCTTCCCCTCAAAATGAAAGACTTACTTTATTATATAACAAAAAATGAGATCAATTATGAGATTTGGAATCTCATTACAAGTCTTCATACTTTGCTATATAAAAATACACCTCACATGTTAGGTAGTAACATGGAAGATGAGGAGAAAGTCACTGATCTTCCATAGTAAATATATATTGACCTCATCGAAACATGCGCTGAAAGTAGCTGCGTACACATGTAGATTCCTTCTGGATTGATCTGCATTAGCGTGCCCTATCTTTAGGCTTTAGCGTGCGCTAAATGCCATTAAATTGAGTATGCATATGCACGTCGAATGCTGCCGACCACCAGACCCACAGGTCTTGCGTGCGCTAATCTTCACCTTTAGCATGCGCTAATCTTGCATATTAGCGTGCTCTTTGGTTTTCGGTGATAAAAATGAGTTACGCAGTGGCAAATAAACCGGTCCAACTGGATAAAACCAAACCCCAAAAACGGACCGATCAAGTATAGTATAAACGAATATAAATAACGAGAATGATAATCAAAGAATACTTACCCTCATAGTCCTTTGATAATATAATCTTCGAAGGAAAAACCCGAACAACATTTTTTCGGTTACCGGCACGAACACGAGTCCAATTCATTGTAGCTTGTTAAATGATCCAACGACAAAAATGCCGAATGTCTCTACGTCACACTCATCGGATATTGATCGGAAAAATAGTATGTCAATTCTTTCTCAAAGAAAACGGCTAGGAATCGACATAATATTTTTCTTCTCTCCTCTTCTTTCTTTTCTCTCTCTGAAAGATGAACAAGACTTGAAGAAAAATTTCTTCTCCCTCTTCACATGAATCTCGAGGCTGGAGCACACCTTTTGTGTGTGTGTGTTTTGCTTTCTCAAATCTTGCCCTCAAAATGAAAGACTTACTTTATTATATAACAAAAAATGAGATCAATTATGAGATTTGGAATCTCATTACAAGTCTTCATACTTTGCTATATAAAAATACACCTCACATGTTAGGTAGTAACATGGAAGATGAGGAGAAAGTCACTGATCTTCCATAGTAAATATCTATTGACCTCATCGAAACATGCGCTGAAAGTAGCTGCGTACACATGTAGATTCCTTCTGGATTGATCTGCATTAGCGTGCCCTATCTTTAGGCTTTAGCGTGCGCTAAATGCCATTAAATTGAGTATGCACATGCACGTCGAATGCTGCCGACCACCAGACCCACAGGTCTTGCGTGCGCTAATCTTCACCTTTAGCATGCGCTAATCTTCATTACTAGCGTGCTCTTTGGTTTTCGGTGATAAAAATTACGCAGTGGAAAATAAACCGGTCCAACCGGATAAAACCAAACACCAAAAACGGACAAATCAAGTATAGTATAAACGAATATAAATAACGAGAATGATAATCAACGAATACTTACCCTCATAGTCCTTTGATAATATAATCTTCGAAGGAAAAACCCAAACAACATTTTTTCGGTTACCGACACGAACACGAGTCCAATTCGTTGTAGCTTGTTGAATGATCCAACACCAAAAATGCCGAATGTCTCTACGTCACACTCATCGGATATTGGTCGGAAAAATAGTATGTCAATTCGTTCTCAAAGAACACGGCTAGGAATCGACACAATATTTTTCTTCTCTCCTCTTCTTCCTTTTCTTTCTCTCAAAGATGAACAAGACTTGAAGAAAAATTTCTTCTCCCTCTTCACATGAATCTCGAGGCTGGAGCACACCTTTTGTGTGTGTGTGTTTTGCTTTCTCAAATCTTCCCCTCAAAATGAAAGACTTACTTTATTATATAACAAAAAATGAGATCAATTATGAGATTTGGAATCTCATTACAAGTCTTCATACTTTGCTATATAAAAATACACCTCACATGTTAGGTAGTAACATGGAAGGTGAGGAGAAAGTCAATGATCTTCCATAGTAAATATCCATTGACCTCATCGAAACATGCGCTGAAAGTAGCTGCGTACACATGTAGATTCCTTCTGGATTGATCTGCATTAGCGTGCCCTATATTTAGGCTTTAGCGTGCGCTAAATGCCATTAAATTGAGTATGCACATGCACGTCGAATGATGCCGACCACCAGACCCACAGGTCTTGCGTGCGCTAATCTTCACCTTTAGCATGCGCTAATCTTGCATACTAGCGTGCTCTTTGGGTTTCGGTGATAAAAATGAGTTACGCAGCAGAAAATAAACCGGTCTAACTGGATAAAACCAAACCTCAAAAACGGACCGATCAAGTATCGTATAAACGAATATAAATAACGATAATGATAATCAAAGAATACTTACCCTCATACTCCTTTGATAATATAATCTTCGAAGGAAAAACCCGAACAACATTTTTTCGGTTACCGACACGAACACGAGTCCAATTCGTTGTAGCTTGTTGAATGATCCAACACCAAAAATGCCGAATGTCTCTACGTCACACTCATCGGATATTGGTCGGAAAAATAGTATGTCAATTCGTTCTCAAAGAACACGGCTAGGAATCGACACAATATTTTTCTTCTCTACTCTTCTTCCTTTTCTTTCTCTCAAAGATGAACAAGACTTGAAGAAAGATTTCTTCTCCCTCTTCACATGAATCTCGAGGCTGGAGCACACCTTTTGTGTGTGTGTTTTGGTTTCTCAGATATTCCCCTCAAAATGAAAGACTTACTTTATTATATAACAAAAAATGAGATCAATTATGAGATTTGGAATCTCATTACAAGTCTTCATACTTTGCTATATAAAAATACACCTCACATGTTAGGTAGTAACATGGAAGATGAGGAGAAAGTCACTGATCTTCCATAGTAAATATCTATTGACCTCATCGAAACATGCGCTGAAAGTAGCTGCGTACACATGTAGATTCCTTCTGGATTGATCTGCATTAGCGTGCCCTATCTTTAGGCTTTAGCGTGCGCTAAATGCCATTAAATTGAGTATGCACATGCACGTCGAATGCTGCCGACCACCAGACCCACAGGTCTTGCGTGCGCTAATCTTCACCTTTAGCATGCGCTAATCTTCATTACTAGCGTGCTCTTTGGTTTTCGGTGATAAAAATTACGCAGTGGAAAATAAACCGGTCCAACCGGATAAAACCAAACCCCAAAAACGGACCGATCAAGTATAGTATAAACGAATATAAATAACGAGAATGATAATCAACGAATACTTACCCTCATAGTCCTTTGATAATATAATCTTCGAAGGAAAAACCCAAACAACATTTTTTGATTCTGAAACCACGAACACGAGTCCAATTCGTTGTAGCTTGTTGAATGATCCAACACCAAAAATGCCGAATGTCTCTACGTCACACTCATCGGATATTGATCGGAAAAATAGTATGTCAATTCGTTCTCAAAGAACACGGCTAGGAATCGACACAATATTTTTCTTCTCTCCTCTTCTTCCTTTTCTTTCTCTCAAAGATGAACAAGACTTGAAGAAAAATTTCTTCTCCCTCTTCACATGAATCTCGAGGTGGAGCACACCTTTGTGTGTGTGTGTTTTGCTTTCTCAAATCTTCCCCTCAAAATGAAAGACTTACTTTATTATATAACAAAAAATGAGATCAATTATGAGATTTGGAATCTCATTACAAGTCTTCATACTTTGCTATATAAAAATACACCTCACATGTTAGGTAGTAACATGGAAGGTGAGGAGAAAGTCAATGATCTTCCATAGTAAATATCCATTGACCTCATCGAAACATGCGCTGAAAGTAGCTGCGTACACATGTAGATTCCTTACGGATTGATGCATTAGCGTGCCTATATTTAGGCTTTAGCGTGCGCTAAATGCCATTAAATTGAGTATGCACATGCACGTCGAATGATGCCGACCACCAGACCCACAGGTCTTGCGTGCGCTAATCTTCACCTTTAGCATGCGCTAATCTTGCATACTAGCGTGCTCTTTGGGTTTCGGTGATAAAAATGAGTTACGCAGCAGAAAATAAACCGGTCTAACTGGATAAAACCAAACCTCAAAAACGGACCGATCAAGTATCGTATAAACGAATATAAATAACGAGAATGATAATCAAAGAATACTTACCCTCATACTCCTTTGATAATATAATCTTCGAAGGAAAAACCCGAACAACATTTTTTCGGATACCTACACGAACACGAGTCCAATTCGTTGTAGCTTGTTGAATGATCCAACACCAAAAATGCCGAATGTCTCTACGTCACACTCATCGGATATTGGTCGGAAAAATAGTATGTCAATTCGTTCTCAAAGAACACGGCTAGGAATCGACACAATATTTTTCTTCTCTACTCTTCTTCCTTTTCTTTCTCTCAAAGATGAACAAGACTTGAAGAAAGATTTCTTCTCCCTCTTCACATGAATCTCGAGGCTGGAGCACACCTTTTGTGTGTGTGTTTTGGTTTCTCAGATATTCCCCTCAAAATGAAAGACTTACTTTATTATATAACAAAAAATGAGATCAATTATGAGATTTGGAATCTCATTACAAGTCTTCATACTTTGCTATATAAAAATACACCTCACATGTTAGGTAGTAACATGGAAGATGAGGAGAAAGTCACTGATCTTCCATAGTAAATATCTATTGACCTCATCGAAACATGCGCTGAAAGTAGCTGCGTACACATGTAGATTCCTTCGGATTGATCCGCATTAGCGTGCCCTATCTTTAGGCTTTAGCGTGCGCTAAATGCCATTAAATTGAGTATGCACATGCACGTCGAATCTGCCGACCACGGACCCACAGGTCTTGCGTGCGCTAATCTTCACCTTTAGCATGCGCTAATCTTCATTACTAGCGTGCTCTTTGGTTTTCGGTGATAAAAATTACGCAGTGGAAAATAAACCGGTCCAACCGGATAAAACCAAACCCCAAAAACGGACCGATCAAGTATAGTATAAACGAATATAAATAACGAGAATGATAATCAACGAATACTTACCCTCATAGTCCTTTGATAATATAATCTTCGAAGGAAAAACCCAAACAACATTTTTTGATTCTGAAACACGAACACGAGTCCAATTCGTTGTAGCTTGTTGAATGATCCAACACCAAAAATGCCGAATGTCTCTACGTCACACTCATCGGATATTGATCGGAAAAATAGTATGTCAATTCGTTCTCAAAGAACACGGCTAGGAATCGACACAATATTTTTCTTCTCTCCTCTTCTTCCTTTTCTTTCTCTCAAAGATGAACAAGACTTGAAGAAAAATTTCTTCTCCCTCTTCACATGAATCTCGAGGCTGGAGCACACCTTTTGTGTGTGTGTTTTGCTTTCTCAAATCTTCCCCTCAAAATGAAAGACTTACTTTATTATATAACAAAAAATGAGATCAATTATGAGATTTGGAATCTCATTACAAGTCTTCATACTTTGCTATATAAAAATACACCTCACATGTTAGGTAGTAACATGGAAGATGAGGAGAAAGTCACTGATCTTCCATAGTAAATATCTATTGACCTCATCGAAACATGCGCTGAAAGTAGCTGCGTACACATGTAGATTCCTTCTGGATTGATCTGCATTAGCGTGCCCTATCTTTAGGCTTTAGCGTGCCCTAAATGCCATTAAATTGAGTATGCACATGCATGTCGAATGCTGCCGACCACCAGACCCACAGGTCTTGCGTGCGCTAATCTTCACATTTAGCATGCGCTAATCTTGCATACTAGCGTGCTCTTTGGTTTTCGGTGATAAAAATGAGTTACGCAGCGGAAAATAAACCGGTCCAACCGGATAAAACCAAACCCCAAAAACGGACCGATCAAGTATAGTATAAACGAATATAAATAACGAGAATGATAATCAAAGAATACTTACCCTCATATTCCTTTGATAATATAATCTTCGAAGGAAAAACCCGAACAACATTTTTGATTCTGAAACCACGAACACGAGTCCAATTCGTTGTAGCTTGTTGAATGATCCAACACCAAAAATGCCGAATGTCTCTACGTCACACTCATCGGATATTGGTCGGAAAAATAGTATGTCAATTCGTTCTCAAAGAACACGGCTAGGAATCGACACAATATTTTTCTTCTCTCCTCTTCTTCCTTTTCTTTCTCTCAAAGATGAACAAGACTTGAAGAAAAATTTCTTCTCCCTCTTCACATGAATCTCGAGGCTGGAGCACACCTTTTGTGTGTGTGTTTTACTTTCTCAAATCTTCCCCTCAAAATGAAAGACTTACTTTATTATATAACAAAAAATGAGATCAATTATGAGATTTGGAATCTCATTACAAGTCTTCATACTTTGCTATATAAAAATACACCTCATATGTTAGGTAGTAACATGTAATGTGAGGAGAAAGTCACTGATCTTCCATAGTAAATATCCATTGACCTCATCGAAACATGCGCTGAAAGTAGCTGCGTACACATGTACATTCCTTCTGGATTGATCTGCATTAGCGTGCCCTATATTTAGGCTTTAGCGTGCGCTGTTGTTACCCAAAATATTATCCGAAAATAGTGTTGCTGGAACGATCGAGTAACCAACAAGTGCGGGAGCACGTCCGTGAGAATTTAAATGACACAAGATTTGCCGGGGTTGTTAATCCCGGGCTTGAATGCTCTCGCGAGATTTTATTAATAAGTATACAGTTGAGTACAAATATTAACGTTAGAATCTATCACAAAGAGTGTAAAGAATTCTAGATTTCTACGCTGTGGAGCGTATAGAACGCCGGAAGAATCAGATATGGAGTTCTGTGAATTCTTGCTATGGATGTTCTATGTGTGAGAATGTCTTTCTCTTTTTTCTTTCTTGTTTGCTGTGTGTTTCGAAGTCCTTATTCTGTGTTATGGACCTTCTATTTATAGAGACCAAGTTCTGAGGGCCCTCTGCGATCGCGGTCGATCGTCGTTATTTATATTATAATAAGGCGGTCGATCGTCTCGTCGCGTGGGGCTTTTCCCTTAAAGTCGCGGTTATTCTTGTGATCGGTTATGCGGTCTGACGGGAACTTGCATGCGCCACTGAGCATTGTCACCCACCTTTTAGTGATCTTGTTGGTAGGTGAAGTAGGTGACAGACTGTGAGCACAGGTCTTGTCTGTCAGTACTTTTCGCAGGTCTGCGGCCCTGTTGGTAGGTGAAGTAGGTGGCAGGCTGTGGGCACCGATCTTGTCTGTCAGCACCTTTTGAGATCTGCACGCGGGTCCCAGCCCGAGATTTGGGCTTTGATGACTTTTGACGGATGTTGGATTAATACATGGCACGAGACGATCGCCAATCAACAAAAGACGATCGCCAATCAACGAAAGGCGATCGCCGTGGGTGCCGAGTTCAGGGTGTTTGCCCCGAGCATATCTCTCATGGTAGACTTCCCGACTGCTATGACGATCGCCTTCGAGGCGTGTTTAAATGCCGCACAACAATTGCCCCCAGCTCGGCTCGATGTTGAAAACACGGGGTGAGGTGGCACTTTTGGCGATCGCCAATGTTTTAGACGACCGGGCGATCTGATTTCAAATTTGGACGATCTCCTTTTGCGCTGGGAGTGGCGGGAAAAGAGACGCGGGCTCGCGAAACAATGCAAGGACACGCGTCGCGTTTCTATTGAGGGTGCCCGACGGTTCGTCGACTTTGTCGATTGGCATGCCCTCGAAAAGACGCGTACGCGGGACACGAGGGCCGCTTTATTGCGTCTGGCTGTCGGTTGCATCCCGGCCCTCGGACTTTCGCCTATTTGCCCGAGACCCTGCCTCCATCTATAAAAGGGGCTAGGGCTACTCCATTTTCATCTTTTACGCGTCCTTGCCTTCTACTTTGAAGCTCTGCAAAAATTTCCGTAGCTTCTTTGTGCCGTCTTCCTTTCTTTAGGTAAGACAACCCAATTTTCTCTCTCCCTTAATTTTTTTGAGAATATGTCGGGAGGATCTAAAGCCTTCGAGGTCGGGAGCATACGCGCCGGAGCTTCGCCGGACCGGGAGGGAATTCTGAGGAATCCTGTGGAAAGCGGCCGTGGAGGCCATTCGTGCGGGATTGCACCGCAGAGCTTGAGGAGCTTTTCAACGAGGCCGTAGTGGCGGGCTCTGCGGCGCGGAGGAGCGAGACGCGTCGCCGGTGGAGGAAGACGGGCGATGCGTTTGTCTTGGGAAAGAGATAGCGTCTCGGCCCCGTCTATACGTCTTTTGCTAAACTTATGGAGGGGATTGCGGGCCTGTCCAGTTTGATTTGAAGCTTACTCGCCGCTCATCCCTACGTACATGTGAAGCGGACGGAGTTTCGGGCTGCTGAACCGTCTCAATGGACTCTTGGTCAAATTCGAGCTCGGCGACACTGGAAGGACATGACCACTGGAGGGCCAAATATCATATCCTCGATGTGTCTTTGCACGTGCCCGCCGAGAATGAACGTGCCGACCAGCCTCCCGAGGGTATGGTCGCCATCAACGAAATGACCACAGGCTGCCCGGATGCGGTTTCCCTTGCCGTCATTGTCTCGTATCTGTGATCGCACGGAATTTGGCGCCTCTTGATTGACGCGAACGCCCGGTGCGCAGACATCGACATTGACCTTGTTTGGCGGTCACGGGTTGTTTCTCTTGCCTTCTGCGCTGGAGATGAATTATCTTTTAAGGCCGTGCGAAGGAACGATCGGAGTACCATATCCAAGGTCGCCGGGGTAGGGTGGTTATCGGGGTGCCGAGCAAGACTCGGGCGACACGAAAAAGTGGTCTTTGGGTTGGTGGTGCATGGAGGTCGGCATCGAGCGATCCGCCGGAGGAGGAGTTGGATATCCCTACCAATTTCGGGAGAGGAATCCAAGTAAGGGTTTCCTTTCTCCCTTTATTTGGATACTCCTTGGGTGATCTAATTTATTTCCCTTTTGCGGGATCCCTTGTTCCATCGATAGACGATCTCCCCTTTGATTTCTCGATCGTGCAGGAGCGATTCGCGCATTGCCGGTCTCCTATCTGACGTTCGATCGGTCGGCCACGAATCTCATCGGTTGGGAGCTCGATTGTTTCGCTTCCTCGCCACTGAAGGCACTGTATGACTTTTTATCCACTCTTTCTGCGGCGATTGTCTCCACGAGATCGCCATGTTTACATAAGTATCTAACTTGTTTTAGTTTCTTCTTTGGCGAGATTTATTTTCCCGTATCACCGAGCTACCTCGGGAGATCGCCATGTCCAATCCGGTTTTCTCGGTCGCCTTCATCCGGGAAGAAAGCGGGTCGCGTTCTTGCGGCGTCGTCTCGCCACGCCCCTGTGGTGAAGCTTGGGTGCGGTGCCGGTCGCGAACCGGAATCTCAAGGTGAGGAACAACTCGGCGCAACCGCAAGAGGCGGAGGCCGGAGGCGTCCCTTCCGTCGGCCGAGGCGGATTTAGCTATTCTGGAGCCGCCGATCGCCGCTCCCCCTTTTCTTGTTCCGATGGCGGAGGAGTGCAGTCCCAGGCCGTCGGCGTCCGGCTCAGTCGTCTTAGGCTACTTGAAAAGGACGGCGATTCTTGACCGAGACTCCTCGGGAAAGCCCTTTTCGGCCGTGATCCAGAGTGGTCAACAGTGAGAATGTTTTGAACTTTCCGAGCTAGGCGTTAAGTTAGTCTTAGGCTAACTCTTTTGGTTTCCTTGGTTTTGCGCTGCAGTTCGTCTCGCCGATCCGAGCGTTGCTCCCATGGTCTTGGACTTTACGTGCGGCAAGGCTCCGCAACAACCTATCGATGTCCACCGCTACGTTCGCGAGGCCATCACCTCTTTGCCCAAGGCTTGGGCGACCGACCTCGATGCGATCGCTCGTCGGCGTCTGGAGACGCCATGCGGCGGCCGTTGCCACAGCTCTTGACGGCGGCGATGGCCGTCAGCCGCAAAGGATTTTGAGGGCGACCCTCCACTGCTCATCTCCATCGCGACCTCGAGGCCGCTCGGAACAAAAATATCGAGAATGCCAACCGGATCCGGGCCATGGAGAAGGAGTATGAGGAGACGGCCAAAAGGGCTAAGCGGGATGTGGATCGATTGATGCAGGAGCCGAGCCGCTCCAAGGAGGCTGCCGATCGGTTCCGTGACGAGGCCTTGGCTCGCGAGCTTCGCGGCGTCGCGAGAGGAGGCGGCCAGGTGAAAGCGATGGTTGATCGGCTTAGCGGTGGTGGGCCAGCAAGGAAAGAGCTGGAGAAATCCCAGGATGAGAATGCCGCCATGGTAGCCGAGCTGGCGGAGGCTGTGAAGCCTGACGAAGAGTTGAAAGGCCATCTGAAGGCGATCGAGACCGATCCCTACGCAAGTGTGGCGCTCGCGTGAGTTTACTATTACTTGGCATATGCGTCTTTGTCAGGAGCCGCAAAGAGCGAGGATCGAGATCGGCCCCTTGATGGAGAGCTTCAAAACTTACGCCCTCGCGCATCCTTTGCACCGGAGTTCTCCTTGCCGATCCTTGACTTGGCCGACTTCGGGATCGACTTGAGTTGGTATACGGGTAAACTCATTCATCCCGAGGCCGAAGCCGATCCGCAAACCGAGGGCGAAGACCGGCGGCGGAGCCTTGAGAGGCATTTTGTTTTCCTCCGGACTATGTACTTTTCGTTTTTCTTTTTGTAATGCCTTCGGGCCCCGTAATGTATTCAACTTGCGTTATGAATAAAATGTTCTTCTTTTCATACGATCGCCTTTGAATGTTTTCTCGCAACTTTTACAAGTATGTGTATGATTGCTTTCGATGTTTTGTTCATCCGATCGATTGTCTGAGTGTTGAAAGCATTGATATGTTTTGAATCGGAATTCTTACTTGTAATTTTTGTTGGACGACTTCGATCGTCCTGCGCGTGTTTGATCGAATGTGTTTGAGTGAGGCCGATCGTGCGTGGTTCCTTTTGTTCGATCGTATTCGGGATTAGCACGACCCATATCTGCCCCCTTGTTTTTGTTTGCTTATTGTAAGTAAGGAAATGAAAAGGTTGTCCGTGAGCTATCTTGATTTAAATCGTTTCTGAAAAATCATGTATGGTTGGGGTGTTCGATTGACCGACCTCCCTTCTCGTGTCTTTGTGTGCGAGGGACGTTGTGTATCCCGCGACTCACTTTTTGTGAGGGTCCTCCGTTGGACTACGCCTGCCTTGTGTTAAAACGAAAGGTGGGCGATCTTGGTCTGGGGGAATCCTTGCGCGGGGCGTCGTCGGTTTATTCGACTCCAAGATTTGCCGGGGTTGTTAATCCCGGGCTTGAATGCTCTCGCGAGATTTTATTAATAAGTACACAGTTGAGTACAAATATTAACGTTAGAATCTATCACAAAGAGTGTAAAGAATTCTAGTTTTCTACGCTGTGGAGCGTATAGAACGCCGGAAGAATCAGATATGGAGTTCTGTGAATTCTTGCTATGGATGTTCTATGTGTGAGAATGTCTTTCTCTTTTTTCTTTCTTGTTTGCTGTGTGTTTCGAAGTCCTTATTCTGTGTTATGGACCTTCTATTTATAGCAGACCAAGTTCCTGGGGGCCCTCCTGCGATCGCAGCCGATCGTCGTTATTTATATTATAATAAGACGGCCGATCGTCTCGTCGCGTGGGGCTTTTCCCTTAAAGTCCGCGGTTGTTACTGACAGTCGGTTGTACGGTCTGACGGGGAACTCGCATGCGCCCTGAGCCGCTGTCACCCACCTTTTCGGCGGTACTGTTGGTAGGTGAAGTAGGTGACAGACTGTGAGCACAGGTCTTGTCTGTCAGTACTTTTCGCAGGTCTGCGGCCCTGTTGGTAGGTGAAGTAGGTGGCAGGCTGTGGGCACCGATCTTGTCTGTCAGCACCTTTTGAGATCTGCACGCGGGTCCCAGCCCGAGATTTGGGCTTTGATGACTTTTGACGGATGTTGGATTAATACATGGCACGAGACGATCGCCAATCAACAAAAGACGATCGCCAATCAACAAAAGGCGATCGCCGTGGGTGCCGAGTTCAGGGTGTTTGCCCCGAGCATATCTCTCATGGTAGACTTCCCGACTGCTATGACGATCGCCTTCGAGGCGTGTTTAAATGCCGCACAACAATTGCCCCCCAGCTCGGCTCGATGTTGAAAACACGGGGTGAGGTGGCACTTTTGGCGATCGCCAATGTTTTAGACGACCGGGCGATCTGATTTCAAATTTGGACGATCTCCTTTTGCGCTGGGAGTGGCGGGAAAAGAGACGCGGGCTCGCGAAACAATGCAAGGACACGCGTCGCGTTTCTATTGAGGGTGCCCGACGGTTCGTCAGACTTTGTCGATTGGCATGCCCTCGAAAAGACGCGTACGCGGGACACGAGGGCCGCTTTTATTGCGTCCTGGCTGTCGGTTGCATCCCAGCCCTCGGACTTTCGCCTATTTGCCCAGAGACCCCTGCCTCCATCTATAAAAGGGGCTAGGGCTACTCCATTTTCATCTTTTACGCGTCCTTGCCTTCCTGCTGAAGCTCTGCAAAAATTTCCGTAGCTTGCTGTGCCGACCGTCTTCCTTTCTTTAGGTAAGACAACCCAATTTTTCTCTCTCCCTTAATTTTTTGAGAATATGTCGGGAGGATCTAAAGCCTTCGAGGTCGGGAGCACTTCTGCCGCCGGAGCTTCGCCGGACCGGGAGGGAATTCCTGAGGGAATCCCTGTGGAAACGGCCGTGGAGGCCATTCGTGCGGGGATTGCACCCGCAGAGCTTGAGGAGCTTTTCAACGAGGCCGTAGTGGCGGGCTCTGCGGCGGCGGAGGAGCGAGACGCGTCGCCGGTGGAGGAAGACGAACTGATGCGTTTGTCTTGGGAAAGAGATAGCGTCTCCGGCCCCGTCTATACGTCTTTTGCTAAACTTATGGAGGGGATTGCCGGGCCCTGTCCAGAGTTTGATTTCGAAGCTTACTCCGCCGCTCATCCCTACGTACATGTGAAGCGGACGGAGTTTCGGGCTGCTGAACCGTCTCAATGGACTCTTGGTCAAATTCAGAGCTCGGCGACCTGGAAGGACATGACCCGCTGGAGGGCCAAATATCATATCCCCTCTGATGTGTCTTTGCACGTGCCCGCCGAGAACGAACGTGCCGACCAGCCTCCCGAGGGTATGGTCGCCATCAACGAAATGACCCTGGCTGCCGGACTGCGGTTTCCCTTGCCGTTCGCTGTCTCGTATCTGCTGATCGCCTGGAATTTGGCGCCTCTTCAGTTGACGCCGAACGCCTGGCTGCAGATTATCAGCACATTGACCTTGTTTGGCGGTCACGGGTTGTTTCTCTTGCCTTCTGCGCTGGAGATGAATTATCTTTTTAAGCTGACTGTGCAGAAGGGAACGATCGGCGGGTACCATATCCAAGGTCGCCAGGGTAGGGTGGTTATCGGGGTGCCGAGCAAGACTCGGGGCGACCTGAAAAAGTGGTGCTGGGTTGGTGGTGCATGGAGGTCGGCATCGAGCGATCCGCCGGAGGAGGAGTTGGATATCCCTACCAATTTTCGGGAGAGGAATCCAAGTAAGGGTTTCCTTTCTCCCTTTATTTGGATACTCCTTGGACTGATCTAATTTATTTCCCTTTTTGCAGGATCCCTTGTTCCATCGATAGACGATCTCCCCTTTGATTTCTCGATCGTCTGGGAGCAGATTCGCGCATTGCCGGTCTCCTATACAGACGTTCGATCAGTCAGCCACGAATCTCATCGGTTGGGAGCTCGACTGTTTCGCTTCCCTCGCCACCTGAAGGCACCTGGTATGACTTTTTATCCACTCTTTTCTGCGAGGCGATTGTCTCCACGAGATCGCCATGTTTACATAAGTATCTAACTTGTTTTAGTTTCTTCTTTGGCAGAGATTTATTTTCCCCGTATCACCGAGCTACCTCAGGAGATCGCCATGTCCAATCCCGGTTTTCTCGGTCGCCTTCATCTGGGAAAGAAAACGGGTCGCGTTGCTGCGACGTCGTCTCGCCCTGCCCCTGTGGTGAAGCCCGTTGCGGTGCCGGTCGCCGAACCGAAATCTCAAGGTGAGGAACAACTCCAGCGCAACCGCAAGAGGCGGAGGCCGGAGGCGTCCCTTCCGTCGGCTGAGGCAGATTTAGCTATTCTGGAGCCGCCGATCGCCGCTCCCCCCTTTTCTTCATTGGATGGCGGAGGGGTCTGGTCCCAGGCCGTCGGCGTCCAGCTCCAGGTCGTCTTCCGGCTACTTGAAAAGGACGGCGATTGCTGACGCCGAGACTCCTCGGGGAAAGCCCTTTTTCGGCCGTGATCCAGAGCTGGTCAACAGGTGAGAATGTTTTGAACTTTCCGAGCTAGGCGTTCTGAGTTAGTCTTAGGCTAACTCTTTTGGTTTCCTTGGTTTGCGCTGCAGGGTTCGTCTCGCCGATCCGAACGTTGCTCCCATGGTGCTGGACTTTCTGTACAGCAAGGCTCCGCAACAACCTATCGATGTCCCTGCTTACGTTCGCCAGGCCATCACCTCTTTGCCCAAGGCTTGGACGACCGACCTCGATGCGATCGCTCGTCGGCGATCTGGAGACGCCATGCAGGCGACCGTTGCCCTGGCTCTTCAGACGGCGACGATGGCCGTCCAAGCTGCAAAGGATTTTGAGGGGCGACCCTCCACTGCTCATCTCCATCGCGACCTCGAGGCCGCTCGGAACAAAAATATCGAGAATGCCAACCGGATCCGGGCCATGGAGAAGGAGTATGAGGAGACGGCCAAAAGGGCTAAGCGGGATGTGGATCGATTGATGCAGGAGCTGAGCCGCTCCAAGGAGGCTGCCGATCGGTTCCGTGACGAGGAGCGCGAAGCTCGCCAGAAGCTCGCGGCGTCGCAGGAGGAGGCGACCGGACTGAAAGCGATGGTTGATCGGCTTAGCGGTGAGCTGGACGCGGCAAGGAAAGAGCTGGAGAAATCCCAGGATGAGAATGCCGCCAAGGTTGCCGAGCTGGCGGAGGCTGAGAAGACGGCCGCAGAGTTGAAAGGCCAACTGAAGGCGATCGAGACCGATCCCTACCAAAGTGTGGCGCTCGCCGGCGAGTTTGCCTATTACTTGGCATATGCTGATGCTGTCCGAGCCGCCAAAGAGGCAGGGATCGAGATCGGTCCCTTGATGGAGAGCTTCAAAACTTACGCCCTCGCGCATCCTTTGCACCCGGAGTTCTCCTTGCCGATCCTTGACTTGGCCGACTTCGGGATCGACTTGAGTTGGTATACGGGTAAACTCATTCATCCCGAGGCCGAAGCCGATCCGCAAACCGAGGGCGAAGACCAGCAGGCGGAGCCTTGAGAGGCATTTTTGTTTTCCTCCAGCACTATGTACTTTTCGTTTTTCTTTTTGTAATGCCTTCGGGCCCCGTAATGTATTCAACTTGCGTTATGAATAAAATGTTCTTCTTTTCATACGATCGCCTTTGAATGTTTTCGCGCAACTTTTACAAGTATGTGTATGATTGCTTTCGATGTTTTGTTCATCCGATCGATTGTCTGAGTGTTGAAAGCATTGATATGTTTTGAATCGGAATTCTTACTTGTAATTTTTGTTGGACGACTTCGATCGTCCTGCGCGTGTTTGATCGAATGTGTTTGAGTGAGGCCGATCGTGCGTGGTTCCTTTTGTTCGATCGTATTCGGGATTAGCACGACCCATATCTGCCCCCTTGTTTTTGTTTGCTTATTGTAAGTAAGGAAATGAAAACTGGGTTGTCCGGCGGGCTATCTTCAGTTTCGTCGTTTCTGAAGAATCATGTATGGTTGGGGTGTTCGATTGACCGACCTCCCTTATCGTGTCTTTGTGTGCGAGGGACGTTGTGTATCCCGCGACTCACTTTTTGTGAGGGTCCTCCGTTGGACTACGCCTGCCTTGTGTTAAAACGAAAGGTGGGCGATCTTGGTCTGGGGGAATCCTTGCGCGGGGCGTCGTCGGTTTATTCGACTCCATGCCCGCGGCTTGTCAGCTCTGCTTCCACCTCGGCCCGCCATGAAGATGGCGACCCTCGACGGTGTACGTTGAGACGGGGGTAGTGGCACGTCGCATTGCCCGGGTTCACCAAGTTAGATGATGAACCTTTGAGGGAGGGCGATCGTGTCCACTGATTAGTTTTGGAGGGTCCTTCGGCTACGCCGGCCTCGTATTCAAACGAAGGGCGGGCGATCTAAGCTCGAAGGAACCTTGCATGGGCGAAGCTGTTGGTTCCATCGACCTCCAGTGCCATGGCTGTATTGTATTCTACCTCGGATTGTCATTTTTGAACGACGATCCTCTACGGTATGTAATATGCTTGTGGGGCGATCGCCAGAATAGATGGGATAGAGAACAAAAAATATTCCATTATGTTCCTTGTACATTTGGCAGTGGAAAATGAATACAAAGTTATCATTGATAGTATTTCTTCAGATGTATAGCGTTCCAGGGATACCGGTCTGGAGTACCGTCGGGGTGTTCCAGCTCGTAGGCTCCCTTAGTTAGCCATTTCGATATTCTGAAGGGGCCTTCCCAACTTGGTCCAAAGACACCTGTGTGGGTTTGGATCTTTTGAGACGAGATCGCCCACTTGAAACCGCCTTTCCCTGACCTTTGAATTGAAGAACTTTTCGGATCTCCTTTTGTGGATAGTGTTCTTCATTTCCGAGGTCAGTCGACGTTCTTCGAGCATGTCGAGGTCGATCCGCCGGGCCACATCATTATCGATCGTCATCTCTTGTTCGGTTCAATGGCTGAGGACGGTGATCTCCGAGGGGATCACCGCTTCTGTTCCGAAGGCTAGGGCGAATGGGGTTTCGCCCGTTGAATTGCGGGTCGTTGTTCGGTAAGACCACAAAACGTCTGGGAGCTCGCTCGCCCATCGTCCTAGCCTGGATTCGAGTCGCGCTTTAATTGTGTGTTTGAGGATTTTGTTCACTGCCTCTACACCGTTCGTCTGAGGGTGATAGGGAGCCGAGAACAACCTTTTGATTCCCCACTTATCACAGAATTGCATGACTTCTAAGCCGTCGAACTGCTTTCCATTGTCGGAGATGATGGCCTGGGGTAGACCGAACCGACATATGATGTTTCTCCAGATAAACTTGATCACTTGCTCTTGGCCGATCTTGTTTAGCGGTTCGGCCTCTGCCCATTTTGTGAAATAGTCGACCCCGACGATGGCGAACTTACAGCCTCCTGGAGCCGTCGGTAAGGGACCTATAAGGTCGATGCCCCATTGAGCGAATGGCCATGGGCTGTACATCGAGGTGAGCTGCTCGGGTGAGATTTTAATACTTGGTCCCATTACTTGACATCTATGACACGACCTGGCATAGGCGATCGCATCCTTCTGAAGTGACGGCCAGAAAAAACCTTGCCTGGTTGTCTTATGGATGAGAGCTCGTCCACTGGCGTGATTTCCACGGACTCCGTCGTGGATCTCGGCTAAAACGAGCTGTCCTTCCTCGGTGTAATACACTTGAGGAGGAAGAAGGAAGCTCGCTTGTAAAGACGATCGTCCATAGGGTGTATCGGTCGCTCGGAGTGAGTTAGCGAGCTTTGATACGATCGTCGGGGACCGTCCCGTCCTTCAAGTATGTGATGAGCGAGTCATCCGGCTTTCTTTAGTAGCAGCGTGGCCACCAGGTTTCTTTCGATTGCCGGCCTTTCTGACTTTGTAATTTGGATATTAGAGAAATCGGCTGCCCCATCCGACGATGCTAGTTTGGATAGGGCATCGGCTTGAGAGTTGTGCTCTCTCGGGACTTGTTCGATTTGTACTTCTTCAAATTTCGTGCACATCTCGGCGACCAGCTCTTGGTATTTGATCATCTGTTCGCCACGTGCCTCATATTCTCCTTTGACTTGGTTCACCACCAGGAGGGAGTCCATGAAGATATGGAGACGACGAACGTCTAGGGCGAGAGCCAGGTCGAGCCCCCCTAACAAGGCCTCGTATTCGGCTTCATTGTTGGTCGCTCGAAACCCGAAACGCACGGCATTTGTGAAGCTTTGTCCGTTGGGGCTAATGAGGACGATCCCTGCCCCTGATCGCGAGTTGGTCGCCGAACCGTCAACGTCGGCTTCGGGCGGAGTCGGCCAGGCATGGGTCGGACCGTGAGGGAATGTTAACTCCACCACGAAGTCCGCGAGCTTGGCCCTTGATCGCCGTGCGAGGCGTATGTGATGCCGTATTGGGCGACCTCTAGTGACCATTTGAGGAGTCGCCGTTGGTGTCCGTCGATGTAGAACTTGCCTTAGAGGGAGAGTTGTCAAAACCTCCACTTGATGGTCGAAAAAATAGGCTCTTAGCTTACGGACACTCATGACTAGAGCGTAGGCGATCTTCTCCAAAGGTGTATAGCGTGTTTCAGCGTCGTGGAGCGCTTGACTGACATAGTAGATCGGCAGATGGACTAGTCCCTCCGCTCGCACCAAGACCGCACTCAGCGCGACCTCCGAGGCCGCTAGGTAAAGGAATAATTTCTCCCCGGGGATCGGCTTTTCCAGGATCCGGGGGTTGGATAAATATTCCTTTATTTTGGCGAACGCCATCTGACTCTCCCTCGTCCATGCGAACTTTTTATTTTTGATGGTCGCGAAGAAAGGCTTGCTTTTATCGCCGAGCCGAGATATGAAGCGGTTGAGGGCGGCGGACAACTTTGTGAGGCGTTGTACCTTGATGTTCGGGGTTCTTGCATGTCGAGGATCGCCTGTATCTTGGTGGGATTCGCCTCGATCCCCCTCTGGCTGAAAATGTGCCCCAGGAATTTCCCGGAGCCCACCCCAAAGTTGCATTTCTTGGGGTTCAGCTTCATGTTAAACTTTTCGAGGATGGCGAATGTCTCGGCGAGATCGTTGAGGTGATCTTCCTTCTTGAGGCTTTTGACAACGATGTCGTCGATGTAGACCTCCATGGTCTTGCCGATCTGATTCGCAAACATCCTGTTGACCAGACGCTGGTAGGTCGCCCCCGCATTCTTCAAACCGAACGGCATCCGGACCCAGAAGTATATGTCTTTTTCCGTGTGGAAAGATGTGTGTTTTATGTCTTTCTCCGCCATTGGGATTTGATGATATCCGGCGAAGGCATCCATAAACGACATCATTTCGCAGCCTGCAGTACTATCGACCAGGTGATCAATATGAGGCATCGGAAAGTGATCTTTTGGACAAGCCGCGTTGAGGTCAGTGAAGTCGATGCATAACCTCCAGGAACCAGTCGGCTTCTTGACGAGTACCGCGTTAGCGACCCATTGTGGGTCGTCCGTAGCTACCCCGATTAACTTGTTGTCGAGCAACTTTTGGACCTCTATGTCGAGCGCCGCGTATTTTTCGGGGCCGAATTTCCTGCGTTTTTGATGAACAGGCTTCATCGCCGGGTCGATCTTCAGATAGTGGCAAGCGTGCTCGGGACTTATGCCAACCATATCTTGATGCGACCAGGCGAAGACTCCGATGTTCTTACGTAGCAAATTGACCAGATCTCCTTTCAGTGCGAGGTCGATGCTCGCGCCGATCTGCACTTCCCGTTCTGGACGAGCCGGATCTATGGCTATACTCTCCAACTCTTCGATGGGGACGGTCGCTTCTTGCTTGGAACGGTTTCTGGACTCGATCCTTGGATCGACGTCGAGACTTGGCTCGAAACCGATCCTTGGCTCGATGTCGTCCGTTAACTGATCCGAGATGGCGTCCTCTGAGTTGGGTTGGTACGATATGTTTGGTTCGTCGATCTCCATGGGTCGATCGTCGATCGTTTCAATGTTACACATATCGGGGGAAGTATTGAAAACAGTAACGACATAGGAGTAATTTAAACATCTTTTTGCCATTAGCTGATCCCCCTTTACAGTACCGACCGTCCCATCGGCAGTGGGGAATTTGATACAATAAAAGAAGGACGAAGCGACCGCCTCAAAGGTTTCTAAGAATGGACGACCTAAGAACTCATTATAGATGCTGGGTCTATCTATGATTACAAAAGATAGGTTCCTAGTAATCCTAACCTTGGGATCGTAGATGCATATCAGCTCGACGGAGAGCTTGATCCTCCCATAGGCTTGGACAGTGCTGTCGCCGAATCCTTGGAGCACGGTGTCGAATGGCTTGATGAATTTGGTTAAATTTCCGAGCTGATCCAGAGCTATTTTGAATATGATATTGTAGAAGCTCCCGTTGTCAACCAGCACGCGGTCGACCGCCTTCCCAAGGATACAGGCAGAGATCACCAATGCATCCTCTTTGGGGCATTGTACCCCCTCCCTGTCTTTATTGGAGAAGGTGATGAGCGCGTCTCTAGCGATGGTCGGCTCTGGGGGCACCACAATATGGACTCCGGCGAATGCCCTCAGTTCGGCCTTCCGCTTCCTATTTGACGCGGTGGAAACCGGGGAAAGGCCCCCGAGGTTCCCACCTCCTGCTTGGAGCATATTAATCCGACCGCCAGGGTTGATCGGAGGAATCGATTCATCGGAATGCTCTGGCTCGTGTTCGATCCTGGCGACCGGGTTGGGAGGCGTCCTTTCGATTTGGCGGCGCTCGCGCCCTCCGGTCCTCTCTGGTCGAGGTTCTGGCTTGGTGACCAGGTTGTCTAATTTGCCTTCTTCGAACAGTCGCCAGAGTTGCCTGAGGAGGTCGTGGCATTGGCTGGTGTTGTGGCCGGGACTTTTGTGATAGGCGCAGAATTTGCTACGGTCTAGATGACCGTGGTCCCTTATTGGCTTCGGTTTGGAAAGCCACTCCCGCCCCTTAATTGCGTTGAAGATGTGGGCTGGAGACAAGTTGAGGTTGTGGAGGAGGTGAACCTCTACATCACCGAAAGCTTTGGTCGCCGGGCGGCTTTGCGACCGCCTTTGCAGGTTTGGTATCGCCTTCTTGAACATGGGATGGCATCTTCCCCTCTCCGGTGGGTTCCTCATCTAAACGGAGGGAGAGCATCCTCTGCCTGGCCAGGAAATCGGCGGCTCTGACGCGGAAGACCGAGTAGGTCGGGGGGATATCCTTTGTGAGATGCCTGAACATGGGTGAGTGGCCGTAGAATCCCCCCAGGACTGAATAGAGGGCGAGCTCGTCGCTAATGGGTTCGCCGGTGAGGACTATCTCGTCCACCCGGTCGATGAAATCTTCATCAGGCTCGTCCTTCCCCTGCTTGATTTTCATCATGCGGTGGGGGCCTTCAGGGCGAGCGACTTTGGCGGCGAAGTATGACGTAAAGTCGTTCGCCAACTTCTCGAAGCAATTGATTGAGCGAGGTGGTAGCGAGATGTACCACCTGTGGGCGAGGTCGCCCAGAGTCAGCGGGAACATCCGACACTTCGTCGCATCTGATGCTCCACATCCGGTCATGTAGATCCGGAATTTGCTCAAGTGGGTCTCCGGATCCGATCTTCCCTCATATAGAGGTGTCTGTGGGGGAGCGATTGTTGGTTGAACCGGGGCGAGCTCGATCTGGACCGCGAGCGGTTCACTTGGTCCAGAGATCGATCTCCTGGCGCCTGCCCCGGTGTCTAGTAGCGCCTTCATTTCGCCGAGTCAAGTGCATTGCGGCCATCGCCGTGGCCTTTGTGACTCGGCCCGATTAGCTACGGAGCGCGAGCCGAGGCGATCATGTACCGATCCCTGCCCCCATGGTGGATGACGAGTTCTCTGCCCGCAGACTCATTTCTCGGGCGAGTGGGGGCCTGTCGACCGGCTTTGTCTTCGGGAGTCGGATATGCCGAACTCTGGTGAAGGATTCGGACTCGATGCCTCCCGACTCGGGCCCGATTGCCGGGTCGCCACGAGATCACTCCCTAGGCGGCTGAAGACGGAGTCGTCCCGCCTAACGAGAGCCTTTGACTGCGGCTCTGGGTTTTCTGTTGATTTCTCAACATATATCCCTTTGAGCTTCCGCTTGCCAGCTCGGCGGATGGTTGACGGAGTGATGGTGGGCGAGTCGCATGCAATCCGTCGCTCCCTGAGGACGGCTATGGCCTCCTCAATGCATTCCTGATGCAGGCCCGATCGAGTGAGAGACTAGGGCCGTCCCTTGGGGGCGGGAGTGAGGATCTAGCGTCGCCGCGGTCGCCCATGCATCGCGGGTGGGATTACGTCGTGTCGGAATGATATTTCCGGCGGATCTCAGGGTCGCTCTCTTGGAAGTTATAGCAGACGTCATTTTTCTGGAGGATTGTTTCTTTTGAAGAACAGTGAGTGTGTCTTCAAGTGTGAGTCCGGAGAACAATGAGCGTTCTACGAGACGATCGGAATAAAAGTGAAGGTATGAGCCCTCCTTCTAGCGCCAATTGTTGTTACCCAAAATATTATCCGAAAATAGTGTTGCTGGAACGATCGAGTAACCAACAAGTGCGGGAGCACGTCCGTGAGAATTTAAATGACACAAGATTTGCCGGGGTTGTTAATCCCGGGATTGAATGCTCTCACGAGATTTTATTAATAAGTATACAGTTGAGTACAAATATTAACGTTAGAATCTATCACAAAGAGTGTAAAGAATTCTAGTTTTCTACGCTGTGGAGCGTATAGAACGCCGGAAGAATCAGATATGGAGTTCTGTGAATTCTTGCTATGGATGTTCTATGTGTGAGAATGTCTTTCTCTTTTTTCTTTCTTGTTTGCTGTGTGTTTCGAAGTCCTTATTCTGTGTTATGGACCTTCTATTTATAGCAGACCAAGTTCCTGGGGGCCCTCCTGCGATCGCAGCCGATCGTCGTTATTTATATTATAATAAGACGGCCGATCGTCTCGTCGCGTGGGGCTTTTCCCTTAAAGTCCGCGGTTATTCTTGCGGATCGGTTATGCGGTCGACGGGGAACTCGCATGCGCCCGAGCAGCTGTCACCCACCTTTTCGGATCTTGTTGGTAGGTGAAGTAGGTGACAGGCTGAGCACAGTCTTGTCTCACAAGACTTTCGCAGGTCTGCGGCCCTGTATGTAGGTGAAGTAGGTGGCAGGCTGTGGGCACCGATCTTGTATGTCAGCACCTTTTGAGATCTGCACGCGGGTCCCAGCCCGAGATTTGGGCTTTGATGACTTTTGACGGATGTTGGATTAATACATGGCACGAGACGATCGCCAATCAACAAAAGACGATCGCCAATCAACGAAAGGCGATCGCCGTGGGTGCCGAGTTCAGGGTGTTTGCCCCGAGCATATCTCTCATGGTAGACTTTCCGACTGCTATGACGATCGCCTTCGAGGCGTGTTTAAATGCCGCACAACATGCGCTAAATGCCATTAAATTGAGTATGCACATGCACGTCGAATGCTGCCGACCACCAGACCCACAGGTCTTGCGTGCGCTAATCTTCACCTTTAGCATGCGCTAATCTTGCATACTAGCGTGCTCTTTGGTTTTCGGTGATAAAAATGAGTTACGCAGCGGAAAAAAAAAAGCGGTCCAACCGGATAAAACCAAACCCCAAAAACGGACCGATCAAGTATCGTATAAACGAATATAAATAACGAGAATGATAATCAAAGAATACTTACCCTCATAGTCCTTTGATAATATAATCTTCGAAGGAAAAACCCGAACAACATTTTTTCGGTTACCGACACGAACACGAGTCCAATTCGTTGTAGTTTGTTGAATGATCCAACACCAAAAATGCCGAATGTCTCTACGTCACACTCATCGGATATTGGTCGGAAAAATAGTATGTCAATTCGTTCTCAAAGAACACGGCTAGGAATCGACACAATATTTTTCTTCTCTCCTCTTCTTCCTTTTCTTTCTCTCAAAGATGAACAAGACTTGAAGAAAAATTTCTTCTCCCTCTTCACATGAATCTCGAGGCTGGAGCACACCTTTTGTGTGTGTGTTTTGCTTTCTCAAATCTTCCCCTCAAAATGAAAGACTTACTTTATTATATAACAAAAAATGAGATCAATTATGAGATTTGGAATCTCATTACAAGTCTTCATACTTTGCTATATAAAAATACACCTCACATGTTAGGTAGTAACATGGAAGATGAGGAGAAAGTCACTGATCTTCCATAGTAAATATCTATTGACCTCATCGAAACATGCGCTGAAAGTAACTGCGTACACATGTAGATTCCTTCTGGATTGATCTGCATTAGCGTGCCCTATCTTTAGGCTTTAGCGAGCGCTAAATGCCATTAAATTGAGTATGCACATGCACGTCGAATGCTGCCGACCACCGCACACGTGTCTTGCGTGCGCTAATCTTCACCTTTAGCATGCGCTAATCTTGCATACTAGCGTGCTCTTTGGTTTTCGGTGATAAAAATGAGTTACGCAGCGGAAAAAAAAAAGCGGTCCAACCGGATAAAACCAAACCCCAAAAACGGACCGATCAAGTATCGTATAAACGAATATAAATAACGAGAATGATAATCAAAGAATACTTATCCTCATAGTCCTTTGATAATATAATCTTCGAAGGAAAAACCCGAACAACATTTTTTCGATTATCGACACGAACACGAGTCCAATTCGTTGTAGCTTGTTGAATGATCCAACACCAAAAATGCCGAATGTCTCTACGTCACGTTCATCGGATATTGGTCGGAAAATAGTATGTCAATTCGTTCTCAAAGAACACGGCTAGGAATCGACACAATATTTTTCTTCTCTTCTCTTCTTCCTTTTCTTTCTCTCAAAGATGAACAAGACTTGAAGAAAAATTTCTTCTCCCTCTTCACATGAATCTCGAGGCTGGAGCACACCTTTTGTGTGTGTGTTTTGCTTTCTCAAATCTTCCCCTCAAAATGAAAGACTTACTTTATTATATAACAAAAAATGAGATCAATTATGAGATTTGGAATCTCATTACAAGTCTTCATACTTTGCTATATAAAAATACACCTCACATGTTAGGTAGTAACATGGAAGGTGAGGAGAAAGTCACTGATCTTCCATAGTAAATATCCATTGACCTCATCGAAACATGCGCTGAAAGTAGCTGCGTACACATGTAGATTCCTTCTGGATTGATCTGCATTAGCGTGCCTATATTTAGGCTTTAGCGTGCGCTAAATGCCATTAAATTGAGTATGCACATGCACGTCGAATGCCGCCACCACTGCACCCACAGTCTTGCGTGCGCTAATCTTCACCTTTAGCATGCGCTAATCTTGCATAGTAGCATGCTCTTTGGGTTTCGGTGATAAAAATGAGTTACGCAATGGAAAATAAACCGGTCCAACCAGATAAAACCAAACCCCAAAACGGACCGATCAAGTATCGTATAAACGAATATAAATAATGAGAATGATAATCAAAGAATACTTAACCTCATAGTCCTTTGATAATATAATCTTCAAAGGAAAAACCGAACAACATTATTTCGGTTACAGACACGAACACGAGTCTAATTCGCTGTAGCTTGTTGAATGATCCAACACCAAAAATGCCGAATGTCTCTACGTCACACTCATCGGATATTGGTCGGAGAAATAGTATGTCAATTCGTTCTCAAAGAACACGGCTAGGAATCGACACAATATTTTTCTTCTCTCCTCTTCTTCCTTTTCTTTCTCTCAAAGATGAACAAGACTTGAAGAAAAATTTCTTCTCCCTCTTCACATGAATCTCGAGGCTGGAGCACACCTTTTGTGTGTGTGTTTTGCTTTCTCAAATCTTCCCCTAAAAATGAAAGACTTACTTTATTATATAACAAAAAATGAGATCAATTATGAGATTTGGAATCTCATTACAAGTCTTCATACTTTGCTATATAAAAATACACCTCACATGTTAGGTAGTAAGATGGAAGATGAGGATAAAGTCACTGATCTTCCATAGTAAATATCTATTGACCTCATCGAAACATGCGCTGAAAGTAGCTGCATACACATGTAGATTCCTTCTGGATTGATCTGCATTAGCGTGCCCTATCTTTAGGCTATAGCGTGCGCTAAATGCCATTAAATTGAGTATGCACATGCACGTCGAATGCTGCCAACCACCAGACCCACAGGTCTTGCGTGCGCTAATCTTCACCTTTAGCATGCGCTAATCTTGCATACTAGCGTGCTCTTTGGGTTTCGGTGATAAAAATGAGTTACGCTGCGGAAAATAAACCGGTCCAACCGGATAAAACCAAACCCCAAAAACGGACCGATCAAGTATAGTATAAACGAATATAAATAACGAGAATGATAATCAAAGAATACTTACCCTCATAGTCCTTTGATAATATAATCTTCGAAGCAAAACCCGAACAACATTTTTTCGGTTACCAACACGAACACGAGTCCAATTCGTTGTAGCTTGTTGAATGATCCAACACCAAAAATGCCGAATGTCTCTACGTCACGTTCATCGGATATTGGTCGGAAAAATAGTATGTTAATTCGTTCTCAAAGAACACGGCTAGGAATCGACACAATATTTTTCTTCTCTCCTCTTCTTCCTTTTCTTTCTCTCAAAGATGAACAAGACTTGAAGAAAAATTTCTTCTCCCTCTTCACATGAATCTCGAGGCTGGAGCACACCTTTTGTGTGTGTGTTTTGCTTTCTCAAATCTTCCCCTCAAAATGAAAGAATTACTTTATTATATAACAAAAAATGAGATCAATTATGAGATTTGGAATCTCATTACAAGTCTTCATACTTTGCTATATAAAAATACACCTCACATGTTAGGTAGTAACATGGAAGATGAGGAGAAAGTCACTGATCTTCCATAGTAAATATCTATTGACCTCATCGAAACATGTGCTGAAAGTAGCTGCATACACATGTAGATTCCTTCTGGATTGATCTACATTAGCGTGCCCTATCTTTAGGCTTTAGCGTGCGCTAAATGCCATTAAATTGAGTATGCACATGCACGTCGAATGCTGCTGACCACCAGACCCACAGGTCTTGCGTGCGCTAATCTTTACCTTTAGCATGCGCTAATCTTGCATACTAGCGTGCTCTTTGGGTTTCGGTGATAAAAATGAGTTACGCAGCGGAAAATAAACCGGTCCAACCGGATAAAACCAAACCCCAAAAACGGACCGATCAAGTATAGTATAAACGAATATAAATAACGAGAATGATAATCAAAGAATACTTACCCTCGTAGTCCTTTGATAATATAATCTTCGAAGGAAAAACCCGAACAACATTTTTTCGGTTACCGACACGAACACGAGTCTAATTCGCTATAGCTTGTTGAATGATGCACAACCAAAAATGCCGAATGTCTCTACGTCACACTCATCGGATATTGGTCGGAGAAATAGTATTTCAATTCGTTCTCAAAGAACACGGCTAGGAATCGACACAATATTTTTCTTCTCTCCTCTTCTTCCTTTTCTTTCTCTCAAAGATGAACAAGACTTGAAGAAAAATTTCTTCTCCCTCTTCACATGAATCTCGAGGCTGGAGCACACCTTTTGTGTGTGTGTTTTGCTTTCTCAAATCTTCCCCTAAAAATGAAAGACTTACTTTATTATATAACAAAAAATGAGATCAATTATGAGATTTGGAATCTCATTACAAGTCTTCATACTTTGCTATATAAAAATACATCTCACATGTTAGGTAGTAACATGGAAGATGAGGAGAAAGTCACTGATCTTCCATAGTAAATATCTATTGACCTCATCGAAACATGTGCTGAAAGTAGCTGCATACACATGTAGATTCCTTCTGGATTGATCTACATTAGCGTGCCCTATCTTTAGGCTTTAGCGTGCGCTAAATGCCATTAAATTGAGTATGCACATGCACGTCGAATGCTGCCGACCACCAGACCCACAGGTCTTGCGTGCGCTAATCTTCACCTTTAGCATGCGCTAATCTTGCATACTAGCGTGCTCTTTGGGTTTCGGTGATAAAAATGAGTTACGCAGCGGAAAAAATAAACCGGTCCAACCGGATAAAACCAAACCCCAAAAACGGACCGATCAAGTATAGTATAAACGAATATAAATAACGAGAATGATAATCAAAGAATACTTACCCTCGTAGTCCTTTGATAATATAATCTTCGAAGGAAAAACCCGAACAACATTTTTTCGGTTACCGACACGAACACGAGTCTAATTCGCTATAGCTTGTTGAATGATCCACAACCAAAAATGCCGAATGTCTCTACGTCACACTCATCGGATATTGGTCGGAGAAATAGTATTTCAATTCGTTCTCAAAGAACACGGCTAGGAATCGACACAATATTTTTCTTCTCTCCTCTTCTTCCTTTTCTTTCTCTCAAAGATGAACAAGACTTGAAGAAAAATTTCTTCTCCCTCTTCACATGAATCTCGAGGCTGGAGCACACCTTTTGTGTGTGTGTTTTGCTTTCTCAAATCTTCCCCTAAAAATGAAAGACTTACTTTATTATATAACAAAAAATGAGATCAATTATGAGATTTGGAATCTCATTACAAGTCTTCATACTTTGCTATATAAAAATACACCTCACATGTTAGGTAGTAACATGGAAGGTGAGGAGAAAGTCACTGATCTTCCATAGTAAATATCCATTGACCTCATCGAAACATGCGCTGAAAGTAGCTGCGTACACATGTAGATTCCTTCTGGATTGATCTGCATTAGCGTGCCCTATATTTAGGCTTTAGCGTGCGCTAAATGCCATTAAATTGAGTATGCACATGCATGTCGAATGCTGCCGACCACCAGACCCACAGGTCTTGCGTGCGCTAATCTTCACCTTTAGCATCCTCTAATCTTGCATAGTAGCATGCTCTTTGGGTTTCGGTGATAAAAATGAGTTACGCAGCGGAAAGTAAACCGGTCCAACCAGATAAAACCAAACCCCAAAAACGGACCGATCAAGTATCGTATAAACGAATATAAATAATGAGAATGATAATCAAAGAATACTTAACCTCATAGTCCTTTGATAATATAATCTTCAAAGGAAAAACCCGAACAACATTTTTTCGGTTACCGACACGAACACGAGTCTAATTCGCTGTAGCTTGTTGAATGATCCAACACCAAAAATGCCGAATGTCTCTACGTCACACTCATCGGATATTGGTCGGAGAAATAGTATGTCAATTCGTTCTCAAAGAACACGGCTAGGAATCGACACAATATTTTTCTTCTCTCCTCTTCTTCCTTTTCTTTCTCTCAAAGATGAACAAGACTTGAAGAAAAATTTCTTCTCCCTCTTCACATGAATCTCGAGGCTGGAGCACACCTTTTGTGTGTGTGTTTTGCTTTCTCAAATCTTCCCCTAAAAATGAAGGACTTACTTTATTATATAACAAAAAATGAGATCAATTATGAGATTTGGAATCTCATTACAAGTCTTCATACTTTGCTATATAAAAATACACCTCACATGTTAGGTAGTAACATGGAAGATGAGGAGAAAGTCACTGATCTTCCATAGTAAATATCTATTGACCTCATCGAAACATGCGCTGAAAGTAGCTGCATACACATGTAGATTCCTTCTGGATTGATCTACATTAGCGTGCCCTATCTTTAGGCTTTAGAGTGCGCTAAATGCCATTAAATTGAGTATGCACATGCACGTCGAATGCTGCCGACCACCAGACCCACAGGTCTTGCGTGCGCTAATCTTCACCTTTAGCATGCGCTAATCTTGCATACTAGCGTGCTCTTTGGGTTTCGGTGATAAAAATGAGTTACGCAGCGGAAAATAAACCGGTCCAACCGGATAAAACCAAACCCCAAAAACGGACCGATCAAGTATAGTATAAACGAATATAAATAACGAGAATGATAATCAAAGAATACTTACCCTCATAGTCCTTTGATAATATAATCTTCGAAGGAAAAACCCGAACAACATTTTTTCGGTTACCGACACGAACACGAGTCCAATTCGTTGTAGCTTGTTGAATGATCCAACACCAAAAATGCCGAATGTCTCTACGTCACGTTCATCGGATATTGGTCGGAAAATAGTATGTCAATTCGTTCTCAAAGAACACGGCTAGGAATCGACACAATATTTTTCTTCTCTCCTCTTCTTCCTTTTCTTTCTCTCAAAGATGAACAAGACTTGAAGAAAAATTTCTTCTCCCTCTTCACATGAATCTCGAGGCTGGAGCACACCTTTTGTGTGTGTGTTTTGCTTTCTCAAATCTTCCCCTCAAAATGAAAGACTTACTTTATTATATAACAAAAAATGAGATCAATTATGAGATTTGGAATCTCATTACAAGTCTTCATACTTTGCTATATAAAAATACACCTCACATGTTAGGTAGTAACATGGAAGATGAGGAGAAAGTCACTGATCTTCCATAGTAAATATCTATTGACCTCATCGAAACATGCGCTGAAAGTAGCTGCATACACATGTAGATTCCTTCTGGATTGATCTACATTAGCGTGCCCTATCTTTAGGCTTTAGCGTGCGCTAAATGCCATTAAATTGAGTATGCACATGCACGTCGAATGCTGCCGACCACCAGACCCACAGGTCTTGCGTGCGCTAATCTTCACCTTTAGCATGCGCTAATCTTGCATACTAGCGTGCTCTTTGGGTTTCGGTGATAAAAATGAGTTACGCAGCGGAAAATAAACCGGTCCAACCGGATAAAACCAAACCCCAAAAATGGACTGATCAAGTATAGTATAAACGAATATAAATAACGAGAATGATAATCAAAGAATACTTACCCTCATAGTCCTTTGATAATATAATCTTCGAAGGAAAAACCCGAACAACATTTTTTCGGTTACCGACACGAACACGAGTCCAATTCGTTGTAGCTTGTTGAATGATCCAACACCAAAAATGCCGAATGTCTCTACGTCACGTTCATCGGATATTGGTTGTAAAATAGTATGTCAATTCGTTCTCAAAGAACACGGCTAGGAATCGACACAATATTTTTCTTCTCTCCTCTTCTTCCTTTTCTTTCTCTCAAAGATGAACAAGACTTGAAGAAAAATTTCTTCTCCCTCTTCACATGAATCTCGAGGCTGGAGCACACCTTTTGTGTGTGTGTTTTGCTTTCTCAAATCTTCCCCTCAAAATGAAAGAATTACTTTATTATATAACAAAAAATGAGATCAATTATGAGATTTGGAATCTCATTACAAGTCTTCATACTTTGCTATATAAAAATACACCTCACATGTTAGGTAGTAACATGGAAGGTGAGGAGAAAGTCAATGATCTTCCATAGTAAATATCCATTGACCTCATCGAAACATGCGCTGAAAGTAGCGCGTACACATGTAGATTCCTACTGGATTGATCTGCATTAGCGTGCCCTATATTTAGGCTTTAGCGTGCGCTAAATGCCATTAAATTGAGTATGCACATGCACGTCGAATGCTGCCGACCACCAGACCCACAGGTCTTGCGTGCGCTAATCTTCACCTTTAGCATGCGCTAATCTTGCATAGTAGCATGCTCTTTGGGTTTCGGTGATAAAATTGAGTTACGCAGCGGAAAATAAACCGGTCCAACCAGATAAAACCAAACCCCAAAAATGGACCGATCAAGTATCGTATAAACGAATATAAATAATGAGAATGATATCAAAGAATACTTAACCTCATAGTCCTTTGATAATATAATCTTCAAAGGAAAAACCCGAACAACATTTTTTCGGTTACCGACACGAACACGAGTCTAATTCGCTGTAGCTTGTTGAATGATCCAACACCAAAAATGCCGAATGTCTCTACGTCACACTCATCGGATATTGGTCGGAGAAATAGTATGTCAATTCGTTCTCAAAGAACACGGCTAGGAATCGACACAATATTTTTCTTCTCTCCTCTTCTTCCTTTTCTTTCTCTCAAAGATGAACAAGACTTGAAGAAAAATTTCTTCTCCCTCTTCACGTGAATCTCGAGGCTGGAGCACACCTTTTGTGTGTGTGTTTTGCTTTCTCAAATCTTCCCCTCAAAATGAAAGAATTACTTTATTATATAACAAAAAATGAGATCAATTATGAGATTTGGAATCTCATTACAAGTCTTCATACTTTGCTATATAAAAATACACCTCACATGTTAGGTAGTAACATGGAAGGTGAGGAGAAAGTCACTGATCTTCCATAGTAAATATCCATTGACCTCATCGAAACATGCGCTGAAAGTAGCTGCGTACACATGTAGATTCCTTCTGGATTGATCTGCATTAGCGTGCCCTATATTTAGGCTTTAGCGTGCGCTAAATGCCATTAAATTGAGTATGCACATGCACGTCGAATGCTGCCGACCACCAGACCCACAGGTCTTGCGTGCGCTAATCTTCACCTTTAGCATGCGCTAATCTTGCATAGTAGCATGCTCTTTGGGTTTCGGTGATAAAAATGAGTTACGCAGCGGAAAATAAACCGGTCCAACCAGATAAAACCAAACCCCAAAAACGGACCGATCAAGTATCGTATAAACGAATATAAATAATGAGAATGATAATCAAAGAATACTTAACCTCATAGTCCTTTGATAATATAATCTTCAAAGGAAAAACCCGAACAACATTTTTTCGGTTACCGACACGAACACGAGTCTAATTCGCTGTAGCTTGTTGAATGATCCAACACCAAAAATGCCGAATGTCTCTACGTCACACTCATCGGATATTGGTCGGAGAAATAGTATGTCAATTCGTTCTCAAAGAACACGGCTAGGAATCGACACAATATTTTTCTTCTCTCCTCTTCTTCCTTTTCTTTCTCTCAAAGATGAACAAGACTTGAAGAAAAATTTCTTCTCCCTCTTCACATGAATCTCGAGGCTGGAGCACACCTTTTGTGTGTGTGTTTTGCTTTCTCAAATCTTCCCCTAAAAATGAAAGACTTACTTTATTATATAACAAAAAATGAGATCAATTATGAGATTTGGAATCTCATTACAAGTCTTCATACTTTGCTATATAAAAATACACCTCACATGTTAGGTAGTAACATGGAAGATGAGGAGAAAGTCACTGAACTTCCATAGTAAATATCTATTGACCTCATCGAAACATGCGCTGAAAGTAGCTGCATACACATGTAGATTCCTTCTGGATTGATCTACATTAGCGTGCCCTATCTTTAGGCTTTAGCGTGCGCTAAATGCCATTAAATTGAGTATGCACATGCACGTCGAATGCTGCCGACCACCAAACCCACAGGTCTTGCGTGCGCTAATCTTCACCTTTAGCATGCGCTAATCTTGTATACTAGCGTGCTCTTTGGGTTTCGGTGATAAAAATGAGTTACGCAGCGGAAAATAAACCGGTCCAACCGGATAAAACCAAACCCCAAAAACGGACCGATCAAGTATAGTATAAACGAATATAAATAACGAGAATGATAATCAAAGAATACTTACCCTCATAGTCCTTTGATAATATAATCTTCGAAGGAAAAACCCGAACAACATTTTTTCGGTTACCGACACGAACACGAGTCCAATTCGTTGTAGCTTGTTGAATGATCCAACACCAAAAATGCCGAATGTCTCTACGTCACACTCATCGGATATTGATCGGAAAAATAGTATGTCAATTCGTTCTCAAAGAACACGGCTAGGAATCGACACAATATTTTTCTTCTCTCCTCTTCTTCCTTTTCTTTCTCTCAAAGATGAACAAGACTTGAAGAAAAATTTCTTCTCCCTCTTCACATGAATCTCCAGGCTGGAGCACACCTTTTGTGTGTGTGTTTTGCTTTCTCAAATCTTCCCTCAAAATGAAAGACTTACTTTATTATATAACAAAAAATGAGATCAATTATGAGATTTGGAATCTCATTACAAGTCTTCATACTTTGCTATATAAAAATACACCTCACATGTTAGGTAGTAACATGGAAGGTGAGGAGAAAGTCACTGATCTTCCATAGTAAATATCCATTGACCTCATCAAAACATGCGCCTGAAAGTAGTTGCGTACACATGTAGATTCCTTCGGATTGATCCGCATTAGCGTGCCCTATCTTTAGGCTTTAGCGTGCGCTAAATGCCATTAAATTGAGTATGCACATGCACGTCGAATCGCCGACCACCGGACCCACAGGTCTTGCGTGCGCTAATCTTCACCTTTAGCATGCGCTAATCTTGCATACTAGCGTGCTCTTTGGGTTTCGTGATAAAAATGAGTTACGCAATGAAAAATAAACCGTCCAACCGGATAAAACCAAACCCCAAAACGGACCGATCAAGTATCGTATAAACGAATATAAATAATGAGAATGATAATCAAAGAATACTTACCCTCATAGTCCTTTGATAATATAATCTTCGAAGGAAAAACCCGAACAACATTTTTTCGGTTACCGACACGAACACGAGTCTAATTCGCTGTAGCTTGTTGAATGATCCAACACCAAAAATGCCGAATGTCTCTACGTCACACTCATCGGATATTGGTCGGAGAAATAGTATGTCAATTCGTTCTCAAAGAACACGGCTAGGAATCGACACAATATTTTTCTTCTCTCCTCTTCTTCCTTTTCTTTCTCTCAAAGATGAACAAGACTTGAAGAAAAATTTCTTCTCCCTCTTCACATGAATCTCCAGGCTGGAGCACACCTTTTGTGTGTGTGTTTTGCTTTCTCAAATCTTCCCTCAAAATGAAAGACTTACTTTATTATATAACAAAAAATGAGATCAATTATGAGATTTGGAATCTCATTACAAGTCTTCATACTTTGCTATATAAAAATACACCTCACATGTTAGGTAGTAACATGGAAGGTGAGGAGAAAGTCACTGATCTTCCATAGTAAATATCCATTGACCTCATCGAAACATGCGCTGAAAGTAGCTGCGTACACATGTAGATTCCTTCTGGATTGATCTGCATTAGCGTGCCCTATCTTTAGGCTTTAGCGTGCGCTAAATGCCATTAAATTGAGTATGCACATGCACGTCGAATGCTGCCGACCACCAGACCCACAGGTCTTGCGTGCGCTAATCTTCACCTTTAGCATGCGCTAATCTTGCATACTAGCGTGCTCTTTGGGTTTCGGTGATAAAAATGAGTTACGCAGCGGAAAATAAACTGGTCCAACCGGATAAAACCAAACCCCAAAAACGGACCGATCAAGTATCGTATAAACGAATATAAATAACGAGAATGATAATCAAAGAATACTTACCCTCATAGTCCTTTGATAATATAATCTTCGAAGGAAAAACCCGAACAACATTTTTTCGGTTACCGACACGAACACGAGTCCAATTCGTTGTAGCTTGTTGAATGATCCAACACCAAAAATGCCGAATGTCTCTACGTCACACTCATCGGATATTGATCGGAAAAATAGTATGTCAATTCGTTCTCAAAGAACACGGCTAGGAATCGACACAATATTTTTCTTCTCTCCTCTTCTTCCTTTTCTTTCTCTCAAAGATGAACAAGACTTGAAGAAAAATTTCTTCTCCCTCTTCACATGAATCTCGAGGCTGGAGAACACCTTTTGTGTGTGTGTTTTGCTTTCTCAAATCTTCCCCTCAAAATGAAAGACTTACTTTATTATATAACAAAAAATGAGATCAATTATGAGATTTGGAATCTCATTACAAGTCTTCATACTTTGCTATATAAAAATACACCTCACATGTTAGGTAGTAACATGGAAGATGAGGAGAAAGTCACTGATCTTCCATAGTAAATATCTATTGACCTCATCGAAACATGCGCTGAAAGTAGCTGCATACACATGTAGATTCCTTCTGGATTGATCTGCATTAGCGTGCCCTATCTTTAGGCTTTAGCGTGCGCTAAATGCCATTAAATTGAGTATGCACATGCACGTCGAATGCTGCCGACCACCAGACCCACAGGTCTTGCGTGCGCTAATCTTCACCTTTAGCATGCGCTAATCTTGCATACTAGCGTGCTCTTTGGGTTTCGGTGATAAAAATGAGTTACGCAGCGGAAAATAAACCGGTCCAACCGGATAAAACCAAACCCCAAAAACGGACCGATCAAGTATAGTATAAACGAATATAAATAACGAGAATGATAATCAAAGAATACTTACCCTCATAGTCCTTTGATAATATAATCTTCGAAGGAAAAACCCGAACAACATTTTTTCAGTTACCGACACGAACACGAGTCCAATTCGTTGTAGCTTGTTGAATGATCCAACACCAAAAATGCCGAATGTCTCTACGTCACACTCATCGGATATTGATCGGAAAAATAGTATGTCAATTCGTTCTCAAAGAACACGGCTAGGAATCGACACAATATTTTTCTTCTCTCCTCTTCTTCCTTTTCTTTCTCTCAAAGATGAACAAGACTTGAAGAAAAATTTCTTCTCCCTCTTCACATGAATCTCGAGGCTGGAGCACAGTTTTTGTGTGTGTTTTGCTTTCTCAAATCTTCCCCTCAAAATGAAAGACTTACTTTATTATATAACAAAAAATGAGATCAATTATGAGATTTGGAATCTCATTACAAGTCTTCATACTTTGCTATATAAAAATACACCTCACATGTTAGGTAGTAACATGGAAGGTGAGGAGAAAGTCACTGATCTTCCATAGTAAATATCCATTGACCTCATCGAAACATGCGCTGAAAGTAGCTGCGTACACATGTAGATTCCTTCTGGATTGATCTGCATTAGCGTGCCCTATATTTAGGCTTTAGCGTGCGCTAAATGCCATTAAATTAAGTATGCACATGCACGTCGAATGCTGCCGACCACCAGACCCACAAGTTTTGCGTGCGCTAATCTTCACCTTTAGCATGCGCTAATCTTGCATACTAGCATGCTCTTTGGGTTTCGGTGATAAAAATGAGTTACGCAGCGGAAAATAAACCGGTCCAACCGGATAAAACCAAACCCCAAAACGGACCGATCAAGTATAGTATAAACGAATATAAATAGCGAGAATGATAATCAAAGAATACTTACCTTCATAGTCCTTTGATAATATATTCTTCGAAGGAAAAACCCGAACAACATTTTTTCGGTTACCGACACGAACACGAGTCCAATTCGTTGTAGCTTGTTGAATGATCCAACACCAAAAATGCCGAATGTCTCTACGTCACACTCATCGGATATTGATCGGAAAAATAGTATGTCAATTCGTTCTCAAAGAACACATTTAGGAATCGACACAATATTTTTCTTCTCTCCTCTTCTTCCTTTTCTTTCTCTCAAAGATGAACAAGACTTGAAGAAAAATTTCTTCTCCCTCTTCACATGAATCTCGAGGCTGGAGCACACCTTTTGTGTGTGTGTTTTGCTTTCTCAAATCTTCCCCTCAAAATGAAAGACATACTTTATTATATAACAAAAAATGAGATCAATTATGAGATTTGGAATCTCATTACAAGTCGTCATACTTTGCTATATAAAAATACACCTCACATGTTAGGTAGTAACATGGAAGGTGAGGAGAAAGTCACTGATCTTCCATAGTAAATATCCATTGACCTCATCGAAACATGCACTGAAAGTAGCTGCGTACACATGTAGATTCCTTTTGGATTGATCTGCATTAGCGTGCCCTATATTTAGGATTTAGCGTGCGCTAAATGTCATTAAATTGAGTATGCACATGCACGTCGAATGATGCCGACCACCAGACCTACAGGTCTTGCGTGCGCTAATCTTCACCTTTAGCATGCGCTAATCTTGCATACTAGCGTGCTCTTTGGGTTTCGGTGATAAAAATGAGTTACGCAGCGGAAAATAAACCAGTCCAACCGGATAAAACCAAACCCCAAAACGGACCGATCAAGTATAGTATAAATGAATATAAATAACGAGAATGATAATCAAAGAATACTTACCCTCATAGTCCTTTGATAATATAATCTTCGAAGGAAAAACCCGAACAACATTTTTTCGGTTACCGACACGAACACGAGTCCAATTCGTTGTAGCTTGTTGAATGATCCAACACCAAAAATGCCGAATGTCTCTACGTCACACTCATCGGATATTGATCGGAAAAATAGTATGTCAATTCGTTCTCAAAGAACACGGCTAGGAATCGACACAATATTTTTCTTCTCTCCTCTTCTTCCTTTTCTTTCTCTCAAAGATGAACAAGACTTGAAGAAAAATTTCTTCTCCCTCTTCACATGAATCTCGAGGCTGGAGCACACCTTTTGTGTGTGTGTTTTGCTTTCTCAAATCTTCCCCTCAAAATGAAAGACTTACTTTATTATATAACAAAAAATGAGATCAATTATGAGATTTGGAATCTCATTACAAGTCTTCATACTTTGCTATATAAAAATACACCTCACATGTTAGGTAGTAACATGGAAGATGAGGAGAAAGTCACTGATCTTCCATAGTAAATATCCATTGACCTCATCGAAACATGCGCTGAAAGTAGCTGCGTACACATGTAGATTCCTTCTGGATTGATCTGCATTAGCGTGCCCTATCTTTAGGCTTTAGCGTGCGCTAAATGCCATTAAATTGAGTATGCACATGCACGTCGAATGCTGCCGACCACCAGACCCACAAATTTTGCGTGCGCTAATCTTCACCTTTAGCATGCGCTAATCTTGCATACTAGCGTGCTCTTTGGGTTTCGGTGATAAAAATGAGTTACGCAGCGGAAAATAAACCGGTCCAACCGGATAAAACCAAACCCCAAAACGGACCGATCAAGTATAGTATAAACGAATATAAATAACGAGAATGATAATCAAAGAATACTTACCTTCATAGTCCTTTGATAATATAATCTTCGAAGGAAAAACCCGAACAACATTTTTTCGGTTACCGACACGAACACGAGTCCAATTCGCTGTAGCTTGTTGAATGATCCAACACCAAAAATGCCGAATGTCTCTACGTCACACTCATCGGATATTGATCGGAAAAATAGTATGTCAATTCGTTCTCAAAGAACACGGCTAGGAATCGACACAATATTTTTCTTCTCTCCTCTTCTTCCTTTTCTTTCTCTCAAAGATGAACAAGACTTGAAGAAAAATTTCTTCTCCCTCTTCACATGAATCTCGAGGCTGGAGCACACCTTTTGTGTGTGTGTTTTGCTTTCTCAAATATTCCCCTCAAAATGAAAGACTTACTTTATTATATAACAAAAAATGAGATCAATTATGAGATTTGGAATCTCATTACAAGTCTTCATACTTTGCTATATCAAAATACACCTCACATGTTAGGTAGTAACATGGAAGGTGAGGAGAAAGTCACTGATCTTCCATAGTAAATATCCATTGACCTCATCGAAACATGCACTGAAAGTAGCTGCGTACACATGTAGATTCCTTTTGGATTGATCTGCATTAGCGTGCCCTATATTTAGGCTTTAGCGTGCGCTAAATGCCATTAAATTGAGTATTCACATGCACGTCGAATGCTGCCGACCACCAGACCCACAAATTTTGCGTGCGCTAATCTTCACCTTTAGCATGCGCTAATCTTGCATAGTAGCGTGCTCTTTGGGTTTCGGTGATAAAAATGAGTTACGCAGCGGAAAATAAACCGGTCCAACCGGATAAAACCAAACCCCAAAACGGACCGATCAAGTATAGTATAAACGAATATAAATAACGAGAATGATAATCAAAGAGTACTTACCTTCATAGTCCTTTGATAATATAATCTTCGAAGGAAAAACCCGAACAACATTTTTTCGGTTACCGACACGAACACGAGTCCAATTCGTTGTAGCTTGTTGAATGATCCAACACCAAAAATGCCGAATGTCTCTACGTCACACTCATCGGATATTGATCGGAAAAATAGTATGTCAATTCGTTCTCAAAGAACACATCTAGGAATCGACACAATATTTTTCTTCTCTCCTATTCTTCCTTTTCTTTCTCTCAAAGATGAACAAGACTTGAAGAAAAATTTCTTCTCCCTCTTCACATGAATCTCCAGGCTGGAGCACACCTTCTGTGTGTGTGTTTTGCTTTCTCAAATCTTCCCCTCAAAATGAACGACTTACTTTATTATATAACAAAAAATGAGATCAATTATGAGATTTGGAATCTCATTACAAGTCTTCATACTTTGCTATATAAAAATACACCTCACATGTTAGGTAGTAATATAGAAGGTGAGGAGAAAGTCACTGATCTTCCATAGTAAATATCTATTGACCTCATCAAAACATGCGCTGAAAGTAGTTGCGTACACATGTAGATTCCTTCTGGATTGATCTGCATTAGCGTGCCCTATCTTTAGGCTTTAGCGTGCGCTAAATGCCATTAAATTGAGTATGCACATGCACGTCGAATGCTGCCGACCACCAGACCCACAGGTTTTGCGTGCGCTAATCTTCACCTTTAGCATGCGCAAATCTTGCATACTAGCGTGCTCTTTGGGTTTCGGTGATAAAAATGAGTTACGCAGCGAAAAATAAACTGGTCCAACCGGATAAAACCAAACCCCAAAAACGGACCGATCAAGTATCGTATAACGAATATAAATAACAAGAATGATAATCATAGAATACTTACCCTCATAGTCCTTTGATAATATAATCTTCGAAGGAAAAACCCGAACAACATTTTTTCGGTTACCGACACGAACACGAGTCCAATTCGTTGTAGCTTGTTGAATGATCTAACACCAAAAATGCCGAATGTCTCTACGTCACACTCATCGGATATTGATCGGTATAATAGTATGTCAATTCGTTCTCAAAGAACACGTCTAGGAATCGACACAATATTTTTCTTCTCTCCGCTTCTTCCTTTTCTTTCTCTCAAAGATGAACAAGAATTGAAGAAAAATTTCTTCTTCCTCTTCACATGAATCTCGAGGCTGGAGCACACCTTTTGTGTGTGTGTTTTGCTTTCTCATATCTTCCCCTCAAAATGAAAGACTTACTTTATTATATAACAAAAAATGAGATCAATTATGAGATTTGGAATCTCATTACAAGTCTTCATACTTTGCTATATAAAAATACACCTCACATGTTAGGTAGTAACATGGAAGGTGAGGAGAAAGTCACTGATCTTCCATAGTAAATATTCATTGACCTCATCGAAACATGCACTGAAAGTAGCTGCGTACACATGTAGATTCCTTTTGGATTGATCTGCATTAGCGTGCCCTATATTTAGGCTTTAGCGTGCACTAAATGTCATTAAATTGAGTATGCACATGCACGTCGAATGCTGCCGACCACCAGACCCACAGGTCTTGCGTGCGCTAATCTTCACCTTTAGCATGCGCTAATCTTGCATACTAGCGTGCTCTTTGGGTTTCGGTGATAAAAATGAGTTACGCAGCGGAAAATAAACCGGTCCAACCGGATAAAACCAAACCCCAAAACAGACCGATCAAGTATAGTATAAACGAATATAAATAATGAGAATGATAATCAAAGAATACTTACCTTCATAGTCCTTTGATAATATAATCTTCGAAGGAAAAACCCGAACAACATTTTTTCGGTTACCGACACGAACACGAGTCCAATTCGTTGTAGCTTGTTGAATGATCCAACACCAAAAATGCCGAATGTCTCTACGTCACACACATCGGATATTGATCGGAAAAATAGTATGTCAATTCGTTCTCAAAGAACACGGCTAGGAATCGACACAATATTTTTCTTCTCTCCTCTTCTTCCTTTTCTTTCTCTCAAAGATGAACAAGACTTGAAGAAAAATTTCTTCTCCCTCTTCACATGAATCTCGAGGCTGGAGAACACCTTTTGTGTGTGTGTTTTGCTTTCTCAAATCTTCCCCTCAAAATGAAAGACTTACTTTATTATATAACAAAAAATGAGATCAATTATGAGATTTGGAATCTCATTACAAGTCTTCATACTTTGCTATATAAAAATACACCTCACATGTTAGGTAGTAACATGGAAGGTGAGGAGAAAGTCACTGATCTTCCATAGTATATATCTATTGACCTCATCGAAACATGCGCTGAAAGTAGCTGCATACACATGTAGATTCCTTCTGGATTGATCTGCATTAGCGTGCCCTATCTTTAGGCTTTAGCGTGCGCTAAATGCCATTAAATTGAGTATGCACATGCACGTCGAATGCTGCCGACCACCAGACCCACAGGTCTTGCGTGCGCTAATCTTCACCTTTAGCATGCGCTAATCTTGCATACTAGCGTGCTCTTTGGGTTTCGGTGATAAAAATGAGTTACGCAGCGGAAAATAAACCGGTCCAACCGGATAAAACCAAACCCCAAAACGGACCGATCAAGTATAGTATAAACGAATATAAATAACGAGAATGATAATCAAAGAATACTTACCCTCATAGTCCTTTGATAATATAATCTTCGAAGGAAAAACCCGAACAACATTTTTTCGGTTACCGACACGAACACGAGTCCAATTCGTTGTAGCTTGTTGAATGATCCAACACCAAAAATGCCGAATGTCTCTACGTCACACTCATCGGATATTGATCGAAAAAATAGTATGTCAATTCGTTCTCAAAGACACATCTAGGAATCGACACAATATTTTTCGTCTCTCCTCTTCTTCCTTTTCTTTCTCTCAAAGATGAACAAGACTTGAAGAAAAATTTCTTCTCCCTCTTCACATGAATCTCGAGGCTGGAGCACACCTTTTGTGTGTGTGTTTTGCTTTCTCAAATCTTCCCCTCAAAATGAAATACTTACTTTATTATATAACAAAAAATGAGATCAATTATGAGATTTGGAATCTCATTACAAGTCTTCATACTTTGCTATATAAAAATACACCTCACATGTTAGGTAGTAACATGGAAGGTGAGGAGAAAGTCACTGATCTTCCATAGTAAATGTCCATTGACCTCATCGAAACATGCACTGAAAGTAGCTGCGTACACATGTAGATTCCTTTTGGATTGATCTGCATTAGCGTGCCCTATATTTAGGCTTTAGCGTGCGCTAACTGTCATTAAATTAAGTATGCACATGCACGTCGAATGCTGCCGACCACCAGACCCACAAGTTTTGCGTGCGCTAATCTTCACCTTTAGCATGCGCTAATCTTGCATACTAGCGTGCTCTTTGGGTTTCGGTGATAAAAATGAGTTACGCAGCAGAAAATAAACCGGTCCAACCGGATAAAACCAAACCCCAAAACGGACCGATCAAGTATAGTATAAACGAATATAAATAACGAGAATGATAATCAAAGAATACTTACCCTCATAGTCCTTTGATAATATAATCTTCGAAGGAAAAACCCGAACAACATTTTTTCGGTTACCGACACGAACACGAGTCCAATTCGTTGTAGCTTGTTGAATGATCCAACACCAAAATGCCGAATGTCTCTACGTCACATTCATCGGATATTGATCGGAAAAATAGTATGTCAATTCGTTCTCAAAGAACACGGCTAGGAATCGACACAATATTTTTCTTCTCTCCTCTTCTTCCTTTTCTTTCTCTCAAAGATGAACAAGACTTGAAGAAAAATTTCTTCTACCTCTTCACATGAATCTCGAGGCTGGAGCACACCTTTTGTGTGTGTGTTTTGCTTTCTCAAATCTTCCCCACAAAATGAAAGACTTACTTTATTATATAACAAAAAATGAGATCGATTATGAGATTTGGAATCTCATTACAAGTCTTCATACTTTGCTATATAAAAATACACCTCACATGTTAGGTAGTAACATGGAAGATGAGGAGAAAGTCACTGATCTTCCATAGTAAATATCTATTGACCTCATCGAAACATGCGCTGAAAGTAGCTGCGTACACATGTAGATTCCTTCTGGATTGATTTGCATTAGCGTGCCCTATCTTTAGGCTTTAGCGTGCGCTAAATGCCATTAAATTGAGTATGCACATGCACGTCGAATGCTGCCGACCACCAGACCCACAGGTCTTGCGTGCGCTAATCTTCACCTTTAGGATGCGCTAATCTTGCATACTAGCGTGCTCTTTGGGTTTCGGTGATAAAAATGAGTTACGCAGCGGAAAATAAACCGGTCCAACCGGATAAAACCAAACCCCAAAAATGGACCGATCAAGTATCGTATAAAAGAATATAAATAACGAGAATGATAATCAAAGAATACTTAACCTCATAGTCCTTTGATAATATATTTCCGAAGGAAAAACCCGAACAACATTTTTTCCGTTACCGACACGAACACGAGTCCAATTCGTTGTAGTTTGTTGAATGATCCAACAGCAAAAATGCCGAATGTCTCTACGTCACACTCATTGGATATTGGTCGGAAAAATAGTATGTCAATTCGTTCTCAAAGAACATGGCTAGGAATCGACACAATATTTTTCTTCTCTCCTCTTCTTCCTTTTCTTTCTCTCAAAGATGAACAAGACATGAAGAAAATTTTCTTCTCCCTCTTCACATGAATCTCGAGGCTGGAGCACACCTTTTGTGTGTGTGTTTTGCTTTCTCAAATCTTCCCCTCAAAATGAAAGACTTACTTTATTATATAGCAAAAAATGAGATCAATTATGAGATTTGGAATCTCATTACAAGTCTTCATACTTTGCTATATAAAAATACACCTCACATGTTAGGTAGTAACATGGAAGATGAGGAGAAAGTCACTGATCTTCCATAGTAAATATCTATTGACCTCATCGAAACATGCGCTGAAAGTAGCTGCGTACACATGTAGACTCCTTCTGGATTGATCTGCATTAGCGTGCCCTATATTTAGGCTTTAGCGTGCGCTAAATGCCATTAAATTGAGTATGCACATGCACGTCGAATGCTGCCGACCACCAGACCCACAGGTCTTGCGTGCGCTAATCTTCACCTTTAGGATGCGCTAATCTTGCATACTAGCATGCTCTTTGGGTTTCGGTGATAAAAATAAGTTACGCAGTGGAAAATAAACCGGTCCAACCGGATAAAACCAAACCCCAAAAACGGACCGATCAAGTATAGTATAAACGAATATAAATAACGAGAATCATAATCAAAGAATACTTACCCTCATAGTCCTTTGATAATATAATCTTCGAAGGAAAAACCCGAACAACATTTTTTCGGTTACCGACACGAACACGAGTCCAATTCGTTGTAGCTTGTTGAATGATCCAACACCAAAAATGCCGAATGTCTCTACGTCACACTCATCGGATATTGATCGGAAAAATAGTATGTCAATTCGTTCTCAAAGAACACGTCTAGGAATCGACACAATATTTTTCTTCTCTCCTCTTCTTCCTTTTCTTTCTCTCAAAGATGAACAAGACTTGAAGAAAAATTTCTTCTCCCTCTTCACATAAATCTCGAGGCTGGAGCACACCTTTTGTGTGTGTGTTTTGCTTTCTCAAATAGTCCCCTCAAAATGAAAGACTTACTTTATTATATAACAAAAAATGAGATCAATTATGAGATTTGGAATCTCATTACAAGTCTTCATACTTTGCTATATCAAAATACACCTCACATGTTAGGTAGTAACATGGAAGGTAGGAGAAAGTCACTGATCTTCCATAGTAAATATCCATTGACCTCATCGAAACATGCACTGAAAGTAGCTGCGTACACATGTAGATTCTTTTTGGATTGATCTGCATTAGCGTGCCCTATATTTAGGCTTTAGCGTGCGCTAAATGTCATTAAATTGAGTATGCACATGCACGTCGAATGCTGCCGACCACCAGACCCACAGGTCTTGCGTGCGCTAATCTTCACCTTTAGCATGCGCTAATCTTGCATACTAGCGTGCTCTTTGGGTTTCGGTGATAAAAATGAGTTACGCAGCGGAAAATAAACCGGTCCAACCGGATAAAACCAAACCCCAAAACGGACCGATCAAGTATAGTATAAACGAATATAAATAACGAGAATGATAATGAAAGAATACTTACCCTCATAGTCCTTTGATAATATAATCTTCGTAGGAAAAACCCGAACAACATTTTTTCGGTTACCGACACGAACACGAGTCCAATTCGTTGTAGCTTGTTGAATGATCCAACACCAAAAATGCCGAATGTCTCTACGTCACACTCATCGGATATTGATCGGAAAAATAGTATGTCAATTCGTTCTCAAAGAACACGGCTAGGAATCGACACAATATTTTTCTTCTCTCCTCTTCTTCCTTTTCTTTCTCTCAAAGATGAACAATACTTGAAGAAAAATTTCTTCTCCCTCTTCACATGAATCTCGAGGCTGGAGCACACCTTTTGTGTGTGTGTTTTGCTTTCTCAAATCTTCCCCTCAAAATGAAAGACTTACTTTATTATATAATAAAAAATGAGATCAATTATGAGATTTGGAATCTCATTACAAGTCTTCATACTTTGCTATATAAAAATACACCTCACATGTTAGGTAGTAACATGGAAGGTGAGGAGAAAGTCAGTGATCTTCCATAGTAAATATCCATTGACCTCACCGAAACATGCGCTGAAAGTATCTGCGTACACATGTAGATTCCTTCTGGATTGATCTGCATTAGCGTGCCCTATATTTAGGCTTTAGCGTGCGCTAAATGCCATTAAATTGAGTATGCACATGCACGTCGAATGCTGCCGACCACCAGACCCACAGGTCTTGCGTGCGCTAATCTTCACCTTTAGCATGCGCTAATCTTGCATACTAGTGTGCTCTTTGGGTTTCGGTGATAAAAATGAGTTACGCAGCGGAAAATAAACCGGTCCAACCGGATAAAACCAAACCCCAAAAATGGACCGATCAAGTATCGTATAAAAGAATATAAATAACGAGAATGATAATCAAAGAATACTTAACCTCATAGTCCTTTGATAATATATTTCCGAAGGAAAAACCCGAACAACATTTTTTCCGTTACCGACACGAACACGAGTCCAATTCGTTGTAGCTTGTTGAATGATCCAACAGCAAAAATGCCGAATGTCTCTACGTCACACTCATTGGATATTGGTCGGAAAAATAGTATGTCAATTCGTTCTCAAAGAACATGGCTAGGAATCGACACAATATTTTTCTTCTCTCCTCTTCTTCCTTTTCTTTCTCTCAAAGATGAACAAGACTTGAAGAAAAATTTCTTCTCCCTCTTCACATGAATCTCGAGGCTGGAGCACACCTTTTGTGTGTGTGTTTTGCTTTCTCAAATCTTCCCCTCAAAATGAAAGACTTACTTTATTATATAACAAAAAATGAGATCAATTATGAGATTTGGAATCTCATTACAAGTCTTCATACTTTGCTATATAAAAATACACCTCACATGTTAGGTAGTAACATGGAAGATGAGGAGAAAGTCACTGATCTTCCATAGTAAATATCTATTGACCTCATCGAAACATGCGCTGAAAGTAGCTGCGTACACATGTAGATTCCTTCTGGATTGATCTGCATTAGCGTGCCCTATCTTTAGGCTTTAGCGTGTGCTAAATGCCATTAAATTGAGTATGCACATGCACGTCGAATGCTGCCGACCACCAGACCCACAGGTCTTGCGTGCGCTAATCTTCACCTTTAGCATGCGCTAATCTTGCATACTAGCGTGCTCTTTGGGTTTTGGTGATAAAAATGAGTTACGCAGCGGAAAATAAATCGGTCCAACCGGATAAAACCAAACCCCAAAAATGGACCGATCAAGTGTCGTATAAACGAATATAAATAATGAGAATGATAATCAAAGAATACTTAACCTCATAGTCCTTTGATAATATAATCTTCGAAGGAAAAACCGGAACAACATTTTTTCGGTTACCGACACGAACACGAGTCCAATTCGTTGTAGCTTGTTGAATGATCCAACACCAAAAATGCCGAATGTCTCTACGTCACACTCATCGGATATTGATCGGAAAAATAGTATGTCAATTCATTCTCAAAGAACACGGCTAGGAATCGACAAAATGTTTTTCTTCTCTCCTCTTCTTCCTTTTCTTTCTCTCATAGATGAACAAGACTTGAAGAAAAATTTCTTCTCCCTCTTCACATGAATCTCGAGGCTGGAGCACACTTTTTGTGTCTGTGTTTTGCTTTCTCAAATGTTCCCCTCAAAATGAAAGACTTACTTTATTATATAACAAAAAATGAGATCAATTATGAAATTTGGAATCTCATTACAACTCGTCATACTTTGCTATATAAAAATACACCTCACATGTTAGGTAGTAACATGGAAGGTGAGGAGAAAGTCACTGATCTTCCATAGTAAATATCTATTGACCTCATCGAAACATGCGCTGAAAGTAGCTGCGTACACATGTAGATTCTTTCTGGATCGATCTGCATTAGCGTGCCCTATCTTTAGGCTTTAGCGTGCGCTAAATGCCATTAAATTGAGTATGCACATGCACGTCGAATGCTGCCGACCACCAGACCCACAGGTCTTGCGTGCGCTAATCTTCACCTTTAGCATGCGCTAATCTTGCATACTAGCGTGCTCTTTGGGTTTCGGTGATGAAAATGAGTTACGCAGTGGAAAATAAACCGGTCCAACCGGATAAAACCAAACCCCAAAAACGGACCGATCAAGTATCGTATAAACGAATATAAATAACGAGAATGATAATCAAAGAATACTTACCCTCATAGTCCTTTGATAATATAATCTTCGAAGGAAAAACCCGAACAACATTTTTTCGGTTACCAACACGAACACGAGTCCAATTCGTTGTAGCTTGTTGAATGATCCAACATTAAAAATGCCGAATGTCTCTACGTCACACTCATCGGATATTGATCGGAAAAATAGTATGCTAATTCGTTCTCAAAGAACATGGCTAGGAATCGACAAAATATTTTTCTTCTCTCCTCTTCTTCCTTTTCTTTCTCTCAAAGATGAACAAGACTTGAAGAAAAATTTCTTCTCCCTCTTCACATGAATCTCGAGGCAGGAGCACACCTTTTGTGTGTGTGTTTTGCTTTCTCAAATCTTCCCCTCAAAATGAAAGACTTACTTTATTATATAACAAAAAATGAGATCAATTATGAGATTTGGAATCTCATGACAAGTCTTTATACTTTGCTATATAAAAATACACCTCACATGTTAGGTAGTAACATGGAAGGTGAGGAGAAAGTCACTGATCTTCCATAGTAAATATCCATTTACCTCATCGAAACATGCGCTGAAAGTAGCTGCGTACACATGTAGATTCCTTCTGGATTGATCTGCATTAGCGTGCCGTATCTTTGGGCTTTAGCGTGCGCTAAATGCCATTAAATTGAGTATGCACATGCACGTCGAATGATGCCGACCACCAGACCCACAGGTCTTGCGTGCGCTAATCTTGCAGATATAGCATGCGCTAATCTTGCATACTAGTGTGCTCTTTGGGTTTCGGTGATAAAAATGAGTTACGCAGCGGAAAATAAACCGGTCCAACCGGATAAAACCAAACCACAAAAACGGGCCGATCAAGTATCGTATAAACGAATATAAATAACGAGAATGATAATCAAAGAATACTTACCCTCATGGTCCTTTGATAATATAATCTTCGAAGGAAAAACCCGAACAACATTTTTTCGGTTACCGACACGAACACGAGTCCAATTTGTTGTAGCTTGTTGAATGATCCAACACCAAAAATGCCGAATGTCTCTACATCTCACTCATCGGATATTGATCGGAAAAATAGTATGTCAATTCGTTCTCAAAGAACACGGCTAGGAATCGACATAATATTTTTCTTCTCTCCTCTTCTTCCTTTTCTTTCTCTCAAAGATGAACAAGACTTGAAGAAAAAATTCTTCTCCCTCTTCACATGAATCTCGAGGCTGGAGCACACCTTTTATGTGTGTGTTTTGCTTTATCAAATCTTCCCCTCAAAATGAAAGACTTACTTTATTATATAACAAAAACTGAGATCAATTATGAGATTTGGAATCTCATTACAAGTCTTCATACTTTGCTATATAAAAATACACCTCACATGTTAGGTAGTAACATGGAAGGTGAGGAGAAAGTCACTGATCTTCCATAGTAAATATCTATTGACCTCATCGAAACATGCGCTGAAAGTAGCTGCGTACACATGTAGATTCCTTCTGGACTGGTCTGCATTAGCGTGCGCTATCTTTAGGCTTTAGCGTACGCTAAATGCCATTAAATTGAGTATGCACATGCACGTCGAATGCTGCCGGCCACTAGACCCACAGGTGTTGCATGCGCTAATCTTTACCTTTAGCATGCGCTAATCTTGCATACTAGCGTGCTCTTTGGGTTTCGGTGATAAAAATGAGTTACGCAGCGGAAAATAAACCGGTCCAACCGGATAAAACCAAACCCCAAAAGCTGACCGATCAAGTATCATATAAACGAATATAAATAACGAGAATGAAAATTAAAGAATACTTACCCTCGTAGTCCTTTGATAATATAATCTTCGAAGGAAAAACCCGAACAACATTTTTTCGGTTACCGACACGGACACGATTCCAATTCGTTGTAGCTTGTTGAATGATCCAACACCAAAAATGCCGAATGTCTCTACGTCACACTCAACGGATATTGATCGGAAAAATAGTATGTCAATTCGTTCTCAAAGATCACGGCTAGGAATCGACACAATATTTTTCTTCTCTCCTCTTCTTCCTTTTCTTTCTCTCAAAGATGAACAAGACTTGAAGAAAAATTTCTTCTCCCTCTTCACATGAATCTCGAGGCTGGAGCACACCTTTTGTGTGTGTGTTTTGCTTTCTCAAATCTTCCCCTCAAAATGAAAGACTTACTTTATTATATAACAAAAAATGAGATCAATTATGAGATTTGGAATCTCATTACAAGTCTTCATACTTTGCTATATAAAAATACACCTCACATGTTAGGTAGTAACATGGAAGGTGAGGAGAAAGTCACTGATCTTCAATAGTAAATATCTATTGACCTCATCGAAACATGCGCTGAAAGTAGCTGCATACACATGTAGATTCCTTCTGGATTGATCTGCATTAGCGTGCCGTATCTTTGGGCTTTAGCGTGCGCTAAATGCCATTAAATTGAGTATGCACATGCACGTCGAATGTTGCCGACCACCAGACCCACAGGTCTTGCGTGCGCTAATCTTCACCTTTAGCATGCGCTAATCTTGCATACTAGTGTGCTCTTTAGGTTTCGGTGATAAAAATGAGTTACGCAGCGGAAAATAAACCGGTCCAACCGGATAAAACCAAACCCCAAAAACGGACCGATCAAGTATCGTATAAACGAATATAAATAACGAGAATGATAATCAAAGAATACTTACCCTCATGGTCCTTTGATAATATAATCTTCGAAGGAAAAACCCGACCAACATTTTTTCGGTTACCGACACGAACACGAGTCCAATTTGTTGTAGCTTGTTGAATGATCCAACACCAAAAATGCCGAATGTCTCTACATCTCACTCATCGGATATTGATCGGAAAAATAGTATGTCAATTCGTTCTCAAAGAACACGGCTAGGAATCGACATAATATTTTTCTTCTCTCCTCTTCTTCCTTTTTTTTCTCTCAAAGATGAACAAGACTTGAAGAAAAAATTCTTCTCCCTCTTCACATGAATCTCGAGGCTGGAGCACACCTTTTATGTGTGTGTTTTGCTTTATCAAATCTTCCCCTCAAAATGAAAGACTTACTTTATTATATAACAAAAACTGAGATCAATTATGAGATTTGGAATCTCATTACAAGTCTTCATACTTTGCTATATAAAAATACACCTCACATGTTAGGTAGTAACATGGAAGGTGAGGAGAAAGTCACTGATCTTCCATAGTAAATATATATTGACCTCATCGAAACATGCGCTGAAAGTAGCTGCGTACATATGTAGATTCCTTCTGGACTGATCTGCATTAGCGTCCGCTATCTTTAGGCTTTAGCGTGCGCTAAATGCCATTAAATTGAGTATGCACATGCACGTCGAATGTTGCCGACCACCAGACCCACAGGTCTTGCGTGTGCTAATATTCACCTTTAGCATGCGCTAATCTTGCATACTAGCGTGCTCTTTGGGTTTCGGTGATAAAAATGAGTTACGCAGCGGAAAATAAACCGGTTCAACCGGATAAAACCAAACCCCAAAAACGGACCGATCAAGTATCGTATAAACGAATATATATATATATATATATATATATATAACGATAATGATAATCAAAGAATACTTACACTCATAGTCCTTTGCTAATATAATCTTCGAAGGAAAAACCCGAACAATATTTTTTCGGTTACCGACACGAACACGAGTCCAATTTGTTGTAGCTTGTTGAATGATCCAACACCAAAAATGCCGAATGTCTCTACATCACACTCAACGGATATTGATCGGAAAAATAGTATGTCAATTCGTTCTCAAAGAACACGGCTAGGAATCGACACAATATTTTTCTTCTCTCCTCTTCTTCCTTTTCTTTTTCTCAAAGATGAACAAGACTTGAAGAAAAATTTCTTCTCCCTCTTCACATGAATCTCGAGGCTGGAGCACACCTTTTGTGTGTGTGTTTTGCTTTCTCAAATCTTCCCCTCAAAATGATAGACTTACTTTATTATATAACAAAAAATGAGATCAATTATGCGATTTGGAATCTCATTACAAGTCTTCATACTTTCCTATATAAAAATACACCTCACATGTTAGGTAGTAACATGGAAGGTGAGGAGAAAGTCACTGATCTTCCATAGTAAATATATATTGACCTCATCGAAACATGCGCTGAAAGTAGCTACGTACATATGTAGATTCCTTCTGGACTGATCTGCATTAGCGTGCGCTATCTTTAGGCTTTAGCGTGCGCTAAATGCCATTAAATTGAGTATGCACATGCACGTCGAATGCTGCCGACCACCAGACCCACAGGTCTTGCGTGCGCTAATATTCACGTTTAGCATGCGCTAATCTTGCATACTAGCGTGCTCTTTGGGTTTCGGAGATAAAAATGAGTTACGCAGCGGAAAATAAACTGGTTCAACTGGATAAAACCAAACCCCAAAAACGGACCGATCAAGTATCGTATAAACGAATATATATATATATATATATATATATATATATATATATATATATATATATATATATATATATATATATATAACGAGAATGATAATCAAAGAATACTTACAATCATAGTCCTTTGATAATATAATCTTCGAAGGAAAAACCCGAACAACATTTTCTCGGTTACCGACACGAACACGAGTCCAATTTGTTGTAGCTTGTTGAATGATCCAACACCAAAAATGCCGAATGTCTCTACGTCTAACTCATCGGATATTGATCGGAAAAATAGTATGTCAATTCATTCTCAAAGAACACAGCTAGGAATCGACATAATATTTTTCTTCTCTCCTCTTCTTCCTTTTCTTTCTCTCAAAGATGAACAAGACTTGAAGAAAAAATTCTTCTCCCTCTTCACATGAATCTCGAGGCTGGAGCACACCTTTTATGTGTGTGTTTTGCTTTATCAAATCTTCCCCTCAAAATGAAAGACTTACTTTATTATATAACAAAAACTGAGATCAATTATGAGATTTGGAATCTCATTACAAGTCTTCATACTTTGCTATATAAAAATACACCTCACATGTTAGGTAGTAACATGGAAGGTGAGGAGAAAGTCACTGATCTTCCATAGTAAATATCTATTGACCTCATCGAAACATGCACTGAAAGTAGCTACGTACACATGTAGATTCCTTCTGGACTGGTCTGCATTAGCGTGCGCTATCTTTAGGCTTTAGCGTGCGCTAAATGCCATTAAATTGAGTATGCACATGCACGTCGAATGCTACCGGCCACTAGACCCACAGGTCTTGCGTGCGCTAATCTTTACCTTTAGCATGCGCTAATCTTGCATACTAGCGTGCTCTTTGGGTTTCGGTGATAAAAATGAGTTACGCAGCGGAAAATAAACCAGTCCAACCGGATAAAAACAAACCCCAAAAGCTGACCGATCAAGTATCATATAAACGAATATAAATAACGAGAATGAAAATTAAAGAATACTTACCCTCATAGTCCTTTGATAATATAATCTTCGAAGGAAAAACCCGAACAACATTTTTTCGGTTACCGACACGGACACGATTCCAATTTGTTGTAGCTTGTTGAATGATCCAACACCAAAAATGCCGAATGTCTCTACGTCACACTCATCGGATATTGATCGGAAAAATAGTATGTCAATTCGTTCTCAAAGAACACGGCTAGGAATCGACACAATATTTTTCTTTTCTCCTCTTCTTCCTTTTCTTTCTCTCAAAGATGAACAAGACTTGAAGAAAAATTTCTTCTCCCTCTTCACATGAATCTCGAGGCTGGAGCACACCTTTTGTGTGTGTGTTTTGCTTTCTCAAATCTTCCTCTCAAAATGAATGACTTACTTTATTATATAACAAAAAATGAGATCAATTATGAGATTTGGAATCTCATTACAAGTCTTCATACTTCGCTATATAAAAATACACCTCACATGTGAGGTAGTAACATGGAAGGTGAGGAGAAAGTCACTGATCTTCAATAGTAAATATCTATTGACCTCATCGAAACATGCGCTGAAAGTAGCTGCATACACATGTAGATTCCTTCTGGATTGATCTGCATTAGCGTGCCGTATCTTTGGGCTTTAGCGTGCGCTAAATGCCATTAAATTGAGTATGCACATGCACGTCGAATGATGCCGACCACCAGACCCACAGGTCTTGCGTGCGCTAATCTTGCAGATATAGCATGCGCTAATCTTGCATACTAGTGTGCTCTTTGGGTTTCGGTGATAAAAATGAGTTACGCAGCGGAAAATAAACCGGTCCAACCGGATAAAACCAAACCACAAAAACGGGCCGATCAAGTATCGTATAAACGAATATAAATAACGAGAATGATAATCAAAGAATACTTACCCTCATGGTCATTTGATAATATAATCTTCGAAGGAAAAACCGAACAACATTTTTGATTCTGAAACCACGAACACGAGTCCAATTTGTTGTAGCTTGTTGAATGATCCAACACCAAAAATGCCGAATGTCTCTACATCTCACTCATCGGATATTGATCGGAAAAATAGTATGTCAATTCGTTCTCAAAGAACACGGCTAGGAATCGACATAATATTTTTCTTCTCTCCTCTTCTTCCTTTTCTTTCTCTCAAAGATGAACAAGACTTGAAGAAAAAATTCTTCTCCCTCTTCACATGAATCTCGAGGCTGGAGCACACCTTTTATGTGTGTGTTTTGCTTTATCAAATCTTCCCCTCAAAATGAAAGACTTACTTTATTATATAACAAAAACTGAGATCAATTATGAGATTTGGAATCTCATTACAAGTCTTCATACTTTGCTATATAAAAATACACCTCACATGTTAGGTAGTAACATGGAAGGTGAGGAGAAAGTCACTGATCTTCCATAGTAAATATCTATTGACCTCATCGAAACATGCACTGAAAGTAGCTGCGTACACATGTAGATTCCTTCTGGACTGGTCTGCATTAGCGTGCGCTATCTTTAGGCTTTAGCGTACGCTAAATGCCATTAAATTGAGTATGCACATGCACGTCGAATGCTGCCGGCCACTAGACCCACAGGTGTTGCATGCGCTAATCTTTACCTTTAGCATGCGCTAATCTTGCATACTAGCGTGCTCTTTGGGTTTCGGTGATAAAAATGAGTTACGCAGCGGAAAATAAACCGGACCAACCGGATAAAACCAAACCCCAAAAGCTGACCGATCAAGTATCATATAAACGAATATAAATAACGAGAATGAAAATTAAAGAATACTTACCCTCGTAGTCCTTTGATAATATAATCTTCGAAGGAAAAACCCGAACAACATTTTTTCGGTTACCGACACGGACACGATTCCAATTCGTTGTAGCTTGTTGAATGATCCAACACCAAAAATGCCGAATGTCTCTACGTCACACTCATCGGATATTGATCGGAAAAATAGTATGTCAATTCGTTCTCAAAGATCACGGCTAGGAATCGACACAATATTTTTCTTCTCTCCTCTTCTTCCTTTTCTTTCTCTCAAAGATGAACAAGACTTGAAGAAAAACTTCTTCTCCCTCTTCACATGAATCTCGAGGCTGGAGCACACCTTTTGTGTGTGTGTTTTGCTTTCTCAAATCTTCCCCTCAAAATGAAAGACTTACTTTATTATATAACAAAAAATGAGATCAATTATGAGATTTGGAATCTCATTACAAGTCTTCATACTTTGCTATATAAAAATACACCTCACATGTTAGGTAGTAACATGGAAGGTGAGGAGAAAGTCACTGATCTTCAATAGTAAATATCTATTGACCTCATCGAAACATGCGCTGAAAGTAGCTGCATACACATGTAGATTCCTTCTGGATTGATCTGCATTAGCGTGCCGTATCTTTGGGCTTTAGCGTGCGCTAAATGCCATTAAATTGAGTATGCACATGCACGTCGAATGTTGCCGACCACCAGACCCACAGGTCTTGCGTGCGCTAATCTTCACCTTTAGCATGCGCTAATCTTGCATACTAGTGTGCTCTTTAGGTTTCGGTGATAAAAATGACTTACGCAGCGGAAAATAAACCGGTCCAACCGGATAAAACCAAACCCCAAAAACGGACCGATCAAGTATCGTATAAACGAATATAAATAACGAGAATGATAATCAAAGAATACTTACCCTCATGGTCCTTTGATAATATAATCTTCGAAGGAAAAACCCGACCAACATTTTTGATTCTGACACGAACACGAGTCCAATTTGTTGTAGCTTGTTGAATGATCCAACACCAAAAATGCCGAACGTCTCTACATCTCACTCATCGGATATTGATCGGAAAAATAGTATGTCAATTCGTTCTCAAAGAACACGGCTAGGAATCGACATAATATTTTTCTTCTCTCCTCTTCTTCCTTTTTTTTCTCTCAAAGATGAACAAGACTTGAAGAAAAAATTCTTATCCCTCTTCACATGAATCTCGAGGCTGGAGCACACCTTTTATGTGTGTGTTTTGCTTTATCAAATCTTCCCCTCAAAATGAAAGACTTACTTTATTATATAACAAAAACTGAGATCAATTATGAGATTTGGAATCTCATTACAAGTCTTCATACTTTGCTATATAAAAATACACCTCACATGTTAGGTAGTAACATGGAAGGTGAGGAGAAAGTCACTGATATTCCATAGTAAATATATATTGACCTCATCGAAACATGCGCTGAAAGTAGCTGCGTACATATGTAGATTCCTTTTGGACTGATCTGCATTAGCGTCCGCTATCTTTAGGCTTTAGCGTGCGCTAAATGCCATTAAATTGAGTATGCACATGCACGTCGAATGTTGCCGACCACCAGACCCACAGGTCTTGCGTGCGCTAATATTCACCTTTAGCATGCGCTAATCTTGCATATTAGCGTGCTCTTTGGGTTTCGGTGATAAAAATGAGTTACGCAGCGGAAAATAAACCGGTTCAACCGGATAAAACCAAACCCCAAAAACGGACCGATCAAGTATCGTATAAACGAATATATATATAACGATAATGATAATCAAAGAATACTTACACTCATAGTCCTTTGATAATATAATCTTCGAAGGAAAAACCCGAACAATATTTTTTCGGTTACCGACACGAACACGAGTCCAATTTGTTGTAGCTTGTTGAATGATCCAACACCAAAAATGCCGAATGTCTCTACGTCTCGCTCATCGGATATTGATCGGAAAAATAGTATGTCAATTCGTTCTCAAAGAACACGGCTAGGAATCGACATAATATTTTTCTTCTCTCCTCTTCTTCCTTTTCTTTCTCTCAGAGATGAACAAGACTTGAAGAAAAAATTCCTCTCCCTCTTCACATGAATCTCGAGGCTGGAGCACACCTTTTATGTGTGTGTTTTGCTTTATCAAATCTTCCCCTCAAAATGAAAGACTTACTTTATTATATAACAAAAACTGAGATCAATTATGAGATTTGGAATCTCATTACAAGTCTTCATACTTTGCTATATAAAAATACACCTCACATGTTAGGTAGTAACATCGAAGGTGAGGAGAAAGTCACTGATCTTCCATAGTAAATATCTATTGACCTCATCGCAACATGCACTGAAAGTAGTTGCGTACACATGTAGATTCCTTCTGGACTGGTCTGCATTAGCGTGCGCTATCTTTAGGCTTTAGCGTGCGCTAAATGCCATTAAATTGAGTATGCACATGCACGTCGAATGCTGCCGGCCACTAGACCCACAGGTCTTGCGTGCGCTAATCTTTACCTTTAGCATGCGCTAATCTTGCATACTAGCGTGTTCTTTAGGTTTCGGTGATAAAAATGAGTTACGCAGCGGAAAATAAACCGGTCCAACCGGATAAAACCAAACCCCAAAAGCTGACCGATCAAGTATCGTATAAACGAATATAAATAACGAGAATGAAAATCAAAGAATACTTACCCTCATAGTCCTTTGATAATATAATCTTTGAAGGAAAAACCCGAATAACATTTTTTCGGTTACCGACACGAACACGAGTCCAATTCGTTGTAGCTTGTTGAATGATCCAACACCAAAAATGCAAAATGTCTCTACGTCACACTCATCAGATATTGATCGGAAAATAGCATGTCAATTCGTTCTCAAAGAACACGGTGAGGAATCGACACAATATTTTTCTTCTCTCCTCTTCTTCCTTTTCTTTCTCTCAAAGATGAACAAGACTTGAAGAAAAATTTCTTCTCCCTCTTCACATGAATCTCGAGGCTGGAGCACACCTTTTGTGTGTGTGTTTTGCTTTCTCAAATCTTCCCCTCAAAATGAAAGACTTACTTTATTATATAACAAAAAATGAGATCAATTATGAGATTTGGAATCTCATTACAAGTCTTCATACTTTGCTATATAAAAATACACCTCACATGTTAGGTAGTAACATGGAAGGTGAGGATAAAGTCACTGATCTTCAATAGTAAATATCTATTGACCTCATCGAAACATGCGCTGAAAGTAGTTGCATACACATGTAGATTCCTTCTGGATTGATTTGCATTAGCGTGCCGTATCTTTGGGCTTTAGCGTGCGCTAAATGCCATTAAATTGAGTATGCACATGCACGTCGAATGCTGCCGACCACCAGACCCACAGGTCTTGCGTGCGCTAATCTTCACCTTTAGCATGCGCTAATCTTGCATACTAGCGTGCTCTTTGGGTTTCGGTGATAAAAATGAGTTACGCAGCGGAAAATAAACCGGTCCAACCGGATAAAACCAAACCCCAAAAGCTGACCGATCAAGTATCGTATAAACGAATATAAATAACGAGAATGAAAATCAAAGAATACTTACCCTCATAGTCCTTTGATAATATAATCTTCGAAGGAAAAACCCGAACAACATTTTTTCGGTTACCGACACGAACACGAGTCCAATTCGTTGTAGCTTGTTGAATGATCCAACACCAAAAATGCAGAATGTCTCTACGTCACACTCAACGGATATTGATCGGAAAAATAGTATGTCAATTCGTTCTCAAAGAACACGGCTAGGAATCGACACAATATTTTTCTTCTCTCCTCTTCTTCCTTTTCTTTCTCTCAAAGATGAACAAGACTTGAAGAAAAATTTATTCTCCCTCTTCACATGAATCTCGAGGCTGGAGCACACCTTTTTTGTGTGTGTTTTGCTTTCTCAAATCTTCCCCTCAAAATGAAAGACTTACTTTATTATATAACAAAAAATGAGATCAATTATGCGATATGGAATCTCATTACAAGTCTTCATACTTTGCTATATAAAAATACACCTCACATGTTAGGTAGTAACATGGAAGGTGAGGAGAAAGTCACTGATCTTCCATAGTAAATATCTATTGACCTCATCAAAACATGCGCTGAAAGTAGTTGCGTACATATGTAGATTCCTTCTGGACTGACCTACATTAGCGTGCCCTATCTTTAGGCTTTAGCGTGCGCTAAATGCCATTAAATTGAGTATGCACATGCACGTCGAATGCTGCCGACCACCAGACCCACAGGTCTTGCGTGCGCTAATCTTCACCTTTAGCATGCGCTAATCTTGCATACTAACGTGCTCTTTGGGTTTCGGTGATAAAAATGAGTTACGCAGCGGAAAATAAACCGGTCCAACCGGATAAAACCAAACCCCAAAAATGGACCGATCAAGTATCGTATAAACGAATATAAATAACGAGAATGATAATCAAAGAATACTTACCCCCATGGTCCTTTGATAATATAATCTTCGAAGGAAAAACCCGAACAACATTTTTTCGGTTACCGACACGAACACGAGTCCAATTTGTTGTAGCTTGTTGAATGATCCAACACCAAAAATGCCGAATGTCTCTACGTCTCACTCATCGGATATTGATCAGAAAAATAGTATGTCAATTCGTTCTCAAAGAACACGGCTAGGAATCGACATAATATTTTTCTTCTCTCCTCTTCTTCCTTTTCTTTCTCTCAAAGATGAACAAGACTTGAAGAAAAAATTCTTCTCCCTCTTCACATGAATCTCGAGGCTGGAGCACTCCTTTTATGTGTGTGTTTTGCTTTATCAAATCTTCCCCTCAAAATGAAAGACTTACTTTATTATATAAAAAAAACTGAGATCAATTATGAGATTTGGAATCTCATTACAAGTCTTCATACTTTGCTATATAAAAATACACCTCACATGTTAGGTAGTAACATGGAAGGTGAGGAGAAAGTCACTGATCTTCCATAGTAAATATCTATTGACCTCATCGAAACATGCGCTGAAAGTAGCTGCGTTCACATGTAGATTCCTTCTGGACAGATCTGCATTAGCGTGCGCTATCTTTAGGCTTTAGCGTGCGCTAAACACCATTAAATTGAGTATGCACATGCACGTCGAATGATGCCGACCACCAGACCCATTGTGTATTGCGTGCGCTAATATTCACCTTTAGCATGCGCTAATCTTGCATACTAGCGTGCTCTTTGGGTTTCGGTGATAAAAATGAGTTACGCAATGGAAAATAAACCGGTTCAACCGGATAAAACCAAACCCCAAAACGGACCGATCAAGTATCGTATAAATGAATATATATATATATATATATATATATATATATATATATATATATATATATATATATATATATATAACGAGAATGATAATCAAAGAATACTTACACTCATAGTCCTTTGATAATATAATCTTGAAGGAAAACCCGAACAACATTTTTTCTAAGCACGACACGAACACGAGTCCAATTTGTTGTAGCTTGTTGAATGATCCAACACCAAAAATGCCGAATGTCTCTACGTCTCACTCATCGGATAGTGATCGGAAAAATAGTATGTCAATTCATTCTCAAAGAACACGGCTAGGAATCGACATAATATTTTTCTTCTCTCCTCTTCTTCCTTTTCTTTCTCTCAAAGATGAACAAGACTTGAAGAAAAAATTCTTCTCCCTCTTCACATGAATCTCGAGGCTGGAGCACACCTTTTATGTGTGTGTTTTGCTTTATCAAATCTTCCCCTCAAAATGAAAGACTTACTTTATTATATAACAAAATCGAGATCAATTATGAGATTTGGAATCTCATTACAAGTCTTCATACTTTGATATATAAAAATACACCTCACATGTTAGGTAGTAACATGGAAGGTGAGGAGAAAGTCACTGATCTTCCATAGTAAATATCTATGGACCTCATCGAAAAATGCGCTGAAAGTAGCTGCGTTCACATGTAGATTCCTTCAGGCGGATCTGCATTAGCGTGCGCTATCTTTAGGCTTTAGCGTGCGCTAAACGCCATTAAATTGAGTATGCACATGCACGTCGAATGATGCCGACCACGGACCCAGTGTCTTGCGTGCGCTAATCTTCACCTTTAGCATGCGCTAATCTTGCATACTAGCGTGCTCTTTGGGTTTCGGTGATAAAAATGAGTTACGCAGCGGAAAATAAACCGGTCCAACCGGATAAAACCAAACCCCAAAAACGGACTAATCAAGTATCGTATAAACGAATATAAATAACCAGAATGATAATCAAAGAATACTTACCCTCATAGTCCTCTGATAATATAATCTTCGAAGGAAAAACCCGAACAACATTTTTTCAGTTACCGACACGAACACAAGTCCAATTCGTTGTAGCTTGTTGAATGATCCAACACCAAAAATGCCGAATGTCTCTACGTCACACTCATCGGATATTGATCGGAAAAATAGTATGTCAATTCGTTCTCAAAAAACAAGGCTAGGAATCGACACAATATTTTTCTTCTCTCCTCTTCTTGTTTTTCTTTTTCTCAAAGATGAACAAGACTTGAAGAAAAATTTATTCTCCCTCTTCACATGAATCTCGAGGATGGAGCACACCTTTTGTGTGTGTGTTTTGCTTTATCAAATCTTCCCCTCAAAATGAAAGACTTACTTTATTATATAACAAAAACTGAGATCAATTATGAGATTTGGAATCTCATTACAAGTCTTCATACTTTGCTATATAAAAATACACCTCACATGTTAGGTAGTAACATGGAAGGTGAGGAGAAAGTCACTGATCTTCCATAGTAAATATCTATTGACCTCATCGAAACATGCGCTGAAAGTAGCTGCGTTCACATGTAGATTCCTTCTGGACAGATCTGCATTAGCGTGCGCTATCTTTAGGCTTTAGCGTGCGCTAAACACCATTAAATTGAGTATGCACATGCACGTCGAATGATGCCGACCACCAGACCCACAGGTATTGCGTGCGCTAATATTCACCTTTAGCATGCGCTAATCTTGCATACTAGCGTGCTCTTTGGGTTTCGGTGATAAAAATGAGTTACGCAGCGGAAAATAAACCGGTTCAACCGGATAAAACCAAACCCCAAAAACGGACCGATCAAGTATCGTATAAATGAATATATATATATATATATATATATATATATATATATATATATATATATATATATATATATATAACGAGAATGATAATCAAAGAATACTTACACTCATAGTCCTTTGATAATATAATCTTCGAAGGAAAAACCCGAACAACATTTTTTCGGTTACCGACACGAACACGAGTCCAATTTGTTGTAGCTTGTTGAATGATCCAACACCAAAAATGCCGAATGTCTCTACGTCTCACTCATCGGATAGTGATCGGAAAAATAGTATGTCAATTCGTTCTCAAAGAACACGGCTAGGAATCGACATAATATTTTTCTTCTCTCCTCTTCTTCCTTTTCTTTCTCTCAAAGATGAACAAGACTTGAAGAAAAAATTCTTCTCCCTCTTCACATGAATCTCGAGGCTGGAGCACACCTTTTATGTGTGTGTTTTGCTTTATCAAATCTTCCCCTCAAAATGAAAGACTTACTTTATTATATAACAAAAACTGAGATCAATTATGAGATTTGGAATCTCATTACAAGTCTTCATACTTTGATATATAAAAATACACCTCACATGTTAGGTAGTAACATGGAAGGTGAGGAGAAAGTCACTGATCTTCCATAGTAAATATCTATGGACCTCATCGAAAAATGCGCTGAAAGTAGCTGCGTTCACATGTAGATTCCTTCTGGGCAGATCTGCATTAGCGTGCGCTATCTTTAGGCTTTAGCGTGCGCTAAACGCCATTAAATTGAGTATGCACATGCACGTCGAATGATGCCGACCACCAGACCCACAGGTCTTGCGTGCGCTAATCTTCACCTTTAGCATGCGCTAATCTTGCATACTAGCGTGCTCTTTGGGTTTCGGTGATAAAAATGAGTTACGCAGCGGAAAATAAACCGGTCCAACCGGATAAAACCAAACCCCAAAAACGGACTAATCAAGTATCGTATAAACGAATATAAATAACCAGAATGATAATCAAAGAATACTTACCCTCATAGTCCTCTGATAATATAATCTTCGAAGGAAAAACCCGAACAACATTTTTTCAGTTACCGACACGAACACAAGTCCAATTCGTTGTAGCTTGTTGAATGATCCAACACCAAAAATGCCGAATGTCTCTACGTCACACTCATCGGATATTGATCGGAAAAATAGTATGTCAATTCGTTCTCAAAAAACAAGGCTAGGAATCGACACAATATTTTTCTTCTCTCCTCTTCTTGTTTTTCTTTTTCTCAAAGATGAACAAGACTTGAAGAAAAATTTATTCTCCCTCTTCACATGAATCTCGAGGATGGAGCACACCTTTTGTGTGTGTGTTTTGCTTTCTCAAATCTTCCCCTCAAATTGAAAGACTTACTTTATTATATAACAAAAAATGAGATCAATTATGAGATTTGGAATCTCATTACAAGTCTTCATACTTTGCCATATAAAAATACACCTCACATGTTAGGTAGTAACATGGAAGGTGAGGAGAAAGTCACTGATCTTCCATACTAAATATCTATTGACCTCATCGAAACATGCGCTGAATGTAGCTGCGTACACATGTAGATTCCTTCTGGATTGATCTGCATTAGCGTGCCCTATCTTTAGGCTTTAGCGTGCGCTAAATGCCATTAAATTGAGTATCCAGATGCACGTCGAATGCTGCCGACCACCAGACCCACAGGTCTTGCGTGCGCTAATCTTAACCTTTAGCATGTGTTAATCTTGCATACTAGCGTGCTCTTTGGGTTTCGGTGATAAAAATGAGTTACGCAGCGGAAAATAAACCGGTCCAACCGGATAAAACCAAACCCCAAAAACGGACCGATCAAGTATCGTATAAACGAATATAAATAACGAGAATGATAATCAAAGAATACTTACCCTCATAGTCCTTTGATAATATAATCTTCGAAGGAAAAACCCGAACAACATTTTTTCGGTTACCGACACGAACACGAGTCCAATTCGTTGTAGCTTGTTGAATGATCCAACACCAAAAATGCAGAATGTCTCTACGTCACACTCAACGGATATTGATCGGAAAAATAGTATGTCAATTCGTTCTCAAAGAACACGGCTAGGAATCGACACAATATTTTTCTTCTCTCCTCTTCTTCCTTTTCTTTCTCTCAAAGATGAACAAGACTTGAAGAAAAATTTATTCTCCCTCTTCACATGAATCTCGAGGCTGGAGCACACCTTTTTTGTGTGTGTTTTGCTTTCTCAAATCTTCCCCTCAAAATGAAAGACTTACTTTATTATATAACAAAAAATGAGATCAATTATGCGATATGGAATCTCATTACAAGTCTTCATACTTTGTTATATAAAAATACACCTCACATGTTAGGTAGTAACATGGAAGGTGAGGAGAAAGTCACTGATCTTCCATAGTAAATATCTATTGACCTCATCAAAACATGCACTGAAAGTAGGTGCGTACATATGTAGATTCCTTCTGGACTGACCTGCATTAGCGTGCCCTATCTTTAGGCTTTAGCGTGCGCTAAATGCCATTAAATTGAGTATGCACATGCACGTCGAATGCTGCCGACCACCAGACCCACAGGTCTTGCGTGCGCTAATCTTCACCTTTAGCATGCGCTAATCTTGCATACTAGCGTGCTCTTTGGGTTTCGGTGATAAAAATGAGTTACGCAGCGGAAAATAAACCGGTCCAACCGGATAAAACCAAACCCCAAAAATGGACCGATCAAGTATCGTATAAACGAATATAAATAACGAGAATGATAATCAAAGAATACTTACCCTCATGGTCCTTTGATAATATAATCTTCGAAGGAAAAACCCGAACAACATTTTTTCGGTTACCGACACGAACACGAGTCCAATTTGTTGTAGCTTGTTGAATGATCCAACACCAAAAATGCCGAATGTCTCTACGTCTCACTCATCGGATATTGATCAGAAAAATAGTATGTCAATTCGTTCTCAAAGAACACGGCTAGGAATCGACATAATATTTTTCTTCTCTCCTCTTCTTCCTTTTCTTTCTCTCAAAGATGAACAAGACTTGAAGAAAAAATTCTTCTCCCTCTTCACATGAATCTCGAGACTGGAGCACACCTTTTATGTGTGTGTTTTGCTTTATCAAATCTTCCCCTCAAAATGAAAGACTTACTTTATTATAAAACAAAAACTGAGATCAATTATGAGATTTGGAATCTCATTACAAGTCTTCATACTTTGCTATATAAAAATACACCTCACATGTTAGGTAGTAACATGGAAGGTGAGGAGAAAGTCACTGATCTTCCATAGTAAATATCTATTGACCTCATCGAAACATGCGCTGAAAGTAGCTGCGTTCACATGTAGATTCCTTCTGGACAGATCTGCATTAGCGTGCGCTATCTTTAGGCTTTAGCGTGCGCTAAACACCATTAAATTGAGTATGCACATGCACGTCGAATGATGCCGACCACCAGACCCACAGGTATTGCGTGCGCTAATATTCACCTTTAGCATGCGCTAATCTTGCATACTAGCGTGCTCTTTGGGTTTCGGTGATAAAAATGAGTTACGCAGCGGAAAATAAACCGGTTCAACCGGATAAAACCAAACCCCAAAAATGGACCGATCAAGTATCGTATAAATGAATATATATATATATAACGAGAATGATAATCGAAGAATACTTACACTCATAGTCCTTTGATAATATAATCTTCGAAGGAAAAACACGAACAACATTTTTTCGGTTACCGACACGAACACGAGTCTAATTTGTTGTAGCTTGTTGAATGATCCAACACCAAAAATGCCGAATGTCTCTACGTCTCACTCATCGGATAGTGATCGGAAAAATAGTATGTCAATTCGTTCTCAAAGAACACGGCTAGGAATCGACATAATATTTTTCTTCTCTCCTCTTCTTCCTTTTCTTTCTCTCAAAGATGAACAAGACTTGAAGAAAAAATTCTTCTCCCTCTTCACATGAATCTCGAGGCTGGAGCACACCTTTTATGTGTGTGTTTTGCTTTATCAAATCTTCCCCTCAAAATGAAAGACTTACTTTATTATATAACAAAAACTGAGATCAATTATGAGATTTGGAATCTCATTACAAGTCTTCATACTTTGATATATAAAAATACACCTCACATGTTATGTAGTAACATGGAAGGTGAGGAGAAAGTCACTGATCTTCCATAGTAAATATCTATGGACCTCATCGAAAAATGCGCTGAAAGTAGCTGCGTTCACATGTAGATTCCTTACGGATGATTCGCATTAGCGTGCGCTATCTTTAGGCTTTAGCGTGCGCTAAACGCCATTAAATTGAGTATGCACATGCACGTCGAATGATGCCGACCACCTGACCCACAGGTCTTGCGTGCGCTAATCTTCACCTTTAGCATGCGCTAATCTTGCATACTAGCGTGCTCTTTGGGTTTCGGTGATAAAAATAAGTTACGCAGCAGAAAATAAACCGGTCCAACCGGATAAAACCAAACCCCAAAAACGGACTAATCAAGTATCGTATAAACGAATATAAATAACCAGAATGATAATCAAAGAATACTTACCCTCATAGTCCTCTGATAATATAATCTTCGAAGGAAAAACCCGAACAACATTTTTTCAGTTACCGACACGAACACAGGTCCAATTCGTTGTAGCTTGTTGAATGATCCAACACCAAAAATGCCGAATGTCTCTACGTCACACTCATCGGATATTGATCGGAAAAATAGTATGTCAATTCGTTCTCAAAGAACAAGGCTAGGAATCGACACAATATTTTTCTTCTCTCCTCATTCTCCCTCTTCACATGAATCTCGAGGATGGAGCACACCTTTTGTGTGTGTGTTTTGCTTTTCTCAAATCTTCCCCTCAAAATGAAAGACTTATTTTATTATATAACAAAAAAATGAGATCAATTATGAGATTTGGAATCTCATTACAAGTCTTCATACTTTGCCATATAAAAATACACCTCACATGTTAGGTAGTAACATGGAAGGTGAGGAGAAAGTCACTGATCTTCCATACTAAATATCTATTGACCTCATCGAAACATGCGCTGAATGTAGCTGCGTACACATGTAGATTCCTTCTGGATTGATCTGCATTAGCGTGCCCTATCTTTAGGCTTTAGCATGCGCTAAATGCCATTAAATTGAGTATCCAGATGCACGTCGAATGCTGCCGACCACCAGACCCACAGGTCTTGCGTGCGCTAATCTTCACCTTTAGCATGTGTTAATCTTGCATACTAGCGTGCTCTTTGGGTTTCGGTGATAAAAATGAGTTAGGCAGCGGAAAATAAACCGGTCCAACCGGATAAAACCAAACCCCAAAAACGGACCGATCAAGTATCGTATAAACGAATATAAATAAGGAGAATGATAATCAAAGAATACTTACCCTCATAGTCCTTTGATAATATAATCTTCGAAGGAAAAACCCGAACAACATTTTTTCGGTTACCGACACGAACACGAGTCCAATTCGTTGTAGCTTGTTGAATGATCCAACACCAAAAATGCAGAATGTCTCTACGTCACACTCAACGGATATTGATCGGAAAAATAGTATGTCAATTCGTTCTCAAAGAACACGGCTAGGAATCGACACAATATTTTTCTTCTCTCCTCTTCTTCCTTTTCTTTCTCTCAAAGATGAACAAGACTTGAAGAAAAATTTATTCTCCCTCTTCACATGAATCTCGAGGCTGGAGCACACCTTTTTTGTGTGTGTTTTGCTTTCTCAAATCTTCCCCTCAAAATGAAAGACTTACTTTATTATATAACAAAAAATGAGATCAATTATGCGATATGGAATCTCATTACAAGTCTTCATACTTTGTTATATAAAAATACACCTCACATGTTAGGTAGTAACATGGAAGGTGAGGAGAAAGTCACTGATCTTCCATAGTAAATATCTATTGACCTCATCAAAACATGCGCTGAAAGTAGTTGCGTACATATGTAGATTCCTTCTGGACTGACCTGCATTAGCGTGCCCTATCTTTAGGCTTTAGCGTGCGCTAAATGCCATTAAATTGAGTATGCACATGCACGTCGAATGCTGCCGACCACCAGACCCACAGGTCTTGCGTGCGCTAATCTTCACCTTTAGCATGCGCTAATCTTGCATACTAGCGTGCTCTTTGGGTTTCGGTGATAAAAATGAGTTACGCAGCGGAAAATAAACCGGTCCAACCGGATAAAACCAAACCCCAAAAATGGACCGATCAAGTACCGTATAAACGAATATAAATAACGAGAATGATAATCAAAGAATACTTACCCTCATGGTCCTTTGATAATATAATCTTCGAAGGAAAAACCCGAACAACATTTTTTGATTCTGACACGAACACGAGTCCAATTTGTTGTAGCTTGTTGAATGATCCAACACCAAAAATGCCGAATGTCTCTACGTCTCACTCATCGGATATTGATCAGAAAAATAGTATGTCAATTCGTTCTCAAAGAACACGGCTAGGAATCGACATAATATTTTTCTTCTCTCCTCTTCTTCCTTTTCTTTCTCTCAAAGATGAACAAGACTTGAAGAAAAAATTCTTCTCCCTCTTCACATGAATCTCGAGACTGGAGCACACCTTTTATGTGTGTGTTTTGCTTTATCAAATCTTCCCCTCAAAATGAAAGACTTACTTTATTATAAAACAAAAACTGAGATCAATTATGAGATTTGGAATCTCATTACAAGTCTTCATACTTTGCTATATAAAAATACACCTCACATGTTAGGTAGTAACATGGAAGGTGAGGAGAAAGTCACTGATCTTCCATAGTAAATATCTATTGACCTCATCGAAACATGCGCTGAAAGTAGCTGCGTTCACATGTAGATTCCTTCTGGACAGATCTGCATTAGCGTGCGCTATCTTTAGGCTTTAGCGTGCGCTAAACACCATTAAATTGAGTATGCACATGCACGTCGAATGATGCCGACCACCAGACCCACAGGTATTGCGTGCGCTAATATTCACCTTTAGCATGCGCTAATCTTGCATACTAGCGTGCTCTTTGGGTTTCGGTGATAAAAATGAGTTACGCAGCGGAAAATAAACCGGTTCAACCGGATAAAACAACACCCCAAAAACTGACCGATCAAGTATCGTATAAATGAATATATATATATATATATATATATATATATATATATATATATATAACGAGAATGATAATCAAAGAATACTTACACTCATAGTCCTTTGATAATATAATCTTCGAATTATAAACACGAACACCATTTTTTCGATTCTGACACGAACACGAGTCCAATTTGTTGTAGCTTGTTGAATGATCCAACACCAAAAATGCCGAATGTCTCTACGTCTCACTCATCGGATAGTGATCGGAAAAATAGTATGTCAATTCGTTCTCAAAGAACACGGCTAGGAATCGACATAATATTTTTCTTCTCTCCTCTTCTTCCTTTTCTTTCTCTCAAAGATGAACAAGACTTGAAGAAAAAATTCTTCTCCCTCTTCACATGAATCTCGAGGCTGGAGCACACCTTTTATGTGTGTGTTTTGCTTTATCAAATCTTCCCCTCAAAATGAAAGACTTACTTTATTATATAACAAAAACTGAGATCAATTATGAGATTTGGAATCTCATTACAAGTCTTCATACTTTGATATATAAAAATACACCTCACATGTTATGTAGTAACATGGAAGGTGAGGAGAAAGTCACTGATCTTCCATAGTAAATATCTATGGACCTCATCGAAAAATGCGCTGAAAGTAGCTGCGTTCACATGTAGATTCCTTCTGGACAGATCTGCATTAGCGTGCGCTATCTTTAGGCTTTAGCGTGCGCTAAACGCCATTAAATTGAGTATGTACATGCACGTCGAATGATGCCGACCACCAGACCCACAGGTCTTGCGTGCGCTAATCTTCACCTTTAGCATGCGCTAATCTTGCATACTAGCGTGCTCTTTGGGTTTCGGTGATAAAAATGAGTTACGCAGCAGAAAATAAACCGATCCAACCGGATAAAACCAAACCCCAAAAACGGACTAATCAAGTATCGTATAAACGAATATAAATAACCAGAATGATAATCAAAGAATACTTACCCTCATAGTCCTCTGATAATATAATCTTCGAAGGAAAAACCCGAACAACATTTTTTCAGTTACCGACACGAACACAGGTCCAATTCGTTGTAGCTTGTTGAATGATCCAACACCAAAAATGCCGAATGTCTCTACGTCACACTCATCGGATATTGATCGGAAAAATAGTATGTCAATTCGTTCTCAAAGAACAAGGCTAGGAATCGACACAATATTTTTCTTCTCTCCTCTTCTTGTTTTTCTTTTTCTGAAAGATGAACAAGACTTGAAGAAAAATTTATTCTCCCTCTTCACATGAATCTCGAGGATGGAGCACACCTTTTGTGTGTGTGTTTTGCTTTTCTCAAATCTTCCCCTCAAAATGAAAGACTTATTTTATTATATAACAAAAAAATGAGATCAATTATGAGATTTGGAATCTCATTACAAGTCTTCATACTTTGCCATATAAAAATACACCTCACATGTTAGGTAGTAACATGGAAGGTGAGGAGAAAGTCACTGATCTTCCATACTAAATATCTATTGACCTCATCGAAACATGCGCTGAATGTAGCTGCGTACACATGTAGATTCCTTCTGGATTGATCTGCATTAGCGTGCCCTATCTTTAGGCTTTAGCGTGCGCTAAATGCCATTAAATTGAGTATCCAGATGCACGTCGAATGCTGCCGACCACTAGACCCACAGGTCTTGCGTGCGCTAATCTTCACCTTTAGCATGTGTTAATCTTGCATACTAGCGTGCTCTTTGGGTTTCGGTGATAAAAATGAGTTACGCAGCGGAAAATAAACCGGTCCAACCGGATAAAACCAAACCCCAAAAACGGACCGATCAAGTATCGTATAAACGAATATAAATAACGAGAATGATAATCAAAGAATACTTACCCTCATAGTCCTTTGCTAATATAATCTTCGAAGGAAAAACCCGAACAACATTTTTTCGGTTACCGACACGAACACGAGTCCAATTCGTTGTAGCTTGTTGAATGATCCAACACCAAAAATGCAGAATGTCTCTACGTCACACTCAACGGATATTGATCGGAAAAATAGTATGTCAATTCGTTCTCAAAGAACACGGCTAGGAATCGACACAATATTTTTCTTCTCTCCTCTTCTTCCTTTTCTTTTTCTCAAACATGAACAAGACTTGAAGAAAAATTTATTCTCCCTCTTCACATGAATCTCGAGGCTGGAGCACACCTTTTGTGTGTGTGTTTTGCTTTCTCAAATCTTCCCCTCAAAATGAAAGACTTACTTTATTATATAACAAAAAATGAGATCAATTATGCGATATGGAATCTCATTACAAGTCTTCATACTTTGCTATATAAAAATACACCTCACATGTTAGGTAGTAACATGGAAGGTGAGGAGAAAGTCACTGATCTTCCATAGTAAATATCTATTGACCTCATCAAAACATGCGCTGAAAGTAGCTGCGTACATATGTAGATTCCTTTTGGACTGACCTGCATTAGCGTGCGCTATCTTTAGGCTTTAGCGTGCGCTAAATGCCATTAAATTGAGTATGCACATGCACGTCGAATGCTGCCGACCACCAGAGCCACAGGTCTTGCGTGCGCTAATCTTCACCTTTAGCATGCGCTAATCTTGCATACTAGCGTGTTCTTTGGGTTTCGGTGATAAAAATGAGTTACGCAGCAGAAAATAAACCGGTCCAACCGGATAAAACCAAACCCCAAAAACGGACCGATCAAGTATCCTATAAACGAATATAAATAACGAGAATAATAATCAAAGAATACTTACCCTCATAGTCCTTTGATAATATAATCTTCGAAGGAAAAACCCGAACAACATTTTTTCGGTTACCGACACGAACACGAGTCCAATTCGTTGTAGCTTGTTGAATGATCCAACACCAAAAATGCCGAATGTCTCTACGTCTCACTCATCGGATAGTGATCGGAAAAATAGTATGTCAATTCGTTCTCAAAGAACACGGCTAGGAATCGACATAATATTTTTCTTCTCTCCTCTTCTTCCTTTTCTTTCTCTCAAAGATGAACAAGACTTGAAGAAAAAATTCTTTTCCCTCTTCACATGAATCTCGAGGCTGGAGCACACCTTTTATGTGTGTGTTTTGCTTTATCAAATCTTCCCCTCAAAATGAAAGACTTACTTTATTATATAACAAAAACTGAGATCAATTATGAGATTTGGAATCTCATTACAAGTCTTCATACTTTGATATATAAAAATACACCTCACATGTTAGGTAGTAACATGGAAGGTGAGGAGAAAGTCACTGATCTTCCATAGTAAATATCTATGGACCTCATCGAAAAATGCGCTGAAAGTAGCTGCGTTCACATGTAGATTCCTTCTGGACAGATCTGCATTAGCGTGCGCTATCTTTAGGCTTTAGCGTGCGCTAAACGCCATTAAATTGAGTATGCACATGCACGTCGAATGATGTCGACCACCAGACCCACAGGTCTTGCGTGCGCTAATCTTCACCTTTAGCATGCGCTAATCTTGCATACTAGCGTGCTCTTTGGGTTTCGGTGATAAAAATGAGTTACGCAGCGGAAAATAAACCGGTCCAACCGGATAAAACCAAACCCCAAAAACGGACTAATCAAGTATCGTATAAACGAATATAAATAACCAGAATGATAATCAAAGAATACTTACCCTCATAGTCCTCTGATAATATAATCTTCGAAGGAAAAACCCGAACAACATTTTTTCAGTTACCGACACGAACACAAGTCCAATTCGTTGTAGCTTGTTGAATGATCCAACACCAAAAATGCCGAATGTCTCTACGTCACACTCATCGGATATTGATCGGAAAAATAGTATGTCAATTCGTTCTCAAAGAACAAGGCTAGGAATCGACACAATATTTTTCTTCTCTTCTCTTCTTGTTTTTCTTTTTCTCAAAGATGAACAAGACTTGAAGAAAAATTTATTCTCCCTCTTCACATGAATCTCGAGGATGGAGCACACCTTTTGTGTGTGTGTTTTGCTTTCTCAAATCTTCCCCTCAAATTGAAAGACTTACTTTATTATATAACAAAAAATGAGATCAATTATGAGATTTGGAATCTCATTACAAGTCTTCATACTTTGCCATATAAAAATACACCTCACATGTTAGGTAGTAACATGGAAGGTGAGGAGAAAGTCACTGATCTTCCATACTAAATATCTATTGACCTCATCGAAACATGCGCTGAATGTAGCTGCGTACACATGTAGATTCCTTCTGGATTGATCTGCATTAGCGTGCCCTATCTTTAGGCTTTAGCGTGCGCTAAATGCCATTAAATTGAGTATCCAGATGCACGTCGAATGCTGCCGACCACCAGACCCACAGGTCTTGCGTGCGCTAATCTTCACCTTTAGCATGTGTTAATCTTGCATACTGGCGTGCTCTTTGGGTTTCGGTGATAAAAATGAGTTACGCAGCGGAAAATAAACCGGTCCAACCGGATAAAACCAAACCCCAAAAACGGACCGATCAAGTATCGTATAAACGAATATAAATAACGAGAATGATAATCAAAGAATACTTACCCTCATAGTCCTTTGCTAATATAATCTTCGAAGGAAAACCCGAACAACATTTTTTTTCTGACACGAACACGAGTCCAATTCGTTGTAGCTTGTTGAATGATCCAACACCAAAAATGCAGAATGTCTCTACGTCACACTCAACGGATATTGATCGGAAAAATAGTATGTCAATTCGTTCTCAAAGAACACGGCTAGGAATCGACACAATATTTTTCTTCTCTCCTCTTCTTCCTTTTCTTTTTCTCAAACATGAACAAGACTTGAAGAAAAATTTATTCTCCCTCTTCACATGAATCTCGAGGCTGGAGCACACCTTTTGTGTGTGTGTTTTGCTTTCTCAAATCTTCCCCTCAAAATGAAGGACTTACTTTATTATATAACAAAAAATGAGATCAATTATGCGATATGGAATCTCATTACAAGTCTTCATACTTTGCTATATTAAAATACACCTCACATGTTAGGTAGTAACATGGAAGGTGAGGAGAAAGTCACTGATCTTCCATACTAAATATCTATTGACCTCATCGAAACATGCGCTGAATGTAGCTGCGTACACATGTAGATTCCTTCTGGATTGATCTGCATTAGCGTGCCCTATCTTTAGGCTTTAGCGTGCGCTAAATGCCATTAAATTGAGTATCCAGATGCACGTCGAATGCTGCCGACCACCAGACCCACAGGTCTTGCGTGCGCTAATCTTCACCTTTAGCATGTGTTAATCTTGCATACTAGCGTGCTCTTTGGGTTTCGGTGATAAAAATGAGTTACGCAGCGGAAAATAAACCGGTCCAACCGGATAAAACCAAACCCCAAAAACGGACCGATCAAGTATCGTATAAACGAATATAAATAACGAGAATGATAATCAAAGAATACTTACCCTCATACTCCTTTGCTAATATAATCTTCGAAGGAAAAACCGGAACAAAAATTTTTCGGTTACCGACACGAACACGAGTCCAATTTGTTGTCGCTTGTTGAATGATCCAACACCAAAAATACCGAATGTCTCTACGTCACAATCATAGGATATTGATCCGAAAAATAGTATGTCAATTCGTACTCAAAGAACACGGCTAGGAATCGACACAATATTTTTCTTCTCTCCTCTTCTTTCTTTTCTTTCTCTCAAATATGAACAAGACTTGAAGAAAAATTTCTTCTCACTCTTCACATGAATCTCGAGGCTGGAGCACACCTTTTGTGTGTGTGTTTTGCTTTCTCAAATCTTCCCCTCAAAATGAAAGACTTACTTTATTATATAACAAAAAATGAGATCAATTATGAGATTTGGAATCTCATTACAAGTCTTCATACTTTGCTATATAAAAATACACCTCACATGTTAGGTAGTAACATGGAAGGTGAGGAGAAAGTCATTGATCTTCCATAGTAAATATCTATTGACCTCATCGAAACATGCGCTGAAAGTAGCTGCGTACACATGTAGATTCCTTCTGGACTGATCTGCATTAGCATGCGCTATCTTTTGGCTTTACCGTGCGCTAAATGCCATTAAATTGAGTATGCACATGCACGTCGAATGATGCTGACCACCAGACCCATAGGTCTTGCATGCGCTAATATTCACCTTTAGCATGCGCTAATCTTGCATACTAGCATGCTCTTTGGGTTTCGGTGATAAAAATGAGTTACGCAGCGGAAAATAAACCGGTCCAAACGGATAAAACCAAACCCCAAAAATGGACCGATCAAGTATCGTATAAACGAATATAAATAACGAGAATGATAATCAAGGAATACTTACCCTCACATTACTTTGATAATATAATCTTCGAAGGAAAAACCTGAACAACATTTTTTCGGTTACCGACACGAACACGAGTCCAATTCATTGTAGCTTGTTGAATGATCCAACACCAAAAATTCCGAATGTCTCTACGTCACACTTATCGGATATTGATCGGAAAAATAGTATGTCAATTCGTTCTCAAAGAACACGGCTAGGTATCGACACTATATTTTTCTTCTCTCTTCTTCTTCCTTTTCTTTCTCTCAAAGATGAACAAGACTTGAAGAAAAATTTCTTCTCCCTCTTCACATGAATCTCGAGGCTGGAGCACACCTTTTGTGTGTGTGTTTTGCTTTCTCAAATCTTCCCCTCAAAATTAAAGACTTAATTTATTATATAACAAAAAATGAGATCAATTATGAGATTTGGAATCTCATTACAAGTCTTCATACTTCGCTATATAAAAATACACCTCACATGTTAGGTAGTAACATGGAATGTGAGGAGAAAGTCACTGATCTTCCATAGTAAATATCTATTGACCTCATCGAAACATGCACTGAAAGTAGCTGCGTACACATGTAGATTCCTTGTGGATTGATCTGCATTAGCGTGCCCTATCTTTAGGCTTTAGCGTGCGCTAAATGCCATTAAATTGAGTATGCACATGCACGTCGAATGCTGCCGACCACCAGACCCACAGGTCTTGCGTGCGCTAATATTCACCTTTAGCATGCGCTAATCTTGCATACTAGCGTGCTCTTTGGGTTTCGGTGATAAAAATGAGTTACGCAGCGGAAAATAAACCGATTCGACCGGATAAAACCAAACCCCAAAAACGGACCGATCAAGTATCGTATAAACGAATATATATAACGAGAATGATAATTAAAGAATACTTACACTCATAGTCCTTTGATAATATAATCTTCCAAGGAAAAACCCGAACAACATTTTTTCGGTTACCGACACGAACACGAGTCCAATTTGTTGTAGCTTGTTGAATGATCCAACACCAAAAATGCCGAATGTCTCTACGTCTTACTCATCGGATATTGATCGGAAAAATAGTATGTCAATTCGTTCTCAAAGAACACGGCTAGGAATCGACATAATATTTTTCTTCTCTCCTTTTCTTTCTCTCAAAGATGAACAAGACTTGAAGGAAAAATTCTTCTCCCTCTTCACATGAATCTCGAGGCTGGAGCACACCTTTTATGTGTGTGTTTTGCTTTATCAAATCTTCCCCTCAAAATGAAAGACTTACTTTATTATATAACAAAAACTGAGATCAATTATGAGATTTGGAATCTCATTACAAGTCTTCATACTTTGCTATATAAAAATACACCTCACATGTTAGGTAGTAACATGGAAGGTGAGTAGAAAGTCATTGATCTTTCATAGTAAATATTTATTGACCTCATCGAAACATGCGCTGAAAGTAGCTGCGTACACATGTAGATTCCTTCTGGATAGATCTGCATTAGCGTGCGCTATCTTTAGGCTTTACCGTGAGTTAAACGCCATTAAATTGAGTATGCACATGCACGTCGAATGATGCCGACCACCAGACCCACAGGTCTTGCGTGCGCTAATCTTCACCTTTAGCATGCGCTAATCTTACATACTAGCGTGGTCTTTGGGTTTCGGTGATAAAAATGAGTTACGCAGCGGAAAATAAACCGGTCCAACCGGATAAAACCAAATCCCAAAAACGGACTGATCAAGTATCATATAAACGAATATAAATAACGAGAATGATAATCAAAGAATACTTACCCTCATAGTCCTCTGATAATATAATCTTCGAAGGAAAAACCCGAACAACATTTTTTTAGTTACCGACATGAACACGAGTCCAATTCGATGTAGCTTGTTGAATGATCCAACACCAAAAATGCCGAATGTCTCTACGTCACACTCATCGGATATTGATCGGAAAAATAGTATGTCAATTCGTTCTCAAAGAACACGGCTAGGAATCGACACAATATTTTTCTTCTCTCCTCTTCTTCCTTTTCTTTCTCTCAAAGATGAACAAGACTTGAAGAAAAATTTCTTCTCCCTCTTCACATGAATCTCGAGGCTGGAGCACACCTTTTGTGTGTGTGTTTTGCTTTCTCAAATATTCCCCTCAAAATGAAAGACTTATTTTATTATATAACAAAAAATGAGATCAATTATGAGATTTGGATTCTCATTACAAGTCTTCATACTTTGCTATATAAAAATACACCTCACATGTTAGGTAGTAACATGGAAGGTGAGGAGAAATTCACTGATCTTCCATAGTAAATATCTATTGACCTCATCGAAACATGCGCTGAAAGTAGCTGCGTACATATGTAGATTCCTTCTGGATTGATCTGCATTAGCGTGCACTATCTATAGGCTTTAGCGTGCGCTAAATGCCATTAAATTGAGTATGCACATGCACGTCGAATGATGCTGACCACCAGACCCACAGGTCTTGCGTGCGCTAATCTTCACCTTTAGCATGCGCTAATCTTGCATACTAGCGTGCTCTTTGGGTTTCGGTGATAAAAATGAGTTACGCAGCGGAAAATAAACCGGTCCAACCGGATAAAACCAAACCCCAAAAATGGACCGATCAAGTATCGTATAAACGAATATAAATAACGAAAATGATAATCAAGGAATACTTACCCTCATAGTCCTTTGATAATATAATCTTCGAAGGAAAAACCCGAACAACATTTTACGGTTACCGACACGAACACGAGTCCAATTTGTTGTAGCTTGTTGAATGATCCAACACCAAAAATGCCGAATGTCTCTACGTCACAGTCATCGGATATTGATCGGAAAAATAGTATGTCAATTCGTTCTCAAAGAACACGGCTAGGAATCGACACAATATTTTTCTTCTCTCCTCTTCTTCCCTTTCTTTCTCTCAAAGATGAACAAGACTTGAAGAAAAATTTCTTCTCACTCTTCACATGAATCTCGAGGCTGGAGCACAGCTTTTATGTGTGTGTTTTGCTTTCTCAAATCTTCCCCTCAAAATGAAAGACTTACTTTATTATATAACAAAAAATGAGATCAATTATGAGATTTGGAATCTCATTACAAGTCTTCATACTTTGCTATATAAAAATACACCTCACATGTTAGGTAGTAACATGGAAGGTGAGGAGAAAGTCACTGATCTTCCATAGTAAATATCTATTGACCTCATCGAAGCATGCGCTGAAAGTAGCTGCGTACACATGTAGATTCCTTCTGGATAGATCTTCATTAGCGTGCGCTATCTTTAGGCTTTAGCATGCGCTAAATGCCATTAAATTGAGTATGCACATGCCCGTCGAATGATGCCGACCATCAGACCCACAGGTCTTGCGTGCGCTAATCTTGCATACTAGCGTGCTCTTTGGGTTTCGGTGATAAAAATGAGTTACGCATCGGAAAGTAAACCGGTCCAACCGGATAAAGCCAAACCCCAAAAACAGACTGATCAAATATCGTATAAATGAATATAAATAACGAGAATGATAATCAAAGAATACTTACCCTCATAGTCCTTTGATAATATAATCTTCGAAGGAAAAACCCGAACAACATTTTTTCAGTTACCGACACGAACACGAGTCCAATTCGTTGTAGCTTGTTGAATGATCCCAACACCAAAAATGCCGAATGTCTCTAAGTCACACTCATCGGATATTGATCGGAAAAATAGTATGTCAATTCGTTCTCAAAGAACACAGCTAGGAATCGACACAATATTTTTCTTCTCTCCTCTTCTTTCTTTTCTTTCTCTCAAAGATGAACAAGACTTGAAGAAAAATTTCTTCTCCCTCTTCACATGAATCTCGAGGCTGGAGCACACCTTTTGTGTGTGTGTTTTGCTTTCTCAAATCTTCCCCTCAAAATGAAAGACTTATTTTATTATATAACAAAAAATGAGATCAATTATGAGATTTGGATTCTCATTACAAGTCTTCATACTTTGCTATATAAAAATACACCTCACATGTTAGGTAGTAACATGGAAGGTGAGGAGAAAGTCACTGATCTTCCATAGTAAATATCTATCGACCTCATCGAAACATGCGCTGAAAGTAGCTGCGTACACATGTAGATTCCTTCTGGATAGATCTGCATTAGCGTGCGCTATCTTTAGGCTTTACCGTGAGTTAAACGCCATTAAATTGAGTATGCACATGCACGTCGAATGATGCCGACCACCAGACCCACAGGTCTTGCGTGCGCTAATATTCACCTTTAGCATGCGCTAATCTTGCATACTAGCGTGGTCTTTGGGTTTCGGTGATAAAAATGAGTTACGCAGCGGAAAATAAACCGGTCCAACCAGATAAAACCAAATCCCAAAAACGGACTGATCAAGTATCATATAAACGAATATAAATAACGAGAATGATAATTAAAGAATACTTACCCTCATAGTCCTCTGATAATATAATCTTCGAAGGAAAAACCCGAACAACATTTTTTTAGTTACCGACATGAACACGAGTCCAATTCGATGTAGCTTGTTGAATGATCCAACACCAAAAATGCCGAATGTCTCTACGTCACACTCATGGATATTGATCGGAAAAATAGTATGTCAATTCGTTCTCAAAGAACACGGCTAGGAATCGACACAATATTTTTCTTCTCTCCTCTTCTTCCTTTTCTTTCTCTCAAAGATGAACAAGACTTGAAGAAAAATTTCTTCTCCCTCTTCACATGAATCTCGAGGCTGCAGCACACCTTTTGTGTGTGTGTTTTGCTTTCTCAAATATTCCCCTCAAAATGAAAGACTTATTTTATTATATAACAAAAAATGAGATCAATTATGAGATTTGGATTCTCATTACAAGTCTTCATACTTTGCTATATAAAAATACACCTCACATGTTAGGTAGTAACATGGAAGGTGAGGAGAAAGTCACTGATCTTCCATAGTAAATATCTATTGACCTCATCGAAACATGCGCTGAAAGTAGCTGCGTACATATGTAGATTCCTTCTGGATTGATCTGCATTAGCGTGCACTATCTATAGGCTTTAGCGTGCGCTAAATGCCATTAAATTGAGTATGCACATGCACGTCGAATGATGCTGACCACCAGACCTACAGGTCTTGCGTGCGCTAATCTTCACCTTTAGCATGCGCTAATCTTGCATACTAGCGTGCTCTTTGGGTTTCGGTGATAAAAATGAGTTACGCAGCGGAAAATAAACCGGTCCAACCGGATAAAACCAAACCCCAAAAATGGACCGATCAAGTATCGTATAAACGAATATAAATAACGAAAATGATAATCAAGGAATACGTACCCTCATAGTCCTTTGATAATATAATCTTCGAAGGAAAAACCCGAACAACATTTTACGGTTACCGACACGAACACGAGTCCAATTTGTTGTAGCTTGTTGAATGATCCAACACCAAAAATGCCGAATGTCTCTACGTCACAGTCATCGGATATTGATCGGAAAAATAGTATGTCAATTCGTTCTCAAAGAACATGGCTAGGAATCGACACAATATTTTTCTTCTCTCCTCTTCTTCCCTTTCTTTCTCTCAAAGATGAACAAGACTTGAAGAAAAATTTATTCTCACTCTTCACATGAATCTCGAGGCTGGAGCACACCTTTTATGTGTGTGTTTTGCTTTCTCAAATCTTCCCCTCAAAATGAAAGACTTACTTTATTATATAACAAAAAATGAGATCAATTATGAGATTTGGAATCTCATTACAAGTCTTCATACTTTGCTATATAAAAATACACCTCACATGTTAAGTAGTAACATGGAAGGTGAGGAGAAAGTCACTGGTCTTCCATAGTAAATATCTATTGACCTCATCGAAGCATGCGCTGAAAGTAGCTGCGTACACATGTAGATTCCTTCTGGATAGATCTTCATTAGCGTGCGCTATCTTTAGGCTTTAGCATGCGCTAAATGCCATTAAATTGAGTATGCACATGCCCGTCGAATGATGCCGACCATCAGACCCACAGGTCTTGCGTGCGCTAATCTTGCATACTAGCGTGCTCTTTGGGTTTCGGTGATAAAAATGAGTTACGCATCGGAAAATAAACCGGTCCAACCGGATAAAGCCAAACCCCAAAAACAGACTGATCAAATATCGTATAAATGAATATAAATAACGAGAATGATAATCAAAGAATACTTACCCTCATAGTCCTTTGATAATATAATCTTCGAAGGAAAAACCCGAACAAAATTTTTTCAGTTACCGACACGAACACGAGTCCAATTCGTTGTAGCTTGTTGAATGATCCCAACACCAAAAATGCCGAATGTCTCTAAGTCACACTCATCGGATATTGATCGGAAAAATAGTATGTCAATTCGTTCTCAAAGAACACGGCTAGGAATCGACACAATATTTTTCTTCTCTCCTCTTCTTTCTTTTCTTTCTCTCAAAGATGAACAAGACTTGAAGAAAAATTTCTTCTCCCTCTTCACATGAATCTCGAGGCTGGAGCACACCTTTTATGTGTGTTTTGCTTTCTCAAATCTTCCCCTCAAAATGAAAGACTTATTTTATTATATAACAAAAAATGAGATCAATTATGAGATTTGGATTCTCATTACAAGTCTTCATACTTTGCTATATAAAAATACACCTCACATGTTAGGTAGTAACATGGAAGGTGAGGAGAAAGTCACTGATCTTCCATAGTAAATATCTATTGACCTCATCGAAACATGCGCTGAAAGTAGCTGCGTACATATGTAGATTCCTTCTGGATTGATCTGCATTAGCGTGCGCTAAATGCCATTAAATTGAGTATGCACATGCACGTCGAATGCTGCTGATCACCAGACCCACAGGTCTTGCGTGCGCTAAACTTCACCTTTAGCATGCGCTAATCTTGTATACTAGCGTGCTCTTTGGGTTTCGGTGATAAAAATGAGTTACGCAGCGGAAAATAAACCGGTCCAACCGGATAAAACCAAACCCCAAAAACGGACCGATCAAGTATCGTATAAACGAATATAAATAACAAAAATGATAATCAAGGAATACTTACCCTCATATTCCTTTGATAATATAATCTTCGAAGGAAAAATCCGAACAACATTTTTCGGTTACCGACACGAACACGAGTCCAATTTGTTAGCTTGTTGAATGATCCAACACCAAAAATGCCGAATGTCTCTACGTCACAGTCATCGGATATTGATTGGAAAAATAGTATGTGATAAGTGGTAATTTTACCACATTTTTCTAGGATTTTATACTAGGTTTTTATCTCGTTTCGTGATTAATGTGCTCGTATTTGGCTTATTTATGATTAGTCGAGCCGTATTACGCGTTTGGGTTGGTTTTAGTGTGTTTGCAGGTTTTTAGAGCCAAAAGGACCCAAAACGAGACAAAGGACCGAGAGTCGAGTCAAACGGACGGAAGAAACGGATTTTTGCAAGAGACAGATGAACCTATCGGGCCAGCCTATCGGCCGATAGGTGCGTCCGAAAGGTGTCCAGGCCCTATCAAGTGAAGTCGACCGACGAACCAACTATCGGGCAAGCTATCGGCCGATAGGTGCATCCGATAGGCTGCTCCACGGGATCTCGTGTTTTGACGGATTGTGACTCTTTTGGATAGATTTTGTTTCCTAGATTAGGCCCAATCGGGATTTTAACTCCCATAGGATATATAGACCTCCCCCTAGACCTAGTTGAAGATCTTTCATCATTCTTTTTCATCCTTTATAATCTTTTGCACTCTTTGACATATTTTCGGAAGATTAATTCCTTGGAGACTAGAATTTTTTGGAGAGCAGAATTATTATTGTTTTTCGGAGATTGAAGACTCAGAGTTCATCCGTAAGGGTTGTAATCTCTCTTTTCATATTAATAATATGCATTCTCCATCTATTTCTTGTTTAATTTCAATTATGTCTGGCTAAATTCATTGATTGATTCTAGGGTTAGTAATTTTAATTGATATTCACATGATGTTCCTTTGATTGCCTTTTTACCTTTCATCCTAGGCTTGTGTTCAAGATGTGTTAAATCTCATGCTAGATTAAAGGGCCCTTAATCGATGCATGTTAGCTAATTAATTTTGCCCAGAAGGATTAATTAATTAGTGGAAATACTTGATGCACAATATGATTTGATCTTAAGACCTAAGTGGAGTAAGATAAATCATAGATAAATAAGTTGGTGCTTTTTAAGTGATTTAAATTCTTTGAGTCCTGGCGGGGAAAAGGGTTTAAATTAACTATCTTTCTAGGTTGCCTTGATCGGAATTCTAGATCGGCTGAGTGATTATTTCTAGGATTGAATTAAAATTTGGGGAGAAGGAATCAAGTGAATGGATTGTGTGAACTCAATTAGATGATACTACCCTAGGATCAATTAGCTTTCAACTTGTGATTTTATCTCGCTAATTTGCTTTATTTGCTTGATTTAGATAATTCATCTTTTATTTAATTTTTATTTTTCGATTTTTAAAGTTAGATAATTAGAAACAAACCAAATTTTCGGATTCCTAAAAAGCAGTCAAATTTTGAATAGAGTTATTTCCTTTATTTTCGACATATCAATTCCCTTGGGTTCGATACCTTGGAAATACTTCGAGGTTTTACAAATTTTAAAATTGATCGGATTTGAAAACCATACTACGCGAATTCTAGCAATCAATTTTTGGCGCCGTTGCCGGGGAATTGATAGAAAACTAAAAGGGATAATTCGAAAAAGAAGAGATTGTTACTTTAGGTTGTTTACTATTATTATTAATATTCGATCTCGTTTCCTCACATCTTGTTTTCTCTTCCTTGTAGGCGGTGCATTATCACAAGATCCCAAGGAAAGGACTTATTTCCTTTGGATCCGGAAATCGAGAAGTCTTTGAGGAGGAAGAAGCAAGAAGCGAGAACCGAGACTATTTCTATACCTTTCGTTGATACCATGGCCGGCATTGTTGACCCACCACTAGAACTCGCTCGTCCCGAGAAGATCCCTTTGAATGCCCGCTTTCGACCTAAGCTGGACGATTATCAAGAAGGAGGTTGGGGGAAGATTGATGCCAACAACTTCGGGCTTAAGCCGTCCCTCATCGCTACGGTGAAGTCTCAAACATACGGAGGAGGAGTTAATGAAGATCCAAACGCTCATCTTGAGTCGTTTTTGGACATATGTGCCACCATCAAGCAAAACGGAGTGCCTCCGGATGTCATTAAGCTCCGCCTATTCCGGTTCTCCTTAGAAGACGATGCGCTAGATTGGTACAAGAGCCTAGATCGGAAGGAAATTGGTACTTGGAGAGAGATGACTCGGTTGTTCTTAGCACAGTTCTATCCTCCTTCGAAGGTGCAAAAACAAATCAACGATATCTTGCAATTCGAGCAATATGAGGATGAATACTTATACGAGGCATGGATCCGATTTAAGAAGCTACTTCGCAAATGCCCACAGCATGGAATTGACAAGGAGGAAATCTACATTCGGTTTTATCGGGGTTTGACGAGGAAGGCTAGACGAGAGTTGGACTATTCCTCGAAAGGGGGATTTCTTGCTAACGATTATGAAGAGGCCAAGAATCTCATCGAGCTAGCGGTCAACATTGATTACGAGGAGGTGACCGATAGGAAGATGACGAGAAGAAAGGTCTTATCCGGTGACGAGGACGCCTACGTGAGATTTGAAGGCAAAATTTGAAAGACAACAAAAAGAGCTTGAGATGCTAAAAAAGAAGACTTTGGGAGTCAATGCAGTTTTTGAAGAGCTAAACGAGCCTATTGCAATTGAGGAGGATGCAAATTATGTGCAAGGAGGAAACTTCCGGCAAGGGGGAAATTGGGGGAACTATTATCCGAACAATCGAAACCACCCTAATTTCTCTTATGCCAACCCGAACAATGCTCTTCAGCCACCACCGGGATTTAACGTGAAAAACGGGGTTATTCAAGAGCCGATTGCTAATACACCGATGGAAGAGATGTTGGAACGGTTAGAGGCGAGCCAAAAAGATTTTATTTATAAAGTAGACAAGAGGTTCGGGGCTCTCGAGCATAGTGTGACATCTACTGGAAACTAAGTGATAGCCTTGACAAAGCAGATGTCGATGGTGGAGACCCAAATGAGTCAAATGGCGAACGCCCAAGCCGGATTTCATAAGCCGGGCCATTTTCCGAGCAGCACCGAGACCAACCCGAAGACGCAACAATGCAACACAATCGAGCTTCGGAGTGGGACAAGGTACAGTAACCATGGGGCTGAAATTGAGGAATCTGGAAACAAGGATGTACTAGAAACGGGAGCCAAGAACGAGAAGGAAGATGCAACGCAGCAGGACTATCGGCCAAGACTATCGGCCGATATGCCCACCCGATACCCAGACAGAATGCCAGCAGTTGAGCCTATCGACCCCCCTATCGGTCGAAAGGCTCCTGTAGGTTCGAATGTGAAGGATTTTGAGGTAAAAGCTCCATTTCCACAGCGATTGGCCAAGTCGAGATATGATGAAAAGCTTCAACGGTTTATCAACATTTTTCAAAAGGTGAATATCAACATTCCACTTCTAGACGCTTTGAGAGACATGCCGGGGTACGTTAAATTCTTGAAAGACGCTGTGGCAAGCAAGAGGAAGTTGGCGAAGTTTGAAACAATAAATTTGACAGAGGAGTGTAGCGCTATCATTCAAAACAAGCTTCCGCTCAAGCAGAAGGATCCGAGACGTTTTACTTTTACATGCATGATTGGCGACCAAACGTTCAGTAATGTGTTGTGTGATCTCGGGGCAAGCATCAATCTTATGCCTCTATCCATCTTTAAGAGGTTGAAGATTGGGGAGATGAAGCCGACTACCATTTCTCTACTCATGGCGGACCGGTCGATCTCTTATCCGAGGGGAGTTGTGGAGGATGTGTTCGTTAGAGTCCAACACTTAGTCTTCCCGGCCGATTTCGTAGTTCTTGATATGCCCGAGGACGAGAATCAACCATTGATCTTTGGGAGACCGTTTCTAGCGACGGGGAGAGCACTTATCGACGTCCAGGAGGGTGATCTTACCTTCCGGGTTAATGATCAAAATCTGAAAATTTCCATCTATGACGCGATGAAGAAGTCCGAGGATGCGCCCGAGGAATGTTATGCAATTGAGTCTATTATGCCGCCCCCGACCGACTTGTTGGAGCATTGCATTTCACACTCCATTTACTCACATTCCGATGTTGAAGAAATTTACGAGGAATTGCCAGAGTATGTTCGAATGTTGGAGGCGAACGAGTTTCGATCTAATGAGAGGGACGTATGCTATCTTGATATCAACAAACCCGTTCAAGGGGGAGTTGTCGCTAAGGACCCGGAATAAATGAGGTATCGTCTAGCTAAAGACGTTAAACGTAGCACTTGTTGGGAGGTAACCCACCGTATGTATATTAGTTCGTTTTATTCGTTTGTTTTCGATTTTTTTCGTTTGCGTGATTTTTGTAGTTTCTAGTTTCTTAGTAGCTTTGTTAGTTTTGTTAAGTTCTAATCCATGCACGCTGAATTTTGGATACTTGCAGGTCTTTAATCGTCATATCCAAGCAAAAACGGGACCAAGTGTGCGAAATAGAAAAAAGTTGAAAAAAAATTTTGAGACAGACGATCCTATCGGGCGAGCCTATCGGCCGATAGGCTGAGGAAAATTAAAAAAATTTAATGTTACAAGCAGTGGTCGATAGGCAGACCCTATCGACCGATATCATGACCCGATATGAGGTACGTAAGTTTCAGTAGTTCCTATCGACCCAGCCTATCGGCCGATAGGCCTGCCCGATAGGACATACCCGGCCCAGTATCCGCTTCGACCCGGTTGATTAATACCCCCTTTTATACACTTCTCCCACCCGTTTTTCACACACACACACACCTATCGGACGATAGAACGAAAGGGGCGATTTTTTTCTACTTTTCTTCCTTCAAAACTCGATCAAGGTACTTAATTTCGACAGTTAATCCTCTTGTTTTTCAATTCTATACATGTTTTGAAGCATTTTGACGGATTCTTTTTGGAGTTTTGTTGAATTTCGAATTGGCGATCCATTTTTTGGGGGCTTTTGTTAGACTTTGATGTTCTGTGAATTTTATGCCCGATTGTTGATAGAATCTTGATGGAAACATGTTATCTATGCTTGATTGTTCATGGGTACTTCGAATTGGGGGATTAATTGATGAAATTGAACGAATTTTGAAAAAAAAACCCCAAATTGGAAGAACCCTAATTTCGAATTTGTTGAAATTGGGTAAATTTGTTGAATTGAATTGTTAATTGGGATTGATATGAGTTGAATTGTTGATGAATTAGATTGGATTGGAGAGAATTTGCCCTAATATGATCGTAGTGTGTTGTTTTGTTATTGTGGGTTGTGATTTTGATCCTTTGAATATGAAATGGGAGTCTAAGTTTGGGGAGGTTGTGTGATTTGTTGATCGTTGTATATGGCTGTCGGGTCTATGATTTTGATGTTTATTGGACATTATAGGGCTCTTAGTTGATATTGTGGGATTATTGGATTATGTCGACGCTTGTTGAATGTTTGCAATATGAGTTGCTTATTGGATTTTGATTGGATGGTTGTTTTGTAGGAACTTTGAAATGGCTGGAAAGCAAAGCAAGAAGTCGAAGCCGAGTAAGGCCGGAAAGTCTAAGGCAACCACAGAGAAGGAAAGGGCTCCGACGAAGGTAGTGCCGGCTATTCCGATCCATTGCGCTCGACCGAAGAAGTTCAAGCTAAGATTGACTGGATCCGAGTCTAAAAGAAGGTGGTCGCACCTTATCGGAATGTCACACAAGCATTGCCGATTTTTGCATGAGGAGACGGCTCGGGGTATGGGGATATACGATGATATTATGTTACTAGCGAGGCAGTGCGGGTTTGAGCAAATTTTTCGGGCAACCTATCTCACTTACCACGTGCTCACCGTGGAGTTTCTGTCCACACTTGAGGTTTTTAGGGAGCACGGGACTCCGGCATCTATTCGCTTCAACTTCGACAACACAGAAAGGGAGCTCTCGGACGACGAAGTTAATGCCATTATCAACGGGGCCGAGGACGGGTCATTCCAGCAGGGCGATCATGCCAAAGAAAACATAGAGCTGTGGTCCAAGATGATTTACCGCAGGGAGGAGACGCTTCTCATTTATAATCCGACGTATGCCAACGCCTTCTCGATCAGGAACCCAGTTCTCCGTTATGTCCACCGTCTGTTCACCTCGACGATTTTGAGCCGTACCGACTCAGGGATGTGCTTGTCCACTGATCTTCACCTTTTACGGTCGGCCTAGAACGGTACACGGAAGCACGCCGGATGTTTTCCGATTGAGCACATGGAGAAACAAGCCCGGCTGACCGGGAAGCAGAGGATTGGGATTGGGGCGTTCGTGACCCCTATCGCGGAGCATCTCGGGGTGCGCATTACAGGAGAGCCGGTGTCCCGAGACATCTATTTGGATAAACCGACACTACAGAGGCAAGAGATGCTTGCCTTCACCAAGGGGTTCGACTGGAAATTGCACGGTCGGAACAAAACCGTGTCCCTCTTCCGACTCCCCTCTCCGACCTTGACCTCTGTGATGGGCGACGCGCCCGATGTATATGCGAGGTGGAGCATGAGCTCCGAGGCTCATTTGGCACTTATCCGACCGTTGGATGCGTCTCGTAAGAGGCAACGCCGGGAGGTGACCATTGATGAGCCGTTCTTGGAGGGAGCCGAGGAGGAGCTGGATGATATACCCGAGGGGGGTAGCCGTGACGAGATTCCCACCGGTGGAGGTAGTAGTTTTCAGATTAGAGCTCCGGATTTTGAGGCTTTTGAGTCGAGATTTTTTGAGAGAGAGAGAGAGATGCACGAAGAGAGTATGCAGGCGCAAGACAACTATCATTTGGCGAGTATGCGTTCTTTGACAACCGAGTTTGGTTCTTTGGGAACTCGGCTGGGCGAGGTTGAGACTCGGGTGGGTGTTGTTGCCACTTGGGTCAATGAGTTGTACGAGCTCGTGGAGAAACGAGCCGAAGAGGACAGAGTGTGGCGACAAGAGGAGATTGCTTGGAGGGAGCAAGAGAGGAAGAGGCAGGAAGATAGGTGGGCCCAGGAGGACCACTACAACCGAATGCTACACGAGATGTACCACTTTGCTCCTTTCCCCGATTCACATGCCCGCTATGATCCGAGCTCGCCGACAAACCCGCCATTTCCGCCACAGTGATCAGGTACTCCGTTAACAAAGCCACTCCTTTCTCTTTTCAAACTTATTCCTCCTTTGGGATGCAAAATAAGTTTGGGGGAGAAGTGCTTTGTTAATTTCTTTACGTGTGAGTACCTTGTATGCCTTGTATCATTATTTGCTTGTGTCGGTGCCCGTTGTTTTTATTTGTGCTTATCATATTGGTGTTGTGTGGATTTGGCTTTTGGTTGCTTAGTTTTTAGATTTTTATGTTCATTTTCGTTTGGTGTGTTTGCTAGTTTCTATTTTTTTAGGTCGTAGTAGTTTTTTTTGCTTTCGTGTTTGCTTTTATTTGCTTTTCGTTGTTTGCTTTGATGCCTTGCTTGTCTTAGTTTTTCTTTATTCGTGAATTTTTCGTGCTTCTATTTGTGTGATACCGATGTTACGACACTGTTTTTCTCTCTGAAGAAACGGTCGAGTTTTAGTCGAGTTGTAGTCAGTTATTTCTGTTTTGCATAGTATTCATTTAGGTCCAAAATTTTTCGTGATTGTAGAGGTCTTGGCAGATAAGAGACGATACATACTTGTTTTAAAATCACCGTCAATACGTTTGGTTACATCTTCCGGATAGTGAGTCGTACTGTTTCTTTAGTCGTGTTGGCACTTAGATTGAATTTAGAGTCGGTCAGTTTTTCCCAAAAATCGAGATAATGTTGTTCTATGAAGGGAAGTCTAGTAACCGGGGGCATTCGCGTGACCCGTTGTTTACCCTCGCGTAAAACGACGACCCTGATTAGACTAATGATTTAGATATTTCACATGTGCCAATGATAGGGAACCTAGTAACCGGGGGCATTCGCGTGACCCGCTGTTTAATCTCGCGCAAAACGGCGACCTTGATTCGGACATGCGGAAATTATATATTCGAGTTGTTTCTCCGCTGTAGACGGGAACTTAGTAACTAGAAGCATCCATGTGCCCCATGAGTGTCTTTTACGTCAAACGGTTTCCTAATACATGAGAATGGAAGTTCCACCCTAGGATTACCCCGATGAAACATCCCGAGATCCTAACCTAGTGGTCAACTCGAATCAAATTCTTGAACATATATATAAGGGAATACTGCCCGAGGTTTATTTCTTATGAAACTCGTGAAAATTGTGCCACTAGACTGTGTAACGGGACGAACTAGCTTGTTTATTTTAGCCTTTCATATTGACGGTTGATTTGACTCACGTTTTGTTAATCTTTGAGCTGGATTTTCTTCATGAACGAGTGATTAGGACTGAACTTGATTACTTTGCGGAATCATTATTCTGAGTGCAGCTCGCTTTTACGACACTCGGATTATTTAGAGAGAATTACAGGATAGTATTGATTAGGTTGAACACTATGAGTTGCACGATGATTCACGACATTCTTTTTCTTTTATTTTTGTTGTTCGGGACGAACAAGGCTTAAGTTTGGGGGGCTTTGATAAGTGGTAATTTTACCACATTTTTCTAGGATTTTATACTAGGTTTTTATCTCGTTTCGTGATTAATGTGCTCGTATTTGGCTTATTTATGATTAGTCGAGCCGTATTACGCGTTTGGGTTGGTTTTAGTGTGTTTGCAGGTTTTTAGAGCCAAAAGGACCCAAAACGAGACAAAGGACCGAGAGTCGAGTCAAACGGACGGAAGAAACGGATTTTTGCAAGAGACAGATGAACCTATCGGGCCAGCCTATCGGCCGATAGGTGCGTCCGAAAGGTGTCCAGGCCCTATCAAGTGAAGTCGACCGACGAACCAACTATCGGGCAAGCTATCGGCCGATAGGTGCATCCGATAGGCTGCTCCACGGGATCTCGTGTTTTGACGGATTGTGACTCTTTTGGATAGATTTTGTTTCCTAGATTAGGCCCAATCGGGATTTTAACTCCCATAGGATATATAGACCTCCCCCTAGACCTAGTTGAAGATCTTTCATCATTCTTTTTCATCCTTTATAATCTTTTGCACTCTTTGACATATTTTCGGAAGATTAATTCCTTGGAGACTAGAATTTTTTGGAGAGCAGAATTATTATTGTTTTTCGGAGATTGAAGACTCAGAGTTCATCCGTAAGGGTTGTAATCTCTCTTTTCATATTAATAATATGCATTCTCCATCTATTTCTTGTTTAATTTCAATTATGTCTGGCTAAATTCATTGATTGATTCTAGGGTTAGTAATTTTAATTGATATTCACATGATGTTCCTTTGATTACCTTTTTACCTATCATCCTAGGCTTGTGTTCAAGATGTGTTAAATCTCATGCTAGATTAAAGGGCCCTTAATCGATGCATGTTAGCTAATTAATTTTGCCCGGAAGGATTAATTAATTAGTGGAAATACTTGATGCACAATATGATTTGATCTTAAGACCTAAGTGGAGTAAGATAAATCATAGATAAATAAGTTGGTGCTTTTTAAGTGATTTAAATTCTTTGAGTCCTGGCGGCGAAAAGGGTTTAAATTAACTATCTTTCTAGGTTGCCTTGATCAGAATTCTAGATCGGCTGAGTGATTATTTCTAGGATTGAATTAAAATTTGGGGAGAAGGAATCAAGTGAATGGATTGTGTGAACTCAATTAGATGATACTACCCTAGGATCAATTAGCTTTCAACTTGTGATTTTATCTCGCTAATTTGCTTTATTTGCTTGATTTAGATAATTCATCTTTTATTTAATTTTTATTTTTCGATTTTTAAAGTTAGATAATTAGAAACAAACCAAATTTTCGGATTCCTAAATAGCAGTCAAATTTTGAATAGAGTTATTTCCTTTATTTTCGACATATCAATTCCCTTGGGTTCGATACCTTGGAAATACTTCGAGGTTTTACAAATTTTAAAATTGATCGGATTTGAAAACCATACTACGCGAATTCTAGCGATCAGTATGTCAATTCATTCTCAAAGAACACGGCTAGGAATCGACACAATATTTTTCTTCTCTCCTCTTCTTCACATGAATCTCGAGGCTGGAGCACACCTTTTGTGTGTGTGTTTTGCTTTCTCAAATCTTCCCCTCAAATTGAAAGACTTACTTTATTATATAACAAAAAATGAGATCAATTATGAGATTTGGAATCTCATTACAAGTCTTCATACTTTGCTATATAAAAATACACCTCACATGTTAGGTAGTAACATGGAAGGTGAGGAGAAAGTAACTGATCTTCCATACTAAATATCTATTGACCTCATCAAAACATGCGCTGAAAGTAGCTGCGTACACATGTAGATTCCTTCTGGATTGATCTGCATTAGCGTGCCCTATCTTTAGGCTTTAGCTTGCGCTAAATGCCATTAAATTGAGTATGCACATGCACGTCGAATGATGCCGACCACCAGACCCACAGGTCTTGCGTGCGCTAATCTTCACCTTTAGCATGCGCTAATCTTGCATACTAGCGTGCTCTTTGGGTTTCGGTGATAAAAATGAGTTACGCAGCAGAAAATAAACCAGTCCAACCGGATAAAACCAAACCCCAAAAACGGACCGATCAAGTATCGTATAAACGAATATAAATAATGAGAATAATAATCAAAGAATACTTACCCTCATAGTCCTTTGATAATATAATCTTCGAAGGAAAAACCCGAAAAACATTTTTTGATTCACAAATAACACGAGTCCAATTCGTTGTAGCTTGTTGAATGATCCAACACCAAAAATGCAGAATGTCTCTACGTCACACTCAACGGATATTGATCGGAAAAATAGTATGTCAATTCGTTCTCAAAGAACACGGCTAGGAATCGACACAATATTTTCTTCTCTCCTCTTCTTCTTTTTCTTTTTCTCAAAGATGAACAAGACTTGAAGAAAAATTTATTCTCCCTCTTCACATGAATCTCGAGGATGGAGCACACCTTTTGTGTGTGTGTTTTGCTTTCTCAAATCTTCCCCTCAAAATTAAAGACTTACTTTATTATATAACAAAAAATGAGATCAATTATGCGATATGGAATCTCATTACAAGTCTTCATACTTTGCTATATAAAAATACACCTCACATGTTAGGTAGTAACATGGAAGGTGAGGAGAAAGTCACTGATCTTCCATAGTAAATATCTATTGACCTCATCAAAACATGCGCTGAAAGTTGCTGCGTACATATGTAGATTCCTTCTGGACTGACCTGCATTAGCGTGCGCTATCTTTAGGCTTTAGCGTGCGCTAAATGCCATTAAATTGAGTATGCACATGCACGTCGAATGCTGCTGACCACCAGATCCACAGGTCTTGCGTGCGCTAATCTTCACCTTTAGCATGCGCTAATCTTGCATACTAGCATGCTCTTTGGGTTTTGGTGATAAAAATGAGTTACGCAGCGGAAAATAAACCGGTCCAACCGGATAAAACCAAACCCCAAAAACAGACCGATCAAGTATCGTATAAACGAATATAAATAACGAGAATGATAATCAAATAATACTTACCCGCATAGTCCTTTGATAATATAATCTTCGAAGGAAAAACCCGAACAACATTTTTTCAGTTACCGACACGAACACGAGTCCAATTCGTTGTAGCTTGTTGAATGATCCAACACCAAAAATGCAGAATGTCTCTACGTCACACTCAACGGATATTGATCGGAAAAATAGTATGTCAATTCGTTCTCAAAGAACACGGCTAGGAATCGACACAATATTTTTCTTCTCTCCTCTTCTTCCTTTTCTTTTTCTCAAAGATGAACAAGACTTGAAGAAAAACTTATTCTCCCTCTTCACATGAATCTCGAGGCTGGAGCACACCTTTTGTGTGTGTATTTTGCTTTCTCAAATCTTCCCCTCAACATGAAAGACTTACTTTATTATATAACAAAAAATGAGATCAATTATGCGATATGGAATCTCATTACAAGTCTTCATACTTTGCTATATAAAAATACACCTCACATGTTAGGTAGTAACATGGAAGGTGAGGAGAAAGTCACTGATCTTCCATAGTAAATATCTATTGACCTCATCAAAACATGCACTGAAAGTAGTTGCGTACATATGTAGATTCCTTCTGGACTGACCTGCATTAGCGTGCGCTATCTTTAGGCTTTAGCGTGCGCTAAATGCCATTAAATTGAGTATGCACATGCACGTCGAATGCTGCTGACCACCAGACCCACACGTCTTGCGTGCGCTAATCTTCACCTTTAGCATGCGCTAATCTTGCATACTAGCGTGCTCTTTGGGTTTCGGTGATAAAAATGAGTTACGCAGCGAAAAATAAACCGGTCCAACAGGATAAAACCAAACCCCAAAAATGGACCGATCAAGTATCGCATAAACGAATATAAATAACGAGAATGATAATCAAAGAATACTTACCCTCATAGTCCTTTGATAATATAATCTTCGAAGGAAAACCCGAACAACATTTTTTCGGTTACCGACACGAAAATCATCCAACACCAAAAATGGTATGTCAATTCGTTCTCAAAGAACACGGCTAGGAATCGACACAATATTATTCTTCTCTCCTCTTCTTCCTTTTCTTTCTCCCAAAGATGAACAAGACTTGAAGAAAAATTTCTTCTCCCTCTTCACATGAATCTCGAGGCTGGAGCACACCTTTTGTGTGTGTGTTTTGCTTTCTCAAATCTTTCCCTCAAAATGAAAGACTTACTTTATTATATAACAAAAAATGAGATCAATTATGAGATTTTGAATCTCATTACAAGTCTTCATACTTTGCTATATAAAAATACACCTCACATGTTAGGTAGTAACATGGAAGGTGAGGAGAAAGTCACTGATCTTCCATAGTAAATATCTATTGACCTCATCAAAACATGCGCTGAAAGTAGCTGCGTATATATGTAGATTCCTTCTGGACTGACCTGCATTAGCGTGCGCTATCTTTAGGGTTTAGCGTGCGCTAAATGCCATTAAATTGAGTATGCACATGCACGTCAAATGCTGCTGACCACCAGACCCACAGGTCTTGCGTGCGCTAATCTTCACCTTTAGCATGCGCTAATCTTGCATACTAGCGTGCTCTTTGGGTTTCGGTGATAAAAATGAGTTACGCAGCGGAAAATAAACCGGTCCAACTGGATAAAACCAAACCCCAAAAGTGGACCGATCAAGTATCGCATAAACAAATATAAATAACGAGAATGATAATCAAAGAATACTTACCCTCATAGTCCTTTGATAATATAATCTTCGAAAGAAAAACCCGAACAACATTTTTTTGGTTACCGACACGAACACGAGTCCAATTTGTTGTAGCTTGTTAAATGATCCAACACCAAAAATGCCGAATGTCTCTACGTCACACTCATAGGATATTGAGCGGAAAAATAGAATGTCAATTCGTTCTCAAAGAACACGGCTAGGAATCGACACAATATTTTTCTTCTCTCCGCTTCTTCCTTTTCTTTCTCTCAAAGATGAACAAGACTTGAAGAAAAATTTCTTCTCCCTCTTCACATGAATCTCGAGGCTGGAGCACACCTTTTGTGTGTGTGTTTTGCTTTCTCAAATCTTTCCCTCAAAATGAAATACTTACTTTATTATATAACAAAAAATGAGATCAATTATGAGATTTTGAATCTCATTACAAGTCTTCATACTTTGCTATATAAAAATACACCTCACATGTTAGGTAGTAACATGGAAGGTGAGGAGAAAGTCACTGATCTTCCATAGTAAATATCTATTGACCTCATCAACACATGCTGAAAGTAGTTGCGTACACATGTAGATTCCTTCGGTGACCGCATTAGCGTGCGCTATCTTTAGGCTTTAGCGTGCGCTAAATGCCATTAAATTGAGTATGCACATGCACGCCGAATGATGCCGACCACTGCACTCCACAGGTCTTGGGTGCGCTAATCTTCACCTTTAGCATGCGCTAATCTTGCATACTAGCGTGCTCTTTGGGTTTCGGTGATAAAAATGAGTTACGCAGCGGAAAATAAACCGGTCCAACCGTATAAAACCAAACCCCAAAAACGGACCGATTAAGTATCGTATAAACAAATAAAAATAACGAGAATGATAATCAAAGAATACTTACCCTCATAGTCCTTTGATAATATAATCTTCGAAGGAAAAACCCGAACAACATTTTTTGATTCTGACACGAACACGAGTCCAATTTGTTGTAGCTTGTTGAATGATCCAACACCACAAATGCCGAATGTCTCTACGTCACACTCATCGGATATTGATCGGAAAAATAGTATGTCAATTCGTTCTCAAAGAACACGGCTAGGAATCGACACAATATTTTTCTTCTCTCCTCTTCTTCCTTTTCTTTCTCTCAAAGATGAACAAGACTTGAAGAAAAATTTCTTCTCCCTCTTCACATGAATCTCGAGGCTGGACATAGGCAGATCTATGCCTAACATGGTGGTGCACGTGCACCACCAGATTTTTTTTCAGAATAAGACCCCTTCCCCGATAATATCTAGTATTATCTTTTCAGTTATTTTATTTTGGCAATAGTTGAATTATCGAGGAGCTTAATTATTTTTTACTCTCGAAGTTTAATAGGTAAAGTCATATATACCTATAAAATATATTTTTTGATTTGACGTAATCTGTTTTGATCAAGGTGATATTAATTAAAGTGTTTAAAATTGTTTATTCAACATTGAAATATTTCGCAAACACTTGCTTCTTTTGAAGAATATTTATGTAATATGATGAAAAAATTAAGATGCACCCTTAATACAAAACTAGCTGAAGGGTTTCAGTTAACCAAATATTAGAAATTACTTTTGAAAGAAATGTTGATTTTGCCCGTAGCAACTGCAAGTGTTGAACGAGCCTTCTCAGCTATGAAGTATGTGAAGAGTGAGTTATGTAGTAAGATGGGTGATCAATGGTTAAATAATCGTCTTGTAACATCTATAGAAAAATATGTACTTAAAACTATTAGTAATGATGTTATTTTAGCACATTTTAAGGAAATGGACAGTAAATATAGGCGATTTTCTTTGTAAATTTACGGATTCTTTGTTTTTTTTTTCCCACACACGCACACGAGGGGGATCGTCCCCTGTCCTGAGTACCCCCCAAGAGGCTCGACCTCACCCCGATCTAGAGGTAAGTTTTCCAGCATGACATGTTCGCCTAATTGTTTCCCGCTTTGTTATTACTGACTTTCTTTATGTACTATTTGTTATCTTTAATGTAATTTTAATATATATTTTATCGTTCGATATTGTTTTTCATGGGACGGTCGGTGCACCAGTGATTTTTCGGTCCTAGATCCGCCTATGAGGCTGGAGCACACCGTTTGTGTGTGTGTTTTACTTTCTCAAATCTTCCCCTCAAAATGAAAGACTTACTTTATTATATAATAAAAAATGAGATCAATTATGAGATTTGGAATCTCATTACAAGTCTTCATACTTTGCTATATAAAAATACACCTCACATGTTAGGTAGTAACATGGACGGTGAGGAGAAAGTCACTAATCTTCCATAGTAAATATCTATTGACCTCATCGAAACATGCGCTGAAAGTAGCTGCGTACACATGTAGATTCCTTCGGATCGATTCGCATTAGCGTGCGCTATCTTTAGGCTTTAGCGTGCGCTAAATGCCATTAAATTGAGTATGCAGATGCACGTCGAATGATGCCGACCACCAGACCCACAGGTCTTGCGTGCGCTAATCTTCACCTTTTGGATGCGCTAATCTTGCCTACTAGCATGCACTTTGGGTTTCGGTGATAAAAATGAGTTACGCAGCGGAAAATAAACCGGTCTAACCGGATAAAACCAAACCCCAAAAACGGACCGATCAAGTATCGTATAAACGAATATAAATAACGAGAATGATAATAAAAGAATACTTACCCTCATAGTCCTTTGATAATATAATCTTCGAAGGAAAAACCCGAACAACATTTTTTCGGTTACCGACACGAACACGAGTCCAATTCGTTGTAGCTTGTTAAATGATCCAACACCAAAACTGCCGAATGTCTCTACGTCACACTCATCGGATATTAATCGGAAAAATAGTATGTCAATTCGTTCTCAAAGAACACGGCTAGGAATCGACACAATATTTTTCTTCTCTCCTCTTCTTCCTTTTCTTTCTCTCAAAGATGAACAAGACTTGAAGAAAAATTTATTCTCCCTCTTCACATGAATCTCGAGGCTGGAGCACACCTTTTGTGTGTGTGTTTTGCTTTCTCAAATCTTCCCCTCAAAATGAAAGACTGACTTTATTAAATAACAAAAAATGAGATCAATTATGAGATTTGGAATCTCATTACAAGTCTTCATACTTTGCTATATAAAAACACACCTCACATGTTAGGTAGTAACATGGAAGGTGAGGAGAAAGTCATTGATCTTCCATAGTAAATATCTATTGACCTCAACGAAACATGCACTGAAAGTAGCTGCGTACACATGTAGATTCCTTCTGGACTGATCTACATTAGCGTGCGCTATCTTTAGGCTTTAGTGTGTGCTTAATGCCATTAAATTAAGTATGCACATGCACGTCGAATGATGCCGACCACCAGACCCACAGATCTTGCGTGCGCTAATCTTCACCTTTAGCATGCGCTAATATTGCATACTAGCGTTCTCTTTGGGTTTAGGTGATAAAAATGAGTTACGCAGCGGAAAATAAACCGGTCCAACCGGATAAAACCAAACCCCCAAAACGGACTGATCAAATATCGTATAAACGAATATAAATAACGAGAATGATAATCAAAGAATACTTACCCTCATAGTCCTTTGATAATATAATCTTCGAAGGAAAACCCGAACAACATTTTTTCGGTTACCGACCCGAAAATCATCCAACACCAAAAATGGTATGTCAATTCGTTCTCAAAGAACACGGCTAGGAATCGACACAATATTATTCTTCTCTCCTCTTCTTCCTTTTCTTTCTCCCAAAGATGAACAAGACTTGAAGAAAAATTTCTTCTCCCTCTTCACATGAATCTCGAGGCTGGAGCACACCTTTTGTGTGTGTGTTTTGCTTTCTCAAATCTTCCCCTCAAAATGAAAGACTTACTTTATTATATAACAAAAAATGAGATCAATTATGAGATTTGGAATCTCATTACAAGTCTTCATACTTTGCTATATAAAAATACACCTCACATGCTAGGTAGTAACATGGAAGGTGAGGAGAAATCACTAATCTTCCATAGTAAATATCTATTGACCTCATCGAAACATGCACTGAAAGTAGCTGTGTGCATATGTAGATTCCCTCTGGACTGATCTGCATTAGCGTGCGCTATCTTTAGGCTTTAGCGTACGCTAAATGCCATTAAATTGAGTATGCACATGCACGTCGAATGTTGCCGACCACCAGACCCACGTGTCTTGCGTGCGCTAATCATCACCTTTAGCATGCGCTAATCTTGCATACTAGCGTGCCCTTGGGGTTTCGGTAATAAAAAGGAGTTACGCAGCGGAAAATAAACCGGTCCAACAGGATAAAACCAAACCCCAAAAACGGACCGATCAAGTATCGTATAAACGAATATAAATAACGAGAATGATAATCAAAGAATACTTACCCTCATAGTCCTTTGAAATTATAATCTTCGAAGGAAAAACCGGAACAACATTTTTTCGGTTACCGACACGAACACGAGCCCAATTTGTTGGAGCTTGTTGAATTATCCAACACCAAAAATGCCGAATGTCTCTACGTCACACTCATAGGATATTGATCGGAAAAATAGTATGTCAATTCGTTCTCAAAGAACACGGCTAGGAATCGACACAATATTTTTCTTCTCTCCTCTTCTTCCTTTTCTTTCTCTCAAAGATGAACAAGACTTGAAGAAAAATTTCTTCTCCCTCTTCACATGAATCTCGAGGATGGAGCACACCTTTTGTGTGTGTGTTTTGCTTTCTCAAATCTTCCCCTCAAAATGAAAGACTTACTTTAATATATAACAAAAAATGAGATCAATTATGAGATTTGGAATCTCATTACAAGTCTTCATACTTTGCTATATAAAAACACACCTCACATGTTAGGTAGTAACATGGAAGGTGAGGAGAAAGTCACTGATCTTCCATAGTAAATATCTATTGACCTCATCGAAACATGCACTGAAAGTAGCTGCGTACACATGTAGATTCCTTCTGGACTGATCTACATTAGCGTGCGCTATCTTTAGGCTTTAGCGTGCGCTAAATGCCATTAAATTGAGTATGCACATGCACGTCGAATGATGCCGACCACCAGACCCACAGGTCTTGCGTGCGCTAATCTTCACCTTTAGCATGCTCTAATCTTGCATACTAGCGTGCTCTTTGGGTTTCGGTGATAAAAATGAGTTACGCAGCGGAAAATAAACCGGTCCAACCGGATAAAACCAAACCCCAAAAACGGACCGATCAAGTATCGTATAAATGAATATAAATAACGAGAATGATAATCAAAGAATACTTACCCTCATAGTCCTTTGAAAATATAATCTTCAAGGAAAATCGAACAACATTTTTTCGGTTACCGAAACGAACACGAGTCCAATTTGTTGTAGCTTGTTGAATGATCCAACACCAAAAATGCCGAATGTCTCTACGTCACACTCATAGGATATTGATCGGAAAAATAGTATGTCAATTCGTTCTCAAAGAACACGGCTAGGAATCGACACAATATTTTTCTTCTCTCCTCTTCTTCCTTTTCTTTCTCTCAAAGATGAACAAGACTTGAAGAAAAATTTCTGCTCCCTCTTCACATGAATCTCGAGGCTGGAGCACACCTTTTGTGTGTGTGTTTTGCTTTCTCAAATCTTCCCCTCAAAATGAAAGACTTACTTTATTATATAACAAAAAATGAGATCAATTATGAGATTTGGAATCTCATTACAAGTCTTCATACTTTGCTATATAAAAATACACCTCACATGTTAGGTAGTAACATGGAAGGTGAGGAGAAAGTCACTGATCTTCGATAGTAAATATCTATTGACCTCATCGAAACATGCGCTGAAAGTAGCTGCCTACACATGTAGATTCCTTCTGGACTGATCTGCGTTAGCGTGCGCTATCTTTAGGCTTTAGCGTGCGCTAAATGCCATTAAATTGAGTATGCACATGCACGTCGAATGATGCCGACCACCAGACCCACAGGTCTTGCGTGTGCTAATATTCACCTTTAGAATGCGCTAATCTTGCATACTAGCGTGCTCTTTGGGTTTCGGTGATAAAAATGAGTTACGCAGCGGAAAATAAACCGGTCCAACCGGATAAAACTAAACCCCAAAAACGGACCGATCAAGTATCATATAAACGAATATAAATAACGAGAATGATAATCAAATAATACTTACCCTCATAGTCCTTTGATAATATAATCTTCGAAGGAAAAACCCGAACAACATTTTTTCGGTTACCGACACGAACACGAGTCCAATTCGTTGTAGCTTGTTGAATGATCCAACACCAAAAATGTCGAATGTCTATACATCACACTCATCAGATATTGATCGGAAAAATAGTATGTCAATTCGTTCTCAAAGAACACGGATATGATCGACACAATATTTTTCTTCTCTCCTCTTCTTCTTTTTATTTCTCTCAAAGATGAACAAGACTTGAAGAAAAATTTCTTCTCCCTCTTCACATGAATCTCGAGGCTGGAGCACACATTTTGTGTGTGTGTGTTTTGCTTTCTCAAATCTTCCCCTCAAAATGAAAGACTTACTTTATTATATAACAAAAAATGAGATCAATTATGATATTTGGAATCTCATTACTGTTGGGATTCGGTGCCTAAAACGAAGGCCCAGCGGAAGCGGTAACACAAAAATTAATTCGATCCGAATCCCTACGAGGATCGACCGAGCTACGTATATACGAATATATATAAACGAATAGCAAGAGTCGTAAGAAACTAACCCTCGAAGTCCGTTGATAAAATGGTAACCTTCTCTTGAGCTATTCCCCAAGCTTTAGTTTGATCTCTACGAGTTCATACCGCTCAAAGCCCTTGGACGATCCAACGCCGAAAGCACCGCATCTCTACTTGCCACGCACCGGAAAAATGACCGGAATAACAACACATGATTAACCTCTAAGTTTACGGCTAGAATCAAGTGATGAAGCTTTTACTATTACACACTAAGTGTATAATATATCTCTCAATAATTTTCTCTCAATTTTCTCCAAGAAAAATGAAGAAGAAGTGAATGAAGAAGATGAAGATGAGTGTTTTTAACTCAAAATCTATCTCTCTCTCTATCCTCACGTTGGAAGGCTTCCAAAAGTGGAGTGAGTGAGATCAAAGTCTATCTTCCCCTTCTTATTCAACCCACATAAAATCAAATCATATCACATGAGAGATTACCCCATATAATGTATATGATGCTTGTCCCCTCAACACATGAGATTCCAAAACCATGATGGGGACAAGTCAATACACACACATGGTTATAAGTGGGGGACAGCCAAGATGAATTATAGGAAGAGTTCGGTTCGTTTCGGACTCCCGAGAGTCCAAACAGATAAACTCCAATTCCATTCCAATGTATTTATATCGTTTAATTAATCCAATTAATTAAACATATCAAATACAAAATAACATAATTAATTTCTCCAAGAAATAATCATATTCATGAATTAAATTAATCACCTAGTAATTTATTTAATTCATTTAGGCCGTAAATCAATTTATCCAATAAATCTATTTAGACATCTAATGTCCCAAATTAGATATCCAATATCTAATATTCATAATGAGAGAACAAGCTCGATTCATTCCGTCGTCAATCCTAATGCGCGACTCGGTATGTCCGTCTCAGTCAGCAATGGGAGGAGCCAAAGAGTAGTAGCACCACCTAGCCAGCCTGGTGGCCTACACTGTACCCCAACTGAGAACGAATGATTGGGATCATTCAAGAACCATTCTGTCGTGAATACCAGTACACGTAAAAACCCTTCTTTCAAATGTCCCGATCAAGTTATGGGGTCACGGTCAGTCAAACCCCATCTGTACTTGACGCTATGCATGCATTAATGCAAATCGAGATCATCGAGCTCTCGTGTATCTAATACAACTAGCTCCAATGCTTTGGCCAAAGACTTATGATCTCATCTGCCAATAACCGCATAGGACATATAACCCGTTCACTAACATGAGAAAGAATTCTATCTTGGTATTCAGTAGGACCTGCTACATGCCCATCAAGATGCACGTCGAGGTTGACCCCCGCCTTCCGGTTTATAGGGTCGAACTACTCTAATGAAAATCTTGACGTCACAAGCACATCCCTACTAAATCCTCAAGTTGAAGGTTCACGAATACCTATCACAACCTTTCGATTCCATAATTGACTGTCCCGGAGTGAAATCCGTGTGACGAATCGAGGGTGAGTCGGTTCGAGTATACTAATCTAATTAGCATACCTATAACGTGTGCTCCCACTAACCATTGGTGTTCGACAGGCACTCTCCTTGTCAAAGAACACGTAATGCCCAGTCAAGTTTCATCGACTTGCGAATGATTAAGTATTTGAGCTATAAACCTTTCCAGTGCCGACCCCCTTATCCAATAAGGAGTGGAACGTTTTGCTCTCAAATACATGGACTAGTTTCTACATGTATATTTACAAGTTAAAAATGCCAGTAACTACCAGTAAATAAAGAAACATCCATTGCCTTATATTGATGATTTACATAATAACAAGTTCAATGCCCTCACTCAACATCCTCTGAGTGGCATTCGAAGGCATGCTCCTAACAATCTCCCACTTGCACTCAATGCCACACACTATGGTATCTAATAACCATGTTCTCCAGATGACGCTCCAAGCTAGTCTGAGAAAGTGGCTTAGTCAGTGGATCGGCGACGTTGTCGGCCGAGTCTACTCTGTGCAGCACAATGTATCCCTTGCGAACAAATTCTCTTACGAGATGATACTTCCTCTCAATATGTTTGGTGCTGTTGTGAAACCTCGGCTCCTTGGCCTGCGCTACATCTCCGTCATTATTGTAGTACAGTGGAACAGGCAGCTTAGCACATGGTATCACTTGAAGTTCTCCCAGAAACTTCTTAATCCAGAACCCTTCCTTGGAAGCCTCCGAGGCTGCTTGATACTCAGCCTGACAGGTGGAATCAGCAGTCGCGCTTTGCTTGGCACTACGCCAAGATACTGCTCTTCCATTAAGATTAAATATATAGACAGAAGTAGACATCGAGTTGTCCTTCAGTCCTTGGAAGTCCGAATCAGTGAATCCCACCCATCCAATTCTCCACTGCCATACATCAGAACCATATCTCTAGTCCTTCTTAGGTACTTGAGAACGTTCTTTACGGCAGTCCAATGTTCCCTACCTGGGTTTGCCTGAAACCTACTCACCACGCTTACAGCATGCGCGATGTCAGTTCTTGTACACAACATAGCATACATAAGGCTACCCACGGCCGAAGCATATGGTATATTACTCATTTTCTTTCGTTGTTACTCACTTTGAGGGCACATCTTCAAGGAGAGTTTTATTCCATGTTGCATCGGTAGGAACCCTCTTTTAGAATCATCCATCTTAAATCGCTTTAAGATCTTATCTATATAGAGGGCTTGGGAAAGGCCTATTGTTCTCTTCGCTCTATCCCGGTAGAGTCCAATTCCAAGAATATAGGTTGCTTCTCCCAAGTCTTTCATGGAGAAATTACTCGAAAGCCAAGCTTTTACAGAACTGAGCATTCCCACATCATTTCCTATTAGCAGAATATCATCCACATATAGTACTAAGAATGCGATCTTGCTCCCACTAACCCTCTTGTATACACAAGGTTCCTCTTCATTTTGCACGAAGTCAAACTCTTTGACCGCCTCATCAAAACGAAGGTTCCAACTACACGACGCTTGCTTCAGTCCATAAATGGAACGTTGAAGCTTGCACACTTTCTGAATATCGACTTCGGCCACAAAGTCTTTAGGCTACTCTATATAGATTTCCTCCTCGGGGAATCCATTAAGGAAAGCCGTCTTTACGTCCATTTTCCATATCTCATAATCGTGGTAGGCAGCTATAGCAAGCATCATGCGAATAGACTTGATCATGGCTATGGGCGAGAAGGTATCGTGGTAATCGATCCCTTCCTTCTGGGTATAACCCTTTGCCACAAGCCCGGCCTTATAGGCGTCAGCCTTGCCATCACCATCAGTCTTTCTCTTATAGATCCACTTGTTCCTAATAGGAACTATGCTCTTGTGGCGGTCTACTAGAGTCCAGACCTGATTGACATGTATCGAGTCTATCTCAGCTTCCATAGCTTCACGCCATTTCGCGGAGTCTACATCCACCATCGCTTGGTCATAGGTCTTCGGGTCGGTCTCTTGGCTATCGCTTGGAACCTCATGGAGACCCAGCTCCTCCAAGTGCACAAGCCCATACCTCTTAGGTAAATGAGACACCCTACTAGACCTACGAGGTGGTTGTACTTGTGTTTCATAAAGTTTGGTTCCAGTTTCTTGCACAGGTGTCTCCCGAGGAGTTTCATTGTATTCTTCTAAAGAAATACTTCAACCTGCTCCGCCTTCCTGAATGAACTCATCTTCCAGGAAGTGTGCTTGTAAAGCAACAAAGATCTTTCGATCTTCAGGCTGTAGAATAGATATCACATCATCCCAGATGGGAATCCAATGAAACGTCCCTTCGCAGACCTAGCTTCCAACTTTTCCACCTTAGTCTTCTTGACATAGGCGGGACATCCCCAAATCCTAATATGATTAAGACTTGGTTTCTCTCCCTCCCACATCTCATGTGGAGTTTTAGGAACGGATTTGGAAGGACATCTGTTCAAGATATACGCAGCATTCAGGAGTGCATACCCCCACAGGTAAATCGGCAAGTCAGTATAGCCCAGCATGGAACGGACCATGTTCAACAGGGTCCTGTTCCTTCTTCCTGACACACCATTTAACTGAGGAGTACCTAGAGGTGTTAGTTGTGAAACTATTCCATGTTCCTTAAGGAACTCGTGAAACTCCATACTCATATACTCGCCACCTCAGTTCGACCGAAGTGCTTTGATATGATTACCAGTTTGTTTCTCGACTAGGTCCTTGAATTCCTGGAATTTCTCAAAGGCCTCAGATTTATGATTCATTAAGTATACATAACCATACCTAGTATGATCCTCTGTAAACGTAATTAAATATTGATATCCGTCACGTGCTGCTTCCAAAGCACCACATACGTTGGTATGGATTAATCCCAGTTAATCAGCGGATCTTTCAAATGTCCCTGTGAAGGGGGACTTCGTCATTTTGCCTTTAAGGCAAGATTCACAAGTAGGAAAGGGATCTGATCCCAATGGACCCATAAGTCCATCTTTTTCCATCTTGTAAACCTTGGTCTGACCAACATGACCAAGTCTAAGATGCCATTTCAAAACTTGATTGGTTTCATCCATACCACGTTTCCTAGTCATAGTATTCACAACTACTTTGTTGCTCAGATTTAGATGATACAATCCATTCAACAATGTAGCAGTACCTACTCGTTTATTTCTAAAAATAAATTTTTCGGGAACCATCACCAATGAAAAATGAAAAGCCTTTTCGGTCTATGACCGGAATGGATACAATGTTTTTGTGCCCCTTAGGCAAAACAAGTACATCTTCTAAAGTGAAAACAAAGCCGGATTCTAAACCCAAAAGAAGTGATCCTATGTCGGTCACCTCGACACTATGCCCGCTACCGACTATGATCATAACTTCTCCAGCTCCAAGCTTTCTACTTTGTTCCAGATCCTGATTCACGGTACAAATATGATAACTAGCACCAGAATCCAGTATCCAGGAAGTATAAAATACAGTAGCAGAACAATTTGTTTCCAAAACTAAAAGTTCTGTACCTGAAGTGCCATGAATAATCGGACAGTCTCTAGCCCAGTGGCCCAGCTCACCGCACTTGAGACAAGCATCCTTCTTCTTCTTGTTCTTTGGAACCATCGAAGCCTTGCCCTTACCCTTAAGGTCTTTAACTTGTGGTCCAGTTTGCTTCTTGGTCTTTTTCTTCTTGTTCTTAGACCTCCGAGGTCCAGAAGAAATCACAAGAGCAGACTCCTTCATCCGCGGAGTCTTCATCTGAGACTGAGCGGTCACAAGTTTGTTCATTAGCCCAGCTAAATTACATGCAATCTCATTGCAATTGAAGTTCATAACAAACTGTGAGAAGGAATCAGGGAGAGACTGTAGGATAAGGTCGGTTTGGAGAGAAGTATCCATTTTAAAATCAAGAACATCTAATCTCTCGATCATGGATATCATTTTGAGGACGTGTTCCCCAACTTTCTCACCTTCCTTCATCCTTGCACCGAACAGTTGCTTGGATATCTCATATCTAGCAGTTCTGCTGTGCTTACCATAAAGTTCGGTTAAGTGAGATAGAATCTGCCTAGCAGAAGTCATTTTCTCATGAGCTCTCTGAAGCTCATTAGACATGGAATCCATCATATAAGCACGGACTTTCACGTCATCCTTAACCCACTTTTCGTGGTTTTCAATCTCTTCCCGATTGCCTGTCCGCACAGGAGGCGCCGGAATGTCCGTCTCCAAGACGTATCCCAGTGCCTCTATATTGAGGACTATCATCAGATTGCGGAGCCAGTCCACAAAGTTAGGTCCAATCAGGGTGTTCTTTTCGAGTAGAATTGCGAGTGGATTCATTGTCATATTGAGATTTGAGTCTGCATTAAGTACGATAGATTAATTAGTGACTCATTCAATTATGTTCTGAGTATAGAATTAAGGTCTTTTCTATTCTTGTTACCCAGCTCCCACTATTTTTATTGGAATAACACACTCCCATGTGAAATCCGGAAGTATCGTCGCTCTACTTCATAGTGGTGATCGAGTTCTTTATAAATCTTAATAGAGGGCAACCGAACAGGTTTCTAGTCTATTAATTTTTATAAAGTGGTGTCCAACACCAACCCATCTAATGGATGATTCGATCTTCTGTTTCCCCTTGTTCACTCCCCTCAACCTATACGGTTTCTATGGTTCGTGAACAAGTTAAGTTTATACCATCGACGCAAATCAGTTTCACAATTGGATCTTATCCGGCAACCTATCAGGTTTCTAGGGATAAAATTTGCTCCAACCGAAGGCATCCAATGCGCTCCCAGTAATTTATCCATCCTCCCCGAACGACTACCCTGATAACTCGGAAGCATAGCACATCCGGTTTGGATTTCAATTTCCCGAAAACTCGATGGAGGGAAGGAAAACCTTGAAACCTTATGAACTTAATAATTTGTCGTGAGAGAATTTTCACGATTAACGTTACACTTTGCACATTAATGAGTTAAGCGCGTTTGTGGCATTCATACAATATGAAACAACCATTCACAACCTAGTTGGTACCAACATGTGGTTCATGGACCGTTCCTAGAAAACAAAAACTCCGTAATCTAATTACAAGTCTTTGTCTTGAATCTTCGTCTTCTCGAAATGGATCTTCCTCCGGTCTTCGTCATTATATATAAATTTTACATTGAAAATTGCATCCTAGATACAAATTTTTTCTAGTAAAATAAATAGGCTCAAAACGGCCTTTACAACCCAATCGAATAAAACGAACGAATCAAAAACTAAGTCCACGAACCACATCCCCATTCAAAAGCATTCATCCAATAAATACTAAATAAATGGAAAGCGTAGAGATACATTGATCCAATCAACAATACGAACCGATCAAATCGATTCACACAATTGGTAATATGAAAACGTTCAAAATAATTCGGTCGATCACAAGTATTCTAATAAATAAATTTTCCCTTATAAAATGAAATACCATAAATCATTTTAATCATATTAAATCCAATTTAACATGTGGGAGATTAATTTCCAAGAATACACGAAAAAATCGAGCCGGGGTGAAAACAGGCCTGCTTGACCGAGTCACCCTCGGCAGCCTGCCGGTAGATAGGCCTGGCATGGCCGAGTCATGCTCGGAAGCTGCCGGCCAGGAGACGGCCAGCGGCCCTGGGCCGCGGCCCCTTGATCCGGGCCGCGCCCAAGATGCACTCCAACCGATAAAATCAAACCCCAAAAACGGACCGATCAAGTATCGTATAAACGAATATAAATAATGAGAATAATAATCAAAGAATACTTACCCTCATAGTCCTTTGAAAATATAATCTTCGAAGGAAAAACCCGAACAACCTTTTTTCTAAGCACGACACGAACACGAGTCCAATTCGTGGCTTGTTGAATGATCCAACACCAAAAATGCGTAATGTCTCTACGTCACACTCAACGGATATTGATCGGAAAAATAGTATGTCAATTCGTTCTCAAAGAACACGGCTAGGAATCGACACAATATTTTTCTTCTCTCCTCTTCTTCTTTTTCTTTTTCTCAAAGATGAACAAGACTTGAAGAAAAATTTATTCTCCCTCTTCACATGAATCTCGAGGATGGAGCACACCTTTTGTGTGTGTGTTTTGCTTTCTCAAATCTTCCCCTCAAAATTAAAGACTTACTTTATTATATAACAAAAAATGAGATCAATTATGCGATATGGAATCTCATTACAAGTCTTCATACTTTGCTATATAAAAATACACCTCACATGTTAGGTAGTAACATGGAAGGTGAGGAGAAAGTCACTGATCTTCCATAGTAAATATCTATTGACCTCATCAAAACATGCGCTGAAAGTAGCTGCGTACATATGTAGATTCCTTCTGGACTGACCTGCATTAGCGTGCGCTATCTTTAGGCTTTAGCGTGCGCTAAATGCCATTAAATTGAGTATGCACATGCACGTCGAATGCTGCTGACCACCAAACCCACAGGTCTTGCGTGCGCTAATCTTCACCTTTAGCATGCGCTAATCTTGCATACTAGCATGCTCTTTGGGTTTTGGTGATAAAAATGAGTTACGCAGCGGAAAATAAACCGGTCCAACCGGATAAAACCAAACCCCAAAAACGGACCGATCAAGTATCGTATAAACGAATATAAATAACGAGATGGATAATCAAATAATACTTACCCTCATAGTCCTTTGATAATATAATCTTCGAAGGAAAAACCCGAACAACATTTTTTCGGTTACCGACACGAACACGAGTCCAATTCGTTGTAGCTTGTTGAATGATCCAACACCAAAAATGCAGAATGTCTCTACGTCACACTCAACGGATATTGATCGGAAAAATAGTATGTCAATTCGTTCTCAAAGAACACGGCTAGGAATCGACACAATATTTTTCTTCTCTCCTCTTCTTCCTTTTCTTTTTCTCAAAGATGAACAAGACTTGAAGAAAAATTTATTCTCCCTCTTCACATGAATTTCGAGGCTGGAGCACACCTTTTGTGTGTGTGTTTTGCTTTCTCAAATCTTCCCCTCAAAATGAAAGACTTACTTTATTATATAACAAAAAATGAGATTAATTATGTGATATGGAATCTCATTACAAGTCTTCATACTTTGCTATATAAAAATACACCTCACATGTTAGGTAGTAACATGGAAGGTGAGGAGAAAGTCACTGATCTTCCATAGTAAATATCTATTGACTTCATCAAAACATGCGCTGAAAGTAGCTGCGTACATATGTAGATTCCTTCTGGACTGACCTGCATTAGCGTGCGCTATCTTTAGGCTTTAGCGTGCGCTAAATGCCATTATTTTGAGTATGCTCTTGCACGTCGAATGTCGCCACCACTGCACCCACAGGTCTTGCGTGCGCTAATCTTCACCTTTAGCATGCGCTAATCTTGCATACTAGCGTGCTCTTTGGGTTTCGGTGATAAAAATGAGTTACGCAGTGAAAAATAAACCGGTCCAACAGGATAAAACCAAACCCCAAAAATGGACCGATCAAGTATCGCATAAACGAATATAAATAACGAGAATGATAATCAAAGAATACTTACCCTCATAGTCCTTTGATAATATAATCTTCGAAAGAAAAACCCGAACAACATTTTTTTGGTTACCGACACGAACACGAGTCCAATTTGTTGTAGCTTGTTAAATGATCCAACACCAAAAATGCCAAATGTCTCTACGTCACACTCATCGGATATTGATCGGAAAAATAGAATGTCAATTCGTTCTCAAAGAACACGGCTAGGATTCGACACAATATTTTTCTTCTCTCCTCTTCTTCCTTTTCTTTCTCTCAAAGATGAACAAGACTTGAAGAATAATTTCTTCTCCCTCTTCACATGAATCTCGAGGCTGGAGCACACCTTTTGTGTGTGTGTTTTGCTTTCTCAAATCTTTCCCTCAAAATGAAAGACTTACTTTATTATATAACAAAAAATGAGATCAATTATGAGATTTTGAATCTCATTACAAGTCTTCATACTTTGCTATATAAAAATACACCTCACATGTTAGGTAGTAACATGGAAGGTGAGGAGAAAGTCACTGATCTTCCATAGTAAATATCTATTGACCTCATCAAAACATGCGCTGAAAGTAGCTGCGTACATATGTAGATTCCTTCTGGACTGACCTGCATTAGCGTGCGCTATCTTTAGGGTTTAGCGTGCGCTAAATGCCATTAAATTGAGTATGTACATGCACGTCGAATGCTGCTGACCACCAGACCCACAGGTCTTGCGTGCGCTAATCTTCACCTTTAGCATGCGCTAATCTTGCATACTAGCGTGCTCTTTGGGTTTCGGTGATAAAAATGAGTTACGCAGCGAAAAATAAACCGGTCCAACTGGATAAAACCAAACCCCAAAAATGGACCGATCAAGTATCGAATAAACGAATATAAATAACGAGAATGATAATCAAAGAATACTTACCCTCATAGTCCTTTGATAATATAATCTTCGAAAGAAAAACCCGAACAACATTTTTTTGGTTACCGACACGAACACGAGTCCAATTTGTTGTAGCTTGTTAAATGATCCAACACCAAAAATGCCGAATGTCTCTACGTCACACTCATCGGATATTGATTGGAAAAATAGAATGTCAATTCGTTCTCAAAGAACACGGCTAGGAATCGACACAATATTTTTCTTCTCTCCTCTTCTTCCTTTTCTTTCTCTCAAAGATGAACAAGACTTGAAGAAAAATTTCTTCTCCCTCTTCACATGAATCTCGAGGCTGGAGCACACCTCTTGTGTGTGTGTTTTGCTTTCTCAAATCTTTCCCTCAAAATGAAAGACTTACTTTATTATATAACAAAAAATGAGATCAATTATGAGATTTTGAATCTCATTACAAGTCTTCATACTTTGCTATATAAAAATACACCTCACATGTTAGGTAGTAACATGGAAGGTGAGGAGAAAGTCACTGATCTTCCATAGTAAATATCTATTGACCTCATCAACACATGCGCTGAAAGTAGTTGCGTACACATGTAGATTCCTTCTGGACTGATCTGCATTAGCGTGCGCTATCTTTAGGCTTTAGCGTGCGCTAAATGCCATTAAATTGAGTATGCACATGCACGTCGAATGATGCCGACCACCAGACCCACAGGTCTTGGGTGCGCTAATCTTCACCTTTAGCATGCGCTAATCTTGCATACTAGCGTGCTCTTTGGGTTTCGGTGATAAAAATGAGTTACGCAGTGGAAAATAAACCGGTCCAACCGTATAAAACCAAACCCCAAAAACGGACCGATTAAGTATCGTATAAACGAATAAAAATAACGAGAATGACAATCAAAGAATACTTACCCTCATAGTCCTTTGATAATATAATCTTCGAAGGAAAAACCCGAACAACATTTTTTCGGTTACCGACACGAACACGAGTCCAATTTGTTGTAGCTTGTTGAATGATCCAACACCACAAATGCCGAATGTCTCTACGTCACACTCATCGGATATTGATCGGAAAAATAGTATGTCAATTCGTTCTCAAAGAACACGGCTAGGAATCGACACAATATTTTTTCTTCTCTCCTCTTCTTCCTTTTCTTTCTCTCAAAGATGAACAAGACTTGAAGAAAAATTTCTTCTCCCTCTTCACATGAATCTCGAGGCCGACATAGCGCATCTATGCCTAACATGGTGGTGCACGTGCACCACCGCATTTTTCGTAATAAGACCCCTTCCCCAATAATATCTAGTATTATCTTTTCAGTTATTTTATTTTGGCAATAGTTGAATTATCGAGGAGCTTAATTATTTTTTACTCTCGAAGTTTAATAGGTAAAGTCATATATACCTATAAAATATATTTTTTGATTTGACGTAATCTGTTTTGATCAAGGTGATATTAATTAAAGTGTTTAAAATTGTTTATTCAACATTGAAATATTTCGCAAACACTTGCTTCTTTTGAAGAATATTTATGTAATATGATGAAAAAATTAAGATGCACCCTTAATACAAAACTAGCTGAAGGGTTTCAGTTAACCAAATATTAGAAATTACTTTTGAAAGAAATGTTGATTTTGCCCGTAGCAACTACAAGTGTTGAACGAGCCTTCTCAGCTATGAAGTATGTGAAGAGTGAGTTATGTAGTAAGATGGGTGATCAATGGTTAAATAATCGTCTTGTAACATCTATAGAAAAATATGTACTTAAAACTATTAGTAATGATGTTATTTTAGCACATTTTAAGGAACTGGACAGTAAATATAGGCGATTTTCTTTGTAAATGTACGGATTCTTTGTTTTTTTTTCCCACACACGCACACGAGGGGGATCGTCCCCTGTCCTGAGTACCCCCCAAGAGGCTCGACCTCACCCCGATCTAGAGGTAAGTTTTCCAGCATGACATGTTCGCCTAATTGTTTCCCGCTTTGTTATTACTAACTTTCTTTATGTACTATTTGTTATCTTTAATGTAATTTTAATATATATTTTATCGTTCGATATTGTTTTTCGTGGGACGGTCGGTGCACCAATGATTTTTCGGTCCTAGATCCGCCTATGAGGCTGGAGCACACCGTTTGTGTGTGTGTTTTACTTTCTCAAATCTTCCCCTCAAAATGAAAGACTTACTTTATTATATAATAAAAAATGAGATCAATTATGAGATTTGGAATCTCATTACAAGTCTTCATACTTTGCTATATAAAAATACACCTCACATGTTAGGTAGTAACATGGACGGTGAGAAGAAAGTCACTAATCTTCCATAGTAAATATCTATTGACCTCATCGAAACATGCGCTGAAAGTAGCTGCGTACACATGTAGATTCCTTCTGGACTGATTTGCATTAGCGTGCGCTATATTTAGGCTTTAGCGTGCGCTAAATGCCATTAAATTGAGTATGCAGATGCACGTCGAATGATGCCGACCACCAGACCCACAGGTCTTGCGTGCGCTAATCTTCACCTTTTGGATGCGCTAATCTTGCCTACTAGCATGCACTTTGGGTTTCGGTGATAAAAATGAGTTACGCAGCGGAAAATAAACCGGTCTAACCGGATAAAACCAAACCCCAAAAACGGACCGATCAAGTATCGTATAAACGAATATAAATAAGGAGAATGATAATAAAAGAATACTTACCCTCATAGTCCTTTGATAATATAATCTTCGAAGGAAAAACCCGAACAACATTTTTTCGGTTACCGACACGAACACGAGTCCAATTCGTTGTAGCTTGTTGAATGATCCAACACCAAAACTGCCGAATGTCTCTACGTCACACTCATCGGATATTAATCGGAAAAATAGTATGTCAATTCGTTCTCAAAGAACACGGCTAGGAATCGACACAATATTTTTCTTCTCTCCTCTTCTTCCTTTTCTTTCTCTCAAAGATGAACAAGACTTGAAGAAAAATTTATTCTCCCTCTTCACATGAATCTCGAGGCTGGAGCACACCTTTTGTGTGTGTGTTTTGCTTTTTCAAATCTTCCCCTCAAAATGAAAGACTTACTTTATTAAATAACAAAAAATGAGATCAATTATGAGATTTGGAATCTCATTACAAGTCTTCATACTTTGCTATATAAAAACACACCTCACATGTTAGGTAGTAACATGGAAGGTGAGGAGAAAGTCATTGATCTTCCATAGTAAATATCTATTGACCTCAACGAAACATGCACTGAAAGTAGCTGCGTACACATGTAGATTCCTTCTGGACTGATCTACATTAGCGTGCGCTATCTTTAGGCTTTAGTGTGTGCTAAATGCCATTAAATTAAGTATGCACATGCACGTCGAATGATGCCGACCACCAGACCCACAGGTCTTGCGTGCGCTAATCTTCACCTTTAGCATGCGCTAATATTGCATACTAGCGTTCTCTTTGGGTTTAGGTGATAAAAATGAGTTATGCAGCGGAAAATAAACCGGTCCAACCGGATAAAACCAAACCCCCAAAACGGACTGATCAAATATCGTATAAACGAATATAAATAACGAGAATGATAATCAAAGAATACTTACCCTCATAGTCCTTTGATAATATAATCTTCGAAGGAAAACCCAAACAACATTTTTTCGGTTACCGACACGAAAATCATCCAACACCAAAAATGGTATGTCAATTCGTTCTCAAAGAACACGGCTAGGAATCGACACAATATTATTCTTCTCTCCTGTTCTTCCTTTTCTTTCTCCCAAAGATGAACAAGACTTGAAGAAAAATTTCTTCTCCCTCTTCACATGAATCTCGAGGCTGGAGCACACCTTTTGTGTGTGTGTTTTGCTTTCTCAAATCTTCCCCTCAAAATGAAAGACTTACTTTATTATATAACAAAAAATGAGATCAATTATGAGATTTGGAATCTCATTACAAGTCTTCATACTTTGCTATATAAAAATACACCTCACATGTTAGGTAGTAACATGGAAGGTGAGGAGAAATCACTAATCTTCCATAGTAAATATCTATTGACCTCATCGAAACATGCGCTGAAAGTAGCTGCGTACATATGTAGATTCCCTCTGGACTGATCTGCATTAGCGTGCGCTATCTTTAGGCTTTAGCGTACGCTAAATGCTATTAAATTGAGTATGCACATGCACGTCGAATGCTGCCGACCACCAGACCCACGTGTCTTGCGTGCGCTAATCATCACCTTTAGCATGCGCTAATCTTGCATACTAGCGTGCTCTTTGGGTTTCGGTGATAAAAATGAGTTACGCAGCGGAAAATAAACCGGTCCAACCGGATAAAACCAAACCCCAAAAACGAACCGATCAAGTATCGTATAAATGAATATAAATAACGAGAATGATAATCAATGAATACTTACCCTCATAGTCCTTTGAAATTATAATCTTCGAAGGAAAAACCGGAACAACATTTTTTCGGTTACCGACACGAACACGAGCCCAATTTGTTCTAGCTTGTTGAATTATCCAACACCAAAAATGCCGAATGTCTCTACGTCACACTCATAGGATATTGATCGGAAAAATAGTATGTCAATTCGTTCTCAAAGAACACGGCTAGGAATCGACACAATATTTTTCTTCTCTCCTCTTCTTCCTTTTTTTTCTCTCAAAGATGAACAAGACTTGAAGAAAAATTTCTTCTCCCTCTTCACATGAATCTCGAGGCTGGAGCACACCTTTTTTGTGTGTGTTTTGCCTTCTCAAATCTTCCCCTCAAAATGAAAGACTTACTTTATTATATAACAAAAAATGAGATCAATTACGAGATTTGGAATCTCATTACAAGTCTTCATACTTTGCTATATAAAAACACACCTCACATGTTAGGTAGTAACATGGAAGGTGAGGAGAAAGTCACTGATCTTCCATAGTAAATATCTATTGACCTCATCGAAACATGCACTGAAAGTAGCTGCGTACACATGTAGATTCCTTCTGGACTGATCTACATTAGCGTGCGCTATCTTTAGGCTTTAGCGTGCGCTAAATGCCATTAAATTGAGTATGCACATGCACGTCGAATGATGCCGACCACCGCACCCACGGTCTTGCGTGCGCTAATCTTCACCTTTAGCATGCGCTAATCTTGCATACTAGCGTGCTCTTTGGGTTTCAGTGATAAAAATGAGTTACGCAGCGGAAAATAAACCGGTCCAACCGGATAAAACCAAACCCCAAAAACGGACCGATCAAGTATCGTATAAATGAATATCAATAACGAGAATGATAATCAAAGAATACTTACCCTCATAGTCCTTTGAAAATATAATCTTCGAAGGAAAAACTGGAACAACATTTTTTCGGTTCAAACGAACACGAGTCCAATTTGTTGTAGCTTGTTGAATGATCCAACACCAAAAATGCCGAATGTCTCTACGTCACACTCATAGGATATTGGTCGGAAAAATAGTATGTCAATTCGTTCTCAAAGAACACGGCTAGGAATCGACACAATATTTTTCTTCTCTCCTCTTCTTCCTTTTCTTTCTCTCAAAGATGAACAAGACTTGAAGAAAATTTTCTTCTCCCTCTTCACATGAATCTCGAGGCTGGAGCACACCTTTTGTGTGTGTTTTGCTTTCTCAAATCTTCCCCTCAAAATGAAAGACTTACTTTATTATATAACAAAAAATGAGATCAATTATGAGATTTGGAATCTCATTACAAGTCTTCATACTTTGCTATATAAAAATACACCTCACATGTTAGGTAGTAACATGGAAGGTGAGGAGAAAGTCACTGATCTTCCATAGTAAATATCTATTGACCTCATCGAAACATGCGCTGAAAGTAGCTGCGTACACATGTAGATTCCTTCTGGACTGATCTGCGTTAGCGTGCGCTATCTTTAGGCTTTAACGTGCGCTAAATGCCATTAAATTGAGTATGCACATGCACGTCGAATGATGTCGACCACCAGACCCACAGGTCTTGCGTGTGCTAATATTCACCTTTAGAATGCGCTAATCTTGCATACTAGCGTGCTCTTTGGGTTTCGGTGATAAAAATGAGTTACGCAGCGGAAAATAAACCGGTCCAACCGGATAAAACTAAACCCCAAAAACGGACCGATCAAGTATCATATAAACGAATATAAATAACGAGAATGATAATCAAATAATACTTACCCTCATAGTCCTTTGATAATATAATCTTCGAAAGAAAAACCCAAACAACATTTTTTCGGTTACCGACACGAACACGAGTCCAATTCGTTGTAGCTTGTTGAATGATCCAACACAAAAAATGTCGAATGTCTATACATCACACTCATCAGATATTGATCGGAAAAATAGTATGTCAATTCGTTCTCAAAGAACACGGATAGGAATCGACACAATATTTTTCTTCTCTCCTCTTCTTCCTTTTATTTCTCTCAAAGATGAACAAGACTTGAAGAAAAATTTCTTCTCCCTCTTCACATGAATCTCGAGGCTGGAGCACACATTTTGTGTGTGTGTGTTTTGCTTTCTCAAATCTTCCCCTCAAAATGAAAGACTTACTTTATTATATAACAAAAAATGAGATCAATTATGAGATTTGGAATCTCATTACTGTTGGGATTCCGTGCCTAAAACGAAGGCCCAGCGGAAGCGGTAAAACAAAAATTAATTCGATCCGAATCCCTACGAGGATCGACCGAGCTACGTATATACGAATATATATAAACGAATAGCAAGAGTCGTAAGAAACTAACCCTCGAAGTCCGTTGATAAAATGGTAACCTTCTCTTGAGCTATTCCCCAAGCTTTAGTTTGATCTCTACGAGTTTATACCGCTCAAAGCCCTTGGACGATCCAACGCCGAAAGCACCGCATCTCTACTTGTCACGCACCGGAAAAATGACCGGAATAACAACACTTGATTAACCTCTAAGTTTACGGCTAGAATCAAGTGATGAAGCTTTTATTATTACACTCTAAGTGTATAATATATCTCTCAATAATTTTCCCTCAATTTTCTCCAAGAAAAATGAAGAAGAAGTGAATGAAGAAGATGAAGATGAGTGTTTTTAACTCAAAATCTATCTCTCTCTCTATCCTCACGTTGGAAGGCTTCCAAAAGTGGAGTGAGTGAGATCAAAGTCTATCTTCCCCTTCTTATTCAACCCACATAAAATCAAATCATATCACATGAGAGATTCCCCCATATAATGTATATGATGCTTGTCCCCTCAACACATGAGATTCCAAAACCATGATGGGGACAAGTCAATACACACACATGGTTATAAGTGGGGGACGGCCAATATGAATTATAGGAAGAGTTCGGTTCGTTTCGGACTCCCGAGAGTCCAAACAGATAAACTCCAATTCCATTCCAATGTATTTATATCGTTTAATTAATCCAATTAATTAAACATATCAAATACAAAATAACATAATTAATTTCTCCAAGAAATAATCATATTCATGAATTAAATTAATCACCTAGTAATTTATTTAATTCATTTAGGCCGTAAATCAATTTATCCAATAAATCTATTTAGACATCTAATGTCCCAAATTAGATATCCAATATCTAATATTCATAATGAGAGAACAAGCTCGATTCATTCCGTCGTCAATCCTAATGCGCGACTCGGTATGTCCGTCTCAGTCAGCAATGGGAGGAGCCAAAGAGTAGTAGCACCACCTAGCCAGCCTGGTGGCCTACACTGTACCCCAACTGAGAACGAATGATTGGGATCATTCAAGAACCATTCTGTCGTGAATACCAGTACACGTAAAAACCCTTCTTTCAAATGTCCCGATCAAGTTATGGGGTCATGGTCAGTCAAACCCCATCTGTACTTGACGCTATGCATGCGTTAATGCAAATCGAGATCATCGAGCTCTCGTGTATCTAATACAACTAGCTCTAATGCTTTGGCCAAAGACTTATGATCTCATCTGCCAATAACCGCATAGGACATATAACCCGTTCACTAACATGAGAAAGAATTCTATCTTGGTATTCAGTAGGACCTGCTACATGCCCATCAAGATGCACGTCGAGGTTGACCCCCGCCTTCCGGTTTATAGGGTCGAACTACTCTAATGAAAATCTTGACGTCACAAGCACATCCCTACTAAATCCTCAAGTTGAAGGTTCACGAATACCTATCACAACCTTTCGATTCCATCATTGACTGTCCCAGAGTGAAATCCGTGTGACGAATCGAGGGTGAGTCGGTTCGAGTATACTAATCTAATTAGCATACCTATAACGTGTGCTCCCACTAACCATTGGTGTTCGACAGGCACTCTCCTTGTCAAAGAACATGTAATGCCCAGTCAAGTTTCATCGACTTGCGAATGATTATGTATTTGAGCTATAAACCTTTCCAGTGCCGACCCCCTTATCCAATAAGGAGTGGAACGTTTTGCTCTCAAATACACGGACTAGTTTCTACATGTATATTTACAAGTTAGGAATGCCAATAACTACCAGTAAATAAAGAAACATCCATTGCCTTATATTGATGATTTACATAATAACAAGTACAATGCCCTCACTCAACATCCTCTGAGTGGCACTCGAAGGCATGCTCCTAACAATCTCCCACTTGCACTCAATGCCACACACTATGGTATCTAATAACCATGTTCTCCAGATGACGCTCCAAGCTAGTCTGAGAAAGTGGCTTGGTCAGTGGATCGGCGATGTTGTCGGCCGAGTCTACTCTGTGCAGCACAATGTATCCCTTGCGAACAAATTCTCTTACGAGATGATACTTCCTCTCAATATGTTTGGTGTTGTTGTGAAACCTCGGCTCCTTGGCCTGCGCTACAGCTCCGTCATTATTGATAAGACAAACAGGCTCAAGACATGGTATCACTTGAAGTTCTCCCAGAAACTTCTTAATCCAGAACCCTTCCTTGGAAGCCTCCGAGGCTGCTTGATACTCAGCCTGACAGGTGGAATCAGCAGTCGCGCTTTGCTTGGCACTACGCCAAGATACTGCTCCTCCATTAAGAGTAAATATATAGCCAGAAGTAGACATCGAGTCGTCCTTCAGTCCTTGGAAGTCCGAATCAGTGAATCCCACCCATCCAATTCTCCACCGCCATACATCAGAACCATATCTCTAGTCCTTCTTAGGTACTTGAGAACGTTCTTTACGGCAGTCCAATGTTCCCTACCTGGGTTTGCCTGAAACCTACTCACCACGCTTACAGCATGCGCGATGTTAGGTCTTGTACACAACATAGCATACATAAGGCTACCCACGGCCGAAGCATATGGTATATTACTCATTTCCTTTCGTTGTTCCTCACTTTGAGGGCACATCTTCAAGGAGAGTTTTATTCCATGTTGCATCGGTAGGAACCCTCTTTTAGAATCATCCATCTTAAATCGCTTTAAGATCTTATCTATATAGAGGGCTTGGGAAAGGCCTATTGTTCTCTTCGCTCTATCCCGGTAGAGTCCAATTCCAAGAATATAGGTTGCTTCTCCCAAGTCTTTCATGGAGAAATTACTCGAAAGCCAAGCTTTTACAGAACTGAGCATTCCCACATCATCCACATATAGTACTAAGAATGCGATCTTGCTCCCACTAACCCTCTTGTATACACAAGGTTCCTCTTCATTTTGCACGAAGTCAAACTCTTTGACCGCCTCATCAAAACGAAGGTTCCAACTACACGACGCTTGCTTCAGTCCATAAATGGAACGTTGAAGCTTGCACACTTTCTGAATATCGACTTCGGCCACAAAGTCTTTAGGCTGCTCTATATAGATTTCCTCCTCGGGGAATCCATTAAGGAAAGCCGTCTTTACGTCCATTTTCCATATCTCATAATCGTGGTAGGTAGCTATAGCAAGAATCATGCGAATAGACTTGATCATGGCTACGAGCGAGAAGGTATCGTGGTAATCGATCCTTTCCTTCTGGGTATAACCCTTTGCCACAAGCCTGGCCTTATAGGCGTCAACCTTGCCATCACCATCAATCTTTCTCTTATAGATCCACTTGTTCCTAATAGGCACTATGCTCTTGGGGCGGTCTACTAGAGTCCAGACCTGATTGACATGTATCGAGTCTATATCAGCTTCCATAGCTTCACGCCATTTCACGGAGTCTACATCCACCATCGATTGGTCATAGGTCTTCAGGTCGGTCTCTTGGCTATCGCTTGGAACCTCATGGAGACCCAGCTCCTCCAAGTGCACAAGCCCATACCTCTTAGGTAAATGAGACACCCTACTAGACCTACGAGGTGGTTGTACTTGTGTTTCATAAAGTTTGGTTCCAGTTTCTTGCACAGGTGTCTCCCGAGGAGTTTCATTGTATTCTTCTAAAGAAATACTTCAACCTGCTCCGCCTTCCTGAATGAACTCATCTTCCAGGAAGTGTGCTTGTAAAGCAACAAAGATCTTTCGATCTTCAGGCTGTAGAATAGATATCACATCGTCCCAGATGGGAATCCAATGAAACGTCCCTTTGCAGACCTAGCTTCCAACTTTTCCACCTTAGTCTTCTTGACATAGGCGGGACATCCCCAAATCCTAATATGATTAAGACTTGGTTTCTCTCCCTCCCACATCTCATGTGGAGTTTTAGGAACGGATTTGGAAGGACATCTGTTCAAGATATACGCAGCATTCAGGAGTGCATACCCCCACAGGTAAATCGGCAAGTCAGTATAGCCCAGCATGGAACGGACCATGTTCAACAGGGTCCTGTTCCTTCTTCCTCACACACCATTTAACTGAGGAGTACCTAGAGGTGTTAGTTGTGAAACAATTCCATGTTCCTTAAGGAACTCGTGAAACTCCATACTCATATACTCGCCACCTCAGTTCGACCGAAGTGCTTTGATATGATTACCAGTTTGTTTCTCGACTAGGTCCTTGAATTCCTGGAATTTCTCAAAGGCCTCATATTTATGATTCATTAAGTATACATAACCATACCTAGTATGATCCTCTGTAAACGTAATTAAATATTGATGTCCGTCACATGCTGCTTCCAAAGCACCACATACGTTGGTATGGATTAATCCCAGTTTATCAGCGGATCTTTCAAATGTCCCTGTGAAGGGGGACTTCGTCATTTTGCCTTTAAGGCAAGATTCACAAGTAGGAAAGGGATCTGATCCCAATGGACCCATAAGTCCATCTTTTTCCATCTTGTAAACCTTGGTCTGACCAACATGACCAAGTCTAAGATGCCATTTCAAAACTTGATTGGTTTCATCCATACCACGTTTCCTAGTCATAGTATTCACAACTACTTTGTTGCTGAGATTTAGATGATACAATCCATTCAACAATGTAGCAGTACCCACTCGTTTATTTATAAAAATAAATTTTGCGGGAACCATCACCAATGAAAAATGAAAAGCCTTTTCGGTCTATGACCAGAATGGATACAATGTTTTTATGCCCCTTGGGCAAAACAAGTACATCTTCTAAAGTGAAAAGAAAGCCGGATTCTAAACGCAAAAGAAGTGATCCTATGTCGGTCACCTCGACACTATGCCCGCTACCGACTATGATCATAACTTCTCCAGCTCCAAGCTTTCTACTTTGTTCCAGATCCTGATTCACGGTACAAATATGATAACTAGCACCAGAATCCAGTATCCAGGAAGTAGAAAATACAGTAGCAGAACAATTTGTTTCCAAAAGTAAAAGTTCTGTACCTGAAGTGCCATGAATAATCGGACAGTCTCTAGCCCAGTGGCCCAGCTCACCGCACTTGAGACAAGCATCCTTCTTCTTCTTGTTCTTTGGAACCATCGGAGCCTTGCCCTTACCCTTAAGGTCTTTAACTTGTGGTCCAGTTTGCTTCTTGGTCTTTTTCTTCTTGTTCTTAGACCTCCGAGGTCCAGAAGAAATCACAAGAGCAGACTCCTTCATCCGCGGAGTCTTCATCTGAGACTGAGCGGCCACAAGTTTGTTCATTAGCCCAGCTAAATTACATGCAATCTCATTGCAATTGAAGTTCATAACAAACTGTGAGAAGGAATCAGGGAGAGACTGTAGGATAAGGTCGGTTTGGAGAGAAGTATCCATTTTAAAATCAAGAGCATCCAATCTCTCGATCATGGATATCATTTTGAGGACGTGTTCCCCAACTTTCTCACCTTCCTTCATCTTTGCACCGAACAGTTGCTTGGATATCTCATATCTAGCGATTCATTGTGCTCACCATAAAGTTCGGTTAAGTGAGATAGAATCTGCCTAGCAGAAGTCATTTTCTCATGAGCTCTCTGAAGCTCATTAGACATGGAATCCATCATATAAGCACGGACTTTCACGTCATTCTTAACCCACTTTTCGTGGTTTTCAATCTCTTCCTGATTGGCTCTGGTCCGCACAGGAGGCGTCGGAATGTCCGTCTCCAAGACGTATCCCAGTGCCTCTATATTGAGGACTATCATCAGATCGCGGAGCCAGTCCACAAAGTTAGGTCCAATCAGGGTGTTCTTTTCGAGTAGAATTGCGAGTGGATTCATTGTCATATTGAGATTTGAGTCTGCATTAAGTACGATAGATTAATTAGTGACTCATTCAATTATGTTCTGAGTATAGAATTAAGGTCTTTTCTATTCTTGTTACCCAGCTCCCACTATTTTTATTGGAATAACACACTCCCATGTGAAATCCGGAAGTATCGTCGCTCTACTTCATAGTGGTGATCGAGTTCTTTATAAATCTTAATAGAGGGCAACCGAACAGGTTTCTAGTCTATTAATTTTCATAAAGTGGTGTCCAACACCAACCCATCTAATGGATGATTCGATCTTCTGTTTCCCCTTGTTCACTCCCCTCAACCTATACGGTTTCTATGGTTCGTGAACAAGTTAAGTTTATACCATCGACGCAAATCAGTTTCACAATTGGATCATATCCGGCAACCAATCAGGTTTCTAGGGATAAAAGTTGCTCCAACCGAAGGCATCCAATGCGCTCCCAGTAATTTATCCATCCTCCCCGAACGACTACCCCGATAACTCGGAAGCATAGCACATCCGGTTTGGATTTCAATTTCCCGAAAACTCGATGGAGGGAAGGAAAACCTTGAAACCTTATAAACTTAATAATTTGTCGTGGGAGAATTTTCACGATTAACATTACACTTTGCACATTAATCAGTTAAGCGCGTTGTGGCATTCATACAATATGAAACAACCATTCACAACCTAGTTGGTACCAACATGTGGTTCATGGACCGTTCCTAGAAAACAAAAACTCCGTAATCTAATTACAAGTCTTTGTCTTGAATCTTCGTCTTCTCGAAATGGATCTTCCTCCGGTCTTCGTCATTATATATAAATTTTACATTGAAAATTGCATCCTAGATACAAATTTTTTCTAGTAAAATAAATAGGCTCAAAACGGCCTTTACAACCCAATCGAATAAAACGAACGAATCAAAAACTAAGTCCACGAACCACATCCCCATTCAAAAGCATTCATCCAATAAATACTAAATAAATGGAAAGCGTAGAGATACATTGATCTAATCAACAATACGAACCGATCAAATCGATTCACACAATTGGTAATATGAAAACGTTCAAAATAATTCGGTCGATCACAAGTATTCCAATAAATCAATTTTCCCTTATAAAATGAAATACCATAAATCATTTTAATCATATTAAATCCAATTTAACATGTGGGAGATTAATTTTCAAGAATACACGAAAAAATCGAGCCGGGGTGAAAACAGGCCTGCCTGACCGAGTCACCCTCGGCAGCCTGCCGGCAGACAGGCCTGGCATGGCCGAGTCATGCTCGGAAGCTGCCGGCCAGGACACGGCCAGCGGCCCTGGGCCGCGGCCCCTTGATCCGGGGCTGCGGCCCCCAGTACAGACCCAACCGGATAAAATCAAACCCCAAAAACGGACCGATCAAGTATCGTATAAACGAATATAAATAATGAGAATAATAATCAAAGAATACTTACCCTCATAGTCCTTTGAAAATATAATCTTCGAAGGAAAAACCCGAACAACATTTTTTCGGTTACCGACACGAACACGAGTCCAATTCGTTGTGGCTTGTTGAATGATCCAACACCAAAAATGCAGAATGTCTCTACGTCACACTCAACGGATATTGATCGGAAAAATAGTATGTCAATTCGTTCTCAAAGAACACGGCTAGGAATCGACACAATATTTTTCTTCTCTCCTCTTCTTCTTTTTCTTTTTCTCAAAGATGAACAAGACTTGAAGAAAAATTTATTCTCCCTCTTCACATGAATCTCGAGGATGGAGCACACCTTTTGTGTGTGTGTTTTGCTTTCTCAAATCTTCCCCTCAAAATTAAAGACTTACTTTATTATATAACAAAAAATGAGATATATTATGCGATATGGAATCTCATTACAAGTCTTCATACTTTGCTATATAAAAATACACCTCACATGTTAGGTAGTAACATGGAAGGTGAGGAGAAAGTCACTGATCTTCCATAGTAAATATCTATTGACCTCATCAAAACATGCGCTGAAAGTAGCTGCGTACATATGTAGATTCCTTCTGGACTGACCTGCATTAGCGTGCGCTATCTTTAGGCTTTAGCGTGCGCTAAATGCCATTAAATTGGGTATGCACATGCACGTCGAATGCTGCTGACCACCAAACCCACAGGTCTTGCGTGCGCTAATCTTCACCTTTAGCATGCGCTAATCTTGCATACTAGCATGCTCTTTGGGTTTTGGTGATAAAAATGAGTTACGCAGCGGAAAATAAACCGGTCCAACCGGATAAAACCAAACCCCAAAAACGGACCGATCAAGTATCGTATAAACGAATATAAATAACGAGATGGATAATCAAAGAATACTTACCCTCATAGTCCTTTGATAATATAATCTTCGAAGGAAAAACCCGAACAACATTTTTTCGGTTACCGACACGAACACGAGTCCAATTCGTTGTAGCTTGTTGAATGATCCAACACCAAAAATGCAGAATGTCTCTACATCACACTCAACGGATATTGATCGGAAAAATAGTATGTCAATTCGTTTTCAAAGAACACGGCTAGGAATCGACACAATATTTTTCTTCTCTCCTCTTCTTCCTTTTCTTTTTCTCAAAGATGAACAAGACTTGAAGAAAAATTTATTCTCCCTCTTCACATGAATTTCGAGGCTGGAGCACACCTTTTGTGTGTGTGTTTTGCTTTCTCAAATCTTCCCCTCAAAATGAAAGACTTACTTTATTATATAACAAAAAATGAGATTAATTATGTGATATGGAATCTCATTACAAGTCTTCATACTTTGCTATATAAAAATACACCTCACATGTTAGGTAGTAACATGGAAGGTGAGGAGAAAGTCACTGATCTTCCATAGTAAATATCTATTGACTTCATCAAAACATGCGCTGAAAGTAGCTGCGTACATATGTAGATTCCTTCTGGACTGACCTGCATTAGCGTGCGCTATCTTTAGGCTTTAGCGTGCGCTAAATGCCATTAAATTGAGTATGCACATGCACGTCGAATGCTGCTGACCACCAGACCCACAGGTCTTGCGTGCGCTAATCTTCACCTTTAGCATGCGCTAATCTTACATACTAGCGTGCTCTTTGGGTTTCGGTGATAAAAATGAGTTACGCAGCGAAAAATAAACCGGTCCAACAGGATAAAACCAAACCCCAAAAATGGACCGATCAAGTATCGCATAAACGAATATAAATAACGAGAATGATAATCAAAGAATACTTACCCTCATAGTCCTTTGATAATATAATCTTCGAAAGAAAAACCCGAACAACATTTTTTTGGTTACCGACACGAACACGAGTCCAATTTGTTGTAGCTTGTTAAATGATCCAACACCAAAAATGCCAAATGTCTCTACGTCACACTCATCGGATATTGATCGGAAAAATAGAATGTCAATTCGTTCTCAAAGAACACGGCTAGGATTCGACACAATATTTTTCTTCTCTCCTCTTCTTCCTTTTCTTTCTCTCAAAGATGAACAAGACTTGAAGAATAATTTTATAACACCCAAAATTTATTTATTATTATTTTTTTTTTTTTTTTTTTTTACCGAAATAATATAAAGTTTGACACCAATTCATAAAGGAACTTCATTTATTTAATTTAATAAGCCAATAATGGCAATCAAGTTATCAAACTTCTAAAGAAAACAACATAGGTAAAACTTTCTAATATAGAAATATCAAAAGCGGAAGTACTAAAAATGTTCATTGACGTAAAATAAATAGCAGTGTGTCACGAATGCTCCCGTCAGTCCCTAGCCTCCTTAATCGTAAAACCTGAAAAATGTTAAGTAAACCGTAAGCACAAAGCTTAGTGAATTCAAACACAACATTATACCAACATCCACAATCACTAGACCTAGATTAAAATATACAGTTATAACATTTAAACATAAGCCAAGAACAAATCAAGGCTTATAAGGAGGGCTAGTAGGTTACCCGCATCTCACAAACCGAAGAGTATTGGGTTAATCTTACCCTCACCTCATATCCCGGAGGGTATTGGAGTAATTATACCTAACCACGCGCACCGGACAAAAGCCGGATAATTGCTATGATCCCCTCAACAATAAACATACAAAGGCACATGTATGATTAACAATTTAAGCATGCATCCACATTATCATACCATAATAATAATTTAACACTCACGTGCTAACCTAGCAATCATAAATATTGAGACAATGGAGTGAGAGAACTCACCTTGAATACTTAAGGGAGATTGCTAAATCAAAACTGGCTACCACACTTGAGCAAATGCCAAAACTTCACCTATTATAAACTAGGAGTTAGGATATACCCAAAGATGAAGCTTAAAGACTTAAACAAAATCTGACAGAAGGTCTAAAAACAGACCCGCCGTTAAAGATGGATTTACTTAATTTTCCTAAGTATTAACATATCAATATTAAATTTTTCTAAGAAACTAGAGTCTTTCCCCTTTTTAAAACAGTAAAGAACTCACTACTCCAAAATATGAATTTATTATGATGCTTTTAAAAAGACATCGCAGTGCAGTCTCAAATCATAGGAATCAGTAGTGTTGGCCAATTCTACCCAACTTGTGGGTAGAAATTGTCCAAACTAAAAATCACAGAGATAATAGACATAAATACCAAAGTCTCAGAGTTGGAATCGACCAAAAAGGGTTTCCCAAACTCTAGATACGAAATTCACAACATGACTAATTACAAAACCCTTAAAAGTTGATGACAGAAAACTGATCTGGAGTGTGAACTCAATATGACCAAGAAATACTTGGAGATAACATCCCATAAACTCCAGTTCACAACTTTAGGTCATAACACACATGTGGGAACTTGGAATCCCATTAGATCATTTCCCAAGCCCTAGAAACGAATAAAACAAGTTGACCTATCAGATCAGACCCGGATCAGACCTACCAGCAAAGGTGCCGTTCTTGCCCATGGATAAAGTCCTAATTAGTGAGAGTGACCTTCATAAGAAAGTTACCCAACACAATTTGTAAACTTTTGGCACAGGTTTGAGATCCGTTTGAGTTATAGAATTCAAGTTATGATTTTTGTAAGATGACTACAAATCTGATGGAAACAGAATCGTAGCCAACCCTTAATCTTTTTAACCAATCCATTCCTCTCCCTTTTGAAACACATTCCTAGATGTGTTTATCACCCAAATTCAGTCCCCTATGAACATGGTGGCACTAAAAAGGGCTAGGGGTCATTGGCATTTCATTTAGTCACAAGGAAAAGAATCAAATCAACATAATATATGACAAACCACTTAAACTCATAATTTTCCCTTTCTTAAGGGTTCCTTGATCTTTCAAATACACAAACATTTATATACACATCTTAGAAGATGCTATAAAGTTGTATACTTAGATCTAAACATATGGATATGGATATGTTGAGAATCAAAATAATAATTAACAAGAATTATAACCATTCACAAGATCTATCACATTTTATCACCTAAATAAAACTTGGTGATTTCCATGGTTCATTTAGACCTTGTATTTTATATAATCATCTAGATCCATCATACACCATGTATAAGGTGTAGATATAATCTAGAGATGATGATAACATACAACTTATAACAATAACAACATTGGTTAAAACCATAAGATCTATCTTCTTTAAATCACACAAGTTACAACTTGATGATTTTTATGAATCATATAGATCTTTTACATAATATGATCATCTAGGCTCATCATACACCATGTATAGGAGATGGTGATGAAATTTCTAGATGATAATCAACACTTAAAACAATTAATTGAATATAAATCAAAAGAAAAGATTAGAATACCTTAAAAGATCTTACCTAAGCTTGTTACACCAACAAGGAAATGAAGGAGAAGATGATTGTGGCTTTGGAAGAGAAAATGAGAGAGAGATGGGAGATGGGATCGGCCGAAATGAGGAAGAGAGGAGGGAGTTAGGGTTTGTGATATTTTTATAAGTCATTTTAGGATAAAGCCTAATGACTACACTAATGGGCTAGGCTCAAAACTCATTTCTTACTAGCCCAATATAATTAAATCTTTTAATTAACTTAGCCCAAAACTTGTATTTTAATCTAACTTGGCTAATTAATTAAACCCATCATTTAAAATAATTAAATACCATGAAAATAATTAACGCAAAAAAAAAAGAAACCGAGCTACAACTCTCCCCTACTAAGAAGGGACTTCGCCTCAAGTCAGTCCCTCCGAATAACTCGGGATAATGCGCCTCATCTCGTCTTCAGTGTTCCCATGTACACTCAGATCCCTTCCTATGCCGCCACCGAACCTTAATGAATAAACGGTCTTACCGCTCCGAAGGGTCTTTGACTTTCGATCAACAACCGCGATAGGTTTCTCAACATAGTTGAGCCGTCACATTTGGATGTCTTCCAGAGGTACCACGGCGGTATCGTCAACAATGCACTTCCTCAACCGAGACACGTGGAAGGTGTTATGAATCAAACTAAGCTCGTCAGCAGCTCCAACCGCACGCTACCTTACCAACGCGAGCTATGATCTTATAAGGTCCAATGAACCGAGGTCCCGCCTTTTCCACGCTTGAATCTAATCACACCCTTCCAAGGGGAGACCTTTAATAACACATGATCCCCAACTCGAAACTCAAGATCGGAGCGCCGCTTATCTCGCATAACTCTTCTGACGACTCCTAGCGGTGACCAAATGATCCCCGATCATTTTGATTTTCTCCGTGGTCTGCAAAACAATATCGGTGCTACCGAGCACCCTCTCATCCAACCTCACCCCAACACACTCGGGTTCTACACTTCCTACCATACAAGGCTTCATACGGGGCATGTCGATGCTAGAATGATAATCGTTGTTATATGAAAACTCGGCTAAATGAAGATGATCATCCCAATCGCTCCAAAATCAATTGCACATGCCCGAAGCATGTCCTCCAAAGTCTCAGATCGTCCGCTCACTCGCCCATCGGGCCATGGATGGAACGCAGATCTTGAAATGCAATCGGGTACCCAATTCTTCTTGGAATTTCGCCAAAATCGAGAGGTGAATCGAGTATCTCGATCGAGACAATAGATACGGGCACCCTGCAATGAAACTATCTCCCGAACAAAAATCTCGCCAATTTTTCACCAAGAACTTTCCTTGATGGCCAGAAATGAGCACTCTTCGTCAATCGATCCACAACTACCCATATCGTATCCGCTCCCCTTGCGCCTTAGGAAGTTTTGTAATAAAGTCCATGGTTAAGTGCTCCCATTTCCACTCAGAATCTCCAAAGGTTGCAACTTCCCATGAGGTTTCAGTGTTCGGCTTTGACCTTCCGGCATGTTAGGCATTCTTCTACATATCGGGCCACATCATTCTTCATCCCGTGCCACCAATAACCCTCACGAAGATCTCGGTACATTTTTGTAGCACCCGGATGAATAGAAAACTTGGACTGTGAGCTTCTTCCATAAGAGTTTTCCGGTTCCCACCAAGAATGGAACCCAAACCCTACCATAACGAGTTAGTAATCCACGCCCATCTCGCTCCATCTTAGGTAACTCATTCACAATCCTTTCACGATTTGGGTTCCCCTCTTGAGTCGCCACATCTTGAGCATCTCGAATCATACCCAATAATGATGTCTCCATAGTCATCCGAAGACATTTAGCTCGAATCGGTTCGATGATTGCTTACGATCGAGTGCGTCGGCTACCACATTAGCTTTACTGGTGGTAGTGAATCTCACAAATCGTAATCTTTCACCACATCTAACCATCTAACTCCGCCTCATATTCAAATCCCGCTGATCGAAAAGGTACTTCAAACTTTTATGGTCGTGTAAATGATACACTTAACCCCGTAAAGGTAGTGCCTCCATATCTTGAGAGCAAAAACACACTCTCCTAACTCCAAGTCATGAGTGGGGTAGTTCCTTTCGTGAGGTTTTAGCCGGAGACGCATAAGCTATCACCTTACCCCGTTGCATCAACACAAAGACCAAAACCTGTGAGGGATGCGTCGCAAGACACTACCATGTCTTCCACTCCTTCCTAAGGTCAAAATCGGGGCATTACACAACCGCGTCTTAAGATCTTCAAATGCAAACCGTTGTTCCGACCCCAAACAAATTTTTCCGACTTCTTGGTCAATCGCGTAAGAGGTAGAGCAATCTTTGAGAAATTTTCAATAAACCTACGATAGTAACCGGCCAAACCCAAGAAACTACGAATCTCCGAAGGCGATTTAGGAGCTTCCCATTTCTTAACCGCATCAATCTTGGCCGGATCGACCTTGATACCTTCCTTGTTCACCACGTGGCCCAAGAATTGAACCTCTTCTAACCAAAATTCACACTTAGAAAATTTAGCATAAAGCCGTTCTCTCCGTAGTGTCTCTAGAAGTTCCCGAATGTGCCTTTCATGCTCCTCCCTAGTCTTAGAATAGACCAAAATATCGTCAATAAACACAATGACCAAACGGTCGAGCATCGGACCACACACCCGATTCATAAGATCCATAAAAGCAGCGGGTGCATTAGTGAGTCCGAAAGGCATCACCACAAATTCAAAGTGTCCGTATCGGGTTCAAACGCCGCTTTTCTCAATGTCACGCCACGAACTCGCATTCGATGATAACCGAACGCAAATCAATCTTGGAAAACCAAGACGCTCCTTGGAGTTGGTCGAAAAGATCGCCGATACGAGGTAAAGGATAACGGTTCTTTATCGTGAGTTTATTCAACTCCCGATAATCTATGCACATTCTTTGAGAACCGTCCTTCTTTTCGCGAAAAGTATAGGAGCACCCACGGCGAGAAACTTGGCCGTATAAACCCCTTATCACTAAGCTCCTGAATCGATCTTGAAGCTCTTTCATCTCGATGGCGCCAACCGATAAGGAGATTTGGCGATCGGAACAGCGCAGTACTAAATCAATGCGAAACTCCACTTGCCTAATAGGTGGCAAACCCGGAGTTCCTCAGAAAGACGTCACCAAAGTCTAAACAATCGAACATTATCGAGTGCAATAGCAGAGGTACAAGAAGCAATATCCAAATGGGGAATATCTCCTTGAATAATAAGTTCTCCACCCTAGGGTTTTGAACACGAACTTGTCTCTTGCGACAAAGAATTTCGCATCGAATGCATCGAGCCAATCCATACCCACAATAACGCAAAGTTCCCTCATAGCAATAGGGATAAGATCAATGGGAATTCTACTCCGAAAATTCAAGGGTACAACCCCGATAAACATCAAGAACGAAGATAGTTCGATTGTCGGCAACTTCGATAACCATGGGACGTGCTAGTTTCCGACACCACGCCCAAACGATTTATGAACGTGCGTGACACGAAGGAGTGAGTAGCGCGAGAATCAAACATAACAATGGCGGGGTGAGAATCTATGAGATAAGTGCACGATTCATAATATTTAAGAAATAAAACAATTACTCTATGGCATAGCATAAAATGAAAGATAAGGAAGAGATGTTTACTCACATAGTCGCAGGCTTCGCAGCTCTTCCTCGTAAGCTGGTGGACACGTCCTCGTGTCAACATAGTTGGTCCGTTAGAGGTCGGGCGATTGGGATTTGCATTCCCATACTTCTTGACTTTGGGCAATCGGGTTTCTTGTGCCCCTTCTCTTGGCAATTGTAACAAACTGGTACCGCTGCAATGAGTAACTTGGGAGGTCAGAATGGCTTTTGGAGCCTTGCAATTCTTCCAGTGATGCCCTTCCTTCTTACAGTTATAACACACCAATGGGGGTCGATCACCCTGCTTCGCAGATGGCTTGTATTCATATCTTGGTTTATCCCCAAACTTTGTCTTCTTATGAGCCTCATTAGAAGTTTTAGAAAAAGTGCTCTCCAGTTTCCTCTTAGATTGAGTTTGCAGCTCAATCTCTCTCTTTCGGGCTGCCCCCATGACTGCACCCAAGGTCATAAAGTCTTGCATGCTCACAAATTCCCGGATGTCGGTACGTAAAATCGAGATGTACCGACTAACAAGCCATGCTTCATCTCCAACAAAAGTAGGACAGAAAGAAAGCATCTCCATGAACTTGGCGTTCAGATCACTAACAGACTCAGTGGTCTGTTGTAACGCCATGAACTCCTGCATCATTCTTTGTTGCTCCACCCTAGGCACATACCGTGCCTCGAACCACTCCACAAACTGGGCCCAAGTAATCGCCCTTACAGCTTCTTCCGTCATTCTTCCCGTGGTGGTGTTCCACCATGTCTTACCCCGCTTCCTCAGCTGGTTCTTTGCTACCAACACTCTAAACTGGTCTGGGCACCCTATAGTCATAAAGGCGCCCTCCACGTCAGATAACCAGTGTTTAGCTGCCACTGGATCGTCCTCCCCATCCCAATGAGGTGGGATGCACTTGCCGAACTTCTCGTAGTAGTACATTAAATCACGAACAGAGGATCGTGAGCCCCAGTGCGGAGGTGCATCGCCATACGCTCATCTAGCAGAGCACGATCTTGATCAATGATGTTAGCCTTTAAATTCGGTATTATCTAGTTAAAATATTTATTGAACTCCTCAGGTACGAGTTCGCTATCTTTTGCTATTTGAATTGCCTTGAGGCGAGCAGGCGGAGCCATCTAAAATTGATAAGAAAAAAACGATTCAACCTATGCATGTCTAAGAGATCGAAAACACTCACTTGTGAAAACTTTTCAACCTTGCCCCGTCCCCAAAACCGGCTCCAATATATTGAATAATAGGGGCCCTTCTATTATTCAATATAGAAGTTCCAATTTCGGTTTGTGTCTAGTTTCAAAATTTCAGCTTGCTCCTAGCCGTAACAGTTTAATTCACACTCATGGTAGATCTAAAAGGCCTAAATTCTCACATGGTAGATAGTAGCACTAAAGGCATATAATTATCCTCCTAGGCTAGTCTTTGAGATATGTCATAAATGGAGCATACTATTGAGTTTGATAAGTAATAAAATTTAAACTCAATTAGTAAATACAACTTACTTGGCTGGCTGACCGGCGCACCGTGACATCTTCACTGCTAGTTTTTAATAAACTTTGTACAAGAGAAATAAAATGTTTTAAATTTGAGTCTAGACATCCCTAAGAAGGCCTAGTTCACTCAAATGAAAAGTCTCTGATACCAACTTATAACACCCAAAATTTATTTATTATTATTTTTTTTTTTTTACCGAAATAATATAAAGTTTGACACCAATTCATAAAGGAACTTCATTTATTTAATTTAATAAGCCAATAATGGCAATCAAGTTATCAAACTTCTAAAGAAAACAACATAAGTAAAACTTTCTAATATAGAAATATCAAAAGCGGAAGTACTAAAAATGTTCATTGACGTAAAATAAATAGCAGTGTGTCACGAATGCTCCCGTCAGTCCCTAGCCTCCTTAATCGTAAAACCTGAAAAATGTTAAGTAAACCGTAAGCACAAAGCTTAGTGAATTCAAACACAACATTATACCAACATCCACAATCACTAGACCTAGATTAAAATATACAGTTATAACATTTAAACATAAGCCAAGAACAAATCAAGGCTTATAAGGAGGGCTAGTAGGTTACCCGCATCTCACAAACCGAAGAGTATTGGGTTAATCTTACCCTCACCTCACATCCCGGAGGGTATTGGAGTAATTATACCTAACCACGCGCACCGGAAAAAAGCCGGATAATTGCTATGATCCCTCAACAATAAACATACAAAGGCACATGTATGATTAACAATTTAAGCATGCATCCACATTATCATACCATAATAATAATTTAACACTCACGTGCTAACCTAGCAATCATAAATATTGAGACAATGGAGTGAGAGAACTCACCTTGAATACTTAAGGGAGATTGCTAAATCAAAACTGGCTACCACACTTGAGCAAATGCCAAAACTTCACCTATTATAAACTAGGAGTTAGGATATACCCAAAGATGAAGCTTAAAGACTTAAACAAAAATCTGGACAGCAAGGTCTAAAAACAGACCCGCCGTTAAAGATGGATTTACTTAATTTTCCTAAGTATTAACATATCAATATTAAATTTTTCTAAGAAACTAGAGTCTTTCCCCTTTTTAAAACAGTAAAGAACTCACTCTAACTCCAAAATATGAATTTATTATGATGCTTTTAAAAAGACATCGCAGTGCAGTCCCAAATCATAGGAATCAGTAGTGTTGGCCAATTCTACCCAACTTGTGGGTAGAAATTGTCCAAACTAAAAATCACAGAGATAATAGACATAAATACCAAAGTCTCAGAGTTGGAATCGACCAAAAAGGGTTTCCCAAACTCTAGATACGAAATTCACAACATGACTAATTACAAAACCCTTAAAAGCTGATGACAGAAAACTGATCTGGAGTGTGAACTCAATATGACCAAGAAATACTTGGAGATAACATCCCATAAACTCCAGATCACAACTTTAGGTCATAACACACATGTGGGAACTTGTAATCCCATTAGATCATTTCCCAAGCCCTAGAAACGAATAAAACAAGTTGACCTATCAGATCAGACCCGGATCAGACCTACCAGCAAAGGTGCCGTTCTTGCCCATGGATAAAGTCCTAATTAGTGAGAGTGACCTTCATAAGAAAGTTACCCAACACAATTTGTAAACTTTTGGCACAGGTTTGAGATCCGTTTGAGTTATAGAATTCAAGTTATGATTTTTGTAAGATGACTACAAATCTGATGGAAACAGAATCGTAGCCAACCCTTAATCTTTTAACCAATCCATTCCTCTCCCTTTTGAAACACATTCCTAGATGTGTTTATCACCCAAATTCAGTCCCCTATGAACATGGTGGCACTAAAAGGGCTAGGGGTCATTGGCATTTCATTTAGTCACAAGGAAAAGAATCAAATCAACATAATATATGACAAACCACTTAAACTCATAATTTTCCCCTTTCTTAAGGGTTCCTTGATCTTTCAAATACACAAACATTTATATACACATCTTAGAAGATGCTATAAAGTTGTATACTTAGATCTAAACATATGGATATGGATATGTTGAGAATCAAAATAATAATTAACAAGAATTATAACCATTCACAAGATCTATCACATTTTATCACCTAAATAAAACTTGGTGATTTCCATGGTTCATTTAGACCTTGTATTTTATATAATCATCTAGATCCATCATACACCATGTATAAGGTGTAGATATAATCTAGAGATGATGATAACATACAACTTATAACAATAACAACATTGGTTAAAACCATAAGATCTATCTTCTTTAAATCACACAAGTTACAACTTGATGATTTTTATGAATCATATAGATCTTTTACATAATATGATCATCTAGGCTCATCATACACCATGTATAGGAGATGGTGATGAAATTTCTAGATGATAATCAACACTTAAAACAATTAATTGAATATAAATCAAAAGAAAAGATTAGAATACCTTAAAAGATCTTACCTAAGCTTGTTACACCAACAAGGAAATGAAGGAGAAGATGATTGTGGCTTTGGAAGAGAAAAATGAGAGAGGGATGGGAGATGGGATCGGCCGAAATGAGGAAGAGAGGAGGGAGTTAGGGTTTGTGATATTTTTATAAGTCATTTTAGGATAAAGCCTAATGACTACACTAATGGGCTAGGCTCAAAACTCATTTCTTACTAGCCCAATATAATTAAATCTTTTAATTAACTTAGCCCAAAACTTGTATTTTAATCTAACTTGGCTAATTAATTAAACCCATCATTTAAAATAATTAAATACCATGAAAATAATTAACGTACCGAAAAAAAAAAGAAACCGAGCGTTACAAATTTCTTCTCCCTCTTCACATGAATCTCGAGGCTGGAGCACACCTTTTGTGTGTGTGTTTTGCTTTCTCAAATCTTTCCCTCAAAATGAAAGACTTACTTTATTATATAACAAAAAATGAGATCAATTATGAGATTTTGAATCTCATTACAAGTCTTCATACTTTGCTATATAAAAATACACCTCACATGTTAGGTAGTAACATGGAAGGTGAGGAGAAAGTCACTGATCTTCCATAGTAAATATCTATTGACCTCATCAAAACATGCGCTGAAAGTAGCTGCGTACATATGTAGATTCCTTCTGGACTGACCTGCATTAGCGTGCGCTATCTTTAGGGTTTAGCGTGCGCTAAATGCCATTAAATTGAGTATGTACATGCACGTCGAATGCTGCTGACCACCAGACCCACAGGTCTTGCGTGCGCTAATCTTCACCTTTAGCATGCGCTAATCTTGCATACTAGCGTGCTCTTTGGGTTTCGGTGATAAAAATGAGTTACGCAGCGGAAAATAAACCGGTCCAACTGGATAAAACCAAACCCCAAAAATGGACCGATCAAGTATCGCATAAACGAATATAAATAACGAGAATGATAATCAAAGAATACTTACCCTCATAGTCCTTTGATAATATAATCTTCGAAAGAAAAACCCGAACAACATTTTTTTGGTTACCGACACGAACACGAGTCCAATTTGTTGTAGCTTGTTAAATGATCCAACACCAAAAATGCCGAATGTCTCTACGTCACACTCATCGGATATTGATCGGAAAAATAGAATGTCAATTCGTTCTCAAAGAACACGGCTAGGAATCGACACAATATTTTTCTTCTCTCCTCTTCTTCCTTTTCTTTCTCTCAAAGATGAACAAGACTTGAAGAAAAATTTCTTCTCCCTCTTCACATGAATCTCGAGGCTGGAGCACACCTTTTGTGTGTGTGTTTTGCTTTCTCAAATCTTTCCCTCAAAATGAAAGACTTACTTTATTATATAACAAAAAATGAGATCAATTATGAGATTTTGAATCTCATTACAAGTCTTCATACTTTGCTATATAAAAATACACCTCACATGTTAGGTAGTAACATGGAAGGTGAGGAGAAAGTCACTGATCTTCCATAGTAAATATCTATTGACCTCATCAACACATGCGCTGAAAGTAGTTGCGTACACATGTAGATTCCTTCTGGACTGATCTGCATTAGCGTGCGCTATCTTTAGGCTTTAGCGTGCGCTAAATGCCATTAAATTGAGTATGCACATGCACGTCGAATGATGCCGACCACCAGACCCACAGGTCTTGGGTGCGCTAATCTTCACCTTTAGCATGCGCTAATCTTGCATACTAGCGTGCTCTTTGGGTTTCGGAGATAAAAATGAGTTACGCAGCGGAAAATAAACCGGTCCAACCGTATAAAACCAAACCCCAAAAACGGACCGATTAAGTATCGTATAAACGAATAAAAATAACGAGAATGATAATCAAAGAATACTTACCCTCATAGTCCTTTGATAATATAATCTTCGAAGGAAAAACCCGAACAACATTTTTTCGGTTACCGACACGAACACGAGTCCAATTTGTTGTAGCTTGTTGAATGATCCAACACCACAAATGCCGAATGTCTCTACGTCACACTCATCGGATATTGATCGGAAAAATGGTATGTCAATTCGTTCTCAAAGAACACGGCTAGGAATCGACACAATATTATTCTTCTCTCCTGTTCTTCCTTTTCTTTCTCCCAAAGATGAACAAGACTTGAAGAAAAATTTCTTCTCCCTCTTCACATGAATCTCGAGGCTGGAGCACACCTTTTGTGTGTGTGTTTTGCTTTCTCAAATCTTCCCCTCAAAATGAAAGACTTACTTTATTATATAACAAAAAATGAGATCAATTATGAGATTTGGAATCTCATTACAAGTCTTCATACTTTGCTATATAAAAATACACCTCACATGTTAGGTAGTAACATGGAAGGTGAGGAGAAATCACTAATCTTCCATAGTAAATATCTATTGACCTCATCGAAACATGCGCTGAAAGTAGCTGCGTACATATGTAGATTCCCTCTGGACTGATCCGCATTAGCGTGCGCTATCTTTAGGCTTTAGCGTACGCTAAATGCTATTAAATTGAGTATGCACATGCACGTCGAATGCTGCCGACCACCAGACCCACGTGTCTTGCGTGCGCTAATCATCACCTTTAGCATGCGCTAATCTTGCATACTAGCGTGCTCTTTGGGTTTCGGTGATAAAAATGAGTTATGCAGCGGAAAATAAACCGGTCCAACCGGATAAAACCAAACCCCAAAAACGGACCGATCAAGTATCGTATAAATGAATATAAATAACGAGAATGATAATCAATGAATACTTACCCTCATAGTCCTTTGAAAATATAATCTTCAAAGGAAAAACTGGAACAACATTTTTTCGTTACCGAAACGAACACGAGTCCAATTTGTTGTAGCTTGTTGAATGATCCAACACCAAAAATGCCGAATGTCTCTACGTCACACTCATAGGATATTGATCGGAAAAATAGTATGTCAATTCGTTCTCAAAGAACACGGCTAGGAATCGACACAATATTTTTCTTCTCTCCTCTTCTTCCTTTTCTTTCTCTCAAAGATGAACAAGACTTGAAGAAAAATTTCTTCTCCCTCTTCACATGAATCTCGAGGCTGGAGCACACCTTTTTTGTGTGTGTTTTGCTTTCTCAAATCTTCCCCTCAAAATGAAAGACTTACTTTATTATATAACAAAAAATGAGATCAATTACGAGATTTGGAATCTCATTACAAGTCTTCATACTTTGCTATATAAAAACACACCTCACATGTTAGGTAGTAACATGGAAGGTGAGGAGAAAGTCACTGATCTTCCATAGTAAATATCTATTGACCTCATCGAAACATGCACTGAAAGTAGCTGCGTACACATGTAGATTCCTTCTGGACTGATCTACATTAGCGTGCGCTATCTTTAGGCTTTAGCGTGCGCTAAATGCCATTAAATTGAGTATGCACATGCACGTCGAATGATGCCGACCACCAGACCCACAGGTCTTGCGTGCGCTAATCTTCACCTTTAGCATGCGCTAATCTTGCATACTAGCGTGCTCTTTGGGTTTCAGTGATAAAAATGAGTTACGCAGCGGAAAATAAACCGGTCCAACCGGATAAAACCAAACCCCAAAAACGGACCGATCAAGTATCGTATAAATGAATATAAATAACGAGAATGATAATCAAAGAATACTTACCCTCATAGTCCTTTGAAAATATAATCTTCGAAGGAAAAACTGGAACAACATTTTTTCGGTTACCGAAACGAACACGAGTCCAATTTGTTGTAGCTTGTTGAATGATCCAACACCAAAAATGCCGAATGTCTCTACGTCACACTCATAGGATATTGATCGGAAAAATAGTATGTCAATTCGTTCTCAAAGAACACGGCTAGGAATCGACACAATATTTTTCTTCTCTCCTCTTCTTCCTTTTCTTTCTCTCAAAGATGAACAAGACTTGAAGAAAAATTTCTTCTCCCTCTTCACATGAATCTCGAGGCTGGAGCACACCTTTTGTGTGTGTGTTTTGCTTTCTCAAATCTTCCCCTCAAAATGAAAGACTTACTTTATTATATAACAAAAAATGAGATCAATTATGAGATTTGGAATCTCATTACAAGTCTTCATACTTTGCTATATAAAAATACACCTCACATGTTAGGTAGTAACATGGAAGGTGAGGAGAAAGTCACTGATCTTCCATAGTAAATATCTATTGACCTCATCGAAACATGCGCTGAAAGTAGCTGCGTACACATGTAGATTCCTTCTGGACTGATCTGCGTTAGCGTGCGCTATCTTTAGGCTTTAACGTGCGCTAAATGCCATTAAATTGAGTATGCACATGCACGTCGAATGATGTCGACCACCAGACCCACAGGTCTTGCGTGTGCTAATATTCACCTTTAGAATGCGCTAATCTTGCATACTAGCGTGCTCTTTGGGTTTCGGTGATAAAAATGAGTTACGCAGCGGAAAATAAACCGGTCCAACCGGATAAAACTAAACCCCAAAAACGGACCGATCAAGTATCATATAAACGAATATAAATAACGAGAATGATAATCAAATAATACTTACCCTCATAGTCCTTTGATAATATAATCTTCGAAAGAAAAACCCAAACAACATTTTTTCGGTTACCGACACGAACACGAGTCCAATTCGTTGTAGCTTGTTGAATGATCCAACACAAAAAATGTCGAATGTCTATACATCACACTCATCAGATAATGATCGGAAAAATAGTATGTCAATTCGTTCTCAAAGAACACGGATAGGAATCGACACAATATTTTTCTTCTCTCCTCTTCTTCCTTTTATTTCTCTCAAAGATGAACAAGACTTGAAGAAAAATTTCTTCTCCCTATTCACATGAATCTCGAGGCTGGAGCACACATTTTGTGTGTGTGTGTTTTGCTTTCTCAAATCTTCCCCTCAAAATGAAAGACTTACTTTATTATATAACAAAAAATGAGATCAATTATGAGATTTGGAATCTCATTACTGTTGGGATTCCGTGCCTAAAACGAAGGCCCAGCGGAAGCGGTAAAACAAAAATTAATTCGATCCGAATCCCTACGAGGATCGACCGAGCTACGTATATACGAATATATATAAACGAATAGCAAGAGTCGTAAGAAACTAACCCTCGAAGTCCGTTGATAAAATGGTAACCTTCTCTTGAGCTATTCCCCAAGCTTTAGTTTGATCTCTACGAGTTCATACCGCTCAAAGCCCTTGGACGATCCAACGCCGAAAGCACCGCATCTCTACTTGTCACGCACCGGAAAAATGACCGGAATAACAACACTTGATTAACCTCTAAGTTTACGGCTAGAATCAAGTGATGAAGCTCTTATTATTACACTCTAAGTGTATAATATATCTCTCAATAATTTTCTCTCAATTTTCTCCAAGAAAAATGAAGAAGAAGTGAATGAAGAAGATGAAGATGAGTGTTTTTAACTCAAAATCTATCTCTCTCTCTCTATCCTCACGTTGGAAGGCTTCCAAAAGTGGAGTGAGTGAGATCAAAGTCTATCTTCCCCTTCTTATTCAACCCACATAAAATCAAATCATATCACATGAGAGATTCCCCCATATAATGTATATGATGCTTGTCCCCTCAACACATGAGATTCCAAAACCATGATGGGGACAAGTCAATACACACACATGGTTATAAGTGGGGGACGGCCAATATGAATTATAGGAAGAGTTCGGTTCGTTTCGGACTCCCGAGAGTCCAAACAGATAAACTCCAATTCCATTCCAATGTATTTATATCGTTTAATTAATCCAATTAATTAAACATATCAAATACAAAATAACATAATTAATTTCTCCAAGAAATAATCATATTCATGAATTAAATTAATCACCTAGTAATTTATTTAATTCATTTAGGCCGTAAATCAATTTATCCAATAAATCTATTTAGACATCTAATGTCCCAAATTAGATATCCAATATCTAATATTCATAATGAGAGAACAAGCTCGATTCATTCCGTCGTCAATCCTAATGCGCGACTCGGTATGTCCGTCTCAGTCAGCAATGGGAGGAGCCAAAGAGTAGTAGCACCACCTAGCCAGCCTGGTGGCCTACACTGTACCCCAACTGAGAACGAATGATTGGGATCATTCAAGAACCATTCTGTCGTGAATACCAGTACACGTAAAAACCCTTCTTTCAAATGTCCTGATCAAGTTATGGGGTCATGGTCAGTCAAACCCCATCTGTACTTGACGCTATGCATGCGTTAATGCAAATCGAGATCATCGAGCTCTCGTGTATCTAATACAACTAGCTCTAATGCTTTGGCCAAAGACTTATGATCTCATCTGCCAATAACCGCATAGGACATATAACCCGTTGACTAACATGAGAAAGAATTCTATCTTGGTATTCAGTAGGACCTGCTACATGCCCATCAAGATGCACGTCGAGGTTGACCCCCGCCTTCCGGTTTATAGGGTCGAACTACTCTAATGAAAATCTTGACGTCACAAGCACATCCCTACTAAATCCTCAAGTTGAAGGTTCACGAATACCTATCACAACCTTTCGATTCCATCATTGACTGTCCCGGAGTGAAATCCGTGTGACGAATCGAGGGTGAGTCGGTTCGAGTATACTAATCTAATTAGCATACCTATAACGTGTGCTCCCACTAACCATTGGTGTTCGACAGGCACTCTCTTTGTCAAAGAACATGTAATGCCCAGTCAAGTTTCATCGACTTGCGAATGATTATGTATTTGAGCTATAAACCTTTCCAGTGCCGACCCCCTTATCCAATAAGGAGTGGAACGTTTTGCTCTCAAATACACGGACTAGTTTCTACATGTATATTTACAAGTTAGGAATGCCAATAACTACCAGTAAATAAAGAAACATCCATTGCCTTATATTGATGATTTACATAATAACAAGTACAATGCCCTCACTCAACATCCTCTGAGTGGCACTCGAAGGCATGCTCCTAACAATCTCCCACTTGCACTCAATGCCACACACTATGGTATCTAATAACCATGTTCTCCAGATGACGCTCCAAGCTAGTCTGAGAAAGTGGCTTGGTCAGTGGATCGGCGATGTTGTCGGCCGAGTCTACTCTGTGCAGCACAATGTATCCCTTGCGAACAAATTCTCTTACGAGATGATACTTCCTCTCAATATGTTTGGTGTTGTTGTGAAACCTCGGCTCCTTGGCCTGCGCTACAGCTCCGTCATTATTGCAGTACAGCGGAACAGGCAGCTCAGCACATGGTATCACTTGAAGTTCTCCCAGAAACTTCTTAATCCAGAACCCTTCCTTGGAAGCCTCCGAGGCTGCTTGATACTCAGCCTGACAGGTGGAATCAGTAGTCGCGCTTTGCTTGGCACTACGCCAAGATACTGCTCCTCCATTAAGAGTAAATATATAGCCAGAAGTAGACATCGAGTCGTCCTTCAGTCCTTGGAAGTCCGAATCAGTGAATCCCACCCATCCAATTCTCCACCGCCATACATCAGAACCATATCTCTAGTCCTTCTTAGGTACTTGAGAACGTTCTTACTGGCGATCAATGTTCCCTACAGGTTTGCCTGAAACCTACTCACCACGCTTACAGCATGCGCGATGTTAGGTCTTGTACACAACATAGCATACATAAGGCTACCCACGGCCGAAGCATATGGTATATTACTCATTTCCTTTCGTTGTTCCTCACTTTGAGGGCACATCTTCAAGGAGAGTTTTATTCCATGTTGCATCGGTAGGAACCCTCTTTTAGAATCATCCATCTTAAATCGCTTTAAGATCTTATCTATATAGAGGGCTTGGGAAAGGCCTATTGTTCTCTTCGCTCTATCCCGGTAGAGTCCAATTCCAAGAATATAGGCTGCTTCTCCCAAGTCTTTCATGGAGAAATTACTCGAAAGCCAAGCTTTTACAGAACTGAGCATTCCCACATCATCCACATATAGTACTAAGAATGCGATCTTGCTCCCACTAACCCTCTTGTATACACAAGGTTCCTCTTCATTTTGCACGAAGTCAAACTCTTTGACCGCCTCATCAAAACGAAGGTTCCAACTACACGACGCTTGCTTCAGTCCATAAATGGAACGTTGAAGCTTGCACACTTTCTGAATATCGACTTCGCCACAAAGTCTTTAGCCGCTCTATATAGATTTCCTCCTCGGGGAATCCATTAAGGAAAGCCGTCTTTACGTCCATTTTCCATATCTCATAATCGTGGTAGGTAGCTATAGCAAGAATCATGCGAATAGACTTGATCATGGCTACGGGCGAGAAGGTATCGTGGTAATCGATCCTTTCCTTCTGGGTATAACCCTTTGCCACAAGCCTGGCCTTATAGGCGTCAACCTTGCCATCACCATCAATCTTTCTCTTATAGATCCACTTGTTCCTAATAGGCACTATGCTCTTGGGGCGGTCTACTAGAGTCCAGACCTGATTGACATGTATCGAGTCTATATCAGCTTCCATAGCTTCACGCCATTTCACGGAGTCTACATCCACCATCGATTGGTCATAGGTCTTCAGGTCGGTCTCTTGGCTATCGCTTGGAACCTCATGGAGACCCAGCTCCTCCAAGTGCACAAGCCCATACCTCTTAGGTAAATGAGACACCCTACTAGACCTACGAGGTGGTTGTACTTGTGTTTCATAAAGTTTGGTTCCAGTTTCTTGCACATGTGTCTCCCGAGGAGTTTCATTGTATTCTTCTAAAGAAATACTTCAACCTGCTCCGCCTTCCTGAATGAACTCATCTTCTAGGAAGTGTGCTTGTAAAGCAACAAAGATCTTTCGATCTTCAGGCTGTAGAATAGATATCACATCGTCCCAGATGGGAATCCAATGAAACGTCCCTTTGCAGACCTAGCTTCCAACTTTTCCACCTTAGTCTTCTTGACATAGGCGGGACATCCCCAAATCCTAATATGATTAAGACTTGGTTTCTCTCCCTCCCACATCTCATGTGGAGTTTTAGGAACGGATTTGGAAGGACATCTGTTCAAGATATACGCAGCATTCATGAGTGCATACCCCCACAGGTAAATCGGCAAGTCAGTATAGCCCAGCATGGAACGGACCATGTTCAACAGGGTCCTGTTCCTTCTTCCTGACACACCATTTAACTGAGGAGTACCTAGAGGTGTTAGTTGTGAAACAATTCCATGTTCCTTAAGGAACTCGTGAAACTCCATACTCATATACTCGCCACCTCAGTTCGACCGAAGTGCTTTGATATGATTACCAGTTTGTTTCTCGACTAGGTCCTTGAATTCCTGGAATTTCTCAAAGGCCTCATATTTATGATTCATTAAGTATACATAACCATACCTAGTATGATCCTCTGTAAACGTAATTAAATATTGATGTCCGTCACATGCTGCTTCCAAAGCACCACATACGTTGGTATGGATTAATCCCAGTTTATCAGCGGATCTTTCAAATGTCCCTGTGAAGGGGGACTTCGTCATTTTGCCTTTAAGGCAAGATTCACAAGTAGGAAAGGGATCTGATCCCAATGGACCCATAAGTCCATCTTTTTCCATCTTGTAAACCTTGGTCTGACCAACATGACCAAGTCTAAGATGCCATTTCAAAACTTGATTGGTTTCATCCATACCACGTTTCCTAGTCATAGTATTCACAACTACTTTGTTGCTGAGATTTAGATGATACAATCCATTCAACAATGTAGCAGTACCCACTCGTTTATTTATAAAAATAAATTTTGCGGGAACCATCACCAATGAAAAATGAAAAGCCTTTTCGGTCTATGACCGGAATGGATACAATGTTTTTATGCCCCTTGGGCAAAACAAGTACATCTTCTAAAGTGAAAAGAAAGCCGGATTCTAAACCCAAAAGAAGTGATCCTATGTCGGTCACCTCGACACTATGCCCGCTACCGACTATGATCATAACTTCTCCAGCTCCAAGCTTTCTACTTCGTTCCAGATCCTGATTCACGGTACAAATATGATAACTAGCACCAGAATCCAGTATCCAGGAAGTAGAAAATACAGTAGCAGAACAATTTGTTTCCAAAAGTAAAAGTTCTGTACCTGAAGTGACATGAATAATCGGACAGTCTCTAGCCCAGTGGCCCAGCTCACCGCACTTGAGACAAGCATCCTTCTTCTTCTTGTTCTTTGGAACCATCGGAGCCTTGCCCTTACCCTTAAGGTCTTTAACTTGTGGTCCAGTTTGCTTCTTGGTCTTTTTCTTCTTGTTCTTAGACCTCCGAGGTCCAGAAGAAATCACAAGAGCAGACTCCTTCATCCGCGGAGTCTTCATCTGAGACTGAGCGGTCACAAGTTTGTTCATTAGCCCAGCTAAATTACATGCAATCTCATTGCAATTGAAGTTCATAACAAACTGTGAGAAGGAATCAGGGAGAGACTGTAGGATAAGGTCGGTTTGGAGAGAAGTATCCATTTTAAAATCAAGAGCATCCAATCTCTCGATCATGGATATCATTTTGAGGACGTGTTCCCCAACTTTCTCACCTTCCTTCATCTTTGCACCGAACAGTTGCTTGGATATCTCATATCTAGCAGTTCTGCTGTGCTCACCATAAAGTTTGGTTAAGTGAGATAGAATCTGCCTAGCAGAAGTCATTTTCTCATGAGCTCTCTGAAGCTCATTAGACATGGAATCCATCATATAAGCACGGACTTTCACGTCATTCTTAACCCACTTTTCGTAGTTTTCAATCTCTTCCTGATTGGCTCTGGTCCGCACAGGAGGCGCCGGAATGTCCGTCTCCAAGACGTATCCCAGTGCCTCTATATTGAGGACTATCATCAGATTGCGGAGCCAGTCCACAAAGTTAGGTCCAATCAGGGTGTTCTTTTCGAGTAGAATTGCGAGTGGATTCATTGTCATATTGAGATTTGAGTCTGCATTAAGTACGATAGATTAATTAGTGACTCATTCAATTATGTTCTGAGTATAGAATTAAGGTCTTTTCTATTCTTGTTACCCAGCTCCCACTATTTTTATTGGAATAACACACTTCCATGTGAAATCCGGAAGTATCGTCGCTCTACTTCATAGTGGTGATCGAGTTCTTTATAAATCTTAATAGAGGGCAACCGAACAGGTTTCTAGTCTATTAATTTTCATAAAGTGGTGTCCAACACCAACCCATCTAATGGATGATTCGATCTTCTGTTTCCCCTTGTTCACTCCCCTCAACCTATACGGTTTCTATGGTTCGTGAACAAGTTAAGTTTATACCATCGACGCAAATCAGTTTCACAATTGGATCATATCCGGAAACCTATCAGGTTTCTAGGGATAAAATTTGCTCCAACCGAAGGCATCCAATGCACTCCCAGTAATTTATCCATCCTCCCCGAACGACTACCCCGATAACTCGGAAGCATAGCACATCCGGTTTGGATTTCAATTTCCCGAAAACTCGATGGAGGGAAGGAAAACCTTGAAACCTTATAAACTTAATAATTTGTCGTGGGAGAATTTTCACGATTAACATTACACTTTGCACATTAATCAGTTAAGCGCGTTGTGGCATTCATACAATATGAAACAACCATTCACAACCTAGTTGGTACCAACATGTGGTTCATGGACCGTTCCTAGAAAACAAAAACTCCGTAATCTAATTACAAGTCTTTGTCTTGAGTCTTCGTCTTCTCGAAATGGATCTTCCTCCGGTCTTCGTCATTATATATAAATTTTACATTGAAAATTGCATCCTAGATACAAATTTTTTCTAGTAAAATAAATAGGCTCAAAACGGCCTTTACAACCCAATCGAATAAAACGAACGAATCAAAAACTAAGTCCACGAACCACATCCCCATTCAAAAGCATTCATCCAATAAATACTAAATAAATGGAAAGCGTAGAGATACATTGATCCAATCAACAATACGAACCGATCAAATCGATTCACACAATTGGTAATATGAAAACGTTCAAAATAATTCGGTCGATCACAAGTATTCCAATAAATCAATTTTCCCTTATAAAATGAAATACCATAAATCATTTTAATCATATTAAATCCAATTTAACATGTGGGAGATTAATTTTCAAGAATACACGAAAAAATCGAGCCGGGGTGAAAACAGGCCTGCCTGACCGAGTCACCCTCGGCAGCCTGCCGGCAGACAGGCCTGGCATGGCCGAGTCATGCTCGGAAACTGCCGGCCAGGACACAGCCAGCGGCCCTGGGGCCCGGCCCCTTGATCCGGGGCTGCGGCCCCGATCAGACCTCGCCCGGGCCGGGCCGACCACAGGCCGCGGCCCCGAGCCACGGGCGCGGCCCCCTGCTCTCGGACCCACCCGGACCGTACAACGGCATTTCGGGGCTAGTTTTTCGACCGGATATCCAATATCTATATTCTCCAACATTCATATCTTCAATATAAATCATACTTCCAAGAAATTAAGATTTATATTTAGACATAAACTTACGAAAAATATAACTACAACGAATGTAAAAATATATACCACGATTATGACTAAAATGATTCCAAATCATTCACCATCTAATCAAGCATTCCAAATGCCAATATCGTATATACGATCGCAAGACCTACTCTCCGATACCACTACTGGGATTAAACGAAGGCCCAGCGGAAGCGGTAAAACAAAAATTAATTCGATTTGAATCCCTACGAGGATCGATCGAGCTACATATATACGAATATATATAAACGAATAGCAAGAGTCGTAAGAAACTAACCCTCGAAGTCTGTTGATAAAATGGTAGCCTTCTCTTGAGTTATTCCCCAAGCTTTAGTTTGATCTCTACGAGTTCAATCCGCTCCAAGCCCTTGAACGATCCAACGCCGAAAGCACTGCGTCTCTACTTGCCACGCGCCGGAAAAACGACCGGAATAACAACACTTGATTAACCTCTAAGGTTACGGATAGAATCAAGTGATGAAGCTTTTATTATTACACTCTAAGTGGATAATATATCTCTCAATAATTTTCTCTCAATTTTCTCCAAGAAAAATGAAGAAGAAGTGAATGAAGGAGATGAAGATGAGTGTTTTCAACTCAAAGTCTATCTCTCTCTCTCTCTCTCTCTCTATCCTCGCGTTGGAAGGCTTCCAAAAGTGGAGTGAGTGAGATCAAAGTCTATCTTCCCCTTCTTATTCAACCCACATAAAATCAAATCATATCACATGAGAGATTCTCCCATATAATGTATATGATGCTTGTCCCCTCAAGACATGAGATTCCAAAACCATGATGGGGACAAGTCAATACACACACATGGTTATAAGTGGGGGGCAGCCAAGATGAATTATAGGAAGAGTTCGGTTCGTTTCGGACTCCCGAGAGTCCAAATAGATTAGCTCCAATTCCATTCCGATGTATTTATATCGTTTAATTAATCCAATTAATTAAACATATCAAATACAAAATAACATAATTAATTTCTCCAAGAAATAATGATATTCATGAATTAAATTAATCACCCAGTAATTTATTTAATTCATTTAGGCCGTAAATCAATTTATCCAATAAATCGATTTAGACATCTAATGTCCCAAATTAGATATCCAATATCTAATATTCATAATGAGAGAACAAGCTCGATTCATTCCGTCGTCAATCCTAATGCGCGACTCGGTATGTCCGTCTCAGTCAGCAATGGGAGGAACCAAAGAGTAGTAACATCACCTACCCAGCCTGGTGGCCTACACTGTACCCCGACTGAGAACGAATGATTGGGATCATTCAAGAACCATTCTGTCGTGAATACCGGTACACGTATAAACCCTTCTTTCAAATGTCCCGATCAAGTTATGTGGTCACGGTCAGTCAAACCCCATCTGTACTTGACGCTATGCATGCGTTAATGCAAATCGAGATCATCGATCTCTCGTGTATCTAATACAACTAGCTCCAATGCTTTGGCCAAAGACTTATGATCTCATCTGCCAATAACCACATAGGACATATAACCCGTTCACTAACAGGAGAAAGAATTCTATCTTGGTATTCAGTAGGACCTGCTACATGCCCATCAAGATGCACGTCGAGGTTAACCCCCGCCTTCTGGTTTATAGGGTCGAACTACTCTAATGAAAATCTTGACGTCACAAGCACATCCCTACTAAATCCTCAAGTCGAAGGTTCACGAATACCTATCACAACCTTTCGATTCCATCATTGACTGTCCCAGAGTGAAATCCGTGTGACGAATCGAGGGTGAGTCGGTTCGAGTATACTAATCTAATTAGCATACCTATAACGTGTGCTCCCACTAACCATTAGTGTCCGACAGGCACTCTCCTTGTCAAAGAACACGTCATACAAGTCTTCACATAAACTTAACGCCCAGTCAAATTTCATTGACTTGCGAACGATTAAGTATTTGAGCTATAAACCTTTCCAGTGCCGACCCCCTTCTCCAATAAGGAGTGGAACGTTTTGCTCTCAAATACACGGACTAGTTTCTACATGTATATTTACAAGTTAGGAATGCCAGTAACTACCAGTAAATAAAGAAACATCCATTGCCTTATATTGATGATTTACATAATAACAAGTACAATGCCCTCACTCAACATCCTCTGAGTGGCATTCGAGGGCATACTCCTAACAATTACAAGTCTTCATACTTTGCTATATAAAAATACACCTCACATGTTAGGTAGTAACATGGAAGGTGAGGATAAAGTCACTGATCTTCCATAGTAAATATCTATTGACCTCATCGAAACATGCACTGAAAGTAGCTACGTACATATGTAGATTCCTTCTGGACTAATCTGCATTAGCGTGCGCTATCTTTAGGCTTTAGCGTGCGCTAAATGCCATTAAATTGAGTATGCACATGCACGTCGAATGCTGCCGACCACCAGACCCACAGGTCTTGCATGCGCTAATCTTCACCTTTAGCATGCGCTAATCTTGCATACTAGCGTGCTCTTTGGGTTTCGGTGATAAAAATGAGTTACGCAGCGGAAAATAAACCGGTCCAACCGGATAAAACCAAACCCCAAAAACGGACCGATCAAGTATCGTATAAACGAATATAAATAACGAGAATGATAATCAAAGAATACTTACCCTCATAGTCCTTTGATAATATAATCTTCGAAGGAAAAACCCGAACAACATTTTTTCAGTTACCGACACGAACACGAGTCCAATTCGTTGTAGCTTGTTGAATGATCCAACACCAAAAATGCTGAATGTCTCTAAGTCACAATCATCGGATATTGATCAGAAAAATAGTATGTCAATTCGTTCTCAAAGAACATGGCTAGGAATCGACACAATATTTTTCTTCTCTCCTCTTCTTTCTTTTCTTTTTCTCAAAGATGAACAAGACTTGAAGAAAAATTTCCTCTCCCTTTTCACATGAATCTCGAGGCTGGAGCACACCTTTTTATGTGTGTGTTTTGCTTTCTCAAATCTTCCTCTCAAAATGAAAGACTTACTTTATTATATAACAAAAAATGAGATCAATTAAGCAATTTGGAATCTCATTACAAGTCTTCATACTTTGCTATATAAAAATACACCTCACATGTTTGGTAGTAACATGGAAGGTGAGGAGAAAGTCACTGATCTTCCATAGTAAATATCTATTGACCTCATTGAAACATGCGCTGAAAGTAGCTGTGTACACATGTACATTCCTTCTGGACTGATCTGCATTAGCGTGCGCTATCTTTAGGCTTTAGCGTGCGCTAAATGCCATTAAATTGAGTATGCACATGCACGTCGAATGATGCCGACCACCAGACCCACAGGTCTTGCATGCGCTAATCTTCACCTTTATCATGCGCTAATATTGCATACTAGCGTGCTCTTTGGGTTTTGGTGATAAAAATGAGTTACGCAGCGGAAAATAAACCGGTCCAACCGGATAAAACCAAACCCCAAAAACGGACCGATCAAGTATCGTATAAACGAATATAAATAACGAGAATGATTATCAAAGAATACTTACCCTCATAGTCCTTTGATAATATAATCTTCAAAGGAAAAACCCGAACAACATTTTTTCGGTTACCGACACGAACACGAGTCCATTTCGTTGCAGCTTGTTGAATGATCCAACACCAAAAATGCCGAATGTCTCTACGTGACACTCATCGGATATTGATCGGAAAAATAGTATGTCAATTCGTTCTCAAAGAACATGGCTAGGAATCGACACAATATTTTTCTTCTCTCCTCTTCTTCCTTTTCTTTCTCTCAAAGATGAACAAGACTTGAAGAAAAATTTCTTCTCCCTCTTCACATGAATCTCGAGGCTGGAGCACACCTTTTGTGTGTATGTTTTGCTTTCTCAAATCTTCCCCTCAAAATGAAAGACTTACTTTATTATATAACAAAAAATGAGATCAATTATGAGATTTGGAATCTCATTACAAGTCTTCATACTTTGGTATATAAAAATACACCTCACATGTTAGGTAGTAACATGGAAGGTGAGGAGAAAGTCACTGATCTTCCATAGTAAATATCTATTGACCTCATCGAAACATGCGCTGAAAGTAGCTGCGTACACATGTAGATTCCTTCTGGATTGATCTGCATTAGCGTGCCCTATCTTTAGGCTTTAGCGTGCGCTAAATGCCATTAAATTGAGTATGCACATGCACGTCGAATGCTGCCGACCACCAGACCCACAGGTCTTGCGTGCGCTAATCTTCACCTTTAGCATGCGCTAATCTTGCATACTAGCGTGCTCTTTGGGTTTCGGTGATAAAAATGAGTTACGCAGCGGAAAATAAACTGGTCCAACCGGATAAAACCAAACCCCAAAAATGGACCGATCAAGTATCGTATAAATGAATATAAATAACGAGAATGATAATCAAAGAATACTTATCCTCATAGTCCTTTGATAATATAATCTTCGAAGGAAAAACCGGAACAACATTTTTTCGGTTATCGACACGAACACGAGTCCAATTTGTTGTAGCTTGTTGAATGATCCAACACCAAAAATGCCGAATGTCTCTACGTCACACTCATAGGATATTGATCGGAAAAATAGTATGTCAATTCGTTCTCAAAGAACACGGCTAGGAATCGACACAATATTCTTCTTCTCTCCTCTTCTTCCTTTTCTTTCTCTCAAAGATGAACAAGACTTGAAGAAAAATTTCTTCTCCCTCTTCACATGAATCTCGAGGCTGGAGCACACCTTTTGTGTGTGTGTTTTGCTTTCTCAAATCTTCCCCTCAAAATGAAAGACTTACTTTATTATATAACAAAAAATGAGATCAATTATGCGATTTGGAATCTCATTACAAGTCTTCATACTTTGCTATATAAAAATACACCTCACATGTTAGGTAGTAACATGGAAGGTGAGGAGAAAGTCACTGATCTTCCATAGTAAATATCTATTGACCTCATCGAAACATGCGATGAAAGTAGCTGCGTACACATGTAGATTCCTTCTGGATTGAACTGCATTAGCGTGCCCTATCTTTAGGCTTTAGCGTGCGCTAAATGCCATTAAATTGAGTATGCACATGCACGTCGAATGCTGCCGACCACCAGACCCACAGGTCTTGCGTGCGCCAATCTTCACCTTTAGCATGCGCTAATCTTGCATACTAGCGTGCTCTTTGGGTTTCGGTGATAAAAATGAGTTACGCAATGGAAAATAAACCGGTCCAGCCGGATAAAACTAAACCCCAAAAACGGACCGATCAAGTATCGTATAAATGAATATAAATAACGAGAATGATAATCAAAGAATACTTACCCTCATAGTCCTTTGATAATATAATCTTCGAAGGAAAAACCCGAACAACATTTTTTCGGTTACCAACACGAACACGAGTCCAATTTGTTGTAGCTTGTTGAATTATCCAACACCAAAAATGCCGAATGTTTCTACGTCACACTCATCGGATATTGATCGGGAAAATAGTATGTCAATTCGTTCTCAAAGAACACGGCTAGGAATCGACACAATATTTTTCTTCTCTCCTCTTCTTCCTTTTCTTTCTCTCAAAGATGAACAAGACTTGAAGAAAAATTTCTTCTCCCTCTTCACATGAATCTCGAGGCTGGAGCACACCTTTTGTGTGTGTGTTTTGCTTTCACAAATCTTCCCCTCAAAATGAAAGACTTTATTATATAACAAAAAATGAGATCAATTATGAGATTTGGAATCTCATTACAAGTCTTCATACTTTGCTATATAAAAATACACCTCCCATGTTAGGTAGTAACATGGAAGGTGAGGAGAAAGTCACTGATCTTCCATAGTAAATATCTATTGACCTCATCAAAACATGCGCTGAAAGTAGCTGCGTACACATGTAGATTCCTTCTGGACTGATCTGCATTAGCGTGCGCTATCTTTAGGCTTTAGCATGCGCTAAATGCCATTAAATTGAGTATGCGCATGCACGTCGAATGATGCCGACCACCAGACCCACAGGTCTTGCGTGCGCTAATCTTCACCTTTAGCATGCGCTAATCTTGCATACTAGCGTGCTCTTTGGGTTTCGGTGATAAAAATGAGTTACGCAGCGGAAAATAAACCGGTCCAACCGAATAAAACCAAACCCCAAAAACGGACCGATCAAGTATCGTATAAACGAATATAAATAACGAGAATGATAATCAAAGAATACTTACCCTCATAGTCCTTTGATAATATAATCTTCGAAGGAAAAACCCGAACAACATTTTTTCGGTTACCGACACGAACACGAGTCCAATTCGTTGTAGCTTGTTGAATGATACAACACCAAAAATACCGAATGTCTCTACGTCACACTCATCCGATATTGATCGGAAAAATAGTATGTCAATTCGTTCTCAAAGAAAACGGCTAGGAATTGACACAATATTTTTCTTCTCTCCTCTTCTTCCTTTTCTTTCTCTCAAAGATGAACAAGACTTGAAGAAAAAATTCTTCTCCCTCTTCACATGAATCTCGAGGCTGGAGCACACCATTTGTGTGTGTGTTTTGCTTTCTCAAATCTTCCCCTCAAAATGACAGACTTACTTTATTATATAACAAAAAATGAGATCAATTATGAGATTTGGAATCTCACTACAAGTCTTCATACTTTGCTATATAAAAATTCACCTCACATGTTAGGTAGTAACATGGAAGGTGAGGAGAAAGTCACTGATCTTCCATAGTAAATATCTATTGACCTCATCGAAACATGCGCTGAAAGTAGCTGTGTACACATGTAGATTCCTTCTGGACTGATCTGCATTAGCGTGCGCTATCTTTAGGCTTTAGCGTGCGCTAAATGCCATTAAATTGAGTATGCACATGCACGTCGAATGATGCCGACCACCAGACCCACAGGTCTTGCGTGCGCTAATCTTCACCTTTAACATGCGCTAATCTTGCATACTAGCATGCTCTTTGGGTTTCGTTGATAAAAATGAGTTACGCAGTAGAAATTAAACTGGTCCAACCGAATAAAACCAAACCCCCAAAACGGACCGATCAAGTATCGTATAAACGAATATAAAAAACGAGAATGATAATCAAAGAATACTTACCCTCATAGTCCTTTGATAATATAATCTTCGAAGGAAAAACCCGAACAACATTTTTTCGGTTACCGACACGAACACGAGTCCAATTCGTTGTAGCTTGTTGAATGATCCAACACTAAAAATTCCGAATGTCTCTACATCACACTCATCGGATATTGATCGTAAAAATAATATGTCAATTCGTTCTCAAAGAAAACGGCTAGGAATCGACACAATATTTTTCTTCTCTCCTCTTCTTCCTTTTCTTTTTCTCAAAGATGAACAAGACTTGAAGAAAAATTTCTTCTCCCTCTTCACATGAATCTCGAGGCTGGAGCACACCTTTTGTGTGTGTGTTTTGCTTTCTCAAATCTTCCCCTCAAAATGAAAGACTTACTTTATTATATAACAAAAAATGAGATCAATTATGCGATTTGGAATCTCATTACAAGTCTTCATACTTTGCTATATAAAAATACACCTCACATGTTAGGTAGTAACATGGAAGGTGAGGAGAAAGTCATTGATCTTTCATAGTAAATATCTATTGACCTCATCGAAACATGCGCTGAAAGTAGCTGCGTACATATGTAGATTCCTTCTGGACTGATCTGCATTAGAGTGCGCTATCTTTAGGCTTTAGCGTGCGCTAAATGCCATTAAATTGAGTATGCACATGCACGTCGAATGCTGCCGACCACCAGACCCACAGGTCTTGCGTGCGCTAATATTCACCTTTAGCATGCGTTAATCTTGCATACTAGCGTGCTCTTTGGGTTTCGGTGATAAAAATGAGTTACACAGCGGAAAATAAATCGGTCCAACCGAATAAAACCAAACCCCAAAAACGGACCGATCAAGTATCGTATAAACGAATATAAATAACGAGAATGATAATCAAAGAATACTTACCCTCATAGTCCTTTGATAATATAATCTTCGAAGGAAAAACCCAAACAACATTTTTTCGGTTACCGACACGAACACGAGTCCAATTCGTTGTAGCTTGTTGAATGATCCAACACCAAAAATACCGAATGTCTCTATGTCACACTCATCCGATATTGATCGGAAAAATAGTATGTCAATTCGTTCTCAAAGAAAACGGCTAGGAATCGACACAATATTTTTCTTCTCTCCTCTTCTTCCTTTTCTTTCTCTCAAAGATGAACAAGACTTGAAGAAAAAATTCTTCTCCCTCTTCACATGAATCTCGAGGCTGGAGCACACCATTTGTGTGTGTGTTTTGCTTTCTCAAATCTTCCCCTCAAAATGACAGACTTACTTTATTATATAACAAAAAATGAGATCAATTATGAGATTTGGAATCTCTCTACAAGTCTTCATACTTTGCTATATAAAAATTCACCTCACATGTTAGGTAGTAACATCGAAGGTGAGGAGAAAGTCACTGATCTTCCATAGTAAATATCTATTGACCTCATCGAAACATGCGCTGAAAGTAGCTGTGTACACATGTAGATTCCTTCTGGACTGATCTGCATTAGCGTGCGCTATCTTTAGGCTTTAGCGTGCGCTAAATGCCATTAAATTGAGTATGCACATGCACGTCGAATGATGCCGACCACCAGACCCACAGGTCTTGCGTGCGCTATTCTTCACCTTTAACATGCGCTAATCTTGCATACTAGCGTGCTCTTTGGGTTTCGTTGATAAAAATGAGTTACGCAGTAGAAATTAAACTGGTCCAACCGAATAAAACCAAACCCCCAAAACGGACCGATCAAGTATCGTATAAACGAATATAAAAAACGAGAATGATAATCAAAGAATACTTACCCTCATAGTCCTTTGATAATATAATCTTCGAAGGAAAAACCCGAACAACATTTTTTCGGTTACCGACACGAACACGAGTCCAATTCGTTATAGCTTGTTGAATGATCCAACACTAAAAATTCCGAATGTCTCTACATCACACTCATCGGATATTGATCGTAAAAATAATATGTCAATTCGTTCTCAAAGAAAACGGCTAGGAATCGACACAATATTTTTCTTCTCTCCTCTTCTTCCTTTTCTTTTTCTCAAAGATGAACGAGACTTGAAGAAAAATTTCTTCTCCCTCTTCACATGAATCTCGAGGCTGGAGCACACCTTTTGTGTGTGTGTTTTGCTTTCTCAAATCTTCCCCTCAAAATGAAAGACTTACTTTATTATATAACAAAAAATGAGATCAATTATGCGATTTGGAATCTCATTACAAGTCTTCATACTTTGCTATATAAAAATACACCTCACATGTTAGGTAGTAACATGGAAGGTGAGGAGAAAGTCATTGATCTTTCATAGTAAATATCTATTGACCTCATCGAAACATGCGCTGAAAGTAGTTGCGTACATATGTAGATTCCTTCTGGACTGATCTGCATTAGAGTGCGCTATCTTTAGGCTTTAGCGTGCGCTAAATGCCATTAAATTGAGTATGCACATGCACGTCGAATTCTGCCGACCACCAGACCCACAGGTCTTGCGTGCGCTAATATTCACCTTTAGCATGCGTTAATCTTGCATACTAGCGTGCTCTTTGGGTTTCGGTGATAAAAATGAGTTACACAGCGGAAAATAAATCGGTCCAACCGAATAAAACCAAACCCCAAAAACGGACCGATCAAGTATCGTATAAACGAATATAAATAACGAGAATGATAATCAAAGAATACTTACCCTCATAGTCCTTTGATAATATAATCTTCGAAGGAAAAACCCAAACAACAATTTTCGGTTACCGACACGAACACGAGTCCAATTCGTTGTAGCTTGTTGAATGATCCAACACCAAAAATGCCGAATGTCTCTACGTCACACTCATCGGATATTGATCGGAAAAATAGTATGTCAATTCGTTCTCAAAGAAAACGGCTAGGAATCGACACAATATTTTTCTTCTCTCCTCTTCTTCCTTTTCTTTATCTCAAAGATGAACAAGACTTGAAGAAAAAATTCTTCTCCCTCTTCACATGAATCTCGAGGCTGGAGCACACCTTTTGTGTGTGTGTGTGTTTTGCTTTCTCAAATCTTCCTCTCAAAATGAAAGACTTACTTTATTATATAACAAAAAATGAGATCAATTATGAGATTTGGGATCTCATTACAAGTCTTCATACTTTGCTATATAAAAATACACCTCACATGTTAGGTAGTAACATGGAAGGTGAGGAGAAAGTCACTGATCTTCCATAGTAAATATCTATTGACCTCATCGAAACATGCGCTGAAAGTAGCTGCGTACACATGTAGATTCCTTCTGGACTGATCTGCATTAGCGTGCGCTATCTTTAGGCTTTAGCGTGCGCTAAATGCCATTAAATTGAGTATGCACATGCACGTCGAATGATGCCGACCACCAGACCCACAGGTCTTGCGTGCGCTAATCTTCACCTTTAACATGCGCTAATATTGCATACTAACATGCTCTTTGGGTTTCGGTGATAAAAATGAGTTACGCAGCGGAAAATAAACTGGTCCAACCGAATAAAACCAAACCCCAAAAATGGATCGATCAAGTATCGTATAAACGAATAACGAGAATGATAATCAAAGAATACTTACCCTCATAGTCCTTTGATAATATAATCTTCGAAGGAAAAACCCGAACAACATTTTTTTACCGACACGAACACGAGTCCAATTCGTTGTAGCTTGTTGAATGATCCAACACCAAAAATGCCGAATGTCTCTACATCACACTCATCGGATATTGATCGGAAAAATAGTATGTCAATTCGTTCTCAAAGAACACGGCTAGGATTCGACACAATATTTGTCTTCTCTCCTCTTCTTCCTTTTCTTTCTCTCAAAGATGAACAAGACTTGAAGAAAAATTTCTTCTCCCTCTTCACATGAATCTCGAGGCTGGAGCACACCTTTTGTGTGTGTGTGTTTTGCTTTCTCAAATCTTCCCCTCAAAATGAAAGACTTACTTTATTATATAACAACAAATGAGATCAATTATGAGATTTGGAATCTCATTACAAGTCTTCATACTTTGCCATATAAAAATACACCTCACATGTTAGGTAGTAACATGGAAGGTGAGGAGAAAGTCACTGATCTTCCATAGTAAATATCTATTGACCTCATCGAAACATGCGCTGAAAGTAGCTGCGTACACATGTAGATTCCTTCTGGATTGATCTGCATTAGCGTGCCCTATCTTTAGGCTTTAGCGTGCGCTAAATGCCATTAAATTGAGTATGCACATGCACGTCGAAATCGCCACCACTGCACTCCAGGTCTTGCGTGCGCTAATCTTCACCTTTAGCATGCGCTAATCTTGCATACTAGCGTGCTCTTTGGGTTTCGGTGATAAGAATGAGTTACGCAGCGGAAAATAAACCGGTCCAACCGGATAAAACCAAACCCCAAAAACGGACCGATCAAGTATCGTATAAACGAATATAAATAATGAGAATGATAATCAAAGAATACTTATCCTCATAGTCCTTTGATAATATAATCTTCGAAGGAAAAACCCGAACAACATTTTTCTAGTTACCGACACGGACACGAGTCTAATTCGTTGTAGCTTGTTGAATGATCCAACACCAAAAATGCCGAATGTCTCTACGTCACACTCATCGGATATTGATCGAAAAAATAGTATGTCAATTCGTTCTCAAAGAACACGGCTAGGAATCGACACAATATTCTTCTTCTCTCCTCTTCTTCCTTTTCTTTCTCTCAAAGATGAACAAGACTTGAAGAAAAATTTCTTCTCCCTCTTCACATGAATCTCGAGGCTCGAGCACACCTTTTGTGTGTGTGTTTTGCTTTCTCAAATCTTCCCCTCAAAATGAAAGACTTACTTTATTATATAACAAAAAATGAGATCAATTATGCGATTTGGAATCTCATTACAAGTCTTCATACTTTGCTATATAAAAATACACCTCACATGTTAGGTAGTAACATGGAAGGTGAGGAGAAAGTCACTAATCTTCCACAGTAAATATCTATTGACCTCATCGAAACATGCGATGAAAGTAGCTGCGTACACATGTAGATTCCTTCTGGATTGAACTGCATTAGCGTGCCCTATCTTTAGGCTTTAGCGTGCGCAAAATGCCATTAAATTGAGTATGCACATGCACGTCAAATGCTGCCGACCACCAGACCCACAGGTCTTGCGTGCGCTAATCTTCACCTTTAGCATGCGCTAATGTTGCATACTAGCCTGCTCTTTGGGTTTCGGTGATAAAAATGAGTTACGCAATAGAAAATAAACCGGTCCAGCCGGATAAAACTAAACCCCAAAAACGGACCGATCAAGTATCGTATAAATGAATATAAATAACGAGAATGATAATCAAAGAATACTTACCCTCATAGTCCTTTGATAATATAATCTTCGAAGGAAAAACCCGAACAACATTTTTTCGGTTACCAACACGAACACGAGTCCAATTTGTTGTAGCTTGTTGAATTATCCAACACCAAAAATGCCGAATGTTTCTACGTCACACTCATCGGATATTGATCGGGAAAATAGTATGTCAATTCGTTCTCAAAGAACACGGCTAGGAATCGACACAATATTTTTCTTCTCTCCTCTTCTTCCTTTTCTTTCTCTCAAAGATGAACAAGACTTGAAGAAAAATTTCTTCTCCCTCTTCACATGAATCTCGAGGCTGGAGCACACCTTTTGTGTGTGTGTTTTGCTTTCACAAATCTTCCCCTCAAAATGAAAGACTTTATTATATAACAAAAAATGAGATCAATTATGAGATTTGGAATCTCATTACAAGTCTTCATACTTTGCTATATAAAAATACACCTCCCATGTTAGGTAGTAACATGGAAGGTGAGGAGAAAGTCACTGATCTTCCATAGTAAATATCTATTGACCTCATCAAAACATGCGCTGAAAGTAGCTGCGTACACATGTAGATTCCTTCTGGACTGATCTGCATTAGCGTGCGCTATCTTTAGGCTTTAGCATGCGCTAAATGCCATTAAATTGAGTATGCGCATGCACGTCGAATGATGCCGACCACTGACCCACGTGTCTTGCGTGCGCTAATCTTCACCTTTAGCATGCGCTAATCTTGCATACTAGCGTGCTCTTTGGGTTTCGTGATAAAAATGAGTTACGCAATGAAAATAAACCGTCCAACCGAATAAAACCAAACCCCAAAACGGACCGATCAAGTATCGTATAAACGAATATAAATAACGAGAATGATAATCAAAGAATACTTACCCTCATAGTCCTTTGATAATATAATCTTCGAAGGAAAAACCCGAACAACATTTTTTCGGTTACCGACACGAACACGAGTCCAATTCGTTGTAGCTTGTTGAATGATCCAACACCAAAAATACCGAATGTCTCTACGTCACACTCATCCGATATTGATCGGAAAAATAGTATGTCAATTCGTTCTCAAAGAAAACGGCTAGGAATCGACACAATATTTTTCTTCTCTCCTCTTCTTCCTTTTCTTTCTCTCAAAGATGAACAAGACTTGAAGAAAAAATTCTTCTCCCTCTTCACATGAATCTCGAGGCTGGAGCACACCATTTGTGTGTGTGTTTTGCTTTCTCAAATCTTCCCCTCAAAATGAAAGACTTACTTTATTATATAACAAAAAATGAGATCAATTATGAGATTTGGAATCTCACTACAAGTCTTCATACTTTGCTATATAAAAATTCACCTCACATGTTAGGTAGTAACATGGAAGGTGAGGAGAAAGTCACAGATCTTCCATAGTAAATATCTATTGACCTCATCGAAACATGCGCTGAAAGTAGCTGTGTACACATGTAGATTCCTTCTGGACTGATCTGCATTAGCGTGCGCTATCTTTAGGCTTTAGCGTGCGCTAAATGCCATTAAATTGAGTATGCACATGCACGTCGAATGATGCCGACCACCAGACCCACAGGTCTTGCGTGCGCTAATCTTCACCTTTAACATGCGCTAATCTTGCATACTAGCGTGCTCTTTGGGTTTCGTTGATAAAAATGAGTTACGCAGTAGAAATTAAACCGGTCCAACCGAATAAAACCAAACCCCAAAAACGGACCGATCAAGTATCGTATAAACGAATATAAAAAACGAGAATGATAATCAAAGAATACTTACCCTCATAGTCCTTTGATAATATAATCTTCGAAGGAAAAACCCGAACAACATTTTTTCGGTTACCGACACGAACACGAGTCCAATTCGTTGTAGCTTGTTGAATGATCCAACACCAAAAATTCCGAATGTCTCTACATCACACTCATCGGATATTGATCGTAAAAATAATATGTCAATTCGTTCTCAAAGAAAACGGCTAGGAATCGACACAATATTTTTCTTCTCTCCTCTTCTTCCTTTTCTTTTTCTCAAAGATGAACAAGACTTGAAGAAAAATTTCTTCTCCCTCTTCACATGAATCTCGAGGCTGGAGCACACCTTTTGTGTGTGTGTTTTGCTTTCTCAAATCTTCCCCTCAAAATGAAAGACTTACTTTATTATATAACAAAAAATGAGATCAATTATGCGATTTGGAATCTCATTACAAGTCTTCATACTTTGCTATATAAAAATACACCTCACATGTTAGGTAGTAACATGGAAGGTGAGGAGAAAGTCATTGATCTTTCATAGTAAATATCTATTGACCTCATCAAAACATGCGCTGAAAGTAGCTGCGTACATATGTAGATTCCTTCGGGTGATCTGCATTAGAGTGCGCTATCTTTAGGCTTTAGCGTGCGCTAAATGCCATTAAATTGAGTATGCACATGCACGTCGAATGTCGCCACCACCGCACCCACTGTGTCTTGCGTGCGCTAATATTCACCTTTAGCATGCGTTAATCTTGCATACTAGCGTGCTCTTTGGGTTTCGGTGATAAAAATGAGTTACACAGCGGAAAATAAATCGGTCCAACCGAATAAAACCAAACCCCAAAAACGGACCGATCAAGTATCGTATAAACGAATATAAATAACGAGAATGATAATCAAAGAATACTTACCCTCATAGTCCTTTGATAATATAATCTTCGAAGGAAAAACCCGAACAACATTTTTTCGCTTACCGACACGAACACGAGTCCAATTCGTTGTAGCTTGTTGAATGATCCAACACCAAAAATGCCGAATGTCTCTATGTCACACTCATCGGATATTGATCGGAAAAATAGTATGTCAATTCGTTCTCAAAGAAAACGGCTAGGAATCGACACAATATTTTTCTTCTCTCCTCTTCTTCCTTTTCTTTATCTCAAAGATGAACAAGACTTGAAGAAAAAATTCTTCTCCCTCTTCACATGAATCTCGAGGCTGGAGCACACCTTTTGTGTGTGTGTGTGTTTTGCTTTCTCAAATCTTCCTCTCAAAATGAAAGACTTACTTTATTATATAACAAAAAATGAGATCAATTATGAGATTTGGAATCTCATTACAAGTCTTCATACTTTGCTATATAAAAATACACCTCACATGTTAGGTAGTAACATGGAAGGTGAGGAGAAAGTCACTGATCTTCCATAGTAAATATCTATTGACCTCATCGAAACATGCGCTGAAAGTAGCTGCGTACACATGTAGATTCCTTCTGGACTGATCTGCATTAGCGTGCGCTATCTTTAGGCTTTAGCGTGCGCTAAATGCCATTAAATTGAGTATGCACATGCACGTCGAATGATGCCGACCACCAGACCCACAGGTCTTGCGTGCGCTAATCCTCACCTTTAACATGCGCTAATATTGCATACTAACATTCTCTTTGGGTTTCGGTGATAAAAATGAGTTACGCAGCGGAAAATAAACTGGTCCAACCGAATAAAACCAAACCCCAAAAATGGATCGATCAAGTATCGTATAAACGAATATAAATAACGAGAATGATAATCAAAGAATACTTACCCTCATAGTCCTTTGATAATATAATCTTCGAAGGAAAAACCCAAACAACATTTTTTTACCGACACGAACACGAGTCCAATTCGTTGTAGCTTGTTGAATGATCCAACACCAAAAATGCCGAATGTCTCTACATCACACTCATCGGATATTGATCGGAAAAATAGTATGTCAATTCGTTCTCAAAGAACACGGCTAGGAATCGACACAATATTTTTCTTCTCTCCTCTTCTTCCTTTTCTTTCTCTCAAAGATGAACAAGACTTGAAGAAAAATTTCTTCTCCCTCTTCACATGAATCTCGAGGCTGGAGCACACCTTTTTTGTGTGTGTTTTGCTTTCACAAATCTTCCCCTCAAAATGAAAGACTTTATTATATAACAAAAAATGAGATCAATTATGAGATTTGGAATCTCATTACAAGTCTTCATACTTTGCTATATAAAAATACACCTCCCATGTTAGGTAGTAACATGGAAGGTGAGGAGAAAGTCACTGATCTTCCATAGTAAATATCTATTGACCTCATCAAAACATGCGCTGAAAGTAGCTGCGTACACATGTAGATTTCTTCTGGACTGATCTGCATTAGCGTGCGCTATCTTTAGGCTTTAGCATGCGCTAAATGCCATTAAATTGAGTATGCGCATGCACGTCGAATGATGCCGACCACCAGACCCACAGGTCTTGCGTGCGCTAATCTTCACCTTTAGCATGCGCTAATCTTGCATACTAGCGTGCTCTTTGGGTTTCGGTGATAAAAATGAGTTACGCAGCGGAAAATAAACCGGTCCAACCGAATAAAACCAAACCCCAAAAACGGACCGATCAAGTATCGTATAAACGAATATAAATAACGAGAATGATAATCAAAGAATACTTACCCTCATAGTCCTTTGATAATATAATCTTGAAGGAAAAACCGAACAACATTTTTTCGATTCTGACACGAACACGAGTCCAATTCGTTGTAGCTTGTTGAATGATCCAACACCAAAAATACCGAATGTCTCTACGTCACACTCATCCGATATTGATCGGAAAAATAGTATGTCAATTCGTTCTCAAAGAAAACGGCTAGGAATCGACACAATATTTTTCTTCTCTCCTCTTCTTCCTTTTCTTTCTCTCAAAGATGAACAAGACTTGAAGAAAAAATTCTTCTCCCTCTTCACATGAATCTCGAGGCTGGAGCACACCATTTGTGTGTGTGTTTTGCTTTCTCAAATCTTCCCCTCAAAATGAAAGACTTACTTTATTATATAACAAAAAATGAGATCAATTATGAGATTTGGAATCTCACTACAAGTCTTCATACTTTGCTGTATAAAAATTCACCTCACATGTTAGGTAGTAACATGGAAGGTGAGGAGAAAGTCACAGATCTTCCATAGTAAATATCTATTGACCTCATCGAAACATGCGCTGAAAGTAGCTGGGTACACATGTAGATTCCTTCAGGTGATTCGCATTAGCGTGCGCTATCTTTAGGCTTTAGCGTGCGCTAAATGCCATTAAATTGAGTATGCACATGCACGTCGAATGATGCCGACCACCAGACCCACAGGTCTTGCGTGCGCTAATCTTCACCTTTAACATGCGCTAATCTTGCATACTAGCGTGCTCTTTGGGTTTCGTTGATAAAAACGAGTTACGCAGTAGAAATTAAACCGGTCCAACCGAATAAAACTAAACCCCAAAAACGGACCGATCAAGTATCGTATAAATGAATATAAATAACGAGAATGATAATCAAAGAATACTTACTCTCATAGTCCTTTGATAATATAATCTTCGAAGGAAAAACCCGAACAACATTTTTTCGGTTACCAACACGAACACGAGTCCAATTTGTTGTAGCTTGTTGAATTATCCAACACCAAAAATGCCGAATGTTTCTACGTCACACTCATCGGATATTGATCGGGAAAATAGTATGTCAATTCGTTCTCAAAGAACACGGCTAGGAATCGACACAATATTTTTCTTCTCTCCTCTTCTTCCTTTTCTTTCTCTTAAAGATGAACAAGACTTGAAGAAAAATTTCTTCTCCCTCTTCACATGAATCTCGAGGCTGGAGCACACCTTTTGTGTGTGTGTTTTGCTTTCACAAATCTTCCCCTCAAAATGAAAGACTTTATTATATAACAAAAAATGAGATCAATTATGAGATTTGGAATCTCATTACAACTCTTCATACTTTGCTATATAAAAATACACCTCCCATGTTAGGTAGTAACATGGAAGGTGAGGAGAAAATCACTGATCTTCCATAGTAAATATCTATTGACCTCATCAAAACATGCGCTGAAAGTAGCTGCGTACACATGTAGATTCCTTCTGGACTGATCTGCATTAGCGTGCGCTATCTTTAGGCTTTAGCATGCGCTAAATGCCATTAAATTGAGTATGCGCATGCACGTCGAATGATGCCGACCACGGACTCCACAGGTCTTGCGTGCGCTAATCTTCACCTTTAGCATGCGCTAATCTTGCATACTAGCGTGCTCTTTGGGTTTCGGTGATAAAAATGAGTTACGCAGCGGAAAATAAACCGGTCCAACCGAATAAAACCAAACCCCAAAAACGGACCGATCAAGTATCGTATAAACGAATATAAATAACGAGAATGATAATCAAAGAATACTTACCCTCATAGTCCTTTGATAATATAATCTTCGAAGGAAAAACCCGAACAACATTTTTTCGGTTACCGACACGAACACGAGTCCAATTCGTTGTAGCTTGTTGAATGATCCAACACCAAAAATACCGAATGTCTCTACGTCACACTCATCCGATATTGATCGGAAAAATAGTATGTCAATTCGTTCTCAAAGAAAACGGCTAGGAATCGACACAATATTTTTCTTCTCTCCTCTTCTTCCTTTTCTTTCTCTCAAAGATGAACAAGACTTGAAGAAAAAATTCTTCTCCCTCTTCACATGAATCTCGAGGCTGGAGCACACCATTTGTGTGTGTGTTTTGCTTTCTCAAATCTTCCCCTCAAAATGAAAGACTTACTTTATTATATAACAAAAAATGAGATCAATTATGAGATTTGGAATCTCACTACAAGTCTTCATACTTTGCTGTATAAAAATTCACCTCACATGTTAGGTAGTAACATGGAAGGTGAGGAGAAAGTCACAGATCTTCCATAGTAAATATCTATTGACCTCATCGAAACATGCGCTGAAAGTAGCTGGGTACACATGTAGATTCCTTCTGGACTGATCTGCATTAGCGTGCGCTATCTTTAGGCTTTAGCGTGCGCTAAATGCCATTAAATTGAGTATGCACATGCACGTCGAATGATGCCGACCACCAGACCCACAGGTCTTGCGTGCGCTAATCTTCACCTTTAACATGCGCTAATCTTGCATACTAGCGTGCTCTTTGGGTTTCGTTGATAAAAACGAGTTACGCAGTAGAAATTAAACCGGTCCAACCGAATAAAACTAAACCCCAAAAACGGACCGATCAAGTATCGTATAAATGAATATAAATAACGAGAATGATAATCAAAGAATACTTACTCTCATAGTCCTTTGATAATATAATCTTCGAAGGAAAAACCCGAACAACATTTTTTCGGTTACCAACACGAACACGAGTCCAATTTGTTGTAGCTTGTTGAATTATCCAACACCAAAAATGCCGAATGTTTCTACGTCACACTCATCGGATATTGATCGGGAAAATAGTATGTCAATTCGTTCTCAAAGAACACGGCTAGGAATCGACACAATATTTTTCTTCTCTCCTCTTCTTCCTTTTTTTTCTCTTAAAGATGAACAAGACTTGAAGAAAAATTTCTTCTCCCTCTTCACATGAATCTCGAGGCTGGAGCACACCTTTTGTGTGTGTGTTTTGCTTTCACAAATCTTCCCCTCAAAATGAAAGACTTTATTATATAACAAAAAATGAGATCAATTATGAGATTTGGAATCTCATTACAAGTCTTCATACTTTGCTATATAAAAATACACCTCCCATGTTAGGTAGTAACATGGAAGGTGAGGAGAAAGTCACTGATCTTCCATAGTAAATATCTATTGACCTCATCAAAACATGCGCTGAAAGTAGCTGCGTACACATGTAGATTCCTTCAGGTGATCGCATTAGCGTGCGCTATCTTTAGGCTTTAGCATGCGCTAAATGCCATTAAATTGAGTATGCGCATGCACGTCGAATGATGCCGACCACCAGACCCACAGGTCTTGCGTGCGCTAATCTTCACCTTTAGCATGCGCTAATCTTGCATACTAGCGTGCTCTTTGGGTTTCGGTGATAAAAATGAGTTACGCAGCGGAAAATAAACCGGTCCAACCGAATAAAACCAAACCCCAAAAACGGACCGATCAAGTATCGTATAAACGAATATAAATAACGAGAATGATAATCAAAGAATACTTACCCTCATAGTCCTTTGATAATATAATCTTCGAAGGAAAAACCGAACAACATTTTTTGATTCTGAAACCACGAACACGAGTCCAATTCGTTGTAGCTTGTTGAATGATCCAACACCAAAAATGCCGAATGTCTCTACGTCACACTCATCAGATATTGATCGGAAAAATAGTATGTCAATTCGTTCTTAAAGAACACGGCTAGGAATCGACACAATATTTTTCTTCTCTCCTCTTCTTCCTTTTCTTTCTCTCAAAGATGAACAAGACTTGAAGAAAAATTTCTTCTCCCTCTTCACATGAATCTCGAGGCTGGAGCACACCTTTTGTGTGTGTGTGTGTGTTTTGCTTTCTCAAATCTTCCCCTCAAAATGAAAGACTTACTTTATTATATAACAACAAATGAGATCAATTATGAGATTTGGAATCTCATTACAAGTCTTCATACTTTGCCATATAAAAATACACCTCACATGTTAGGTAGTAACATGGAAGGTGAGGAGAAAGTCACTGATCTTCCATAGTAAATATCTATTGACCTCATCGAAACATGCGCTGAAAGTAGCTGCGTACACATGTAGATTCCTTCTGGATTGATCTGCTTTAGCGTGCCCTATCTTTAGGCTTTAGCGTGCGCTAAATGCCATTAAATTGAGTATGCACATGCACGTCGAAAACTGCCGACCACCAGACCCACAGGTCTTGCGTGCGCTAATCTTCACCTTTAGCATGCGCTAATCTTGCATACTAGCGTGCTCTTTGGGTTTCGGTGATAAAAATGAGTTACGCAGCGGAAAATAAACCGGTCCAACCGAATAAAACCAAACCCCAAAAACGGACCGATCAAGTATCGTATAAACGAATATAAATAACGAGAATGATAATCAAAGAATACTTACCCTCATAGTCCTTTGATAATATAATCTTCGAAGGAAAAACCCGAACAACATTTTTTCGGTTACCGACACGAACACGAGTCCAATTCGTTGTAGCTTGTTGAATGATCCAACACCAAAAATGCCGAATGTCTCTACGTCACACTCATCAGATATTGATCGGAAAAATAGTATGTCAATTCGTTCTTAAAGAACACGGCTAGGAATCGACACAATATTTTTCTTCTCTCCTCTTCTTCCTTTTCTTTCTCTCAAAGATGAACAAGACTTGAAGAAAAATTTCTTCTCCCTCTTCACATGAATCTCGAGGCTGGAGCACACCTTTTGTGTGTGTGTGTTTTGCTTTCTCAAATCTTCCCCTCAAAATGAAAGACTTACTTTATTATATAACAACAAATGAGATCAATTATGAGATTTGGAATCTCATTACAAGTCTTCATACTTTGCCATATAAAAATACACCTCACATGTTAGGTAGTAACATGGAAGGTGAGGAGAAAGTCACTGATCTTCCATAGTAAATATCTATTGACCTCATCGAAACATGCGCTGAAAGTAGCTGCGTACACATGTAGATTCCTTCTGGATTGATCTGCTTTACCGTGCCCTATCTTTAGGCTTTAGCGTGCGCTAAATGCCATTAAATTGAGTATGCACATGCACGTCGAAAACTGCCGACCACCAGACCCACAGGTCTTGCGTGCGCTAATCTTCACCTTTAGCATGCGCTAATCTTGCATACTAGCGTGCTCTTTGGGTATCGGTGATAAGAATGAGTTACGCAGCGGAAAATAAACTGGTCCAACCGGATAAAACCAAACCCCAAAAACGGATCGATCAAGTATCGTATAAACGAATATAAATAATGAGAATGATAATCAAAGAATACTTATCCTCATAGTCCTTTGATAATATAATCTTCGAAGGAAAAACCCGAACAACATTTTTCTAGTTACCGACACGGACACGAGTCGAATTCGTTGTAGCTTGTTGAATGATCCAACACCAAAAATGCCGAATGTCTCTACGTCACACTCATCGGATATTGATTGAAAAAATAGTATGTCAATTCGTTCTCAAAGAACACGGCTAGGAATCGACACAATATTTTTCTTCTCTCCTCTTCTTCCTTTTCTTTTTCTCAAAGATGAACAAGACTTGAAGAAAAATTTCTTCTCCCTTTTCACATGAATCTCGAGGCTGGAGCACACCTTTTGTGTGTGTGTTTTGCTTTCTCAAATCTTCCCCTCAAAATGAAAGACTTACTTTATTATATAACAAAAAATGAAATCAATTATGCGATTTGGAATCTCATTACAAGTCTTCATACTTTGCTATATAAAAATACACCTCACATGTTTGGTAGTAACATGGAAGGTGAGGAGAAAGTCACTGATCTTCCATAGTAAATATCTATTGACCTCATCGAAACATGCGCTGAAAGTAGCTGCGTACACATGTGGATTCCTTCTGGACTGATCTGCATTAGCGTGCGCTATCTTTAGGCTTTAGCGTGCGCTAAATGCCATTAAATTGAGTATGCACATACACGTCGAATGATGCCGACCACCAGACCCACAGGTCTTGCATGCGCTAATCTTCACCTTTAGCATGCGCTAATCTTGCATACTAGCGTGCTCTTTGGGTTTCGGTGATAAGAATGAGTTACGCAGCGGAAAATAAACCGGTCCAACCGGATAAAACCAAACCCCAAAAACGGACCGATCAAGTATCATATAAACGAATATAAATAATGAGAATGATAATCAAATAATACTTATCCTCATAGTCCTTTGATAATATAATCTTCGAAGGAAAAACCCGAACAACATTTTTCCAGTTACCGACACGGACACGAGTCCAATTCGTTGTAGCTTGTTGAATGATCCAACACCAAAAATGCCGAATGTCTCTACGTCACACTCATCGGATATTGATCGGAAAAATAGTATGTCAATTCGTTCTCAAAGAACACAGCTAGGAATCGACACAATATTTTTCTTATCTCCTCTTCTTCCTTTTCTTTTTCTCAAAGATGAACAAGACTTGAAGAAAAATTTCTTCTCCCTTTTCACATGAATCTCGAGGCTGGAGCACACCTTTTGTGTGTGTGTTTTGCTTTCTCAAATCTTCCCCTCAAAATAAAAGACTTACTTTATTATATAACAAAAAATGAGATCAATTATGCGATTTGGAATCTCATTACAAGTCTTCATACTTTGCTATATAAAAATACACCTCACATGTTTGGTAGTAACATGGAAGGTGAGGAGAAAGTCACTGATCTTCCATAGTAAATATCTATTGACCTCATCGAAACATGCGCTGAAAGTAGCTGCGTACACATGTAGATTCCTTCTGGACTGATCTGCATTAGCGTGCACTATCTTTAGGCTTTAGCGTGCGCTAAATGCCATTAAATTGAGTATGCACATGCACGTCGAATGATGCCGACCACCAGACCCACAGGTCTTGCATGCGCTAATCTTCACCTTTAACATGCGCTAATCTTGCATACTAGCGTGCTCTTCGGGTTTCGGTGATAAAAATGAGTTACGCAGCGGAAAATAAACCGGTCCAACCGAATAAAACCAAACCCCAAAAACGGACCGATCAAGTATCGTATAAACGAATATAAATAACGAGAATGATAATCAAAGAATACTTACCCTCATAGTACTTTGATAATATAATCTTCGAATGAAAAACCCGAACAACATTTTTTCGGTTACCGACACGAACACGGGTCCAATTCGTTGTAGCTTGTTGAATGATCCAACACCAAAAATGCCAAATGTCTCTACGTCACACTCATCGGATATTGATCGGAAAAATAGTATGTCAATTCGTTCTCAAAGAACACGGCTAGGAATCAACACAAAATTTTTCTTCTCTCCTCTTCTTCCTTTTCTTTCTCTCAAAGATGAACAAGACTTGAAGAAAAATTTATTCTCCCTCTTCACATGAATCTCGAGGCTGGAGCACACCTTTTGTGTGTGTGTGTGTTTTGCTTTCTCAAATCTTCCCCTAAAAATGAAAGACTTTCTTTATTATATAACAAAAAATGAGATCAATTATGAGATTTGGAATCTCATTACAAGTCTTCATACTTTGCTATATAAAAATACACCTCACATGTTAGGTAGTAACATGGAAGGTGAGGAGAAAGTCATTGATCTTCCATAGTAAATATCTATTGACCTCATCGAAACATGCGCTGAAAGTAGCTGTGTACACATGTAGATTCCTTCTGGACTGATCTGCATTAGCGTGCGCTATCTTTAGGCTTTAGCATGCGCTAAATGCCATTAAATTGAGTATGCACATACACGTCGAATGATGCCGACCACCAGACCCACAGGTCTTGCATGCGCTAATATTCACCTTTAACATGCGCTAATCTTGCATACTAGCGTGCTCTTCGGGTTTCGGTGATAAAAATGAGTTACGCAGTCCAACCGAATAAAACCAAACCCCAAAAACGGACCGATCAAGTATCGTATAAACGAATATAAATAACGAGAATGATAATCAAAGAATACTTACCCTCATAGTCCTTTGATAATATAATCTTCGAAGGAAAAACCCGAACAACATTTTTTCGGTTACTGACACGAACACGAGTCCAATTTGTTGTAGCTTGTTGAATGATCCAACACCAAAAATGCCGAATGTCTCTACGTCACACTCATCGGATATTGATCGGAAAAATAGTATGTCAATTCGTTCTCAAAGAAAACGGCTAGGAATCGACACAATATTTTTCTTCTCTCCTCTTCTTCCTTTTCTTTTTCTCAAAGATGAACAAGACTTGAAGAAAAATTTCTTCTCCCTCTTCACATGAATCTCGAGGCTGGAGCACACCTTTTGTGTGTGTGTTTTGCTTTCTCAAATCTTCCCCTCAAAATGAAAGACTTACTTTATTATATAACAAAAAATGACATCAATTATGCGATTTGGAATCTCATTACAAGTCTTCATACTTTGATATATAAAAATACACCTCACATGTTAGGTAGTAACATGGAAGGTGAGGAGAAAGTCACTGATCTTCCATAGTTTATATCTATTGACCTCATCGAAACATGCGCTGAAAGTAGCTGTGTACACATGTAGATTCCTTCTGGACTGATCTGCATTAGCGTGCGCTATCTTTAGGCTTTAGCGTGTGCTAAATGCCATTAAATTGAGTATGCACATGCACGTCGAATGATGCCGACCACCAGACGCACAGGTCTTGCGTGCGCTAATCTTCACCTTTAACATGCGCTAATCTTGCATACTAGCGTGCTCTTTGGGTTTTGGTGATAAAAATGAGTTACGCAGCGGAAAATAAACCGGTCCAACCGAATAAAACCAAACCCCAAAAACGGACCGATCAAGTATCGTATAAACGAATATAAATAATGAGAATGATAATCAAAGAATACTTACCCTCATAGTCCTTTGATAATATAATCTTCGAGGGAAAAACCCGAACAACATTTTTTCGGTTACCGACACGAACACGAGTCCAATTCGTTGTAGCTTGTTGAATGATCCAACACCAAAAATGCCGAATGTCTCTACGTCACACTCATCAGATATTGATCGGAAAAATAGTATGTCAATTCGTTCTCAAAGAACATGGCTAGGGATCGACACAATATTTTTCTTCTCTCCTCTTCTTCCTTTTCTTTCTCTCAAAGATGAACAAGACTTGAAGAAAAATTTCTTCTCCCTCTTCACATGAATCTCGAGGCTGGAGCACACCTTTTTTGTGTGTGTGTGTTTTGCTTTCTCAAATCTTCCCCTAAAAATGAAAGACTTTCTTTATTATATAACAAAAAATGAGATCAATTATGAGATTTGGAATCTCATTACAAGTCTTCATACTTTGCTATATAAAAATACACCTCACATGTTAGGTAGTAACATGGAAGGTGAGGAGAAAGTCATTGATCTTCCATAGTAAATATCTATTGACCTCATCGAAACATGCACTGAAAGTAGCTGTGTACACATGTAGATTCCTCCTGGACTGATCTGCATTAGCGTGCGCTATCTTTAGGCTTTAGCATGCGCTAAATGCCATTAAATTGAGTATGCACATACACGTCGAATGATGCCGACCACCAGACCCACAGGTCTTGCATGCGCTAATCTTCACCTTTAACATGCGCTAATCTTGCATACTAGCGTGCTCTTCGGGTTTCGGTGATAAAAATGAGTTACGCAGCGGAAAATAAACCGGTCCAACCGAATAAAACCAAACCCCAAAAACGGACCGATCAAGTATCGTATAAACGAATATAAATAACGAGAATGATAATCAAAGAATACTTACCCTCATAGTCCTTTGATAATATAATCTTCGAAGGAAAAACCCGAACAACATTTTTTGATTCATCGACACGAACACGAGTCCAATTTGTTGTAGCTTGTTGAATGATCCAACACCAAAAATGCCGAATGTCTCTACGTCACACTCATCGGATATTGATCGGAAAAATAGTATGTCAATTCGTTCTCAAAGAAAACGGCTAGGAATCGACACAATATTTTTCTTCTCTCCTCTTCTTCCTTTTCTTTTTCTCAAAGATGAACAAGACTTGAAGAAAAATTTCTTCTCCCTCTTCACATGAATCTCGAGGCTGGAGCACACCTTTTGTGTGTGTGTTTTGCTTTCTCAAATCTTCCCCTCAAAATGAAAGACTTACTTTATTATATAACAAAAAATGACATCAATTATGCGATTTGGAATCTCATTACAAGTCTTCATACTTTGATATATAAAAATACACCTCACATGTTAGGTAGTAACATGGAAGGTGAGGAGAAAGTCACTGATCTTCCATAGTTTATATCTATTGACCTCATCGAAACATGCGCTGAAAGTAGATGTGTACACATGTAGATTCCTTCTGGACTGATCTGCATTAGCGTGCGCTATCTTTAGGCTTTAGCGTGTGCTTAATGCCATTAAATTGAGTATGCACATGCACGTCGAATGATGCCAACCACCAGACCCACAGGTCTTGCGTGCGCTAATCTTCACCTTTAACATGCGCTAATCTTGCATACTAGCGTGCTCTTCGGGTTTCGGTGATAAAAATGAGTTACGCAGCGGAAAATAAACCGGTCCAACCGAATAAAACCAAACCCCAAAAACGGACCGATCAAGTATCGTATAAACGAATATAAATAACGAGAATGATAATCAAAGAATACTTACCCTCATAGTCCTTTGATAATATAATCTTCGAATGAAAAACCCGAACAACATTTTTTCGGTTACCGACACGAACACGAGTCCAATTCGTTGTAGCTTGTTGAATGATCCAACACCAAAAATGCCGAATGTCTCTACGTCACACTCATCGGATATTGATCGGAAAAATAGTATGTCAATTCGTTCTCAAAGAACACGGCTAGGAATCGACACAATATTTTTCTTCTCTCCTCTTCTTCCTTTTCTTTCTCTCAAAGATGAACAAGACTTGAAGAAAAATTTCTTCTCCCTCTTCACATGAATCTCGAGGCTGGAGCACACATTTTGTGTGTGTGTGTGTTTTGCTTTCTCAAATCTTCCCCTAAAAATGAAAGACTTTCTTTATTATATAACAAAAAATGAGATCAATTATGAGATTTGGAATCTCATTACAAGTCTTCATACTTTGCTATATAAAAATACACCTCACATGTTAGGTAGTAACATGGAAGGTGAGGAGAAAGTCATTGATCTTCCATAGTAAATATCTATTGACCTCATCGAAACATGCGCTGAAAGTAGCTGTGTACACATGTAGATTCCTTCTGGACTGATCTACATTAGCGTGCGCTATCTTTAGGCTTTAGCATGCGCTAAATGCCATTAAATTGAGTATGCACATGCACGTCGAATGATGCCGACCACCAGACCCACAGGTCTTGTGTGCGCTAATCTTCACCTTTAACATGCGCTAATCTTGCATACTAGCGTGCTCTTTGGGTTTCGGTGATAAAAATGAGTTACGCAGTGGAAAATAAACCGGTCCAACCAAATAAAACCAAACCCCAAAAACGGACCGATCAAGTATCGTATAAACGAATATAAATAACGAAAATGATAATCAAAGAATACTTACCCTCATAGTCCTTTGATAATATAATCTTCGAGGGAAAAACCCGAACAACATTTTTTCGGTTACCGACACGAACACGAGTCCAATTTGTTGTAGCTTGTTGAATGATCCAACACCAAAAATGTCGAATGTCTCTACGTCACACTCATCGGATATTGATCGGAAAAATAGTATGTCAATTCGTTCTCAAAGAAAACGGCTAGGAATCGACACAATATTTTTCTTCTATCCTCTTCTTCCTTTTCTTTTTCTCAAAGATGAACAAGACTTGAAGAAAAATTTCTTCTCCCTCTTCACATGAATCTCGAGGCTGGAGCACACCTTTTCTGTGTGTGTTTTGCTTTCTCAAATCTAACCCTCAAAATGAAAGAGTTACTTTATTATATAACAAAAAATGAGATCAATTATGCGATTTGGAATCTCATTACAAGTCTTCATACTTTGCTATATAAAAATACACCTCACATGTTAGGTAGTAACATGGAAGGTGAGGAGAAAGTCACTGATCTTTCATAGTAAATATCTATTGACCTCATCGAAACATGCGCTGAAAGTAGCTGCGTACATATGTAGATACCTTCTGGACTGATCTACATTAGAGTGCGCTATCTTTAGGCTTTAGCGTGCGCTAAATGCCATTAAATTGAGTACGCACATGCACGTCGAATGTTGCCGACCACCAGACCCACAGGTCTTGCGTGCGCTAATCTTCACCTTTAGCATGCGTTAATCTTGCATACTAGCGTGCTCTTTGGGTTTCGGTGATAAAAATGAGTTACGCAGCGAAAAATAAACCGGTGCAACCGAATAAAACCAAACCCCAAAAACGGACCGATCAAGTATCGTATAACCGAATAGAAATAATGAGAATGATAATCAAAGAATACTTACCCTCATAGTCCTTTGATAATATAATCTTCGAAGGAAAAACCCGAACAACATTTTTCGATTCTGAAACCACGAACACGAGTCCAATTCGTTGTAGCTTGTTGAATGATCCAACACCAAAAATGCTGAATGTCTCTACGTCACACTCATCGTATATTGATCGGAAAAATAGTATGTCAATTCGTTCTCAAAGAAAACGGCTAGGAATCGACATAATATTTTTCTTCTCTCCTCTTCTTCCTTTTCTTTCTCTCAAAGATGAATAAGACTTGAAGAAAAAATTCTTCTCCCTCTTCACATGAATCTCGAGGCTGGAGCACACCTTTTGTGTGTGTGTGTTTTGCTTTCTCAAATCTTCCCCTCAAAATGAAAGACTTACTTTATTATATAACAAAAAATTAGATCAATTATGAGATTTGGAATCTCATTACAAGTCTTCATACTTTGCTATATAAAAATACACCTCACATGTTAGGTAGTAACATGGAAGGTGAGGAGAAAGTCACTGATCTTCCATAGTAAATATCTATTGACCTCATCGAAACATGCGCTGAAAGTAGCTGCGTACACATGTAGATTCCTTCTGGACTGATCTGCATTAGCGTGCGCTATCTTTAGGCTTTAGCGTGCGCTAAATGCCATTAAATTGAGTATGCACATGCACATCGAATGATGCCGACCACCAGACCCACAGGTCTTGCGTGCGCTAATCTTCACCTTTAACATGCGCTAATCATGCATACTAGCGTGCTCTTTGGGTTTCGGTGATAAAAATGAGTTACGCAGCGGAAAATAAATCGGTCCAACTGAATAAAACCAAACCCCAAAAACGGACCGATCTAGTATCATATAAACGAATATAAATAATGAGAATGATAATCAAAGAATACTTATCCTCATAGTCCTTTGATAATATAATCTTCGAAGGAAAAACCCGAACAACATTTTTCCAGTTACCGACACGGACACGAGTCAAATTCGTTGTAGCTTGTTGAATGATCCAACACCAAAAATGCCGAATGTCTCTACGTCACACTCATCGGATATTGATCGGAAAAATAGTATGTCAATTCGTTCTCAAAGAACACGGCTAGGAATCGACACAATATTTTTCTTATCTCCTCTTCTTCCTTTTCTTTTTCTCAAAGATGAACAAGACTTGAAGAAAAATTTCTTCTCCCTTTTCACATGAATCTCGAGGCTGGAGCACACCTTTTGTGTGTGTGTTTTGATTTCTCAAATTTTCCCCTCAAAATGAAAGACTTACTTTATTATATAACAAAAAATGAGATCAATTATGCGATTTGGAATCTCATTACAAGTCTTCATACTTTGCTATATAAAAATACACCTCACATGTTTGGTAGTAACATGGAAGGTGAGGAGAAAGTCACTGATCTTCCATAGTAAATATCTATTGACCTCATCGAAACATGCACTGAAAGTAGCTGCGTACACATGTGGATTCCTTCTGGACTGATCTGCATTAGCGTGCGCTATCTTTAGGCTTTAGCGTGCGCTAAATGCCACTAAATTGAGTGTGCACATACACGTCGAATGATGCCGACCACCAGACCCACAGGTCTTGCATGCGCTAATCTTCACCTTTAGCATGCGCTAATATTGCATACTAGCATGCTCTTTGGGTTTTGGTGATAAAAATGAGTTACGCAGCGGAAAATAAACCGGTCCAATCGGATAAAACCAAACCCCAAAAACGGACCGATCAAGTATTCTATAAACGAATATAAATAACGAGAACGATAATCAAAGAATACTTACCCTCATAGTCCTTTGATAATATAATCTGCAAAGGAAAAACCCGAACAACATTTTTTCGGTTACCGACACGAACACGAGTCCAATTTGTTGTAGCTTGTTGAATGATCCAACACCAAAAATGGCGAATGTCTCTACATCACACTCATCGGATATTGATCGGAAAAATAGTATGTCAATTCGTTCTCAAAGAACACAGCTAGGAATCGACACAATATTTTTCTTCTCTCCTCTTCTTCCTTTTCTTTCTCTCAAAGATGAACAAGACTTGAAGAAAAAATTATTCTCCCTCTTCACATGAATCTCGAGGCTGGAGCACACCTTTTGTGTGTGTGTTTTACTTTCTCAAATCTTCCCCTCAAAATGAAAGACTTACTTTATTATATAACAAAAAATGAGATCAATTATGAGATTTGGAATCTCATTACAAGTCTTCATACTTTGCTATATAAAAATACACCTCACATGTTAGGTAGTAACATGGAAGGTGAGGAGAAAGTCACTGATCTTCCATAGTAAATATCTATTGACCTCATCGAAACATGCGCTGAAAGTAGCTGCGTACACATGTAGATTCCTTCTGGACTGATCTGCATTAGCGTGCACTATCTTTAGGCTTTAGCGTGCGCTAAATGCATTAAATTGAGTATGCACATGCACGTCGAATGATGCCGACCACTAGACCCACAGGTCTTGCATGCACTAACCTTCACCTTTAACATGCGCTAATCTTGCATACTAGCGTGCTCTTTGGGTTTCGGTGATAAAAATGAGTTACGCAGCGGAAAATAAACCGGTCCAACCGAATAAAACCAAACCCCAAAAACGGACCGATCAAGTATCGTATAAACGAATATAAATAACGAAAATGATAATCAAAGAATACTTACCCTCATAGTCCTTTGATAATATAATCTTCGAATGAAAAACCCGAACAACATTTTTTCGGTTACCGACACGAACACGAGTCCAATTCGTTGTAGCTTGTTGAATGATCCAACACCAAAAATGCCGAATGTCTCTACATCACACTCATCGGATATTTATCGGAAAAATAGTATGTCAATTCGTTCTCAAAGAACACGGATAGGAATCGTAACAATATTTTTCTTCTCTCCTCTTCTTCCTTTTCTTTCTCTCAAAGATGAACAAGACTTGAAGAAAAAATTCTTCTCCCTCTTCACATGAATCTCGAGGCTGGAGCACACCTTTTGTGTGTGTGTGTGTTTTGCTTTCTCAAATCTTCCCCTCAAAATGAAAGACTTACTTTATTATATAACAAAAAATGAGATCAATTATGAGATTTGGAATCTCATTACAAGTCTTCATACTTTGCTATATAAAAATACACCTCACATGTTAGGTAGTAACATGGAAGGTGAGGAGAAAGTCACTGATCTTCCATAGTAAATATCTATTGACCTCATCGAAACATGCGCTGAAAGTAGCTGTGTACACATGTAGATTCCTTCTGGACTGATCTGCATTAGCGTGCGCTATCTTTAGGCTTTAGGGTGCGCTAAATGCCATTAAATTGATTATGCACATGCACGTCGAATGATGCCGACCACCAGACCCACAGGTCTTGCGTGCGCTAATCTTCACCTTTAACATGCACTAATCTTGCATACTAGCGTGCTCTTTGGGTTTCGGTGATAAAAATGATTTACGCAGCGGAAAATAAACCGGTCCAACCGAATAAAACCAAACCCCAAAAACGGACCGATCAAGTATCATATAAATGAATATAAATAACGAGAATGATAATCAAAGAATACTTACCCTCATAGTCCTTTGATAATATAATCTTCGAAGGAAAAACCCGAACAACAATATTTGATTCTGAAACCACGAACACGAGTCCAATTTGTTGTAGCTTGTTGAATGATCCAACACCAAAAATGCCGAATGTCTCTACGTCACACTCATCGGATATTGATCGGAAAAATAGTATGTCAATTCGTTCTCAAAGAAAACGGCTAGGAATCGACACAATATTTTTCTTCTTTCCTCTTCTTCCTTTTCTTTTTTCTCAAAGATGAACAAGACTTGAAGAAAAATTTCTTCTCCCTCTTCACATGAATCTCGAGGCTGGAGCACACCTTTTGTGTGTGTGTTTTGCTTTCTCAAATCTTCCCCTCAAAATGAAAGACTTACTTTATTATATAACAAAAAATGAGATCAATTATGCGATTTGGAATCTCATTACAAGTCTTCATACTTTGCTATATAAAAATACACCTCACATGTTAGGTAGTAACATGGAAGGTGAGGAGAAAGTCACTGATCTTCCATAGTAAATATCTATTGACCTCATCGAAACATGCGCTGAAAGTAGCTGTGTACACATGTAGATTCCTTCTGGACTGATCTGTATTATCGTGCGCTATCTTTAGGCTTTAGGGTGCGCTAAATGCCATTAAATTGAGTATGGACATGCACGTCGAATGATGCCGACCACCAGACCCATAGGTCTTGCGTGCGCTAATCATCACCTTTAACATGCGCTAATCTTGCATACTAGCGTGCTCTTTGGGTTTCGGTGATAAAAATGAGTTACGCAGCAGAAAAAAAACCGGTCCAACCGAATAAAACCAAACCCCAAAAACGGACCGATCAAGTATCGTATAAACGAATATAAATAACGAGAATGATAATCAAAGAATACTTATCCTCATAGTCCTTTGATAATATAATCTTCAAAGGAAAAACCCGAACAACATTTTTCCAGTTACCGACACGGACACGAGTCCAATTCGTTGTAGCTTGTTGAATGATCCAACACCAAAAATCCCGAATGTCTCTACGTCACACTCATCGGATATTGATCGGAAAAATAGTATGTCAATTCGTTCTCAAAGAACACGGCTAGGAATCGACACAATATTTTTCTTCTCTCCTCTTCTTCCTTTTCTTTCTCTCAAAGATGAACAAGACTTGAAAAATTTCTTCTCCCTCTTCACATGAATCTCGAGGCTGGAGCACACCTTTTGTGTGTGTGTGTGTTTTGCTTTCTCAAATCTTCCCCTCAAAATGAAAGACATACTTTATTATATAACAAAAAATGAGATCAATTATGAGATTTGGAATCTCATTACAAGTCTTCATACTTTGCTATATAAAAATACACCTCACATGTTAGGTAGTAACATGGAAGGTGAGGAGAAAGTCACTGATCTTCCATAGTAAATATCTATTGACCTCATCGAAACATGGGCTGAAAGTAGCTGTGTACATATGTAGATTCCTTCTGGACTGATCTCCAATAGAGTGCGCTATCTTTAGGCTTTAGCGTGCGCTAAATGCCATTAAATTGAGTATGCACATGCACGTCGAATGCTGCCGAGCACCAGACCCACAGGTCTTGCGTGCGCTAATCTTCACCTTTAGCATGCGTTAATCTTTCATACTAGCGTGCTCTTTGGGTTTCGGTGATAAAAATGAGTTACGCAGCAAAAAATAAACCGGTGCAACCGAATCAAACCAAACCCCAAAAACGGACTGATCAAGTATCGTATAAACGAATATAAATAACGAGAATGATAATCAAAGAATACTTACCCTCATAGTCCTTTGATAATATAATCTTCGAAGGAAAAACCCGAACAACATTTTTTCGGTTACCGAAACGAACACGAGTCCAATTCGTTGTAGCTTGTTGAATGATCCAACACCAAAAATGCCGAATATTTCTACGTCACACTCATCGGATATTGATCGGAAAAATAGTATGTCAATTCGTTCTCAAAGAAAACGGCTAGGAATCGACACAATATTTTTCTTCTCTCCTCTTCTTCCTTTTCTTTCTCTCAAATATGAATAAGACTTGAAGAAAAAATTCTTCTCCCTCTTCACATGAATCTCGAGGCTGGAGCACACCTTTTGTGTGTGTGTGTGTTTTGCTTTCTCAAATCTTCCCCTCAAAATGAAAGACTTACTTTATTATATAACAAAAAATGAGATCAATTATGAGATTTGGAATCTCATTACAAGTCTTCATACTTTGCTATATAAAAATACACCTCACATGTTAGGTAGTAACATGGAAGGTGAGGAGAAAGTCACTGATCTTCCATAGTAAATATCTATTGACCTCATCGAAACATGCGCTGAAAGTAGCTGCGTACACATGTAGATTCCTTCTGGACTGATCGGCATTAGCGTGCGCTATCTTTAGGCTTTAGCATGCGCTAAATGCCATTAAATTGAGTATGCACATGCACGTCGAATGATGCCGACCACCAGACCCACAGGTCTTGCGTGCACTAATCTTCACCTTTAACATGCGCTAATCTTGCATACTAGCGTGCTCTTTGGGTTTCGGTGATAAAAATGAGTTACGCAGCGGAAAATAAACCGGTCTAACCGAATAAAACCAAACCCCAAAAACGGACCGATCAAGTATCGTATAAACGAATATAAATAACGGGAATGATAATCAAAGAATACTTACCCTCATAGTCCTTTGATAATATAATCTTCGAAGGAAAAACCCGAACAACAGTTTTTCAGTTACCGACACGAACACGAGTCCAATTCATTGTAGCTTGTTGAATGATCCAACACCAAAAATGCCAAATGTCTCTACGTCACACTCATCGGATATTGATCAGAAAAATAGTATGTCAATTCGTTCTCAAAGAACACGGCTAGGAATCGACACAATATTTGTCTTCCCTCCTCTTCTTCCTTTTCTTTCTCTCAAAGATGAACAAGACTTGAAGAAAAATTTCTTCTCCTTCTTCACATGAATCTCGAGGCTGGAGCACACCTTTTGTGTGTGTGTGTTTTGCTTTCTCAAATCTTCCCCTCAAAATGAAAAACTTACTTTATTATATAACAAAAAATGAGATCAATTATGAGATTTGGAATCTCATTAAAGTCTTCATACTTTGCTATATAAAAATACACCTCACATGTTAGGTAGTAACATGGAAGGTGAGGAGAAAGTCACTGATCTTCCATAGTAAATATCTATTGACCTCATCGAAACATGCGCTGAAAGTAGCTGCTTACACATGTAGATTCCTTCGGATTGATCCGCATTAGCGTGCCCTATCTTTAGGCTTTAGCGTGCGCTAAATGCCATTAAATTGAGTATGCACATGCACGTCGAAGCGCCGACCACCAGACCCACAGATATTGCGTGCGCTAATCTTCACCTTTAGCATGCGCTAATCTTGCATACTAGCGTGCTCTTTGGGTTTCGGTGATAAGAATGAGTTACGCAGCGGAAAATAAACCGGTCCAACCGGATAAAACCAAACCCCAAAAACGGACCGATCAAGTATCGTATAAACGAATATAAATAATGAGAATGATAATCAAAGAATACTTATCCTCATAGTCCTTTGATAATATAATCTTCGAAGGAAAAACCCGAACAACATTTTTCGATTCTGAAACCTGAACACGAGTCCAATTCGTTGTAGCTTGTTAAATGATCCAACACCAAAAATGCCGAATGTCTCTACGTCACACTCATCGGATATTGATCGGAAAAATAGTATGTCAATTCGTTCTCAAAGAACAGGGCTATGAATCGACACAATATTTTTTTCTCTCCTCTTCTTCCTTTTCTTTTTCTCAAAGATGAACAAGACTTGAAGAAAAATTTCTTCTCCCTTTTCACATGAATCTCGAGGCTGGAGCACACCTTTTGTGTGTGTGTTTTGCTTTCTCAAATCTTCCCCTCAAAATGAAAGACTTACTTTATTATATAACAAAAAATGAGATCAATTATGAGATTTGGAATCTCATTACAAGTCTTCATACTTTGCTATATAAAAATACACCTCACATGTTAGGTAGTAACATGGAAGGTGAGGAGAAAGTCACTGATCTTCCATAGTAAATATCTATTGACCTCATCGAAACATGCGCTGAAAGTAGCTGCGTACACATGTAGATTCCTTCTGGACTGATCTGCATTAGCGTGCGCTATCTTTAGGCTTTAGCGTGCGCTAAATGCCATTAAATTGAGTATGCATATGCACGTCGAATGATGCCGACCACCAGACCCACAGGTCTTGCGTGCACTAATCTTCACCTTTAACATGCGCTAATCTTGCATACTAGCGTGCTCTTTGGGTTTCGGTGATAAAAATGAGTTACGCAGCGGAAAATAAACCGGTCTAACCGAATAAAACCAAACCCCAAAAACGGACCGATCAAGTATCGTATAAACGAATATAAATAACGAGAATGATAATCAAAGAATACTTACCCTCATAGTCCTTTGATAATATAATCTTCGAAGGAAAAACCCGAACAACATTTTTTCAGTTACCGACACGAACACGAGTCCAATTCATTGTAGCTTGTTGAATGATCCAACACCAAAAATGCCAAATGTCTCTACGTCACACTCATCGGATATTGATCAGAAAAATAGTATGTCAATTCGTTCTCAAAGAACACGGCTAGGAATCGACACAATATTTGTCTTCCCTCCTCTTCTTCCTTTTCTTTCTCTCAAAGATGAACAAGACTTGAAGAAAAATTTCTTCTCCTTCTTCACATGAATCTCGAGGCTGGAGCACACCTTTTGTGTGTGTGTGTTTTGCTTTCTCAAATCTTCCCCTCAAAATGAAAAACTTACTTTATTATATAACAAAAAATGAGATCAATTATGAGATTTGGAATCTCATTACAAGTCTTCATACTTTGCTATATAAAAATACACCTCACATGTTAGGTAGTAACATGGAAGGTGAGGAGAAAGTCACTGATCTTCCATAGTAAATATCTATTGACCTCATCGAAACATGCGCTGAAAGTAGCTGCTTACACATGTAGATTCCTTCTGGATTGATCTGCATTAGCGTGCCCTATCTTTAGGCTTTAGCGTGCGCTAAATGCCATTAAATTGAGTATGCACATGCACGTCGAAAACTGCCGACCACCAGACCCACAGATATTGCGTGCGCTAATCTTCACCTTTAGCATGCGCTAATCTTGCATACTAGCGTGCTCTTTGGGTTTCGGTGATAAGAATGAGTTACGCAGCGGAAAATAAACCGGTCCAACCGGATAAAACCAAACCCCAAAAACGGACCGATCAAGTATCGTATAAACGAATATAAATAATGAGAATGATAATCAAAGAATACTTATCCTCATAGTCCTTTGATAATATAATCTTCGAAGGAAAAACCCGAACAACATTTTTCCAGTTACCGACACAGACACGAGTCCAATTCGTTGTAGCTTGTTGAATGATCCAACACCAAAAATGCCGAATGTCTCTACGTCACACTCATCGGATATTGATCGGAAAAATAGTATGTCAATTCGTTCTCAAAGAACAGGGCTAGGAATCGACACAATATTTTTCTTCTCTCCTCTTCTTCCTTTTCTTTTTCTCAAAGATGAACAAGACTTGAAGAAAAATTTCTTCTCCCTTTTCACATGAATCTCGAGGCTGGAGCACACCTTTTGTGTGTGTGTTTTGCTTTCTCAAATCTTCCCCTCAAAATGAAAGACTTACTTTATTATATAACAAAAAATGAGATCAATTATGAGATTTGGAATCTCATTACAAGTCTTCATACTTTGCTATATAAAAATACACCTCACATGTTAGGTAGTAACATGGAAGGTGAGGAGAAAGTCACTGATCTTCCATAGTAAATATCTATTGACCTCATCGAAACATGCGCTGAAAGTAGCTGCGTACACATGTAGATTCCTTCTGGACTGATCTGCATTAGCGTGCGCTATCTTTAGGCTTTAGCGTGCGCTAAATGCCATTAAATTGAGTATGCACATGCACGTCGAATGATGCCGACCACCAGACCCACAGGTCTTGCGTGCACTAATATTCACCTTTAACATGCGCTAATCTTGCATACTAGCGTGCTCTTTGGGTTTCGGTGATAAAAATGAGTTACGCAGCGGAAAATAAACCGGTCTAACCGAATAAAACCAAACCCCAAAAACGGACCGATCAAGTATCGTATAAACGAATATAAATAACGAGAATGATAATCAAAGAATACTTACCCTCATAGTCCTTTGATAATATAATCTTCGAAGGAAAAACCCGAACAACATTTTTTCAGTTACCGACACGAACACGAGTCCAATTCATTGTAGCTTGTTGAATGATCCAACACCAAAAATGCCAAATGTCTCTACGTCACACTCATCGGATATTGATCAGAAAAATAGTATGTCAATTCGTTCTCAAAGAACACGGCTAGGAATCGACACAATATTTGTCTTCCCTCCTCTTCTTCCTTTTCTTTCTCTCAAAGATGAACAAGACTTGAAGAAAAATTTCTTCTCCTTCTTCACATGAATCTCGAGGCTGGAGGACACCTTTTGTGTGTGTGTGTGTTTTGCTTTCTCAAATCTTCCCCTCAAAATGAAAGACTTACTTTATTATATAACAAAAAATGAGATCAATTATGAGATTTGGAATCTCATTACAAGTCTTCATACTTTGCTATATAAAAATACACCTCACATGTTAGGTAGTAACATGGAAGGTGAGGAGAAAGTCACTGATCTTCCATAGTAAATATCTATTGACCTCATCGAAACATGCGCTGAAAGTAGCTGCTTACACATGTAGATTCCTTCTGGATTGATCTGCATTAGCGTGCCCTATCTTTAGGCTTTAGCGTGCGCTAAATGCCATTAAATTGAGTATGCACATGCACGTCGAAAACTGCCGACCACCAGACCCACAGATATTGCGTGCGCTAATCTTCACCTTTAGCATGCGCTAATCTTGCATACTAGCGTGCTCTTTGGGTTTCGGTGATAAGAATGAGTTACGCAGCGGAAAATAAACCGGTCCAACCGGATAAAACCAAACCCCAAAAACGGACCGATCAAGTATCGTATAAATGAATATAAATAATGAGAATGATAATCAAAGAATACTTATCCTCATAGTCCTTTGATAATATAATCTTCGAAGGAAAAACCCGAACAACATTTTTCCAGTTACCGACACAGACACGAGTCCAATTCGTTGTAGCTTGTTGAATGATCCAACACCAAAAATGCCGAATGTCTCTACGTCACACTCATCGGATATTGATCGGAAAAATAGTATGTCAATTCGTTCTCAAAGAACAGGGCTAGGAATCGACACAATATTTTTCTTCTCTCCTCTTCTTCCTTTTCTTTTTCTCAAAGATGAACAAGACTTGAAGAAAAATTTCTTCTCCCTTTTCACATGAATCTCGAGGCTGGAGCACACCTTTTGTGTGTGTGTTTTGCTTTCTCAAATCTTCCCCTCAAAATGAAAGACTTACTTTATTATATAACAAAAAATGAGATCAATTATGCGATTTGGAATCTCATTACAAGTCTTCATACTTTGCTATATAAAAATACACCTCACATGTTTGGCAGTAACATGGAAGGTGAGGAGAAAGTCACTGATCTTCCATAGTAAATATCTATTGACCTCATCGAAACATGCGCTGAAAGTAGCTGCGTACACATGTAGATTCCTTCTGGACTGATCTGCATTAGCATGCGCTATCTTTAGGCTTTAGCGTGCGCTAAATGCCATTAAATTGAGTATGCACATACATGTCGAATGATGCCGACCACCAAACCCACAGGTCTTGCATGCGCTAATCTTCACCTTTAGCATGCGCTAATATTGCATACTAGCGTGCTCTTTGGGTTTTGGTGATAAAAATGAGTTATGCAACGGAAAATAAACCGGTCCAACCGGATAAAACCAAACCCCAAAAACGGACCGATCAAGTATCCTATAAATGAATATAAATAACGAGAATGATAATCAAAGAATACTTACCCTCATAGTCCTTTGATAATATAATATTCAAAGGAAAAACCCGAACAACATTTTTTCGGTTACCGACACGAACACGAGTCCAATTCGTTGTAGCTTGTTGAATGATCCAACACCAAAAATGGCGAATGTCTCTACGTCACACTCATCGGATATTGATCGGAAAAATAGTATGTCAATTCGTTCTCAAAGAACACGGCTAGGAATCGACACAATATTTTTCTTCTCTCCTCTTCTTCCTTTTCTTTCTCTCAAAGATGAACAAGACTTGAAGAAAAATTTCTTCTCCCTCTTCACATGAATCTCGAGGCTGAAGCACACCTTTTGTGTGTGTGTGTTTTGCTTTCTCAAATATTCCCCTCAAAATGAAAGACTTACTTTATTATATAACAAAAAATGAGATCAATTAGGAGATTTGGAATCTCATTACAAGTCTTCATACTTTGCTATATAAAAATACACCTCACATGTTAGGTAGTAACATGGAAGGTGAGGAGAAAGTCACTGATCTTCCATAGTAAATATATATTGACCTCATCAAAACATGCGCTGAAAGTAGCTGCGTACACATGTAGATTCCTTCTGGACTGATCTGCATTAGCGTGCCCTATCTTTAGGCTTTAGCGTGCGCTAAATGCCATTAAATTGAGTATGCACATGCACGTCGAATGCTGCCGACCACCAGACCCACAGGTCTTGCGTGCGCTAATCTTCACCTTTAGCATGCGCTAATCTTGCATACTAGCGTGCTCTTTGGGTTTCGGTGATAAGAATGAGTTACGCAGCGAAAAATAAACCGGTCCAACCGGATAAAACCAAACCCCAAAAACGGACCGATCAAGTATCGTATAAACGAATATAAATAATGAGAATGATAATCAAAGAATACTTATCCTCATAGTCCTTTGATAATATAATCTTCGAAGGAAAAACCCGAACAACATTTTTCCAGTTACCGACACAGACATGAGTCCAATTCGTTGTAGCTTGTTGAATGATCCAACACCAAGCCGAATGTCTCTACGTCACACTCATCGGATATTGATCGGAAAAATAGTATGTCAATTCGTTCTCAAAGAACACGGCTAGGAATCGACACAATATTTTTCTTCTCTCCTCTTCTTTCTTTTCTTTTTCTCAAAGATGAACAAGACTTGAAGAAAGATTTCTTCTCCCTTTTCACATGAATCTCGAGGCTGGAGCACACCTTTTGTGTGTGTGTTTTGCTTTCTCAAATCTTCCCCTAAAAATGAAAGACTTACTTTATTATATAACAAAAAATGAGATCAATTATGCGATTTGGAATCTCATTACAAGTCTTCATACTTTGCTATATAAAAATACACCTCACATGTTTGGCAGTAACATGGAAGGTGAGGAGAAAGTCACTGATCTTCCATAGTAAATATCTATTGACCTCATCGAAACATGCGCTGAAAGTAGCTACGTACAAATGTAGATTCCTTCTGGACTGATCTGCATTAGCGTGCGCTATCTTTAGGCTTTAGCGTGCGCTAAATGCCATTAAATTGAGTATGCACATACATGTCGAATGATGCCGACCACCAGACCCACAGGTCTTGCATGCGCTAATCTTCACCTTTAGCATGCGCTAATATTGCATACTAGCGTGCTCTTTGGGTTTTGGTGATAAAAATGAGTTACGCAACGGAAAATAAACCGGTCCAACCGGATAAAACCAAACCCCAAAAACGGACCGATCAAGTATCCTATAAACGAATATAAATAACGAGAATGATAATCAAAGAATACTTACCCTCATAGTCCTTTGATAATGTAATCTTCAAAGGAAAAACCCGAACAACATTTTTTCGGTTACCGACACGAACACGAGTCCAATTCGTTGTAGCTTGTTGAATGATCTAACACCAAAAATGGCGAATGTCTCTACGTCACACTCATCGAATATTGATCGGAAAAATAGTATGTCAATTCGTTCTCAAAGAACACGGCTAGGAATCGACACAATATTTTTCTTCTCTCCTATTCTTCCTTTTCTTTCTCTCAAAGATGAACAAGACTTGAAGAAAAATTTCTTCTCCCTCTACACATGAATCTCAAGGCTGGAGCACACCTTTTGTGTGTGTGTTTTGATTTCTCAAATCATCCCCTAAAAATGAAAGACTTACTTTATTATATAACAAAAAATGAGATCAATTATGAGATTTGGAATCTCATTACAAGTCTTCATACTTTGCTATATAAAAATACACCTCACATGTTAGGTAGTAACATGGAAGGTGAGGAGAAAGTCACTGATCTTCCATAGTAAATATCTATTGACCTCATCGAAACATGCGCTGAAAGTAGCTGCGTACACATGTAGATTCCTTCTGGACTGATCTGCATTAGCGTGCGCTATCTTTAGGCTTTAGCGTGCGCTAAATGCCATTAAATTGAGTATGCACATGCACGTCGAATGATGCCGACCACCAGACCCACAGGTCTTGCGTGCGCTAATCTTCACCTTTAACATGCGCTAATCTTGCATACTAGCGTGCTCTTTGGGTTTCGGTGATAAAAATGAGTTACGCAGCGGAAAATAAACCAGTCCAACCGAATAAAACCAAACCCCAAAAACGGACCGATCAAGTATCATATAAACGAACATAAATAACGAGAATGATAATCAAAGAATACTTACCCTCATAGTCCTTTGATAATATAATCTTCGAAGAAAAAACCCGAACAACATTTTTTCGGTTACCGACACGAACACGAGTCCAATTCGTTGTAGCTTGTTGAATGATCTAACACCAAAAATGCCGAATGTCTCTACGTCACACTCATCGGATATTGATCGGAAAAATAGTATGTCAATTCGTTCTCAAAGAACATGGCTAGGAATCGACACAATATTTTTCTTCTCTCCTCTTCTTCCTTTTCTTTCTCAAAGATGAACAAGACTTGAAGAAAAAATTCTTCTCCCTCTTCACATGAATCTCGAGGCCGGAGCACACCTTTTGTATGTGTGTGTTTTGCTTTCTCAAATCTTCCCCTCAAAATGAAAGACTTACTTTATTATATAACAAAAAATGAGATCAATTATGAGATTTGGAATCTCATTACAAGTCTTCATACTTTGCTATATAAAAATACACCTCACATGTTAGGTAGTAACATGGAAGGTGAGGAGAAAGTCACTGATCTTCCATAGTAAATATCTATTGACCTCATCGAAACATGCGCTGAAAGTAGCTGCGTACACATGTAGATTCCTTCTGGATTGATCTGCATTAGCGTGCCCTATCTTTAGGCTTTAGCGTGCGCTAAATGCCATTAAATTGAGTATGCACATGCACGTCGAAAACTGCCGACCACCAGACCCACAGGTCTTGCGTGTGCTAATCTTCACCTTTAGCATTCGCTAATCTTGCATACTAGCGTGCTCTTTGGGTTTCGGTGATAAGAATGAGTTACGCAGCGGAAAATAAACCGGTCCAACCGGATAAAACCAAACCCCAAAAACGGACCGATCAAGTATCGTATAAACGAATATAAATAATGAGAATGATAATCAAAGAATACTTATCCTCATAGTCCTTTGATAATATAATCTTCGAAGGAAAAACCCGAACAACATTTTTCCAGTTACCGACACGGACACGAGTCCAATTCGTTGTAGCTTGTTGATTGATCCAACACCAAAAATGCCGAATGTCTCTACGTCACACTCATCGGATATTGATCAGAAAAATAGTATGTGAATTCGTTCTCAAAGAACACGGCTAGGAATCGACACAATATTTTTCTTCTCTCCTCTTCTTCCTTTTCTTTTTCTCACAGATGAACAAGACTTGAAGAAAAATTTCTTCTCCCTCTTCACATGAATCTCGAGGCTGGAGCACACCTTTTGTGTGTGTGTTTTGATTTCTCAAATCTTCCCCTCAAAATGAAAGACTTACTTTATTATATAACAAAAAATGAGATCAATTATGAGATTTGGAATCTCATTACAAGTCTTCATACTTTGCTATATAAAAATACACCTCACATGTTAGGTAGTAACATGGAAGGTGAGGAGAAAGTCACTGATCTTCCATAGTAAATATCTATTGACCTCATCGAAACATGCGGTGAAAGTAGCTGCGTACACATGTAGATTCCTTCTGCACTGATCTACATTAGCGTGCGCTATCTTTAGGCTTTAGCGTGTGCTAAATGCCATTAAATTGAGTATGCACATACACATCGAATGATGCCGACCACCAGACCCACAGGTTTTGCATGTGCTAATCTTCACCTTTAGCATGCGCTAATATTGCATACTAGCGTGCTCTTTGGGTTTCGGTGATAAAAATGAGTTACGCAGCGGAAAATAAACTGGTCCAACCGGATAAAACCAAACCTCAAAAACGGACCGATCAAGTATCATATAAACGAATATAAATAACGAGAATGATAATCAAAGAATACTTACCCTCATAGTCCTTTGATAATATAATCTTCGAAGGAAAAACCCGAACAACATTTTTCCGATTACCGACACAGACACGAGTCCAATTCGTTGTAGCTTGTTGAATGATGCAACACCAAAAATGCCGAATATCTCTACGTCACACTCATCGGATATTGATCGGAAAAATAGTATGTCAATTCGTTCTCAAAGAACACGGCTAGGAATCGACACAATATTTTTCTTCTCTCCTCTTCTTCCTTTTCTTTCTCTCAAAGATGAACAAGACTTGAAGAAAAATTTCTTCTCCCTCTTCACATGAATCTCGAGGCTGGAGCACACGTTTTGTGTGTGTGTGTTTTGCTTTCTCAAATCTTCCCCTCAAAATGAAAGACTTACTTTATTATATAACAAAAAATGAGATCAATTAGGAGATTTGGAATCTCATTACAAGTCTTCATACTTTGCTATATAAAAATACACCTCACATGTTAGGTAGTAACATGGAAGGTGAGGAGAAAGTCACTGATCTTCCATAGTAAATATCTATTGACCTCATCGAAACATGCGCTGAAAGTAGCTGCTTACACATGTAGATTCCTTCTGGATTGATCTGCATTAGCGTGCCCTATCTTTAGGCTTTAGCGTGGCTAAATGCCATTAAATTGAGTATGCACATGCACGTCGAATGCTGCCGACCACCAGACCCACAGGTCTTGCGTGCGCTAATCTTCACCTTTAACATGCGCTAATCTTGCATACTAGCGTGCTCTTTGGGTTTCGGTGATAAGAATGAGTTACGCAGCGAAAAATAAACCGGTCCAACCGGATAAAACCAAACCCCAAAAACAGACCGATCAAGTATCGTATAAACGAATATAAATAATGAGAATGATAATCAAAGAATACTTAACCTCATAGTCCTTTGATAATATAATCTTCGAAGGAAAAACCCGAACAACATTTTTCCGGTTACCGACACGGACACGATTCTAATTCGTTGTAGCTTGTTGAATGATCCAACACCAAAAATGCCGAATATCTACGTCACACTCATCGGATATTGATCGAAAAATTAGTATGTCAATTCGTTCTCAAAGAACACGGCTAGGAATCGACACAATATTTTTCTTCTCTCCTCTTCTTCCTTTTCTTTCTCTCAAAGATGAACAAGAGTTGAAGAAAAATTTCTTCTCCCTCTTCACATGAATCTCGAGGCTGGAGCATGTAACACCCCAAACTAGGCGGATATTACAGTGCCATGAATCCCCGACTGGGACCCACCAGGCAATTGAAAATGATGAATTAAATAATATAATTGTAGTACCGAACCACATTATATTACCAATTACTCCGATGAGGAGTTTAAGTACAACACACCAGGACTAAACCGAATACTAGTATATTTTATGTGGAGATAAAATACACCACCCTGAACCATTAAACATCTCAAACGGAATTTGCAGCGGAAAATACAAATGGCGGAATAACTGAAATGACTGAAATGACTGAAACAAACGAAATGACTGGGGCCCCCTACTAGTATCATCGGACTCTCGCCACAAGATGCTCTTCCCGTGCCTTTGCCTTGCCGTGACCTGAAAACAAAATCCCCCAACGGGGTCAGTTACACAGAACAACAATCCTCAAGGGTTGAAATAACACAATTATAAATTAACTGAAGTTATGAAATATCCTTAGTTATGAATTACGCTGAAGAGGAGTATCATAGTACGCCCGTAATGTTTTGTGCAAGTGTACAAGACGAATGACCGGACACACCCGTCCTTGTACCTAATTAGTCTCACGGAGGTAAGCATTACCGTGTGCACAGTCCAATGTATCGGTGAACCCAAAACATGACCATCGTGTGCCCGACTAAAAATTCCACACAGCCACACCCAGCCACGCAATATGAACCCAGAAGGTCATATGAACGAGAATGACCACAATGAATACCAAAGAATAATAACTCGACAAGGCCAAGATGACTCACCGAGATGAAAATAATAGTGACTTGATTGATAACCCAATGAAATGATTTGGAACCGTCGCTCCTCGGGAATGAAATGATTATTCGACAATTACAAGTCTCAATATGATTAATATTATGATGAATGAATTATGATTATGAGCAATCAACAACAAAAGGAATGAGTATCCTTTTAACCGAGTAAGAGTCAACTTACTCAATACCGATGACAATGTCCTGCCACGAACAACGTCCTAAATGAAAATGTCGGTCGCTCGAACAACCTTGAATAACAATAATTACCAACAACCGATCAATACATGAATCAAATACGATCATAACCGACTCAAACGTCGATACAACAATATCCGAACTCGTAGATGTACTCTAACGAAAACGTTGAGAATATCCTTCCCGTTGGTTAAAACCAAACCCAAATTATCGAACCAACTCCAAATGATTGATTGAAACCAGCAAAACATTATCAACGACATCAATAATCTCATAGAAATCCACAATTCAAGTTTACGACAACAACAATCGGAAAATCCCCAAATTAACCGAAGTCAACCCTAAGGGTTCTAGAAATAATTCCGAAAATAGCCATTAAATCCGTAGGAATACATTTATCCAAGGTAGATAATCCATATCTAATGTATTCCAACAATAATCCAAGCTTACACGAAGAAATCGGAAGGAAAAACCCAAAAATCCGAAATTCTAGATCCAAGAGATTAATACCTTTGATTTGATGTTAAGGAGATGATGAAGTGATGATAATCCAACTCAAAGCCTTGAATATGATGATAGGTGATAGCAGCTCGAAGAGAACACTCCAAGTCGCCCAAAATCGCCCGAAGTCGCTCCAAAAACGAAGGGAAATGAGAAATGACGAAACTCAGGCTAACTGTCCAATATATAGTCACTCCAGGTTAGCGTGCGCTAGCCCTTGCGCATAGCGTGCGCTAATGGGTAATTTTGGGTAGTCAGAACCCACTGTCCGAACACGGTAGCGTGCGCTACGTACCTTTTTGTAGCGTGCGCTACAACCATACCATTAGCGTGCGTTAATACCCATGGTTAGCGTGCGCTAACGAATTATTAGATGCCCAGTACTGGAATCCAGAAACCGTCTGTCCTCTGATCTGACCTCGGTAGCGTGCGCTACCACCAATATTTAGCGTGCGCTACTACACCGCTTGCGTACGCTAAATATCACTCATAGCATGCGCTATGAATTAATCCAGTGCAGTCCAGTAGCCACTGGACTCAACCTGACCCGTCCTTAGCGCGCGCTACAGCAATTACTAGCGTGCACTACAACAACCCACTAGCGCGCGCTACTTACCACTCGTAGCGTGCGCTACTAATAACTCACCTGCAGTCCAGTACCTTCTGGACTGCAGCCAGGGTAACATTAGCGTGCGCTAATGCTGAGTGGTAGCGTGCGCTACCGATACTCAATTAGCGTGCGCTAAAAAGAGTACGTAGCGTGCGCTACTTCCTCACACACAGTCCACAATGAAAATGACGACGATGATAAACACGGCACGAAACTCCAATTAGATTAGTGATGAATGACGATTGATACACGATACAATTACTCTGATTGATTAATACCATGATTGAATATGAGTGACAAATGATCATTAATGAGTGAAATTACTGAATGACAATTACTGAATGATAAATACTGAATGATAATAACTGAATTACAACCGGGTATTACATATACCCCCCTTTAAAAGAGTTTTGTCCCCGAAACTAAGGGTCAAACAACTCGGGATAACTCTCCCGCATACTATCCTCGGTTTCCCAAGTAGCCTCTTCGACTCCATATCTAGACCACTGAATTTTAACCAAAGGAATCGTCTTATTCCTCAACTGTTTGATTCGCCGCTCTAAAACTCGCATAGGACGTTCCTCATATGAATGATCGTCGGCGATCTCGATTTCATCGAACTGAAGTATGTGACTCGGGTCGGCAACATACTTCCGCAACTGAGAGACATGAAACACATTATGAATTCGGCTCAACGCCGGAGGTAAAGCAAGTCGATAAGCTAACTCGCCTACTCGATCCAAAATCTCAAACGGCCCAATGAATCTCGGACTCAATTTTCCCCTCTTCCCAAAACGGAAGATACCACGACTCGGGGATACCTTGACCAACACATGGTCACCTGTCTCGAACTCTAGTGGTCGATGAGGATTATCTGCATACAATTTCTGTCGACTCTGAGCGGTCAACAAACGACTTCTGATCAAAGATACATTCTCACGGGCGGCTATAAGCATATCGGGCTCGGTGCCCAATGATTCTGATAAGTCGTCCCAACACAACGGAGATTGACAACGACGACCATACAAGGCCTCGTAAGGTGCCATCTTAATCGAAGCATGCCAACTATTATTATACGTGAACTCGATCAATGGTAGTTGGGCTTCCCAATCGTCTTTCCAATCGAGGACGCATGCCCTCAACATGTCCTCTAATGTCTGAATGGTTCTCTCTGATTGTCCGTCGGACTGAGGATGAAAAGCGTCGAGATTAAGCCGGGTTCCCATAGCACGATGAATCGATTTCCAAAATGCGACACAAACCGTCCGTCACGATCGGAAGCGATACTTTTAGGAGTACTGCGATCGACTATCTCTTTGATGAACAGTTGAGCAAGTCTCTCGGGACCCCACATCTCCTTGATCTCAAGGAAATGAGCTGATTTAGTTAAGCGGTCCACGATCACCCAGATCGTATTCATGCCACGACGACTCATCGGCAAACTCGTGATGAAATCCATAGAAATGTCTTCCCACTTCCATTCGGGAATAGGAAGAGGTTTCAGCATACCCGCCGGCCACTGATGTTCAATCTTGACTTGTTGACAGGTTAAGCATCTCGAAACAAATTCTGCAACTTCTCGCTTCATATTACTCCACCAGTAATTTTGTTTCAAGTCCTTGTACATCTTGCTGGACCCCGGATGAACAGAATAAGGGGTAGCATGAGCTTCTCTCAAAATAAAGTTTTTCAACTCGTCATTCGCCGGTACGCACAATCGATTCTTAAACCTCAAAAGTCCATCCTCCTGGACCATAAATCCAGGGGCTTTCCCCTGAGTCATATCCTCACGGATGCGCAACAATGAAGGGTATGAACTCTGATTCTCTCGGATTGCCTCCTCGAGTGACGATGAAATCTCTAACATACAAAGCTGTCCCTGAACTCGCTGAAGCCAGACCTCGATCTCGGGTCTAAGGAATTCCTGCTGAAGCTCCTTCTGAACTATTAAACGAGCAAGCATCTGCTCCTGAACGGACTTACGACTCAAGGCGTCGGCGACAACGTTCGCCTTGCCTGGATGGTAAAGGATTTCGATATCATAATCTTTGATTAGTTCTAACCACCGCCTCTGTCGCATATTTAACTCCTTCTGAGTAAATATATACTTTAAACTCTTATGATCGGTGAATATCTGACAAGTAATGCCATAAAGATAATGACGCCAAATCTTCAAAGCGAACACCACGGCTGCTAGCTCCAGGTCGTGTGTCGGATAATTAACCTCGTAAGGTCTCAATTGCCGTGAAGCATAGGCAATAACCTTTCCATTCTGCATGAGCAAACATCCGAGACCTTGTCCGGACGCATCACTATAAACCACAAATCCCTCCGTCCCTTGTGGCAAGGAAAGTAAAGGTGCTGACATTAACAGGCTCTTGAGTTCCTCAAAACTCCGCTGACACGCGTCGGACCACGTGTATTTCTTATCCTTTCGCAAAAGGTTCGTCAGGGGTTGAGCGATTCTAGAAAATCCCTCTACGAAGCGCCGATAATAACCCGCTAATCCGAGAAAACTTCGGATTTCCTTAACATTCTTCGGAGGTAACCAATCTCGGATAGCCTCCGTCTTCTGAGGATCGACACGAACTCCGTCTGAAGAAATTACGTGTCCGAAAAACGTCACTTCGGACATCCAGAACTCACATTTGGAAAACTTCCCATAAAGTTGTTCTCGTCTCAACACGTCGAGCACTTGATGAAGGTGAAACTCGTGTTCCTCTCGGTCACGAGAATAAATCAAAATGTCATCGATGAAGACAACAACAAACTGGTCCAAAAAGTCGATGAAAACCCGATTCATTAAATCCATGAATACCGCAGGTGCATTAGTCAATCCAAACGGCATAACCACAAACTCATAATGACCATAGCATGTTCGAAACGCCGTCCTCGCGATATCCGACTCTCGAATCCGCAACTGGTGATATCCAGATCTTAAGTCGATCTTGGAAAATACTGAAGCTCCCTGAAGTTGATCTAAGAGATCATCAATACGGGGTAAGGGATACTTATTCTTGATTGTCACCCTGTTCAACTCCTGATAATCGATACACAAGCAAAAAGAACCATCCTTCTTCTTGACAAATAACACTGGTGCTCCCCACGGGGACGCACTCTGTCGAATATAACCCTTCTCGAACAACTCCTCAAGTTGGTTCTTTAATTCCTGCATTTCGGCCGGGGCCATCCGGTACGGTGCCTTCGATATCGGGGACATACCAGGCTCCAACTCAATCGTGAATTCCACATCCCTCTGTGGAGGCAAACCAAGTAACTCGTCTGGAAAAACATCGGTATATTCCCTCACTACCGGAATATCCGTCAACATTACTGATGATTTCTCGGTTTTGGTCATATAGCACCAATAACCAACACACCCCTGATTGAGTAATCTCACTGCTTTCATCAAATTAATGACCTTACCAGAACATCCGGGATTACCTCCCTGAAACACACATTCAACCCCATCGTCTGAAATGATAGTGATCATATGCTTACGGACACTAATGATGGCTTCATGACGATCCATCCAATCAATACCCAAGATGACGTCGTCCCTCGGTAAATCTACTACGATTAGGTCCGCTGGCCATACACGACCATGAAACTAAATCGGACAATTCTGAATCTCACGATTACCGATAATTCGTCTACCATCAGGTAGGCCAATGACATAAGTCTCACAACTAGTAGCACTACCCAGACGTAGTCTACTCAAACATGACTCGGAAATGAATGAATGCGATGCACCAGTATCAAAAAGGGTGCACACAGGTTGAGATAGAATATCGAGTGTACCTGAGATCATTCGGGCCTCTGGATCATCGGTCTTCTTCATCTCATAAATCCGAGGCTTGCTAGTCCCGGCACCGGATGCTCCCATTTGCTGGCTATAGGCTCCACCTTTAGTCGCTCCTGTCGTTTTAAACGACGCTGATTGAGTGGCCTGATTCTGAACGGCTGACTGCTTAGGGGCCTGAGATGACGTCTGAGTAGGTTTGGAGTCCCTACCGCAAAAACGGGCCTTATGCCCAGCAATCCCACAATTATGACACGTGATAGTCTGTCTCGGACACTTGGTACTGAGATGACCAAGATCCCCACAGTTAAAACAGGTGATGGCCGAACCGCCGCCGAGATCGAGATTTCGCGGGTTTAGACGACACAGAGGTCGCTCGAAAAGCGAGCCCGCACGGGGTTTCTTGAAGGTTGTCTGACCGCCTTCAGACTGATTACGATTCTTGGACTTCTTGCTAGCAGATGAAGGTTGCTGCTTAGCAATCTCCTTAGCAGTAAGCTCATAGGTGAGAGCTTTCTCAATGAATTCAGCCAACGTGGTGCAATTATGATTAAGCAACTGTAGTCTCATACGGGGTTTCAGCCTCTTGCTGAAATACTTAATCTTATCTGCCTCGGAATGAATGATAGATGAGGCGAACGGAAGAAGTTCCTGAAATTTCTCGGGCAATGGTGAGAACATCCTCGTCTGCTGATGGGTCAGGGGTGAGTAATTCTGACAGCTTGGCCTCTCTGAGTGGGGCCAGATAATACCTCTCCATCATGAGAGTCTTGAACTGATCCCAACTACATGATCCTTCGGTGGGCTTCAACGACAACCACCAAGAGTGTGCGCTCTTACCCAGGTAGTAAGCCGCAACAGAAACTTTGTGTCCTTCGAAACACTCTACCATAGCAAACAACTTCTTGAAATGCTCGAGCCAATGAATAATATCCGCCGGCTCAGACGAGCCCTCAAAAGTAGGTGGCCTCTGGCGAGAGATGTCGCCGATGATATTGCTCACATTCCTCTCTTGCCTCTGAGGTGGCGGCGGAGGAGCCTGCTGATTTAGATTGACGGAGTTATGCATCGTCTCCATCAGCTGTGCCATCTGAGTCATTTGGGCCATCATGCCCTGCATAAATGCGAGTGGGTCAACCCGGACACCTTCTGACTGAGCCGTGTCCCGGGTACGACTCCCCGTTAGTGAATGATCGCGTCCAGGTGAATGAGTGGCAGCGTCGCTGCTCGATGAATTAGTATTATTTCTCGCGTTTGCACGTGTATTCACACGAGCTCTCGGGATTCGGCCCGCTCCACGGCCTCGTCCTCCACGTCCTCTTCTTGCCCTTTCCATACTGAAGTAGGAAAGTTACATGATGATTATATTTCCCGCATGAATATCACGTTATGATTATGATATGAGATGATGAAAATGAGCATACGCGCTCTAACACAGTGATTACATGAATGATTAACTAACGTGACATGATTATCTGATGAAATTACTGAAATGATTATCTTGAACAAGTTAACATGATTAATGATTTGATCTTCCAGATCAACAACCGAGTAATGAAATGAATTGAGTGATTAATGAGTTAACTCGATCCGTCTGGTCAAAATGACAATGATGATTGAGGATTGTTAACTGATGAATTATGAATGAATGATTATTGCCAGAAATTATACCATGGCATTAGAAATCTTACAGTTCTTGGTCTGATTGGCTCGGCATTTTCACAAGTCACACGTGACGCGAAAGTCCAATGATACTAGTCCGATGACGATGATTTCAAATGAGACATGACTTGGAGGGTAGTATTCAAAACCACGCTCCGATACCAACTCTGTAACACCCCAAACTAGACGGATATTACAGTGCCGTGAATCCCCGACTGGGACCCACCAGGCAATTGAAAATGATGAATTAAATAATATAATTGTAGTACCGAACCACATTATATTACCAATTACTCCGATGAGGAGTTTAAGTACAACACACCAGGACTAAACGGAATACTAGTATATTTTATATGGAGATAAAATACACCACCCTGAACCATTAAACATCTCAAACGGAATTTGCAGCGGAAAATACAAATGACGGAATAATCAAAATGATCAAATGATCAAACAAACGAAATGACTGGGGCCCCCTACTAGTATCACTGGACTCTCGCCACAAGATGCTCTTCCCGTGCCTTTGCCTTGCCGTGACACGAAAATAAAATCCCAACGGGCCGCCATACGTAACAACAATCCTCAAGGGTTGAAATAACACAATCATGAATTAATCAAGTTATGAAATATCCTTAGTTATGAATTACGCTGAAGAGGAGTATCATAGTACGCCCGTAATGTTCTGTGCAAGTGTACAAGACGAATGACCGAACACACCCGTCCTTGTACCTAATTAGTCTCACGGAGGTAAGCGTTACCATGTGCACGGTCCAATGTATCGGTGAACCCAAAACATGACCATCGTGTGCCCGACTAAAAATTCCACACAGCCACACCCGGCCACGCAATATGAACCCAGAAGGTCATATGAACGAGAATGACCACAATGAATACCAATGAATAATAACTCGACAAGGCCAAGATGACTCACCGAGATGAAAATAATAGTGACTTGATTGATAACCCAATGAAATGATTTGGAACCGTCGCTCCTCGGGAATGAAATGATTATTCGACAATTACAAGTCTCAATATGATTAATATTATGATGAATGAATTATGATTATGAGCAATCAACAACAAAAGGAATGAGTATCCTTTTAACCGAGTAAGAGTTAACTTACTCAATACCGATGACAATGTCCTGCCACGAACAACGTCCTAAATGAAAATGTCAGTCGCTCGAACAACCTTGAATAACAATAATTACCAACAACCGATCAATACACGAATCAAATACGATCATAACCGACTCAAACGTCGATACAACAATATCCGAACTCGTAGATGTACTCTAACGAAAACGTTGAGAATATCCTTCCCGTTGGTTAAAACCAAACCCAAATTATCGAACCAACTTCAAATGATTGATTCAAACCAGCAAAACATTATCAACGCCATCAATAATCTCATAGAAATCCACAATTCAAGTTTACGACAACAACAATCGGAAAATCCCCAAATTAACCGAAGTCAACCCTAAGGGTTCTAGAAATAATTCCGAAAATAGCTATTAAATCTGTAGGAATACATTTATCCAAGGTAGATAATCCATATCTAATGTATTCCAACAATAATCCAAGCTTACACGAAGAAATTAGAAGGAAAAACCCAAAAATCCGAAATTCTAGATCCAAGAGATTAATACCTTTGATTTGATGTTAAGGAGATGATGAAGTGATGATAATCCAACTCAAAGCCTTGAATATGATGATAGGTGATAGCAGCTCGAAGAGAACACTCCAAGTCGCCCAAAATCGCCCGAAGTCGCTCCAAAAACGAACGGAAATGAGAAATGACGAAACTCAGGCTAACTGTCCAATATATAGTCACTTCAGGTTAGCGTGCGCTAGCCCTTGCGCGTAGCGTGCGCTAACGGGTAATTTTGGGTAGTCAGAACCCACAGTCCGAACACGGTAGCGTGCGCTACGTACCTTTTTGTAGCGTGCGCTACAACCATACCATTAGCGTGCGTTAATACCCATGGTTAGCGTGCGCTAACGAATTATTAGATGCCCAGTACTGGAATCCAGAAATCGTCTGTCCTCTATTCTGACCTCGGTAGCGTGCACTACCACCAATATTTAGCGTGCGCTACTACACCGCTTGCGTACGCTAAATATCACTCATAGCGTGCGCTACGAATTAATCCAGTGCAATCCAGTAGCCACTGGACTCAACCTGACCCGTCCTTAGCGCGCGCTACAGCAATTACTAGCGTGCACTACAACAACCCACTAGCGCGCGCTACTTACCACTCGTAGCGTGCGCTACTAATAACTCACTGCGGTCGGTACCTTTCCGGATCGCAGCTGTGGTAACATTATCGTGCGCTAATGCTGAGTGGCAGCGTGCGCTACCTATACTCAATTAGCGTGCGCTAAAAAGAGTACGTAGCGTGCGCTACTTCCTCACACACAGTCCACAATGAAAATGACAACGATGATAAACACGGCACGAAACTCCAATTAGATTAGTGATGAATGACGATTGATACACGATACAATTACTCTGAATGATGAATACCATGATTGAATATGAGTGACAAATGATCATTAATGAGTGAAATTACTGAATGACAATTACTGAATGATAAATACTGAATGATAATAACTGAATTACAACCGGGTATTACAGAGCACACCTTTTGTGTGTGTGTGTTTTGCTTTCTCAAATCTTCCCCTCAAAATGAAAGACTTACTTTATTATATAACAAAAAATGAGATCAATTAGGAGATTTGGAATCTCATTACAAGTCTTCATACTTTGCTATATAAAAATACACCTCACATGTTAGGTAGTAACATGGAAGGTGAGGAGAAAGTCACTGATCTTCCATACTAAATATCTATTGACCTCATCGAAACATGCGCTGAAAGTAGCTGCGTACACATGTAGATTCCTTCTGGATTGATCTGCATTAGCGTGCCCTATCTTTAGGCTTTAGCGTGCGCTAAATGCCATTAAATTGAGTATGCACATGCACGTCGAATGCTGCCGACCACCAGACCCACATGTCTTGCGTGCGCTAATCTTCACCTTTAGCATGCGCTAATCTTGCATACTAGCATGCTCTTTGGGTTTCGGTGATAAGAATGAGTTACGCAGCGAAAAATAAACCGGTCCAACCGGATAAAATCAAACCCCAAAAACGGACCGATCAAGTATCGTATAAACGAATATAAATAATGAGAATGATAATCAAAGAATACTTATCCTCATAGTCCTTTGATAATATAATCTTCGAAGGAAAAGCCCGAACAACATTTTTCCGGTTACCGACACGGACACGAGTCCAATTCGTTGTAGCTTGTTGAATGATCCAACACCAAAAATGCCGAATGTATCTACGTCACACTCATCGGATATTGATCAGAAAAATAGTATGCCAATTCGTTCTCAAAGAACACGGCTAGGAACCGACACAATATTTTTCTTCTCTCCTCTTCTTCCTTTTCTTTTTCTCAAAGATGAACAAGACTGAAGAAAAATTTCTTCTCCCTTTTCACATGAATCTCGAGGCTGGAGCACACCTTTTGTGTATGTGTTTTGCTTTCTCAAATCTTCCCCTCAAAATGAAAGACTTACTTTATTATATAACAATAAATGAGATCAATTATGCGATTTGGAATCTCATTACAAGTCTTCATACTTTGCTATATAAAAATACACCTCCCATGTTTGGTAGTATCATGGAAGGTGAGGAGAAAGTCACTGATCTTCCATAGTAAATATCTATTGACCTCATCGAAACATGCGCTGAAAGTAGTTGCGTACACATGTAGATTCCTTCTGGACTGATCTGCATTAGCGTGCGCTATCTTTAGGCTTTAGCGTGCGCTAAATGCCATTAAATTGAGTATGCACATACACGTCGAATGATGCCGACCACCAGACCCACAGGTCATGCATGTGCTAATCTTCACCTTTAGCATACGCTAATATTGCATACTAGCGTGCTCTTTGGGTTTTGGTGATAAAAATGAGTTACGAAGCGGAAAATAAACCGGTCCAACTAGATAAAACCAAACCCCAAAAACGGACCGATCAAGTATCATATAAACGAATATAAATAACGAGAATGACAATCAAAGAATACTTACCCTCATAGTCCTTTGATAATATAATCTTCGAAGGAAAAATCCGAACAACATTTTTTCGGTTACCGACACGAACACGAGTCCAATTCATTGTAGCTTGTTGAATGATCCAACACCAAAAATGGCGAATGTCTCTACGTCACACTCATCGGATATTGATCGGAAAAATAGTATGTTAATTCGTTCTCAAAGAACACGGCTAGGAATCGACACAATATTTTTCTTCTCTCCTCTTCTTCCTTTTCTTTCTCTCAAAGATGAACAAGACTTGAAGAAAAAATTCTTCTCCCTCTTCACATGAATCTCGAGGCTGGAGCACACCTTTTGTGTGTGTGTTTGGATTTCTCAAATCTTCCCCTCAAAATGAAAGACTTACTTTATTATATAACCAAAAATGAGATCAATTATGAGATTTGGAATCTCATTACAAGTCTTCATACTTTGCTATATAAAAATACACCTCACATGTTAGGTAGTAACATGGAAGGTGAGGAGAAAGTCACTGATCTTCCCTAGTAAATATCTATTGACTTCATCGAAACATGCGCTGAAAGTAGCTGCGTACGCATGTAGATTCCTTCTGGATTGATCTGCATTAGCGTGCCCTATCTTTAGGCTTTAGCGTGCGCTAAATGCCATTAAATTGAGTATGCACATGCACGTCGAATGCTGCCGACCACCAGACCCACAGGTCTTGCGTGTGCCAATCTTCACCTTTAGCATGCGCTAATCTTGCATACTAGCGTGCTCTTTGGGTTTCGGTGATAAGAATGAGTTACGCAGTGGAAAATAAACCGGTCCAACTGGATAAAACGAAACCCCAAAAACGGACCGATCAAGTATCGTATAAACGAATATAAATAATGATAATGATAATCAAAGAATACTTATCCTCATAGTCCTTTGATAATATAATCTTCGAAGGAAAAACCCGAACAACATTTTTCCGGTTACCGACACGAACACGAGTCCAATTCGTTGTAGCTTGTTGAATGATCCAACACCAAAAATGCCGAATGTCTCTACGTCACACTCATCGGATATTGATCGGAAAAATAGTATGTCAATTCGTTCTCAAAGAACACGGCTAGGAATCGACACAATATTTTTCTTCTCTCCTCTTCTTCCTTTTCTTTTTCTCAAAGATGAACAAGACTTGAAGAAAAATTTCTTCTCCCTCTTCACATGAATCTCGAGGCTGGAGCACACCTTTTGTGTGTGTGTTTTGCTTTCTCAAATCTTCCCCTCAAAATGAAAGACTTACTTTATTATATAACAAAAAATGAGATCAATTATGTGATTTGGAATCTCTTTACAAGTCTTCATACTTTGCTATATAAAAATACACCTCACATGTTAGGTAGTAACATGGAAGGTGAGGAGAAAGTCACTGATCTTCCATAGTAAATATCTATTGACCTCATCGAAACATGCGCTGAAAGTAGCTGTGTACATATGTAGATTCCTGCTGGACTGATCTGCATTAGCGTGCGCTATCTTTAGGCTTTAGCGTGCGCTAAATACCATTAAATTGAGTATGCACATGCACGTCGAATGCTGCCGACCACCAGACCCACAGGTTTTGCGTGCGCTAATCTTCACCTTAAGCATGCGCTAATCTTGCATACTAGCGTGCTCTTTGGGTTTCGGTGATAAAAATGAGTTACGCAGCGGAAAATAAACCGGTCCAACTGGATAAAACCAAACCCCAAAATGGACCGATCAAGTATCGTATAAACGAATATAAATAACGAGAATGATAATCAAAGAATACTTACCCTCATAGTCCTTTGATAATATAATCTTGGAAGGAAAAATCCGAACAACATTTTTTCAGTTACCGACACGAACACGAGTCCAATTTGTTGTAGCTTGTTGAATGATCCAACACCAAAAATGCCGAATGTCTCTCCGTCACACTCATCGGATATTGATCGGAAAAATAGTATGTCAATTTGTTCTCAAAGAACACGGCTAGGTATCGACACAATATTTTTCTTCTCTCCTCTTCTTCCTTTTCTTTCTCTCAAAGATGAACAAGACTTGAAGAAAAATTTCTTCTCCCTCTTCACATGAATCTCAAGGCTGGAGCACACCTTTTGTGTGTGTGTTTTGCTTTCTCAAATCTTCCCCTCAAAATGAAAGACTTACTTTATTATATAACAAAAAATGAGATCAATTATGAGATTTGGAATCTCATTACAAGTCTTCATACTTTGCTATATAAAAATACACCTCACATGTTAGGTAGTAACATGGAAGGTGAGGAGAAAGTCACTGATCTTCCCTAGTAAATATCTATTGACCTCATCGAAACATGCGCTGAAAGTAGCTGCGTACACATGTAGATTCCTTCTGGATTGATCTGCATTAGCGTGCCCTATCTTTAGGCTTTAGCGTGCGCTAAATGCCATTAAATTGAGTATGCACATGCACGTCGAATGCTGCCGACCACCAGACCCACAGGTCTTGTGTGCGCCAATCTTCACCTTTAGCATGCGCTAATCTTGCATACTAGCGTGCTCTTTGGGTTTCGGTGATAAGAATGAGTTACGCAGTGGAAAATAAACCGGTCCAACTGGATAAAACGAAACCCCAAAAACGGACCGATCAAGTATCGTATAAACGAATATAAATAATGATAATGATAATCAAAGAATACTTATCCTCATAGTCCTTTGATAATATAATCTTCGAAGGAAAAACCCGAACAACATTTTTCCGGTTACCGACACGAACACGAGTCCAATTCGTTGTAGTTTGTTGAATGATCCAACACCAAAAATGCCGAATGTCTCTACGTCACACTCATCGGATATTGATCGGAAAAATAGTATGCCAATTCGTTCTCAAAGAACACGGCTAGGAATCGACACAATATTTTTCTTCTCTCCTCTTCTTCCTTTTATTTTTCTCAAAGATGAACAAGACTTGAAGAAAAATTTCTTCTCCCTCTTCACATGAATCTCGAGGCTGGAGCACACCTTTTGTGTGTGTGTTTTGCTTTCTCAAATCTTCCCCTCAAAATGAAAGACTTACTTTATTATATAACAAAAAATGAGATCAATTATGCGATTTGGAATCTCATTACAAGTCTTCATACTTTGCTATATAAAAATACACCTCACATGTTAGGTAGTAACATGGAAGGTGAGGAGATAGTCACTGATCTTCCATAGTAAATATCTATTGACCTCATCGAAACATGCGCTGAAAGTAGATGTGTACATATGTAGATTCCTGCTGGACTGATCTGCATTAGCGTGCGCTATCTTTAGGCTTTAGCGTGCGCTAAATACCATTAAATTGAGTATGCACATGCACGTCGAATGCTGCCGACCACCAGACCCACAGGTTTTGCGTGCGCTAATCTTCACCTTAAGCATGCGTTAATCTTGCATACTAGCGTGCTCTTTGGGTTTCGGTGATAAAAATGAGTTACGCAGCGGAAAATAAACCGGTCCAACCGGATAAAACCAAACCCCAAAATGGACCGATCAAGTATCGTATAAACGAATATAAATAACGAGAATGATAATGAAAGAATACTTACCCTCATAGTCTTTTGATAATATAATCTTGGAAGGAAAAATCCGAACAACATTTTTTCGATTACCGACACGAACACGAGTCCAATTTATTGTAGCTTGTTGAATGATCCAACACCAAAAATGCCGAATGTCTCTCCGTCACACTCATTAGATATTGATCGAAAAAATAGTATGTCAATTCGTTCTCAAAGAACACGGCTAGGAATCGACACAATATTTTTCTTCTCTCCTCTTCTTCCTTTTCTTTCTCTCAAATATGAACAAGACTTGAAGAAAAAATTCTTCTCCCTCTTCAAATGAATCTCAAGGCTGGAGCACACCTTTTGTGTGTGTGTTTTGCTTTCTCAAATCTTCCCCTCAAAATGAAAGACTTACTTTATTATATAACAAAAAATGAGATCAATTATGAGATTTGGAATCTCATTACAAGTCTTCATATTTGCTATATAAAAATACACCCCACATGTTAGGTAGTAACATGGAAGGTGAGGAGAAAGTCACTGATCTTCCATAGTAAATATCTATTGACCTCATCGAAACATGCGCTGAAAGTAGCTGCGTACACATGTAGATTCCTTCTGGACTGATCTGCATTAGCATGCGCTATCTTTAGGCTTTAGTGTGCGCTAAATGCCATTAAATTGAGTATGCACATGCACGTCGAATGATGCCGACCACCAGACCCACAGGTTTTGCGTCCGCTAATCTTCACCTTAAGCATGCGCTAATCTTGCATACTAGCGTGCTCTTTGGGTTTCGGTGATAAAAATGAGTTACGCAGCGGAAAATAAACCGGTCCAACCGGATAAAACCAAACCCCAAAAACAGACCGATCAAGTATCGTATAAACGAATATAAATAACGAGAATGATAATAAAAGAATACTTACCCTCATAGTCCTTTGATAATATAATCTTGGAAGGAAAAATCCGAACAACATTTTTTCGATTACCGACACGAACACGAGTCCAATTTGTTGTAGCTTGTTGAATGATCCAACACCAAAAATGCCGAATGTCTCTCCGTCACACTCATCAGATATTGATCGGAAAAATAGTATGTCAATTCGTTCTCAAAGAACACGGCTAGGAATCGACACAATATTTTTCTTCTCTCCTCTTCTTCCTTTTCTTTCTCTCAAATATGAACAAGACTTGAAGAAAAATTTCTTCTCCCTCTTCAAATGAATCTCAAGGCTGGAGCACACCTTTTGTGTGTGTGTTTTGCTTTCTCAAATCTTCCCCTCAAAATGAAAGACTTACTTTATTATATAACAAAAAATGAGATCAATTATGAGATTTGGAATCTCATTACAAGTCTTCATACTTTGTTATATAAAAATACACCCCACATGTTAGGTTGTAACATGGAAGGTGAGGAGAAAGTCACTGATCTTCCATAGTAAATATCTATTGACCTCATCGAAACATGCGCAGAAAGTAGCTACGTACACATGTAGATTCCTTCTGGACTGATCTGCATTAGCATGCGCTATCTTTAGGCTTTAGCGTGCGCTAAATGCCATTAAATTGAGTATGCACATGCACGTCGAATGATGCCGACCACCAGACCCACAGGTCTTGCGTGCGCTAATCTTCACCTTTAGCATGCGCTAATATTGCATACTAGCGTGCTCTTTGGGTTTCGCTGATAAAAATGAGTTACGCAGCGGAAAATAAACCGGTCCAACCGGATAAAACCAAACCCCAAAAACGGACCGATCAAGTATCGTATAAATGAATATAAATAACGAGAATGATAATCAAAGAATACTTACCCTCATAGTCCTTTGATAATATAATCTTCGAAGGAAAAACCCGAACAACATTTTTCCGGTTACCGACACGAACACGAGTCCAATTCGTTGTAGCTTGTTGAATGATCCAACACCAAAAATGCCGAATGTCTCTACGTCACACTCATCGGATATTGATCGGAAAAATAGTATGTCAATTCGTTCTCAAAGAACACGTCTAGGAATCGACACAATATTTTTCTTCTCTCCTCTTCTTCCTTTTCTTTCTCTCAAAGATGAACAAGACTTGAAGAAAAATTTCTTCTCCCTCTTCACATGAATCTCGAGGCTGGAGCACACCTTTTGTGTGTGTGTTTTGCTTTCTCAAATATTCCCCTCAAAATGAAAGAGATACTTTATTATATAACAAAAAATGAGATCAATTATACGATTTGGAATCTCATTACAAGTCTTCATACTTTGCTATATAAAAATACACCTCACATGTTAGGTAGTAACATGGAAGGTGAGGAGAAAGTCACTGATCTTCCATAGTAAATATCTATTGACCTCATCGAAACGTGCGCTGAAAGTAGCTGCGTACATATGTAGATTCCTGCTGGACTGATCTGCATTAGCGTGCGCTATCTTTAGGCTTTAGCGTGCGCTAAATACCATTAAATTGAGTATGCACATGCACGTCGAATGTTGCCGACCACCAGACCCACAGGTTTTGCGTGCGCTAATCTTCACCTTAAGCATGCGCTAATCTTGCATACTGGCGTGCTCTTTGGGTTTCGGTGATAAGAATGAGTTACGCAGCGGAAAATAAACCGGTCCAACCGGATAAAACCAAACCCCAAAAACAGACTGATCAAGTATCGTATAAACGAATATAAATAACGAGAATGAAAATCAAAGAATACTTATCCTCATAGTCCTTTGATAATATAATCTTCGAAGGAAAAACCCGAACAACATTTTTTCGGTTACCGACATGATCACGAGTCCAATTTGTTATAGCTTGTTGAATTATCCAACACCAAAAATGTCGAATGTCTCTCCGTCACACTCATCGGATATTGATCGGAAAAATAGTATGTCAATTCGTTCTCAAAGAATACGGCTAGGAATCGACACAATATTTTTCTTCTCTCCTCTTCTTCCTTTTCTTTCTCTCAAAGATGAACAAGACTTGAAGAAAAATTTCTTCTCCCTCTTCACATGAATCTCAAGGCTGGAGCACACCTTTTGTGTGTGTGTTTTGCTTTCTCAAATCTTCCCCTCAAAATGAAAGACTTACTTTATTATATAACAAAAAATGAGATCAATTATGAGATTTGGAATCTCATTACAAGTCTTCATACTTTGCTATATAAAAATACACCCCACATGTTAGGTAGTAATATGGAAGGTGAGGAGAAAGTCACTGATCTTCCATAGTAAATATCTATTGACCTCATCGAAACATGCGCTGAAAGTAGCTGCGTACACATGTAGATTCCTTCTGGACTGATCTGCATTAGCATGCGCTATCTTTAGGCTTTAGTGTGCGCTAAATGCCATTAAATTGAGTATGCACATGCACGTCGAATGATGCCGACCACCAGACCCACAGGTTTTGCGTGCGCTACTCTTCACCTTAAGCATGCGCTAATCTTGCATACTAGCGTGCTCTTTGGGTTTCGGTGATAAAAATGAGTTACGCAACGGAAAATAAACCCGTCCAACCGGATAAAACCAAACCCCAAACACGGACCGATCAAGTATCGTATAAACGAATATAAATAACGAGAATGATAATCAAAGAATACTTATCCTCATAGTCCTTTGATAATATAATCTTCGAAGGAAAAACCCGAACAACATTTTTTCGGTTACCGACACGAACACGAGTCCAGTTTGTTATAGCTTGTTGAATGATCCAACACCACAAATGCCGAATGTCTCTCCGTCACACTCATCGGATATTGATCGGAAAAATAGTATGTCAATTCGTTCTCAAAGAACACAGCTAGGAATCGACACAATATTTTTCTTCTCTCCTCTTCTTCCTTTTCTTTTTCTCAAAGATGAACAAGACTTGAAGAACAATTTCTTCTCCCTCTTCACATGAATCTCGAGGCTGGAGCACACCTTTTGTGTGTGTGTTTTGCTTTCTCAAATCTTCCCCTCAAAATGAAAGACTTACTTTATTATATAACAAAAAATGAGATCAATTATGCGATTTGGAATCTCATTACAAGTCTTCATACTTTGCTATATAAAAATACACCTCACATGTTAGGTAGTAACATGGATGGTGAAGAGAAAGTCACTGATCTTCCATAGTAAATATCTATTGACCTCATCGAAACGTGCGCTGAAAGTAGCTGTGTACATATGTAGATTCCTGCTGGACTGATCTGCATTAGCGTGCGCTATCTTTAGGCTTTAGCGTGCGCTAAATACCATTAAATTGAGTATGCACATGCACGTCGAATGTTGCCGACCACCAGACCCACAGGTTTTGCGTGCGCTAATCTTCACCTTAAGCATGCGCTAATCTTGCATACTAGCGTGCTCTTTGGGTTTCGGTGATAAAAATGAGTTACGCAGCGGAAAATAAACCGGTCCAACTGGATAAAACCAAACCCCAAAATGGACCGATCAAGTATCGTATAAACGAATATAAATAACGAGAATGATAATCAAAGAATACTTACCCTCATAGTCCTTTGATAATATAATCTTGGAAGGAAAAATCCAAACAACATTTTTTCGGTTACCGACACGAACATGAGTCCAATTTGTTGTAGCTTGTTGAATGATCCAACACCAAAAATGCCGAATGTCTCTCCGTCACACTCATCGGATATTGATCGGAAAAATAGTATGTCAATTTGTTCTCAAAGAACACGGCTAGGTATCGACACAATATTTTTCTTCTCTCCTCTTCTTCCTTTTCTTTCTCTCAAAGATGAACAAGACTTGAAGAAAAATTTCTTCTCCCTCTTCACATGAATCTCAAGGCTGGAGCACACCTTTTGTGTGTGTGTTTTGCTTTCTCAAATCTTCCCCTCAAAATGAAAGACTTACTTTATTATATAACAAAAAATGAGATCAATTATGAGATTTGGAATCTCATTACAAGTCTTCATACTTTGCTATATAAAAATACACCTCACATGTTAGGTAGTAACATGGAAGGTGAGGAGAAAGTCACTGATCTTCCCTAGTAAATATCTATTGACCTCATCGAAACATGCGCTGAAAGTAGTTGCGTACACATGTAGATTCCTTCTGGATTGATCTGCATTAGCGTGCCCTATCTTTAGGCTTTAGCGTGCGCTAAATGCCATTAAATTGAGTATGCACATGCACGTCGAATGCTGCCGACCACCAGACCCACAGGTCTTGCGTGCGCCAATCTTCACCTTTAGCATGCGCTAATCTTGCATACTAGCGTGCTCTTTGGGTTTCGGTGATAAGAATGAGTTACGCAGTGGAAAATAAACCGGTCCAACTGGATAAAACGAAACCCCAAAAACGGACCGATCAAGTATCGTATAAACGAATATAAATAATGATAATGATAATCAAAGAATACTTATCCTCATAGTCCTTTGATAATATAATCTTCGAAGGAAAAACCCGAACAACATTTTTCCGGTTACCGACACGAACACGAGTCCAATTCGTTGTAGTTTGTTGAATGATCCAACACCAAAAATGCCGAATGTCTCTACGTCACACTCATCGGATATTGATCGGAAAAATAGTATGTCAATTCGTTCTCAAAGAACACGGCTAGGAATCGACACAGTATTTTTCTTCTCTCCTCTTCTTCCTTTTATTTTTCTCAAAGATGAACAAGACTTGAAGAAAAATTTCTTCTCCCTCTTCACATGAATCTCGAGGCTGGAGCACACCTTTTGTGTGTGTGTTTTGCTTTCTCAAATCTTCCCCTCAAAATGAAAGACTTACTTTATTATATAACAAAAAATGAGATCAATTATGCGATTTGGAATCTCATTACAAGTCTTCATACTTTGCTATATAAAAATACACCTCACATGTTAGGTAGTAACATGGAAGGTGTGGAGATAGTCACTGATCTTCCATAGTAAATATCTATTGACCTCATCGAAACATGCGCTGAAAGTAGCTGTGTACATATGTAGATTCCTTCTGGACTGATCTGCATTAGCGTGCGCTATCTTTAGGCTTTAGCGTGCGCTAAATGCCATTAAATTGAGTATGCACATGCACGTCGAATGCTGCCGACCACCAGACCCACAGGTCTTGCGTGCGCTAATCTTCACCTTTAGCATGCGCTAATCTTGCATACTAGCGTGCTCTTTGGGTTTCGGTGATAAGAATGAGTTACGCAGCGGAAAATAAACCGGTCCAACTGGATAAAACCAAACCCCAAAAACGGACCGATCAAGTATCATATAAACGAATATAAATAACGAGAATGATAATCAAAGAATACTTATCCTCATAGTCCTTTGATAATATAATCTTCGAAGGAAAAACCTGAACAACATTTTTTTGGTTACCGACACCAACACGAGTCCAATTTGTTATAGCTTGTTGAATGATCCAACACCAAAAATGCCGAATGTCTCTCCGTCACACTCATCTCCATCTATCATCATATTCAAGCTTATCATTCGGATTTATCATCATGTCATCCTCTCCAATACATCAAATCAAGGTAAACATTTCTTGGATCTAGAATTTTGGATTTGAATGTTTTCCTTCTAATCTCTTCATGTAAGCTTGGATTTATGTTGGAATATGTTAAATATGGATTATCTACCTTTGATAAATGTGTTCCTATGGATTTATTGGTGTATATTTTGGATTTCATGAATATTGGGGTTTGATTCAAGAATATTTTAGGGTTGACTTTGATATTTTGGGGGTTTTCGATTAGATATGTCGTTAACTCAAGTTGTGGATTCCTATGGGATTATTGATATCATTAAAGGTATTTTGTCGGATGTTATTACTCATTAGGAGTTTGGTTTCGTTATACTTGGGATTGGTTATGATCAAAGGATGAATGTTTTCAACGTATTCGTTTGAATGCCTCTATGAGTTTGGATATTGTTGTATCGACTTTCGAGTTGGTTGTGATTCATGCTTGATACGTATATTGATCATTTGTTGGTAATTATGCTATTTAAGGTTGTTCGAGCGACCGACATCTCTTTTTAGGACGTTGTTCGAGGAAGGCCATTTTTCACCGGTGTTGTGTAAGTTAATTCTTACTCGGTTAAAAGGATACTCATTCCTTTCGTTGTTATGCATTCATAATCATAATTCATTCATAGTGTAATAATCATGTCGAGACTTGTAATTATCAAACTAATCATTCAATTCACGAGGAACGACGGTTCCAATCGTTTCAATGAGCTACCATTCATTACATTATTATCTCGTCTCGGTGAGTCATTCTTGACCCTTGTCGAATTGTTATTCATTAATGTTCATTGGTCACTTTTGCTCTTGTGGCCTTCTGGGTTCATATTGCGTGGCCGGGTGGGGATGTGTGGAATTTTTAGTCGGGCGCATGATAGTCATGTGATCGGGTTCACCGACACAATGGACTGTGCACATAGTAACGTACCTCCGTGAGACTAATTAGGTACAAGGGCGGGTGTGTCCGGACACTCATCTTGTGCACTTGCACATACCATTACGGGCATACTATGATGCCTCTCTTCAGCTTAATTTCATAATTAAGTTATATCGTGATTGGGTTTATTCAACTCTTGAGGATTGTTGTTCTGTGTAACTGACCCCGTTGGGGGATGTTGTTTTCAGGTCATGGCAAGGCTAAAGCACGAGAAGAGAACGTTGACGGCGAGGAGTCCCAGTGATACTAGTAGGGTGGCCCAGTCCATTTCAGTCATTCATGTTTTCTTCATTTTTATTTCCGCTACAGATTTCTGTTTGGATATTCATCTTCATTCAGTGTTGTATATTTTATCTTCATATAAAATATACATGTGTTCTATATTCCCTGGGTGTGTTGTACTTGAAACTCTTCATCGGAGTAATTAATGATATAATGTGGTTCGGTACTACAATTATATTATTTAATTCATTAATTTCTATTCGCCTAGTGGGTCCCAGTTGGGGGTCCACGGCACTGTAATATTCGCCTAGTTTGGGGTGTTACAGGGACGGTTACGACGATTATGGAATCGAAAGATCTTAATAATCTTGATTTTAGTGCCCTCGTTGGTTCACTAATAAATTACGAGATTGTCCTTAAATCTCGAAATGCAAAGCCGAAACCGAAGGAAAGATCGATAGCCTTGAAGGCTAAGATGTCAAAGAGAGAAGAAATTCCGGTGGATGATAGCGATGAAGAATCGACATATTATGCCAAGAATATTAATAAGTTTCAAACCTTATTAAACCGGAGAAAGAAAGACATCTCGGGCGAATCTAAGAAATTCGACAACAATTGTCGATTATGTGGTAAACCAGGCCACTTTGCAAAGAATTGCCGAGCTAAACCCAAGAAGGAGGTTCTCATTGCAACATGGAGCGATGAAGACGAAGATTATAATTTTATCAATCAAAATAATCTCGCTCTCATGGCCCGAAGTTCATTCGACGATAGCGACGTCGAAAGTCAAGTAAGTACATCCTCTCTTGATGAGTTATTTGAAGCATTTGAATTATTGCATACCGACTTTCAAAATACTTTATCCGAAATTAAATCCCTTAAAACTAAAAATAAATCATTGGAAATTGAATATTCCAAAATTCTTGAAAAGGAAAAATTTGTCAAAATCGATCATTCAAAATGCATTGAAAACGAAAATATTTTAAAGGATGATCTTGTTAAAATGCAAACCGAGATCAAAAATTTAATGAAGAAATTTCCTCTCGGAAACGAGAAATTTGAAAATATGCTCTCGGTTTAAATGTTAACTTTAAATAAGCAGGGGTTGGGATTCAAACCTCGTTCTAAAAATGAGTCCTTAAATTTTATGATACCCCATTGCAAAAAATATTTGAAAATCGGGCACCATATTTCGAACTGTAAAAGCCCAAGACGGACGATTAAAATCAAAAAGAATTCGAAAAGGAACCGTTACTCCTAACATCGTCCATATTTCGAAACAAAAACCAACTATAGGTTGGATCCCCAAAATTTAATTTGTATTTTACTCAGGGGGAGTAATAATTTTTCAAAGGGGAGATAATATTTTCAGGGGGAGTTTATACCATATTATTGCATATAGTTATATTCATTTGGTATCAATATTTTTTATACATCAATTTAGTATTTATTATTTTATTGTCATTTATTACACTTTTTGATGAAAACAAAAAGGGGGAGAAAGGAGAAAAGAAAAAGAATGGGATTAACCCTAAAAGGGGGAGAAAATCCAAGAATAGTCGAAAAGATGAAGTTAAAAAGAAAAATGAGGAGACGTCGAAAAGATGAAAATTTGAAAATACGAAAAGATAAAGAAAAGGAAAGAAGGAGTCGAAAAATAAATGGGAGAAGAAACTAACGAAACGGACAAAGTCAAAAACTTTGGTCTGTACACATATACATATATTTGTATTTTTGCAGGTAAATCTCATTGACGAAGTGTTGTTTTGTAATCATCAAAAAGGGGGAGATTGTTGCAACATTTTGTTCCATACATACTTAATAAGTGTTTTGATGATTAAGTTGTTACACAAAACAAAACAACAAAAAGGCAAAGCAAATCATCGAAGGAAACAAAGTGCATAAAGCTGGATTTATGCAAGCTTAACGTACCTAAAATGTGCTATATAGCATATGTAAACCATGGAGATTAACGTATATAAGCAAGGTTGGCTAACGTACGTAATGGAGTGTTCAGAGTTCAAACCACAAGAACGTTGGACGTGTCAAAGTCAAAAAGACGGCAATGGATATATGACGTCTGCAATGACGTATCCTTAATGTACGTAATATCTCTCCAAAACGTCCGAAATCGCCCAACACCGACGAAGGAATGAAGTGAAATGAAAAATGACGAATCTGGACTGCACTGTCCAATATATACTGGTCCCAGCTTAGCGCACGCTATGACCTGATATGTAGCGTGCGCTAACGGGTTAACCGGATAGTCCAGTAAGCTCTGACTGCCTCGTTAGCCTATGCTACGAACTTGGTAGCGTGCGTTAACGTATTCCCGATAGCGTGTGTTAACCCAAAAAGTTAGCGTGCGCTAACTGATATCTGATGCCAGTGACTGAAGTCCAGAACCTCCTGTTCTCTAATCTACTCACGATAGCATACGCTAACCCAAAACTCAGAGTGCGCTACTACACCATTGGCGTATGCTAATATCTACTCATAGCGTACGCTATGAATTATTCCAAATCAGTCCAGTACCCACTGGACTCCGCCCGATCAACCTTAGCGCGCTCTATACTGCTAGCATAGCGTGCGCTATCCGAACTCACTAGCGCGCGCTACTTACCATTCGTAGTGTGCGCTACTACAACTCAACTGCAGTCCAGTGCCTTCTGGACGTCTGCCTGAACCACGCTAGCGTGCGCTAATGCTGAGAGGTATCGTGCGCTACCCGTACTCAATTAGCGCGCTAAAGAGAGTACGTAGCGTGCGCTACTCCTCACACACAGCCCATCACGATGATGACAAAGATGATAATCACAGTCCGATCCTCCAACCAGATAGGAAGACGAATAATAACTGATACACGATACAAATACTCTAAACGGTGAATACAATGAAGAGAGAAGGATGCTACTGGACTGAAAATGGGTGATGTTAACGTACGTAACATGTATATGTTAACATACGTAAAAGAGCTAACGTACGTAATATTGGTGACTTAGCGTACGTAAGAGAGGTTCAGGGAGCTAATGGCTAGTTTGATGAAGAAGCCTATAAATACCATTTCTATGGTATTGTTTCACTACAACAACTTCAAGCAAACGATTCATTCATCATATATTGATATACTTATATTGTTGTTGTAATATTGAGATATTGTTAGGTTGAGTGTTTATACATTCAACACATACACGAGAGATAAAAGAAAAGAGATGATTGGATTCGGTGTTATTAGGATCAAGGATCCGGTATTATTAGAATTGTAATCGATATCTTCGTGAGGTTTATCTAGTACCGATAGAAAGCTAGAGTGGTTGATTCCTTGTCCAATAGAAAAGGAAAACGGTTTAACTTGGACCGACACAAAGACAAGTACGAGTGGCTTATCATGGACCAATTGAAGACATGATTGTAACGGTTATCCCTCGACTGGTAGAAAAGAGGTGCAGAGGTTTATATCTTCAACCTATAGAAAAAGATACCGAGAGAGGACGTAGGCTCGATTACAGCCGAACCTCTATAAATCCTTATGTCGTTTATTTTCTGCACTTTATATTCACGCTTTCGCACAACGGTGCAAATACTGAGCTTGCTCCAACAATTACGGCCATAACACGGCTTCTAGAGCCTTCAGCTAACCGCCATCATTATGGCCGTCACAGGTGATGTATAACGTCCGTAACATGGCTTCGGGATTATTGTCACAACCGACTCACTTGCTCACAACTGGTATCGAGTATAGTTAAGCTTTGCTACACTACATCCTCATCATGTGGCATCCGCGGCTAGTACAGCTTTGCCTTAACAATATCATTACTTTCATATCTCGTATCATTTCCCCAAAAGTACTCTGTTCTCTTTCAATGATTCATGATCGCTTTATACTGTCCACCTGGTCCTCATCGTGGATTAAATCCTTGCCCAGTACCTCATTGTCAGTAGAATTTGGAAATCAATCTTTGTTCTAGATACGCTTAAGCAATCGTGAGTCTCGCAATTCCCCATAATCCGATCTCTACCTGGTATGCCCATAATGAAGGGCTACCAAGAAAATATGTTCCCGAGGTTCAATTCGACGCACATAAGACCAACGTATCAAAGAGAGGGTGGTAGAATAACAAAAGTTGATCCCAACTTAAAATTTTTAATTAAGTCCAAAGAAAGGAACAAGCTTCTCTAGAAGGGTAAAGAGCAGAAACGCTTAAAGCATGAAACGAGAATAATCCGCAAAGGTTGGATTGTTAATATATGGTATCCTGATTGGAGTAATGAGATTCCAAAGCTCCAATTTTGAACTCATTTTTCTAACTGTTACACATCAACAACATCGTACGTAAATAATTTGTGCTCAGCCATTCACGTGACCATCTTACACATCGTAACTATGATGCGTCTCTTACTCCCGGTACATGGGCCCGTATATTTGTTTTTCAGAAAGAACTTTTTACATCCACATGTTATGCTTATATATATATACTCTCGTTGAGGAGTTTTTAGTGCATAAATCAATTCTCTATTTTAAATATGAAAATATTAGGCTTGAAAGGTACAAAACTCGCCGTCTATCATCAAGAAGTGCCGACATATATTCAAAACGATGCCATTTCTTAATTCTCATTGTTTCTGAAAGAATTTAAAAGATACGTCTCATCAAAACCATATTGCAAGATGACTTAATCTGCATGACAAGTCTGCACGTCATACATCCGAATCAAAATTAAATTTACAGGCTTTCATAAGAATATCTAGATCAAAATTTTGAAATTAAATTTCCTTTTTTAAAAATTGGCATGCTTGATTTTCAAAAGTTCTAAAAACTTTTACTGTTATCTTAAAAGAAAATGGTAATATCATGGGTTGTTAAAATATCTTACTCTCATTCAAATAAATACACGAGCCTAAGTACCATGAGCATTTCAACCCGATGGTGACTTCACTATCTCGAAATATTTTGTCTAATCTCGAACGGGGTCTTCAGGAACGCGCTAGAAGTGGCGCCCATTTCAGTGAAAGTTAGGGAAGGGAGATTGAGATGGTTTGGCCACGTCCGCAGGAGGCATACATCTGCTCCGGTGAGGAGGGTCGAGAGTTTAGTAGTTATCGGGGAGAGGAGGAGAGGCAGACCGAGGAGGACGTGGGAGGAGCAGCTGAGATTGGATTTGAAAGCCTTAAACCTTTCTGAGACCATGACTGTTGATAGGTGCGCTTGGAGGCGCCAGATCAGAGTTGTGGATTCTTTAGTTAGGAGTGGTGCTGTAATTGAGAGCCTCAGGTTTGGGTTGTCTCGGTTAGCTTTGACCTAGAGCTTGGCATTTTTATATTTACTGTATATTTTACCCTGTTGTCTTTTGCGTGTGGTGTATTTTTGACAGGGAGCTTTGCGCGGAGTCAACCTCTCTTCTGTTGGAGCAGCGTTCATCGGGAGTGAAGTAGCCAAATTCTTCTTCGGTAAGTCCTATGTGGATTAAGCCATGGGCTCAGGTATGGTATCGAGTTTTTTTGTATCATATGCTTCCCTATGTATTTTTCACTCACTATGTTGTTGTGCACTAAGCTGAGGGTCTTCACGGAAACAGCCTCCCTACCGTAATAAGTAGGGGCATGGTCTGCATACATCTTACCCTCCCCAGACCCTGATCTGAGCGGGATATACTGGGTATCTTTGGTTTGGTTTTTTCATTGAGATATATGGACTCTCCAGTCCCAAGTAAAATCTCGTAGGTATTGAATTCGAATAAAGGATCAACACAATTTATTCCTGTTTTCAAGGAATCTTACTTTTGGTAACCATCACCATATGCCAGTATACACAACTCCTTAATAGTATAGGGAAAGAAAAAGTAATGAACACGGTTCAAACGAGATCAAAGTACAAACAGGTTACCCTAGTTCCCCGTGGGATTCAGATGGGTCCAGAATAAAATTAATCCGTATGATTCTAATTAAATACAATTCACAAGAGGGTCCCTTATATCAATACAAAGTCCAAACAGTTCAAAAAAAAGACTACGATGTGTTTTGAAAAGAAATTAAGGATTAGAGAGACTTACAACGCATGTTGCATGGGACAATCGCAGCCAGTGTTATTTCCCAACAATGGCAGCAACCGACAACACGACAGGACAAAACAGACCCAATAACTGACGGCCTGGGTATTCAGAAACCTAGGCTCCGTACCACTTTCTGTAATAACCCCGTCCCGGGTCGGAACTATTACAGCATTGTGGATCCATTTTGGGAATCCACAAGGCAAGACCTGTTTAACACATATACACATGCACAATGACCAATCAGGTCGAACATAAGCCCAAACAACAGATGTCAACCGGCAAGGTCAACAATACAACACAAACAACTCAACACGCATATAACAACTCCAAGACAGTACCCAAACCCACACACGGGCATAACATCAACAATAGCAGTACTCACGAGTACTTATACAAACCAAGACCAAAACACACGAATAAAAGGCAACGACTACCCAAGGCAATATCACCTCTGTTCGTCATCCTCGTTTCCCTCCTGTGCTTGCTCACCATGAAGATCTGAACCTGAATACACAAAAAGGTATTCACCCCACGAAGGGATCAGCAAACAGCCGGTGAAAGTACTTGGTAACAGGAATATGTATAACGTGCAATAAAAGAAATATAATGATGACTGATTATAATAATATAGCAAGAAGAAGGATATTCTCACCACATACCAGCGCCCCAATTATATAGGGACAACGACATCGTTCACAAAAATACGTCAATATCATCATCTCAATCCAACAACATAAGCAGTACCATATCATGTCATTATTCCAGAATAATACGCACATCACTAAACCACTGGGCATCCTGGCATATACCCGGTCCGAACACATGTTCTATACGATAATATATACCCCAGAGTCCTCTTCGGGATGTCCCTGGTTAGATTACCCTCCAGGTGGTACGTACCAGTTCAGGAGGTGGCCGGCCTACCTGAACAATAACATGTACCCCAGAGCCCTCGTCAAGGCAATCCCTGGCTTTACCCAGTCCACAAGTCTCAAAATATCTCAACATTAGTAAAGCTTCAACATATCATATTCCAATCATAATTCCACATTTCACAGTACATTGTCACATGACTTTCACTATGCGAGTTCTAAATCATTATCTAAAACTTTCAGCAACTTTGCTTTTCAATCGCATTTGAAATAACTTTTCGAGGCATCCTCGATAAATCATTTATAAAATGATATCATTCCTGAAAACAGTAATCGCGATTATTCATCAAGCATTTATAGAAAATCTTTCTCAGATCCTTTTAAAAATATTTTCGAAATCCTTTTCAAAATATTTTCGAAATCCTTTCGAAACATAGTTTATTTTAAGGAATCATTTTCAAAAACATTTTAGAAATAACAACCTAGAGTTGCTGAATTTAGAACATGAGCAAAACCATTTGAAAATCACGGTATATACATATTCAATTTTAATTTATACATAAAGAACGATCAAATACTTGTGTGGCGACTTTAGGGACAAGAACGTTCGAACGGTTTGTAATTAGGGTTCGAAACCCTGTACTTTCAGAACTACAATGGATAATATGAGATAATCGATATTAGGGACACTTATTCTAATCAAAATAACATCGAAAGTCTTAATTGAATCCCTTAGGGAACTTTTAACGGACACTTCGCGGATGGTATCCAGTTACGATAATTCGGACGAAAGATTTAATTTCGGTTTTTCTAGAATCGATCAGAACAGCCCCAGGATACTCGATATATAATCATTTACCAATTCTAAACAATAATTCAACAAGAATCTAGAAAAGTAAGTTTAGGATTCAGGGCCAGATTACCTCCAATCCGACAAAAATAGCTGAAATCGGGTGAAAATGACTTGCTAATTTGATTCTCAGGCGTTGATTACGCATTTAAAGTGCACAAAACGGGCCGAAATGGGATTCCAAGGTGAGGGCTTAACCCTCTGTTCTTCACGTTTCTTCCTGGAGGAAAATGGCTGAGATTCGCCATTTTATGCCCACAAACCCGCAAGGTCGGTCGTAAGGGCGATTTAGTAATGTCACCGCGACCGACTGACATCCTTGTCTTATTTTGGCCATAACTAGTTCAATCGCGCTCGGAATGACTCGTCGTTTATTCCACTGGAAAGCTAACTAAATTATCTACAACAATATATGATCTTAGAATTTTTGGACTTTTTACATTTTGTGGTGACCGATCAAAGTTGGTCCTTACGCACAGCACCTTCCAGAAAGGCTCACTTCTGTTTTTATGGACTCCCTTGTGGTACTCCATTTATATTATGAATTGTCAAATAATATTGTACTTGAAACATGAATTGTAAATCTTGAGGCCGATCAAATGATCCAGTCAAAGTTTAATCGGCGAGTCTAGAACGTTCCTCGAAACGTTGAGAAACAACAAAAAGGCCATTGAGACGTTGGAGTGAATTATTATGGTCACATAATCAACTTTAAAGTTTTCTAACAAACATGATTGATCTTGACATTATTATGATGACCCGTAATGGTATCGCAGGTCGGGTTCTCCTCACCAGTCATAATTATAGAGCAAAATACACGGTTAAGAAAAGTGATACATATTTGATCATGAGTTTTGCAATGAGAATAGTGCAAATCAATCACTAATCTCAAGATAACACGTAGGACGTTGCATAATTGATACGTGCCGATATTCAGAATCCCAAAAGTTCAACGATAAGTTAAGAATGAAGAATGGCAACAGTTACAAGTTCAACACAACAACAAAAGAATTTATAAAACGGGTCCAAAATTAGAAGTTATTTAGGGGTAAAAATCTGGGGTCTCACAATTATATGAAGTGTGGGAGAGATACAAGGGTCTACTGAGAAAACACACTCATCATGGCTTTCCCGAAGATCAACAACTATGCTTTTTCTATAATAGTCTACTCAGTGATACAAGAAACTTTTTGGATGCTTCAGCTGGAGGTGATCTTCTAGCCAGGAGTGCTGAGGATGCATGTAATTTACTTGAAGAAACGGCTATGAATAGCTACCTATGGCCTATAGAGATATCAAATACTCGACAGGTAGCTGAAGTGATAGATTCGGACCCAATCAAAGCTTTAGCAGCTCAAATGACAATTTTAACTAAGCTCAATATTTTGAGAAAGGAGGTGAGACAACATCGGCTTTGAAAAAAAGAGAGTTTCCGATGGATCCTTTGGAGGAAGCTCACTACATCATTAATCGAAATTTTTCAAACTATCGGAGTAATCTTCCTCTTGGGTTCTACCATCCCAACAATCGCAACCATGAAAATTTTAGCTTTTTAAATACAAAGAATGTGTTGCAACTACCAGTTAAAGTGTCGAATGGTGAGGTGATAGAATATTCCAAGCCAACTTATAATCTAGAGAACATTCTAGCATCCTTTATGAGCCAAAGCAACACATTCATGAGTGAGACTCGAAACCAATTCAATAGGGATGAAGAGAAATTAGACAAAATTGAGGGTCATGTCACTCAATTGGCTACGACTATGGGGGCGCAAATGAAGAATCTTGAAACTCAAATTGGCCAACTAGCTAAGGTGGTGGAAAATCAACGTCAATGAGGTCAATATCTTAGCAATAACGAAGTAAACCCCAAGGAGTCATGCCAAGCCATTACTTTGAGGAATGGCACGCATTATGAATTCAAATCAAACCAAGCGGAGAAATTTGAAGAGGAAGGAGCTATGCGAGTAGAGGAAGAAATGATTAAATCACAAGAAAAGGGGGTTGAGAAGCATAAAAAATCTTCTAACTCTACTCCTATTTCTAATGTTCCTCTTCCCTTTCCTCAACATTTCAAGAAAAATAAATTAGATGCTCAGTTTACTAAATTTCTAGAAATCTTCAAAAAGATTTCAATATACCTTTGGCAGATGCTTTAGAGCAAATACCAAACTACACAAAATTCTTGAAGGATATAATATCCAAGAAGCAGTGAATTAGAGACCAACAGGCAGTGAACTTGACCGAGAAGTGTAGGGTAGTTATCCAGTGTATATTACCTCAAAGGCTCAAGTATCCCAGGAGTTTTACTGTTCCTTGCACCATTGGCAAAGTTTCCTTTAATAAACCATTATGTGATCTAGGCGCAAGGATAAACTGTATGCCTTTGTCAATTTTTAGGAAGCTTGGACTTGGCGAGGTGAAAGATACCACTTATCCTAAAGGAATTGTGGAAGCTGTATTGGTAAAAATAGATAAATTTATATTCCCGGTGGATTTTGTTGTGCTAGATATGGAAGAAGATGGCGATCTACCTCTCATACTTGGACGTCCATTCTTGGCCATGGGAAAAGCCTTGATTGATGTTGAAAATGGATAATTGACACTTCGTTTCAATGGTGAGCATGTCTTTTTTTCAATTTATAAAGCAATGAAGTTTCTTGATGAAATAGAACATTGCAAAGTGATTAACAGTGTTGATTTATGCGTTACGGAACATGTTGAGCACATGTTATTGTTCGCTTCGTTGGAATATAAACTTACTAATATATGTTCTTCATCTAATCCCATGTTTAAATTAGATGATTTGGAATTAATTAAGAATATCTTTGCTTTGGATTCTATGCAGGAGGCTCCACGGAACGAGAAGTTTAAGGAATTAATGGAAAAGTTGGAGCAGGAAAAGGAGCAGCTGTGACATGGTCGGGCACTCGACCGTGTCGTCGATCATGTCCAAACACACGGGCGTGTCCTTGCCCGCATTTGGCAACACGGGTGTCTCGATGGCCATTTCAAGTGAGACGAACCACAGTGGAATGCATAACCAGTACCCCTCAGACCCTTCTAAGTTGACTTCTGAGCGAAAACCACTACCAGATCATCTTATGTATGCTTTTCTTTGCGCAAATGACATAAATCCGGTAATTATATTATTTCCCCTTACCCCTACTCAACTTGATAAATTGCTTCAGGTGTTGAGATCTTACAAGTCCGTCATAGGTTGGTCCATTGTTAATTTAAAAGGTATTAGCCCATCTATTTGCATGCATATGATCCTATTAGAAGAAGGTTAAATCTTATTATGCAAGAGGTAGTTAAAAAGGAGGTCATAAAATTACTAGATGCGGGAATTATTTATGCCATATCGGATAGTAAGTAGGTGAGTCCAACCCAAGTCGTGTATAAAAAAGGGGGAATGGCAGTTCTAAAGATGAATTAATTGATACTAGAGTAGTTATGGGTTGGCAGGTGTGTACTGATTACAGAGCTTTAAATGCGGCAACTCGTAAAGACCACTTTCCCCTCCCCTTCATTGATCAAATATTAGATACGTTAGCGGGGTATGAATTTAATTGTTTTCTTGATGGCTATTCGGGGTATAATCAAATCTATATAGCATGTAAATATCAAGAAAAAATGGTTTTTACATGTCCTTATAGAATCTATGCTTATCGTAGAATGTCATTCGATTTTTGTAATGCCCCAGCTACCTTTTAACGTTGTATGATGGCAGTTTTTCATGGATTAATTGAAAGAATTATGGAGGTGTTCATGGATGATTTTTCTGTCTTTGGTGAATCTTTTGACCATTGTATACAAAATCTAACCTCGGTACTGCAGTGTTGTAAAGAGACTAATTTAGTGCTCAACTGGGAAAAGTGCCATTTTATGGTACGAGAAGGCATTATTTTAGGCCATAGAGTCTCTGCTCCAGGGTTAGAGGTGGATAGGGTAAAAATTATCGCCATTGAGAAACTTCCCCCTCCAAAGAATGAAAAAGCTATTAGGAGCTTTCTTGGTCATGCCGGTTTTTATAGGAGGTTCATTTGCGATTCTTTAAAAACTACTAAGCCTTTTAGTAAATTTTTAGAAACGGATACGACTTTCATTTTTTCTAATGAGTGTTTGCCGGTTGAAATTTAAAGGAGGCATTAGTGAGTGCTCCCATCCTCGTAGTACCGGATTGGTCTCAACCTTTTGAGATCCTATGTGGTGTAAGTGACTTTGCAGTTGGAGATGTGCTGGGACAACGTCGTGAGAAGCTCTTTTGAGCTATCTACTATGCAAGCAAGACATCAAACGGATCCCAGCAAAACTACACCACAACAGAGAAAGAGATGCTCTTTGTGGTCTTCGCCTTTGATAAGTTCTAATCGCACTTAATTGGGACAAAGTTGAGAGTACATCCGGACCATGTGGAGTACCTATTTAATAAGAAAGACTCAAAGCCTCGTTTGATTCGATGGATCCTCCTTTTGCAAAAGTTTGATGTGGAAATTTGAGATCAAAAAGGTTGTAAGAATGTAGTTTCGGATCACCTATCTTGCCTTGAGTACAAGAAGGAGGAGATGCCCGAAATTGAGGGAATTAAAGAAGAGTTTTTGAATGAGCGACTTTTCATAATTAAAGCTAGATTTTCTTGGTTTGCTGACATCGTTAACTTTTTATTTGCAGGTGTACTTCCTCCTGACTTGTCTCATTATCAAATAAAATAGTTCCTTCATGATGTCAAATTATATATGTGGAATTCTACAACAATGTCATTCTTCACCGACTGGAGTACGCTTTGGAGCAACTCGAACTGCTGCAGAAGTATTGAAAAGTGGGTTTTATTGGCCAACCTTATACAATGATTGCTTTCTTTTCATCCAGCAGTGCAAGAAACATGATTATGCTCTACTAGAAGATAAGATGCAGCTTCTCGAAAAAAGAGAAGGAGAACTCGAGACCATCATCAAGTCATTTGAGAAATCATCTAGTAGGATGGAATACATTCTAAGCACTGGATAGCATGTCCATGAATGGCAAAATCAATACGGTATTTGTCAAAGGGGTGTAACGTGTCCCTAAGACCGAGGAAGTTCCAAAGGCTACACATGTAGAGAGAAGAAAGGCTACAACTGTACCTTCTTAGAAATCAAAGGCTGCCATTCCAACACCAAACTCTTATCGCAAGCAGTGGAACACACAACCTCATAAGCCTGTAAGACGCAATGCACAACATCAATAGTATACTCCCCAAGCATACCAATAGCATCACCAACAGAGAAGAAGAAAGGCTGTAACCAAGTACCATCAACAACATGCGCCTGAGTACTATCAAATGTACAGTGCTCCTCTCTACTAGGTACATGATCCCAGGCACCTTTCTCAAAAGCAAGCTTCCTCGCAGTTCTACCAACAGTAGGTCTGGGAATCCGATTGGAAACCCATAAGGCAATACAAAAGGCAGAGAAACACGGTTCCTCCCCTCATACGACAACCTTACTGGAACCAACATTCTCAATTTTACATGTATAATAACAATACTTACAGCGATTACGTGTCTGCCCCATGTAAATCTCGCAAAAGATGACCAAACACAACCTATAGCAAACCATTGTTGTAAGGTAAATTGGGTACCTAAAGGCACTAATAATCAACGACCCAAAGATCGTAGGGGACCTAAATCTCCATAATTCTTAATTATAGGATATCATGGAGAAAGACATGTGGTACTTCGACAGCGGATGTTCTCGCCACATGACAGGAGATATCACCAAACCAACAGATTATGTAGAAGGTCGAGGTCCAAAGGTGCGATTCGTTGATAAATCCAAAGAAAGAACAAGAGGGAAAGGAACCTTGCTTGTAGAAAAATTCAAAATCATCGATGTAGCTTATGTTGAAGGACTACAGTATAATCTTTGAAGTTTTAGCCGGTTCTATGACAAACATTTGTAGATTAAATTCTAAAAAGATCACTTTATGGTGAAGGATAGAAAGCAAACCAATAGTCCTCACATGAAGATGGTTAGGTAACATGTACATTGCTGATTGCAAACCTACTAGTGCTGTAATTACTTGCTTTGTTGCCAAAGGTACTGCAGATCAAATCTGGATATGGCACAAAAGGATGTCTCATATCAACTTAAAGACCAATAACAAATTGGCCCGACAGGGAATGGTCGGAGGCTTGGCCGATGTATCATTTCATAAGAACGGCATATGAGGACCCTCTCAGAAAGGCAAGCAAGTCAAGAACTCTCTAAAGAGCAAATCAAATATCTCAACCCACATGGTCCTCGATTTAATCCATATGGATCTTTATGACCCTGTACACCCTGTCAGTCTGGAGGTAAGAAATACTGCTTATTATTGCTGATGATTTCTCCACGTATTCATAGACCATATTCTTCAAAAATAAGAAATAGACAGCCATGAAGTTACTGGAACGCCTGAAAAAGCTAGAGAATGAGAAAAGGCTGAGCATTGTATCCATTCGATCCGACAGAGGCACAGAATTCACAAGTCGCTTCATAGAGAAGTACTGTGCGGACAATGGCATACAGCACGAATATTCAGCAGCCCGAACTCCTCAACAAAATGGTGTTGCAGAGCGAAAAAACAGGATGCTGAAGGAGGCAACAAGAACAATTATTAATGCAAGATAGTTGCCACAGTGTTTCTAGGGAGAAGCAACAAATACAGCATGCTATACACAAAATTGTTGTATCAACAACAAGCACCACAACAAAACTGCATATGAGGTATGGAATAATAAAACTTCTATAGTTGCGTATTTTCACATTTTTGAATGCAGGTGTTATGTTCTGAATAATGGAAAGTTCAGCTCAAGACCTTTGATGAGAAATCCGATGAAGGTATATTTGTTGGATGCTCCTCAGTCAGCAAGGAGCTCAATTCAACAAAAGGAAACTGACTATAGAGGATTCAGTCCATGTGGTCTTCGATGAACCCAATTGCGATCTAACCCAAGCATCCAAACTTTATTTCTTGAGGAAAGCCCATAGCCTCAGAAAGAGCATGTTGTCAATCTAGAAATTAACCCCACTGCTGTAAGAATGGAAGAAGTAGTTGAAGCTGATGTTGTGGAAGCTGAAGCTGGTCCTGCAACCCAACAGGACACATTAAGGGATGTGGAATTAGATGCCGATAGGAGATGGTGAAGAGATCACCCTCATGAGTTAATAATTGGTGATACTGGTGCTGGTGTTTCCACGAGAAGAATAATATAGAGTACACAAGGAATTGTACTCTGTGCATAAGAGGAAACAGAATCTGGACCTGAACAGTCTCTATTTCCTATATGGAAGTCTAAAGCTAAATTTAGGAGAGTTGCCTTGTGCACAGTAGTTGTATTCTTAGCACAGTTTAAACCCATCTCAACAAATGAAGCTCTCAATAATTCTCACTGGATTTCGTATATGGAAGAAGAGCTAAATGGCTTTGAAAGGACAATGTTTTGTACCTAGTTCCCAGACCATCAAGCTGTAATTTGAACTAAATGGGTATTTTGAAACAAGAAGGATGAGAATGACCTTGTGCCTTGTCATAAGGAACAAGTCTAGACTAATTGCCCAGGCCTACAGACAGAAAAAAGGCATAGACTACGATGAAATTTTCCCCTGTAGCCAGACTAGAAGCCATTAGGATATTCGGAGCATTTGTGGCTCATAAGAACTTCATTGCATATCAAATAGACATTAAAAGCGCAGTCCTCAATGGTGACCTAGCTGAAGAAGTGTATGTTGGACAACGTCCAGGGTTTGCCAACACAGAGGAACGAGACCTTGTATACAGGCTAAGAAAAGTGATATATGGTCTCAACCAAGCACCCAGGGCTTGGTACGAAACCATATCGCTATATCCTATCAACAGTACTTTTGAGAAAGGTGCTATCGACAAGACACTCTTCAAAATCCAGGAAGGTGATGACCTTCTCATAGTACAAATTTATAAGAATGACATTATTTTTTGTCTAACTAACCTTGATCCGTGTAAGAAGTTCTCTCATCTCATGCAAAGTAAATTCGAAATGAGTATAATGAGAGAACTTAGCTATTTCTTAAGGTTGCAGGTCAGACAGTTACCTATAGGTATATTCATCAACTAGGAGAAATACAGCAAGGAGCTGCTCAACAAGTTCAGGATGAACACTTCAAAGTCATATTCTACCCCCATGAGCACTTCAACACAGATAAGTGCTGATGAAGCTGGAAAACTAGTGGACCAATCACTCTACAGGAACCTTATAGGCTCATTACTATACCTAACAGCCAGTTGGCCCAATATCCAGTTTGTTGTAGGAGTGTGTGCTCGATATAAGGTTGTACCTAATGAGTCACACTTCACCACAGCCAAATGAATCCATAAGTATGTCAAGGAGACAATCAATGTAGGATTGTGGTATCCTAATGAAGGAGGATTCGATTTGGTGGGCTACAGCGACTCGGATCTTGGAGGCTGCAAGTTGGATAGGAACAGTATAAGTGGGACTTGTCACTTCCTTGGGCCAATACTAGTGTCATGGTTCAGTAAGAAGCAATTGGCCAACTTGCTTTATACAGCTAAATCATTATTCTATGCTGTTGGAAGATGCTGCATGCAGAACCCGTGGATGCATCAACAGCTACACAACTATGGCATCTAGGCGAGAGAAACTCCTATCATGTGCGACAGCATGGGTGTAATTGCAATCATGCAGAATCTGGTGTTGCACTCAAGGACCAAGCACATCGATACAAAACATCATTCATCAGAAATCATGTGGAGGATAAAGATGTTCATATTGAAAAAGTCCATACAGACATTCAGATAGCCAACATCTTCAAAAATATTCTCAGCACAATGAGGTTTTGTATGCTCCACCAGGAATTGGGAATGCGACATATTGATTTAAATCCCTGTAAATTTTTACCTTACTCATCCTCATCAATTGATGGGGAATACTGTAAGTGTCACGGACCCTTATCCCTAAGGACAGCACGGCCAGGGAGTGACCTGGGATAGGAATTAAGAAGTATGGAAGAAAGGGGGAAACCTACATTTCATAAGAAATATTGGTGGATCTCCACGAATTAACCTATTAAGGCATCATGCAGGGGAATCAATCCCATATGAATGCTTAGAACCCAAGGTACGAATACATAATGATAATAATAGTATTAATAATAATAATAATATTATTATTATTATTATTAGCTCGAGAGTTTAGGAAAGGCTTCATAGAGTACATTACTAACAACGTGACTTAGAAAGCAAAATAATGAAAAATGTTTGCAGCGGAAAAACATGGATGGTTAAATGTATGAAGATATGTAACGAGGGCTTAACATCGGTTATAGGCAAAAGACATCCACTCAACACCCACCGTTATATCCCTGCTCAACTTGCACATTTAAGATAGACAGGGCTGAGTACAAAGTACTCCGTGAACATATTGACAAAGGAAAAAACATACTTCCGTATTTGTCATCATGCATATAAGCAGTAACACACAGGGGTTTTAAGAAAAGTCCGTGCTTACTAAATCATTTTGTTTCATTGCATATATCATAAGATTCACCATATCCATAATTACGGCAGGGAAGGTGGCCACCTCCCGTGAACGTTACTCCCCGAAATCGGCCACTCCGAAGAAAGCTCACAATCCCGATTACTGTGTAAACTAAACCTGGCCAGCAAACTTTGTCTAGCTCAGTATCTGATCATATCATAGGTTTGAGAGCCAACAGTGATAGGTTCATAAGTATCCACATAAAAGTTTTCATGCGTCATAATCATTTGAAATCATAATTTGCTTGTAAAACATTTTATCAAAATAGAGCATAGCTCAAATCATTTTCGTATAGAATGCCCACTTGGACAAGTAATAAACACAAGTACAATGATCTTCGGCTCTTATTTATGCTTCAATATGCTGCTCGTGTTGGAATATTTATTCCACATATTCATAAATAGTGTTTTGATGATTAATTTGCTAAACAAAACAAAACAACAAAGAGGCGAAGCAAAGCAACGAAGCAGATGAAGAAGCAAAAAGCTGGACAAAATACAAAGCTAGCGCACACTAGACATAGAAGTTAGCGCACGCTAACGATACCCGGCTGCAGATCAGACGAGTTCGAAGTCACCTGAAGACAAGTCATTTGGTGAAGATAGCGCACGCTACTCGTGAACATTAACGCACGCTATCGAAGGCATTTTACCATTGTGAAGACATTCAAACTCAGAATGACGTATGCAGTGACATAGGACATAGCGCATTCTACTGATGATATTTAGTGCACGTTAAATAGCAATTTGAATTCAAGTCCATCAATCCATTGGAAGATGATGCACCAAAGTCAAAAAATATAAACGGATATATGACGCATGCAATGATGTGTTGTTAGCCCACGCGACAAGGAATGATTAGCGCACTGCTAACAAATAGAGACAGTAGCCACTGGACTGGAATTACAAGATGTTAACGTACGCTACATGCAATACATAATGTACGCTACAGGCAACAATGCGCGATAGCGCACGCTAAGAAGAAGAGCTAGTGCACGCTAGCAAGTCAACTGGTAGTAACGGCTATTTTGATGAAGAAGGCTGTAAATACCACATCCTTGGTATCAAACCATACAACAACTTAAATCAATCAAGAAATTGATCTGATATTCATATACATTATATTGTTGTTGTGATATTGAGCTTATATTGGTAATCTGAGTGTTTATACATTCAACACATACACGAGAGGTAAAAGAAAATATACGATTGGGTTCGGTGTTATTAGGATCAAGGATCCGGCATCACAATCGCTATCTTAGTGAGGTTTATCTAGTACCGATAGAAAGCTGGAGTGGTTGATTCATTGTCCAATAGAAAATGAAAACGGTTTAACTTGGACCGACAAAAAGACAAGTACACACGGTAATATCTCGACCGATAGAAGAGAGATTGAATGGTTTACTCGGACCGATAGAAGATGAGCTTGTAACAGTAATCCCTTGACCGATAGAAGAGAGGTGCAGAGGTTTATATCTTAAGCCTATAGAAAAAGATAACAAGAGAGGACGTAGGCACGTTTGGCTGAACCTCTATAAATCCGTGTGTCGATTTATTTTCCGCACCTTTAGATTTACGCTTCCGCACAACGTCGCTAATACCGAAATTGCTCCAACAATTGGTATCGGATCGGTACCTCCAATAAGCGGCTTAACATCTGAGGAGACGATCCAAATGGCATTTCAACTGGCCCCGGTCGAAGGTCTTGCTCTTAACCGACCACCATTTTTCGACGGATCAAACTTCATGACATGGAAGAAAAAGATGTCGATATTCATTTGAGGCTACGACATCGAGCTTTGGAAAATAATTTGTCTTGGTCCAAAAATTTCGACGAACAACAGTACGCTTAAAACTTTCGAAGAATATGACGATTCCGATTGGAAAAATGACCATTACAATTGTAAGGCAACTCAACTCCTATATTGTGCCTTAAATCCGGAAGAACACAACCGGATATCATCGTGTGATAGTGCCAAAGAAATTTGGAAAATACTTGAGGTGACACACAAAGGTACGTCTCAAGTCAAGGAGACGAAAATAAACATGCTCCTTCACGAATACGAACTATTCCAAATGAAGGACGATGAATCCATCACGATCATGCTAGACCGATTTTTAGTTATCACAAATGGATTAGCATGTTTCGGAAAACCACTTTCGAGTAGTGAGAAAGTAAAGAAAATTCTCCGATCACTACCTCGAGAATGGGACGGTACGGTGACGGCTATAATGGAGTCTAAATATTTAAACAATCTTGATTTTGGTGCTCTCGTTGGTTCTCTTATCAACTACGAGATTGTCCTAAAATCTCGGAATGCCAAACCGAAACTGAAGGAAAGATCAATAGCCATGAAGGCTAAGATGTCAAGATCTAAGGAAGAAATCCCGGTGGATGAAGGAAAAATCGGCATATTATTATAAAAATATTAATAAGTTCCAACACTTATTAAACCGGAGAAAGAAAGACATCCAAGCGGGCAAATCTAAGAAATTCGACAACACTTGTCGATTATGTGGTAAACCAGGCCACTTTGCAAAGAATTGTCATGTAAAACCCAAAGAGGTTTTAATTGCAACATGGAGTGACGAAGATATTGATGATGATTTCATCGATCAAAATAACCTTTGCATTCATGGCCCGGAGTTCATTAAACAATAGCGACGTCGAAAGTCAAGTAAGTAATTCTTATCCCAAGAATCTGTTTAGCGGCCCCCAAGTCTTTCATGGCAAAAGACTTATCGAACTCTTTCTTCAAGTTGGCAATCCTTTCGGCATTCTTGCCAACGATCAACATGTCATCCACATAAAGCAATAAAATGATAAAATCATCATCTCCAAATTTCTTAAAAAACACGCAATGGTCCAGGGTGGTCTTCTAGTAGCCTTGCTCCCCCATAACCGATTCGAACTTTTCATACCATTGCCATGGTGCTTGCTTTAAACCATATAGACTCTTTTGGAGTCTACAAACATAATGCTCTTTTACCTTAACCTGAAACCCTTCGTGTTGCTACATATAAATCTCCTCATCGAGGTCTCCATGAAGAAATGTCGTCTTGACATCTATTTGCTCAATCTCAAGGTTAAGACTAGCCTCTATACCAAGGACCAATCGAATCGATCCTATCTTCACAACCGGAGATAAAATTTCATCAAAATCAATGCCTTTCTTTTGACTAAAGCCCGTCACTACGAGTATAGCTTTGTATCGTGGTAGTGAACTATTCTCCTCCGACTTCACATTATATACCCATTTATTTCTCAAAGCTCTCTTGCCCTTTGGCAACTTCACCAACTCGTAAGTATTGTTCTCATGCAATGAGCTCATCTCGTCTTACATAGTATCCATCCACTCCTTCTTGTTCTCATCCTCCATAGCCTCCGCAAAATATTCGGGCTCTCCCTTGTCGGTGAGTAAGACATACTCATCGGCCGAATAACGAGTGGAGGGATGACGGTCCCTCGTCGACCGTCTATGTGGAACAAAAGATGGCATGTTCGTCACGAGTATCTCGGGATGAACTCCATTGGTATCATCCTGTACCAACTCATCATTTTCACCGGCATCATGTTGTTCATCATTTTGGACATCCTCTCCACCGGGTGTCTCAACATGTTGTGGAGGAACGGGGTCCAAATCAATAAGATCATAATCATGTTGTGGAGCCGACTCTCCATTCTTAACATCCTTCATCGTTTAATCTTCAACAAAAACAACATCTCTCGAACGAACAAGCTTCTTGGTCATCGGGTCATACAATCTATACCCGAACTCATCAAACCCGTAACCAATAAAAATACATGGCTTCATCTTGGAATCAAGCTTCGACCTCTCATCTTTCAAAATGTGTACAAATACTTTACATCTAAAAACCCGTAAGTGGCGATATGAAATATCTTTACCGCTCCACACTTTGTCCGGGACATCAAATTTCAAAGAAACACACGGCATCAAATTAATCACGTGAACCGTTGTGTTCAAAGCTTCTCCCAAAATGACTTTGGTAATCCGGCATGTGAGAGCATACATCGAGCTCTATCAACCAAAGTCCGATTCATCCTCTCCACCATGTCATTAAGTTGCGGAGTCTTCGGTGGCGACTTTTGATGTCGGATCCCTTGCTCTCGGCAATACTCATCAAAAGGCCCAGTATATTCTCCACCATTATCTGTCCGAATACACTTCGACTTCTTCATGGTCTCTCTCTCCACCGAGGCATGAAACTGTTTAAAAACATCTAAAACTTGATATTTAGTCTTTAAGGTGTATGCCCACACCTTCCTCGAATGATCGTCGATGAATGTGACAAAATATAGGCAACCACCAAGCGTCCTAGTCTTCATAGGACCACAAACATTAGAATGTATAAGATCAAGAACATTTTTCTTCCGTGAAGGGCTATGGCTCTTAAAAGTGACTCTCCTTTGCTTCCCGGCTAGACAGTGAGAGCACCTTTTAAGATGTAAATCGTGAACCTCGGATAGCACCTCCTTCTTTGACAATAGCGCCATCCCTTTCTCGCTCATGTGGCCAAGCCTCTTATGCCATAGCTCGATTACGTCATTATTGTCAATTGTGTTCACGGCATTAATCATGACCTTTGGATTTGTCACGTACAGTTTCCCTATCTTCACTCCTCTACCGACAATCAAGGAACCTCGAGTGAGTTTCCACACTCTCTTGCCAAAACCGCTATGATAGCCATCATCATCGAGTAAGCCAACGGACATCACATTTAGCCTCATATCCGTAACATGTTTTACATTACGTAAAACAAGTTCCACACCGGTGTCGAACCTCAAGTGTACATCTCCTACTCCAACAATCTTAGATAACCCATCGTTACCCATCTTGACTATCCCATAGTCACCTGGAGTATAAGAGGAATAAAAATCCGTACGTGATGTAACATGACACGTAGCTCCACTATTGACCACCCAACTCGAATCATCTCTGGCAAGGTTCACCATGTCATAATCGCAACATACAAAGAACTCTTCGGTAGTAGTATTTACTTCGGCTTTTTCATTACTCCCACTCTCCTTCTTTTGAATGTTCTCTCGGCCTTGGCGATTTTTCTTCGTTAATTGTCGGCAAAACTTCTTCATATGCCCTTTCTTACCACAATGGTAGCATTCAATATTGGCATACTTCCCTCTAGAATTACTTCTTTGTGGCCCTCTATTACTCGGACCTCTACTTTGACCTCTCCCCCGTCTTTCGGTAACTAGAACATCTGACTGTGATTAAGATCCATGTGCCTTTCTTCGGACCTCCTCGTTCAGCATGTTCCCCTTAGCAAGTTCCATCAAAATGACACCATCAGGGACAGAGTTAGACAAAGACGTACGAAACATCTCCCAACTACCCGGCAATGTGCCCAACAACCACAAAGCTTGAACCTCCTCTTCGAATCTAATGCCCATTCCAGCAAGTTGATTAATGATGCCTTGAAATGCATTCAAATGATCCGACAGAGGAGTCCCATCTCGATATTTTAAATTCATCATTTGTTTAATGAGGAATAGCTTATTATTCCCCGTCTTCCCATCATACAATTGCTCGAGCTTGTGCCACAATTATCGAGCATCCTTTTCTCCACTAATGTGATTCAACACATTATCATCCACCCATTGTCGAATATAGCCACACACTTGGTTGCAAAATAGTCCACTCGGCGTCGGACTTGCCTTCCGGTTTGTCTTTGCTAAAGACCGGTAGATAATAATCCTTCACATATAGAAGGTTTTCCATATTCCCCTTTCATACGTGGTAGTTCGAACCATTCAAATTCACCATTCTACTTGTGTTGGCTTCCATCTTACAATTGAGATAATAAACAACCACGATACAAAAATCCTGTTGCTCCGATACCACTTTGTTGGGAAAAACTACACAATATAATGACATCACAACGAAAAATGTGGAACCTCGTTTGACAACTTTCCCAATCTTCAATTGTAACTTCGAGGTTACCGGCGAGTAGAGCAAACAATTGCAACTCGACAACTAATACAAATGATATCCAAACACAATAAACAACGAGACACGATTTTTAGCGTGGAAAACCCCTCAAGACGAGAGTACAAACCACGGGACCGAAGCCGCTTAAATCCACTAACACCAATACACAATACACAATCGTCCCTAGTACAAACTAGAGGTATACAACAACAATCTTCAAATACTTGGTAATAAACGATCTTCAAGTATTTGGAATACAACAATAACAACAAGATCGAGAAAAAGGAACACCGTAAATAGCTTACACGAAAAGCTAACAAAAATACCAGAACTTCTGGACTCAAACCCTCGATCTATTCCGATAAAAAGATTTGCCCAATAGCTACCAAGCTCTTGTCAAAAAATCACGACGATCCGATCGATACACCTCCGGGAAATCAAACAAGTATTTTTCTCTCTTTCTTTTCTCTCTTGTATCTCTCTCTCTTGTTCTCTCAAGATGTGTGGTGAGAAGTGAGAATCCCGCAGAAGAAATCTTCCTAAGAAGAGGGCATCCAACCCTATTGACTTCGGGTGCTGCGTCCCGGATGATGTGTGCCGCGGCACACTCAAAAAATAAGCTGAGGAATGAGCCCAGGGGGCCGCGGCCCAGATGGCGAGCGGCGCAGCCCAGAGTATAGTTTCGGCAGGCATTTGATGGGTGATTTCTGGGGGGCGCAGCCCGGCTATCTTGTGCCGCGGCCCGGAGTGCAGAAGGCTGGGCAACTCTTTCGGACCTTGTGCCACGGCCCGGAGTCCTGTTGACTCCGAGAAGACCTATATTTCGGAAATAACTCCTACAAATTTGATGTTTTAATCTATACAATCCTGAAACCATCAAATGCATTCAAGCTTGTGAATACTTTAGAAATAAAATATCTCTCAAGTCTAAAAGGTTTTATGATGTTGGAACTTCCGTAGAAAAAAATGTGTTATTTCCATGTATGTATCTTGGATGTTGTATCTTCCATTAAGCTCTATGCTGCCACTCTGACTCCTTGTTATAGCTATAGTATGTTGTAGGATACCAAAGTCTGGTTGTTGTAGGTTTACAATTATCAAAATCTTAGGGTCTATTCCGAACATTAATCATGGTTGAAGGGAGTTTTTCACTCCCAATTGGCTGGAAAATATTAATGTTGGTAAATCGGTCGTAGAAACTTGTTAGACGGAAAAATAAATTATAATTGGAAAATAAAATTACAACTCGAAATCCAGATATTACAAAACTCGAGACAGAATTGAAAATACAATGAAAAGGAAATGGAATCTAAACTGACAAGAACCAAACTAGAAATACAAGGAAATAATCGAAACAACAAAACTAGAACCGAAACCAGATTGTTGTAGAAGTCGCCCGAAGATGTCTTCTGCCCGCAAGATGAGAAATGTCCTGGTAGTGTTCACGGATTGATGGATCATCCCCAAAGGTCAACGACTTTACGTCTCGACAGTAGCAACACCGCATACTGGAGAGCTCCGACGAACTGAAAATGAGGCGAGGACAGAGCTCTGACTTAAGAAATGTATGCAGAAAAATGTGAATGTGGTGAGTTCGAAAATTGCATGTACTGATGCAGAGGGATGCATGCCTATTTATAGGCCATCTCACCTGTAGGGGATTTAAACACAGCACTAATGGCTGTCATAATGCAGGCATTCATGCCTGCATTCAACACTGGAGTTACACAATTCAAATGAGTGGTTACTGCCCGTTTTGAATTTGAACAGGCATCCTTAACTCCTCCTCATAACACCTGGGAGGTTACTGCCCGTTTTTTGGCTGAATTTGAATAGTCAGGATGCACTTGGACTGTAATCAGCTCCTTAACCGCTTGAGAGATGTACCTGGACATCCTTATATGCACATACGAGCCCAACTACATTGTTGAGCTAGTCCAAAAAATTCTTTAGGCAAGTCAAGGCCTAGCCAACGACTAGGCCCAAAGAACGGCCCAAAGACCACCCAAATACCAATTGCCAAGATTCAAGATCAAGGCCAAGACCAAGGCCAATGTCCACGGTCCACGGCATGCGACACGTGGCCGAGGCGAGGCGGGCGGGCGGCGGCGGCGCGCGCGTGTGCGCGCTTGTGGGCTTTAAGCCCATACATATGTGCCATTAATTATTACATGAATAAAGGTAACTCCTTATATACTTGAATAATGATAGCTCATTATTCAATGTGGGATAGTCATCCCTCATTTATTCACAATTAAGTGACAAACCCTAATTCACTATTTCTCACTCACCGGGAATCGATTAGAGAAAGTGAATATACCACGATCAACTACTCGGAACGTAGATCGATCCTATGATATTTAATTTTACAAAATAAAATTAAAATCATTAACGATTCCAACAATCCCCCACATGAGTGAAAATAGCCCAAATGCAATATGCAGACTCAAGCTCAGTCCTCAAGAGGAGTTAAAGTATAAGGATAGGTAGTTCGTGACTTTGAACCTTCCATAGATGAATCTGGACTGTAATCAGCTCCTTAACCGCTTGAGGGAGGTACCTGGACATCCTTATGTTCACATACGAGCCCAACTACATTTGGCCCAAAGACCACCCAGAGACCAATTGCCAAGATCCAGGTCCAAGGTCCAAGGTCTGCGGCTCGCGGCACGCGGCCGAGGCGAGGCGGGCGGGCGGCGGCGGCGCGCGCGTATGGGCTTTAAGCCCATACACATGTGCTATTAATTATTACATAAATAAAGGTAACTCCTTATATACTTGAATAATAGTTCATTATTCAATGTGAGATTGTCATCCCTCATTTATTCACAATTAAGTGATATACTTTAAGTCACTATTTCTCACTCACCGGGAATCGGTTTAGAGAAAGTGAATATACAACGATCATCTACTCGGAACGTAAATCGATCCTATGATATTTAATTTTACAAAATAAAATTAAAATAATTAACTATTCCAACAATTAATCTACCCTCTTCATTCTCTCCTTTATCCCCTTCTCGTTTTACACACAATTGGCCGAAAAATATTAATCCGCCCCTGTTCATTCTCTTCTCCTTTATCCTCATCTCGTTTTACACACTCCGTCAAGTTTCTCCACCATTGAAATTTTTTCAGTCTCTTTCACGTTCCACAACCTTCATCGATACTCTCCCCTTCCGGTCCGATGTTTAAGCGATATACTAATATTAAACTTGGGTGAGATAGAGGTGCCCAACCACGGGTCCGGGTCCGGGTCCGGGTCGGACCCGCCAGGTCGCCGGGTCGGCAGGACAGGACCCGGACCCCACCCGTACATATGAAATGTACGGGTTGGCGGGTCGACGGGTCGGCCACGGTCCGGTCCGGTCCGACCACGGTCACGGGTCGAATTCGTCTATTTTTTTTTTTTTAAAAATGTATATAAAACTTTTATTTGTTATCATTTTATACACGAAAAATAACTATAAGTGAAAAAGGAAATCATTTGAAAAATTAGCTTGTATTTAATTTTAAGTTTTTACTTAAAATTAAATTGCCTACGTATCCCCGTGAGGAATCAAAGCTCCACGTAGTTCTTTTACTTGAGAAGAGTTAAAAAAAATGGGCTTGTATTTAATTTTAAGTTTTCACTTAAAATTAAATTGCCTACGTATCCTCGTGAGGAATCAAAGCCCTACGTAGTTCTTTACTTACCTGACTTACCTTACTTACCTTTAGTCGAAGTCGATGTCGTCGTCGTCTTGATCGTCGGTTTGACTCATTTGACTAGACTCTCCTTCGGTAGTGCCTTCTTGATAGGCATCTTGGTCCGCTAATAGGTCATCCCATTTATTTTCTTGATCTCGTAACTCGGCTTTTGTTGCGTCTTTAAGTATCATTTGAGCCTCGAGATTTTTGGCGTCATTCGGGATCTCCGCTCGTCCAAAGATATAGCCTCCTTCACTAAAAGCACTCTCAACGGGGATTGGATGCGGCACTGCAAGAATTTCTTGTGCCATAATGGAAAGTATGGGAAATTCGGTTCCCCTTCTTTTCCACCAATCCAACAGATCAAAGGTACTGCATTGTCATCCTCCCAAGACAAAACTAGTTGCATAATATCTACTAAGGTCATTTCTTTGACCGACGTTACTACCACCCCTATTTCTTGCTATATTATAGAGTTGTTGTTGAAATGGGTTAGTGGGAGTTCATCGAATTCCATGTTAAATGTATTTGTAGTCTTAGTTCTTGTTTTTGAGTTTGAATCTTATCACCATATTTAGAAGAATATTCGGAAAAACAGTTTCTAAACTATTTTTCAAATCAATTTTTACTTGTTCAACGTCAGAATATTTTCAAATAAAGTTTGACTTTCAACAGTATCCTCAATATTAGGAAAACCCAAATTTTTAAGAATATTATAATATATTTCAAGTAATTGTTCTACTTGAGCTAAATTTAAATCGGGAGATAAATCAGACTAATCAAGAAAACATCATGAATACGATTAAAGTATTTTAGCCATTTTAAACACATATTGTAAATAGCATTCGATAATCTTTCGGATTTACTACAAGCATCCATTTCGTATACAATAAAACAACAATGAAATAAAACTTTGGGAGACGTGGGATAATAACAACCACTTAAATCTTTAGTTGCATTTTCAAAAACCCTTAATAGTTTTATTAAATCTTTAGTTTCATCCCAATACGTTGGCAATAAATAAAATCCTTTTACGTGAAAATACGTATCAAAAAATTCACACAATAATTCTTTATATTCATTAGTTGAATTTAACATCTCATAAGTTGAGTTCCATCTATGTTTGACGTCTGGAGTAAAAAATTTGGGTTGAATTTGTTTTGACTTTAAAAATTTTACCCATTGTCTAGCTAACTTAGTGCGATTATGTAAAAACAAGACACATTTTCTAATTGGTTCTATTGCCTCATCTACAAATTTTAATGCATCTTGTACACATAAATTTAGAATATGACATATACATCTAGTATGAAATAATCGACCCGCTAAAACAGGATTGCAAGCTTGTATTAATCCGGTACACTTGCAGTATTAGAACTAGCATTATCAAAACCAATTGTGAAAATTTTATCTTTTAAGCAATAAAAAGTTAAAATTTTAATAATTGCTCTAGCTATATTATCTGCACTATGTGTACAATTAAATTTTTAAACGCAAGTAGTCTTTTGTTTAAGTTCCAATTTTCATCAATCCAGTGTATAGTTATTCCCATATAATCATTTTTTGTTTAAAATCGCCCAAGTATCTCTGACTAAAGAAACTATATGATTTATAGATCTAAAATAAGCTCGTAGTGCAAGTTTATGTTGTTTGGCTAAGTATACTACTTGTCTAGTCATTGTGGTACGTGGAATTCTTTTAATAGCAGGATTATAGGCATTTTGCATCCTGTATTCCCAACCCGTACTATCCGCAAAATTAAAAGGTAAAGATTCTTGTGCACATAATTTTGTCATTTGTTCTCTAGCAATTTTTTCATTATATTTATAAAGTTGAGATTCAGACATACCTTGATTGCCGTCTGGCCCGGCTCCAGTAGAAGGTTGGAAGTTGAGTTGACTTTGTGACTTTTGTTCTCCGTGGACCGAGGCATGGTTATTTTCAAAATGCCTTTTAAAATTTCCATATCCATCCCGGCTTTATACGGATACTCTTTCGAGCAAGAGTTGCAAGATACCTTCATCGAACCATCCGACATTTTTCCTTCTTAAAGTGTTTTGAAAAAGTACGGATCTGGTCTCCTTTCGCAACGAGGCTTGTTTCTTGCTTTAGTTTTCTTGCTTCCTCTGCCTTTCACATTTTCTTCCTCCTCGACGATAACTCCTCAACATAAGGAGGTTCTTCTTGACTGGCTTGCCGCAGGACGCTTCGACTTTGATTTTTGCGTCGGAGTTGGTACGCCATGAAGAGTGCGCTCGAATGTTGCATATGTTTGATTTAACATAGCTTCATCGATTTCATGGTCCATTTCTTCGTCGATGTTTTGCAGTTGTTGACGATTCGGGACACGTCGAAATCCTGGAGATCAACTTCTTCTTCACTGGTAGTTGTTGTACTACCGTAATAGATATTTTCATGTGTAACATCATATTCAGGATCTTGACTTTCATTTTCAAAACCGGGTGGAGTTTGGTTTTGGGGCTCCCGAATAATTATTCCAGATGGTTTCTTCGATTTGCCCCAAAGACCCATTCGCTCGAACTTGGACATTTTGGATTTTTTGGGAGATGTAGCAATACCCTTTCCCTTGTCAGAACTCGACATAATGATAAAATGCGAAAAAAAAGAGAGAGATTAAGTAGTATAGCAATTAACAATGAGAGTTTGAGAGATAGATAGTATTGAAGGTGTGGAAAAATTGTGTTGGGGAGGGGGGTATTTATAGTTAGGAAAAAAAAATTTTTTTTTTTAAAAATCGGACTAGCCGTTAGACCTGCCAGGTCACGGGTCCGACCCGCCGGGTCCAACGGCCATTTTTTGAATTTTTTTTTTTTTTGTTTTTTTTTTTAATTTCCACCGGGTCGGCGGGTCGCACGGGTCGGCCGGATCCGGGTCTTGCACGGGTCAGCCGGGTCCGGGTCGGCGGGTCGACCCGACGGGTTGGGTCGTTTTGGGCACCTCTAGGGTGAGAGTCCAACTGCACTTGAGCCTAATCTAGATGGATGTACTATTTCTATATAAATGGGCCGCAATTATGAATGATGGCCGAGTTGGTTAAATACAACATTGAGACAAGTTCAATATTATTGGACTAAAAACTTAATGTTGCCATACATATTATTAGCTTGGCCATAAAAGAATTAATTAAATATATAATATTTGTGTACGATAATAATAAATAAAGGGAGAATGACCAACAACGACATTCTATATTGAAAAATGACAACTAAAACCCTAAGCTGAATTTTACTGAATTAAACTGAATTTTTCTAAAATGAAGTGAACTGAAGTGAATAGAAGTTACTGCATCATCATTATAATAATAATAATACTGATAATAATAATAAGTCATTATTATTAATATTTAATAACAATATTTATTACAACAACAATAACAATAACTATTATTATTATATTATAATGTTAATGATAATATTGATATACATAATAATAATAATAATAATAATAAAATCACCTAACAATATATGCAACAATAATAAAATTATTTGTATTACGACGACAACAACAATAACAATAATAATAATAATATAATAATAATATAATAATAATAATATTAAAAATTATACCTATACTACAAATTATATATAATACTAAAGGTAATATTGATATCAATAATAATAATAATATTAATAGCACTATAAATTGTATATGATTGTTGATAATATTGATATACATTATATATACAGCAACAAAAATATTGTTTAGATTACAATAACAACAACAAAAATTATAATAATAATATTATTATTTAATAATAATGTATAAGATTATTGGTAATAGTAGGTGATATCAACAATACTCGTAGTAATTAATTGTATTAGAAAATAATATTAGAAAATAATATAATACTCCTAATAATTAATATTTAAGAACAATATATAATATTATTGGTAATATTAGGTAATATCAATAACACTCCTCGTAATTAATTGTATTAGAAAATAATATATACAACAAGAATAATTATTATTTATATTTCGACAACCAAATAATAATATTAATAATAATTAAATAAACATTTTTAATAATTATTATGTATAATATTATTGATATTATAAATAATAATAATAGTAAATAATACTATTGATTCTAAATCTGAACTGAATTGAACTGAAGTTTGCTCAACTTAATCGAACTGAACTGCACTGTGTTGAACTGAATTAAACTGAACCGAACTGAACTGAAGTTGTAACACTCCAATCTTATTAGGCTATTATACGCCTCAGAACCTTCCACAATGGTCTATCAGGCTGGCAACATACATTCACTACAGTACAACACATCTTTAAGACATTATATAAAACGACAAAAAGTAATCAGTTGAGTCGTGGCCTTGGCCAAAATATTTAAAATAACGAGTGCTAATAATATCCAAAACAATTTACTGCCCAAGCATGGGAGTTCACAGTAATTAAAAGAAGCTTCACAAGAACCAAGTTCCAAGACTGACACATGATCAACCATGATATACGACTATTTGTTTGATTGCGTAACGTCAATGTAGCTTGTCCGTCCCATGCGTACCTCGTGTCGGCTCCTCAAGCTGGAAATCTCCTGAAATACATGAAATAACATATCATAATTCTCAAGAGTCCTCGATCAAAAATAAAATCTATCACTCATGGTTATCCGTGATCCAGCGCCCCCAGTCTAGATCCCATATATCCTACCGGACATCCTTGATTGGAATTGTTAGGAATATGCCCTCGAATGTCACTCAGATGATGAGAGAGTGAGAGCATTGTATTGTTATTATGAATAGTAAATAAGGCATTTATTGTTTCTATATTATTGTATATCACAGGCATTGTGATTTGGTATATAAAATAATAGTCCTTGCATTTGAGAGCAAACATTCTACTCCTTATGGAGATAAGGAGATAGGCACTGGAAGTGTTTAGGACTCGAATGCTTAACGGGTTCACAAGTTGATAAAACTTAACTGGGCAGTAAGTTTAGACAAGACTTGTATAACGTGTATTTTGACATGTGGAGTGCCTGTCTTCACTAAGGGTTATTGGGAGCAAACGTTATAGATATGCTAATAGGATTAGAATACTCGAACACGACTCACCTCGATTCGGTCACGTGGATATCACTCAGGGTTTGTCAATGACTAAATCGAAAGGTTGTGATAGGTCTACGTGGACCTTTGACTTGAGGTTTCAGTAGGAGATGTGCTTGTGACATTAAGTTTAGTCATTAGAGTAGTTCGATCCAATCGCCAGTTGGTGGGGTCAACCTCGAAATACAACTTAGTGGGCAAGTAGCAGTCTCTACTAAATACCAAGATAGAATTTTTTTCTCCTGTACGTGAGCAGGTAAATGTCCTATGCGGTTAATGGCAAATGAGATCATAAGTCTTTGGCCAAAGCATTTATAGCTAGTTGTATTTGATACACAAGAGCTCGGTGATCTCAGTTTGCATTAACAGAAAGCATAGAGTCAAGTTACAGTAGGGTTTGACTTTACCGTGATCCTAATACTTGACCGGGACATATGATTGAAGGGTTATACATATACGGCATTCACGACATAATAGTTTTGTAATGATCCGATCATTCGTTCTTAGTTGGGTTACGGTACGGAGCACTAGACTAGCTAAATATTACACGTACTCCTTGGCTCCTCCCGTTGCCGCTAAGACGGACCTACGGAGTCGCGTACAAGGATATTTGATGGATAAATATGTAATTACTATCTCTTCATTAATATTGGATATTGGATATCTAATTTGATTTATTTGATAAATCATGCGGTCTAGTGAATTGAAATTAATTACCGGGTGATTAATTCAATTCATAAATAAGTATCTCTTGGAAATATATTATTATAATTTTGTATTTGATAAAATTAATTAATTGGATTAATTAATTAAGTATAAATACATTTGAGATAAAACGAAGTGTATTAGACACGCGAACGTCCGGTACACGAACTGAGTGGCTCAGTTCGTTTTTCTCACCAATCATAGTGGGACGCTCCCCATCTCCTCCCACCTTCCATATGTTTTCTTTAGTTGTCTTGGCATGGTGTGGGGTGTGCTTTGAATTATTTTTTCACATGGTTACAAAAGAAATCAAGATTGTAATCTTGATATCTTATCACATAATGTTATAAAATAACATCACAACACACTTCAAGACCACCCTTTTGAAAGTTCAATTCAGCCGTGAGTTTTGTGAAGAGTGAGGAGAAAATTATTCTTCAATTTCTTGGTTCATCTTTGAGAGAAAGAAAAGGAAGAAGAGAAAAGAAGAAAAATAGTGTCGATTCCTAGCCATGTTCTTTGAGAACGAATTGACATGCTATTTTTCCAATCAATATCCGATACGTGATAACGTAGAGACACTCGGCATTTTCGGTGTTTGGTCATTCATCAAGGTAGAATGAATTGGATTCGTGTTCGTGTTGGTGACCAGAAAAAGCTTGGCTCGGATTTTTCCTTCAAGAAGATATTATCCAAGGTCTATGAGGGTATGACTTCTAAATTTTATCTTCGTCAATTTTTATTCATTTATATGATGCTTGATCGATCTGTTTTTAGGGTTTGGTTTTATCCGGTTGGAGAGGTTTATTTTCCACTGCGTATCTCGATTTTAATCACTGAATCCCAGCAGTGGTATCGGAGCGAGGTCTTGTGATCGTATATACGATATTTTGCATTTGGAATGCTTGTTTAGATGTTCTTATGATTTGGAATCATAATTATTTTAATTGTTAATGTTTAATTGTTCATCAAAAAATTATTTTTCATGATTTTATGTTACAATATAAATCTATTTTTATTTTGAAAAACTGATTTAAATGTATAATATAAAAATTAGGAATTCGGGACGAAAAGATGAGCCGGAAAAATGGACTGGACACAGCGCAAATGGGACTTGCCAGAATAAGTCAGCGAGAGAAGCATGCGTTGCCCAAGACTGGTCAAGGCGCATGGGCTTGGCCCGAGCTTTGTGTTTTCCGACTCTCTTTTTTATATTTCGTTCGGTAAATTAATTTTTCATAAATTAAATTGGATTTAATTTGGCTAAAATATAATTATGGTAATTTTATTTTTTAACGGAATTAATTTAATGAAATATTTATTTGTCCGGAACAAATTAAAATTAACGATTATGTGAATTAATTGGATTAATTCTAATTGTTGGATTATTTTTTGTTGATTAGATCAATATTTAGATTAATCACTATTACCATTTATTTAATGTGATTGTTGCATTAATTTTGAATGGGGATGTAGTTCATGGACCCAATTTTGAATTGTTTGTTTTGTTCGATTGGGATGTAAAAGCCATTTTGAGCCTGTTTATTTTACTAGAAAATTTGTATAGGATGCAATTTTTTAAATATAAAGTGTATATGTAATGACGAAGACCGGAGGAATATCCGCTCGAGAAGACAAAGATTCAAGACCGAAGACATGTAATTAGATTACGATGTTTTTGTTCTAGGAACGGTCCATGAACTGCATGTTGTTAGTTTTAGGTTGTGTATGTTTTCATATTGTATGACAAACAAACAAACCGACAAACCGCGCTTATAAATGGATTAATGCGCAAAGTGTAACATATAATCGCGTTAATACTCCCACTTATAAACACTAAGTTAGAAAGGTTACGAGGTTTCCTACCCTCCATCAAACTCATGAAAAATTGAAATCTAAACCGGAATATTATTCTTCTGAGTATGTCGGGGTAATATTTTGGGGAATATTGATAAATTCCTAGAGTGCATTAGATGCCTTTAGTTGTGACAAATCAAACCCCTAGAAACCGTATGGGTTGCCGAGTAAGATTCAATTGACTAATAGGAGTTGACGTTTTAAACTTAGATAGTTAAGCAAGCCATAGAAACTGAATGGGTTGAGGACAAGTGAACTAGGGGTAAAAGAAGATCGAATCATCCATTAGATGGGTTGGTGTTAGATACCACTTTATAAAGAAAGATAGAATAGAAACTGTATGGGTTGTCCAGTATTAAACTTTGTAAAGAACTCGATCACCACTATGAAGTCAACTGTGACTTCCGGATTTCACATGGGAGTGTGCAAATGCCAATAAAATAGTTGGAGCCGAGTTATGAATAAAGAAAGTCCTTCAATTCTTTGCTCGGATCATAATTAAACAATCACTAACAAATCTTAAATTATTCTCTGCAGTTAACAAAACTCTCAATATGACAATGAACCCACTCATTATACTACTTGAAAAGAACGTCCTGACTGGTCCAAACTATGTGGACTGGCTTCGGAACTTGAGGATTGTCCTCACTATGAAAATGCTGGGATATGTCTTAGAGGCGTACATCCCAGTGGCTCCTGCAAGAACCCGAGCCAATCAGGAAGATGTCAATGCCAATGAGAAATGGGTGAAAGACGACGTAAGAGTGCGCGGGTACATGCTAGGCTCAATGACTAATGAGCTTCAACGTGCCCATGAAAAGATGACGTCTTCATGAGCCAGCTTAGTGCACCTGGCTGAGCTCTGTGGAGAGCATAGTCGAACTGCTAGATATGAGATATCAAAGAAATTATTCGGCACCAGGATGAAGGAAGGAGAGAGGGTTAGGGACCATGTCCTCAAGATGATCTCGATGATTGAGAGATTGGAAGCTCTTGATTTTTAGATGCATGCATCTCTCCAAACTGGTCTTATCCTGCAGTCACTTCCTCACTCCTTTCCCAATTTGTCATGAACTACAACTGCAATGAGATTGCATGTAACTTAGCTGGGATAATGAACAAACTGACGACTGCCCAGTCTCAGATGAAGACAAAAGGAAAGGAAGCTGCACTTGTGATTTATTCTGGGACTTGGAAGTCCAAGAATAAGAAGAAAAAAACAAAAAATAGTTAGGTCCAATGGCCAAGATCGATAAGGGAAAGGACAAGGCCTCAATAGTCAAAAGAGCAAGGGGGCCAAGAAAACGAATGTATGCCTCAACTATGGTGATCTAGGCCACTGGAAGAGGTACTGTCCAAATCTTGACCGTAATGCACCTTCAGGTACGGAACTACTGGTTTTGGAAACAAATTGTTCCGTAACTGTATATTCTACTTCTTGGATACTTGATTCTGGTGCGAGTTCTCATATTTGTACAACGAATCAGGATCTGGAACAAAGTAGGAAGCTGGATTCAGGGGAGGTGATGGCACCATAGGAAGTGGACATAGTGTCAAGGCTTCTGATATTGGATCCCTTATGTTGAATTTAGAATCTGGTTTTATTCTTACTTTAGATTATGTACTTGTTTTGCCCAAGGGTCACAAGAACATTGTATCAATTCCGGTCATGGACCGAAAGGGATTTCACTTCTTTATTGGAGATGGATCCTGTCGTATTTATTTCCGAAATAAATTGGTTGTTACTGCTACATTATTAAATGGTTTATACCATTTGAATCTAAAGAATAAAACAACTGTGAACACTATACCTAGGAAGCGTGGTAGGGATGAAACAAAACCAAGCACTTAAGTGGCATCTTAGACTTGGTCATATTGGTCAGACCAAGGTTCATAAAATGGAGAAAGATGGGATTACGGGTCCATTGGGATCAGATCCCTATCCAACTTGTGAATCTTGCCTTCAAAGCAAAATGACTAAGTTACCCTTAGTAGGGACTTTTGAAAGAGCTGCTGAAAAACTTAGATTGATCCATACCGACGTCTGTGGTCATTTGAAGTGGCACGAGATGGCTTTCAGTATTTTATTACATTCACAGATGACCATACTAGGTATGGGTTCGTGTACTTAATGAAACATAAGTCTGAAGCTTTTGATAAATTCAAGGAATTTAAAGCCCTAGTTGAAAATCAAACAAGTAACCGTGTTAAGACTTTTCGGTCAGACTGATGTGGTGAGTACATGAGTACCGAGTTTGATGAGTTCTTAAAATAACTAGGAATAGTACTCCACAATTAAATGGTGTATCAGAAAGAAGGAACCAAACCTTGTTGTACATGGTTCGCTCCATGCTTAACTATACCGATCTACCGATTTATCTGTGGGGACACACGCTCCTTACTGCTGCACATATCTTGAACATAAGTCCTTCCAAATCTGTTCCTAAGACTCCACATGAGATGTGGAGAGGTAGGAAACCAAGTCTTAATCACATTAGGATTTTGGGGATGCCCTGCTTATGTCAAGAAGACTAAAGTAGAGAAATTAGAAGCTAGGTCTGTGAAAGGTCGTTTTATAGGATATCCAGGGGATTCCATATGATATCTATTCTACATGCACGAAGACCATAGGATCATCGTTGCTATACAAGCACACTTCCTGGAAGATCGGTTTATTCAAGAAGGAGGCACAGGTAGAAATATTTCTTTGAAAGAAATAAAAGAAACACCAAAAGAGACACATGTGCAAGATATTAGAACCGAATCTTCTGAAATACAAACACAACCTCGCAAGTCTAGTAGAATTTCTCAATTACCTGAGACGTATGGCTATCTGCATCAAGAGGAACTGGGTGTCCATGAGATGACAGAAAATAGTCAAGAGAATGATCCTTCTATATACGATCAAGCGATGGTAGATGTTGACTCCGCCAAATGGCAAGAAGTTATGGAAGCTGAGATAGACTCAATGCATGCTAATCAGGCCTGGACTTTAGTAGATCGTCCTAAAGGCATAGCGCCTATTCGAAACAAATGGATCTATAAAATAAAGACTGATGGAGATGGCAAGGTTGATACCTATAAATCCAGGCTTGTGGCAAAGGGTTATTCCTAAAGAGAAGGAATCAATTACTTCGAGACCTTCTCGCCTGTAGCCATGATTAAGTCTATTCGCATGATGCTTGCCATAGCAGCCCACTTAGAATATGAAATATGGCAAATTGATGTTAAAACGGCATTCCTAAAAGGGATTCATATCTCAAACCAACATTCATAAAGCATGCAAACTTCAGCGTGCCATTTATGGACTGAAGCAAGCTCCGCGGAGTAGGAATCTTCATTTTAATGAGACAGTCAAAGAGTTTGATTTTATCCAAAATGAAGAGGAGCCCTGTATTTACAAGAAGGTTAGTGGGAGAAAAATTGCGTTCTTAATACTATATGTAGATGACATTATACTTATAGAAAACAACATAGAAATGCTCAGTTCTGTGAAAGCTTGGTTTTCTAAAGAGTTCTCAATGAAAGAATTGGGAGAAGCTACCTATATTCTGGGTATTCGCCTCTACCGGGATAGAGCAAAAGGAATATTAGGTCTTTCCCAAGCCCTCTATATAGAAAAGATCTTGAAGCGATTTAGGATGGAAGATTCTAAAAGAGGGTTTCTCCCTATGAAACATGGTGCAGAACTTTCCTTAGAGATGTGTCCTCAAAATGAGGAAGACAAAAAGGAAATGATCAAGATACCATATGCTTTGGCAGTAGGTTTCAGTCAAATTCAGGGCAGGAATATTGGACTGCTATGAAGAACATTCTTAAGTACCTAAGGAGGACTAAAGACTTGGTTCTTTCATACGGCGGTGGAGAACTTAGAGTGATGGGTTATACAGACTCATATTTTTTTGGGGACATGGATGCTCAGATGTCCACATCAGGGTATATCATTACTCTGAATGGTGGGGCAGTTTCTTGGAGAAGTGCTAGGCAAAGTTCGACCGCTATCTCTACACATCAAGCTGAATATCAGGCAGCCACGGAGGCTGCTAAAGAAGCTTTTTGGATTAAGAAGTTCACTGAGGAACTTCAAGTGGTTCCTAATGCGGAGAAGCCCGTGACGCTGTTTTGTGACAACGACGGAGCTGTAGCACAGGCTAAGAAGCCTAGGGCTCACCACAACACCAAACATATTGATAGAAAATACCATTTTGTTAGAGAAATGGTTCAAGAGGGGAATGTTATACTGCAGAGAGTAGACACAACAAATAACGTTGTTGGTCCGCTTACCAAGCCACTATCTCATAAGGTCTTGGAGAGATATCTGGAGAGTATGGGAATTAGATACCGTAGTTTGTGGCATTGAGTGCAAGTGGGAGATTGTTAGGAATATGTCCTCGAATGCCACTCAGATGATGAGAGAGTGAGAGCATTGTATTGTTATTATGAATATTAAATAAGGCATTTATTATTTCTATATTATTGTATATCACAGGCATTGTGATTTGATTTATAAAATAATAGTCCTTGCATTTGAGATCAAACATTCCACTCCTTATGAAGATAAGGAGATAGGCACTGGAAGTGTTCTGGGTTGCCCCAGAACATGTGGGGGGAAGTTGTCTTGACAGCCAACTACATACTGAACAAGATTCCACGCAAAGGTAAGGATGTTACTCCTTATGATTTGTGGAAAGGTAGAAAACTATCTTACAATTATCTCAAGGTGTGGGGGTGTTTGGCGAAGGTTGAGGTGCCTCTACCTAAACAAGTTAGAATTGGTCCTAAAATGGTCGATTGTATCTTTATTGGGTATGCACAGAACAGTAGCGCTTATCGATTTGTTATCCACAAGTCAGAAGTACCTGATATGACTGTGGGAACACCAATTGAATCAAGGAATGATATATTCTTTGAAAACATATATCCTTGTAAGGACAATGATAAAGTTGAGAATAATTCTAGCAATAGAGTTGAAGATGAAGCAACAAGTTCAAAATATGTGGATGTAGATCCAAAGTCACGTAAGCGATCGAGATCTAAACTGGAAGATGTAGAACTAAGATGTCGTAGTAGGGTTAGGACACCAAAGATATTTGGTCCTAACTACATAGCCTTCATGTTGGATGAAGTACCAACATCAATCAAAGTAGCTTATGCTAGACCAGACGGGTTGCTCTGGAAAGAAGTTGTTCAGAGTGAAATTGACTCAATTTTACAAAACCAAACTTAGGTTTTGGTTTATTTTCTTGAAGGTTGTAAGCTCTTAGGATCCAAATGGATACTTAAAAGAAAGTACAAGGCTGATAGGTCAATTGATAAGTATAAAGCTCATTTAGTAGTGAAAGGTTTCAAGCAGGAGGAAGGGTATGATTTTTCGTTACCTATTCACATGTAACGAGAATTACATCTATTCGAGTGCTTCTTGCTATTGCTGCTTTGAACGATCTTGAGATTCATCAAATGGATGTTAAGACTACTTTTCTGAATGGTGATCTGGATGAAGTGGTCTATATGGAACAACTTGAAGGATTTGTAGTACCTGGACAAGAAAAAAAGGTTTGCAAACTGGTTAAGTCTCTATATGGATTGAACAAGCTCCACTATAGTGACACTTGAAATTTGCTAATATAATGTTATCAAATGGTTTTAAAATAAACGAGTGTGATAAATGTGTTTATATTAAGAACACTAATAACGGCTATATTATTGTCTTTATATAGATGACATGTTAATCATGGGTAGCAATATACAAGTGATTACTGACACTAAGAACATGTCAAAAATAAATTTTGACATGAAAGACATAGGGCTAGCCGATGTGATTCTTGGAATGAAAGTTTTGAGAAAATCTGATGGAATCATCTTGACACAATCTCACTATGCCGAGAAAGTTCTCAAGAAGTTTAATGTTGTTGATAGCTTGCCGGCTAAGACCCCAATAGAGTTAAATATTCACTTGAACAAAAATCGAGGGGAGCCCGTTGCACATGAAGAATATGCACGAGTCATTGGGTGTTTAATGTATCTTACAAATTGCACTCGACCTGACTTAGCTTGCGCTGTGAACAAATTAAGTCGTTACACGAGCAATCTAAGCAAAGAGCATTAGAAAGCTCTTGTTAGAGTTTTGAGGTACTTAAAGTATACTCAAAACCTTGGGTTACACTATTCGAGATATCCCCCGGTACTTGAAGGATAATGTGATGCGAATTGGATACCCGATACGAAAAGTTCATTTTCTACAAGTGGTTACGTCTTTACCATTGGGGGTGGAAATGTCTCGTGGAAGTCCACGAAACAAACGTATATAGCCCGATCCACCATGGAATCGAAATTCATAGCTTTGGACAAAGCCGGTGAAGAAGCCGAGTGACTCAGAAACTTTCAAGAAGATATTCCATGTTGGTCAAAGCCAGTGCCTGCAGTGATGATACACTGTGATAGCCAAGCTGCTATTAGTAGGGCGAGAAGTAACATGTATAATGGAAAGTCTCGATATATTCATCGACGCCATAATACCTTGAGACATTTGATCAAATGTGAGATTATCTCTATTGACTATGTGAGGTCATTGGATAATCTAGCAGATCCGCTAACCAAAGGGTTAAACCGTGATCAAATGAATAAATTGCTAGAGGGAATGGGTTTAAAATCCACAAATTGAGAATTTTCATAGTGGTAACCCAACCAAGATGACTGGAGATCCCAAGAACTTGGTTCAATGGGAAAACTAAGCTATGAGAGTTCGTGTGAAACACTCATCTAAGTTTATTCCCTATAGAGCAATTGAGTGTTGAAAGCTTGCCTAGTGGTGAGGTTAAGTCTATGACTTTTAATGATTCCTAAAGACCTCAAGGAGGTTGAGTATGGAAAGATACTCGGTAAAGAATCACCTATATAAGTGAGAAGTGGAGGCCCTTCATGACATACACTTATGAATCCAAAGAGGTGTTCAAGGCCCGCAAAGGACACAAAACGTGAGAACATACGAGGTTGAGGTGTTCAAGTGTTAGCACCATTGTCTCGGTGCACGTCGTGGGGGAATAGTTCAAAGAATCATGCCACTAATCCTCCTGTGTACCCGATGGTATTAACTATGGAAGGTTCAAATCCACGAACTACCTATCCTTATACTTTAACGCCTCTTGAGGATTGAGCTTGTGTTTGTACATTGCATTTGGGTTATTTTCACTCATGTGGGGATTGTTGGAATCGTTAATAATTTTAATTTTATTTTGTAAAATTAAATATCATATGATCGATCTAGGTTATGAGTAGATGATCATGGTATATTCACTTTCTCTAAATCGATTCTCGGTGAGTGAGAAATAGTGAATTAAAGTTTGTCACTTAATTGTGAGTAAATGAGGGATGGCTATCCCACATTGAATAATGAGCTATCATTGTTCAAGTATATAACGAGTTACCATTATTCATGCAATAATTAATGGCACATGTGTATGGGCTTAAAGCCCACGCGTGCGCCGCCGCCGCCGCCCGCCTGCCTCGCCTCGGCCGCGACCTGCGAGCTGCGAGCCATGTGCTGTGGACCTTGGGCCTTCGCCTTGATCTTGATCTAGGATCTTGGCAATTGTTCTTTGGGCCTGGTCTTTTGGACTAGCTCGACAATGTTGTTGGGCTCGTGTGTGCACATAAGGATGTCCAGGTGCATCCCTCGAGCAGTTAAGGAGCTGAATGCAGTCCAGGTGCGTCCTGACTCTTCAAATTCAGTCCAAATACGGAAGTAACCTCCCAGGTGTGATGATGAGGAGTAAATGGACGATTTGAATTCTGTGACTCCTGTCTGTTGAATTTAGAAACTCCAGTGTTCAATGCAGGCATGAATGCCTGCATTATGACAGCCATTAGTGCCGTGTATAAACCCCCTGTAGGTGTGAGATGGCTTATAAATAGGCATGCATCCCTTTGCATCAGGACATACAATTTTCGAAAATACTCCAGCATACAACAAACACAAAGTTTTCTCTGCATACAGCATACAGTTCTTAATTCATAGTAAAAGCTTCGTCCTCATCTCGTCCAGTTCGTCGGAGCTCGTGGGTGTGTGGTGCTATTACCTCCGAGATGTTGCCATTTTATCTTTGGAGACGATACGTCAGAACCGAGAGTACTACCGGGGCGTATTTCGTCTTGCGGATATGGGATTCCTCGACTCGGCTATAGCTTACGGTTTTGTGTCTTTTTATTTCTTTTTTATTTGGTATTTCAATTCAGTTTTTAAAACTGTAATTTATATTTCGTGTATTTCTGTTTCGTCTCGAGTTGTAATCCAGATTCAAGTTGTATTCCATTTTTTTTTAGTTGTAATTTAGTTTCGCCCGGCAAGTTTTTCCCGAATAACTTTCAAACACTTGTAAATCCAGACAAAATCAACGAGTCTATAGGGTAAAATCCTAGTAGCAGAGTGTTGCTGCCATTGTTCCCCATCCATGAGCAGGAAATTCGAAGAATGAGTGGGATTGGATGACAGGGAGAAGGGGTGAGAAAGAAAACTACAATGTAAAGGGTAAAACAGGGATTAACATTGATACTCTCTTTGTCCACAAAAAGTAGTCTTATTTTTTTTCGGCCTTTCATAAAAAGTGTGGTTTTTCCATAAATAAAAATGACTACAATTAAATTATTACTATTTCTCCATTCAAAAATACATATCTCCTCCACTTTCTCCATTAAAAATTATATTTCTTCTATATCTTCTTAAAACTTATACCACTCCCTCTAAATCACACTTTTTATGAACTAAGGGAGTAGAAAATAAGATATTATAGTTAGTGGTACAAAACAGAAAAAATAATATATTTAGTAGGAAAAATCTTTACTTGAATTAGTGGACAAAACTTGGATTTTACTTGTATTTATTGAACGTATTCCCATAAATAAACAATAATACGAATAAAAACTATATGTGTACATATTCAGTTCGGATCTTACCGACGAACAAAACTTTTTCCAACAAGTATTTTACCAATTGAAAAATTCATCCGTTTTGAGTATCCCTTGTAAACTTGTTTGCCATCAAATTTTTCCATCCGTAAAATTATTTTTTATGTCATGTTCGAGTTGGTATATGCCACAACATACGCACGATGTAAGATACAAATCAGTTATAGTTACTAGTATAATCATAATTGGTGTATAGCATAATTACAATTGATGTATGACATAATTACAGTAAAAAAATGGATGCATGATGAATCACAACTGGTATATCACATAATCACGTTAAAAATACAACATAATCAAAACTGATATATCATACAAAGTATATCATATTTTACAGTATAATTTTCCTTTATGTAAATGAATTTGATACTTGACTAGTAAAATATATTTATATGATAAGTCTTTATGACAAATAAATCACTTAGTTATACATAAAGTCAACGTGAAGGAAAAATAATTAAGACAAGAAGTAGGGTAAAAGATGTTGTATTTTTATTAATGATACCCCGATATATATATATAGGGAGAGATTACATTGTAGTAGGCCTAATCCTACCCTAACTAGAAAAGCCCATAACTTGCAGACTAAGACACACAAAGTATTATTCCTTTAACACTCTCTTGTGCCTAGTCTATTAGTGCATGTCATGTTACCTCGATAAAACATCGTTAAGCAAAAATCCAGTGGGAAAAATATTTTGATCGTAGGGAAAAGAGTACATCATCTAGACAGATCATGTTTAGACTTCGCTCATTGAGTCTATCCTTTCATATGATCGTTACATTAGTCATAGCGCCACTGAGGTAATCATTCCATCGATCCCTAAAATCGATACATCTGGTTATCTCGTTAAAAACCTTTTTAAGTGAATCCTTGAAAGGAAAAAAGTATAATGTATGGTGTGGATGTAAGACTCCCCTCAAATCTACATATCCTTTTGATTTGTACATCAATCAAGTAGTTGTTGTCTCATTTCAAACTTTGCCAATTAACAAAACCCCAATGGGAGAAAATGAACCTTGGTCAAAGAAAAGAGTACAGCGCATGTAATTAAGTTTCTTTATAAATCACCATTTCCTTGTGATCTTTATATCAATCTCGGAAGTTGGTAAAATCTAGAGCTTCCTCCTAATGCTTATATTCATATATCATTGCTTCGTTAAAAATCTTGCCAAGTAACAAAACCCAGCGTAAAAAATAAATCTTGGTTTAAGGAAAAGAGCGCAACCTATATGAGTATATTCCTATATACACATATTTCCCATTATGATCCTTCCATCGATCAAGGGATTTACAAGTTACATTATGTTCATAATTGTAAATATGCTCATCAGTGGTAGTACTTAACCGTTAGTTCCGCACATGTGTATAATGATCGTTCTTAATTATGTACACTCATAGACTGATTCGTTCAAAGCAATAATCTTGCCATGATTCGAGCAGGTATCCAAGAGGGTTTGCTTAGTCAATTTCCAAAACATCAGCACATCATACCAATACATTCTTTGTGGTAGTTGCCTCAGCTGTAACACCCCAAGATATTCAAGGTATATTACAGTGTTGTGGACCCCTACATGGGACCCACCAGGATAGACACGAATTACTACAGTAAAATCACACATCATCCAGATGAAAATCAATTAACACGCCCGGTACAACTGGCGGAATAATCAACATCGACAACCATAAATAACTTCAATGAATACAAATCACAATCCGAAGAGAAAAGCCTAAGTACTCGTGAGTACAAGCTATAAGTTTATAAAGTAGACAACAACCATATTGAAGGGAACAACGGAAATAAAAGGACTCAAATGCACATGTCAACGACCCTAGCCAGCATCCTCGTACTGTCTCAGCGCCCGCTCGTCCAGTTGATCATAACCTGAAATCCATAACAAGAATTTCCCCACAACAGGTCCCCAGAGGGGTTAGCATTTACGCTGGTACAAGTAATCAAGGCAAACCATTCGTTTACACATTTCATAGTACAATGCACCAAATTCATTTCAAAACCAAAAACCAGACATGTCTTTTCCGGAAACAAACAGTCAATCAATTTGCCTAGGACCGGGGTGAAGCCACTGGTCCCACTCGAGGCCTCTAAGGACCCACCTGAGCTGGCCATATCATAAAACAAATCACACACAGGCATTGCCTAGGACCGGGGTGAAGCCACTGATCCCACTCGAGGCCTCTAAGGACCCTCCCGAGCTGGCTAGCGAAACAAACTCGTGAATCCAGAGTGAAGTCATTGATTCCCTCGAGGCCCCGTCGGACCCTCCGGAGGTGAGCAAAGCACACACAATATACATTACCATTTCATGTTAAGCATAAAGGTTTCCAAAAATACTTGCCTTGAACAATTGACGACGCAACGAACGGAAAGGAAAATCACCCACAAATGCTAGGAACCAACGGAACCGAACCTAACGATTCGAAGAATACAATCACAACCATTTCCAAACAAATACCGAAAAGGAATACACCCGAAAACCCGCCTACGGTTCATGTATATTCGTACGAGAACAACAACGAGGGTGGACCACAACCAAACCCTCTTCATTACGAAAATACTACGAAATATACCATGAATCAGTGGGAAAACCAAGAATACCAACAAGATTAATCATATTCATCATGAATTAATCAACAACACTGGAAGAATCTAACAATAAAATCGAGAACCCCCAATTTACCCAGAAATAAGGTTCTTAGAAGAGTTACCTTGATTCGGACGGAGGAAGACGATTACGATGAGGATAAACTACACTAGGAACACAATACTTGATTCCCCAAGGATTTCCACGGGCAAAACTTGAAGAATCGCTCAAAACCTCACTTGGATCGCAGCTCTCGGCCGGAGGAGGAGAAATGAAGGAAATGCCGAAATGAAGGTCAACCCCCGGTTTATAAAACCTGGGCTTTCGTTACGTAGGTTACATGAGCTGGTTAACGTATGTAATGCTCATTACGTACGTTAACACTCAAGTATTAGCGTACGTAATGGCTGGGCAGAACAGTCTGCCCCAAAACACTGAGGTCGCTAGTGTACGCTACAACAGACGGCTAGTGGCTTACGTACGTAACATCAACGCCTTTACGTATGTAAGGGTCTGGGCAAAACTGGGCAGACTCACTGTCCAACAACGCTGGGTTCGATAGCGTACGCTAAATTACGTACGTAACAGAAAGAGTTAACGTACGTAATGGTTCAGACAGAACAATTTGTCCAATCTGCTGAAGGCCATAACGTATGTTAGCGATGAGCTATAGTGTACGTTATGAAGGTGCCGATAGCGCACTCAAGAAAGCATGCATAACGCACGTTATGCATGCAGTAGTTTAACAATGCTGAACGAAGTTAGCTGCATCGGGCGGTCCAAAAATGAGACGCAACACAAGGACAGATTCCAACACGTAGATATGAAATATTCATAACGACGAAGCTGAAGTTTGCAAGAGAATACAATTCCTACTACCGAGGAATTCGAGAAACAATAAGGAAAGTAAAATTCCCTAAACTTATAGGAAATTACAAAACGGCCCAAACGTCCAAAAATCACGATACGACGTCGGATCAATAAACCAAAACTCAAAAACCGAACAACTCAACCATACGAACTCGTGCAACCAAAGAAATTACAAAATCGAACAGGTTCTATGAGAGTCGAACGTCCATACAACAATACATGACATAAGACGGAATAATATCAAAACACCTCCGAAACTCATCCAAATGGAGAAACTCCAAGAATAAAATAGATTCAAAATGTCGAAAAAGTTACAAGCGAGTTTCTAAAAACAAAAATACACCAAAAATGAGAATATCGGGAAAGAATTGCGGATATTACATTCTACCCCTCTAAAAATAAATTTCGTCCCGAAAACTCGGGGTACCTAGCACGCATGCTATCTTCGGTTCCCCAAGTTGCCTCCTCGACACCATGCCTCGACCACCGCACTTTGAACAAAGGAATGGTCTTATGCCTCAGTCGCTTCTCACGATGCTCCAAAATCTTCAAGGGACGCTCCTCGAAAGTAATATCCTCGGTAATATCGATCTCACCATAGTCGATGACATGACTAGGATCCGGAACATATTTCCTCAGCTGGGAAATATGGAAAACGCTATGAACGTGAATCAAGGCCGGAGGTAGTGCCAAACGGTATGCCAATTCACCGACTCACTCGAGAATCTCAAAGGTCCAATAAATCTCGGACTCAACTTTCCCTTCTTCCCGAAGCAGAAAACTCCCCTCGTCGGCGACACCTTTAACAAAACGTGGTCTCCCACCTCGAACTCCAAAGGTCGACGACGGACGTCGGCATATGACTTCTATCGACTCTAAGCGGTCAACATCCGTTCCCGAATCAATTCCACCTTTCGCCTCGTCTCTAAAGCGATATCCGGTTCGGTCCCAACCAAATCGGATGCCTCGTTCCAACAAATCGGCGATCGACATCGCCGCCCATAAAGAACCTCATACGATGCCATCCGAATCGACGCGTGCCAACTATTATTGTACGTGAATTCGATCAATGGCAAATGCTCCTCCCAGTCACTGCTCCAGTCGAGAGCACAAGCACGCAACATATCCTCGAATGTCTGGATAGTACGCTCCGACTGTCCATCTGACTGAGGATGAAAAGAGGTACTCAAACGCAAACGAGTACCCGACGCCTTATGCACTGACTGCCAAAAATGCGATACGAAACGGCTATCCCGATCCGAAATAATAGACTTTGGAGTACCGTGAAGCCTCACAATCTGCGCAATAAACACACGAGCCAACTTCTCCGGGCCCCAAGTGTCCTTGATTCCCAGAAAATGTGCCGACTTTGTCAGACGATCAACAATCACCCAAACCATATTCATGCCCAACCTCGATCTCGGCAAACTCGTGATGAAGTCCATCGAAATATCTTCCCATTTCCATTACGGAACGGGAAGCGACTGAAATAACCCGGCCGGCCGCTGATGCTTGATTTTACATGCTAACAAGTCAAACATCTCGCTACAAACTGTGCGACCTCTCCCCTCATATCATTCCACCAGAAATTCCGTCTCAGGTCCTTGTACATATTACTCGAACCAGGATGAACGGAGTAAGGCGTAGCATGGGCCTCACATAAAATATCCTGTCTCAATTCCGAGTCGTTTGGTACACACAGCCGACTCTGAAATCTCAGTACACCATCTTCATGAATCACAAACCCAGGAGACTTTCCCTTAAGAACATTCTCTCGGATTTGGATAATCACTGGATCCTCCAGCTGCTTCAGTTTAATTTCAGTTGCCCTATGGTTCCAGGCAACAAAATCTCAACACTCAACTCAATCAAATCCCGCTGAAGCTCAGATTGAGACATAAGGATCTCAAGCGTCCGCAACGCAACCGGTTTCCGACTCAAGGCGTTAGCCACGACGTTCGCCTTACCCGGATGATAAAGGATTTCGAGGTCATAATCCTTAATCAATTCTAATAACCTCCTCTGCCTCATATTCAACTCCCGCTAAGGAAATATGTATTTCAGACTCTTATGATCGGTAAAAATCTGACATGCAGAGCCAAAGACATAGTGACGCCAAATCTTGAGCGCAAAAACAACTGCCGCTAACTCCAAATCATGGGTAAAGTAGTTAAGCTCATACGGCCTCAACTGTCTCGACGCAAACGCAATAGTCTTGCCGTGTTGCATCAACACGCACCCAAGACCCTGACCCGAAGCATCGCTATAAACGGAAAAACCTTCGTTGCCACATGGCAATGCTAAAACCGGGGCGGAAGTCAAACGCCTCTTCAGCTCCTCAAAACTCGAATGTCTCTCATCATTCCAGAAGAACTTCTCGGACGTCTGGAGTAACTGTGTAAGTGGCCAATCTAGTTTCGAGAAACCCTCGACGAACCTATGGTAGTAGCCAGCCAAACCCAAGAAACTACGAACCTCCTTCACGTTCTTAGGTGGTGCCTAGTCCAACATTGCCTCAACCTTCTGTGGATCCACACGGACTCCCTCGGCTGAAATCACATGACCTGGAAACATCACTTCCTTCAGCCAGAACTCACATTTTGAGAACTTTGCATAGAGTAGCTCGGTCCTCAAAATGTTTAACACTACTCGCAGATGATGCGCGTGTTCCTCCTCGTTCCTCGAATAAATAAGGATATCGTCAATGAAGACGACGACATACTTATCCAAATACTCAATAAAGACCTTGTTCATCAACTACGTGAACACCGCCGGCGCATTAGTTAACCCGAAAGGCATAACTACAAACTCATAGTGTCCGTATCTCGTTTGAAAAGCTATTCTCGGAACATCGGACTCCTTCACCCGAAGTTGATAGTACCCCGATCTCAATTCAATCTTCGAGAATACTGCAGCTCCCTGCAACTGATCGAACAAGTCATCAATCCTCGACAGAGGATACTTGTTCTTGATGGTCACCTTGTTTAGCTCGCGATAGTCGATACACAAACACAGTGGACCATCCTTCTTCCGCACAAACAGGACCGGTATGCCCCAAGGCGAAGCGCTCTCGCTTCACCTTCAAGGCGTAGCACTAATAACTAGTAGACCCCTTTCGCAGAAGTCTCATCGCCTTCAAGGCGTTAATTACGAACTTCTGGTTTCTCTTTCGCCCCGCGAAAGAGTGCTCGGTGCCGTCCTCGGCTAGCATGGTGATGATCCTCGTGCGGTAGTTCATGATTTCACCATGCCACTCGAGCCAATCATCACCGAGAATCAAATTCTCACCCTCAATACCCACAGCAATAAGTTTAGAGAGCCAATCCCTCTCACAAATAAACACATAACAGTCTCGGACCTCTCGATCACCAACGATATATCACCGCTAGGAAGTTTAACGATGAAAGGCTCGCAAGGCGACAAACAGTCAAGACTCAAACGGCGTACACACTCCAGAGAGATGAATGAATGCGTAGCACCCGAATCAAAAAGCACACTGACAGGATGGGAATGGATGTGAACGGTACCTGTCGCCACAGTGGCCGCTGGATCATCGGCCCTCCTCATCTCATAGATATGCGGAGGGGCGGAGCCGACACTGGAAGCTCCCCCTCTAGCTGGCTGACCTCGACCTCTCCCTTGGCTGGCACTCGGTGGAGACTGCGGAGCAAACAAGCCCTGGTTTACACTCGGCTCCCTAGGTGCTGGAAAAGAAGCCTGAGCACCAAGAAGTTGTCCTACCCGCTCACAAAAGAAAGCCTTGTGTCCCGACTGACCACAAGTATGACAAGTCAAAGGCGGACGAGAACACTTTGGGATCCGATGGCCTGACTTGCCACAGTTAAAGCATTTGACATCCCGAATGGAGGCACTGGCAGTACCTCGATAGCCCCCAGAGAAACGATCCGAACCACCCCCAGGAATATTTGCAGACTGAGACCCTCCACCCTTGTGACCCGAGAAATTTCCGGTGGATTTCTGTTTCTTACTCTCCCGAACCGCCGCACTGGCCGTCACAGACATATCATAGGTAAGAGCTCGACTCTGATAATCCTTCAAGGTAGTGCAGACAAGCCCAGACATATAGTCCCGAATTGACAGTTTCACCCGTCTGGAAAAGTGAAAAATTTTGTCGCTCTCCTCAACAACTTGGGTCTTCACGTAGCCCAACTCCTTGTTGAAATCGGCAATAGCTTGAGAGATAGGAATATCCTGCGGTTGAGCATCATAGAAGGCATGGACTCGATCCTGTCTAACTGGCCAAGGGCAATACTCAGTATCTATCAAGTCCTTGAATTCCTCCCACGAAGCAACGTGATCCTTAGGCCCAACGGCCTCCCACCAATCAGTAGCGTCCCTAGTGAGAAAATACTGGGTAATAGGGACCTTGCGGTCCTCGGGACAGTTGGTGGCAACAAAGACCTTGGATATCTCCTTGATCCACCCCTCACAACCAATCGGGTCTGAGGATCCCGTAAACTGAGGAGGATGCATCTTGATGACATCCTGAAGCCAACGGTCAGCTCCGTCCCGAGCAGCATGGGCCGGATTCGGGTTCTGAACCGCCTGGGCTATCGCCGCCATTTGGTTCACCATTTGTTGCATAACAGCCGCAACACCAAGATCGGCGCCATCTTGAGAATAAGCATGGCTATGTAGGTCACCGGTGCTGCCGGCTCCCGAAGAATGCGACGTGGCCGCCCCACCAGCTGCCACGTCCCCGGCTGCGTCCACGACCACGACCACGGCCTCTTCCAGCATCCATACTGGTGTTAATAGGTAGCAAAAGCAACTCGATGATAAGTAAAAGAGGAAAAACATCCACAATTCAAGAAATGGAAATACGGTACGAGAAAACAAAGAGTCGAGTAAGAAAAACTTACGAGAATTGGAAGTACCGAGATGCTGGCAGCGGTATGATGATGTGCAAAACAAAACTCAACTTGACCCAAATAATCGACAAGCCTAGGTATCCATAACCTGTCTCTGATACCATTTTCTGTAACACTCCGAGATATTCAAGGTATATTACAGTGCCGTGGACCCCTACATGGGACCCACCAGGCTAAACACGAATTACTACAATAAAATCACACATCATCCAGATGAAAATCAATTAACACGCCCGGTACAACCGGCGGAATAATCAACATCGACAACCACAAATAACTTCAATGAATACAAATCACAATCCGAAGAGAAAAGCCTAAGTACTCGCGAGTACAAGCAATAAGTTTATAAAGTAGACAACAACCATATCGAAGGGAACAACGGAAATAAAAGGACTCAAATGCACATGTCAATGACCCTGGCCAGCATCCTCGTACTGTCCCAGTGCCCTCTAGTCCAGTTGATCATAACCTAAAATCCATAACAAGAATTTTCCCACAACGGGTCCCCAGAGGGGTTAGCATTTACGCTAGTACAAGTAATCAAGGGAAACTATTCGCTTACACATTTCATAGTACAATGCACCAAATTCATTTCAAAACCAAAAACCTGACATGTCTTTTCCGGAAACAAACAGTTAATCAATTTGCGTAGGACTAGGGTGAAGCCATTGGTCCCACTCGAGGCCTCTAGGGACCCTCCCGAGCTGGCCATATCATAAAACAACTCACGCACAGGCATCGCCTAGGACCGGGGTGAAGCCACTGATTCCACTCGAGGCCTCTAAGGACCCTCCCGAGCTGGCTAGCGAAACAAACTCGTGAATCCATAGTGAAGTCATAGATTTCCTCGAGGCCCCGTTGGACCCTCCCGAGGTGAGAAAAGCACACACAATATACATTACCATTTCATGTTAAGCATAAAGGTTTCCAAAAATACTTGCCTTGAACAATTGACGACGCAACGAATGGAAAGGAAAATCACCGACGAATGCTGGGAACCAACGGAACCGAACCTAATGATTCGAAGAATACAATCACAACCATTTCCAAACGAATATGGAAAAGGATCACACCCGAAAACCCGCCTACGGTTCATGTATATTCGTACGAGAACAACAACGGGGGCGGACCACAACCAAACCCTCTTGATTACGAAAATACTACGAAATATACCATGAATCCATAGAAAAACCAAGAATACCAACAAGATTAATCATATTTATCATGAATTAATCAACAACACGGGACGAATCTAATAATAAAATCGAAAACCCCCAATTTACCCAAAAATAGGGTTCTTATAAGATTTACCTTGATTCGGATGGAGGAAGATGATTACAATGAGGATAAACTACACTAGGAACACAATACTTGATTCCCCAAGGATTTCCATGGGCAAAACTTGAAGAATCGCTCAAAACCTCACTTGGATCGTAGCTCTCGATCGGAGGAAGAGAAATGAAGGAAATGCCAAAATGAAGGTCAACCCCCGGTTTATAAAACCTGGGCTTCCGTTACGTACGTTACATGAGCTGGTTAACGTACGTAATGCTTATTATGTACGTTAACACTCAAGTATTAGCGTACATAATGGCTGGGCAGAACAGTCTGCCCCAAAACGCTGAGGTCGCTAGCGTACGCTACAACAGACGGCTTGCATACGCTACAAGAGGCTTACGTACGTAACATCAACGCCTTTACGTACGTAAGGGTCTGGGCAAAACTGGGCAGACTCACTATCCAACAACACTGGTTTCGATAGCGTACGCTATGCCGGATAGTTTAGCGTACGCTACTATGGACTTTACGTGCATGTAAAGCGTGCGTGCGTAATGGCTCAGACGTAACAATCATCCCAATCTGCTGAAGGCCATAACGTACGTTAGCGATGAGCTATAACGACGTTATGAAGGTGCCGATAAGCGACGTAAGAAAGCATGCATAACGCACGTTATGCATGCGTGATTAACATCTTTGACGAAGTTAGCTGCATCGGGCAGTCTGAAAACTAGACGCAACACAAGGACAAATTCCAACGCGTAGATATGAAATATTCACAACGACGAAGCTGAAGGTTGCAGGAGAATACAATTTCGACTACCGAGGAATCCGAGAAACAACAAGGAAATTAAAATTCCCTAAACTTATAGGAAATTACAAAACAGCCCAAACGTCCAAAAATCACGATACGACATTGGATCAATAAACCGAAACTCACAACATGAACAACTCAACCATACGAACTCGTACAACCAAAGAAATTACAAAATCGAATGGGTTCTATGAGAATCGAACGTCCACGCAACAATACATGACATAAGACGGAATAATATCAAAACACCTCTGAAACTCGTCCAAATGGAGAAACTCCAAGAATAAAATAGATTCAAAATGTCGAAACGGTTACAAGCGAGTTGCTAAAAACGAAATTACACCAAAATTGAGAATATTGGGAAAAGAAAAAATGCAGATATTACATCGGCATCAATATTTACTTTAGCATTTGCCTTTTTGAAAGCAGCTTCCTTTGCCTACGTATAGTGAAAGAATAGTCCCAAGCCAATGATTTCTTTTAAGTATCAGAAGATATTCTCAATACCATTCCATAGATGTTGCGTCGATGCTGAACTAAATCTAGTCAGCGAATTAACTGAGGAGTGATAGCAGGTCATGTATATTGAGTCAAGTATAACAATGTGCTATTGCACCTAGGTAGGGAGTTTCAGCTCCCAAATTCCTTCGTTACTTTCTTTTAGATGAAATAGATCTTTCCTTTGCATCCAAACGTTCGACCTATCATGGGAGTGCTGGTCGGGTGTACCTTGTCTATGTTAAAGTGCTTGAGAATCTTCTAGACATAGGCAGACCGGTGGAATGAATTCCACAAACTTGATATTCTATGTCAATACCTCGACAGAACCGAGTTATCCCAAGATCTTTCATCTCAAACTCAGATTTCCAGTATTCGGTAGTTTCTCTTATTTCATCAGTAATACCGATTATGTTCATATCATCGACGTACATTATGATGATCATGAATCCAAAACTTATTTTCTTTATAAAGATGCGGGGACACAATTCGTCATTCATATATCCCTTCCCAATCAAGTGGTCACTTATACAGTTATACCACATCCTTAAGGATTGCTTCAAAACCATAAAGTTGCGCATTCATTCTAATTGTAAACGCACTACATGGTCTAAAGTCACTTGATTTGGATAATAAAATGCCATCGACACTTTCATATAAATATCCTTATCTAAATCCCCATAGAAACACGCAGTAAACACATCCATTAGCTGCATTTCCAGTTCCTCGAAAATTACTATGCTAATCAAATAACGGAACGTATACGTGGGAGTACATTTCCTCGTAATCAATTCCAGGATATTGTGAGAAGCATTACTTCGTGAACCTTGTACATTGGGATTCTATCACTAAGATTTATGACAAAGGCTTGATTATATCCTTCAGACTTTACACATAGTTAGGTGAGCACTACCTATACCAAATACCTGACTCTTTGTCAGAGAATCTAGTTCTACCTGGAATGTTTATTTTAAGCCAACCGACTTTATGTTGTTTTCATCCAACTGAGCAAGGTTCGACATCATCGTACTTTATGATTAATGACATGTTATCAAAGTGGGTGGTTGATGAGGCCATAGTCTCATAATTCCATCGAGATTCTTGATTTTCTGAATCATATCTTCAGGGCAGCCCCCTCGTCATGACTCATGGACATAATAAAATCAAGCATGATCTCATGAAATGAGTTCATTGATGGTTAACATGTAAATTTATGTCATACTCTACCTATTTCTTGGTTGAGTATTTAGTCGAACCATGTGGCTTCCACTTCTTTCTTTGTAGGGAGCCACAGCCTCACTACATCTCCAACAAGTGCGGTTGCATCACCCAATTCACTGGTGATTTGCCCCTTACAGGGGACTTCTGACCTTATAGGTACTTTTACAGCTGTAATATGAGATCTTGTTACTTCAACGGTATCAATAAATGCATCAGGCATCGAATCTGCTATATCCTGAAGATCGAGTTTTCTTTATGCTTTACGGTAACATTCTGAAGTTCATGGATCATAATGAGACAAAGTGGGGACACACCACGATAATTCATGTCGTTCCCTAAGAGATTATATTTCCTCTCCTCCCCCTAAAGATGGAAAGCTTGTCTCATTAAAGTGATAATCCGCGAACCGTGCGGTAAACAGATCACCTGTGAAGGTTTTAAATGTTGGGTTTCTATGCATCGAATACATCAAAAAAGAGTAAAACGCAGCGGAAGAAATAATAAAAAAAAACAATTTAAGATCTTATGCAGTAATTCAATTGTTTGATTAAAGGGTTCATCGAATTACTTAATCCGACAAACAAATCTAAATCCGGACTAGAAGCAGATGAATATCTCCTTCCTCTCTGGGTGATCCACACACGAACAATTCCACAAGCCGGATTGCTAGATCCTTACGAATAATATTGATAAATAGTACAACACAAATTCCTTACTAGAAGGATTGTACTATCGATCAAGATCAACTAAGGGAAGAAGATTAGATGTCCGACGTCGTTCTCTTACTGTAAGAGGAAGAGGTCAATTTTTCTTTCTTTCTTGCGGGGGAGGATTTTTTCCCTTTTTTCTTGTTGACAACTCTTGTCCAAGACCTTATATTTATACTAAGTAAACTCTAGATTCAAGAATCTAGTATTTGCTTAGTTACCCCTCATCTTATTAAATAATACAATATATATATAATATCCAATATTATATATATTACTTATTATTTAATCTCCTTATAAAAATAATATCCAATATTATATTTATTATTCTCAATTGATATTTACTCCTACTTATCCATAATTGTCGTACGTGCGACCCAAAGGCTTATATTATGTTGGCAATTATTTAATACCTTATTAAATAATAAATCATAAGTGGCCTCTAGCAAGACATTATGATTACCCAAATAATACAAGTTAATAGTCCATGAAACCTTTTAACGTGTCAAATCCCTTTGTCGCGCGATATCATATTTGAACTAAGTCATGCAGTCTGTCATACGTATTTATGTTCAAATGCTTTCTCGATCTTAAATAGACTGATTGAATCGAATGACTCTTCATTTGAGCATGGCCATGCATTTCCTTCAGTCCTACTTATCGAGGGGCCCAGTAGATATCTCTCTCTCACTAAAGAGAGGGACAAATCTCCATCTTGATTATTCATCGCCCTCTACATGACTCCCACTAATCCCGATCGCTAACCTTTATGATCACCATATTTCAGATGACGTTGGATTACGTCAAGGCATACCAGTTATCATGTTGGACTCTACGATAATCTCAGGTTCAAGGATTTATTGACATACTGTTATATTGAGATTCACTTATGACATTTCCATGCAGTGATCTCAATGTGGGTCTGTCCAGTATTAGTTCTCCAACCAATACCCATAAGATTGATCCATACCATACGCATAATCATTCGATGATTATCAATCAAACTTATATTAGTATATTAGTCACTTGAGTCTCTACTCAACGCGATTGTACAAGGGACATTTGAATAATCTTATTATTGTGAATAACTATTATTCGATTATTATAATATTAAAACATGCACACATTATAATAATCAACGAGAAAGAAATGATATCAAATAACTTTGTTTAAATGTGACAATTATAAATCTAGGCACATCGAATGTCCTAGGGCACTATTCCCAACAATCTCCCACTTGCACTGGGACCATTCATTCATGACTTTTAGTCCTATCGCTCTAGCATGCTCAACATGCTTTCCCTGTGAGAGAGGCTTGGTAAGTGGATCTGCAACATTCTCCCGTTGCTACATTGCATATTGTAATATCTCCTCGTCTGACGATCTCTCTGACTAGGTGATATTTTCTGAGTATATGTTTGGAATTATGATGGGACCTTAGCTCTTTAGCTTGTGCAATAGCACCATTATTGTCACAACAAAGTCTTATGGGACCCTGGATGGTCGGCACCACTCCTAGTTCGGTAACGAACTTCTTGATCCATATGGCTTCCTTAGCTGCATCCGATGCTGTCAGGTACTCAGCTTCTGTAATAGAATCAGCAACCGTGCTTGGCTTGGAACTCTTCCAACTCACAGCACCTCCACTCAATACAAACACATAACCAGTTTGCGATTTAAAATCATCTCTGTCGGTTCCGAAACTTGCATCGGTGTAACCTATTACAGCCAGCTCGTTTCCCACCCCTCCATAAACTAGGAAATCATTTTTAGTTCTTCTCAAGTACTTTAGGATGGTTTTCACTGCTGTCCAGTGACTTTCACCTGGATTCGATTGGTATCAACTTGTCATGCTAAGGGCAAACGATACATCTGGTCGAGTACAAATCATGGCATACATGATCGATCCAATGGCCGAAGCATTTGGTATCTTGCTCATGTGGGCTCGCTCATCAGGAGTCGAATGACTCTGAGTCCCACTCAGATGAATGCCATGTGACATTGGCAAGAGTCCTCTCTTGGAGTCTTGCATATTAAACCTCTTCAATATTTTATTAATGTAGGTACATTGACTCGGACCAATCAATCTATTTGATCTATTTCTATAGATCTTTATCCCAAGAATGTAAGCAGCTTCTCCTAAGTCTTTCATTGAGAAACAACTTCCCAACCAAGTCTTGACTGTCTGCAAGGTGGGAATGTCATTTCCAATGAGTAATATGTCATCTACATATAAGACTAAGAAAACAACTATTCTCCCACTAACCTTCTTGTACACACATGGTTCATCTTCATTTTAAATGAACCCAAACTCTTTGACAGTTTCATAAAAATAAAGATTCCAGCTCCGAGAAGCCTGCTTCAACCCATAAATGGATCTTTGAAGCTTGCGAACCTTTTTAGACTTTATGGATGAAGAAAACCTTCAGGTTGTGTCATGTACACATCCTAGAGTAAGTTTCCATTAAGGAATGCTGTTTTGACATCCATTTGCCATATTTCATAATCATAGTATGTGGCAATGGCAAATAAAATTCTAATTGATTTAAGCATGACTACTGGCGAAAGGGTCTCATCATAGTACCATGAATATGTCTATAACCTTTTGCCACTAGTATAGCTTTATAGGCTTGCAGATTATCATCCATGTCTTTCTTCTTTTTATAGACCCATTTGTACCCAATGGTTTTAACACCCTCGGGTGGATCTATCAAGTTCCAAACTTGATTTTCATACATGGACTGCATCTCTGACTTCATGGCTTCTAGCCATTCCTCGGACTCTGGTCCTGAAGCAGCTTCTGTATAGCTACTAGGATCATCATCTATGAGCGATGCGTCATCATCCTCTGTTACGAGATAACCATATCTCTTAGGTTCATGTCGCATCCTATCAGATCTGCGAGTGACTTGTGTGCTTTGAACAGGCTCTTCAACTGATTGTTGAGCCTGATCAATTTCCATCGATGAAGCTCTTCTTGTGGTTCTCGAGTTTCCTCGAGAATTACTCTTCTCCCACTATCTCTTTTGGAAATAAAATCCCTTTCTAAGAAAATATCCTTTCGAGCAACAAACACTTTGTTCTCAGCGGGCTTATAAAAGTAATATCTTTTAGTTTCCTTAGGATACTCCACAAATAAACATCTTTCAGATTTGGCTGCCAGTTTGTCAAACACTTGGCATCTTACGAACGCTTCGCAACCCCAGATCTTTAGAAAAGACAATTTTGGTCTCTTACCAGTCCATTTCTCAAATGGTGTCTTTTCAACTGCTTTAGATGGAACACGGTTAAGGGTGAATGTTGCTGTTTCTAAGGCGTGGACCCAAAATGATAATGGAAGCTCTGTTCTACTCATCATGGATTGAACCATATCTAATAAAGTTTGATTCCTCCTCTCGGACACTCCGTAATGCTGAGGTGTTCCGGGAGGAGTAAGTTGTGAAACAATTCCACAACTCCCAAGATGTCCATCGAATTCTTGTCTCAAGTATTTGCCACCTCGATCCAATCAAAGGGCTTTAATTGTCTTGCCAAGTTGATTCTGTACTTCATTCTGGAATATTTTGAGCATTTCAAAAGATTCATGTTTATAATTCATAAGATAAACATATCCATATCGGCTAAAATCATCAGTAAATGTAATGAAGTATTGGTGTCCGCCTCTGACATGAGTGCTAAGAGGTCCGCATACATCAGTATGTATTAGTCCTAATAGATCACTAGCCCTTTCTCCATGACCGGTGAAAGGATTCTTCGTCATCTTGCCCAATAAACAAGATTCGCATGTTCCATATGATTCGTAGTCAAAAGAGTCTAAAAGTCCATCATTATGGAGTTTAGAAATGCGTTTCTCATTTATGTGACCAAGTCAACAATGCCATAAGTAAGTCGGATTTGTAACACCTCCGAGATATTCAGGGTATATTACAGTGCCGTGGACCCCTACATGGAACCCACCAGGCTAGAAACAATTTACCACAGTAAAAATACACATCATCCAATTGAAAACCAAATCACACGCCCAGTACAACCGGTGGAATAATCAACAATGGCAAACATAAATTACTTGACGAATACAAATCTTAATCCGAAGAGAAAAACCTAAGTACTCGCGAGTACAATCTATAAGTTTCAAAAGTGGACAACAACCATATCGAATGGAATAACGGAAATAAAAGGACTCAAATGCATATGTCAACGACCCTGGCCAACATCCTCGTACTGTCCCAGCGCTCGCTCGTCCGGATGATCATAACCTGAAATCCATAACAAGAATTTCCCCACAACGGGTCCCCAGAGGGGTTAGCAATTACGCTAGTACAAGTAATCAAGGCAAACCAATCACTTACACATTTCATAGTACATGCACCAATATCATTACCATTTCATGTTAAGCATAAAGGTTTCCAAAAATACTTGCCTTGGATAATAGACAACGCAACGAACGGAAGGAAAGACGCCGATGAGTGCTAGGGATCGACAATTACGAACCTAACAATTCAAAGAACACAATCACCACCAATCCTAACGAATACGAAATTGGAATACACCCGAAAACCCGCCTACGATTCATGTATATTCGTATAAAAACAACAACGAGGGCGGACCACAACCAAACCCTCTCGATTACAAAAATACCACGAAATATACCATGAATCCGTAGGAGAACCAACAATACCAACAAGATTAATCATATTCATCATGAATTAATCTATCATACGGAACGAATCGGACGTAAATGTGAAAACCCCCCAATTTACCTAAAAGAAGGTTTTAGGAGTTTACCTCGAATTAAAGACGAAGAACACGATTAGATGTTGATAAAATACTCTAAAAAATCAAAGAAGATGATGGCTCAAAGTTGCTAAGCTTCAAATCGCTAGAAAACACCAAGAAAATCGCCCACGAGTCGGAGGAGAGGAAAAGGATGGAAAATGACCGAAATCGGTCAACTCTTGGGTTTATAAACCCAGGCCGCGTTACGTACGTTAGCCACAGGTAGCTAACGTACATTAGCTTGTTAACGTACGTAAGTTATCCCATGCTTACGTACATATCGAAAATCGCAGAATTCCCTGTACTACTTTACACACAACCGTTACGTACGTAATGGCAACATGCATCACGTATGTAATGGCAACATGCTGGGGAGTACAGGTCAACCACTGACAAGGAAGGAACCGAAACGAAAAAAATCGAAATATAACGGTGAACAATTCACGATGGCACGAACGTAAAGGACTCGAAACGACGAACTTAAGTGTTGAAGGAAAACATATTCCCGACTACCCAAAGGTTCGGTAAAACAACAACAAACGAAATTTTTCCAAAACTTTGGGAAATTTACAAAACGGCCCAAAACATCCGAAATGTACGATACATGATCGAAACACCAAACAAAAGTTCACAACACGCATAATAACATGAGATGGATCCTCGGCAACCCCGAAACGGCGGTTCCAAATGACGATTTACGAGAATACCCGGAATAGCGACGAAAACAACATGAAACACCAAATCGTGTAAAACGAGTCTGAAACAAGCTCGAACGACAAAAAGTCCAATATTAAATATCCTCAAAATGTCAATACGGTTACAAGCGAGTTGCCAAAAACAAAAATACACCAAAATGAGAATATTAAGAGAAAAGAAAAATGCGGATATTACATTCTACCCCTCTAAAAAATGGTTTCGTCCCGAAACTTAAGAAATAAACAACTCGGGGTACTTAGCACGCATGTTATCCTCGGTTTCCCAAGTTGCCTCCTCGACACCATATCTCGACCACTGCACTTTGACCAAAGGAATGGTCTTATGCCTCAGTCGCTTCTCACGGTGCTCCAAAATCTTCAAGGGACGCTCCTCGAAGGTAATGTCCTTGGCAATATTGATCTCGCCAAAGTCGATGATATGACTAGGATCCGGAACATATTTCCTCAGCTGTGAAACATGGAAAATGCTATGAATGTGACTCAAGGCCGGAGGTAGCGCCAAACGGTATGCCAACTCACCGACTCGCTCGAGAATCTCAAATGGTCCAATAAATCTCGGACTCAACTTTCCCTTCTTTCCGAAGCGGAAACTCCCTTCGTCGGCGACACCTTTAGTAAAACGTGGTCCCCCGTCTCGAATTCCAAAGGTCGACGACGGACGTCGGCGTACGACTTCTGTCGACTCTTAGCGGTCAACATCCGTTCTCGAATCAAATCCACCTTCCGCCTCATCTCTAGGACAAAATCCGGTTCGGTCCCGACCAAATCGGACGCTTCGTTCCAACAAATCGGCGATCGACAACGCCGCCCAAAAAGCGCCTCATACGGTGCCATCCGAATCGATGCATGCCAACTATTGTTGTACGTGAATTCGATCAATGGCAAATGATCCTCCCAGTCGCTACTCCAGTCGAGAGCATAAGCACGCAACATATCCTCAAACGTCTGGATAGTGCGTTCCGACTGTCCATCTGACTGAGGATGAAAAGAGGTACTCAAACGCAAACGAGTACCCAATGCCTTATGCACCGCCTGCCAGAAATGCGATACAAAACGGACATCACGATCTGAAACAATAGACTTCGGAGTACCATGAAGCCTCACAATCTGCGCAATAGACACACGAGCCAACTTCTCCGGGCCCCAAGTATCCTTGATGCCCAGAAAATGTGCCGACTTGGTCAGGCGATCAACAATCACCCAACCATATTCATGCCCGATCTCGATCTCGGCAAACTCGTAATGAAGTCCATAGATATGTCTTCCCATTTCCATTCCGGAACGGGAAGTGGTCGCTGATGTTCGATTTTGACCTGCAGGCAAGTCAAACATATCGCTACAAACTGTGCGACCTCCTCCTTCATATCATTCCACCAGAAATTCCTCCTCAGGTCCTTGTACATCTTACTCGAACCAGGATGAACGGAGTAAGGCGTAGCATGGGCCTCACGCAAAATACTCTGTCTTAAATCCAATTCGTTCGGTACACAAAGCCGACTCTGGAATCTCAAAACACCATCTTCATGAATCACAAACCCAGGAGACTTTCCTTTAAGAACATTCCCTCGGATTTGGACAATCATCAGATCCTCCAGCTGTTTCAGCTTAATTTCATCGATCAAAGACGACGAAATCTCTAAAGCACAAAGTTTCCCGACAGTTCCAGGCAACAGAACCTCAACATATAATTCGATCAAAACTCTCCGAAGCTCAGACTGAGACGTAAGGATCTCAAGCGTTCGCAACGCAACCGGTTTCCTACTCAAGGCGTCGGCCACGACGTTTGCCTTGCCCGGATGATAAAGGATTTCGAGGTCATAATCCTTAATCAACTCTAACCACCTCCTCTGCCTCATATTCAACTCCCCCTAAGTAAATATGTATTTCAGACTTTTATGATCGGTAAAAATCTGACATGCAGAGCCGAAAAGATAGTGACGCTAAATCTTGAGTGCAAAAACAACTGCCGCTAACTCCAAATCGTGAGTAGGGTAGTTAAGCTCATACGGCCTCAACTGTCTCGACGCATATGCAATGGTCTTGCCGTGCTGCATTAATACGCACCCAAGACCCTGACCCGAAGCATCACTGTAAACAGCAAAACCCTCGTTGCCACACGGCAATGCTAAAACTGGGGCTGAAGTCAAACGCCTCTTCAGCTCCTCGAAACTCGACTGTCTCTCGTCATTCCAGACGAACTTCTCAGACTTCTAGAGCAACTGTGTAAGTGGCCGAGCCAGTTTCGAGAAACCCTCGACGAACCTACGGTAGTAGCCGGCCAGACCCAAGAAACTACGGCGGTGCCCAATCCAACACTGCCTCAATATTCTGCGGATCCACTCGAACTCCCTCGGCTGAAATCACGTGACCCAAAAACATCACTTCCTTCAGCCATAACTCACATTTCGTGAACTTCGCATAGAGTTGCTCGGTCCTCAAAATGTCTAACACTATCCGCAAACGATGGGCATGCTCTTCCTCATTCCTCGAATAGATAAGAATATCGTCAATGAAGACGACGACACACTTATCCAAATACTCGATAAAGACTTTGTTCATCAATTGCATGAACATCGTCGGCGCATTAGTTAACCCGAAAGGCATAACTACGAACTCATAATGTCCATATCTCGTCCGAAAAGTTGTTTTCGGCACATCGGACTCCCTCACCCGGAGCTGATAGTACCCCGATCTCAAATCAATCTTCGAGAATACTGCAGCCCCCTGCAACTGATCGAACAAGTCGTCAATCCTCGGTAAAGGATACCTGTTCTTGATGGTCACCTTGTTTAGTTTGCGATAGTCGGTACACAAACGCAGTGAACCATCCTTCTTCCGAACAAACAAAACTGGTGCGCCCCAAGGCGAAGCGCTCGGTCGAATATAACCCGACTCAAGAAGCTCACTCAACTGCTTCTTCAGCTTGGCCATCTCTGAAGCTTCCATGCGATACGGCGCCTTCGAAATCGGAGCTGCGCCCGGCTCTAACTCTATAGCAAACTCGACCTCACGATCCGGTGGCAATCCCGGTAACTCGTCAGGAAATACATCAGGAAACTCACTAACGACTGGAATCAATGAAAACTCGACTCCACCACCCTCCGCCTTCAAGGCATAACACCAATAACCAGTACACCCCTTTCGCAGGAGCCTAATCGCCTTCAAGGCGTTAATAACGAACTTCTGGTTTCCCCTCTTGCGCCCCGGGAAAGAGTGCTCGGTGCCATCCTCGGCTAATATAGTGATGATTCTCATGCGGTAGTTCATGATTGCACCATGCCGCTCGAGCCAATCATCCCCGAGAATCAAATCCTCACCCTCGATACCCACGACAATAAGATTAGAGAGCCAAGCCCTCTCACAAATAAACACAGAACAGTCCCGGACCTCTCGATCACCGACAATTCTATCACCGCTAGGAAGTTTAATGATGAAAGGCTCGCAAGGTGATAAGCAGTCGAGACTCAAACGGCATACACACTCTAGAGAGATGAATGAATGTGTAGCACCCGAATCAAAAAGCACACTGACAGGATGGGAATGGATATGAACGGTACCTGTCGCCACAGTGGCCGCTGGATCATCGGCCCTCCTCATCTCGTAGATACGTGGCTGGGCAGAGCCGACACTAGAAGCTCCTCCCCTAGCGGGCTGACCTCGACCTCTACCTCGACCAGCACCCGGCGGAGGCTGTGGAGCAAATGAGCCCTGATTCACACTCGGCTCCATAGGTGCTGGAAAAGAAGTCTGAGCACCAAGAAGCCGTCTTTCCCGCTCACAAAAGAAAGCCTTGTGGCCCGACTGACCACAAGTATGACAAATCAGAGGCGGATGAGGACACTCCCGGTTCCGATGGCCCGGTTCGCCACAGTTAAATCATTTGTTATCCCGAATGAAGGCACTGGCAGTACCTCGATATCCCCCAGAGAAACGAGCCGAATTACCTCCAGGAATATTCGCAGACTAGGACTTCTGCTGACCTCTACCCTTGTGACCCGAGAAATTCCCGGTGGATTTCTGCTTCTTACTCTCCCGAACCGCCGCACTGGCCGTCACCGATATATCATAGGCAAGAGCTCGACTCTAATAATCCTTCAGGGTAGTGCAGACAAGTCCAGACATGTATTCCCGAATCGACAGTTTCATCCGTCTGGAAATGTGAAAAATTTTGTCGCTCTCCTCGACAACTTGGGTCTTCACATAACCCAACTCCTTGTTAAAATCGGCAATAGCTTGGGATACGGGAATATCCCGAGGTTGAGCATTATAGAAGGCATGGACTCGAGCCTGTCTAACTGGCCACGGGCTATATTCAGTTTCCATCAATTCCTGAAATTCGGCCCATGAAGCAACATGATCTTTATGCCCAACGGCCTCCCACCAATCCGTAGCGTCTCCAGGGAGAAAGTACTTGGCAATAGTGACTTTACGGTCATCGGGACAGTTGGTGGCAATGAAAACTTTAGATATCTCCTTGATCCACCCCTCCCAGCCGATCGGGTCTGATGCTCCCGAAAACTGAGGAGGATGCATCTTGATGACATCTTGGAGCCAACGGTCTGCTCCGCCCCGATTAGCATGGGCTTGATCCGGGTTCTGAACCACCTGAGCTATAGCCGCCATTTGGTTTACCATTTGCTGCATAACGGCCGCAATACCAAGGTCGGCGCGCTCCTGAGAAGAAGCATGACTATGACGGTCACCGGTACTGCCGGATCCCGAGAATGCGACGTGGCCGCCCCACCGGCTGCCCCACGTCCTCGGTCGCGTCCACGACCACGACCACGACGACGACCACGACCACGGTTTCCTTCGGCATCCATACTGGTGTTAAGAGATAATAGAAGTATATTGATGATGAGTAAAGGTGGAAAAAGCAACTACGATTCAAGAAGCGGAAATACAATGCAAGAAAACAAAGGACCGAATAAGAAAACTTACTAGCACTGGAAGTACCGAGATGCTGGCAGCGGTGTGACAATATGCAAAACAAAACACAACTAGACCCAAATAACCGACAAGCCTAGGTATCCATAAACCTAGCGCTCCGATACCATTTTCTGTAACACCCCCGAGATATTCAGGGTATATTACAGTGCCGTAGACCCCTACATGGAACCCACCAGGCTAGACACAATTTACCACAGTAAAAATACACATCATCCAATTGAAAACCAAATCACACGCCCAGTACAACCGGCGGAATAATCAACAATGGCAAACATAAATTACTTGGCGAATACAAATCTTAATACGAAGAGAAAAACCTAAGTACTCGCGAGTACAATCTATAAGTTTCAAAAGTGGACAACAACCATATCGAATGGAATAACGGAAATAAAAGGACTCAAACGCATATGTCAACGACCCTGGCCAACATCCTCGTACTATCCCAGTGCTCGCTCGTCCGGATGATCATGACCTGAAATCCATAACAAGAATTTCCCCACAATGGGTCCCCAGAAGGGTTAGCAATTACGCTAGTACAAGTAATCAAGGCAAACCAATCGCTTACACATTTCATAGTACATTCACCAATACCATTTCATGTTAAGCATAAAGGTTTCCAAAAATACTTGCCTTGAATAATAGAAAACGCAACGAACGGAAGGAAAGACGTGGATGAGTGCTAGGGACCGACAATCACGAACCTAACAATTCGAAGAACACAATCACCACCAATCCTAACGAATACAGAATTGGAATACACCCGAAAACCCACCTACGATTCATGTATATTCGTATAAAAACAACAACGAGGGTCGACCACAACCAAACCCTCTCGATTACAAAAATACCACAAAATATACCATGAATCCGTAGGAGAACCAACAATACCAACAAGATTAATCATATTCATCATGAATTAATCTATCATACGGAACGAATCGGACGAAAATGTGAAAACCCCCCAATTTACCTAAAAGAAGGTTTTAGGAGTTTACCTCGAATTAAAGACGAAGAACACGATTAGATGTTGATAAAATACTCTAAAAACTCGAAGAAGATGATGGCTCGGAGTTGCTAAGCTTCAAATCGTCTGAAAACATCAAGAAAATCGCCCACGAGTCGGAGGAGAGGAAAAGGATGGAACATGACCGAAATCGGTCAACTCCTGGGTTTATAAACCCAGGCCGCGTTACGTACGTTAGCCACATGTAGCTAACGTACGTTATCTTGTTAACGTACGTAAGTTATCCCATCCTTACGTACGTAACAAAAATCGCAGAATTCCCTTTACTACTTTACACACAACTGTTACGTACGTAATGGCAACATGCATCACGTACGTAATGGCAACATGCTGGGGAGTACAGGTCAACCACTAACAAGGAAGGAACCGAAACGAACAAAATCGAAATATAACGGTGAACAATTCACGATGGCACGAACGTAAAGGACCCGAAACGACGAACTTAAGTGTTTAAGGAAAACATATTCCCGACTACCCAAAGGTTCGATAAAACAACAACAAACAAAATTTTCCCAATACTTTGGGAAATTTACAAAACGGCCCAAAACATCCGAAATGTACGATACATGGTCGAAACACCAAACAAAAGTTCACAACATGCATAATAACATGAGATGGATCCTCGGCAACCCCGAAACGGCGGTTCCGAACGACGATTTACGAGAATACCCGAAATAGCGACGAAAACAACATGAAACACCAAATCGAGTAAAACGAGTCCGAAACAAGCTCGAACGACAAAAAGTCCAATATTAAATATCCTCAAAATGTCAATACCGTTACAAGCGAGTTGCCAAAAATGAAAATACACCAAAATGAGAATATTAAGAGAAAAGAAAAATGCGGATATTACAGGATTAGAATCATTGAGCTAGGTTTCTTGGATGCAATGTTATATACTTCCAAAGTGTCGGACTCATCTAGATCAATATTGTAAAGGACAGTATATAACTTTGCAGTACCATAAAGCAAGTTATCAAAGGAAATATGAATAATCTTATTCTTAATAAGAAAACTGTAACCTTCACAATCTAATGTAGAAACTGAAATAATATTCCTATTCATAGAAGGAACATAATAGCAATTATTCAAAACTAACAAAAGCTTATTGGGTAAAACTAGATCGTAAGTTCCTACGGCTAATGCAGCTACTCTTGCTCCATTGCCGACTCTTAGATCCACTTCCCCTTTCTTCAGCTCTCTACTGCTTCTCAACCCCTGCACATTTGTACAAATGTGAGATCCACATCCAGTATCCAATACCCAGGAGTTAGAAGTAGATAAGTTAACTTCTATAACAAATATACATGTGGTAGTCCCACTACCCTTGGTACGCTTTAGCTCTTCCAAGTAAACCTTGTAATTTCTTTCCAGTGTCCTGGTTTATTGCAATGATGGAAATTTCCATCTTTGGGAGCTTTAGCCTTGAAAACTGGCTTAGTAGAGTCTTTAGATTTGGCAACTTTTGCCTTACCCTTGCCCTTGCCTTTGTTCTTAAAGGACTTCCCTTTGCTGACCATCAGCACATGGCTTGGTTTCTTCTTAATATTCTGCTCAACCGTTTTAAACATCCCATGCAGCTCAGCAATGGACTTCTCCATCTCATTCATATTATGGTTCCTAATGAACTGACCGAAACTTTCAGGCAATGAGTTTAGGATCACAACTGTGGAGTGCTCCTTAGAAAGTGGAAAACCAAGCCTTTTAAGGTAATCAATATATCCTTTCATCTTGAGCACATGAGCGCTGACAGATGTCCCCTCAACCATCTTGCAAGCATACAAGGCTTGAAAGGTCTCATATATCTCTCGCCTAGCATGCTTAGAGAAAGTTTCCTTGAGGTGAGCATTTAGCTCATAAGCTTCCATTTCCTCCAGATTCTTTTGAAGTTCTGGACAAATGGTGGCCAACATAAGATAATTGACATCAATGGAATCATCACAATGTTTCTTCCATTTGTCTTTTGTTGCTTTGTTTACATTGTCAGCTGGCTCATCGAGAATTTCTTCCTCAAGAACATACAACTTTCTTTCTTGCTTGAGAACTATTCTCAAGCTCCGGATCCAATCCAGATAGTTGCTGCTGTTTTCTTTGAGCTTGTCCTTCTCAAGGACGGATCGCAGTGAAATGGTGCATGTGTTGTTTGATGCCATTCTCTAAAATTCAATATGCAAAATATTTAGTCACATTATTTTATTTCTCAAAAAATACTCCCACTAAAACAAAGTTCCCTTAATTTACAACATTTGTAATTTTAGTGGGCTAAGATCCCATTTCGCACAATCCTAAACTCAGATTTGGAATGACACCTAGAATTGAGCTACTTTAGGTGGATAACTCTTTATCGATTACATTATATGTAACTCTTAGATTATATTCATGGGATTTGGCATCGTATGCCCAAGCATGTTATAATCTCATCTTATGCCTTAAGGTTCAAAACTATTTTGATTTCCAAATTCATTAAACGTATAGGTATCACCATTACCTATCCTACCTTACTAAGATAATCCAAGCACCCAGCTTCGGCATGACTCACTCAAGCTGATCGAAGTCTTGATAGGTGTTTTTCAAATGAACGGCATTTTAAAATTTTAACGAGGGATTTTTATCCTATGTTAATGTCTATGTTTGCTATCATACATCTAAACATACATAGCATCACATACATGCATAAATTTAAACATACATCGCATCACGTGACAATAAAATCATAGGACCGTGTATAGCATGACCATAATTCCTAACGTGATTTCCATGAGCCGACATGAAAATCACAAGGGTCAATCTAAAAGGTTGCAATTGGTCTTCATTGATCTTCCCAACTCCTTGGAACGTCATACGCGATCAATTGCTCCTCGAGTCCGTCCTTCTCGTCCTTCTTGTCTTCATTACATTAATGAAATTTAATACTACACTAGTAAATTAAATTACAAGAGGTGCAAACGACACGCAGGCCGTAAATAATAAATAATTTAAATAGACGACTCGCAGACCGTAAAACCAAATATAATTAAACGACACGCAGGCCGTAAAACCAACCCATAAGGAAATAAATTATCCAATCACATTGGTGAATTTATGGTCATGCCATACACCATACACATACCATAAATAATTATCAAATAATTAATAAAACATGTAATATACTAAATAATCAAGACAATAAATTAAAACTATGTCAAAAATTAACAATCTGGATCCCTAGCCCAGATGGCCGAGCGCGCCTCTGCCCATGGATCCGCACGGGTTCGAAAACCAGCGGCAGCAGTTGCAACATTTTGCAACTATTATTTCCAAATTTTCTAAACATATTTAATACCTTTTATAAAAGATCCGTGTACAATTCAACAAACAAACTGGCAGACCACATGGTAAGTCGGCTGAAGGGAATCCGGGCGACCAGGGATCAAATCCCTGGAATTTCAAAAAAAAAAATTGCTAATTAAAATGATCCGCGGGTCCAGATCCGACCCGACCCATCTCGGAACAGATCTGTTCCAGAACAGTTCTGGGGCAGAAATTCGCGAAAACAGTCTAGAAAATTTATTTTTGACTATCCAATTTAATCAAATTAAACCAAAAAAATTATTTTATAAAATCTATATTTTATAAACATACTCGAGAACATAATTTACACATAAACATGTTCTACACAAATAATTAAATTACATGCAAGTTGGCTCCGATACAACTGTTGGGTTTTTTGTGCATCGAATACATCAAACAAGAGTAAAACGCAATGAAAGAAATAATAAGAAAACCCAATTTAGGATCTCATGCAGTAATTTAATTGTTTGATTAAAGGGTTAATCAAATTACCTTAATCCGACGAACAAATCTAAATCCGGACCAGAAGCAGTTGAATATCTCCTTCCTCTCTGGGTGATCCACACACGAACAATTCCACAAGCCGAATTGCTAGATCCTTACGAATAATATTGATAAATAGTACAACACAAATTCCTTACTAGAAGGATTGTACTATCAATCAAGATCAACTAAGGGAAGAAGATTAGATGACCGACGTCGTTCTCCTAATGTAAGAGGAAGAGGCCGATTTTTCTTTCTTTCTTGGGGGGGCGATTTTTTCCCTTTTTTTTGTTGACAACTCTTGTCCAAGACCTTATATTTATACTATGTAAACCCTAGATTCAAGAATCTAGTATTTGCTTAATTACCCCTCATCTTATTAAATAATACAATATATATAATATCCAATATTATATATATTACTTATTATTTATTCTCCTTATAAATATAATATCTAATATTATGTTTATTATTCCCAGTTGATATTTATTCCTACTTGTCTATAATTGTCGTACGTGCGACCCAAAGGCTTATATTATGTTGGCAATTATTTATTACCTTATTAACTAATAAATCATAAGCGGCCTCTAGCAAGACATTATGATTAAATAATATAAGTTAATAGTCCATTAAACCTTTTAACGTGTCAAATTCCTTTGTCGTGTGATATCATATTTCAACTAAGTCTTGGAGTCTGTCATACTTATTCATGTTCAAATGCTTTCTCGATCTTAAGTAGACTGATTGAATCAAATGATTCTTCATTTGAACATGGTCATGCATTTCCTTCAGTCCTACTTATCGAGGGGCCCAGCAGATATCTCTCTCTCACTAAAGAGAGGGATAAATCCCCATCTTGATTATTCATCGCCCTCTACATGACTCCCACTAATCCCGATCGCTAACCTTTATGATCACCATGTTTTAGATGACGTTGGATTACGTCAAGGCATAGCAGTTATCATGTTGGACTCTATGATAATCTCAGGTTCAAGGATTTATTGACATACTATTATATTGAGATTCACTTATGACATTTCCATGCAGTGATCTCAATGCAGGTCTGTCCAGTATTAGTTCTCCAACCAATACCCATAAGATTGATATGTACCATACGCATAATCATCCGATGATTATCAATCAAACTTATACTAGTATATTAATCATTTGAGTCTCTACTCAACGCCATTGTACCAGGGACATTTGAATAATCTTATTATTCGTGAATAACTATTATTCGATTATTATAATATTAAAATATGCACACATTATAATAATCAATGAGTAATGAATGATATCAAATAACTTTATTTAAATGTGACAATTATAAATCTAGGCACATCGAATGTCCTAAGGCACTATTCCCAACATTAAATAGCAGACAAACATTTGAAGATTCTTACCCAACGTGAATACCTAAATGTTTGTAAAGACCAATGTGTTGTGGGCCGCAGAAGGCACATATAATGCGTAGCCAATTATGCACAATTGGCAATCAAGTCCGTCTGAGTCTAAAATAGAAAAATCAGGTTATCCAGTTACCAACTGTTATGCATAAACGAATTGGCTAGAATATGGTCTAATAATGAACGATTTAAGTAAAGTTGCGTGCAATATTGTAGAATTCCAGACAAAGATATGCAAATTGGTGTGAATAGCCAATGACATAATCACCATACATATTCTTTTGAGGGTGGTTTATATGAGATTGTTTGCATATGCACATGGGACGAGATGTTATACAGTAATCTCTATCATGCAATAAACATCAAGTGCTTTTGGATGTGAACTCTCCAACATCATCAAGTCCTTTAGATGTGATAAGGGAGGTGAGCCCTTATAAGTTATCTTGGAAGTTCTGCAGCAATATTGAGTGGACAGGAGAGCAACATTTGACAACTTGTCGGACCATCTACCAAACCATAAAATACATAAATGGTCTGCATATTAGGTGGATGGGTCCACAAATATATCTTTATATTTGGTGTAAGAATGGAATGCTTGTTTTTGTTTCTTTAGCATATGAAGGTCTCGCTCTTACTTTGGCTGAAGGCTAAAGAACAGGCTATGCAAAACTAAGTGGTGCGCATTTGATATGCATCTGACTCTTTGGATGACATAACATGATTAACATCAACATTGTTCTTTATATCGAGTTGTTGCCATATTTTCACTTGAAATAAATTATTTTCATACAAGTTATCTCGACCAGGATGACCTAGTCTATCGTGCTAAAGCCTATCTGAGTCTATATCCTAAAGTACATTATTGGTGATAACATAGGATTTTAAAAACCCTAATCACAGTGAGGTACAGACCACTAGATTGACTCACGGGTTTTTCTAAAATGTGTTTACGTCCACATTCATTAGAAGTGCTAAAAGAAATTCTATTCCATTCTCACAGTGGGTTTCAACATAAAAACCATTGCTATGTATATTATTGAAGCTAAGTAATATTCTAGGGGCTCTAGGTGCTGTTAGGAGTATGCCCTCGAATGCCACCCAGAGGATGTTGAGTGAGGGCATTGTACTTGTTATTATGTATATCATTAATATAAGGCAATGGATGTTTCTTTATTTACTGGTAGTTACTGGCATTTCTGACTTGTAAATAAACATATAGAAAGTAGTCCATGTATTTGAGAGCAAAACGTTTCACTCCTTATTGGATAAAGGGATTGACATTGGAAAGATTTATATCTCAAATACTCAATCGTTCGCAAGTCGATAAAACTTGACTGGTGTTAAGTTTATGTGAAGACTTGTATGACGTGTTCTTTGACAAAGAGAGTGTCTGTCGAACACTAATGGTTAGTGGGAGCACACGTTATAGGTGTGCTAATTGGATTAGTATACTCGAACCGACTCACCCTCGATTCGTCACACGGATTTCACTCCGGGACAGTCAATGACGGAATCGAAAGGTTGTGATAGGTATTCGTGAACCTTCGACTTGAGGATTTAGTAGGGATATGCTTGTGACGTCAAGATTTTCATTAGAGTAGTTCGACCCTGTAAACCGAGAGGTGGGGGTCAACCTCGACGTGCGTCTTGACGGGCAAGTAGCAGGTCCTACTGAATACCAAGATAGAATTCTTTCTCCCGTTAGTGAGCGGGTTATATGTTCTATGCGGTTATTGACAGATGAGATCATAAGTCTTTGGCCAAAGCATTGGAGCTAGTTGTATTGGATACACGAGAGCTTGATGGTCTCAATTTGCATTAACGCATGCATAGCGTCAAGTACAAATAGGGTTTGACTAACCATGACCCTATATCTTGATCGGAACATTTGAAAGAAGGGTTTATACGCATACTGGTATTCACAACAGAATGGTTCTTGAATGATCCCATCATTCGTTCTCAGTTGGGGTACAGTGTAGGCCGCGAGGCTGGCTAGGTGGTGCTACTACTCTTTGGTTCCTCCCATTGCTGACTGAGACGGACCTACCGAGTCGCGCATTAGGATTGACGACGGAATGAATCGAGCTTATTCTCTCATTATGAATATTAGATATTGGACATCTAATTTGGGACATTGGTTGTCTAAATTGATTTATTGGATAAATTAATTTACGGCCTAATGAATAAAATAAATTACAGGGTGATTAATTTAATTCATGAATATAATTATTTCTTAGAGAAATTAATTATGTCATTATGTATTTGATATGATTAATTAATTGGATTAATTAATTGATATAAATATATCGGAACGGAATCGGAGTTTATCTGTTTAGACTCACAGGAGTCCAAAACGAATCGAACTCGTCTGATTCCTTCTAGAGGCCGCCCCCACCTTGATTCCTTGCCTTGGTCTTAGTCTTGATTTGTTTGGTGAAGGACTTATGACTTGAGAGATTTGATATCTCTTAAAATAAAGGTAAAGGAGATATTGGGGTGATAAGGTTGGAAGAATAAATGAAGACTTAAAAAAAAAACTCTCCCTTTTGGCAAGTAGGAATGAGAGAGGAAATAGTTTCCAAAGGCTTCATCCTATTCATCATCTTCTTCATCATACATTCGTATATTTTCTTGGAGAAAATTAAAGTGAGATAGAGAAATCAAATATTAAACACTTAGAGTGTTGTAATTTTGATTAGAAAGTTTCCATCACTTGGTTCTAGCCGTAACTTTGGAGGTTAATCGGGTGATCGTCATCCCATTCGTTTCTCCAGGGCGTGGCAAGTAGAGGCGTTGTATTTTCGACGTTGGATCATCCAAGGGCTTGGAGCACATTGGATCGTAGGATATACAACTAAAGCTTGGGGAATAGCTCAAGAGAAGGAATCCATTTAATCAACGGACTACATGAGTTTCTTACATCTCTTGTGTTTTCGTTTATATATTCGTATATACGTAGCTCGATCGATCCTCGTAGGGATTAGGATCGAATTAATTTTCATTTTACCGCTTGCGCTGGGCCTTCGATTTAGGCACCGAATCCCAACAGTGGTATCGGAGCGTAGGTCTTGCGATCGTATATACTATATATAGCATTTGGAATGCTTGATTAAATGATTAGTGATTTGGAATCACGACCGTTTAATTTGTTGTTTTAATTATTCGTCGAAAATTTAATTTTTCCATGTTTTTATGTTACTATATAAATCGGTTTTATGTATTAAAAGTGAATTATATGGGTAATATTAAAATTAAAAAAAATATAATTTTTGAAATCGGGACGAAAAAGAGTCGGAAAATGGCCTGCCCGGCGGGGTGCTGTCGGGCAGCTTACTTCCTGCACTGGGCAGATCAGCCCCTCGGCAAAGGACCGGCTGTGATGCCGGACCATGGGCTAGGCCCGGGCGATTTTATTTCGACTCCGTTTTGTGTTTATGTTTCGTTATAATAATTTCCGGCAATTAAATTGGATTTAATTTGACTAAATAAAATACTTGGTGTTTTATTTTGAGGAAATTTATTATTGTGAAATATTTATCATCCGGTTTATACGAACGAATTAAAACTACCATGCTTGTGAATTAATTGGATTAATTCTAATAGATGGTTATTTATTTATATTGGTTGGATCAATATATTTAATGTATAATCTATTTATTTAGTATTTATTGGATGAATGCTTTTGAATGAGGATGTGGTTCATGAATCTAGTTTTGAATCGTTCGGTTTTATTCGATTGGGTTGTAAAGGCCGTTTTGAGCCTATTTATTTTACTAGAAATATTTGTATCTAGGATGCAATTTTCGATGTAAAATTTATATGTAATGACGAAGACCGGAGGAAGATCCGTTTCGAGAAGACGAAGACTTGTAATTAGATTACGGAGTTTTTGTTTTCTAGGAACGGTCCATGAACCACATGTTGGTAGCAACTAGATTGTGAATAGTTGTTTCATATTGTATGAATGCCACAAACGCGCTTAAATGAATTAATGTGCCAAGTGTAACATTAATCGCGAAAATTCTCCCATAACAAATTATTAAGTTTATAAGGTTTCGAGGTTTTTCTTCCCTCCATCGAGTTTTCGGGAAACTGAAATCCAAACCGGATGTGCTATGCTTTCGAGTTATCGGGGTAGTCGTTCGGGGAGGACGGATAAATTACCGGGAGTGCATTGGATGCCTTCGGTTGGAGCAAATTTTATCCCTAGAAACCAGATAGGTTGCCGGATAAGATTCAATTGTGAAACTGATTTGCGTCGATGGTATAAACTTAACTTGTTCACGAACCATAGAAACCGTATAGGTTGAGGGGAGTGAACAGGGGAAAAAGAAGATCGAATCATCCATTAGATGGGTTGGTGTTGCACACGACTTTATGAAAATTAATAGACTAGAAACCTGTTCGGTTGCCCTCTATTAAGATTTATAAAGAACTCGATCACCACTTTGAAGTAGAGCGACGATACTTTCGGATTTCACATGGGAGTGTGTTATTCCGATAAAAATAGTGGGAGCTGGGTAACAAGAATAGAAAAGACCTTAATTCTATACTCAGATCATAATTAAACGAGTCACTAATTAATCTATCGTACTTAATGCAGTCATAACTCTCAATATGATAATGAACCCACTCGCAATTTTACTCGAGACGAGCACCCTGATTGGACCTAACTTTGTGGACTGGCTCCGCAATCTGATGATTGTCCTCAGTATAGAGGCACTGGGATACGTCTTGGAGATGGACATTCCGGCTCCTGTGCGGACCAGAGTCAATCAGGAAGAGATCGAAAACCACGAAAAGTGGGTTAAGGATGACGTAAAAGTCCGTACTTACATGATAGCTTCTATGTCAAATGAGCTTCAGAGAGCTCATGAGAAAATGACTTCTGCTAGGCAGATTCTACTCACTTAACCGAACTTTATGGTGGGCACAGCAGAACTGCTAGATATGAGATATCCAAGCAATTGTTCGGTGCAAGGATGAAGGAAGGTGAGAAGGTTGGGGAATATGTCCTCAAAATGATATCCATGATCGAGAGATTGGAGGCTCTTGATTTTAAAATGGATACTTCTCTCCAAACTAACCTTATCCTACAGTCTCTCCCTGATTCCTTCTCACTGTTTGTTATGAACTTCAACTGCAGTGTAATTGCATGTAATTTAGCTGGGCTAATGAACAAACTTGTGACCGCTCAGTCTCAGATGAAAACTCCGCGGATGAAGGAGTCTGCTCTTGTGATTTCTTCTAGACCTCGGAGGTCTAAGAACAAGAAGAAAAAGACCAAGAAGCATACGGGACCACAAGTCAAGGACTTCAAAGGCAAGGGAAAGTCCCCAACGATTCCAAAGAGCAAGAAGAAAGACACTTGTCTCAAGTGTGGTTAGCTGGGCCACTGGGCTAGAGAGTGTCCTATTCTTCATGTCACTTCAGGTACATAACTTTTAGTTTTGGTAACAAATTGTTCTGCTACTGTATTTTTAACTTCCTGGAAACTGGATTCTGGTGCTAGTTCTCATATTTGTACCGTGAATTAGGATCTGGAACAAAGTAGGAAGCTTGGAGATGGAGAAATTATGATCACAATCGGAAGCGGGCATAGTGTCGAGGCGAACTGTTGGGATTCGGTGCCTAAAACGAAGGCCCAGCGGAAGCGGTAAAATGAAAATTAATTCGATCCGAATCCCTACGAGGATCGATCGAGCTACGTATATATGAATATCAAAAAACGAATAGCAAGAGTCGTAAGAAACTAACCCTCGAAGTCCGTTGATTAAATGGTAACCTTCTCTTGAGCTATTCCCCAAGCTTTAGTTTGATCTCTACGAGTTCAATCCGCTCCAAGCCCTTGAACGATCCAACGCCGAAAGCACCGCGTATCTACTTGCCACGCGCCGGAAAAACGACCGGAATGACTAAACCTCGTTATCCTTCAAGGATACAGCTAGAACAAGGTTATAGAATCTATGCAACTCAAGATTACAACACTCTAAGTGTTTAATCTAGTATCTCTCTATCTCACAAATATTTTTCTCCAAGAAAAACTTATGAATGTTGTGAAGATGATGATGAATAGTATGAAGCCTTGGAAAAAACTTTTCCTCTCTCCTTCTACTTACAAAAAACGTGAGTTCTCTATCTTGCAAGGAGATGTGGTCTTCTAAATATATTATCCATCAAATCCCCTCATATCAATCACCTTTTGACAAAATCACCTAAGGTCATATTTTGTCCCTTTGACAAAACATAAGTCTTCCACCAACATGTGGAGACTATGACCAAGGAAAAGGGAAAGAAAGAGGGGCGGCCATCTAGAAGGAGCCGGGCGAGTTCGGTCCGTTTCGGACTCCCGTGAGTCCAAACAGATAAACTTCAATTCTGTTATGATGCATTTATATTGATTAATTAATCATATCAAATACATAATAACATAATTAATTTCTCCAAGAAATAATTATATACATGAATTAAATTAATCACCCAGTAATTTATTTAATTCATTAGGCCGTAAATCAATTTATCCAATAAATCGATTTAAACATCCAATGTTTCAAAATTAGATATCCAATATCTAATATTCATAATGAGAGAATTAGCTTTATTCATTCCGTCGTCAATCCTATTGCGCGACTCGGTAGGTCCGTCTCAGTCAGCAATGGGAGGAACCAAAGAGTAGTAGCACCACCTAGCCAGCCTGGCGGCCTACTGCACTTCAATCGAGAACGAATGATTGGGATCATTCAAGAACCATTCTGTCGTGAATACCAGTATACGTATAAACCCTTCTTCCAAATGTCCCGATCAAGTTATGGGTTCACGGTCAGTCAAACCCCATCTGTACTTGACGCTATGCATGCGTTAATGCAAATCGAGATCATCGAGCTCTCGTGTATCTAATACAGCTAGCTCCAATGCTTTGGCCAAAGACTTATGATCTCATCTGCCAATAACCGCATAGGACATATAACCCGTCACTAACAGGAGAAAGAATTCTATCTTGGTATTCAGTAGGACCTTCTACTTGCCCATCAAGATGCACGTCGAGGTTGACCCCCGCCTTCCGGTTTATAGGGTCGAACTACTCTAATGAAAATCTTGACGTCACAAGCACATCCCTACTAAATCCTCAAGTCGAAGGTTCACGAATACCTATCACAACCTTTCGATTCCATCATTGACTGTCCCGGAGTAAAATCCGTGTGATGAATCGAGGGTGAGTCGGTTCGAGTATACTAATCTAATTAGCATACCTATAACGTGTTCTCCCACTAACCATTAGTGTTCGACAGGCACTCTCCTTGTCAAAGAACACGTCATACAAGTCTGTTGTTGCCCGAAATATTTATCCGAAGATGAAATACTGCTGGAATGTACGAGCAACAAACAAGGTTGCGGGAGCACTTTCCGTGGGGGTGCGAATAACACAAGATTTGCCGGGTTTGTTAGGCCCGGGCTTGAATGCTCTCGCGAGATGTTATTAATACAAATATTCGTGGATACAGGTATTAATGTGAGAATCTAAATACAATGAGTGTAATAGATCATATCTATCTAGCTCTTGAGCGAAGCTTTGGCGTTCTTGCTCTCTGCCGATCGTCTTCCGTGTAGGAGATGCTGAGAGAGAAGAAGGAACCGAGAGATAGTTGTTGCCAAGAGTTTAGAAAGCCAAGTTGTGTGTAAAATCCGAAGGGAGTTCGAGAATTGGAGAGTAAAAATCCGATCCTTGTCCAAGTGCATGCAGCCTTCTATTTATAGGGGCGGAGATGCCTTGTTTCCTGGCGGGCGATCACCTTTCGTCCAATATAATAATGAGGCGATCGTCTGTAAGTCACATGGGCTGTCTGCCTAAAGTCCAAGGCTGCTGTTGGCAGCCAGCTGTGCGGTCCAATGAGGAACCAGCACGCATCCGGGGTTGCTGTCATGGGCGGTCCTACTGACACCTTTTGGCGGGCCTATCGGCTGGTGGAAAGATGCTGACAGGATGTGGTCAATGATCCGTGAAAAGCGGATCTTGTCTCGGCACTACACGTGGGTTCTGTCCTGAGCTTCGGCCATTGCCGACTGGACGATCATCGGCTTCGAGTGGCATGAGGCGGTCGGCATTGGTGGGACACCAGAGGTCGGCATCGGTCGGTCACCAGGGGTCGGTCGACAAGTGCCGAGAGATGATCGTCTGTTAGTCAGCCACCAGGAGTCGATCGCCAAGTACTGAGAGACGATCGTCTTAGATGTCTATCGCTTGGCACCGGGACTTGTCCTGGGACCTTTGGTCGGCCGATCTATCTTGGCTGCTCGGCTATGGCTAGGTCGCCTGGCCTCTGGTTGGCAGTTCTGCCTTGGCTGCTGGGCTAAGGCTAGGTCGCCCGGTCTCGGAGATGATCGCCTGTCGAGACGTATAATAATCGACACAACAAAATCTTCACATAAACTTAACTCCCAGTCAAGTTTCATCGGCTTGCGAACGATTAAGTATTTGAGCTATAAACCTTTCCAGTGCCGACCCCCTTATCCAATAAGGAGTGGAACGTTTTGCTCTCAAATGCACGGACTAGTTTCTACATGTATATTTACGAGTTAGGAATGCCAGTAACTACCAGTAAATAAAGAAACATTCATTGCCTTATATTGATGATTTACATAATAACAAGTACAATGCCCTCACTCAACATCCTCTGAGTGGCATTCGAGGGCATACTCCTAACAATCTCCCACTTGCACTCAATGCCACACACTATTGTATCTAATACCCATGTTCTCCACATGACGCTCCAAGCTAGTCTGAGAAAGTGGCTTGGTCAGTGGATCGGCGATGTTGTCGGCCGAGTCTACTCTGTGCAGCACAATGTATCCCTTGCGAACAAATTCTCTTACGAGATGATACTTCCTCTCAATATGTTTGGTGCTGTTGTGAAACCTCGGTTCCTTGGCCTACGCTACAGCTCCGTCGTTGTCGCAAAGACAATGAACAGCAAATTTCAAAGACATGGTATCACTTGAAGTTCTCCCAGAAACTTCTTAATCCATAACCCTTCCTTGGAAGCCTCCGAGGCTACTTGATACTCAGCGTGACAGGTGGAATCAGCAGTCGCGCTTTGCTTGGCGCTACGCCAAGATACTGCTCCTCCATTAAGAGTAAATATGTAGCCAGAAGTAGACATCGAGTCGTCCTTCAGTCCTTGGAAGTCCGAATCAGTGAATCCCACCACATCCAATTCTGCACTGCCATACATCAGAACCATATCTCTAGTCTTTCTCAAGTACTTGAGAACGTTCTTTACGGCAGTCCAATGTTCCCTACCTGGGTTTGCCTGAAACCTACTCACCACGCTTACAGCATGCGCAATGTCAGGTCTTGTACACAACAGCATACATAAGGCTACCCACGGCCGAAGCATATGGTATATTACTCATTTCCTTTCGTTGTTCCTCACTTTGAGGACACATCTTCAAGGTGAGTTTTATTCCATGTCGCATCGGTAGGAACCCTCTTTTAGAATCATCCATCTTAAATCGCTTTAAGATTTTATCTATATATAGGGCTTCGGAAAAACCTATTGTTCTCTTCGCTCTATCTCGGTAGAGTCGAATACCAAGAATATAGGTATCTTCTCCCAAGTCTTTCATGGAGAAATTACTCGAAAGCCAAGCTTTCACAGAACTGAGCATTCCCACATCATTTCCTATTAGTAGAATGTCATCTACATATAGTACTAAGAATGCGATCTTGCTCCCACTAACCCTCTTGTATACACAAGGTTCCTCCTCATTTTTCACGAAGTAAAACTCTTTGACTGCCTCATCAAAACAAAGGTTCTAACTACGCGACGCTTGCTTCAGTCCATAAATGGAACGCTGAAGCTTGCACACTTTCTGAATATCGACTTCAGATACAAAGCCTTTAGGCTGCTCCATATAGATTTCCTCCTCGAGGAATCCATTAAGGAAAGCCGTCTTTACGTCCATTTGCCATATCTCATAATCGTGGTAGGCAGCTATAGCAAGCATCATGCAAATAGACTTGATCATGGCTACGGGCGAGAAGGTATCGTGGTAATCGATCCCTCCCTTCTGGGTATAACCCTTTGCCACAAGCCTGGCCTTATAAGCGTCAACCTTGCCATCACCATCAGTCTTTCTCTTGTAGATCCACTTGTTCCCAATAGGCACTATGCCCTTGGGGCGGCCTACTAGAGTCCAGACCTGATTAACATGCATGAGTCTATCTCAGCTTCCATAGATTCACGCCATTTCGCGGAGTCTACATCCACCATCGCTTGGTCATAGGTCGTCGGGTCGGTCTCTTGGCTATCACTTGGAACCTCATGGAGACCCAGCTCCTCCAAGTGCACAAGCCCATACCTCTCAGGTAAATGAGACACCCTACTAGACCTACGAGGTGGTTGTACTTGTGTTTCAGAAAGTTCTGTTCCAATTTCTTGCATAGGTGTCTCCTTAGGAGTTTCATTGTATTCTTCCAAAGAAATACTTCTACCTGCTCCGCCTTCCTGGATGAACTCATCTTCCAGGAAGTGTGCTTGTAAAGCAACAATGATCTTTTGATCTTCAGGCATGTATAATAGATATCCCATCGTCCCAGACGGGAATCCAATGAAATGTCCCTTCGCGGACCTAGCTTCCAACTTCTCCACCTTAGTCTTCTTGACATAGGCGGGACATCCCCAAATCCTAATATGATTAAGACTTGGTTTCCTCCCCTCCCACATCTCATGTGGAGTTTTAGGAATGGATTTGGAAGGACATCTGTTCAAGATATACGCGGCAGTCAGGAGTGCATACCCCCACAGGTAAATCGGCAAGTCAGTATAGCCCAGCATGGAACGGACCATGTTCAACAGGGTCCGGTTCCTTCTTTCTGACACACCATTTAACTGAGGAGTACCTGGAGGTGTTAGTTGTGAAACTATTCCATGTTCCTTAAGGAACTCGTCAAACTCCGTACTCATATACTCGCCACATCGGTCCGACCGAAGTGCTTTGATATGATTACCAGTTTGTTTCTCGACTAGGGCCTTGAATTCTTGGAATTTCTCAAAGGCCTTGGATTTATGTTTCATTAAGTATACATAACCATACCTAGTATGATCATCTGTAAACGTAATGAAATATTGATATCCGTCACGTGCTGCTTCCAAAGCACCACAAACCTCAGTATGGATTAATCCCAGTTTATCAGCGGCTCTTTCAAAAGTCCCTGTGAAGGGGGACTTAGTCATTTTGCCTTTAAGGCAAGATTCACAAGTAGGAAAGGGATCCGATCCCAATGGACCCATAAGTTGTAATACCCGGTTGTAATTCAGTCAATATCATTCAGTAATTCCATTCGGTAATTGTCACTATGTAATTTTTCACTCGTTATAATCATTCATCCGTGTTCACCATTCGGAATAACTTCGAGTTGTGTATCGATATTGTTCATTGTTTCAACCTTACTCAGAAATCGAGACAAGAGTATTATCTTGATCGTGGAAATTGATTCATTAGTCGATGTTGACGTTGGAGTTCATGTCATTTCTAATCTTCTCATTGTTCGAATTATGTTTTTTTGTTGAGCGAACCCTTGTAATCATGGCTTGGAACCACCGTTTTGGGGTTTCCGTACTTTCATTTCGTGTTATTATTTCCCAAATATTGATTCCTATTGCTTTTATTCTCTTCACGGGTCATTTTTCATCATTTTAGGACCCAAGGGGGGTGTGGGCCGCGGCACAAGGAGTGTGCACCGCGGCACACACATTGTCCAGTTTTGGCCAAGCGATGCATGCGTGGGCCGCGGCACATGCGGTAGGGCGCGGCACCGCTGCCAGTCATTCCGTGGCACACTCGTCCGGGCCGCGGCACACTCGTGTTGCACTTATCGGCCAAACCTTCTGTACCGTGTGCCGCGGCACATGCCGACGGGGCCGCGGCACACTGCCGAGCCACTGCCGCGGCACATTCGTCCGGGCCACGGCACACTTCGGCCGGGCCGCGGCACACAGGGCAGTCAACTCTATAATTGCGTTTTTTGAGCGTGAGCAGCTCATTTTTTTCCCTTTTCTTCAACCCATACGAGAGAGAGATCTTGAGGGGGAAGATTTGCATCATCAATCACTTGAGTATTCATCTTTCATCATTTTCATTCGGTTGTGAAGCTCGGATTGTGGATCTAACGCGATTTCATCGGATTAAAGTACTTGGATCTTCAAAGGTAATATTCATCAAACCTCTTGGATTTCGATTTTGTATTGAGATATGATGTTTTAGATGTTAAGATCGTGTTGTATGAAGTGATATACGCATGATTATGGACATGTTTGATTATTCATCGGATTATTGAAGGATTATTCAAGAACACTTTGAATATTGTGTTGGATTTGGGGGTTTTCGATTAATTGTTGTTGAAATCACGATTTTGGATATTCATAATGGATTATTGATCGTATTGAAGATGTTTTGTTGGTTTGAAACACTTCTTGGGGATTTGATGTTGGTATTTTTGAGGTTTGGTTATAAACAACCGAAGTTTGGCCACAAAGTGTTCGATATAATGCCCCAATGAACTTGGTTTAATCGTATCGATGTTTTGAGCTCGTTATATTCGTGTTTGATTCGTATATTGAACGGATTGTTGATAATTGTATTATTCAAGGTTGTTCGAGCGACCGACATCTCAATTAGGACGTTGTTCGTGGAAGGATAATTGTCACCGGTGTTGTGTAAGTTAATTCTTACTAGGTTAAAAGGATATTCATTCCTTTTGTTGTTGTTCATTCATAATCATAGCTCATTCATCATTGTATTAACCGTATCAAAACTTGTCATTGTCAATTAATCACTTCAGTCACAAGGAACGATGGTTCCAATCTTTTCATTGAGCTGTCATTCATTTCACTATCATTTCATCTCGGTGAGTCTTTATTCATTTTCGATGTCACTTTTGTTATATCGTGGCATTCCGGGTCATACTGGCATGCCGGTTGGTATGTGTAGGATTTTCATGTCGGGCACATTTAAGTCGTGTGTTGGTTGTTGGCCTCACATTGGACTGTGCACACGAGTCGATTGCTTCGTGAGACTGATTAGGTATAAGACCACACGTGTATTCGATCGATACTCGTTGGTGGCTTGTGCACGGACACATTTCCATCCCGGGCGTAGTGTGGCGCCACCCTTTGAGCCATACTGTTAGTTGGTTCATACAGCATGTTTGATTGCGTATGTTTTCAACAAGATTGGGTTATAATCTAACCGATTCATTTTGATCGAACTTGTGGTTTATACAACATATATATGATTGTGTTTATTCAACTCTTGAGGATTGTTGTTCTGTGTAACTGACCCCGTTTGGGGATTTTGTTTTCAGGTCATGGCAAGGCAAAATCTCGGGAGTAGCATGTTGACGGCGAGGAGTCCCTGTGATACTAGTAGGGGGCCCTGTTCTTTTCAGTCATTCATGTTGTTGTCATTTATTTTCCGCTGCAGCTTTTCATTTGGATACTCCGTTTCATTCAGTGTTGTGTATTTTATCTTCATATAAAATACACTAGTATTCGGTATTGTCCTGGTGTGTTGTACTTAAACTCCTCGTCGGAGTAGTTGGTAATATAATGTGGTTCAGTACTACAATTATATTATTTAATTCATCAGTTTTCATTCGCCTGGTGGGTCCCAGTCGGGGATCCACGGCACTGTAATATCCGCCTAGTTTGGGGTGTTACATAAGTCCATCCTTTTCCATCTTGTAAACCTTGGTCTGACCAACATGACCAAGTCTAAGATGCCATTTCAAAACTTGATTGGTTTCATCCCTACCACGTTTTCTAGTCATAGTATTAACAACTACCTTGTTGCTGAGATTTAGATGATACAATCCATTCAACATGTAGCAGTACCCACTAGTTTATTTCTAAAATAAATTTTGGAGGAACCATCACCAATGAAAAATGAAAAGCATTTTCGGTCCATGACCGGAATGGATACAATGTTTTTGTGCCCTTCGGCAAAACAAGTACATCTTCTAAAGTCAAAACAAAGCCGGATTCTAAACCCAAAAGAAGTGATCCTATGTTGGTCGCCTCGACACTATGCCCACTTCCGACTGTGATCATAACTTCTCCAGCTCTAAGCTTCCTACTTTGTTCCAGATCCTGATTCACGGTACAAATATGAGAACTAGCACCAGAATCAAGTATCCAGGAAGTAGAAAATACAGTAGCAGAACAATTTGTTTCCAAAACTAAAAGTTCTGTACCTGAAGTGCCATGAAGAATCGGACAGTCTCTAGCCCAGTGTCCCAGCTCACCGCACTTGAGACAAGCATCCTTCTTCTTCTTGTTCTTCGGAACCATCGGGGTCTTGCCCTTACCCTTAAGGTCCTTAATTTGTGGTCCAGTTTGCTTCTTGGTCTTTTTCTTCTTGTTCTTAGACCTCCGAGGTCCAGAAGAAATCACAAGGGCAGACTCCTTCATCGTGAGTCTTCATCGAGGCGGCGGTCACAAGTTTGTTCATTAGCCCGGCTAAATTGCATGCAATCTCATTGCAGTTGAAGTTCATAACAAGCGTGAGAAGGAATCGGGGAGAGGCGTAGGATAAGGTCGGTTTGGAGAGAAGTATCCATTTTAAAATCAAGAGCCTCCAATCTCTCGATCATGGATATCATTTTGAGGACGTGTTCCCCAACCTTCTCACCTTCCTTCATCCTTGCACCGAACAGTTGCTTGAATATCTCATATCTAGCAGTTCTGCTGTACTCACCATAAAGTTCGGTTAAGTGAGATAGAATCTGCCTAGCAGAAGTCATTTTCTCATGATCTCTCTGAAGCTCATTAGACATGGAAGCCATCATATAAGCACGGACTTCCACGTCATCCTTAACCCACTTTTCGTGGTTTTAAATCTCTTCCTGATTGGCTCGGGTCCGCACAGGAGGCGCCGGAATATCCGTCTCCAAGACGTATCCCAGTGCCTCTATATTGAGGACAATCATCAGATTGCGGAGCCAATCCATAAAGTTAGGTCCCATTAAGGTATTTTTTCGAGTAGAATTGCGAGTGGATTCATTGTCATATTGAGATTTGAGTCTGCATCAAGTACGATAGATTAATTAGTGACTCATTCAATTATATTCTGAGTATAGAATTAAGGTCTTTTCTATTCTTGTTACCCAGCTCCCACTATTTTTATTGGAATAACACACTCCCATTTGAAATTCGGAAGTATCGTCGCTCTACTTCATAGTGGTGATCGAGTTCTTTATAAATCTTAATAGAGGGCAACCGAACAGGTTTCTAGTCTATTAATTTTCATAAAGTGGTGTCCAACACCAACCCATCTAATGGATGATTCGATCTTCTTTTTTCCCTTGTTCACTCCCCTCAACCTATACGGTTTCTATGGTTCGTGAACAAGTTAAGTTTATACCATCGACGCAAATCAGTTTCACAATTGAATCTTATCCGGCAACCTATCAGGTTTCTAGGGATAAAATTTGCTCCAACCGAAGGCATCCAAATGCTCTCCCAGTAATTTATCTGTCCTCCCCGAACGACTACCCCGATAACTCGGAAGCATAGCACATCCAGTTTGGATTTCAATTTCCCGAAAACTCGATGGAGGGAAGGAAAACCTTGAAACCTTATAAACTTAATAATTTATCGTGGGAGAATTTTCGCGATTAACGTTACACTTTGCACATTAATCGTTTAAGCGTGTTTGTGGCATTCATACAATATGAAACAAGCATTCACAACCTAGTTGCTACCAACATGTGGTTCATGGACTGTTCCTAGAAGACAAAAACTCCGTAATCTAATTACAAGTCTTCATCTTGAATCTTCGTCTTCTCGAAATGGATCTTCCTCCGGTCTTCGTCATTACATATAAATTTTACATTGAAAATTGCATCCTAGATACAAATTTTTTCTAGTAAAATAAATAGGCTCAAAACGGCCTTTACAACCCAATCGAATAAAACGAACGATTCAAAAACTAAGTCCACGAACCACATCCCTATTCAAAAGCATTCATCCAATAAATACTAAATAAATGGAAAGCGTAGAGATACATTGATCCAATCAACAATACGAACCGATCAAATCGATTCACACAATCGGTAATATGATAACGTTCAAAATAATTCGGTCGACCATAAATATTCCAATTAATCAAATTTCCCTTATAAAATGAAATACCATAAATCATTTTAATCATATTAAATCCAATTTAACATGCGGGAGATTAATTTTTAAGAATACACGAAAAAATCGAGTCGGGGCGAAAATGGCCTGCCGTGGCTGAGTCACCCTCGGCAGCATGCCGACAGACAGGCCTGGCATGGCCGAGTCACGCTCGGCAACTGCCGCCCAGGTAGGGCTGCCCAGCGGCCACAGGCGCGGCCCCCGGTCTGATGTCTGCCGGGCCGTGCTGCGACCACACAGGCGCGGCCTCGAGCAAGAAGAAAGACACTTGTCTCAAGTGTGGTGAGCTGGGCCTAGAGAGTGTCCTATTCTTCATGGCACTTCAGGTACAGAACTTTTAGTTTTGGAAACAAATTGTTCTGCTACTGTATTTTTAAATTCCTGGAAACTGGATTCTGGTGCTAGTTCTCATATTTGTACCGTGAATTAGGATCTGGAACAAAGTAGGAAGCTTGGAGCTGGAGAAATTATGATCACAGTCGGAAGCGGGCATAGTGTCGAGGCGAACGACATAGGATCACTTCTTTTGGGTTTAGAATACGGCTTTGTTTTGACTTTAGAAGATGTACTTGTTCTTCCCAGGGGGCATAAAAACATTGTATCTATTTCGGTCATGGACCGAAAAGGCTTTTCATTTTTCATTGGTGATGGTTCCTACAAAATTTATTTCAGAAATAAACTAGTGGGTACTGCTACATTATTAAATGATCATCTAAATCGGAGCAACAAAGTAGTTGTGAATACTATGACTAGAAAACGTGGTAGGGATGAAACCAATCAAGTTTTGAAATGGCATCTTAGACCTGGTCATGTTGGTCAGACCAAGGTTTACAAAATGGAAAAAGATGGACTTGTGGGTCCATTGGGATCGGATCCCTTTCCTACTTGTGAATCTTGCCTTAAAGGCAAAATGACTAAGTCTCCCTTCACAGGGACTTTTGAAAGAGCCACTGATAAACTCGGATTAATCCATACCGACATATGTGGTGCTTTGGAAGCAGCACGTGATGGATATCAATATTTCATTACGTTTATAGACGATCATACTAGGTATAGTTATGTATACTTAATGAAACATAAATCCGAGGCCTTTGAGAAATTCCAGGAATTCAAGGCCCTAGTCGAGAAACAAACTGGTAATCATATCAAAGCACTTCGGTCGGACCGAGGTGGAGAGTATATGAGTACGGAGTTTGATGAGTTCCTTAAGGAACATGGAATAGTCTCACAACTAACACCTCCATGTACACCTCAGTTAAATTGTGTGTCAGAAAGAAAGAACTGGACCTTGTTGAACATGGTCCGTTCCATGGTGGGCTATACTGACTTACCAATTTACCTGTGGGGGTATGCACTCCTGACTGCCGCTTACATCTTGAACAGATGTCCTTCCAAATACATTCCTAAAACTCCACATGAGATGTGGGAGGGCAGGAAACCAAGTCTTAATCACATTAGAATTTGGGGATGTCCCGCCTATGTCAAGAAGACTATGGTGAACAAAATGGAAGCGAGGTTCGTGAGGAAATGTTTCATTGGATTCCCATCTGAGACGATGGGATATATATTCTACATGCCGAAGGATCAAAAGATTATTATTGCTTTACAAGCACACTTCCTGGAAGATGAGTTTATTCAGGAAGACGGAGCAGGTAGAAGTATTTCTTTGGAAGAATACAATGAAACTCCTCGGGAGACACCTGTGCAAGAAACTGAAACCGAACCTTCTGAAACACAAGTACAACCACCTCGTAGGTCTAGCAGGGTGTCTCATTTACCTGAGACGTATGGGCTAGTACACTTGGAGGAGCTGGGTCTCCATGAGGTTCCAAGTGATAGCCAAGAGACTGACCCAACGACCTGTGACCAAGCGATGGTGAATGTAGACTCCATGAAATGGACTGTAGCAGTCTTCATGTAGTTTGGATCTTCGTTTTGATGAGGCAGTCAAAAAGTTTGACTTCGTGCAAAATGAAGAGGAACCTTGTGTATACAAGAGGGTTAGTGGGAGCAAAATCGCATTCTTAGTACTATGTGTAGATGACATTCTACTATTAGAAAACAGTGTGGGAATGCTCAGTTCTGTGAAAGCTTGGCTTTTGGAGTAAGTTCTCCATGAAAGAATTGGGAGACGAAACCTATATTCTAGGGATTCGACTCTATTGGGATAGAGCGAAGAGTATGGTAGGTGTTTCCCAAGCTCTCTATGCAGATAAAGTCTTAAAGATATTTAAGATGGATGATTCTAAAAGAGGGTTCCTTCCGATGTGACATGGAATAAAACTCTCATCTAAGATGTGTCCTCAAAGTGAGGAACAATGAAAGGAAATGAGTAATATACCATATGCTTCGGCAGTGGGTAACCATATATATACTTTATTGTGTACAAGACCTGACATTACGCATGCTGGGAGTGTGGTAAGTAGGTTTCGGGCTAACCCAGTTAGGGAACATTAGACCGCCGTAAAGAACATTCTCAAGTACTTTAGAAGGACTAGAGATCTGGTTCTTAAATATGGTGGTAGATAACTGAATGTGGTGGGATTCACTAAATTGGACTTCCAAGGACAGAAAGACGATTCGATGTCCACTTCTGGATATTTACTCTTAATAGAGGAGCAGTATCTTGGCACAGTGAGTATAAAGCGGCCTCGGAGGCCTCCAAAGAAAGGGTTAAGAAGTTACTGGGTAAACTTCACGTGACACCATGTGCTACGCTGCCTGTTTTCACTTTTATACGATAGAGCGGTAGCACAGGCCTGGGAGCCGAGGTTTCATAACAATACAAAACATATTGAGAGAGAGTATCATCTTGTAAGAGAATTTGTTTGCAAAGAGATACATTGTGATGCATAGAGTAGAGTCAGCTGACTACGTCGCTGATCCACTGACCAAGCCACTTTCTTAGATTAGCTTAGATCGTCATCTCGAGAACATGGGTATTAGATACCATAGTGTGTGGCATTGAGTGCAAGTGGAAGATTGTTTGGAGTATGCCCTCGAGTGCCACTCAGAGGACGTTGAGTGAGGGCATTTTACTTGTAATTATGTATATCATTAATATAAGGCAATTGATGTTTCTTTATTTACTAGTAGTTACTGGCGTTCCTGACTTGTAAATAAATAAATATATAGAAACTAGTCCGTGTATTTGAGAGCAAAACGTTCCACTCCTTGTTGGATGACGGGGTTGGCACTGGAAAGGTTTATAGCTCAAATACTTAATCGTTCGCAAGTCGATGAAACTTGACTGGGCGTTAAGTTTATGTGAAGACTTGTATGACGTGTTCTTTGACAAAGAGAGTGCCTGTCGAACACTAATGGTTAGTGGGAGCACACGTTATAGGTATGCTAATTGGATTAATATACTCGAACTGACTCACGCTCGATTCGTCACACGGATTTCACTCCGGTACAGTCAATGATGGAATCGAAAGGTTGTGATAGGTATTCGTGAACCTTCAACTTGAGGATTAAGTAGGGATGTGCTTGTGACATCAAGATATTCATTAGAGTAGTTCGACCCTGTAAACCAGGAGCTGGGGGTCAACCTCGACGTGCATCTTGACGGGCAAGTAGCAGGTCCTACTGAATACCAAGATAGAATTCTTTCTCCCGTTAGTGAGCGGGTATGTCCTATGCGGTTATTGACAGATGAGATCATAACTCTTTGGCCAAAGCATTGGAGCTAGTTGTATTGGATACACGAGAGCTCGATGATCTCGATTTGCATTAACGCATGCATAGCGTCAAGTACAAATAGGGTTTGACTGACCGTGACCCTATATCTTGATCGGGACATTTGAAAGAAGGGTTTATACGCATACTGGTATTCACGATAGAATGGTTCTTGAATGATCCCATCATTCGTTCTCAGTTGGGGTACAGTGTAGGCCGCCAGATTGGTTAGGTGGTGCTACTACTCTTTTGTTCCTCCCATTGCTGACTGAGACGGACTTACCGAGTCGTGCAATAGGATTGACAATGGAATGAATCGAGCTTATTCTCTCATTATGAATATTAGATATTGGACATCTAATTTGGGACATTGGATGTCTAAATTGATTTATTGGATAAATTAATTTACGACCTAATGAATCAAATAAATTACCGGGTGATTAATTTAATTCATGAATATAATTATTTCTTGGAGAAATTAATTATGTCACTATGTATTTGATATGATTAATTAATTGGATTAATTAATCGATATAAATACATCGGAACGGAATCAGAATTTATCTGTTTGGACTCACGGGAGTTCGAAACGAACCGAACTCGTCTGATTCCTTCTAGAGGCCGCCCCTATCTTGATTCTTTGCCTTGGTCTTAGTCTTAATTTGTTTGGTGAAGGACTTATGACTTGAGAGATTTGATATCTCTTAAAATAAAGGTAAAGGAGATTTTGGGGTGATAAGGTTGGAAGAATAAATGAAGACTTAAAAAAACTCTCCCTTACAAGCAGACATACATTTTTGGCAAGTAGGAAGGAGAGAGGAAATAGTTTCCAAAGGCTTCATACTATTCATCATCTTCTTCATCATACATTCATATATTTTCTTGGAGAAAATTAAAGTGAGATCGAGAAATCAAAGATTAAACACTTAGAGTGTTGTAATTTTGATTAGAAAATTTCCATCACTTGGTTCTAGACATAACCTTGGAGGTTAATCAGGTAATCGTCATCCCGTTCGTTTCTCCGGCCCGTGGCAAGTATAGGCATTGTATTTTCGACGTTGGATCATCCAAGGGCTTGGAGCACATTGGATCGTAGGGATATACAACTAAAGCTTGGGGAATATCTCAAGAAAAGGAATCCATTTAATCAATGGACTACAAGGGTGAGTTTCTTACATGTCTTGTGTTTTCGTTTATATATTCGTATATACGTAGCTCGATCGATCCTCGTAGGGATTTGGATCGAATTAATTTTTGCTTTACCGTTTCCATTGGGCCTTCGATTTAGGCACCGAATCCCAACAGGTGCATCTAGAGCATCGGTAGCATGGAGGACAATGATGTTTAGGCATTAAAAATTAGGTACTACCGTGCCCTTTGATAAGTTGGGAGGATCCAATCATTTTAGTTACCGAGGTTCGGCAGGTGACTTATTTGATAAATAGAAGCCTATCTATAAGAACATTCAAGTTCTCCTCGATTCATTCCTTCGAAGAGAGAGAAATTTCGAACTATAAGAATTCAAGTAATATTCAGTATTTTGAAATAAAACTGAGAATCTAATGTAAGCAATATTAGTATCTTGTTCGTGAAACAACGTTGCATCAAACCATTATTGAAAAGAAATCACCAACACAGTCGTCTTGAGGCAACTATACCAAATATAAATGAGAAAGTAAAAATATACTAGGATTCAGTCATAAATGGGTGCCTCTATAGACTGTGGCTCGTATGACTCATTTCAACGATTGGTGATTGTGAAATTGACATAGGGGGACTTGTCTAGATCATATTCCTCCATATAGTGAAATTTCCTTTCTTTGGACTCTCTATATTTCTTGTACTAAGCTGCAACTTGCTTGCTTGCATGGTAGTTCTTGTATCAATGTCCAACATCTCCACAATGATAGCATGATTCATTTCCAACTCGAGCCTTTGGGGCGACAGGATGGGTAGGTGATTTTTGATATCCTTGGATAGCGGAGCCGAGAGCACCAAGTTTTCGCATTACATTGCAAGAACCCCCCACATCTTCAACCACGTCCTTGACCACGACATCTGCTACGTCCAGTCCCCTGTTCATTGGGGTATTTTCCGTCCTTCACTTTGCCATAATCGGCCTTTGGAATTTTCTTTATCCCAACCGACCTGGAATTATTGCTCACTAACACTTCTTTATGCCTCTCAGCCACTTGCAGTAGGTTGATTAGCTTACTGAAGGTAGTGATGCGTTTATTATCATACTCCAACCTATACTGGTTTGCTAGTATAAGAGCAGAAGTAGGTAAGATGGAAAGGGTTTTTTGGATCATGTCATTTTCTGTGATGTCCTTCCCACAGAAATTTAGGCCTGTCTTGAGGCGGAGCATATCTTTGTTGAAATTGTTGATCCATTTATAGACAAGCAAGAGAATTTCATTCCACTACACGTTTAACTCTGGAAGCAAATTGTTGTGAATATTCCCAAATTGGCCCTTAAGGGCATCCCACAGTTCTTTGGGCAATTTCAACTGTAGATATTTCCATCTCAGGCTGGGGTCGATGTGCCGCCTAAGGAACACTAGTAGGCTCGTTTTTATCTTATAAGGCGGTGCTTGGTCTGTGGTATCAAGGAGTGTAGCACTATATTCTTTAGCGATATATGTGGTCTCGACGTCGGAGACCCATCAATGGCACTCAAGCCCTTTTGAGTCCAAGATATCAAAATTGAGACGAGTTAGATCATCTATTTTGATAAAGGAAAAAGGGAAATGACTTTTCACAGTTTATCATGAGTACTTTCATGATAAAATTTCAATAATGGGGGCGTATTATTTTTTGGAACCAAGATATGGTCAAAATTACTTTCGATACTATTTGAGGATTACCAACGAAATTAATTTATCATGGTTCTGTCTGATATAGGCAGTAGAAATAAGTCCTCTAAGATCTACTAATATGAAGTCTAATTGCGTAATATCTATATATGCATGCAAATATATGTATATTTATAGGTATAGACATACATTCCTAGGAATATATATACATATATTATGCAATCAAGTAGGTTTCTTATACCGCAATATTTATTAATTCGCATGAATTTAATTTAATTTTAGTTGCTTAAGCAATTCGTATTGATTTAATTAAGGTTATTAATGCAACGTGCTTTAATTGGTTAAATATGCGTAAATATAATTTATGGATAAATATGCAACAAAATGAATTAAAGCATGTAAAATTGCGCATGTTGCAGATAGTAGGGTTTTTAGGATTACCTTGCAGGAAAGACAAGATTCTTTCCTAGGGCAAAATTTTGATTTTCTTGGATGATATTGCATTCCTCGTTTCAGTCGTCCACTTGGATTTCATTAAAAATCCTTCATCCCTTCGATATTTTTTAGTGATAGTCATTATTTGCATCTTCGATGATACTTCTTGAATCCTCTCCGAAGTGAGTTAACATGATTCTCTAGACACCGATCATTGGAAGCCAATGATTTGATGAGTTTGATTAAACTGTACAGTCGGATATTGCTTTGTTCCATTTGCAGTCAAAAATCAGTTTTGTAACACCCCCATGATTTACGGAGATATTACAGTGCCGTAGATCCTTTTCGGAGAACCTACCAGGCTTAGACCCAAGTAAAACACCTTAAATACAACAAAACATGAACGTTCATACATTCAAAACCAACTTCAACTTCAACATGACATACATTACAATACCAAACAATATATCATCCCGTGGGATCATAACCAATACAACCGTTCACAACTGAAATACAACAACATCATTAACCATTAATAATGACACGACATACAACACCGGACAGTACCCGTGCGAGTACAAAACCAAAACACGACTTTGACCATGAACATACGACCACCAACTCAAAATGATACACGATATCAATGTTGCCCACCAAGCTCATGTCCGTCCTGTGCTAGTCCTCCCACTGGACCTGTACCTGAATACACAAAAGTATATCCACCCCAGAAGGGGTCAGCAAGAAGTCGGTGCAAGTACAATGATTCTAGAATATGTACAACAAGTGAATAATCAACAAAAACCACAGAAATCATAGTACCATCACAGATATTCCGGAATACCACATCACAATCATCATCACAAAACAACCTCCCGAGCTATACTGGCCCTGTACCTCTCAAGCAAGATACACACCCAGAGATACCTCGTCAGGACCTCCCTGGTGTATAGCCCAACCGAGTGATCCGTAGGGAAACGCAGCCTATCGGACCCCAGGGGACCCTCACTGGTTTTACTCGGCTCACACACACTCGATCAACAATTGGCACAAATTCCATTTTTTTCATATTCACACGAAGTACATTAAACACAATCAAAGTACTTGCCTCAATTTGAACGACACGAGAAACGGCGAACGGATGAATGTATGGTCCTAACTTCCTTCAACGATTCGATCCTAACACATCGAAATACCGAATCAAAACACAACACTACGGAAACGGAAGGATTCCCTTAAAATTCTACTCTTAGGAACAACTATCAAACACTACTAAGGCGGAGTTGTTCATACTCCAATCAATAGGTGGGAACTCAAACAAAATCCGTAGACTTCAAGAAAAACAAGGGATTATGGTCTCACAATCATAATCTGACCCAACTCAAGGTTTAAAACGGACTAGAAGGACGAGATCTAAAAAAAACCCTCAAAATTCCAAAAACTAGGGATTGAACAATCTTACCTTGATTTGGATGATACACTGGATGAAATCTTGTTAGATTGAGACTAGGAACTCAAAAATGTTGTTGGATGGTGGCGGTGAAAACCACGTCTAACTACACTCCAAATCGCCCAGCCGTCGAAGGGAAGAGGAAAAGGTGAAAAATGACATTTCTAGAACCTGCCCCCCATATATATACTGGGAGGTATTAGCGCACGCTAAGGCTACAGGCTTAGCGTGCGCTAACGAGCTGAGGGCGGTGCACTGCTGAAGAAAAGGCAGTCCAGAACTTTCTGCCAGACCCCGGTAGCGTACGCTGAACTATTTGTTAGCATGCGCTATCGATTGCCACTAGCGCGCGCTAACTCCATACAGTAGTGTGCGCTACCTGCAAGTACCTGCAGTCCAGCGTTTACGCCCTCGCGGCTGACATCCTAGCGCGCGATATCCTACAAGTAACGTGCGCTGATACATCGAAATAGCGTACGCTAGTCCTTCCATAGCATACGCTAACGCGCCATTCCAGAGTCCAGAAAGTTCAGCATCCCGGTAACTGCGCTATTGCATAAGAGTAGCGTGCGCTACTCAAACCTGGTTAGCGTGCGCTAGACATACAGTCTTAGCGTGCGCTAACTGCTATTCTCAAAATTAAATTCGCAAAAACGAGCACAATCCGAGAATCACAAAACCCAATAATTATCAGCCATGAACATAACAAGGTCAATCATCAATACATACGGTCCAAATAACCACAATACCACAAAATACATCTAAAACAATTATAAAATACACGGGTATTACACCCTTACCCCCTAAAAAGAAGTTTCGTCCTGAAACTTAAGATACAAAAAGTTCGGGGTATCGGGCACGCATATTATCCTCGGTCTCCCACGTGGCCTCCTCAATTCCATGCTTAGACCATTGGACCTTTACCAACGAAATCACTTTCCGTCCCAATTGTTTCACTCGTCGCTCTAATATGGTTACCGGTTGTTTTTCATACGTAACATCGTCGTTAACCTCAATCTCTTGATAATCAATAACATAGTCGGGATCAGGAACATACTTACGCAGTTGTGAAACATGAAACATATTATGAACATAACTAAGCGTCAGAGGTAATGCTAGTCGATAAGCTACATCACCTACCTTGTCCAGGATCTCGAAGGGACCAATATAACGAGGACTAAGTTTACCCTTCTTACCAAACCGAAGAACTCCGCGAGTCGGCGATACTTTCAACAACACATGGTCTCCCGCTTGGAACTCTAACGGTCGACGACGAACGCCGGCATATGACTTTTGTCGACTCTGAGCAGTCAACAACCTCTGCCGAATAATTGTGACTTTTTCCCGTGTTTGAACCACCAAGTCCGGTTTTACTCCAAGTAACTCGTACGGCTCGTCCCAACAGATTGGAGATCTACACCGTCTTCCATATAATGCTTCAAATGGAGCCATCCCAATCGAACTATGCCAACTGTTATTGTACGCAAATTCAATCAATGGTAAATGAGTCTCCCAATCTTCTTTCCAATCCAACGCACAAGCCCTCAACATGTCTTCCAACGTTTGGATCGTCCTCTCCGACTGTCTGTCTATCTGGGGATGATAAGCGGTGCTGAAATTCAGCTTGGTACCGAGTGCTCGATGTACTGCTTGCCATAAATGCGACACAAAACGCCCATCGCGATCAGACACTATACTTTTTGGGGTACCATGGAGTCTCACAATCTCCGCAATAAATAACCCAGCCAATCTCTCCGGTCCCCAAGTATCTCTAATGTCCATAAAGTGTACGGATTTGGTTAGCCGATCAACGATTACCCAAATGATATTCACTCCAGTTCGCGTCTTTGGCATTCCCATAATAAAATCCATCGTTATATCTTCCCACTTCCATTCCGGAATTGGTAGCGGTTGCAATTTACCGGCAGGTCTCTGATGCTCCGCTTTAACCTGCTGACAAGTCAAGCATTTCAACACGAATTCCATTACATCTTTCTTCATGTTCGGCCACCAAAATTTTTTCTTCAAGTCTTTATACATTTTACTCATACCCGGATAAATCGAGTATGGAGTAGAATGTGCTTCATTCAAAATCACTTGTTTGAGATCATCCCGATCAGGTACACAAGTTCTACCACGAAATCAAAGAACTCCGTCTTCATCGATTAAGAATCCAGGAGCTTTTCCTCTAACACTGTCTTCCCGAAGCTGCACAATTGAGAGATCATCTAACTGTTTGGACTTAATATCTTCCATCACGGAGGACGTAATCTCAAGGAAACGCAACTGTCCTTGAGTTCTGTGAGGCCAAACTTCAATTCCCAAATCAATCAACTCTCGTCTAAGGTTCGGTTGAATGGTAAGTAGTTCCAACTTCTGCAACACAACTGACTTGCGGCTTAACGCATCGGCAACGACGTTCGCTTTACCTGGATGGTAAAGAATGTCAAGATCATAATCTTTAAGCAATTCCAACCATCGTCGTTGATGCATATTTAGCTCCTTCTGCGTGAATATATACTTCAAGCTCTTATGATCCGTATACACTCGACAAGAAGAAGCATATAAGTAATGCCTCCAAATTTTCAACGCAAACACCACAGCGGCTAACTCAAGATCATGAGTACGATAATTCATCTCGTACGGCTTTAATTGTCGAGACGCATAAGCCACTACTCTCTCATTTTGCATCAATACACATCCCAATCCTTGTTTAGAAGCATCACTATAAATAACGAAACTTTCTGTTCCTTGTGGTAAGGCTAGGATCGGAGACGTAGTCAACTGCTTTTTCAACTCGTCAAAACTCTTCTGACACTCATCACTCCACTCAAATTTCTGTGTCTTCTGCAATAAAAGTGTGAGCGGTCAAGCAATTTTCGAGAATCCTTCGACAAATCGACGATAATAGCCCGCTAATCCCATAAAACTCCGAACTTCCTTAACATTCCGTGGAGGCTCCCAAGCTAAGACTGCTTCAACCTTTTGAGGGTCTACTCGAATACCATCGGCTGAGATGATGTGTCCCAGAAAAGAAACTTCTCTAAGCCAGAACTCGCACTTAGAAAATTTAGCATAAAGCTTATCAGCCCTCAAAATACTCAACGCGATCCTCAAGTGTTCGGCATGCTCCGTCCCAATTTTGGAATAGATTACTATATCGTCGATAAACACCACCACAAATTTATCGAGATATTCGATAAAGGTTTTGTTCATAAGCTGCATAAAGGCCGCCGGAGCATTTGTTAAACCGAATGGCATAACTACGAATTCGTAATGCCCATACCTCGTCAAAATCTTGACGACTGGGATATCCGAATCTCGAATTCGCAGTTGGTAATATCCTGACCTCAAATCAATCTTGGAGAAAACCATAGCCCCTTGTAATTGGTCAAATAAATCATCGATTCTTGGTAACGGATACTTGTTCTTGATAGTGAGTTTATTCAACTCACGATAGTCAATACATAGCCGTAAGGACCCATCTTTCTTTCGTACGAACAATACCGGTGCACCCCATGGAGACACATTAGGCCGAATATAACCTTTGTCCAACAATTCACCCAATTGTTTCTTCAATTCTAACATTTCCGATGGGGCCATTCTGTACGGTGCCTTGGATATTGGCGCCGCATTGGGCTCTAGTTCGATGACGAACTCCACTTCACGATGTGGTGGCAATCCCGGCAAATCATCCGGAAATACATCTGGAAATTCATTCACAACTGGAATAGAGGACAAATGTACCTCGCCAACTTCCGACTTCAACGCGTAACACCAATAACTGGTACAACCTTGTCGCAATAATTTTATCGCCTTCATGGCTCGAATAATCTTCCCAGAAGTACCAGGTTTATGCCCTTCAAAAACGTGTTCAGTACCATCCGGCGCGACTATCGAAATTATTTTCCGACGATAATCTACTATCGCTCCATGCCGATTTAACCAATCATCACCGAGGATTAAATCCTCTCCATCATATCGATCACAATCAAATCGGATGACCAATCTTTACTGCCAATGGTTACAGGACAATTGGCAATCTCTTGATCCCCAACTATCCTTTCCCCACTTGGCAGCCCAACGATAAAAGGTTCACATGAAGAGAGACCGTCTAGGCCCAAACGATTCACACAAGACAATGATATAAAAGAATGAGTAGCTCCAGAATCAAACAATACATCTACCGGGTGCATCGAAATATAAACAATACCTGACGTAATGGCAGTCCCTACGTCATCAGTCCACCTCATCTCATACAATCGGGGGGGCTGATCCAATGCTAGATGCATCCTTATGCTCGGTTTTACCTCTGCCACTGCCGCGTCCGACACTCGGAGTTGGCTGACCATGTGCAGTAGGAGTAGGAGACTGTTTAGAGAAGATTCTGCCCACTGACTCACAATATAATGCGCGATGACCCTGTTTCCCACACTTAAAACAATCAATGGGGCGAGAAGTGCAACGAGAACTGACATGTCCCGAATTTCCACAATTAAAACAAACTCTCGGCACTCCTCCACTAGGCTGAGGGGAACCAACAGAAGATTGCACAGAAGATTGAGGCCTACGCAATCCACTGCCTCGAAAACTACCAGAAAATTTCGGTTTCTTCGAGCTCGAAACTGCAGGAACTGGAACTGACACCATCTCGTAAGAAAGTGCTCTATCCTGATATTCTCTCAAAGTAGTACACCCAAGGCCCGCCATATACTTTTGGACTTCCGGTTTCATCCTTGCATCGAAATGAAGTATCTTGGCTATCTCATCCTTAACCCAATCTTGGACATACACTAACTGCTTGTTGTATGTCTTGATTGCCTCAGAAATAGGAACATCTTCGGGTTGAGCTCTGAAGAACTCACTAACTCTTGCTAATTGTACCGGCGTTGGACAATACTGAGCTTCCATCAATTCCTTAAATTCTTCCCAAGTGACATCACGGTCTTTAAGCTTAACAGCTCGCCACCAATCCGAAGCGTCATCAACTGTTAGATATTGAGCAATCGGGACTCTCTTGGCTTCAGGACAACCAATACCGTCAAAGATCTTCTCCAGCTCAACTAACCAATGATCCCAGTTGTTCGCATCACCGGAACCATCGAATCTGGAGGGTTCATCTTCATAACTTCTTGAAGCCATCGATCCTCAACCGTCCTGCTAGTATTAATATTCTGCACCACTTGTGCCAGTTGGTGCACTTGCGTTACGACTTGTTGAAGAACGTTAGGTACTTCAGCCTCCGAGCCTCCATCTGAACCTCCCGAAGGGATCAGGTCTGACCTAGTCGCAGAACGAGATGCCGATTCTGAAATGGACCTCTCGGACTCAGACACTACCACTCTGCCACGGCCTCGACCACGACCGCGTTGACGGATAGCTCTACCTCTCGGCATACTGAAGAATAAGAATGGTTCAACAAGGAAACAATTACAATAATAGATTGCACAATATTAAGGTAATTATTTCCGAAGGAAAGAAACAACCAACATCTGAAGAGTCTTCCAGCACAGGCAACACGGGGTGGTAGCATGCCAATGATATCGTAGACATCAACTGACTCAATTTAATAGACCCAAAACACCGACAGCCTAGGTATCCATAAACCTAGGCTCCGATACCATATTCTGTAACACTCCCATGATTTACGGATATATTACAGTGTCGTAGATCCTTTTTGGAGAACCTACCAGGCTTAGACCCAAGTAAAACACCTTAAATACAACAAAACATGAACGTTCATACATTCAAAACCAACTTAAACTTCAACATGACATACATCACAATACCAAACAACATATCATCCCGTGGGATCATAACCAATACAACCGTTCACAACTGAAATACAACAACATTATTAACCATTAATAATGACACGACATACAACAACGGACAGTACCCGCACGAGTACAAAACCAAAACACGACTTTGACCATGAACATACGACCACCAACTCAAAATGATACACGATATCAATGCTGCCCACCAAGCTCGTGTCCGTCCTGTACTAGTCCTCCCACTGGACCTGTACCTGAATACACAAAAGTATATCCACCCCAGAAGGGGTCAGCAAGAAGCCGGTGCAAGTACAATGATTCTAGAATATGTACAACAAGTGAATAATAAAAAAACCCCACAGAAATCATAGTACCATCACAGATATTCTGGAATGCCACATCACAATCATCATCACAAAACAACCTCCCGAGCTATACTGGCCCTGTACCTCTCAAGCAAGATACACACCCCAGAGACACCTCGTCAGGCCCTCCCTGGTGTATAGCCCAACCGAGTGATCCGTAGGGAAACGCAGCCTACCGGACCCCAGGGGACCCTCACTGGTTTTACTCGGCTCACACACACTCGATCAACAATTGGCACAAATTCCATTTTTTTTGTATTGACACGAAATACATTAAACACAATCAAAGTACTTGCCTCAATTTGAACGACACGAGAAACAGCGAACGGATGAATGTACGGTCCAAACTTCCTTCAACGATTCGATCCTAACACATCGAAATACCGAATCAAAACACAACATTACGGAAACGGAAGGATTCCCTTCAAATTCTACTCTTAGGGACAACTATCAAACACTACTAAGGCGGAGTTGTTCATACTCCAATCAATAGGTGGGAACTCAAACAAAAGCCGTAGACTTCAAGAAAAACAAGGGATTATGGTCTCACAATCATAATCTGACCCAACTCAAGGTTTAAAACGGACTAGAAGGACAAGATCTAAACAAAACCCTCAAAATTCTAAAAACTAGGGATTGAATAATCTTACCTTGATTTGGATGATACACCAGATGAAATCTTGTTAGATTGAGACTAGGAACTCAAAAATGTTGTTGGATGGTGAAAACTGGTCGAAAACCACGTCTAACTACACTCCAAATCGCCCAGCCGCCGAAGGGAAGAGGAAAAGGTGAAAAATGACATTTCTAGAACCTGCCCCCCATATATATACTGGGAGGTATTAGCGCACGCTAAGGCTACAGGCTTAGCGTGCGCTAACGAGCCGAGGCGGTGCCGTGAAGAAAAGCGATCGAGAACTTTACGCGAGACCCGTAGCGTCTGGCCGAACTATCTGTTAGCGTGCGCTATCGATTACCACTAACGCGCGCTAACTCCATACGATGGCGTGCGCTACTGCAAGTACTGCGGTCGAAGCGTTTACGCCCTCGCGGCGACATCCTAGCGCGCGTTATCCTACAAGTAACGTGCGCTGATACATCAAAATAGCGTACGCTAGTCCTTCCATAGCGTACGCTAACGCCCCATTCCAGAGTCCAGAAAGTTCATTGTCCAGCGGGCCTAACGCACGCTATTGCATAAGAGTAGCGTGCGCTACTCAAACCTGGTTAGCGTGCGCTAGACATACAGTCTTAGCGTGTGCTAACTGCTATTCTCAAAATTAAATTCGCAAAAGTCCGGCCAAAACGAGCACAATCCGAGAATCACAAAACCCAATAATTACCAGCCATGAACATACCAAGGTCAATCATCAATACATACGGTCCAAATAACCACAATACCACAAAATACATCTAAAACAACACTCATAAAATACACGGGTATTACAAGTTTGACCATGAACATCATCTAGTATATTGTGTAATCGTTGAACTTGACCGACTTCGGATACAAATTTACCCAGTTGTACGCTTTGGAAGGTGACATGCTAATGGGGAGATTACAAGGTTGTCAAATCCATAGCAGTTGTTAGCTGATAAATGTTTAGTGCTGAAGTTTGCCTTTATATTACTGGGCGATGAAGAAGTCACTTGAGAGCAAGTTGGAAGCGGCTGAAATGAGAATGTTACGCTGGTCGTGTGGTCGCACAATGTTAGATAGAATCTCGAACGGGGTCTTCAGGAACGCGCTAGAAGTGGCGCCAATTTCAGCGAAAGTTAGGGAAGGAAGATTGAGATGGTTTGGCCACGTCCGCAGGAGGCAGACATCTGCTCCGGTTAGGAGGGTCGAGAGTTTAGTAGTTGTCGGGGAGAGGAGGAGAGGCAGACCGAGGAGGACGTGGGAGGAGCAGCTGAAATTGGATTTGAAGGCCTTAAACCTTTCCGAGACCTTGACTGTTGATAGGTGCGCTTGGAGGCGCCAGATCAGAGTTGTAGATTCTTTAGTTGGGAGTGGTGCTGTAGTTGAGAGCCTCAGGGTTGGGTTGTCTCAGTTAGCTTTGACCTAGAGCATTGCATTTTTACATTTATTGTATATTTTATCCTATTGCCTTTTGCGTGTGGTGTATTTTTGACAGGGAGCTGTGCGCGGAGTCAACCTCTCTTTTGTTGGAGCAGCGTTCATCGGGAGTGAAGTAGCCAAATTCCTCTTAGGTAAGTCCCATGTGGATTAAGTCATGGGCTCAGGTATGGTATTGAGTTTTTTCGTATCATATGCTTCCCTTTCTATTTTTCACTCAATATGTTGTTGTGCACTAAGCTGAGGGTCTTCACGGAAACAGCCTCCCTACCGTAATAAGTAGGGGCATGATCTGCGTACATCTTACCCTTCCCAGACCCTGCTCTGAACGGGATATACTGGGTATGTTTGGTTTGGTTTGGTTTCATTGGGCTTAAATTTCGGGTCCCACATATACTTTAGAGAGCATAAACTGCGTTCTTGCAGCATAGGTCCCCGAGGATTCGGTTCATGGTGAGGGGAGAGATCAATCTCGTAACTGCGGATTTTCGCGGCCGGAGGCTTTTGGCTGGGATGGGAGCTAGTCTAATCGAATATGGCAGCGATCGACTATGGGATGCAAGTTGTCGATGGTGGTTCGCTGGTTTAGGGAGCCATGGCGTCCGATGGTGTGCTTGGGGTTTGCAGATCGGGGATAGTGGCCGACGAATCTGTGAGGAAAATGAACTGGTGTAGATCTGAAATCTGGGGATTGGTGAGGAAGATAATGGATTTTCAGAAACCTGACTCTTCCTTTCTTTTTATTAATTTGGACGAACTGGTGTAGATCTAAGATGGTTAGGGTCGACGGCGCCTGAGGTTGAACAGGCGAGCGGCGGCTTAGGTTGGTGAAGAAGATAACCGGCCGATTTGGTGTGTATCGGCGACGGCAGCGCTAGGGTTTCCGAAAAAAATATCTCGATTTTTTTTTTAATTTTTCAAATGATTTTGAACGAATTTTTTCCTTTTTTTTTCCTTTGTTGGTAAACTACTGAAGGAAAAATAACTGAGAGAAAAAATATGGCAAAAGATATTGAGAGAGATTACATTCTTGCAGCTTAATCCTGCCCTAATTTGTAAAGCGCATAACTAGCGGAATAATACACGGACAAAGGGAAAGAAAGTTAGGAAAGAAAAGAAGAGAAAGGAAAGTGAAATGAAATTGTATATTGTGTTTCCGAGTTTGAAGAAAATGAAAGGAAAATTAATTATTTTGTTCTTCTCTATCCAAAGGAAGGAAAGTTAAGAGGGAAAGTTTTCCTTCTATTTCTTTTCGTTTCTTTTCATTAAAAAACTCTGAAACACCAAATATTTTTCCTTTTTTAAAACTCCGGAACTAGGAGTAAAAGATGGGATTGTGGGATCGACAGAAGTCATCCGTCGACTGTCGTTACCAAGAAAGTAAAGTTAAATGCTGGAGAGAAACACAACAGAGACAAAATCATTTCTCCGGAAGCTGTAAATTCTGATGATATAGTGCTGCTTATATTTTCTAGTTTCCGCAAGCAAAACCCAGTTCTATTCAAATGGCAATGTGTATGACGAGAATACCCAAAAGGACTAGTAGCACTATTCTTCTCAAGTCGACCAAAATAATTTATGGTGTTCGTTTGGTGCAAGTGATGTCCTTTTGCAGCCATGGGAAAACAGATACAGTTGAAGCATCCCTCATCTCCATCTTCACGGAGAGACCCTTTTGTTTGGATTCCCTAAAGCTTCAAGAATTGAGTTCAAAGCTCACTCCCGGAGTAGTTGAAACCGTCTTGCAATCTTTTAGAAGTTGGAGATTCTCTCAGGTGTTTTTCAACTGGGCATCCAATCAAGAAGGGTATGCGCACAGTTGTTATGTATATAACGCCATGGCTGCAGTCCTCTCAAATGCTCGACAAAAGGCCCCAATGAGGGATCTTACATTGCATTTAATGAAATCCCGTTGTTTCTGGACTCCGGGAGCTTTGGGATTTTTCTTAAGGTGTCTAGGTAGTCAAGGTCTAGTTGAAGAAGCCAATTCTCTGTTTAACCAAGTGAAAATATCTGGACTTTGTGTTGTAAATGGCTATAGCTATAACTGTTTATTGGAGGTTTTTGCAAAAAGTGATGATACTTATTTTTTGGAGTATAGGATGGCTGAAATGAGAAAACTGGGCTGGCCTATTGACAAGCATTCGTTGACACCAGCTTTGCAGTGCTACTGCAATGCTGGAAAGTTTTGCGAGGCTTTGATGGTTTTTAATAATCTGGACGAGAAGGGATGGATTGATCAGCATATCTTGGCTATTTTAGTTCTATCTTACAGCAAGTACAGGGAGGTGGATATGGCTTTTGAGTTGGTTGTGTGGGCTGAGAGGAATCGCAGTATCAGCTTGAATGAGAAGACATTATGCATTTTAATTCATGGATTCACGAGGGAGCATAGAGTTGACAAAGCTCTTGAACTGTATGATAAAATGAAAAGACTCAGATATCTGCCCGATGTTTCTATTTATGATGTCCTAATTAGAGGTTTATGTAAGAATAATGAGATTAAAAAGGCCCTAATGCTGTACATGCACATGCAGGAGTCAGGAATTTCTCCTGATGTTGGAATAATATCCCAGCTTTTGTTGTGTATCCAGGAACAGAGAGACATGATTCAGTTGCTTGAAGATAGTTCGATGGACTTGGATATGGGTAAAAGAGTGCTTCTATATAGCTCCATTTCGAAAGGTCTTGTTAATGGTGGATATGCTGATAAAGCTTATTATCTGCTCAAGGCATGGATCGGATCTTCAATAATAAATTTAAAGCCTGATACACGTTGTTTTCAAACTGTCATTGATGGATTATGCAATGCTAATAAGTTAGATATGGCCTTAGACTTGTTCCATAATATGGATCGAAGTGGTTGCAAAGTTAGTGTTGTACTGTTCAATAATTTAATCCAGTGCTTGAGCAATGCTGATAGGTTGAATGAATGTTTCGATCTCCTCAGTGAGATGAAGGAGAATTCAGATACAGAATTCCAGCCAACACACTTCACCTTCAATTGCATACTTGGGTGCTTGTGTCGACGAGAGGACGTTGCAGGAGCTCTAGGTTTTTTGAGGGAGATGCGTGCTTGTGGGCATGAGCCCTGGATAAAAAACTATACGCTGCTTGTTAAGAAACTATGTGATCATGGAAAGGCAGACAAAGCCTATAACTTCCTTAGTAACATGACTGAAGTAGGATTCCCACCTGATATGATTGCATACTCGGCAACTATTGATGGTTTTCTGAATATTGACCAACTGGATCGAGGTCTCAAGATATTCAAAGAAATATGCCAGAGGGGTTATTGTCATGATGTGGTAGCCTATAACACTATCATTAAGGGGCTTTGTAAGGCCAAAAGGGTGACAGAAGCTGAGGACATTCTCAATGAAATCCCTGGTAAAGGACTTGTTCCCTCAGTAGTTACATACAACTTGCTAATTGACGGCTGGTGTAAAGATGGCAACACTGATCAGGCTGTCCTATGTTTTTCAAAAATGTTAGAGAGAGAACAGGAACCCAATCTCATTACTTATACAACTCTAGTGGGTGGGTTATGCAATGCTGGAAAACCGGATTATGCTGTTAATCTTTGGACTGAAATGGAGCAGAAAGGATGTCGGCCGAATAGGATTGCTTACATGGCTCTTATTCATGGGCTCTGCAAATGCAGGAAGCCAGATTGTGCTCTGGTCTATCTGCAGAAGATGGAGGAGAATGATATGTTACCTGATACTTACATATACCAAGCTTTGGTAAATGCTTTTGCATCTAATTCAAATATAGCAATGGCTCATGAAGTATTAGAGAAGATGGCCAAGCGTGATACTGCTGCCTAAACAGGTAAGTTTTCTATTTGTTTTTAATTGGGACTACTTTATATCTCATTTTTTATTTAGAATAATAATTTTTCCCCATTGTCATTTAGAGAATTTCAGCTGTAAAATATTTTACATGCCATTTCCTTTTATAAATTTTTCTTGTAGAAAATTGTTCTGAACTTCAATATTTTCTTAGAGTTAGAGAACCTTTACTTGCTTTCTCTCAGCAGTCTTTGGTTAATGATTGTTCTAGTGGTTGTCGTTATGTTCCTTCTGTTCGTGAAAACAATTTCTTTATTATGTTTAACCTTAATATGTTGTAGTCGTCAAGTTTGTTGTGCATGTTTGGACCATGTAGATGAATGGTTGTAAACTGTAGAATATTGATTAGAACCACTAATCGTGTACATTCAGAAAATTTTAATGTGGTCTGCATGCATTTGTTAAATACTCTCACCAAATCTGAAGTAGAAAAATTTATTTCATCGCCCTACATGCAGCACTATTTTTGCACATAATTGTAATATCCGTAATTTTACTCGACTAGAATTTGGAGAATTTTAGAAGCTGTCAATTTCCAAAACTTATTTTTGTTCTACTTTACATAATTTCTTCCTTCACCATAACTTTAAAAACAAATATCCTTTAAAAATCCTGAAGCCCATGTCAACTTTCAACAAGTGGGCCAATTCCATCTTAGTTTAAATTAGGATAAGAATTTGGCCCATATGCAAATAAACCGGCCGTTATAATGCACTCTTCATTCTTTTTTTTTTTTTTTTTACTTAAATGGTCATTTGTTTATTAGCAATTGTTAATACTTTTTAACATAATGTTCATATTTTTCGGGGGTTTGAAAATCTTTAATTGGATGTTTATTATTTTTACTGAAATTTTTTCATTTTGGCCGACTGTTCATTTTTTTTTTTTGTAACTTTGTTCATTTTTTTGCAACAGAATATTGAGTTTTTGACTGAAGACTCAATGATGCTTATTAGTTGAAGATTCCATTGGATGTTCATTAGTTTTTACTGGACTTCTGTTCTAGAATTAAATTTTCATCCATTTGTTGTTAAAAGTTCATTTGAGATAGTTTGGAGGACGAACACCTAACATGCCAAGTGAATCAGTCAACCGTTCAAATTTCAGCATAAATTTCTTTACGTGTATTTAACATACTCTTCTAAAAAATCTTAACTCCCCACAATACGCTCACGTCCCTACTTTATCAGTTTAGTGTGCAATACTCTTCAATCCCATTTTCACAAAGTTCAGTCACAACTCTCCCCTCAATCCTCCTCTCAGCTCAAATTTATCAGGAACATCTCCGCAGCAAATTCTCTTTAGCAAAAAAGGTAAAGACTCGTCTTTATTGCAGTCACTTTCTTTCCTTGCCAGACCAAATTCTCATCCTTCACAAACACACATCACCATAATTAGACATGTTTAAAGAAAAAAGGAAATGGTATGTCTTCCCCGTCCCGTCATTTGCCAGGAAACCACAAATCTTAATCAGACCCTTTAAACATAAAGCTCCGGCCGAACTCTGAGAGGAGAGAGGGAGAGGAGAGTACCAAGTCAGGTACAAGCATTTGAGCAATTTTCTGTTCTCCACATCATATTTGATGAACTCTCTCACTCTCTCTCTCTCTCTCTCTCTCTCTCTCTCTTTCTCTCTCTCTCTCTCTCTCTCTCTCTATATATATATATATATATATATATATATATTTCCATTGTTTCCAATGGAGCCAAAGACTCCTTATTCTTTGGTTCTGGATTATAATGGAATAAAACAAAATGACTCACTAAACTGACTGCACTTCTTTTTCTCATGAAGTACTAGTCATTCTATGCAATTCTCGATGCAGTTTTCATTTTGGATCATCCGAAAACAGCCTCTCTGTGTTAAGACACGAGTAAGGCTGCGTACATCCGATCCCCCCTTACCCCGCTTTTTGCGGGAGCCGTTGAGGCATTGGGGTAATGTTGTTGTTGTTGTGTGTGTATATATATATATATATATATATATATATATATATATATATATGTGTGTGTGTGTGTGTGTGTGTGTATGTATGGGAGCATTATTGTGAGATTATTTCTTTATTTCGTCATATGCTGTTTAGATTTTTGATCCTATTCTTGTTTTAGTTGGTCTTGCTAATTTTGTTTGTTTACTGCAGATACCATCTTAACTTATCCTCTATAAAGTTGCTTCCAAATGTCTGGCTGAGTTAGAAAGAGACTTGGAGGTTTAAACAGAGAAATATTGGCTTCAACTGTACCCAAATCCTCTCGAAAGCTGAGTTGTCTAGCTCGATGATTGGTTGGTTCAATTCTAGCACTTGTTTCTCCATTGCTCTCCCAGTGCATGTGTGTGTGTGTGTGTGTTTGATGTGATATTGAAAAGTAGTCATTTGCATCGCCGACGTGAAGCCATATGGTCTTAAAGTTAATTTGATCATCTTTTCCAAACAGAAAACCACCTACAAGAGAAAATGCCTTGATAAACAAGGTTCAGGATTTTCGCCCTTTCAGATTTTTGCCCATCAAATTTAAGGTGCAACACTCCAGCAGGATAAGCTCCAATTTTGTAATACTTGTCAATTAATCTCTTACCTACCGATATAATAATTCAAACACGGACCTTTATTTTAATATTGTCGTGATGTTAGTTTGTTTCAGAAGTACTGTAGAAGATGATGTTGCAGAAGATGGGTCTCTGAGCTGTTACAAACTGAATAGGGCTTTACATCTCTACTTCACTTGTTAGAATTAGTATAGGAGCATCATCATCAGCATTGTTCGTCATCTCAGGGGTGCGCTTTGGGTTTATCATTCTGTGAGGATGCCTTTTCAGTTGTGATGACTGTGAAAGACTTGAGAAAGATGTAAGATGTGTTTCCATACCCATCATTACTATTGACTATTGAGCATGATGCTTGTGGTGTCTGGATTCTTGGAATGAGAAGGTATATTATAATGCTGTTGCTCTAAAATCTGTGATTCAGCTTGACCATTCCCTAATTTTTTTCAGGCATCTTCTTTGTATGATTTCACATTTGAACTCTGAGATATATGTCGAGTATAGTTGTAAAAGATTCTTTATCATTGTTGTCTCCAATCCTCCGTCTTACCACAGCCCCCCACCCACCAAACCTCAACTTTTTCGGTTTTTTGGGCGATAATTACAAAAGACACCCTTGAGTAAACGTGCCCACGGTTCACGGCCCGTTCCGGGCCTAAAACCGGCGGTTCCGGGGGGCCCGGAGGTCGAATCGGAACCGGGCCGTGAAGGAGTTCCACGGTTCCGGGCGGGGCTGAAAACCGGCGATTCCGGTCCAAAATCGTGAGTCTATTAAATAAATAAAAAAATAATTATTATAAAAAAAAAGTTATAAAATAAATTTATTCCATACTCCAAAGCTTAGCCAATGCTCAATAGAGACGGCCCACAAATGGAGGACGAAAATTGCATTAGGCCCAGTACATATTATCTCTCCTTTTATAAGGTTGAACTCTTCTTTTCTTGAACTCTCTTCCGATGTGGGACAATTGGTCTCATTCCTTCTATTCCAAATGTACCACATCGAAAAGTTATAGAAAGAATGGAGGAGAAATGAGAATATATTCAAGTAATTTGTTTACCTCACATCTTAATATTTTCTTCAAACTCTTTCAAGTCTGAAGATTATATAGTATTATTAATAAAAACATCCGGTTTATGTATTAGAACTGTCGGTTTTGATGAAAACCGGTGGTTTTTGTTGTTCGATCCGCCAATTTTACATTATGTATATTTAATATTTATAAATTAATTAAATATTAAAACCGGCGGTTAGCCCGCCGGTTACGGTTCGCCAAATACTTGAACCTTAACTGGACCGTCCGGCGCCGATTCCGGTTCGGGCCCGTTGTCCGGTTCCGTTTCGGGCCGTTGACCAGCGGGCCGGTTTAAAACCGTTGACTCCCGGGCCGGTTCCGGGCCTGAGTAACTTTCAGAATTATAAAAACCTTTGTGGTTTGATTCAGTGTTAAAATTAAATGGCTGGCTGTAATATTATTCTACTTGAGAATGGTGTGTTGTGTGCCGGGGGGGTGGGGGGGGCTATTTTTACCTTAAAATCGAGCCCAAATGATGAAAGAAAATTGGGCCGCTCAACCTTTTTCCTTTTAAAAACTGACCTATCTTTTAAGAATCATTCCAAGTGAGAAATATCTTTACAAAGTGTTTCGCATCTATTTTACCTCTTCCATCAACCGTCATTACTCGCTCTCTCTCTCAAAGTTTTATATTGTGCTTGTCATTTTTAAACAACCTTAATATCTCTTAGTAATTAATCTAAACAACAACGTTTAGATTGATAATCGGGACTCAAAAGTCTACTATATTACTTGTTATGTTTCGTGCACCTACGAATAAGTTTAAGCGTATAAAGTCTGCTGTTTGGGAGTAAAAAAACTGTTCGTCTTAGTTTTGTTGTCCTGGCTCGACTTCCTATGCCACTTCGACAAAATGAGCATCCAGAAAATACAACACGACCATTCCATGCTCTACTACAAACACATCTATCTATATATAAAAGCATTACTCTTTCTTTAAAACTTTTCCCGCCCATTGCGTAAGACACTGTTCCCCTAATAGCAGCCCTAAAGTCACATGTATCGTTTGCTATTCCAAGGTAATAAAATTAAATTCAATCATTAAACTTTCTCCCTAATAGCAGCCCTAAAGTTGCTGTATCGTTTGCTATTCCAAGGTAATAAAATTAAATTCAATCATTCAAATTTTCTTAAATTCAAGCATTATCGTTTACACTTCCGATGCAGGCAGGCGTCCATAACGATAAAGCATGGAGATTAATTCTGTTTACAACACTATATATACAGCTTCAATTTGTATCAAACTCTAGCACTACCAAAACCAATTAAAACAAACTAGCAGAAACAGCTATGGATTACCTCTGCGTTTATGCGGATGAACTAAGCCCCAGACCTTTCGTAGAGAGATTCGACTTTGCCTGATTCGTGTGTATCTCTCGAAAGAATATGGAGTGAATGAGAAGTACCAGAATATGGACTGCTTAGGCCACGATTTCAAGGTACTGTTTCTTCTTCGATTAAATGATTGGATTTTAATCATGAATCTCAATCTTCTGTTAAAAGATAGAACTGGAAGATAACTTTTTTTTCTTTATCTTCTTTTCCTCAGGGCAACTATATCCACCTGCAAATTGAGAGCAAATTTGTTAAGAAATACAAAGACATGTTCACTGAAGGCGAGGTATATTCATTCAAAATTTTTGAAGTGAAGACAAACCGACAAACCTTTAAGACCACTGACGCAAAGTACATGATGAGGCTGAGTCAAAATTCTATTGTTGCTCAATACAAGGTTGATGATTTCCCAAAAAAAAATGTTTAGATTAAAAGCTTTTGCAGAACTCAAGGCTGGTGGTGGGGTTGTGCCTACAAAGTTGATCGGTTAGTTTTCTACTTATCACTTTCTCCATTTAAATCTAATTAGTAAAAACTGTGTTGATATACATTTTTTACCTTTTTCAGATTTGATTGGCCGCGTGGTGACAATCGATCGGCCAAGACATGTTCAAGTCAATGGGTACCCTACTAGGGTGATTGACTTTGTCATTGTAGACAATTTGTAAGTCGTAGAGTTTAGTCATTTATTTTGAATACCTATAATTTGTGTTAGGTGTAATCTATTATATAGTTCGGAGCTTTCACCTTGAGATATATCTTCTTTCTTAAACCACAGTCCAAGATCATGTCCTTATTACAGTTTTGAATACCAATAAATTATTTTTAACATAATACATGTAATGTGTTCATACATTTTTACAATCTGAAAATTTCAGTATGTTGGTGTGTGTTTTTTGGGCAGGGATAGCAGATTGGTGGTATCGGCTTGGGACAAGCATGTTGATACTGTCCTACCATACTACAATGTGGTGTTGGATGGCCCCTTGATCGTCATACTTCAGCTATGCAGAGCCAAATTGACTACAGGTATGAGTTGCCTATATTTTTTTCTAATTATTTTTTTAGGGTGTCAATTGTATAATTTTCCTGCTTATTCTTTTTTGTGTTGTTTACACAGAGGGTGAGGTGGTAATTTCAACATCTTTCCAAGCCACTAGGTTGCTATTCAATCATGAGTGCCCTGAATTTGCCACTTTCCGTGAAAGGTATATTATGTACCTATGGTTTAAGTATTAGTAATATCTTCCTATTTGTTATATCTATCTACTTGCTATATCTCCTTATTTGTTAAAATATAATAAAAAACAGTGCTCACAAAAGTACATACCTGTTATGATGCTCATTGTTGTTGGATTGTAAACATAGTACCTACAGCTTTCAATTTTTCAGATTGCATTCATGAACCTGTGAAAAAAATGAGTTTGGCTAAATCTACTTTACTTTTTTTGTGATTCCAATTTTGGGTGGGAGGGGTTGATTAGAACCATACTTGCTGTCCTTTTTTAGTGTGATTCCATTATGTGTAGCTTCCATGTTTCCATGAACCTGTAAATAACAAACAATAATTTAGGGTATGCCTTAACTGTTGAGAACTTAAATTACTTTGTCTATGTCTTAAATGTTACAAACAATAAAAATACTACCTCTTAGCGAAGTTGGCCTTGGAATCAAAACCAAGGAACTAAAACTAATTGAGCCTCGAATCTGCTCATCAACCTGTAAATAATAAACTGATTTCATGGTTTAGTCAAAATATTCTATGTTAAAATTATACCTTTTTCTGATCTCAGCCTGCCCCTGTTTTTCTGTCAAAATATTCCACGTGGATTGTTAGATGATGATAGGGAGTACGTAGATGGAATTACTGAAGCAAGTTTTTGGACAACTGCACTAGCTTTGAGAAGACTATTTGCAACGCTACTCGCTTCTAAGTCAATATGTAGACCAGAGGTCGTATGGAATGCTGTGTGGGAATTTCTTGCTGTGGATGCACAAATTCAACGCCGACGACTATTGCGTAACCAAGGTATTTAACGAGATTTATTAATTGATTTTCATATTGGCCTTTTGATAATACTTAAAGCATCTATTAATGCTTCTGGTAGCACGAAAACCAATACGAAAAACAATAGCAAATGTGATTAAAAGAAGAGGAAATACGAATAAAGCAACATAGGAATATGGTCAAATGTAGACTTGAATAAAATATTTAAAAAAAAAACAGAGAAAAAAATGAGAGTTGCATAAACCACTTCCTTGGTTTATGCAATGGTACGCGGTTGATCATCAACATTGGGTGAACGGGTTGTGGAGGCAAAGATAACTGCAGGAAGCCACAAAAGGAACTAAAGTGCTTATCACTCGCATGTCTCTCATTCCTTCTGACCTGAGGCTCCCGTTTAAGTTTGAACGTAAACAGTTTCCATTAATGCTTGCGTATGCCATGACTATTAACAAAAGTCAAGGACAAATTTTAACACACGTGGGTTTACTATTAAAAAAACCAGTGTTTAATCACGGCCAATTGTAAGTAGCTTTTTCAAGTAAGCAATCCCAAGGGTCTGAAGATATTAGCTTTAGATGAGAATGGGGACAATTTGACCTCTACGACGTAGTTTTCAAAGAGGTATTCAATAAATTGTAATATGAAGTACAATTCTTATGTTTATTAAGAATGATTAGTTCTTTTTTTATACCATTTGCATTGTTTGTTTTAATTACTTTTCATAAAAAATCAAAATACAAAAAAATTAGATACAACTAACTTTATATTTGTAAAATCTAATTATATATATCTGTAAAAGCTTCTTTCAAAAAAAAAATATATTTATAAAACCTAAAATTGAAATATTTTATTAACACTTAAATTATTCTCCGTGCAATGCACGGGTGAGGATTAATACTAATATTGTATACTGTGCAATACTAATATTGTATACTCTACATGACTTTTTAGTTTTCACCTGCCAAAGTAAAAAGGAAATAGTTGTAATTAATACCTTATGGCATGATAACCTTTTCTAAAGACTTAGGATTTAAGTATATTGTTATTTATGATATATACTTGCAGATTATCATCTGTAAACTTATTTATATTAATATATGAAGTATATGATTTTGTAGATTGAGATACAAAATTAATTTTTTTAACTATTTGTTTGAATCTTATATTTTTATTAATATTACTTAAATTATTCTTCGTGCAATGCACGGGTGAAAATCTAGTAACTACAAATGACACCATATGATAATACTTAACACACGACACTACTATAAGAATCAAAATGTGAAACAAAAACGAGAACGAGAAAATAAAAGCTCGATACAAGGCATAGAACGGAAAAAATAGAAACGACAAGAAACGACAAGGTACCACAAGTATATAATTATTGAGAATGCATAAATTATAATAAAGCGATGTGTTTTACAAAGGAGTACTCGAGCAAAGTATTACAAATTGGGCATAATATCAAAACATTATTTCCAAATTACAAAAAATATTGCAATTGCAGGTACGTACGAGAATGACCTTTAATTGCGACACTTCTCCTTTTGTGTTTTATTTTGACACTTGAGAATTTTACAATTTACAAAATAAATAAATGTACAGCTCGATTAGTAAACTAAGTAAACATATGACTTTTTATGACTCAAATACGAAATGATACAGGTCACTTATGTAAGCATAATTCTATTAGTATAGATGACTTAACATTTTCAGCCATCGTCATTCACATCAAATTCAAGCTGAGTCTATTGGACGTTTCCAAAGATTCATAAAGACTTATTTCATCTTGGGTACTAGTATCAGGAATTTGGCCTGAAACTATTGCAACATCCAAGTACATTACTCCAAGATAACAATAGATTTGTTCGGACCATTCATCAAAGTTCAGACCACTGAATTTTATCATGGAATTGCCTAAAGAAAATAAATTTGAAGTAGCTACAATATTATAATAGATTCAGACAATACAAACTTTAATAACACACTCCCTCCGTCCACAAATATGTTGTTAACACCTTTAAACATATGCACAACCTCGACTTTTTGTCGAGCGAGTTTTGATGTTGTTCCGGATTAATTAGTTTATCGTTATGACTTTTCCGAGGTCGGTGCGACTCCCGTGAACCCTATGCATATGAGCATCTTGTAGTAAACTTCGGCGTTATGGTCCAATCGTTGTTGTTCGACCGTTGTTCGCTCGAACCGAGAATCTCGGGTATTCACCACCTCTATCTGATCTCACAACCTTGACTTTTTTATCTAACTGCCTTTCAACCTCATCAATGACACCTCAAGAATGTTCACAGATTGGGACTTCTCATGCAATCGATACACATATCCATAACGTGAGTAATCATCAATGAAGGTAATGAAGTACTTCTCCCCGCTCCAAGATGGAGCTTTAAATGGACCATAAATATCGGTGTGTATCAATTCAAGAAGCTTTGTGCTTCTTGTGGCTGCTTTCTTTGTAGTATGTTTAGTTTATTTTCCTTTAATACAATCAACACATATATTTAGATCTGCAAAAATCCAATTGAGGAAGGATTTCACTTTTAACCAACCTCAACATCCTTTTTTTATATATTTGACCCAATCTTTGATGCCACAAGTAAGCAGAGTTATCATCTTGTGCACTACGTTTACTACCAACAATATGTTCAATATTAAACAAAGATTTCGTAAATTTATTATCAAGATTGAAACGATACAAACCATTTATTAATGTACCACAACCATAACAGTACTTATTCTTAAACAAAGAAAATACAGCGTTTTCAAACTTGACATTTAATAAAGACTCATCCAACTTCCCAACAGAACAAGATTTCTAGCACAATCAGGAACATAAAGACACTTTTCTAGATCTAGATGACAACCGGTATCTAAGATCAATCTGTAGGTCCCAAATTCCTTCTATTTGTGCCTTCATCATGTTCCCCATAAACAAGTACTTTTCAGTTTCTTTTATGGGCTGGATTGAAAGGAATCCCTGTGTAACATGAGAAACATGAGTAGTTATACCAGAATCTAACCACCGGGTATTATTAGGAACTTCAACAAGTTTGATTCAAAACATATAGAAACAAAGTATGTACCTTTCTTTTCGAACCATTCCTTTCTTTTCGGACAATCTTTCTTCAAGTGTCCAACCTTCTTATAGAAGTAACACTTGATCTCCTTTCTCACTTGACCCTCATTAGCTTTTATTGGGCTTTTGTCATTCTTTGGAGTTTTGTCCTTTTTTTATTTTTTTTCCCTATAGCTCCTTCATGGACAGTGAGATGAGATGGACTGAGTGATCTTTTATTTTTATCAACCTCCCTTCCTCTTGAACCAACATGGCTTTAATTTCTTGAAAGTTTCATTTTTCCTTTAGAGTGTTATAGTTTACTTGGAACTGGCCAAACTCAGGAGGAAGAGAGTTGATGATAAACCAAACAAGAAATGTCTCACCCAATTCCATACACAGTCCTTAACTTTCATGCTTTGTTAGACATGCTAGTTACATGGTCGTGAATGGGTTTGGACCAATCGAACTTAATGGTCGTCAACTCACTCATGAGACTTCCCACAATGGACTTATCAGCAATGTCCGATTGAGAGTACTCTTTGACTTTCATGAGAAATTCCCTTGCATTATCAATTTTAAGTATAGATGGCTTAACATTTTCGGCCATCGTCATTCGCATCAAATTCAAGTTGGCCTATTAGACGTTTCCCAAGATTCATAAAGACTTATTTCATCTTAGGTACTAGTATCAGGGATGTCAGCAGGAATGTGATCTGAAACTATTACAACATCCAAGTACATTACTCCAAGATAAAAATGGATTTGTTCGGGCTACTCATCAAAGTTCATACCATTGGATTTAATCATGGAATTGCCTAAAGAAAATAAATTTGAAGTAGCTAAAAATATAATAAAAACTTGTATATTAACACTTTGAGTTATTATAATAGATTCAGACAATACAAACTTCAATAACATACTCCCTCAGTCCACAAAAAACTTGCCCCAGTTGGGATGGCACGAGTTTTAAGAAAAGCTGGTAAAAAGTTATTTTAGTGGAGAGAGGGTCCCATTTTTTAGAAGAAAAAAAGAGAAACTTTCCTTTTATAACTGGAACAAGTTTTTGGCGGACACCCCAATAAAAAAAATTGGGACAAGTTTTTGACGGACGGAGGGAGTATATAAGTTCACCTTTGGGTAATCCTTAAATATGTTGTTAACACCTTTAAACATATGCACAGTTTACATTAGGACAGAAATATACATGTTAAGAAACATTATAATCATGTACAATTAATAAAAATGTCTAATTAACCTCTATAGCTAGGCCACTTTGGTGACTAACAAGCTTGAACATATTAGACATTTTTCTTCTTCAAATATTAAAAGATATAATATCTATTTTAACAGTTAGTTTGGCCACTTTGGTGACTAGCAAACAATTTCAATAGACGACTTTTATATTATCTCAAAGTATCATATATATACCAATGACATGAGATAAAATATCTATTTGATCATTTATCTTGGCCACTTTGGTGAATAACAAGCTCTCTTAATAATAGATAATTTAAACTATTATCTCAAAATATATGTGCCACAAAATTGCTTAACATGTTTACATATTTCATTTTCATCATGTATCAAAATATTCATGATACTCATTTATAAAAGAAATTACATGAAACAATGAACATGTGACACATAATTTTGAACATTTATTCTATCGAATAATCATCCAACATATACATATTTTATGTTAGATATATATTACAATAACAATAAATATATATGTGATCCGAAAGTTCTCGATTCATTTGATAAATATAACGTTAATTAGGCCGAAGCATACGAGTAGATGGACATTTAGCAATTCATGTATTCCAAGTAAATCATATAAAACTAAATATGGAATATAAATATCCGAAATATTTAGTCCCAGAGAAACATATGGACTATTACTGTAATCTAATCAAACTAGTATAAGAAAGACTAGAATCTTATCATAGATTTCATGAGGTCAGTTTGCAACGAATTATACTACCATGGCGATGGACTTCCATTTCGGCGATTCTCTTATTATGTCTAATTCATTTACAAACTAACAGACCTATTAAAATATCATATTGCATAAACATATACATACTCTCACGTAATCAACAATTCAATTATATAACAAGATTATCATACGTAGTAGTAAGATTATCACGATACTAATTATTACTCCGTATATGTAATCGGTTACTCAAGAACTTAGTAGTCAAAAGCATGCATTTAATTTAGTCATGGAAATTTATGCTACTAGCCATTCTTTATCATTTATGTAAATCCGATTATCAACTAGAGTATATAGATTAACGACTACTACACGAATGTTATAACCATTATGTCCTGACATATAATCAAGAGTGTTCAACTGCTCCGATACCAATTGTAAGCATAATTGTATTAGTTTAGGATATTTACACTCTAAATTATATAAGAACTTCAATATGATATACAAGGACATACCTTGATCCACATTAGAAGCTAGGTTGATGAAGATGAACTAGAGCTCTTCCTTTTCTCTCCTGTCCTCTAGATACTCTTAGTTGTCTTTTTAGATGGTGTGTAACAAAGTGATGTATAGACCCCTTTATATAGTAGTACTAATCAACCCGAAGGTCTAATAGTAGTGGCCTCCATAATTACATACTTATTAGAGGAAGAATAGAGGACTAGAAGTTAATGCGCACTAATTCTAATTTTTAATGTTAATAACCATCAAATTATACTCAATTAATATTAGAATTAGACCTTTCATATTTTATGGACAATTAATAAGATTATATTATTATTATTATATTAAAATAATCTAACAATTTTATTTATAATAACTTGAAAATGAAAATGAAGTATTAAGATAAATACAATTATTAAATCTTATTGACACGATAAATGACTAAACTTAATAAGATACACTCGAGCAATTACTTAAAAATTAATTTGTTTCTAATATAATACAGATCTGTCAACATGTATATGAAGTTTACTTTTTCGTTTCATATTTATTTATATTTTGAATAATTGTTTGATATTTGAAATACTATCTTGCATTAACTATTAAAATTTAGATCCTCATATTAAATGAATTTGCGAGTCGGTCACATTAAGTGACCGCTGTTTCACATTAATTAACTTTTTTATTTGCTTTTGTTTTAGGTTCTGTTCGTTTAGATTTAATCTCGGCATAATTCAGCGCAGTTCAATTCAGTTCAGTTAGCTAACTTCAACAAAATCAATTCAATTCAGTTCAGTTCAGTTCAGCTTTAGAATCAATATTAATAATTACTATTATTATTATTTATAATATCAATAATATTATATATATAATAATTATTATAATTATTTATTTTATATTTATTATTATTGTTTTTTGTATTAAATAATAATTATATATTATTTTCTAATATAATTCATTATTATGGGTATTATTACTGAGATTGATTATTATTAATAATAGTATTAATTTATAGTTATTATCATTAATAGTAACCTTATTAATTTTTTTTTTGTTATAATATAAACAATAATTATTATTTTTGTATATAGGTTAATATCTAATGTTATTATTAGTTATTATTATTAATAATAATATCAATATTATCCATAATATTATACATAATTTGTAGTAGTATTTATAATTTTATTATTATTGTTGTTGTCGTAATATAAATAATTTTATTTGTTGGTGCACTATTATGTGATATATTATTGTTATTCTTTATATTAATAGTATCAATGATATTTTAAGATTAATATTATTATTATTGTTGTTATATATATATATATATCATTAACTAATAATAATAATAATAATAATTATTATTATTATTACTACTACTCAGTAACTTAACTTCAGTTCAGTAAAATTCAGTTCAATTTAATTTAATTTAATAAAGTACAAGTCAAAAGAACATACCCTTAGTGAGATTACTCTTTATTGTATTTCATTTTTTATGCACGAAACTCTCGCTACTAGATGTCAGTTTTTGTTTGTTTGTAAGGAATCTATGTTGAGATTATGTAATTTAGCTTCCATATTGTTTAATATCAGTAGATAGATTCTGAAGCTCCATGATGTTGTTTCTTGCTCTTTAAGGCCGTAATACTCGCCTAGAAAGCTCCGCTATTTTCCGACCTCTTGGGGGTTTAAGTGCATCTGTGTTCTATCGGTATGTTATTTTGCATTTAGATGATGCTTTCCTATTTAGTATTGAACAACAGTCAATGAATAAGAATTAACCTGAGCTCTTGTTCTACATTATGTTGTGGATCCGACATTTATGGGAAATGGACAGAATACACCAGTGGGCTGAGTAGTGGTGTTGGACATGGTGGCAAAAGAGGAGATGATTATTCCAAGAGGAGTTGTGTATGGTGGTATTGCATATAAAAATGATGATGAGACTTGAAAACTTATTATGGTAATAATTTACAAGCTGTATAACTAAGCTCATCTTTGTGTCACGAAGTGCTTGATGCATTGTTTTTTGGTTATAGAAGTTCATATAATTTATAAGATTCTGTAGGGAGAATATTTAGACTTTCCTCATACAATGTTATATTACAATTTCTCTTGTTGAATAGTTGTTTGATAGATATAGATGTTATTTTGAGTACTTGTGGTACTGGTGAGAAGACTTACACACGAGTAGCAATCCCATTTATTTTTTATCGCAAACTGTTGGTTTATCGGGCTGCCAATGAGGTTGGTTATATATTCTGCCCCTAGTAAGAGAAAATTGTTACTACTTTCTTATGATCTATTTTATTCTGATTGCTCGGGTAATCCTGACATATTTATACTATAAAGTCTAAATTATTTACTGAAGTCTGGCATATTATCGTGATATGTTTATCTTTCATCGGAATTTTTTTAACATATTTGTAGTTTAACTCCTTACTGTCATTGTTTTATATTTTTATTGCAGGCAAAAATCCCCAAGGCTTATTGTTAATATTGTGCTATCTTCACAATATTCTGGATCTTGATGCATTAGGATTAATTTGGATATGCGATGGTATTAATGGAGGCAATTTCACGTGCCTTTGAAAATGTAGGTGTAGCTGTTAATTAGACGAGCAGGTCGACGTAGAAACGTTAGAAAAAGTTCAAAGATGAAATTATTATTTCTTATGTAATTATTATGGCACTGTCGCTAGCCAGAATAGTGCATTTTCGCAAAGATTTAGATGATTATGATATATTGATTTTTTCTATATATATAAAGAAACTCTTAAAAATTATAGGAAGTATTTGAACAATTTCTGGGTCTTTTTCCATTGTGAACTTCGAAGTAAAATCCTAAAAAGTTGTTGGAATGTCTTTCAAACAAGTGATATAAAGTTGTAAGTTGAAATTCATATTTAGTCCACAGTTTGTAGAAACAAACTAGTAAGTATTTTAAAACAAGTTGCGTCCCGTCATCATCTTCAATTCATCTGATATGAAATCATTCGGAGATCTTTCTCCCAAGTCCCCCAAGCAAAGGAGAATTCCAAGCGTCCCGATTCCTGAATGAGAGCTACAGCAGCTATATGGTGATATATAAAGCTATATGGTGATATATAAAAGCTTCCATGGCAACTTTCTCATTTGCTGTTATAATAAAACATCCAATTTTTAGAATTTGAATATAATTATATATCATTTAGCATCATTTTCATTTTTGTTCTGATTAAAATCTTATTCTCAACTTACCCGATGACTGAAATTAGAAAGTGAGGAGAGAAAAGGTGCATAGGAGTTGATTGCGCTCACATTTTTGAAAAAAAAAAGGGTAATATATCAGAGAAACAAAATTATGGAAATCTTCACCTATCAATATTTCATATATCACGCTATAGCGCAAATCATAGCACGTTACAGATCTTCAACATGTAGCAAAACGCTGATTGGATTTTGCACCAATGGCATGAGCTATTTACCATGTGGCGCCCGGTTCACCTATAGTGCCACCTAATACGCTATTTAGGCAAAAAAAATTGTGCCATTTATGCAAAAATTTGAGAAGGCATATATTTTTCAGGGTAAATGATCTTTTAATAATATCATCTAACAAATGTAGTGAACTTTTACATTGATCGGCGGAAATGAAAAGAACATCCACTTGAAAAAAAGTGGGAATGGAACCCTATGAAAAAGTTGGGCCACGGATAAGGATAAGTTTGAGACTGAGATATTCGATATTTGGTACAAAAATCTATATAAACACTATTAAAACACTGTCAGCTATTAAAAAATCTATGTAGAATGGGTTCGCAAACTCAAAAAAGTGAACCCAAAAAAATTATTCACAACACCGAGCATTAAGAAAATAGAAGTCACCAAGAAGTTGAGAATCACTATTGTTAGAGTTTCCAAACACACTCTCAATTCTGTTCGAAGCAACATTAAGCTCAAAATAAATTACGTAACGAAAATAATTCTATTCTTGTGATACTTGTTACATACATCCAGTCCTTTCCAATTGAATCAACCCTAATAAACGTCTCACAAATTTGTTTCAGCAGTCAAGGCAAAAGCTGAGAAATAAACACACCATTTATCAGCATACATCAATCCAAAGAAAAAAAACTGATAATATGAAACTGGGTATATGAAGGTATTTTTCTGCGGGGGCCCCGCTTCATTATTTAAAACATAATATTCTCCCAATCTTGGTGAGATCATACATAAGAGTGATGAAGTCAAAAGGAGACGGCAAGGAGACATCAAAGTCCAAGTGCAGCAACATCTGTTATACCCAGTTCCACACATAAAAATCTGAGCCCAGGTTCCTTCAATAGACTAAATGCACAAAATCCATAATAGGAGTGGTAAAGATCTGGCAGCAACCTCGGGAATTTACTGAAACCACCATACTGGTAGAAGAAAACAATTGATAATGAAGATAACTTCTAAAACTAGGGATATTTTAATTACAAATGAGTAAATTAACCAAATAGTTAGGAGAAAATAAGGGAGAATCAACCAGGGAAACAAAGGATCAGTTTACATTTTAATATCAGATACCATTTGGTCTCTTCAAGCATCCAAGGAATAACCATATGACAATAATGCGTGCCTATAATTAGGAAGTGAAGATCGATAAACTCCCAGTTCTACTACTCAAGAAATAAATAGGACGTAACGTCAACAGATATGTTGCATGAAATTTATAGTTATCAGAGGCGAAAGGTCATGGCCTAGCACCCCAAAGCCTAGCCGACTAACGGAGATGGCCTGACCACGAAACGCAACAATCCATGCATCACAACCAGAGAACATGTTACAAACTTGTATTCTTGCAAAAATCGACCAACCATGAAACGCAACAATCCATGCATCACAACAAGAATAATAAATTGAAAATTCAAAGGGACAACGAACTTGTTCTCTAATTTACTACATAGAACACCAAAAATATATAGAGAAGTGATATATGGAACTACGAATCACGGGCGTGATATCCGACATGGCACGATACGAACAGACACTGAATTCATATTTCTTTCCAAATTGTAGGCCACGACACAGATAACATGATATATATATATATATATATATATATATATATAGTGGCGCATTCTATGCAGTACCAATATTAGATGCAGTACTTTACAGTACTAATTTATGCATGAGTTTTGTACTAATTATGCATGAAATATATGCATTTCGTGCATCAAAATTTCAATGCATTAAAATATGCAATATATGCATCAAAATATCAATGCATTAAAATATTAGATTATGTGCATCAAATATATTGCATATTTTAGTGCATTGAAATTTTGATGCACGAAATGCATATATTTCATGCATAATTAGTACAAAACCCATGCATAAATTAGTACTGTAAAGAGAGAGAATAACTTAGCAATATGTATAAACAAGCCCTAAATATTATAACACAGATGCCATGCCATGCCCAATATATAAACTAAAACCCTCTTTTTCTTTTAACCCTAGCAGCCCTCTCTAATATTTATCAGATTTCCAGCCCAATATAAAGTATAACTAAAAAACCTCCTTTTCTTTTAACCCTACCTCCAACCCTTCCTTCCTCTTTTTTTTCTCCAGCGACAACAAAATTCAAAACAACTCCACCTGTGCGTTTCCTCCGCCTGTGTGTGTTTCTCTCTGACAATCATTGCCGGTCTTAAGCCCGGATAAAAGAAGAGGGTTGCGGTAGGTTTATGGCAGCCATCGTAAAACCTGTTACATCTTATGGACATGAATCGAAATCTGGAAATTGGTGGGACGTCTCCTCATAAGCCCGGGTGTAGTGGAAAGTGTGCTAGGGTTGCTAGGTAGTCGCCCAGAAGCGGCGCGCCACCCCTGGTGTCAAATTGGCAAGGGTCCGCTACACTTCATAGGCCTGGGTGTAAGGGTTGCTAGGTTGTCGCCCGGAAGCGGCGCGCCACCCCAAAGTATGGGTGTGGTGTCAAATGTACAAAGATTCCCACAGCACGGACGAAGGCAGGCAAAGAAGATAGTTCAGGCAACTAGCAAGGGTAAAAGGATCCGATTTGGAATTTTTAACATTAGCTCTTCGCGGGAAGATCTATGAAGGTGGAAGAGGTTATGAAAAGGAGGAGGATTCACATAATGCGTTTAAACCCTGGTTACATATCTTCATAAATGTAACCAACTATGTGCATCCGCTGCAAATATTCTTTTATGATTATTTCTTATAAGACATTGTCGTTTGTTAATTACTGTGAAGCCTTTCCTAAACTTCAAGGATAATGTTTGTATTATACTCCCTCCGTCCACAATCAATGTTCCTTTTTTGCCATTTTGTTATGTCCACAAAAAATGTTCACTTTCTATTTTTAAACACTACCCCACAATACAATTTACTAAAATATCCTTATAATTTTTATATATTTACACATTTTACCAGACTGACCCACATATTAAATTATTTAACCAACTTAATTTAACATTAAATTACTTTTAATGTGGGACCCAAACTCCACTCATATTACTCACCTAACATTTCTTAAAACCTGAACCCAAAAAGTTGGGGAACATTGATCGTGGACGGAGGGAGTATATTTCTATGTTGAATTCTAAATAATTCCTACAAGATTGACCCCCCTTCATCACACCTTACTAGGTTATTCATGGAAATCTACCCCTCCTTATCAAACTTATGTCCCCCCTTTCTTCCCCACTTCTTAATTCCTCGGGTCACATCCTGGTTATGTTGTCCTTAGAGATAAGTGGTCGTGACAACTTGCCTCGGTACGTTTTTTTTTGCGCCTTGAGGTACGCCTCTGTATAAGGTCTTTTTTCTGTTTCTATTTTGTTTCTTACAACACTTTTAAAGTTGTTTTTTTAATGTTGTGACACTTTAATTTAGTTAATTATTAAGTTTTTTGTGAATACTTATATTTTCTTGTCATTATGTGTTTATAACTTCTATAATTATTTTTTTGCGCCTTATCACTCTCAAGCGTGTGCATCCCTTTACAGCTTGGCCTCAGGCGATAGTAGCTGTTATCGCCTTGTTGCTTTCGTCTTTAACAACTATGGTGGGCACGCTCTTGATCATTTTACGTCCCCAAGTTGTCCCTAAAAAACCTCCAGACGAACCCAAATTAATTCTTGCGCACCCACTTTTACATAACCGCCTTGGGGACGATTCCATAGGGTCCCTGGCTCCGCACCATCCTCATTCCCAAGGCGTCTGAAATGATTGGGAAGACTCAAGGGCTAGTTGATCTATTTGTTCTTTAGGAAATGCCTACATGGCGAGTTTGTACCTAAAGTGCATGGAGGGCCTTGATCAGCCTGAAATACACTTGCGTCACCAGGGTTGATTACACCCTTATCATCGCATCCCATCTCCTATAATAAGTTTTGGTAACCAATGTCAAGGTGGTCTTTTACCATGTTTGGGTGCGTGTGTGGAAAAAAAAAATGGCTGAGTTCTGGTACCTAAGGGAAAAAAACGGGTTTTTCTTCATTAATTCACAACATAGAATACAAGAAATATATAGAAAGGCGAGAACTAGACTTATTGTCAACATCCCTTGGAAAAATTAACTACCTCTCCTTGATCGAATATTGCATCAGGCTTTAAAGAATATTCTCCTATTTTAATTGCTTACCCAATTTAACTTCATATAAGTCATATATAATACTAATAAACTAAATGGAACCAATATCAATCATCAAGCCACCGAAGCACAAGGCGAATAACATAAGTCAACAGTCATCTATTATCTCTCAAAGGCGACACTAGGCGACAAGGAGGCAACAAACCATTGCCTCTCACCTAGCCTTGGCCTAGGCAATAACTTAATAACTAGAGTTTTGTCTATGTTGCAGTTTCCACTATTGACGAACTAGGTAATTGGGCACAAGTAGACATGAAAAGTTATCAGTTTCATGTTACTTGTTTAGAATCTAGAATCGTCAACATAATGATACAAACTAATACTATTATTGGCCAATAAGACTGGAAGGAGAAACAAAACCACCTTAGATTGGCAAGTTAACAAAAATCCACGTAATGCTCTTTCGTTCAAAAAATTATCCGCTTGTAAGATCCTTAGAACTCCTCCGATCCTACATAGGTAAAATGCTAGGTTGAAGTAAGAAATAGTCAAATATAATAAAATTACCAACAAAGGAGTTACTCAAACATACCAAAAGGCATAACACGTATCAGTTGGCTTGTTGGCTCTACCCTGAATGCCACCATCTTGTGCCTGTTTCTGAACACAGACAAATAGGTTCAGTTGTTAGACAGACCAAATCCATAATGATTTTATTGATGAGGGGATGTTGGTTCGAATTCCTCAATCGGAATCACAATGGGATTGATTAAGTGGTCAATCAAAATTAATACCACTATTTTATCATTGTTGTTTGGTCCAGATCCTACAATAAGTATCATTGCGGTTGATAATGTTTGGTTCAGATTAATATTCGTAATGTGAATAAGTCAAAAGAAATTATATAACAAAAATATTTGAAAATAGCTAAATATTATTAAATTTTTGTTGTGGATTTAAAATAATTTTATTAAGTTAAATATATAAACTATTTATTTAAAATACTTAATCATTTAGGCTTTATTTGAATTATTAGATTGAATATTTTATGAGAATTTGACGTGTAATCATAATTTTGATTATTTAAATAAATATCACAATTAGTATTTAAAATAAAAAATTAATATTGATTGGACGTACTAATAAATGTCTATATTTAGATACATTTAATTAACTATTAAAAAATTTATTTAAGCTAATAAATTACTCAGGCTTCATTTAACATATTTCATATTTAACATATTTCATTAAATATTAACAGAAACTTATTTATTCAATAATAAATTAGATTATTTAATTAAATATCATAATTATTAAATGATTGAAATTAATTGAATTTTTTAGAAAAGAATATGGTGCGATCAACATATTTAATTAAATTACATGTTTGATTGTTTAGGAATATTTAAGTTATTTGATGAAAATGTAATGGAAAATTATTATTTGATAAACATTAAATATTATTTTAATAAATATCATAATTACTTATTTAAAAATAATATTTGAGATTAATTGATTTTTTGGAAATACCGTGTGTATTTAAATAAGGCACAGGCAGTCCGATTTAACAAATCATGTTTCATCTTTTTTTGGGGGGGTTGGATGAATTAGCATTGGCGAATTACAGCGCATCATTTCCTTTGGTGTTGAATAAACCTGGGCGAATTAGCCTATAAAAATGATGATAAAAGTCCTTCATTTACACTCAAAACACATGGACCGAAATTTAAACACCGGAATTGAATGGACAATTTAGTTTTAAAAACCACTTAAGGTCAGAACATTAGATGCAAAAATAAAACTATGGAACCTGTTGTTCAAATCTCGTCAAAGATAGAATTGTGTGAACAAATAACCGTAGTTTTTTTTGCATATCTTTTAGCTAGAAATTTCCCCCGCTGGTGTAGAGTATTAGAGCATCAACCCGATTTTCTATATAGATTTTTCCTGAACTAACAAAGTGTTTTCTAAAACATGATCTTGGTCATTGCATTCCCTAATTCAAATTAATTCATAGATACGATAGTTAATCTCCAACAGAGGGATAATGACGCTACAGGGCATGAAACAAACTCAAGCTAGACTAATCATGTCTTTTATTCTTGTTCCCTACATACTCCAAGCATAAATTTTCAATTTTCAGAACCTGATCAGAGTCTAATAATGGCACTGCAAGTATAAACCAACTCACTTAAAAGAAGTTCAGTAATAAAGGAGGATTTTTATAAATGTTCTCATTACTTAATACCCAAGGAAGTTGGAACTTTGGAGGGGTAATTTGGAAGCTAGAGGTTTTAGGCCGGGCAGAAGTAAGACTGAAAATTTGGAGTGAAAGTTTAGGGAAAACGGAGAAGAGGTTGGTTGAAGATGATCACTTTTGATGGGAGTCCTAGGAGAGCTAGATTGTAATGTATCTCACAAAATTAAGGCGGGTTGGTTGAAGTGGAAGAGCGCCACAGGGTTGCTATGTGATCCCAGCATGCCTCATAGACTACAACAACAACAACATCTAAGCCTTAGTCCCAAAATGATTTGGGGTCGGCTAACATGAATCAAACTATGAAACCGTCAATAATCGTTACATAAATAACATAAAAGGAAAAAAGAGGGAATAAGTAGAGAAAAAAAGCAAATAAAAAAAGAGAATGAATGTAAAAAAAAAAAAAAAAAAAAAAAATCCTGAAAAATAAATTAAAAGATAAAATGAAATAAAAGAAAATTCTAGCATGGCAATTAGGCTTGCACTGTTATATGGCACACTATTGGGCGGCAAACAGTGTCACGTTCAAAAGATGAATGTGACAGAGAGCGTATGCTATGATGGATGTGTGGCCATAGAAAAAGGATCAGCTCAAAAATGAGGTGATTGGGGATAAGATAAGAGTTATTTCTATAGAAGATAAGATGATAGAGAAGCGATTAAGATGGTTTGACCATGTGAGACACGCCCTGTTGATGCCCCATTGAGGAGGGTTGAAGATTGGGGACGGATAAGATGGTAAATGGCAGTGGAAGACACAAGACAAGATGCATAAGTGTGACTGAAAATGATATGAGGTTCCTTAGAATTGAAGAAAATATGGCGACTGAAAGGACAGCGTGGAGAGATAGTATACGGGTGGATGATGGTGTTTGATTCTTTTTATTATTATTATCATAATTATTTTTATTCTTGTTTTATTTTATTTTATTTTCAGGGTTATTTTCAGACTTCTCGATCTTTTTGGCTGATTGTTTACTATTATTCTCAATATTTGACCGATTCTTTTTTCCTCTAGAGTCAATTCGATTTCTCTTTACACTTCGTATTTTTATTTAGTTACTTCGTTTTTTATGTATTTTATTTTGCTATTAATTGATTTGCTTGGTCATTGACGGTTTCAAATGATAATTCATGTTTGCCAACCCCAAATAATTTTGAAATTTAAGGCTGATATGTTGTTGTACCGAAACTTCCTATGCTGATTTTAGTTCAATGTTCTTGAAATTGACTTTAGTTGTTGCTTTGAAATGATGAGAAACTAAACCTGCAAGCTCCAATCCAGAAGCAATGGCACATTGATGATATGACAGGAAGCTCTTTCCAACAGTAAATCTTCTTCAAGGAATCCCATCAGTTTAAGGGAAGCAACAGCACAGTAAGTGGCACCACCTGTGACACTAAAACAATTCCCATACGTAAGTGTTACAAAATTTGCAAGTAAACAAGAGATCAAAGGCAGATAACCTGCAATAAAGTAGAAAGCAACTGGTGTACCATTTATCCAAAAATTCGGTACAGAGAAGAAATTTCTATTTTGTAAGATTTCTCCATGTAACTCTCAGTGCGTAAACAACAGAGACAAAAGTTTTAATTATGTATTTCTTTAATTTGTAGTCCACTGAAAATGAAAAAAGAGCAAAAGGGGGAAATTGAAGGAAGCTAGCACCACATTTGCACAGAATTACAAATATTAAACGTTCCGACTAATAAAATAATCAAATTCAAGAAAAAATGTTATGATATAGGATGTATAAAGCAATTCAATTATCTCAGCATGATCCACCAATGGTACACCTTCTCACAAAATTAAGAAAATAGGAATTGAAGTGTTGCACTGAATCGCACATTGGACTAGAAAGCGCTCCTACTTTAGCTCTTAATTTGTTTACGTCTCACAAAGTGCACCTCAAGGAGTTTTGGAAGGTAAATAGAAACCTTGAGGGGGTACTTTTAATTTTATAAGATAAGTGTGTGAATTATATTAGACTAAGAGTCTGTTTGGTTCAAATGAGGGGAAGAGAGGGGAGGAATTTTTATGGAAGGAAGGGAAAGAGAGGGGAGGGGATGTAAAATACATTTACCTTGTTTGGAGGGATTGTGTAGGAGGGGAAGGGAGGGAAATAGAAGCACCTTGTTTCGTAAATAGAAAGAAGGGGAGGGAAAATTAAATAAATTAGACTATTATACCCTTAATATATTTACGTTTATATTTTATCTTAAAATTTAAGGATATTTAATTAATTAATAAATAAATTTTTCTTCCTTGCCAAATCCGTCCACTATTGGAGGGGAAGTAAAATGACGAAAGGGAGGGGAAATGGATCAAAAATTTTCTTCCCCTCCAATCCATTTTTATGAACCAAACAAGTAATTTTAATTAAAATCTCTCTCCTCTCCTTCCCTCCCCTCCCCTTCCCTCCCCTCCAAATCGCCCCAAGCAAACAGCCTCTACACCTCAGGGGTACATTTTTCTAATTATCTCTAAAACTGAAGTTCAAAAGAGATTTAGCATCCAAGTTGTATACTAAACCCTTGGCCTAATTTCTGTTAGACTTAGACATGATATGAAAATAAAGCTGAGTTCCAGCAGCCCAGCAAGTGAATCTCAATCAGCTCACACTTCGAGACAAACAAACAACTTTCACCATTTGCTCATAAAGTCCCATAGAAAAAAATGAGAGAGAAGTATTGGCAGCATCTGAGGCAACAACAAAATAAATCACAAGTATGACAACTTTTATATCCACTCACCATGAGATTCTGAACCAGGAATCAATCCAAAACCACCATCATATGACTGTAAAGACACCTTAAATAGTAAATACGTTTGCAATACAAGATTAGAAAAATATAGAGGATGCAACCACAAAGAAAATAATGAATTAAAAGCTTGTCGAATTAGCAAGACACAATAAGATCCCAGATAAGCAGTCAGGTTAAATACCTGACAAATAATAATGTACTCCTTAGCTTTTTCCCGGTCCATGCCGCTCCAGTTCTTCAGCATAGAACAAATGGCAGCTGATATATCAACCACATAAATAGTATTATCCATATGAAAATGGAACTGAGAGGAAAATAGAAATAATATTCTTACCAGCACAAAACACAAAGCGTAGATCTGCCTCTCCCCCGGTATGAATGGGCATAAAACTAGGACATATGAGACACGATAAGTTAGATCCACAGTTCTGCCACCTAGTGAACACGAAAAAAAAAAAAAAAAAAAAATCTCTTCCCAACCCAAAGTAAGTCTGCAATACTATCATGCAACAAGTGAACTTGAAACAAATATACCAAGGCTCGTATGTACATTAGAGAATGAAAACGAAGGGGAAATTAGAAGAAATACAGAATATAGTCACCCCCAAAAGGATGATGGGGAACAAGACACGGGCAAAGGAGTTGGGAGTTATAGAAACAATGAGGAGCTAAAAGCTAACAAAGAAGAGGACAAGATTGTCACATTCTTAACTTGTTATAGAAATAACATATACAAGAAGGACTTCCTCAGTGTTTTCAAAGAAATTTCATGTGTGAAGCTGTCAGGAAGCAAATCAGCAGCCACATATGCTAAAGATAAAAGGCCATTCTCACATTAGTGGATAAATACGTACACCAATATGTATACATATATGCATGCATTGTTGTTACGGCGGTCGACTAGTCGTGACTAGTCGACCAGGCGGTGGAGGATCGGCGCCGTGCCACTCCGACTCGCCTTGTGTAAATATGTCGCCTGACTTGACCGACATGGGTCGCCTAGTCGACGACTTGGGTCGTCCGGGCGACGACTTCAGTCCGACTTGGACCCGAGGCAGAATACAACAACATCTAAGCCTTAGTCCCAAAATGATTTGGGGTCGGCTAACATGAATCAAACTTTGAAACCGTCAATGATCGTTACATAAATAACATAAAAGAAAAAAAAAAAAAAAAAAGAGGGAAGAGAAAAAATCAAAAAAAGAGAGAGAATGAATGTTAACCCAAAAAAATGAAAAATCCTGAAAAATAAACTAAAAAGGTAACATGAAATAAAAGAAAGGGAAAAAAAAAAGAATCAGATTCCATCCACCATCCATATTCTTTCCCGCCACATTTGCCTCTCCATCGTCATACTTTCTCCAATTCCAAGAAACCGCATATCATTTTCAATCATCTTTATCCAAGTTTTCTTGGGTCTTCCTCTACCTTTCACAATAGTACTTGTTCCCCAACTTTCTAGCCTCCTCACTGGGGCATCCTCACTGGGGCATCAACAAGTCTTCTCACATGACCAAACCATCGCAATCGATTCTCCATCATCTTTGTCTTCTATAGACGCAACTCTTACCTTCTCTCTAATCACCTCATTTCTGACCCGATCCTTTTTTGTATGACCACACATCCATCGTAGCATACGCATCTCCGCCACATTCATCTTTTGAACGTGACACTGTTTTACAGCCCAACACTCGGTGCTATATAACAATGCAGGCCTTATATATATGTGTATGTATATAAATGTTATATATTTATAATATTCAGTATGCTAATATATATATATACACTAGTATACATCAGCCGACTCCATCATATATATATATATATATAGTGGCGCGTTCTATGCAGTACCAATATTAGATGCAGTACTTTACGGTACTAATTTATGCATGAGTTTTGTACTAATTATGCATGAAATATATGCATTTCGTGCATCAAAATTTCAATGCATTAAAATATGCAATATATGCATCAAAATATCGATGCATTAAAATATTAGATTATATGCATCAAATTTTTGTGAGGATTAATGCATTGAAATTTTGATACACAAAATGCATATATTTCATGCATAATTAGTACAAAATTCATGCATAAATTAGTATTGTAAAGTACTGCATCTAATATTAGTACTGCATAGAACGCGCCCCTATATATATATTGGTTTATATATAATCAGTATATATATTAATATATAGTGCATATATATAATATTATTTATAATTAGTCGACTAGTCTCGACTAGTCTACGACTCGCCATGCCGGACCTCCGTCGACTCGACTCGACTTACCGCCGTGACAACCATGTATGCATGTATGTAGATACATATATTATTTCTATATCAGGGGTTTCATAATTGGCAGGGGACTGGTGGGTATTGGAGTCTGCTGTGCCAGGAAACATGGCGGTCTTGGCTGTTGACAAGGTTTTTAATTATTTTATTTTTCATTGGGGAAAGGGGGGTTGGAATAAGTGGAGAAAGCGGCTAGTGCTCACAAAATGGCAGGACATACCATATATAGGTAGAATAACTGAATAACATAAAGAAGTTTATCACATCATTGGAACATTGTGAACAATGCTCAAAAAAGTTGAAAAAAAAAAAAAAGACAAATCTCTTATGCAATGTTACAAACATGTTTGATCAATTTTAATTGCGAGAAAAGGAATCCAAGAGACCAGTTCCTATGTCGGGTTAAATGCACAAAAACTTGATCGAACAAGTTTTTAAAATAAGCGGTCGGGTTAATTTTCATATCAAGCTTGTTAAAGGTAACCAGGTAGGACTGAGAACTCTTTTTCTAACTTAAAAGTAGTGGAAAGCCACAAGTGGTTCACGTCATCAGCTACAGGAGATGGTACTTTTGGACAGGTAATGATCATTTGAGGAGAAGACATCCCAAAAAACGAAAAGGAATACCCATGTCGAAATTCAGAATGCATTATGAAAGTAAAAAGAACGTTTTTATATAATAGAATTTAATTAAACAAAACATGTCCAAAATAGTATATATAATTTAAAAATGATATACAGGTAAAAATCAAAATACAATATGAGCAGATCAGTACATTAAAATATCAAAATTTTCACACCACAAAGAAAGAATGTTATGTGTCACAGATAATAATAATAATAATAATAATAATAATAATAATAATAATAATAATAATAATAATAATAATAATAAGAGCAAAGTGCATTTTGTGTACCTGAACTTTACTCAAGACATCACTTGAAATATTGAGCTTTAATATCTGTCACTTGCATTATTGAACATTCACTTTACTTAAACTTCGTGCAATATTTTAAAAGGCGTGAGGCGTGTTTGAGGCGTTTTCGGAAAATGAGGCGAGGCGTAAGCCTCGAGGCGTACCAAGGCGTAAGCCTCAGTTTTTATAAAAAAAAATATAATTATATATAATAGAAGCTTCATCATTAACAAAGGAACATAGCGAAATAGTAATGTTGTGAATTACTTAGCAATTACATCAATGTAACGAACATAAAAACGCATAAAATAGAGTTTATCATCTCAAAAAAAAATTGTAATATCACAGCGAATTTAAAATTGGATCATCGGTATCTAGTGGTTTGAAAAACGGATCAAAACCACTAGTATTTTCACCACCATCATCGTCATCGTCGTCATCATCATCATCATCAAATAATTCGTCCATAACATCATCTTCTTGAGGATCATCAGATTCGATAAACTCGATTTCATCTTCCTCATCCAATAATTGTAGCCTCTTTCCTTTATCTATTAAGAATATTATAAAAAAGAATTACGTGACAATACAAGAAATTATAGCAAATACGGTATAAAAAAGAGTTAAGTGACACTAACCTAGAGCATCTCTCTTTCTTTTTTCTTTTCCTTGCCCTCGGCCACGACCCCGCCCAATACCACGACCACGAGTACGACCACCAACTCGGCCACGACCACCATCTTCATTGTCTCCACCGTCCACTTCTACTACTTCATCACCAATATTATCCGTCAACGGATCCGGAATTATTCGAACCATTTTCATCAACCATCCATTCATCATCAGATGGAATCTCATCTAATACTAAAGGATCCTCATCCTCTTTGAGGGACGTCTTCTTCAACCATCTACACTTCAACTTTTTATTATACATAACAAAGACTAACTTGTTCAAAGTCTTTGTATGTAAACGATTCCTCTTCTTCGTGTGTAGCTAGAAAAAAATTCAAACAATATATAAATGATGATTTCTAACGTGTAAATAATAGTTGCAAGATAATAATTTTTTTAAGTACATAAAAATAATACCTGATTGAAAGTACTCCAATTACGTTCACAGGCAGATGATGAACATGTTAAACTCAATACTTTCACCGCAAAAGTCGTGAGTTCTGGTGTCTCATCTCCGTATTGAACCCACCAATCAACTACAACAATTTAAAATAAATGTATTTTTTGACAGTAAGCATTTGTAAAGGAGAACATGAAAGATGTATATCTGTAGCTACAATAATTTAAACTAAATGAACCTGGACTACGCTTCTTGGTAGTGCTTTTCGCAGCCGCAAAACCAAATAACCCCTTTTGCAGATGAAAATGGTCCATTTGCAAATGGATTTTCTCTTGTACCTTCGGGTCGGGAAAAAGTTTGGCCAAGTGAACAAGCCTAATTTTATCTCCGGATGCGTGGACACATCCGCCTCATTATGATAATGTGGATTGAGATAATATGCCGCGGCATGCAAGTGGCGATGCATTTGAAATTCCCACTTTCTATCTATTATCTCCCAGATCTCTTTATATGATGCTTCTTCTCCTCCTAAAGCTTTTGCAATTGCTTCCTTAGCTTCATCCATAGAACCATAAATGAATCCCATCCCAGGCATTTTCTCCGAGTCCGTCATCCTCAACACACTAACCAAAGGCTTAGTCGTCTTAATTGCATAAGTCATGCTCGGCCAAAAATATTTGTCCCTCAATACTATATTTTTCACATTTTTCGCTTCATCCGACCGGGAACAATAATGCTTTGACCAAGCATGTGACGTAAACATTCGCTCCAATTCGTCTTTCAAACTGTACATGCTTTGCAATGTTAAATAAGATGTAGCAAATCTTGTGGCGGCGGGCCGAATGAGCTCTCTATTAGTATGTTCTCTCATCAACGCCAATGCCCATCCATGATTATATATAAAGTGACTAACCTATAAAATTAAATGCATTAATAAAATTAAAATATGCAACATCTCATCTTCAGTACATCATTTCCAACAAGAAAAGAGTAAACAAAAGAGCATTTCAATTAAAGTTAAGGCATTTTTGTGTTGAGGAAGATCTCCAATTTTCTCGAGCATCAAATCTATGCAATGAGCTGCACATGGTGTCCACCAAAGACGTGGCCTCCTCTTCATTAACAACTCTCCTGCCGCCTTACAGTTTGATGCATTGTCAGTAACCACTTGAACTACAATATCTCCACCAACCTCTTGCACAACACTATCAAGAAGATCGCACAACATCTTTGCATCTTTTACGGCATTAGATGCGTCAACGGATTTCAAGAAGACCGTCCCATGAGGGTTATTAACAAGAAAGTCAATCAATTGTCTCCCTCGTATATCTTTCCATCCGTCGGATAATATTGACACCCTCGTTTGCGTCCACGTTTTCTTCACATCATTGATAATTTCTTGAGTCGTTTGCACTTCTTTTTCTAGTATCCAATGACTAAGTTCATGAGATGTTGGTGGCTTCAAACCACGTCCGTAATTCCCGATAGTTCGACACATGCTAATGAAGGAAGGAGAGCTAGCAATGTTGAAAGAAATTCCGTTTTCAAAAAAAAAATCTACCAATATCCAAACAACAACGATTGCGAGCTTCCTTATCATTCCCTGGGATTGAATTTTCATCCCCATTATCAACGTCGGCAACAAATCTATCCATCGTACCCCTAATTCCCCTTTGAGAAACACTCCCCCAGCTAGACACTCCAAAAGATGGATTTTGACTTTGATAATATGACCCGCTATCGATCAGTTCATCCTTGTTTCTTTGCATTTCCACTTTTGCCTTCTCGGTCGATTTCAGATAATTTTGCATCTCTTTCTTTACATCATCAGAAACCTTAGTGCATGGGGCAACAACTTTTTTTGTGCCCGCGAGATGATGTTTTTGTCGATATAATCCTCCTTTTATTATTTTTTGGCAAAAATTACATTTAACGTATTTGTACCCTTTTCCTTCCATTCCGTTTTCCTCCGCGCAATATTTCCATGCAGGGTCCTTCCGCTTGCCTGATGTCATGTTCCTACACGATCAAGTAAACAATATATGAAGAACTGCTGCCTAAAAAAGGAAAACAAATAAAATAAAAAATTACTTCCTAATGAGAAAAAAAACACTGGCCTAAATAAAGAAAATAAAACTGGCCTAAAAACACTGGCCTAAAAAAAGGGAAAAAACAAAATTAAAAACTGGTGGCCTAAAAAGGGAAAAAACAAAATTAAAAACTGCTGCAGAAAATAAAGCTAAATAAAGGGGGAGGCAAAAACAAGAAGAAAAAAAACGTTGGCCTAAGAATCAGATAACGCGGAGGCAAAATAAAGAAAATAATGAAAAAAAAATGCTGAAAAAAAAAAACAGAATAAAAGAAAGGGCATCGGAAACGTACGTGGTAAGCAGGTCGCTGGAAATCGGAGTCGCTGTCGGAGTTGATGTCGGACTGGAGGTCCGAGTCGCCGGTCGGTGGAAGTCGGAGGCGAAAGTCGCGATGGAGGCTGAAAGGAATTAGGGCTGAGAGTTGCGCTGGAGTTTTTTCTCTTTTTTTTGCCTGGGCCGTCTATTTATAGTTTTTTCATATATAAAAAAAAAAAAATGCCTCGGCTGTCTATTCCGCCTCAAACGCCTTACGCGGCGTGCGCCTTTTGTACGCCTCAACCGGAGAAGGCGTCCGCCTTCTTCTTTCCTCCTTCAAATAGCGCCCCGGATCGTTTTTCCGGTGCCTCGCCTTGAGGCGGCGGGCGAGGCGGCGCCTCAAGGCGCGCCTCTTTCCGCCTTTTAAAACATTGACTTCGTGTACTACCGTCTATCTCTTACTAACTCCGTTAAAAGTCCAAGGGTCAATGTTCTAAAAGGCGCTAGGCGGTCGGCGGGCGGACTGGGACCTTCTAGCGCCTAGGCCTTGGAGGCGGCGCCTAGGCGGCTAGGCGCTAGGCGGTTTTTTTATATATTTTATATTTTATTTATTTTTATATATGCATACAAAATTCATAATAATATTCTTTTCAAAAATAGTCTTGAAAAAAAACAACATTCCAAGTCTTGAAAAAAAAAACAATCAAAAAGCAAAAGTCACAAACTAAAGTCAAGATTCCATGTCTTCCTCATCTCCATATCCTTCCTCCAATATAGGTTCTCCATCTACAGCAGCTTTTTTTTAAAAAAAAAAAAAAAGAAAAAGAAAACCCAAAGGTGAGCTGGAAGAACACTGACCAGAAGATGGAAGAACCGCCGGAACTCTGAAGATGATGAAACGGCCGGAATGGAAAAACTGGACTAGAAGAAGGTGAGCTGCCGATTATTTGGTGCGTGGGCAGATGGAGAATTAGATGATAGTCTCCGTAGCGAAGGTGAAAAGGAAGAAACGAATGGACCGAGAGACACAGGAGAAGGAAAACGATACTTAGGGTTTGAAGGTCCAGCGAAGAAAAACACGTTTTTGGACAAAACGTTAAAAAATAAAATAGAAAAGGAAAAAAAATCTGGACAGATGGGGTAGTCGCCTAGGACCCGCCTAGCCCGCCTAGTACCCGCCTAGCCCGCCTAGGACCCGCCTAACCCGCCTAGTACCCGCCTAGTACCCGCCTAGGACCCGCCTAGCCCGCCTAAGACCCGCCTAGCCGCCTGGCAGAACCGATTAGGGGGTAGTCGGGGCGGAGGGCCACCTTCTAGCGCCTAGGCCGATTTTTAGAACACTGCCAAGGGTAAAGCTGGCAAATCATATTTCAATGGTTATGTTGGCTTCTAGTAAACCTATTCCAGAGCCACCGTCGGAGAAGCGAAGTGATATCTGCCAGGAGGAAAAGCGTCTGAAGCTTGACGATCCTGGTAAAGCCTCATTGTTTTGAGCTACGATTGGTTACGATTGTTAATTTGTAGATTCATTAGGCTTTAGTTGAATTGTATTATTAAAATCGGATGGACCTCCTGGAACCCTAATTTGTGCCTTCCTACAACCAAGTGTAAATTTGTATTGTACGATTTTGTCTCTCCTAGATATCAGTTCGTGCCTTCCGTCCAAGCGTCGAGTGGAAGGAGCCCCCGAGGACGGCTGGCGCAAGCAGGCAAAGCGCCCAAGGGAAGAAGTCGAGTACGTGGCAGATGATGGATACACAGATGGCCCTCCTTTTGTCGAAAATAAGGGTATGCGATTCGGCTCTCCCTTTTTGATTAATCACATAATTTTGGTTATGATACTCTCTTTTTGTGAAAGAATTGGATATTGTTTTGATCAGTACAAATAAATTCGGATTCCCTCCCTGAAACCCCAATTTGTGCCTTCCTTGTTCTGTATATTGGCTGGTGAAGAATAAACCAACATAACCATTGAAATATGATTTGCCAGCTTTACCCCTGGACTTTTAACGGAGTTAGTAAGAAATAGACGGCAATACACGAAGTTTAGTAAAGTGAATGTTCAGTATTGCAAGTGATAGATATTAAAGTTCAGTATTTCAAGTGGTGTCTTAGTAATGTTCAGGTACACAAAGTGCACTTTACTCGAATAATAATAATAACTGCACGAAGTAACAAAAGAGAAAAGAAACGAGAGAGAAAAGGGACAGAGGCAGAGAGAGAGAGATAAACAGTTGGTAAATTGATTGTTATAAGATATTACTAAATGTAAACTGCTCTAATAATTTACAAATAAAAAAGTAAGAGGATACCTATTGCCATAAAAATTGCATTTATGTATTTTGTATGATCAATGATATCGAGGTCCATAGTCCATCGTCAAATAAGATCTGATTTAGCGTAATCTATAGTTGTAAAAGGCGTGCCTGAGACGATTAGGCGTGCAGATGAAATTGGGGATCGTCTCTTCAGCCCAAAGTCAGGCGACGTTTGCAAGGTGTGCCCCTTGGTGCGCCTTTTATCGGCGCCACAAGCACATCTCAGTACCATTAGGTCTTTTTTTTTTCTAGAACACTTTTAAAGTTGTTTTTCATTGTTTGGACACTAAAATACGACAATATAAGAATAAGAACTAGAAAAAAACACGAACTAAGCTACCATCCATCAGGTTGCTGCAGGTTTTTCATTGATTTCGATAACAATTCAGTGTCAATAAGTGATAAATCATAGCCAACAGTCTTTAATATGGCCAGAGCACAGTAAGTGCTTGCCAAGTGACTACCATTCAGGACTGCTGCCTGCAAAGATGAATTTATACACACAACAACGCTAATCAATTACTGAAACAAGAAAGAAAACAAGCACAGCTTCCAGCCTGCCTAAATCAGTGTGTAACCAGATTTTGTACCCTGTTATCAGTTGACTGAAATTCGGAGCTTCTGGAACCATGGAATCCATAAAAAAATCCTGTGCAGAAAAAAATTATCATGTAAACAGATCTCACCTTATAAATTATAGCCTTACTTCTGCAAAAAAAAAAAAAAAAAAAAAAAAAAAAAAACAGGAAATGATTTACCATACCATTTTCCAATGGTGTCTCATTCTTTGGAGGAGCTTGTAACGATAAGACCCAATTAATTAACACTTCCTTGTCAATCTGACGAAATATAACAGTATAAATGAAGATAATAATCAAATCAAAGCTTTAGTTGAATCAGGTCAAATAACCAGAACACAACAGCATCAAACCTTCCAACTTGCATTCCAGAATCAAGAAACATAAATCATTTCGTGAAGGTGAAGGCAAAAAAAAAAAAATAAGTACATGACGTCAGGCATGATCTCGTCAAAATAAAACTTCAATTCAACATAAAAAAATGTAAGGGAAAATAATGATGAGATCGTGGAAAGAGGAGATACTCGATCGAGGGCGGAGAGGATGTCAAGGCCCGAGACAACAAAGTAGGCGAGAGTAAGCCGGTTTATTTCTTGGTCTTGATACGCCGATGGCAGCAGTTGATACATCATCTCCAGATAGAAAATGTGCCGCTCTCTCTCGAAGACCGACGTTTCTGAATCGAAATTCCAACACACTTGTTCCTCCATAGTCAAGCTTTTTGAGGTTCAAGTCTGGAAAGGGAGTTCGTTCGGCAGTGGAAACAAGCCGGAGCAGGGGTAAATAACCCACGATTGGGGCAAATTATACCCGGACCAGGTCTATCTTGCATCACTTGTCTTTTCTTTTTCTCCGTACTAGATGTCCTCCCGTGTGATACACGGCGTAAAATATTAAATATTTTAATATATTAATAATATATGATCGAATTTCAATAATATTATAAAATTATTATAAAATATACATGAGTCAGTATACACACACATATACATATACTATTATTTGATTTAATTTCATTTATAAACTTTTATCACGTGATCTAACGGCACATGATAGGAAACCGTAAATTAAGTAAGCACCGGCATTTATTTTTTCATATAGGACAATATGACTCTTATATCTAATTTTATAAATAAGAAATTAAATTATGCTTATTATTATCAATTTTTATTATAGTCGACCCCAAAGCATTTTGGGACTAAGGCTCTGATGCTATTGTTGTTGTTGTATTATCAACTTTCACTAAAAGTATACAACCAATATTCTTACTAATGTGATTTTTTATATGATTTGACATATATGTAATATATTTTACTATTTTATAATCAGAACAAAATAATTCTTAAAAATCAAATAATTGTTAAAAAGCTATGAAAATAAACCAAAAAAATATTTTTTCAGTATTCTTATATTTTTATATTGAAATATTTTAATCATCTAAATATATAATAATTATATTTATATTACTTTATATATATACTATATGGATGTCAAATTAAAGAGCATGAAATAAGAATTAATTTGATATATTTTTTCAAAAATAAAATTGATACATAAAAGTTATAATTGTTTAAACTATTAGCTTAAAAATAAAAGGAATAAAATGAGAAATTTTTTAATTTGTAGATAGTATATAATGGAATAACCCTCTAACCCCTTCCGAAATTAAACGTCCATTTTTTAGGATTTTTAAAAAAAGGATTAATGTGGAGATGACACATGTTTCCTTATATTTTTTTGCGACTCTCTTTTAATATTAAACTAGATGTTCTCCGGTGCGATGCACCGCATAAGATATTCTCTTATTAGAAAATAATTTATCGATCTCTAAATTTATTTTTGATGGTCTTCGATATGAGTATCATATTAGCGTAATATTAATAAAAGACTTATTAAGTATATTATGGGGTGTAATATAATTCAAGAAAGAGTACCACATTAGCGGAGTGTTAAGTCAATTAGTGTCCATTACATGAACAAATTTCCTAGACATACCGAAAAAAGTAGGAACAAATTTTGGGACGAAAGTAATATGTGATTAAGTCTTAATATATGTGTGTGTGTGTGTGCAGTGTATGTTTTATTATTTTTAGTTATTATAATTAAATAAATATCATAATTTATTTTTTATGTAAACAATAAATGAGTTAATATAGTTTTATTTTGCATCAATTAATTTTACTGAATATAAATATTCATATTTTTTCTAATATAATTTTTTTGTGCAATAGGTCATTATTGTAAATCCATCAAATTTATTATATTCATATGGATGTCGTGTTGAAAATTGTGAAATAAAAATATTTTTTTATTAAAAATAAACTTGATTTAAAAAATTATAAACATTTAAAATTTTAAGCTAAAAAAATAAAGGAATGATTTTTTTATTGGTAGATGAGTGTAAGTTGTGGAATAAAACTCTCACAATACACATCTAGAATTTTTTTTTGGGAAATTTAAGAATACATCTCTATATATATAAACTATATTTTAAAATAAAAAATCAAAAAACTAACAAAGTGACATGTGTCACGACTCTCTTTTAATAGAAGTATAGATATAAATTTTTGTGATCAAGAGCACTCACGTCAGAGTTTATTTAAAAATCCCTCATACTCTCAAAAAAAAAAAATCTACTTTAAGAGGATCGACAAAATACGTATCTTCATGGAGTATTAATTATCTTTTTTTATTAACAATACACCATTTCTACACGCATGTAATTGAGAGTTAATGTCAACCGATTTTTTTTTATCTTTTGTTAATTTTCCTCTCATTATTTTAATAGTCTCAATCCTATTTTTTATGATAAATATTTCGAGTGTATCTTCTTTTCACAATCTTTGATTTGATATTAATTATGCATATATATAATTAAAATATTTCTTTTTAAGTATAAGTTACCTTTTTAAGATCATTATAATATATTTGATTTTAGATTATTTGTATATAAAATAAATAATCATATAAAATCAAAATAATTTTTTTGAAGGATGAAGTTTGTTTTTTATAGGATTAATTTTTTACTTCGGTTTTAGCCTTTTATAATAATTCTGGATTATTTGAATTATTTTGTTTTAAAAATATTTGATAAAAGAAAATATATTAGATTAACAATTCACGTATAAAGTTTAGATGAATTATTAGTTAAAGTGGTTTGCTGATTGATTTTTTTGTGAACGTAAAAATAATATAATAAAAATACATCACAGTAATGTAGTTTACCACCGCTAGGGCTGTTACCGGTGGATAGATTTGCGATTCGGATCGAGATCCGGATCGAAAAACTCAAACTGATCTGGATCGATAAGCTCATCGGTTCGGGAATGGGTACCATATCAAGATCCGGTATCCGATAAGATCCGGACCGGTAACCCGATAAGAAAAGCATAATAAAAACACATCACAATAATGTAGTTTACCACCTCTAGGGCTGTTACCGATGGATAGATTCGCGATTCGGATCGAGATCCGAATCGAAAAACTCGAACTGATCTGGATCGATAAGCTCATCGGTCGGTATCCGATAAGATCCGGACCGGTAACCCGATAAGAAAAGCATAATAAAAATAAAAATACCGGATTTTATCTTTTTGCTTGTGTTTTGATGAACTTGAAGCATGGCTGAAGTTGTGAACTTATATATTTGAATGAATGAAAGTAGTTATTCATTAGGAGTTATGCCTTATAGAATTTTCTTTATTTTTTGGTTGTGAAAAGGATAATTTTGGGTTCTCGGTTCCCAATTCGGGTCAGTATTGGATGAAACGGGTAACCGGGACATCCGGTCCGGGTCAGTCCGGATACCGGTAAAATTATCGGATTGGTCCGGTTACCCGATAAGATTACCGGATCGGTTCTCGGGAATAATGCTGGATCTGTTAAGCTTATCGGATCGTTCTCGGTTACCCGATAAGCTTATCGGTTGGATACCGGGTAGGTCAATATCCGGACCGATAACAGGCCTAACCACCTCTATTCTTAATGAACTCATATCATTGTGGGATTTCATAGTATATTATTAAATTTAAAATGTGTGACTTCAAAATAAATATTTATCAAAAATACCTTATATTGTTTCGCCTTTATACTAATATGTTATAGTATATTATTATAAATATTACGGCTTTATAATGATTACATAGATTACTGTCATGTTTATATATCGAATTTTGACACGTTGTAGTACAATCTTATACAATTCTCCATAATATCTTATTCATCACTGATTTTGCTTTTCATTAATGCGCATATTTACCTTTATATTTTAATAACAATTTAATTAAAAATCTATGTGTAGTTTGCAAAGAAAATGAATCAAAAGAATTTAGGAAAGTTATGGTGTGTGTGTGTATATAAAGATTGGTTCAAATGAGAATGAGTCATTAAAATGGGAACATATGGTCAAATCACAACTGTTGATGGTTGAAATTTAATGGTTAGAGATAAGTCCCTAATAATATTGACTTTCCTAAATTAACAATATTAAGGATATTAATTTAGTTTCCTAAAATTAATATTTTAAGAATTAATCTTGATCATTCGTTATTTCTAATAAGCGGTTATTTTGGTCCGACTTTCCCATTTTAAGGATCGATTCTTATTTGAACCAATCTCTCTCTCTCTCTCTCTCTCTCTCTCTCTCTCTATATATATATATATATATATATATATATATATATATAGGGGTAAGTTCAGGTGAGACGCCCATGTTTTGTGAGAAATGAGAATGAATTTGGGCCCCCAATTATTGTAGATCAATGGTTCAGGTGAGACGCCCATATTTCGTGAGAAATTAGAATGAATTTGGGCCCCTAATTTGTAACACCCCCAAAACCATCCGGGATATTACAGCGCCGTGGGTCCCGCGCCGGAACCCACCAGGCTAAAAACCATTTCAAAAACGTTTAAAAATGCCAAAAGGCCAATGACGGTAATATTTTAAATATTCAAATATCTTCAAAAACATAGTTCTCAAACACCGTCATAAAATACCATTTGAAAATACAAGGCGAAATGCCAAATCTCAAAAGTTTAAAATGTACGTTAAGCCACCACTTAAATGTACCGTTAAAATAGTTAGGAAAAAGGGTTTGACGAAAATAACCCAAGTTCGTAAAATGCCAAAAAGGCCATTTGAAATACACACAAGTTGGTAAAAATACCAAAGAGCCATTTTGAAATATACACACGCAGCGGATAAAAACACAGTTCAAAATACACATTTGCAGTGGAAATAAAACAACCAGAAATAAATACTCTGTTGCTACCCAAAATATTATCCGGAGATAGATATTGCTGGAATGGATGAGCAGCAAACAAAGTGCGAGAGCATGTCCGTGGGAATGGAAATAACACAAGATTTGTCGGGTTTGTTAGGCCCGGGCTTGAATGCTCTCGCGAGATGTTATTAATACGAATACGTTGGAGTACAAATATTAATGTAAGAATGCGATTACAATGAGTGTAAAAGATCCTAGTTATCTAGCTCTTGAGCGAAGCGCTGCGTGTTCTTGTTCTCGTTTCTGCCGACCGTCTTATGGGTTAAGAGGTCTCGAGAGTGAGAGAGAAAGATGTCCGCAGTGTATAGCATTGCCAAGAGAGAGAAGCCAACTGTGAAACAGCGAGAAAGGCAGAGAGCAAAAGCCAGACCCTTTTCTAAGTGCAGGATGCCTTCTATTTATAGGAGGAGCTGGGATGCCTTTTCCTGACGGGCGATCGCCTTCCTTGAGATATAATAAGGGGCGATCGTCTTTTAGCACGTGGGTTGGTTGCCTTAAAGTTCGCGGCTGCTGTTGGCAGCCAGCTGTGCGAGCCAATGAGAAGTCTGCACGCGTCCTGAGTGACTGTCCCGGGAGGTCCCACCTTGCACCTTTCGGCGGGTCTGTCGGTAGGTGAGAAGATGGTGACAGGTTGTGGCCAACGATCCATGTTCTGCGGCGCCATTCGCGGATCCGCACGTGGGTCTCTATCCCGAGCTTTGATCTTCGCCGACTTGATGGATGGTGGCGTTATACGGCATGAGGCGGTCGTCCATGATCGGTCATTAGAGTCGATCGCCAAGTGCCAAGAGACGATCGCCTTGGGTGTCGATCGCTCGGCACTTGGACTTAATCTGGGATCTCCATTCCTGTAGGTGTGCCGTGGTTCATTCGACTTTGGCTCGGTCGCCCGGTCTCTGTGCCGATCGACACAACAATTGCCCCACATCTTGCTCCGATGTTGAAGACATGGGGTGAGGTGGTTCCACTGGCGATTGTTTAGGATAAAGACGGGCGACCCAATCGTTTGGCGAGCTATCTTCGGTCTTGTACTTGAATTGTAGGGAGTTTCTTCAATTTTGCAGATCCCTCGTGGAAAGCTGATTGTTTCGACGTTGAGGAACCGTGCACGGTCGCGGAGTTCGATGGACCGACCTCCATGACCGTGTCATGTGCGCGAGCGACATTCCAACTGTAGGTTTGTCTCGTGACTCATTTTATTGTGAGGGTCCTCTGTTAAGCTGCGCCCGCCTCGTATTTAAACGAAGGGCGTGCGGTCTTGGTCTGGAGGAGTCCTTACACGGGGCGTCGTCGGATTAATCGACTCCACGTCCGCGGCTTGTTAGCACTTTTCTACCTCGAATCGTCATGTTAGATGGCAATCCTCGACGGTATACGTTGTGACGGGGGTAGGGACGCGTCGCATTGTCCAGGTCCATCAAGTTAGATGATGAACCTTTGAGGGCGGGCGAGCGTGTCCACTGGTTTGTTTGGAGGGTCCTTCAGCTACGTCCGCCTCGCATTTAAACGAAGGGCGAGCGATCGCAGCCCAAAGGAACCTTGCATGGACGAAGCAGTCGGTTCCATCGACTTCCAGGACCATGGCGGCAACCTTGCATGGACGAAGAAGTCGGTTCCATCGACTTCCAGGACCATGGCGGCACTCTTCTACCTCGGATCGTCAAGTTAGATGGCGATCCTCGACGGTATACGTTGTGCTGAGGGAGGCGATCTCGTGCCTTGGTCCATCATGTTAGATGATGAACCGTGTATGGCGAACGAGTCCTCCATTTTCGGAGATGTTGCTTGATTCTGGCGATCGGGTTGGAAGACTGGGGATCGTCGTTCGGTCGCCGATCGCGTTGCTCATATGTGAAAAAGTAACCTCCGCCTAGCCAAAAAGTCTGCGGCCTTGGCGCGGAAGATTGCGTAGGTCTAGGGGATGTCCTTCGTAAGGTGCTTTAACATGGGCGAAAGACCATTGAATCCCCCTAGGACCGAGTATAGGGCGATCTCGTCGCTTACGGGCTCGCCGTTGAGGATAATCTAATCTACCCGGTTGATGTAATCTTCGTCAGACTCTTCTTCCCCTTGCCTGATTTTCATCATTCGGTAGGGACCTTCTGGTCGAGTGACCTTGGCGGCAAAGTACGACGTGAAGTCGTTCGCCAGTTGTTCAAAGGAACTGATGGATCGCGGTGGCAATGAGACGTACCACCTATGGGCCAGGTCGCCCAGCGTTAGCGGGAACATTCGGCACCTGGTCGCGTCTGATGCCCCACACCCGGTCATGTAGATCCGGAACTTGCTCAGGTGAGTCTCGAGGTCCGACCTCCCCTCGTACAAAGGTGTTTCAGGAGGAGTGATCCTTGGCTGCACGGGGGCGAGCTCGATGTGGACCGCGAGTGGCTCGCTCGGCCCAGCGATCTTTCTCTTGGCGCCTACCCCAGTTTCTAGGAGCGCCTTCATGTCATCGAGCTGGCGTTGCATTGCGGCCATCGTCGTGGCCTGGCTGCTCGCGGCTAGGCGCTCGGAGCGGGAGCCGAGGCGATCGTGTACTAATCTCCTGGCTCCGCGTTGGGCGGTGAGGTCGTCGCCGCCGATCTCGGTCGTTCGGCGAGGAGGAGCCAGATGGCTGGTCTGCCTTCTGAGAGTTGGATAAGCTGAACTCCTGGTGACGGATTCGGGCTCCGTCGTCTCGTGGCTGGGGCCAGAATGCCCCGGTCGCCAAGATGGGTCGCAGCCTAGGCGGCTGAAAACGGAACCGTCCCGCCTCGCGAGTGCCTCTGCTCATGAATCGGGGCATCCCGACGATCGCTCATCAACTAACCCCTTGAGCTTCCTCTTGCCCGCGCGGCAGATGGCCGATGGGGTAATTGCGGGCGCGTCGAATGCTCTCCGTCGCTACTTAGGATGACCATAGCCTCCTCGATCTGTTCCGCAGTTTGGAACTGGTCGAGTGAAAGGCTGGGGCCGTCCCTTAGGTGCGGGATCGAGAGTCTTGTGTCGTCGCGGCTACCTTCTGCCGTAGGCTGGGGCTCGGACTGAGCCGGAATAAGGCGTCCGGCGGATCGGAGAGTGGATCTCTTCGATGTGTTGGCAGATGTCATGATTCTGAAGGTTTTTCTCTGAAGAACAGTGAGTGTTTCTTCAGGTATATGCTCCAGAGAACAGTGAGTGTTCTTCGAAATGGTCGGAATAAAAACGAAGGTTCACCCCCTTCTTCTAGCGCCAATTGTTACTACCCAAAATATTATCCGGAGATAGATATTGCTGGAATGGATGAGTAGCAAACAAAGTGCGAGAGCACGTCCGTGGGAATGGAAATAACACAAGATTTGCCGGGTTTGTTAGGCCCGGGCTTGAATGCTCTCGCGAGATGTTATTAATACGAATACGTTGGAGTACAAATATTAATGTAAGAATGCAATTACAATGAGTGTAAAAGATCCTAGTTATCTAGCTCTTGAGCGAAGCGCTGCGTGTTCTTGTTCTCGTTTCTGCCGACCGTCTTATGGGTTAAGAGGTCTCGAGAGTGAGAGAGAAAGATGTCCGAAGTGTATAGTGTTGCCAAGAGAGAGAAGCTAACTGTGAAACAGCGAGAAAGGCAGAGAGCAAAATCCAGACCCTTTCTAAGTGCAGGATGCCTTCTATTTATAGGAGGAGCTGGGATGCCTTTTCCTGACGGGCGATCGCCTTCCTTGTGATATAATAAGGGGCGATCGTCTTTTAGCACGTGGGATGGTTGCCTTAAAGTCCGCGGCTGCTGTTGGCAGCCAGCTGTGCGAGCCAATGAGAAGTCTGCACGCGTCCTGAGTGACTGTCCCGGGAGGTCCCACCTTGCACCTTTCGGCGGGTATGTCGGTAGGTGAGAAGATGGTGACAGGTTGTGGTCAATGATCCATGTTCTGCGGCGCCATTCGCAGATCCGCACGTGGGTCTCTATCCCGAGCTTTGATCTTCGCCGACTTGATGGATGCTGGCGTTATACGGCATGAGGCGGTCGTCCATGATCGGTCATTAGAGTCGATCGCCAAGTGCCAAGAGACGATCGCCTTGGGTGTCGATCGCTCGGCACTTGGACCTAATCTGGGATCGCCTTGGGATCTCATATTGAGTAGGTGTGCCGTGGTTCATTCGACTCTGGCTCGGTCGCCCGGTCTCTGTGCCGATCGCCTGTTGAGAAGTATAAATCTCGACACAACATACTCAATACTCAAAAACATGCCACAGCCAGTATCACCCGGGAAGCTCACCCCTTCACGACCGATACTAGCTCGATCTCTGAGTCCCTAAAAATAAAGCCCACGACGGGGTCAGCCACAATAGTCAATAATGATAACGATCACATCATCATGAATAATTACATACCAATATAATAATATAGTAAGAATACTACCAACGTAATCTTACCGCCATAACCTTACCAATCCATGGCAATCCATACCAAATCGATCCTTACCATAATTCACATTTCGCATTCTCAAATGACGAAATGAATTCAACAACAATCATCTGTACTGTATTCCCAAAATACCAACAATCCTCAAAACATCATCATAACTCATAAGTGTGGAAATAATCCAATCTGTGCCAACTCATGTACGTCGGATTACACAATCAAATCTCAACCTGGATAAACCAATAATACACAACATACTGTAGATCAACTACCACATGATAATGATAACAAATCCTGAAACATCGACGTACAGTCCGAATGTTCATACGATCAATAACAATGATCAACCAATACATCACTAAGAATATCATCGACATGATAACTCCAATACGGTCAATAAAGGATCAACGATAACCGAGAGTACCCTCAACATGGTAAACTCCCAAACGATCAACAAAGGATCAACAATAATCGAGAATACCCTCAACATGGTAAACTCCCAACACGATCAACAAAGGATCAACAATAACCGAGAATACCCTCAACGTGGTAAACTCCAAACACGATCAACAAAGGATCAACTATAACCGAGAATACCCTCAACATGGTAAACTCCAAATGATCAACAAAGGACCAACAATAACCGAGAATACCCTCAACAAGGTAGACTCCAAATGATCAACAAAGGACCAACAATAACCGAGAATACCCTCAACAAGGCAGACTCCAAATGATCAACAAAGGACCAACAATAACCGAGAATACCCTCAACAAGGTAGACTCTAAATGATCAACAATAATGGATCTCAAAAAAATAACTCTGACTGTCGAACATACCCCTCGGGCGTATGAACAACCAGTCACAAACCGTCGAACATATCCAATCATACATGGACTATGAACGACCCAACAATATGGCTCAAAAGATGGATATCACAGTACGCCCGATCCGGAAATGTGTCCGTGCACATGTCCACCCCGTATACGGAATCCAGGATATACGTGGGATATGTACCAAATTAGCCTCACGAACTACGTCTCGTGTGCACGGTTCAATGCGGAAACATCAACGCATAACCATCATGTGCCCGGCTAAAAATCCTACACAATAACCAATCGGCATGCAAATATGACTCCAGATATGTCACAATGCAACATGACAATGAAACTCAAAGAATCACATATCCAATAAGGATCAAAAGACTCACCGAAGTGAGCAAGACAAACTGACAAAGAAAAGTCGACACGACTAATCAATATTCAAAACAACAATCCTGGGATCATCATCCCCGACAAATGATCAACACGATCAACGATCTCAATACAATCAGCCCTGGGATCATCATCCCTCAATGAAATAATCAATACGAATCCCAATATACGAAACATCATCGTACAACATATACAACAACTCAACATAATAATTATCTTTATAACCGAACAATACTTAAATTACCTCAAAGTCGAAGACAATATCCTTCCCACGAACCAACATCCCTGAACGAATACACAGTTATACTAATAATCCCGAAATAGGTATAGTCCATTTATACCAATAAACCACCATCCCGACATCAATATCGACACGATAACTATCCTCGATATTCGATATTCCATATCACTGGCCAAATACAACTCACATCTCCGTATTCACCAACACGTTTAAACTATATACATTATGATTTAACCCATACCAAAGCACAATATACAAACCATCATCCCGACAATTTATATTTATAATATCATTGCTAAATGAATTATAAATGAAATGAAAGCGAAATCATTCATTAAATATTTTAACTGAACAAGTATAACTTGCCTTGATACCGATACCACGAAGCCGTTACCAAAATCCAATGCCTTCGTCCACGAGCTCCTCAGCCCCGAACAAAGCAATATACGAACTCTTTGACCTCAACCACAACACAACGGTCACAGTCAACGATCAAACATCCCAACCTATTGCAATAATCGATCAACAACAATCCGATAACAATCAATAACCGACATAGTCAACCAATCAAACTCAATAGCTCAACAATACCTCGATCATACACAAAACTGAACAATACAACTCAAATCAATCAAACACGAATTCAAAACCACAACACGATTCCACAATCCGAAAATCATATCAACAATCAATTTAACCAAGTGTCTAAGCATTACCAATTCCAAATTCAATCTTAAATACGATTACAAGTTTCCTCCTTGTAAATTTATAATAAAAACCAGTTACCGATTATCATCATCAATCCGGACAATCCGATCAATTCAACATTATAGAATACCATATTCCAACGGTTTCAAATATTTCCATTATCCGAATTGAACACTTATTCAACATGTATGAATTCTCAAACTCAAAAGTGAATCATAATCTTATCAAACCCGGAACCATATTCGTATTCCTATACGAATATTGTATCAAAACACATAACTTAGTTTTAGATATGAATATTCCATATTCATATCCAAAACACCAACATCACTTAAACATGTTCATCAATTCATATAATCCAAGAATTCCTTAAGAACACAACTTATTCCGACATCACATTCAAAATCTCCAATACGACATAATACGATGTGTTCTAACATCTAAACAATCCTTATTCACAATTCAAGGTGTATATAATCATGTTCTTCAACATATATACTTCTCATAACATCATGAATCACAACAAACTACCAAGAACATCGAGAATACTACGATTCCATAATCATAACGACATAATCAAGGCATTTGATCATCAATTCATTATCTTCCCTTAACAAAATTCCCGTAAATACCAAGAATCATCACAACAATATCAATTCCATCACCATTCATATGAAAACGTGTAGGATTTCCCAAGTTCTACTCATTGAAATATTTCATCGAACACTTTGAAGGAATAGTCTAATTTAATCGTTTATTCGAAGAAATACTCTAATTTGTTCCACAAAACTTCAAGGATAATGAATGATTACGAGAATACAACCAAGTTCAATCAATAATCTGAATCAAAACGAATCAAATCGGCCAAAATACCCAGAAACCTCAAGAATATCCAAAAACCAAAAGTTTAGGTGATCTTACCTTCGATCCGGGTGGAAGATGATGTTAATCCATGAATTAAACTTCCAAAACATGTTGTTCTATGTTTCTCTTACTCAAATCCATCGTCTTTGCTGAAGAAATTGCGAAAGGAATGAAGAAAAATGAAAAATGCTCAAGGTGACTCGGTCCAGCCCTTATATAGGCCGAGTCCTGTCGGCACGTTACGGCCGTTACCGACCGTGGCTTACGTACGTAAACGGCCGTGGCCTACCCTACTGCCCAGTTTGGTCGACAACCTTACGTACGTAACCGGCAGCTAGCTTACGTACGTAACTGGCCCTTACGGTCGTAACCGGCCACAACCTTACGTACGTTATCGGCCAGTCCCGCGCCCAGCGAGTCACTGCCGACCGTGATCGTCCACCCCTGCGAGTCACTGCCGACCATGCTCGGCCACTGCAGGTCCTCTCGGCCACGACTCGGCCAGCCGCCCCGTAACGTACGTAACACTTAATCCGTTGCGTACGTTGTTGTGTCGAGATTTATACGTCTCAACAGGCGATCGCCTCAAAGACCGGGCGACCGAGCCAGATCCCAGCAGCCAAGGCAGATTGGCCGACCGAAGGTCCCAGGACAAGTCCCGGTGCCGAGCGATCGACATCTAAGGCGATCGTCTCTCGGTACTTGGCGATCGACTCATGGTGACCGACCAAATGACGACCGCCTCATGCCATACGAAGCCATCGACCGTCCAGTCGGCAAAGGCCTAAGCTCAGGACAGAGTCCCATATGCAGACCCGGAAAAGGCACCGCAGCACATGGATCGTTGACCACAGCCTGTCAGCATCTTTCCACCAACCGACAGACCCGCCGAAAGGTGTACAGTGGGACCGCCCGTGACAGCGACTCAGGACGCGTGCCGGCTCCTCATTGGACCGCACAGCTGGCTGCCAGCAGCAGCCGCAGGCTTCAAGGCAGACAGCCCATGTGACATAAAGACGATCGCCGCTTATTACATTACAAGAAAGGCGATCGCCCGACAGCATACCAGAGCATCTCAGCTCCTATAAATAGAAGGCTGCCTACACTTGGAAAAGGGGCTGCTTCACGTCCAGTTCACAAGTTCAACTCATAACTTGGCTTTCTTACTCTTGGCAATAGCTATCTCTCGGCCTTTCTTCTCCCTCAGCACCTTTTTCACGAAAGACGGTCGGCAGAGACGAAACACGCAGAGCTTCGCTCAAGAGCTAGATAAATAGGATCTTTTACACTCATTGTAACTAGATTCTTATATTAATACTTGTATCCCCGAATATTTGTATTAATAACATCTCGCGAGAGCATTCAAGCCCGGGCCTAACAAACCCAGCAAATCTTGTGTTATTTCCACACCCACGGACGTGCTCTCGCAATTTGCTGTTGCTCGACCATTCCAGCAATATCTATCTTCGGATAATATTTTGGGCAACAACAATTGGCGCTAGAGGAAGGGGATCTAACCCTCAATTTTATTCCTACCATCTCGAAGAACACTCACTGTTCTCCGGGGCATATACCTGAAGAAACACTCACTGTTCTTCAGAGAAAAGCTTCCAGAATTATGACTTCTGCTTCCACGTCGAAGAAAGCCGCTGGCCGATCCGCCAGATGCCTCATTCCATCTCAATCCGAGCCACAACCTATGGCGGAGGGTAGCCGCCGCGGTCCGAGACTCTCGATCCCGCCCCCAAAGGACGGCCCAAGCCTCTCGCTCGATCAGTTCCAAACCGCGGAACAGATCGAAAAGGCCTTGTCCATCCTACAGGAGCGACGGAGAGCTTTCGACGCACCGCCCACTATAACCCCCTCGGCCATCCGCCGCATGACCAAACGGAAGTTCAAGGCGTTACTGACCGAGCGATCGCCAGGAGGTTCCCATTCGCAAGAAGAGGCGCTCGCAAGCCGGGGCACCTCTGTTTTCAGCCGCCTAGGCAGCGACCCGTCATGGCGACCGGGGTAGTCCGGCCCCAGCCACGAGACGACGGAGCTCGAGTCCGTCACCAAGAGTTTGGCGTATCCAACTCCCAGAAGGCAGGCCAGCCATATGGATCCTCCTCGCCAAAGAACCGAGGTCGGCAACAGCGGAGTCATGATATCAGTACACGATCGCCTCGGCTCCCGCTCCGAAAGCCGAGCCACGAGCGACCAAGCTACAACGATGGCCGCGATGCAACGCCAGCTCGATGACATGAAGGCCCTCCTGGAATCTGGGGCAGGCGCCAAGAGAAAGATCGCCGGGCCGAGCGAGCCACTCGCGGTCCACATCGAGCTCGCCCCCATACAGCGAACGATTGCTCCTCCGCAAACACCTTTGTACGAGGGGAGGTCGGACCCTGAGACTCACCCGAGCAAGTTCCGCATCTATATGACCGGGTGTGGGGCATCAGACACAACCAAATGCCGAATGTTCCCACTGACGCTGGACGACCTTGCCCACAGGTGGTACACCTCATTGCCGCCGCGATCCGTCAATTCCTTTGACCAACTGGCGAACAGCTTCACAGCTTACTTCGCCGCCAAGGTCGCTCGGCCGGAAGGTCCCCGTCGCATGATGCAAATCAGGCAGGGAGAAGAAGAATCCGACGCAGACTACATCGACTGGGTAGACGAGATCATCCTCAACGGCGTGCCCGTAAGCAATGAGATCGCCCTCTACTCGGTCCTAGGAGGATTCCATGGTCGTTCGCCTATGTTTAGGCACCTTACGAAGGACCATCACCCAACCTACGCGATCTTCCGCGCTAAAGCCGCATACTTCCTGGCCAGGCAAAGATTTCTTCTTAGCCTATGAGCAGCGTGATCGGCGCCCGAACAATGATCTCTAGTCTTCCATCCCGATCGCCGATATCAAGCAATATCACCAAAACCGGAGGACTCGCTCGCCATCTACAGTTCATAATCTAACATGTTGGACTAAGGCACGAGATCGCCACCCCCGCACAACGTACACCGTCGAAGGTCGGCATTTAACATGACGATCTGAGGTGGAAGAGTGCAGCCATGGTCCTGGTGGTCGATGGAACCGACTGCTTAGGCCGTGCAAGGTTCCTTTGGGCTGAGATCGCTCGCCTTTCATTTAAATACGAGGCGGGCGTAGTCGAAGGACCGTCCAAACAAATCAGTGGACACGATCGCCCGCCCTCGAAGGTCCGTCATTTAACATGGTGGATCCTTCACGGACAATGCGACGCGTCACTACCCCCATCTCAACGTATACCGTCGAGGATTGCCATCTAACATGACGATCCGAGGTAGAAAAGAGCTAACTAGCCGCGGACGTGGAGTCGATTAATCCGACGACGCCCCGCGCAAGGACTTCACCAGACCAAGACCGCACGTCCTTCGTTTAAATACGAATAAAATGAGTCACGAGACAGACAATGTCGCTCGCGCATAAGACACGGTCATGGAGTCGGTCCATCGAACTCGCGACTGTGCACGATTCCTCAATGACGAAACAATCAGCTTTCTACGAGGGATCGGCCAAAATTGTTTATTGCAGGTACAAGACCGAAGATAGCTAGCCAATCGACCAGATCGCCCAAGTCCGAAACCAAAGTCCGCTCAACGGGTCGCCCGTCTTCATCCTACACGATCGCCAGCAAGAACCACCTCACCCCATGTCTTAAACATCGGAGCAAGCTGGGGGGCAATTGTTGTGTCGAGATTTATACATCTCAACAGGCGATCGCCTCAGAGACCGGGCGACTGAGTCAGAGCCCAGCAGCCAAGGCAGATTGGCCGACCGAAGGTCCCAGGACAAGTCCAGGTGCCGAGCGATCGACATCTAAGGCGATCGTATCTCGGTACTTGGCGATCGACTCCTGGTGACCGACCAAATGACGACCGCCTCATGCCACACGAAGCCATCGATCGTCCAGTTGGCAAAGGCCTAAGCTCGGGACAGAGTCCCACATGCAGACCCGGAAAAGGCGCCGCAGCACATGGATCGTTGACCACAGCCTGTCAGCATCTTTCCACCAACCGACAGACCCGCCGAAAGGTGTACAGTGGGACCGCCCGTGACAGCAACTCAGGACGCGTGCCGGCTCCTCATTGGACCGCACAGCTGGCTGCCAGCAGCAGCCGCAGGCTTCAAGGCAGACAACCCATGTGACATAAAGACGATCGCCGCTTATTACATTACAAGAAAGGCGATCGCCCGACAGCATACCAGAGCATCTCAGCTCCTATACCATCTTCTGTAACACCCCCAAAAACAAGCCTGGGTTCACAAAACGCAAGCTCCGATACCATCTTCAGTAACACCCCCAAAACCATCCGGGATATTACAGCGCCGTGGGTCCCGCGCCGGAACCCACCAGGCTAAAACCATTTCAAAAACGTTTAAAAATGCCAAAAGGCCAATGACGGTAATATTTTAAATATTCAAATATCTTCAAAAACATAGTTCTCAAATACCGTCATAAAATACCATTTGAAAATACAAGGCGAAATGCCAAATCTCAACAGTTTAAAATGTACGTTAAGCCACCACTTAAACGTACCGATAAAATAGTTAGGAAAAAGGGTTTGACGAAAATAACCCAAGTTCGTAAAATGCCAAAAAGGCCATTTGAAATACACACAAGTTGGTAAAAATACCAAAAAGCCATTTTGAAATATACACACGCAGCGGATAAAAACACAGTTCAAAATACACATTTGCAGCGGAAATAAAACAACTAGAAATAAATACCCAATACTAAAAAACATGCCACAACCAGTATCACCCGGGAAGCTCACCCCTTCACGACCGATACTAGCTCGATCTCCGAGTACCTAAAAATAAAGCCCACGACGGGGTCAGCCACAATAGTCAATAATGATAACGATCACATCATCATGAATAATTACATACCAATGTAATAATATAGTAAGAATACTACCAATGTAATCTTACCGCCATAACCTTACCAATTCATGGCAATCCATACCAAATCGATCCTTACCATAATTCACATTTCGCATTGTTGTAACTCAAAATATTATCCGGAGATAGTATTGCTGGAATGATCGAGTAACAAACAAATGCGAGAACACTTCCGTGAGAAAATAAATAACACGAGATTTGCCGGGGTTGTTAGTCCCGGGCTTGAATGCTCTCGTGAGATGTTATTAATAAATATAATGTGGAGTACAAATATTAATGTTAGAATCTATTACAATGAGTGTGAAGACTTCTAGTTATCTAAGCTGTAGAGCGTGTAGATTGCCGGAAGAACTAGATAGGGAGATCTGTTAGTTCTTGCTTTTGATGTTCAGTGTATGAGAATGTATCTCTCTTTCTGTATATCTTTCACTGTATTCACAATGATGCCATTGTCCTCCTGCTGCCGTGTTATGAGCCTCCTATTTATAGGAGACAAGGTTGCTGGGACCTCTCCGGCGATCGCGGGCGACTGCCGTTTTCTATATTATAATAAGATGGCCGATCGTCCCGTCACGTGGAATTTGTTCCCTTAAAGTGCTGGGCTGTGGCGGCAATGTGTGAGCGATGGGAAGCTCGCACGCGTCTGAGTCATTTGTCAGGAGGACCCACTTTGTACCTTTCGGCGGCCCTGTCGGTAGGTGAGGTAGGTGACAGGCTGGGGTCAAAGGTCTTATCTGTCGGCGCCTTTTGTGGATTTGCACGTGGGTCACCGTCCAAGATTCGGTCTTCGACGACTTTGACGGATGTTGGATTCATACGTGGCACGAGACGATCGTCTCTGGTTGGACATCATAGACGATCGCCAGATACCAAAAGACGATCGCCGTGGGTGCCGACTGCTGGGTGTCTGCCCAGAGTATGTCTTCTATGGTTGGCCCTCAGATCGTTATGCCGCGCCATCGAGGCGTATTAATCGCCGCACAACAATTTCCCCCCCAGCTCGCTTCGATGTTGAAAACACGGGGTGAGGTGGCACTGTTTGCGATCGCCAATGTTTAGACGATCAGACGATCTAATTTCAAATTTGAACGATCTCCTTTTGCGCTGGGAGCAGCGGGAAATGAAGGCGGGCTCTCGAAACGTTGTAAGGACACGCGTTGCGCTACCATTGGGGGAGTCCGACGGTTTGTCAGACTTGTGGCCTGGCGTGCCCTCGAAAAGACGCGCACGCGGGATTCGAGGGCTGCATTTAATGTGTCCCCCCCGACGGTTGCACTCCAGCCCTCGGGGTTTCGCCTATTTGCACAGGGACCCCTGCTCCCGCCTATAAAAGGGGCTAGGGCTACTTTATTTCTCCTCTTCACGCATCCTCGCTTTATAGCCGAGACTCTACAGAATTTTTCCGACGATCCTTGTGCCGACCGTCCTTCCTTTTAGGTAAGAACATAAATCTTCTCTCCCCCTTTACTCTTTATAACATGTCTGGAGGATCTAAGACCTTCGAGACCGGAAGCACCTCCGCCGCCGCAGCTTCGCCTGACCGGGAGGAAATTCCCGTGGGACTTCACATGGAAATGGCCGTTGAGGCCATTCGTGCGGGGATTGCACCTGCGGAACTCAAGGAGCTCTTCAACGAGGCCGAAGTGGCGAGAACGGAGGCGGCGGCGGAGCAGGGGGGCTCGCCGGTGGATGAAGACGAACTGGTGCAGCTGTCTTGGGAACGGGATAGCGTATTCGGCCCTGCCTATATGGCTTTCTCTAAGCTTATGGAGGGGATTGCCGGGCCCTGTCCAAAATTTGATTTCGAAGCTTACTCCGCCGCTCATCCCTACGAACATGTGAAGCGGACGGCGTTCCGGGCTGCTGACCCGTCTCAGTGGACTCTTGGTCAGATCCGGAGTTCGGCGACCCGAAAAGACTTGAGACGCTGGAGGGCGAAATATCACATTCCTTCTGATGTTTCATTGCACGTGCCCTCGGAAAACGAACGTGACGATCAACCTCCCGAGGGTCTGGTCACCGTTAATGAGATGATTATGGAGGCCGGCCTGCGGTTCCCCTTGCCGTTCGCCGTATCCTATTTACTGATCGCCTGGAATTTGGCGCCGCTCCAACTGACGCCGAACGCCTGGCTACAGATCATCTGTACTTTGACACTTTTCGGCAGTCACCGGTTGTTCCGTCTCCTTTCTGCGATGGAGATGAACTATCTCTTCAAACTGGCTGCGCAGAAAGGGTCAGTCGGCGGTAATCACATTCAAGGTCAAATGGGAAGAGTGGTCCTCGGGGTGCCGAACAAGACCCGGGGCGACCTGGCAAAATGGTGCTGGGTCGGCGGAGCGTGGAGGTCGGCGTCGAGTGAAAGGCCGGAGGAAGAGTTGGAGATCCCCACCAATTTTCGGGAGAGGAATCCGAGTAAGGGTTTTAACTCTCCCTTTGATCGGATATGTCTTGGACTGATCTAATTTTGTTTCTCTTTTTGCAGGATTCCCTGTTCCAGCGATCAGCGATCTCCCCTTCAATTTCTTGATCGTCTGGGAGCAGATTCGCGCATTGCCGGATTCCTACATAGACGTTCACTCAGTCAGCCACGAACTTCACCGGTTGGGAGCTCGACTGTTTCGCTACCCTCGCCACTTTAAGGCCCCTGGTACGACATTTTATTTACTCTTTCCTGTGTGACGATCGTCTCCAAGAGGTCGCAATGTCTAAGTAGGTGTCTAACTTGTTTGAGTTTCTTCTTTGGCAGAGACTCATTTTCCCCGCTACGCCGAGCCACCACAGGAGATCGCCATGTCTAACCCTAGTCTCATCGGTCATCTTCACCAGGGTAAGAATACGGGTCGTGTTGCTGCGATGACGTCTCGCCCCGTTTCTGTGGTGAGGCCCGTTGTGGTGCCAGTCGCCGAGCCGGAAATTCAGGAGGAGGAACAACTCCAGTGCAACCGCAAGAGGCGGAGGCCGAAGGGGTCCCTACTGACAGCTGAGGCGGACTTAACTATCTTGGAGCCGCCGATCGCCGCTCCCCCCATCTCTGCCGTTCCGATGGTGGAGGGGTCTGGTCCTAGGCCCTCGGCGTCTGGCTCCAGGTCCTCGGCCGGCCTCTTGAAAAATGCGGCGATCGTCGAAGCTGAAACTTCTCGGGGCAAGCCCTATTTTGGCCGCGACCCCGAGTTGGTTAACAGGTAAGACCGGATTGATCTTTCCGAGTTAGGCAATTTGAGTAAGGTATATACTAACTCCTTTGTTTTCTTGTTGTTTGTGCTGCAGGGTCCGTCTTGCTAATCCGGACGTCTCGCCGATGGTGCTGGACTTCCTGGCGAGCAAGTCTCTGCAGAAGTCCCTTGATGTCCCTTCCTATGTCTCCAAGGCCATCGCCTCTCTGCCTAAGGCTTGGATGACCGATCTCGATGCGATCGCTCGTCGGCGGTCTGGAGATGCCATGTAGGCGACCATTGCCCTGGCTCTCCAGACGGCGACGATGGCCGTCCAAGCTGCCAAGGATTACGAGGGGCGACCCTCTAATGCTCGCATCCATCAAGACCTTGAGGCCGCTCGGAATAAAAACGTCGATTTTGCTAACCGGATCCAGGCTATGGAGAAGGAGTACTTAGAGACGACCAAACGAGCCAGGCAGGACATCGATCGGATGAAGCAGGAGCTGAGCCGTTCCAAGGAAGTGTCCGATCGGTTCTGCGACCAGGAGAAGGAAGCTCGCCGGATGCATGTAGCCTCGCAGGAGGAGGCGACCGAGCCGAAGGCAACGGTGGATCGGCTCAACAGCGAGCTGGAGAAGGCAAAGGGAGAGCTTGAGAAGGCTAAGGGAGAAATGGCCGCCAAGGTGGTCGAGCTAGCGGAAGCTGAGAAGACGACCACGGAGTTGAGAGGGCAGCTAAAAGCGATCGAGACCGATCCCTACCTCAATATGGCACTCGTCGACGAGTTCGCCTATTATGTGGCCCACGCCGACGCTGTCCGAGCCGCCAAAAAGGTAGGGATCGAGATCGGTCCTATGATGGAGAGCTTCAAGGCCTATGCACTCGAGCACCCTTTGCATCCGGAGTTTTCCCTGCCGATCCTTGACCTCGTCGACTTGGGGATCGACTTGAGTTGGTATCCTTTTCCGGATAAACTCTTTTATCCTGAGGCCGATGGGGAAGCGCGTGCGATCCGCCACCTGGGGGCGAAGACCAGCCGGAGGGACCCTGAGAGATTTCTTTGTCTTCTTTTGCTTGTAACTTTTTGCTTTTTCTTTGTATTGCCTTCGGGCTTTGTATTGTACGAACTCCTTGATAATGAATAAAATACTCCTTTTTTCGCACCTGTTTCTTTTTATGTACGATCGCCTTTGAATGTTTGCATGCAAATTTTTACAAGTGTGTGTATGATTGCTTCCGATGTCTTGTTCGCCCGACCGATTGTTTGAATGTTGAATATATTGACATGTTTGGAAATTCTTACTTGTAAATATTGTTGAACAATTCCAATCGTCCTGCGTGTGTTTGAACGAAGCCGATCGGGTACGGTTCCTTCTTTCCGATCGCATTTAGGGTTAGCTCCCCTCCTTTGTTTGAACGAAGCCGATCGGGTACAGCTCCTTCTTTCCGATCGCATTTGGGGTTAGCTCCCCTCATTTGACCCCTTGTTTTTGTTTACTTATTGTAAGTAAGGGAACAAAAATAGTATATCTGGTGAGCGATCTTCAGTTTTGCCGATTTTGAGGAACCGTGCATGGTCGCGGAGTTCGATGGACCGACCTCCACAACCGTGTCTTTGTGGGCGAGGGATATTCTCGCGACTCACTTTATTGTGAGGGTCCTTCGTTAGGCTGCGCCCGCCTTGTATTTAAACGAAAGGTGGGCGGTCTTGGTCTAGAGGAGTCCTTGCACGGGGCATCGTTGGTTTATTTGACTCCACGTCCGCGGCTTTGTTAGCACTTTTCTACCTCGGGTCGGCATGTTAGATGGCGACCCTCGACGGTATACATTGTGAAGGGGTAGGGACGCGCCGCCTTATCCGGGTACATCATGTTAGATGATGTACCTTGAGGGCGTGCGAACGTGTCCGCAGATTAGTTTGGAGGGTCCTTCGGCTACGCCGACCTCGTATTTAAACGAAGGGCAGGCGATCTCAGCCCAAAGAAACCTTGCATGGGCGAAGTTATCGGTTCCATCGACCTCTAGGACCATGGATGCATTGTTTCTACCTCGGATCGCCATGTTTGAACGACGATCCTCGACGGTATACGATATGCCTGGTGGGGCGATCGCTAGAATAGATGGGATAGGAAGAAATCTCATTATATTCTTTGTACATTGGGTAGTTGAAACTGAATACAAAGTTTTCACTAGTAGTACTTCTTCAAATGTACGGCGTTGCAGGGATATTGATCCGGAGTACCGTCAGGGTGTTCAAGTTCGTAGGCTCACTTAGTTAGCCATTTAGATATCCTGAAGGGGCCTTCCCAATTTGGGCCAAAAACTCCTGTGTTGGTCTGGATGTTTTTGAGGACGAGATCGCCCACTTGAAACAGTCTTTCCTTGACCTTCGAATTGAAGAACTTCTCGGATCTCCTTTTGTAGATTGTGTTCTTCATTTCTGAGGTCAGTCGTCGTTCTTCGAGCATGTCAAGGTCGATCCACCGGGCCACATCATTGTCTGTCGTCATCTCTTGTTCGGTTCGATGGCTGAGGACGGCGATCTCCGAGGGAATCACCGCTTCTTTCCCGAAGGTGAGGGCGAATGGGGTTTCGCCGGTTGAATTACGGGTTGTCGTCCGATAAGACCACAAAACGTCTGGGAGCTCGCTCGCCCATCGTCCTTGCCTGGACTCGAGTCGCGTTTTAATCGTGTGTTTGAGGATTTTGTTTACGGCTTCTACCTGCCCGTTCGTCTGAGGGTGGTAGGGAGCCGAGAACAACTTCTTGATTCCCCACCTCTCACAGAATTGCATGACTTCTAGACCGTCGAACTGCTTTCCGTTGTCGGAGATGATGGCCTGTGGCAGACCGAATCGACATATGATGTTTTTCCAGATGAACTTGATTACTTGCTCTTGGCCGATCTTGTTGAGTGGTTCGGCTTCAGCCCATTTTGTGAAATAATCGACCTCTACGATGGCAAACTTACAGCCCCCTGGCGCCATCGGCAAGGGACCTATAAGGTCGATGCCCCATTGGGCGAAAGACCATGGGCTGTACATTGAAGTGAGCTGCTCGGGGGAGAGCTTGATGTTTGGGCCCATTACTTGACACCTGTGACACGATCTGGCATAGGCGATCGCATCCTTCTGAAGTGAAGGCCAGAAAAAACCTTGCCTGGTTGTTTTATGGATGAGAGCTCGTCCGCCAGCATGGTTTCCACAGATCCCGTCATGGATTTCGGCTAAAACGAGCCGACCTTCCTCCGGCATGATACACTTAAGAAGAGGGAGGCTGAATGTAACACCCTCAAGATATTCGAGGTACATTACAGCGCCGTGAATCCCTATATGGGACCCACCAGGCTGAACAGCATCATACACAACGGTTCACAGAAAAGATAAAATGACACCACGTCATAAAGACGCAAAACAGAATAATCCACCCGGTTCAACCGGTCAAACATAACATCATCAATCAACACAAACATAACAGGCAACAATACAATCCGGACGAAAAAGAACTCTTAAGTACTCGAGTACTACTATTAGTTCAAAGACCACAAAAGATGAAAAGATAAAGACACTAAGACGTCACTCGTGCACAATCATCACGCACGGCCATCATCCGTGTACTGGTCCAGCGCCCGCTCGTCTCGATGAACCTGACCTGAAATTCATAAAACGAATTTCCCCAAAACGGGTCCCCAGAGGGGTTAGCAATTACGCTAGTACAAGTAACCAAATGAACAATTTACATCTTACACATATAGTGATGCATGCAGTCAAGAAATCATAGTTCCAAAACACTCATTTCCGGAAATGCCAATATCAAATCACATTTGTAAAATGCACCACAATTAACCGCGGACCCACGGCCTTTGGATCCCTGCCGAGACCCCGTCGGATCTAACCCACAGTGGTTAAAAGCAAGCTTGCGGTTCCACAGCTTCGTGGAGCCCTACCGAGACCCCGTCGGATCTAACCCGTAGTGAGCATACACACACACATAATTTCTCATACAAAACTACTATGTCAAGATCGTAAGTTCATAAGGATACTTGCCTCGATTAAATAGACGACGACACGAACGGAACGGAAGAATCAAGCACGACCGCGAGGAACCGACGAAAATGAACCTAACGATTTGAATAGCACAATCACAACTACTTCTAAACGATTATGGAAATGGAATACACCCGGAAACCCGCCTACAATTCATGTATAATCGAATAAAAATAACAACGAGGGCGGACCACAACCAAACCCTCTCGATTTCGCAAAGCCATGAAAATATACCATGAATCCGTAGGAAAATTAATTATACCAACAAGATTAATCATATTCATCATGAATCCACCAACAAAACGGAACGGATCGGAAGAAAATCCCAAAACCCCCAAATCGCCCAAAAGTAGGGTTTTAAGAGATTTACCGTGGATTGGGATGATAGATTCGCGTTGATGTTGTTATAATACTCCAAGAACTCAACAAAGATGTGGGGTGAGATGATTGGAGGGAGAAATCGCCAAGAAAATCGCCCCGGAATCGCCTTCGCCGCGGAGAGAGGAAGAAATGAGAAATTATGTTTATCTCGGTCAACTCCCTGGTTTATATAGCCAGGGAGTGTTAGCGCGCGCTAATCCTCAAGGTTAGCGTGCGCTAACGGGATAAAAATACGAGCAAGCAGTTAGCGTCGGTCCGGTGGCGGACTTGGCGTTAGCGTGCGCTACTCAAGTGTAGCGTGCGCTAACTACTATCGGTAGCGCGCGCTATCGACCAATAGCGTGCGCTACGGACATCGATCGAGTCGGTGACAAATCGTCGAGACTCACCTGACCCGTTAGCGTGCGCTAACTGGCACCTGACCGAATTCAGTAATAAACTGTCCAGTACTGGACACCCACGCTAGCGCGCGCTACTGAACGACTTAACGTGCGCTAGTCTCCCGACATTAGCGTACGCTAGACAAGGTAGCGTGCGCTAATCCGATAGTCCAGAGGGCTGGGAGTTGAACTGCCACTCCCAGGGCTAACTCACTAGCGTGCGCTACCATACAAACGTAGCGTGCGCTACGAAGGGACTTCTAGCGTGCGCTATGCAGAAAAATTAGCGTGCGCTAGGTACGGAAAATAAACGGTCTACAACACCGGAATACGAACGAAACATCAAACGGAACACCTCACAACGCATCATAGCATAGAATGGATCCACGGCAACCCCGAAACGGCGGTTCCGCACAACAATTACAAGAATCAAATCAATAGATGACGGAAAAGTTTCACTGAAAGATACACGAGGGTCGCTACAATCGAGAAATACACCGAAAATAAAAATACAAGGGGAAGAAAAATGCGGATATTACATTCTACCCCTCTAAAAATAAGTTTCATCCCGAAACTTAAGAAACAAACAACTCGGGGTACCTAGCACGCATGCTATCCTCAGTTTCCCAAGTTGCCTCCTCGACTCCATGCCTCGACCACTGCACCTTGACCAAAGGTATGGTCTTATGCCTCAGTCGTTTCTCACGATGCTCCAAAATCTTCAAGGGGCGTTCTTCGAAAGTAATATCCTCGGCGACATCAATCTCGCCATAATCGATGACGTGACTAGGATCCGGGACATATTTCCTCAACTGGGAAACATGAAAAACACTATGAACATGACTCAAGGCTGGAGGTAACGCCAAACGGTATGCCAACTCACCGACTCGCTCGAGAATCTCAAAGGGTCCAATAAATCTCGGACTCAACTTCCCCTTCTTCCCGAAACGAAAAACTCCCTTCGTCGGCGACACCTTTAGCAAAACGTGGTCTCCCACTTCGAATTCCAAAGGTTGGCGACGGGCGTCGGCATACGACTTCTGTCGACTCTGGGCAGTCAACATCCGTTCTCGAATTACTTCTATCTTCCGCCTCGTCTCTAAAACGACATCCGGCTCGGTCCCGACCAAATCGGACGCCTCATTCCAACAAATCGGTGATCGGCATCGCCACCCATAAAGTGACTCATACGGTGCCATCCGAATCGACGCGTGCCAACTATTGTTGTACGTGAATTCGATCAATGGCAAATGCTCCTCCCAGTCTCTACTCCAATCGAGAGCACAAGCACGCAACAAATCCTCGAACGTCTGGATAGTGCGTTCGTATCCCATCGGTGGGGATGAAAAGAGGTACTCAAACGCAAATGGGTACCCAACGCTTTATGCACCGCCTGCCAGAAGTGCGATATAAAACGGCCATCACGATCCGAAACAATAGACTTCGGAGTACCGTGAAGCTTCACAATCTGCGCGATAAACACACGAGCTAACTTTTCCGGGCCCCAAGTGTCCTTGATGCCCAGAAAATGTGCCGACTTGGTCAGACGATCAACAGTCACCCATACCATATTCATGCCCGACCTCGATCTCGGCAAACTCGTAATGAAATCCATCGATATATCTTCCCATTTCCATTCGGAGCGAAGTGACCGTAATAACTTAACCGGTCGCGATGCTCGATTTTGACTGCGACAAGTCAAACATCTCGCTACAACCGTGCGACCTCCTCCTTCATATCGTTCCACGGAAATTCCTTCTCAGGTCCTTGTACATCTTACTCGAACCAGGATGAGCGGAATAAGGTGTAGCATGGGCCTCCCGTAAAATACTCTGCCTCAAATCTGAGTCGTTCGGCACACAAAGCCGACTCTGGAATCTCAAAACGCCATCCTCGTGAATCACAAACCCAGGAGACTTCCCTTTAAGAACGTTCTCTCGGATTTGAGTAATCATCGGATCCTCTAATTGCTTCAGCTTAATTTCATCGATCAAAGACGACGAAATCTCTAAAGCACGAAGTTGTTCGACGGCTCCGGGCAACAAAACTTCAACATCTAACTCGATCAAAGCCCGCCGAAGCTCAGACTGAGACGTAAGGATCTCAAGCGTTCGCAACGCAACCGGTTTCCGACTCAAGGCGTCGGCCACAACGTTCGCCTTGCCCGGATGATAAAGGATTTCGAGGTCATAATCCTTAATCAACTCTAACCACCTCCTCTGCCTCATATTCAACTCTCGCTGAGTAAATATGTATTTCAGACTTTTATGATCGGTAAAAATCTGACATGCATAGCCGAAAAGATAGTGACGCCAAATCTTGAGCGCAAAAGCATTGCCGCTAACTCCAAATCATGAGTAGGGTAGTTCGGCTCATACGGCCTCAAGCTGTCTCGACGCATAGGCAATGGTCTTGCCGTCTTTGCATCAATACGCACCCAAGACCACGACCCGAAGCATCGCTATAAACGGCAAAATCCTCGTTGCCACATGGCAACGCCAAAACCGGGGCTGAAGTCAAACGCTTCTTCAGTTCCTCAAAACTCAACTGCCTCTCGTCATTCCAGACGAACTTCTCGGATTTCTGGAGCAATTGCGTAAGTGGCCGAGCTAGTTTCGAGAAACCCTCGACGAACCTACGGTAGTAGCCAGCCAAACCCAAGAAACTACGGAGCTCCTTCACATTTTTGGGCGGTGCCCAATCCAACACTGCCTCAATCTTCTGCGGATCCACACGAACCCCCTCGGCTGAAATCACGTGACCTAAAAACATCACTTCCTTCAGCCAGAACTCACATTTCGAGAACTTTGCATAGAGTTGCTCGGTCCTCAAAATATCTAATACTACCCGCAAATGATAGGTATGCTCTTCCTCATTCCTCGAATAAATAAGAATATCGTCAATAAAGACGACAACGCACTTATCCAGATACTCGATAAAAACTTTGTTCATCAACTGCATGAACACCGCCGGCGCATTCGTTAACCCGAAAGGCATAACTACGAACTCATAATGTCCGTATCTCGTCCGAAAAGCTGTTTTTGGCACATCGGATTCTCTCACCCGGAGCTAATAGTACCCCGATTTCAAATCAATCTTCGAGAATACCGTAGCTCCCTGCAACTGGTCGAACAAGTCATCAATTCTCGGCAAAGGATACTTGTTCTTGATGGTCACCTTGTTTAGTTCGCGATAGTCGATACACAAACGTAGTGAACCATAATTCTTCCGCACAAACAGGACCGGTGCGCCCCAAGGCGAGGCGCTCTGTCGAACATACCCCGACTCAAGAAGCTCACTCAACTGCTTCTTCAACTCGGACATCTCTGAAGGTGCCATGCGATAGGGCGCCTTCGAAATAGGAGCCGCGCCCGGCTCTAACTCTATAGCAAACTCGACCTCACGATCCGGTGGCAATCCCGGTAACTCGTCAGGAAATACATCAGGAAACTCGCTAACGATTGGAATCGACGAAAGCTCGACTCCACCACTCTCTGCCTGCAAGGCGTAGCACCAATAGCCAGTACACCCCTTACGCAGGAGTCTCATCGCCTTCAAGGCGTTAATAACGAATTTCTGGTTTCCCCTCTTTCGCCCCGCGAAAGAGTGCTCGGTGCCGTCCTCGGCTAACATGGTGATGATTCTCATGCGGTAGTTCATGATCGCACCATGCCGCTCAAGCCAATCATCCCCAAGAATCAAATCCTCACCCTCGATACTCACAACAATAAGATTAGAGGGCCAAGTCCTCTCACAAATAAGTACAGAACAGTCTCGAACCTCCTGATCACCAACGATCCTATCACCGCTAGGAAGCTTAACGATGAAGGGTTCACAAGGCATCAAATAGTCGAGACTCAAACGGCGCACACAATCCCAAGATATGAACGAATGCGTAGCACCGGAATCGAAAAGCACACTGACAGGATGAGAGAGAATATAAACGGTACCTGTCGCCATGGTAGCCGCTGGGTCATCGGCTCTCCGCATCTCATAGACACGCGGGTGGGCTGAGCCGACACTGGAAGCTCCCCCCTTAGAGGGCTGACCCCGACCTCTCCCCCGACTAGCACTCGGCGGAGATTGAGGAGCAAACGATCCTGATTCACACTTGGTTCCCTAGGCGCTGGAATGAAAGCCCGGGCACCAAGGATTTTCTCCCTCTCGGCCAGAAAGCCGCCTTGTGACCCGGTGGCCACACTGATTACACGTCGGCAAAGGGTTCGGACAAATACGGCCGATGTGGCCTGCTGGCCACAGTTAAAGCACTTCACCTCTCGAGAAGGGCAGCGGCCCTGCTGGGAAACCCAGTAGATCGAGTGGGCCACCACCGGCGGAAAAGTTAGCGGTGAAATTTCTGCTGACCCCCACCTTTGTGGCCCGAAAAATTCCCGGCGGACTTCTGCTTCTTACTCTCGCGGGCCGCCTCACTCGCCGTCACAGACATATCGTAAGCAAGGGCCCTACTCTGATAATCCTTCAAGGTAGTACATACGAGCCCCGACATATAGTCCCGAATCGACGACTTCATCCGCCTGGAAAAATGGAAAATTTTGTCGCTCTCCTCGACAACTTGGGTCTTCACATAACCCAACTCCTTGTTAAAATCAGCAATAGCTTGAGATACGGGGATATCCCGCGGTTGAGCATAATAAAAAGCATGTACCCGAGCCTGTCTGACCGGCCACGGGCAATATTCAGTCTCCATCAATTCTTGAAACTCAGCCCACGAAGCAGCATGATCTTTGGGCCCAACGGCCTCCCACCAGTCCGTAGCGTCCCATATGAGAAAGTATTGAGCAATAGGGACTTTACGGTCCTCGGGACAGTTGGTAGCAGTGAAGACTTTAGATATCTCCTTGATCCACCCTTCCCAGCCAATCGGGTCTGAAGCTCCCAAAAACTGAGGAGGATGCATCTTGATGACATCTTGGAGCCAATGATGCTCGCCCGATTAACATGGGCACATTCGGGTTACGAATCGCCCGAGCTATTGCCGCCATTTGGTTCACCTTTTGTTGCATAACGGCCGCAATACCAAGGTCAGCGCGCTCTGAGAAGAAGCATGGCGTGGCGGTTGCAGTCTGCCGCTCAGATCGCGACGTGGCCGCCCCACCTGCTGCCCCACATCCCCGGCCGCGTCCACGACCACGACCGCGACCACGACCTCTTCCAGCATCCATACTGGAGTTAAATAAGTAGCAAAAGCCATACGAGGGTAAGTACGAGAAAAGAACAATCACAAGTCGAGAATCAAAGGTACGATACAAGGAAATAATGAACAGAGGAAGGAAAACTTACGGAAACTGGTAGTACCGGAATTATGGCAGCGTGACGATGATGTGCAAAACAAAACACCACAAGACCCAATAAACCGACAAGCCTAGGTATCCATTAACCTAGTGCTCTGATACTATTTTCTGTAACACCCTCAAGATATTCGAGGTACATTACAGCGCCGTGAATCCCTATATGGGACCCACCAGGCTGAACAGCATCATACACAACGGTTCACAGAAAAGATAAAATGACACCACGTCATAAAGACGCAAAACACAATAATCCACCCGGTTCAACCGGTCAAACATAACATCATCAATCAACACAAACATAACAGGCAATAATACAATCCGGACGAACAAGAACTCTTAAGTACTCGAGTACTACTATTAGTTCAAAGACCACAAAAGATGAAAAGATAAAGACACTAAGACGTCACTCGTGCACAATCATCACGCACGGACATCATCCGTGTACTGGTCCAGCGCCCGCTCGTCTCGATGAACCTGACCTGAAATTCATAAAACGAATTTCCCCAAAACGGGTCCCCAGAGGGGTTAGCAATTACGCTAGTACAAGTAACCAAATGAACAATTTACATCTTACACATATAGTGATGCATGCAGTCAAGAAATCATAGTTCCAAAACACTCATTTCCGGAAATGCCAATATCAAATCACATTTGTAAAATGCACCACAATTAACCGCGGACCAACAGCTTCGTGGATCCCTGCCGAGACCCCGTCGGATCTAACCCACAGTGGTTAAAAGCAAGCTCGCGGTTCCACAGCTTCGTGGAGCCCTACCGAGACCCCGTCGGATCTAACCCGTAATGAGCATACACACACACACACAATTTCTCATACAAAACTACTATGTCAAGATCGTAAGTTCATAAGGATACTTGCCTCGATTAAATAGACGACGACACGAACGGAACGGAAGAATCAAGCACGACCGCGAGGAACCGACGAAAATGAACCTAACGATTCGAATAGCACAATCACAACCACTTCTAAACGATTATGGAAATGGAATACACCCGGAAACCCGCCTACGATTCATGTATAATCGAATAAAAATAACAACGAGGGCGGACCACAACCAAACCCTCTCGATTTCGCAAAGCCATGAAAATATACCATGAATCCGTAGGAAAATTAATTATACCAACAAGATTAATCATATTCATCATGAATCCACCAACAAAACGGAACGGATCGGAAGAAAATCCCAAAACCCCCAAATCGCCCAAAAGTAGGGTTCTAAGAGATTTACCGTGGATTGGGATGATAGATTCGCGTTGATGTTGTTATAATACTCCAAGAACTCAACAAAGATGTGGGGTGAGATGATTGGAGGGAGAAATCGCCAAGAAAATCGCCCCGGAATCGCCTTCGCCGCGGAGAGAGGAAGAAATGAGAATTATGTTTATCTCGGTCAACTCCCTGGTTTATATAGCCAGGGAGTGTTAGCGCGCGCTAATCCTCAAGGTTAGCGTGCGCTAACGGGATAAAAAAATACAGGCCAAACAGTTAGCATCTGGTCCAGTGGCCAGACTTCTGGCCGTTAGCGTGCGCTACTCCAAGTGTAGCGTGCGCTAACAACCTATCGGTAGCGCGCGCTATCGACCAATAGCGTGCGCTACCTGGACATCAGTCGAGTCGGTGACAAGCTCCGAGACTCACCTGACCCGTTAGCGTGCGCTACCATACAAGCGTAGCGTGCGCTAACTGGCACCTGACCGAATTCAGTAATAAACTGTCCAGTACTGGACACCCACGCTAGCGCGCGCTACTGAACAACTTAACGTGCGCTAGTCTCCCGACATTAGCGTACGCTAGACAAGGTAGCGTGCGCTAATCCGATAGTCCAGAGGGCTGGGAGTTGAACTGCCACTCCCAGGGCTAACTCACTAGCGTGCGCTACCATACAAACGTAGCGTGCGCTACGAAGGGACTTCTAGCGTGCGCTATGCAGAAAAATTAGCGTGCGCTAGGTACGGAAAATAAACGGTCTACAACACCGGAATACGAACGAAACATCAAACGGAACACCTCACAACGCATCATAGCATAGAATGGATCCACGGCAACCCCGAAACGGCGGTTCCGCACAACAATTACAAGAATCAAATCAATAGATGACGGAAAAGTTTCACTGAAAGATACACGAGGGTCGCTACAATCGAGAAATACACCGAAAATAAAAATACAAGGGGAAGAAAAATGCGGATATTACATTCTACCCCTCTAAAAATAAGTTTCGTCCCGAAACTTAAGAAACAAACAACTCGGGGTACCTAGGACGCATGCTATCCTCGGTTTCCCAAGTTGCCTCCTCGACTCCATGCCTCGACCACTGCACCTTGACCAAAGGTATGGTCTTATGCCTCAGTCGTTTCTCACGATGCTCCAAAATCTTCAAGGGGCGTTCTTCGAAAGTAATATCCTCGGCGACATCAATCTCGCCATAATCGATGACGTGACTAGGATCCGGGACATATTTCCTCAACTGGGAAACATGAAAAACACTATGAACATGACTCAAGGCTGGAGGTAACGCCAAACGGTATGCCAACTCACCGACTCGCTCGAGAATCTCAAAGGGTCCAATAAATCTCGGACTCAACTTCCCCTTCTTCCCGAAACGAAAAACTCCCTTCGTCGGCGACACCTTTAGCAAAACGTGGTCTCCCACCTCGAATTCCAAAGGTCGGCGACGGGCGTCGGCATACGACTTCTGTCGACTCTGGGCAGTCAACATCCGTTCTCGAATTACTTCTATCTTCCGCCTCGTCTCTAAAACGACATCCGGCTCGGTCCCGACCAAATCGGACGCCTCATTCCAACAAATCGGTGATCGGCATCGCCGCCCATAAAGTGCCTCATACGGTGCCATCCGAATCGACGCGTGCCAACTATTGTTGTACGTGAATTCGATCAATGGCAAATGCTCCTCCCAGTCTCTACTCCAATCGAGAGCACAAGCACGCAACAAATCCTCGAACGTCTGGATAGTGCGTTCCGACTGTCCATCTGACTAGGGATGAAAAGAGGTACTCAAACGCAAACGGGTACCTAACGCTTTATGCACCGCCTGCCAGAAGTGCGATACAAAGCGGCCATCACGATCCGAAACAATAGACTTCGGAGTACCGTGAAGCTTCACAATCTGCGAGATAAACACACGAGCTAACTTTTCCGGGCCCCAAGTGTCCTTGATGCCCAGAAAATGTGCCGACTTGGTCAGACGATCAACAATCACCCATACCATATTCATGCCCGACCTCGATCTCGGCAAACTCGTAATGAAATCCATCGATATATCTTCCCATTTCCATTCGGAGCGGAAGTGATCAGAATAACTCAATGGTCGATGCTCGATTTTGACCTGCTGACAAGTCAAACATCTCGCTACAAACTGTGCGACCTCCTCCTTCATATCGTTCCACCAGAAATTCCTTCTCAGGTCCTTGTACATCTTACTCGAACCAGGATGAGCGGAATAAGGTGTAGCATGGGCCTCCCGTAAAATACTCTGCCTCAAATCTGAGTCGTTCGGCACACAAAGCCGACTCTGGAATCTCAAAACGCCATCCTCGTGAATCACAAACCCAGGAGACTTCCCTTTAAGAACGTTCTCTCGGATTTGAGTAATCATCGGATCCTCTAATTGCTTCAGCTTAATTTCATCGATCAAAGACGACGAAATCTCTAAAGCACGAAGTTGTTCGACGGCTCCGGGCAACAAAACTTCAACATCTAACTCGATCAAAGCCCGCCGAAGCTCAGACTGAGACGTAAGGATCTCAAGCGTTCGCAACGCAACCGGTTTCCGACTCAAGGCGTCGGCCACAACGTTCGCCTTGCCCGGATGATAAAGGATTTCGAGGTCATAATCCTTAATCAACTCTAACCACCTCCTCTGCCTCATATTCAACTCTCGCTGAGTAAATATGTATTTCAGACTTTTATGATCGGTAAAAATCGACATGCGAGCCGAAAAGATAGTGACGCCAAATCTTGAGCGCAAAAGCATTGCCGCTAACTCCAAATCATGAGTAGGGTAGTTCAGCTCATACGGCCTCAACTGTCTCGACGCATAGGCAATGGTCTTGCCGTGCTGCATCAATACGCACCCAAGACCCTGACCCGAAGCATCGCTATAAACGGCAAAACCCTCGTTGCCACATGGCAACGCCAAAACCGGGGCTGAAGTCAAACGCTTCTTCAGTTCCTCAAAACTCAACTGCCTCTCGTCATTCCAGACGAACTTCTCGGATTTCTGGAGCAATTGCGTAAGTGGCCGAGCTAGTTTCGAGAAACCCTCGACGAACCTACGGTAGTAGCCAGCCAAACCCAAGAAACTACGGAGCTCCTTCACATTTTTGGGCGGTGCCCAATCCAACACTGCCCCAATCTTCTGCGGATCCACACGAACCCCCTCGGCTGAAATCACGTGACCTAAAAACATCACTTCCTTCAGCCAGAACTCACATTTCGAGAACTTTGCATAGAGTTGCTCGATCCTCAAAATATCTAATACTACCCGCAAATGATGGGTATGCTCTTCCTCATTCCTCGAATAAATAAGAATATCGTCAATAAAGACGACAACGCACTTATCCAGATACTCGATAAAAACTTTGTTCATCAACTGCATGAACACCGCCGGCGCATTCGTTAACCCGAAAGGCATAACTACGAACTCATAATGTCCGTATCTCGTCCGAAAAGCTATTTTCGGCACATCGGATTCTCTCACCCGGAGCTAATAGTACCCCGATTTCAAATCAATCTTCGAGAATACCGTAGTTCCCTGCAACTGGTCGAACAAGTCATCAATTCTCGGCAAAGGATACTTGTTCTTGATGGTCACCTTGTTTAGTTCGCGATAGTCGATACACAAACGTAGTGAACCATCCTTCTTCCGCACAAATAGGACCGGTGCGCCCCAAGGCGAGGCGCTCGGTCGAACATACCCCGACTCAAGAAGCTCACTCAACTGCTTCTTCAACTCGGACATCTCTGAAGGTGCCATGCGATAGGGCGCCTTCGAAATAGGAGCCGCGCCCGGCTCTAACTCTATAGCAAACTCGACCTCACGATCCGGTGGCAATCCCGGTAACTCGTCAGGAAATACATCAGGAAACTCGCTAACGATTGGAATCGACGAAAGCTCGACTCCACCACTCTCTGCCTGCAAGGCGTAGCACCAATAGCCAGTACACCCCTTACGCAGGAGTCTCATCGCCTTCAAGGCGTTAATAACGAATTTCTGGTTTCCCCTCTTTCGCCCCGCGAAAGAGTGCTCGGTGCCATCCTCGGCTAACATGGTGATGATTCTCGTGCGGTAGTTCATGATCGCACCATGCCGCTCAAGCCAATCATCCCCAAGAATCAAATCCTCACCCTCGATACTTACAACAATAAGATTAGAGGGCCAAGTCCTCTCACAAATAAGTACAGAACACTCTCAAACCTCCTGATCACCAACGATCCTATCACCGCTAGGAAGCTTAACGATGAAGGGTTCACAAGGCATCAAACAGTCGAGACTCAAACGGCGCACACAATCCCAAGATATGAACGAATGCGTAGCACCGGAATCGAAAAGCACACTGACAGGATGAGAGAGAATATAAACGGTACCTGTCGCCACGGTAGCCGCTGGGTCATCGGCTCTCCGCATCTCATAGACACGCGGGTGGTCTGAGCCGACACTGGAAGCTCCCCCCTTAGAGGGCTGACCCCGACTAGCACTCGGCGGAGATTGAGGAGCAAACGATCCCTGATTCACACTTGGTTCCCTAGGCGCTGGGATGGAAGTCCGGGCACCCACAATTCTCTCCCTCTCGGCCTGAGCCGCCTTGTGACCGGTGGCCACTGCCCGATTACACGTCAGCAAAGGGTTCGGACAAATACGACTGATGTGGCCCTACTGGCCACAGTTAAAGCACTTCACCTCTCGAGAAGGGGCACTGGCAGCCCTACGAGGAAACCCAGTAGATCGAGCTGGGCCACCACCAGCGGAAAAGTTAGCAGACTGAAATTTCTGCTGACCCCTACCTTTGTGGCCCGAAAAATTCCCGGCGGACTTCTGCTTCTTACTCTCGCGGGCCGCCTCACTCGCCGTCACAGACATATCGTAAGCAAGGGCCCTACTCTGATAATCCTTCAAGGTAGTACATACGATCCCCGACATATAGTCCCGAATCGACGACTTCATCCGCCTGGAAAAATGGAAAATTTTGTCGCTCTCCTCGACAACTTGGGTCTTCACATAACCCAACTCCTTGTTAAAATCAGCAATAGCTTGAGATACGGGGATATCCCGCGGTTGAGCATCATAAAAAGCATGTACCCGAGCCTGTCTGATCGGCCACGGACAATATTCAGTCTCCATCAATTCTTGAAACTCAGCCCACGAAGCAGCATGATCTTTGGGCCCAACGGCCTCCCACCAGTCCGTAGCGTCCCCTATGAGAAAGTATTGAGCAATAGGGACTTTACGGTCCTCGGGACAGTTGGTAGCAGTGAAGACTTTAGATATCTCCTTGATCCACCCTTCCCAGCCAATCGGGTCTGAAGCTCCCGAAAACTGAGGAGGATGCATCTTGATGACATCTTGGAGCCAGCGATGCTCCGCCCGATTAACATGGGCACATTCGGTTCCGAATCGCCTGAGCTATTGCCGCCATTTGGTTCACCATTTGTTGCATAACGGCCGCAATACCAAGGTCAGCGTGCTCTGAGAAGAAGCATGGCGTGGCGGTCGCCCGTCTTCCCGAAGATCGCGACATGGACGCCCCATTGCCCCACATCCCCGCGTCCACATTCACGACCGCGACCACGACCTCTTCCGGCATCCATCTGGAGTTAAATAAGTAGCAAAAGCCATACGAGGGTAAGTACGAGAAAAGAACAATCACAAGTCGAGAATCAAAGGTACGATACAAGGAAATAATGAACAGAGGAAGGAAAACTTACGGACACTAGTAATCTGGAATCATGGCGCGTGACGATGATGTGCAAAACAAAACACCACAAGACCCAATAAACCGACAAGCCTAGGTATCCATAAACCTAGTGCTCGATACTATTTTCTCGTAACACCCTCAAGATATTCGAGGTACATTACGGTAGTGAATCCACATATGGGACCCACCAGTGAAACGACATCATACACAACAGTTCACGAGAAAAGATAAAATGACACCACGTCATAAAGACGCAAGCAGAATAATCCACCCGGTTCAACCGGTCAAACATAACATCATCAATCAACACAAACATAACAGGCAACAATACAATCCGGACGAACAAGAACTCTTAAGTACTCGAGTACTACTATTAGTTCAAAGACCACAAAAGATGAAAAGATAAAGACACTAAGACGTCACTCGTGCACAATCATCACGCACGGCCATCATCCGTATCTTGGTCAGCGCCCGCTCGTCTCGATGAACGACTGAAATTCATAAAACGAATTTCCCCAAAACGGGTCCCGGAGGGGTTAGCAATTACGCTAGTACAAGTAACCAAATGAACAATTTACATCTTACACATATAGTGATGCATGCGATAAGAAATCATAGTTCCAAAACACTCATTTAAATGCCAATATCAAATCACATTTGTAAAATGCACCACAATTAACCGCGAACCCACGGCTTTGGATCCTCGCCGAGACCCCGTCGGATCTAACCCACAGTGGTTAAAAGCAAGCTCGCGGTTCCACAGCTTCGTGGAGCCCTACCGAGACCCCGTCGGATCTAACCCGTAGTGAGCATACACACACACACACAATTTCTCATACAAAACTACTATGTCAAGATCATAAGTTCATAAGGATACTTGCCTCGATTAAATAGACGACGACACGAACGGAACAGAAGAATCAAGCACGACCGCGAGGAACCGACGAAAATGAACCTAACGATTCGAATAGCACAATCACAACCACTTCTAAACGATTATGGAAATGGAATACACCCGGAAACCCGCCTACGATTCATGTATAATCGAATAAAAATAACAACGAGGGCGGACCATAACCAAACCCTCTCGATTTCGCAAAGCCATGAAAATATACCATGAATCCGTAGGAAAACTAATTATACCAACAAGATTAATCATATTCATCATGAATCCACCAACAAAACGGAACGGATCGGAAGAAAATCCCAAAACCCCCAAATCGCCCAAAAGTAGGGTTCTAAGAGATTTACCGTGGATTGGGATGATAGATTCGCGTTGATGTTGTTATAATACTCCAAGAACTCAACAAAGATGTGGGGTGAGATGATTGGAGGGAGAAATTGCCAAGAAAATCGCCCCGGCATCGCCTTCGCCGCGGAGAGAGAAAGAAATGAGAAATTATGTTTATCTCGGTCAACTCCCTGGTTTATATAGCCAGGGAGTGTTAGCGCGCGCTAATCCTCAAGGTTAGCGTGCGCTAACGGGATAAAAAAATACAGGCCAAACAGTTAGCGTCTGGTCCAGTGGCCAGACTTCTGGCCGTTAGCGTGCGCTACTCCAAGTGTAGCGTGCGCTAACAACCTATCGGTAGCGCGCGCTATCGACCAATAGCGTGCGCTACCTGGACATCAGTCGAGTCCAGTGACAAACTGTCCAGGACTCACCTGACCCGTTAGCGTGCGCTACCATACAAGCGTAGCGTGCGCTAACTGGCACCTGACCGAATTCAGTAATAAACTGTCCAGTACTGGACACCCACGCTAGCGCGCGCTACTGAACGACTTAACGTGCGCTAGTCTCCCGACATTAGCGTACGCTAGACAAGGTAGCGTGCGCTAATCCGATAGTCCAGAGGGCTGGGAGTTGAACTGCCACTCCCAGGGCTAACTCACTAGCGTGCGCTACCATACAAACGTAGCGTGTGCTACGAAGGGACTTCTAGCGTGCGCTATGCAGAAAAATTAGCGTGCGCTAGGTACGGAAAATAAACGGTCTACAACACCGGAATACGAACGAAACATCAAACGGAACACCTCACAACGCATCATAGCATAGAATAGATCCACGGCAACCCCGAAACGGCGGTTCCGCACAACAATTACGAGAATCAAATCAATAGATGACGGAAAAGTTTCACTGAAAGATACACGAGGGTCGCTACAATCGAGAAATACACCGAAAATAAAAATACAAGGGGAAGAAAAATGCGGATATTACACTGAAAGCTCGCTTGTAAAGCCGGTCGTCCAATAGGGTGTATCTAGTCGCACGGGACTTAAGCTGACGAGCTTTGATACGGTCGTCGGGGACCGTTCCGTCTTTTAAGTATTTAATGAACGGAGTCATCCAGTTCTCTTCGGCGATGGTAACTGTGGTTACCAGGTTTCTGTCGATCGCCGACTTTGCTGATTTTGTTATTTGGATGTTAGAGAAATCGGCTGCCTCATCTGATGACGCTAGCTTGGATAGGGCATCGGCCTGGGAATTGTGCTCTCTCTCGGGACTTGTTCAATTAGAACTTCCTCGAATTTCGTGCACATTTCGGCGAACAATTCTTGGTATTTGACCATCTGTTCGCCGCGCGCCTCATATTCTCCCTTGACTTGATTCACGACCAAAAGGGAGTCCATGAAGATATGGAGGCGACAAACATCAAGGGCGAGGGCTAGATCGAGCCCGCCTACCAAGGCTTCGTACTCGGCTTCATTGTTGGTCGCACGAAACCCGAAACGCACGGCATTTGTGAAACTTCCCCATCGGGGCTGATGAGGACAATCCCTGCCCCAACTCGTGAGTTGGTCGCCGAGCCATCCATGTACAGCTTCCAGGCGGGGCGGACGATCTGGGTCGGACTGTGAGGGAATGTTAATTCTCGAGGAGTTACGGTCGTCAGGAGTGTTGGATTTTGAAGGCAAAACGTTTTCAAAATATTTTTGGTAAAACTTTCCACGTGAGTGTTTATGCTCCGATACCATTTTCTGTAACGCCCCCAAAACGAACCGGGACGCCACAGTGCCGTAGATCCCATGAGGGACCCACAAGGCAAGTTTCTAAAATATTTTATTGAAAGTGGTAATATACGGAAGTAATTAAGAAAGTATTCGTGCATCCCAAGATACAAATGCAAATAGTGTCCGTACATACGGTTATTACACAACGTGGAATGTTCAAATTTATTTTAAGGAATTAACAGGCCTTCTTCCAACACAGCTCACGCCCGTCAGAACCTTCGGGGTGTCTGCACAAATTCAACAAATTTACGGCACGACATGTCGTGCGATAACTAAATCGAGAAACAATCCCAACCTAACTCAAAAGTAAAATCTAATAATTTCCAGGAATAAAGTTATCACCGAATGTTCCATGTTATTCCTTTTTATCAGCACATAAACTCCCAAGGTCGCAACCAAGGGTCACGGAAGTATCTACACAGGAATACTCCGGACGTGGGTACCATTCGAGTTTTATCCGCACGGTCCAACAAGAAAACTCCCAAGGCCGCGGCGAGTCACGATAGTATCTACTCGGGAATACTCCGGACAAGATAATCGTAATAGCACCATTCCACAATAGTAACATTTACTATGTCTAAAATTATAAGACGTAAAGTCTGAGCAAGATTCACTTGCCTCAAATCCGACGCGAGTTATCTCCGGACAAGGCAACGGCTAGAACGATCGCACTTGGAAATCCGACCTATTACATGTTTGTCGATTAACATCTCGTGATATTAATAATGATCAACGACGTTCCTCCCCTCCCGTATGTTAAAACCCTATCCTAGTTGTTTATGATGTCGAATCGAATTTCTCCATTTTTATCCATAATGCGTGCCATTAAGTTCTTAGGTTCGGCAACATTCTCTATAAGTTATCCGTCCGCTAAACAATAGTGTTTTAACACAACATTCCTAGTTAATTATAACCGACAATCACCAATATTTCATCGTTGTCTTAATATGCAAGTCTAGAACGATTAATCCATCATTTTAACATGTTTGGTATCTATTTAGCTAGAAATTGTTGGTAACTTCATCAAGGATTCATCGACGGTTTTATTCAACATGATAGTATGGTTATAAATGAAATCCTTCAAGATGATTCCGAGAAGTTGGTGATTAGCAATATGATTATGAGTTCTACCATTATTCATCCCAATTTCAAGCTTTGATGGATATCGATTAACAATTGCGATAGCTATATACCGGTTCGATTATTACGGAGGGTTCTAAGCTACCCAAGGCATCCGAGGTTTACTAAAACTTACAAAACAATACTGAAATGAGTTCAAGATTGAATAAATTTACCTTAATTGACAAAAGATGATGAATAACGACGGTAGACGAAGGAGAACGAGAAGATAACACCTTCAAGACCTTCCCCGAAGCTTGATTAACGCACTCTAATAGGATAGCACTTGAATTGGGAGGCTAGAATTGGTTCAACGATGGTGGAGAGTAGTGTACAAGGAAGAGGGATGATGTTTGGGACGGGAGAAATGAAAGGCAAGGTGTTCTTTTATAAACTAAAGTTGCCCTTACGTACGTTATGCCTCATGCATTACGTACGTAAGAGGCTTTACGTACGTTATGGCAAAATGCTTAACGTACGTAAGGAACTCACTGGAACGATTCACCCACATCGTTACGTACGTAACGAAAACGGGTTTACGTACGTAACACCTCGTTGACTTGCCTGTCGCAATCACGCCGAAAGTTGGTCGGCACGCGTACTACCGGACGAAGATTCCTGTCCGAAGACCGAAGACCGTTGTTACGTACGTAAGGGCCAACATATAACGTACGTAATGGCTCAGACATAGCGTACGTAATGGATCGGAGTATAACGTACGTAAAGGACAGTTTTGTTTGTCAAATTATCATCTCATTAATTTATTATGACACGACTCCCTCTCCATGTCGTCCGGAAATCTCTCGGGGAACAAGACGTTGGCCACCGTCATATTCGCACCGATAATTACCTAACGACATCGAGGTATGTCACTGAAAGTTCGTCAATCATCATGCCATCACAATACGTGAATAATAGATACGATGCCGTACAACCATATTATACAGAATATGTTTTATTGCAATGGAGTACATTTATTTATCAAACAGGAAAAATAGACGTGAGCGCCCAAAGTAAAAAGCATGTAATACTGGTGGTATTACATACCACCCCCCTTAAAATAGTTTCGTCCCGAAACTAAGAAAATAACTCGGGATGATTCTCTCTCATGCTCGCCTCGGTCTCCCAAGTTGCTTCTTCCGTACCGTGGTGCGACCACTGAACCTTCACAAGGGGTATGTTCTTGTTCCTTAGTGTCTTTACGCGTCGATCCAAAATCGCTGTTGGAACTTCTCTAAAGGTAGCATCATTGGAAATCTCTACTTCCTCGAAGTTGATCTTGTGGCTAGGATCGTACACGTACTTCCTCAGCTGGGAGACGTGGAAGACATTATGCACTCCGTCTAACGATGGCGGTAATGCTAGCCGATAAGCGAGTTTACCGACTCGGTCCAGTATTTCGAATGGGCCAATAAATCTCGGGCTTAGCTTGCCCTTTTGGCCGAAGCGTCGAATGCCCCGCATTGGCGATACTTTAACCCAAACATGATCCCCAACCATAAATTCCAACGGTCGCTGTCGGTCCATAGCGTAAGACTTTTGGCGACTCTGTGCTGCCAACATGTGTTTTCGAACAATGGATATCTTCTTAATGGATTCCTGGATTAGATCCAACTCGGTGGCGATGACATCGGATGCATCGTCCCAACATAGGGAGACTTGCACTTTCTACCATACGGGGCCTCAAAGGGGGCCATGCCTATGCTTGCATGCCATTTGTTGTTGTACGAAAATTTCGCTGGCAGAGGTGTTTAGCTTGATCCTTGCCCCAATCGAGTACACATGCTCTCAACATATCCTCCGAGTGCAGTATGGTGCGTTCTGCTTGTCCATCTGTTTGAGGATGATAGGCGATCTTGAAATGCGATTGAGTACCCATGGCACAGTGGGATGACCTTCGAGCGGGACACATATCTAGTGTCTCTATCCGAAATAATCCCCGAGGGAATGCCATGTAATCTCACGATTTCCCGAACAAAGATGGTAGCCACTGCCTGCTCCGATGGCCTCCCGAATTGGAATGAAGTGTGCCGACTTTGTCGGTCGGTCTACAATAACCCATATCGTGTCTTTTCCCCGCCGTCACTGGTAACTTGGTGACAAAGTCCATGGATATGCTCTCCCATTTCCATTCGGAATGGGTAAGGGCCGCATGATTCGGCCGGTCTACGGTGTTCAATCTTCACTGTTGACATACCATACATCGAGCGACAAACCTTGCTACCTCTTGCTTCATATTCTTCCACCAGAAACTCTTCCGCAGGTCCTTGTACATTTTGCTCGCCCCGGGATGTATCGAATAGGGAGTAGAATGAGCTTCCTTAAGTATAGTTTGCTTAAGCTCGTCATTAGGTGGGATGCAAATACGGTTCTTGAATCTAACTAAGCCCCCTTGGATCCTGTAGTCTGAAATAACTCCTCCTTCGGCCTTTGCGCCGATCGCACGGTCTGGATCCTCCATCTGCTAGGCGTATCTCGTCCGGCCAGGACGAGCGAATATCAATCGAGCTCAACTGTCCTCGGCGGTGTTGTATCCACACTTCAATGTCATTTCTCCGGAGATCTTGCGCAACTCCACTGCATCACAAACCGAGATAGTGTCACCTCCTGCGCATTTTTCCGACTCAGTGCGTCTGCTACGACGTTGGCCTTACCAGGGTGATATAGAATCTCCACATCGTAATCCTTGATTAGCTCCAACCAACGCCTCTGTCTCATATTTAACTCTTTCTGCGTGAAAATATACTTTAAACTCTTGTGGTCTGTAAAGATCTTACAGGTAACCCCATATAGGTAATGTCTCCAGATCTTAAGAGCGTGGACCACTGCAGCTAGTTCCAAGTCATGAGTCGGGTAGTTCACCTCATAAGGTTTAAGTTGACGAGAGGCGTAAGCGATAACCCTGTCATTCTGCATGAACACACATCCTAACCCGTGCTTAGACGCATCAGTGCATATTACGAATCCCTCCGTACCCTGCGGCAGTACCAACACTGGGGCAGTAGTAAGCTTCCTCTTGACTTGTCGAAGCTCTCCTGACAATCCGTTGTCCAAACAAACTTGGTGTCCTTCCTAAGCAGATTTGTTAATGGCTGAGCGACACAGGAGAAGGCCTCGACAAACCGTCAATAATATCCCGCCAATCCCAGGAAACTTCTCACCTCTTTGACATTCCTAGGTGGTTCCCAATTCATAACTGTCTCGATCTTCTGGGGGTCTACTTTACCGCCTCCTGCTGAAATCACATGTCCCAAAAGGTCACCTCGGCATCCGAACTCGCATTTAGAAAGTTTAGCATACAGTTGATGTTGCCTTAAAACGCTCAACACCTGCCTCAAGTGTTCCTCATGCTCCCATCGGCTTCGGGAATAGATTAAAATATCGTCAATGAAAACCACCACACATTTATCGAGAAATTCTGTAACCACCTGTTCATTAATTCCATAAAAGCAATTTGGAGCATTAGTCGTGCCAAACGACACCACCATGTACTCGTAGTGCCCATATCTCGATCGAAATGCGGTCTTAGGAATATCCTCCTCTCGAATTCTTAATTGGTGATATCCCGAACGTAAGTCGATCTTTGAAAACACGGTCGCCCCTTGCAGTTGGTCCAGTAAATCATCAATCCTTGGAAGTGGGTAACGGTTCTTAATAGTGACCTTATTAAGTTCCCGTAATCGATACACAAAGCAGAGCGGTCCTTTTTCTTCACAAAAGAATGCGCACCCCATGGCGAAGTACTTGGGACGAATGAGCCCCTTCCTTAGCAATTCTTCGAGTTGTGACTTGATTCCTTCATTTCATTTGGTGCCATCTGTATGGTGCCTTGGAGATAGGCGTCGTTCTGGCTCAAGTTCGATTGAGAGATCGACCTCCTATGTGGTGGCAATCCGGTAGTTCGTCGGGAATATGTCAGGAAATTCATTCACTACAGGAATATTAGCAACCGACAATTGTGACGTGCCCTCTGAAGAATATAGCACCGTAATACGCTCCTCGATCATCACGAGGTGCTACTGCTGAAAAGGAGACCGAGGACCCTTTTGTCGAAGTGCTCTCGGCCTCTAATCGTGTGAGTGGCACCGTCATGGGTCGTGATAGAAACGGTCGGGCGATAGGTATCCAATACCGTCTTGTGCTTCGTCATACTGTCCATACCTAAGATCACATCTTCGTTTTGGAGTGGAAAGACCATGAGATTGGGTCATCCCGGCCAGTTATTGATACGAATCGGACGGTTTCGAACTTCCAAGTTACCCTCCACCTGCGCCCTCGGGTAGTTTAACAATAAAGGACTCACAGTGGTACACAAGGGAGATGTAAACGGTTAACACATTCTACGGATATAAACGAGTGGGTTGCTCCGGTATCAAACAAGTACATGAACAGTGAGATTTAATAAGGAGAGTACGAGAGGCAGCGGAGTGGTCGGGTCGTCGGTAGCCCTTAGTTCGAACATGCGGGACGGCGGTGTCCCGAGGAGGGTGCGATACCTCCCGCGACCACGCCCTCTTCCGTCACCGTGTAGAGGAGAGGCTGGTGAGGTGGAGATCGGTAGTCGTACATGGCGACGCCTGGATGTCTGCAGAGAACCTTGTTGACTACGAGGAGCCGGGTTTGGAGTAGGTTTGATCCGAGAACGAAGCGAGACATGTGCCCGCCTCTTCCGCATGAAAAACACTTTGTCGATGCTTTACGACACCGACTCATGGTATGCCTGCTATGCCACAATTGAAACGACTCCACGAGAAGGCCCGTCGGATGTTCCTTTCTGTTGGGACGAAGCCGATGATTTGGAGGGGAACCCAATTCCCAAATTCACTCTGCTGGTGCTCCTGACAGATTTGTTGTCTTCTGCTTCTTTTGGTTGTGCCCGGCATCCGAACTGACAACCGTACCGGCGTATGCTGTGACCACGTCCTCATATGCCCTCAACGTGGTGCAATGAAACCCCGCCGCGTAGCGTTGAACATCCTCCGGCAACCGTTGAGCAAGGTGACAAATTCGCTGGTCTTCGGATGGAACCATCTGTGCGACATAGCTTAGCTCGGTCCTGTATGCCCGAATGATTTCTGGTACTGGCAAATTCTGAGGTCCTGCGCTGAAGAAGCTCCGCGCTCGTGCAGTCTGAACTGATCGGGGACAGTACTCGTCTCTCAATAGTTTGGAAAACTCGGGCCATCCGACTATCCTGTCCTCTGGCTTATAGGTCCTCCACCATCGGGCTGCGGTGTCACGGAGCTGGTTGATTCCGAGTGGCACTTTCCGGTTTCCTGGGCAGCCGATCACCTCGAAGGCAGTCTCCATTTCCGAGATCCAATCGTCCACGTGCTTATCCCCTGACCCGTCGAATAATGGCGGTCTGGCCTTCAGCATTTCTCCCAGCCAACGGTCCTTCCCGGTGTTTTCTTCTATGTTAATGACTGGTACCTGTTCTGCCCGGTTGACCTGAGCGATTCCCATAGCAATGGCCTGGGCGAGAGTCTGAACAAAGGCTGGATCAAATCCCCCGTTGTTCTGGTTTTCCGCTTCCTGTTCGTTCTGATTAACAGGCGGAGGTTGATTTCCGGCTGGGTTAGTTTCTCCGGTGTTTCTGTCTCCCTGCTGGTTCATAGCGGAACCTTGTGCGTCATTTACGTTTCTTCTAGCTCCTCGACGTGCCATTGGTGATGTTCGTTCAATCTAACAGGTTAGTTTAATGCAAACATTCTTTGAGTACTTACTGAATCCAAACATCATACTTGATCCATAAGAATTTACATGTATTTTACCTCGACATCCCTCGAGGAGTTACGGTCGTCAGGAGTGTTGGATTTTGAAGGCAAAACGTTTTCAAAATATTTTTGGTAAAACTTTCCACGTGAGTGTTTATGCTCCGATACCATTTTCTGTAACGCCCCCAAAACGAACCGGGACGCCACAGTGCCGTAGATCCCATGAGGGACCCACAAGGCAAGTTTCTAAAATATTTTATTGAAAGTGGTAATATACGGAAGTAATTAAGAAAGTATTCGTGCATCCCAAGATACAAATGCAAATAGTGTCCGTACATACGGTTATTACACAACGTGGAATGTTCAAATTTATTTTAAGGAATTAACAGGCCTTCTTCCAACACAGCTCACGCCTGGCCGTAACCTTCGGGGGTGTCCTGCACAAATTCAACAAATTTACCTGGCACGACATGTCGTGCCAGTAACCTAGGTCAGAAACAATCCCAACCTAACTCAAAAGTAAAATCTAATAATTTCCAGGAATAAAGTTATCACCGAATGTTCCATGTTATTCCTTTCTATCAGCACATAAACTCCCAAGGTCGCAACCAAGGGTCACGGAAGTATCTACACAGGAATACTCCGGACGTGGGTACCATTCAGGTTTTATCCCGCAACACGGTCCAACAAGAAAACTCCCAAGGCCGCGGCCAAGGGTCACGGTAGTATCTACTCGGGAATACTCCGGACAAGATAATCGTAATAGCACCATTCCACAATAGTAACATTTACTATGTCTAAAATTATAAGACGTAAAGTCTGAGCAAGATTCACTTGCCTCAAATCCGACGCGAGTTATCTCCGGACAAGGCAACGGCTAGAACGATCGCACTTGGAAATCCGACCTATTACATGTTTGTCGATTAACATCTCGTGATATTAATAATGATCAACGACGTTCCTCCCCCTCCCGTATGTTAAAACCCTATCCTAGTTGTTTATGATGTCGGAATCGAATTTCTCCATTTTTTTCCATAATGCGTGCCATTAAGTTCTTAGGTTCGGCAACATTCTCTATAAGTTATCCGTCCGCTAAACAATAGTGTTTTAACACAACATTCCTAGTTAATTATAACCGACAATCACCAATATTTCATCGTTGTCTTAATATGCAAGTCTAGAACGATTAATCCATCATTTTAACATGTTTCGGTATCTATTTAGCTAGAAATTGTTGGTAACTTCATCAAGGATTCATCGACGGTTTTATTCAACATGATAGTATGGTTATAAATGAAATCCTTCAAGATGATTCCGAAGTTGGTGATTAGCAATATGATTATGAGTTCTACCATTATTCATCCCAATTTCAAGCTTTGATGGATATCGATTAACAATTGCGATAGCTATATACCGGTTCGATTATTACGGAGGGTTCTAAGCTACCCAAGGCATCCGAGGTTTACTAAAACTTACTAAACAATACTGAAATGAGTTCAAGATTGAATAAATTTACCTTAATTGACAAAAGATGATGAATAACGACGGTAGACGAAGGAGAACGAGAAGATAACACCTTCAAGACCTTCCCGAAGCTTGATTAACGCACTCTAATAGGATAGCACTTGAATTGGGAGGCTAGAATTGGTTCAACGATGGTGGAGAGTAGTGTACAAGGAAGAGGGATGATGTTTGGGACGGGAGAAATGAAAGGCAAGGTGTTCTTTTATAAACTAAAGTTGCCCTTACGCACGTTATGCCTCATGCATTACGTGCGTAAGAGGCTTTACGACGTTATGGCAAAATGCTTAACGTCGTAAGGAACTCACCGAACGATTCACCCACATCGTTACGCATTTAACGAAAACGGGTTTACGACGTAACACCTCGTTGACTTTCTGCCGCAATCACGCCGAAAGTTGGTCGGCAAGCGTACTACCGGACGAAGATTCTGTCCAAGACCGAAGACCGTTGTTACGTACGTAAGGGCCAACATATAACGTACGTAATGGCTCAGACATAGCGTACGTAATGGATCGGAGTATAACGTACGTAAAGGACAGTTTTGTTTGTCAAATTATCATCTCATTAATTTATTATGACACGACTCCCTCTCCATGTCGTCCGGAAATCTCTCGGGGAACAAGACGTTGGCCACCGTCATATTCGCACCGATAATTACCTAACGACATCGAGGTATGTCACTGAAAGTTCGTCAATCATCATGCCATCACAATACGCGAATAATAGATACGATGCCGTACAACCATATTATACAGAATATGTTTTATTGCAATGGAGTACATTTATTTATCAAACAGGAAAAATAGACGTGAGCGCCCAAAGTAAAAAGCATGTAATACTGGTGGTATTACACACCACGAAGTATGCCAGAGCCTGGCCTTTGATTGCCGTGCGAGGAGCGTATGTGATACCGTACTGTGCGATCTCCAGTGACCACTTGAGGAGTCGCCCGTTGGTGTCTGGTCGGTGTAGAACTTGCCTTAGAGGGAGAGTTGTCGGAACCTCCACTTGATGTTCGAAGAAGTAGGCTCTTAGCTTACGAACACTCATGACTAGAGCGTAGGCGATCTTCTCCAGGGGTGTGTATCGCATTTCCGTGTCATGGAGCGCTTGGCTCACGAAATAGATCGGCAAGTGGACTTGTCCCTCCGCTCGCACCAAAACGGCACTTAGTGCGACCTCTGAGGCCGCCAGGTAAAGGAATAGTTTCTCGTCGGGGATCGGATTTGCCAAGATCTGGGGGTTAGATAGATATTCCTTGATTTTGGCGAACGCTACTTGTCTCTCCTTCGTCCATGCGAACCTCTTGTTTTTTATGGTTGCGAAGAAAGGCTTTCTTTTATCGCTGAGCCGAGATATGAAACGGTTGAGGGCGGCTAGACAACCTGTGAGTCGTTGCACCTGCTTGATATTCCGTGACTCCTGCATGTCGAGGATCGCCTGAATCTTGGTGGGGTTCGCCTCGATCCCCCTTTGGCTCACGATGTGCCCCAGGAATTTTTCGGAGCCCACCCCGAAGTTGCATTTCTTGGGGTTCAGTTTCATGTTGAATTTCTCGAGGATGGCGAACGTCTCGGCAAGGTCATTGAGGTGGTCTTCCTTCTTGAGGCTTTTGACCAAGATGTCGTCAATGTAGACTTCCATGGTTTTGCCGATCTGATTGGCGAACATTCCGTTGACTAGACGCTGGTAGGTTTCCCCCGCATTCTTTTTCCGTGTGGAATGATGTGTGCTTTATGTCTATCTCCGCCATTGGGATTTGATGGTACCCGGCGAAGGCATCCACGAACGACATCATTTCGCAACCTGCTGTACTATCGACCAAGTGATCAATATGAGGCATCGAAAAGTGATCTTTTGGACATGCCGCATTGAGGTTGGTGAAGTCGATGCATAACCTCCAGGAGCCGTTTGGCTTTTTGACGAGCACCGCATTGGCGACCCATTGTGGTTCGTCTGTAGCTACTCCGATTAGTTTGTTGTTGAGTAGCTTTTTGACCTCTATGTCGAGCGCTGCATACTTCTCGGGACCGAATTTCCTACATTTCTGGTGAACAGGCTTCCTTGCCGGGTCGCTCTTTAGATAGTGGCAAGCGTGTTCCGGACTTATGCCAACCATATCTTGATGCGACCAGGCAAAGACTCCGATGTTCTTACGTAGTAAATTGATCAGATCCTCTTTTAATTCGCGATCGATGCTTGTGCTGATCTGTACTTCCCGCTCCGGGCGAGCCGGATCTATCGTTATACTCTCCAACTCTTCAACGGGGATGGTCACCTCTCATTTGGAACGATTTTCGGACTCGATCCTTGGATCGATGTCGAGACTTGGCTCGAAACCGATCCTTGGCTCGATGTCGTCCGTTAATCGATGTGAGATGGCGTCCTCTGAGTCGGGTTGGTATGACGTGCTTGGCTCGTCGATCTCCATAGGTTGATTTTCGATCGTTTCAATGTCACACATAGCATGGGAAGTATTGAAAGCAGTTACGACATAGGAGTAATTCAAACATTTCTTTGCCATTAGCTGATCTCCTTTTACAGTACCGACTGTCCCATCGGCAGTGGGGAATTTGATACAGTAAAAGAAGGAAGAGGCGACCGCCTCAAAGGTTTCTAGAAACGGACGACCTAGGAACCCATTATAGATGCTGGGCCTATCTATGATTACAAAATTTAGGTTCCTAGTAATCGTAACCTTGGGATCGTAAAGGCATATTAGATCGACAGAGAGCTTGCTCCTTCCGTAGGCTTGGACTGTGCTGTCGCCGAACCCTTGGAGCACGGTGTCAAATAGCTTAATGAACTTGGTCAGGTTGCCGAGCTGGTCAAGAGCAGATTTGAATATTATATTGCAGAAGCTCCCGTTGTCGACCAGCACGCGATCGACCATTTTCCCAAGGATACACGCGGAGATCACCAATGCATCCTCTTTGGGGCACTGCACTCCCTCCCTATCCTTGTTGGAGAAGGTGATGAGCGCGTCTTTGGAGATGGTCGGCTCAGGGGGTACTACGACGTGGACCCCGGCAAATGCCCCCAGTTCGGCTTTTCGCTTCCTGTTCGATATGGTGGAAACCGGGGACAGGCCCCCGAGGTTTCCACCTCCAGCCTAAAGCATATTGATCCGGCCGCTAGGGTTGATCAGAGGAATTGATTCGTCGGAATACTCCGGATCATTTTGCTCGATCCTGGCAACCGGGTTGGGAGGGATCCCATCGTTTTGTCAGCGTTCGCGCCCTCCGGTCCTCTCTGTACGAGGTTCTGGCTTGGTGACCAAGTTGTCCAATTTGCCTTCCTCAAACAGTCTCCAGAGTTGTCTGAGGAGGTCGCGGCACTGGCTGGTGTTGTGGCCGGGACTCTTGTGGTAGGCACAAAACTTGCTGCGGTCTAGATGACCGTGGTCCCTTATCGGCTTTGGCTTGTTAAGCCACTCGCGCCCCTTGATGGCGTTAAAGATGTGGGCCGGAGATAAGTTGATGTTGCGGAGGAGGTGAACCTCCACATCCTCGAAGGCTCTGAACTCACCAAGCGGCTTTGCGACCACCTTCCTGGGTTTGGCGACCGCCTTCTTCTGAACGTGGGATGGCACCTTCTCTTCTCCGGCCGATCCCTCGCCCAAGCGGTGGGTGAGCATCCTCTGCCTGACCAGGAAATCGGCGGCCCTAACGCGAAAGACCGAGTAGGTCGGGGGGATGTCCTTTGTGAGGTGCCTGAACATGGGTGAGTGGCCGTAGAATCCCCCCAGGACTGAGTATAAAGCGAGCTCGTCGCTAATGGGTTCGCCGGTGAGGACTATCTCGTCTACCCGGTCGATGTAATCTTCATCTGACTCGTCCTTCCCCTGCCTGATTTTCATCATGCGGTGGGGACCTTCTGGTCGATCAACTTTGGCGGCGAAGTATGACGTGAAGTCGTTCGCCAGCTTCTCAAAGCAATTGATTGATCGAGGTGGTAGTGAGATGTACCACCTGTGGGCGAGGTCGCCCAGTGTTAACGGGAACATCCGACACTTCGTCGCATCTGATGCTCCGCATCCGGTCATGTAAATCCAGAATTTGCTCAAATGGGTCTCCGGATCCGATCTCCCCTCATATAGAGGTGTTTTTGGGGGATCGATCTTTGGTTGGACTGGGGCGAGCTCGATTTGGACCGCGAGTGGTTCACTCGGTCCAGCGATCGATCTCCTGGCGCCTGCCCCAGTTTCTAGGAGCGCCTTCATTTCGTCGAGCTGGCGCTGCATGGCGGCCATCGCCGTTGCCTGACTGCTCGCTGATTGGCTCCGAGATCATGAGCCAAGGCGATCGTGCACTGATCCCCTGGCCCCATGGTGGATGATGAGTTCTCTGTCGGCGGGATCATTTCTTGGGCGAGTGGGGGCCCGTTGACCGGCTTGTTTTCTGGGAGTCGGATATGCCGAACTCCTGGTAAAGGATTCGGACTCCGATGTCTCCCGGATGGGGCTCGAGTGTCCGGGTCGCCATGAGGGATCGCTCCCCAGGCGGCTAAAGACGGAATCATCCCGCCTTACGAGAGCCTTCTCTTGCGGCTCGGGGATTTCTATCGATTTCTCAACATATATCCCCTTGAGCTTCCGCTTGCCAGCTCGGCGGATGGTTGACGGAGTGATGGTGGGCGAGTCGCATGCCCTTCGTCGCTCCCTGAGGATGGCTATGGCCTCCTCAATCTGTTCCGCGGTCTGGAACTGATCGAGTGAGAGGCTAGGGCCGTCCCTTGGGGGCGGGAGTGAGAGCCTAGCGTCGCCGCGATCACCTTCCGTCGTGGGCTGGGATTCGGTCCGGGCCGGAATAAGATTTACGGCAGATCGTAGGGTGGCTCTTTTGGAAGTCGTGGTAGATGCCATGTTTCTGAAGGCTTTTCTTTGAAGAACAGTGAGTGTTTCTTCAAGTATATGTCCGGAGAACAGTGAGTGTTCTTCGAGACGGTAGGAATAAAAATGAAGGTTAGATTTCCCTTCCTCTAGCGCCAATTGTTGTTACCCAAAATATTATCCGGAGATAGTATTGCTGGAATGATCGATTAACAAACAAGTGAGAGAACACTTCCGTGAGAAAATAAATAACACGAGATTTGGAGGGGTTGTTAGTCCCGAGCTTGAATGCTCTCGCGAGATGTTATTAATAAATATACTGTGGAGTACAAATATTAATGTTAGAATCTATTACAATGAGTGTAAAGACTTCTAGTTATCTAAGCTGTAGAGCGTGTAGATTGCCGGAAGAACCAGATAGGGAGATCTGTTAGTTCTTGCTTTTGATGTTCAGTGTATGAGAATGTATCTCTCTTTCTGTATATCTTTCACTGTATTCACAATGATGCCATTGTCCTCCTCCTGCCGTGTTATGAGCCTCCTATTTATAGGAGACAAGGTTGCTGGGACCTCTCCGGCGATCGCGGGCGACCGCCGTTTTCTATATTATAATAAGATGGCCGATTGTCCCGTCACGTGGGGCTGTTCCCTTAAAGTCTAGGGCTGCTGCTGGCGGCCATCTGTGTGAGACAATGGGAAGCACGCACGCGTCCTGAGTCGCTGTCTGGGGAGGACCCACTTTGTACCTTTCGGCGGCCCTGTCGGTAGGTGAGGTAGGTGACAGGCTGGGGTCAAAGGTCTTATCTGTCGGCGCCTTTTGTGGATTTGCACGTGGGTCACCGTCCAAGATTCGGTCTTCGACGACTTTGACGGATGTTGGATTCATACGTGGCACGAGACGATCGTCTCTGGTTGGACATCATAGACGATCGCCGTGGGTGCCGACTGCTGGGTGTATGCCCAGAGTATGTCTTCTATGGTTGGTCCTCAGATTGTTATGCCGATCGCCATCGAGGCGTATTAATCGCCGCACAACACGCATTCTCAAATGACGAAATGAATTCAACAATAATCATCTGTACTGTATTCCCAAAATACCAACAATCCTCAAAACATCATCATAACTCATAAGTGTGGAAATAATCCAATCTGTGCCAACTCCTGTCCGTCGGATTACACAATCAAATCTCAACCTGGATAAACCAATAATACACAACATACTGTAGATCAACTACCATATGATAATGATAACAAATCCTGAAAGATCAACGTATAGTCCGAATGTTCACACGATCAATAACAATGATCAACCAATACATCACTGAGAATATCATCGACATGATAACTCCAATACGACTAATAAATGATCAACGATAACCGAGAGTACCCTCAACATGGTAAACTCCCAACACGATCAACAAAGGATCAACAATAATCGAGAATACCCTCAACATGGTAAACTCCCAACACGATCAACAAAGGATCAACAATAACCGAGAATACCCTCAACGTGGTAAACTCCCAACACGATCAACAAAGGATCAACTATAACCGAGAATACCCTCAACATGGTAGACTCCAAATGACCAACAAAGGACCAACAATAACCGAGAATACCCTCAACAAGGTAGACTCCAAATGATTAACAAAGGACCAACAATAACCGAGAATACCCTCAACAAGGTAGACTCCAAATGATCAATAAAGGACCAACAATAACCGAGAATACCCTCAACAAGGTAGACTCTAAATGATCAACAATAATGGATCTCAAAGAAATAACTCTGACTGTCGAACATACCCCTCGGGCATATGAACTGTAACACCCCCAATTTCAAACCGGGAATATTACACGCCGCAGACCCTCTCCGTGAGGATCCACCAGGCTAGACATCCAAACAACACAACTCGTTACATACCGGCATGATAAAATACCAAATCAACATACTAACTTGGTCTTTCATCACAAACATACACGTCAAAATGCACATTTCTATTTCGACTCATACCCATGCAAGGGCAAAATACACTCGCAAACCAAAAGTATGACAGAAGAAAGACCATACACAAACTCCGACTGACTGCATCCAATACTGGCCTTCGTGTGATTAGTATCATTCGCCTTCCATAATCCTTCGCACCGATCCTGTGTTTTGCTCCCAAACCTGCATGTACCTGGATGCAAAAACAGACATCCACCCCCCGAATACTCGGGGGTTAGCAAAACTCCCCTATTTTGCTAGTACAAGTATAAAGTGCAAATACGAGCCATACATAACACATTCCGAGAATACAACAAAAGACTTCCCGAGATATTTTGATAATTAAAAGTAGTTCAAGTCTTGAAAGTAGAAACCAAAACAAGAAAGCACTTTGAAAACATTTTCAAATCTCGGGAGTTTTCGAAAACATTTGCGATAGTAAAGTTCTTAATTCTTCAAAAGCCTCTTAGGGTCACCTCCCCAAAGTTCATTTTCCAAAAATGCAAAACCGATTAACAAAACACGGGGTTCACAACCCAATTCATTCCAGTCACAAAACACAGGGTTCACGACACAACCATTTCGATCACCAACATAGGGTCCACGACCCATTCATTCACTTCAATTCACTTCCCAAAAATACATTACACATAACACATTATGTTTATGCCATTTTAGCCAAACACCAAGACTCAATATATAATGTCTCTCGACTCCGACCAACAAGCATTGTGATACTCCGGACATATCACAATTAATCATCGTTACAAACATTCTGGCAATTCTCGCGACCCGGTCTGGCCCTCAAGCCACCAAGTCCCTGTGTGCCCCGTCGAGCAATCCCCAGGTGAGAATGCCCACTCGAAGTAACTCTCGAGACCCGGTCCAGCCGCTAAGCCACCAGGTCCCCGTGTGACCCCGTCGAGTCAATCCCCGAGTGAGAGTACCCGAGAAAAAACCTTACAATTCTCATCAATTCTCATTTCCAAAACCGCAATCCTCAAGAGTCAATCACAATATATATAGTCGAGGTATTTTGCTAAAATGGCCATATTATCCAATACATACTCACGACCCAAAATTAATACTGTCCACAAAGAAACACACTTATCTCAACAACACCGAATGACACAACCAATATCACATAACTCATATATCCACCGATAACCACATGAATCCACGCACAATTTATAACAAAAGGATTTAACTACAAATTACCGACGACATATTCACACATAATGACATCATCCGAAGGTAGGGAGTTCCTATACTCAACACTAACACACATAGTCAAATAAGCACATTAAGTCTCGAACACAAGATTCATCCTTTAAGAAAACCATAATTGTAAATGTACCGATTCTTTAGAAAAATGGTTGTAAACAATTCATTTAGCACGTATCGTCAATTTTCAACCATCATATTCACAAAACACGTAATGTATGGGCAAGATACTTGCCTCAATAGTCGATACCGGACACTCTGACGAACGTCTCTCAACCGGAAAACTTCGAATGCCCACAACTCTCCGGCGAAAATGACGGTAACACCACCGATCGGAAAACGGCGAACGGAAGGGTTCCGACTCGAGTTATTTGCAAGGAACCTGGCCCCAACATCATACCATGAGTAAATTGACGATCGAACAAGGAAGAATAATCGTAGAACACCCGAATCCCCTTTGTGACATTTTATCGAATACTTTCAAGGTGTCGATTAGAAATTCAATAAAACGACGAATCCTCGGCAATCCAACCGTGGAAAAACAAGGGATTCGATATAAAACAACTTAATAATCATCAATCCATCACTATTCTAAGTTATAACGAATCAAACGGATGAAATCAACAAAATTCCCAATTTTTCTCAAAACTAGGATTTAAGGAAAATTAACCTTGATTCGCTGGATTGGAGGATGTTATGGAGTGATTAATCGATGATATGAGCCACCAAACTTCGTGGATTCATTGCATAACAACATGCCTTCATGATCTCCAAGGATCCAGCCACGGAAGAGAAGGAGAGAAATGGGAAAAATGACTGAAACTGGACTGCTCGGTCATATTTATACTGGTGCAGCCTAGCGTGCGCTAGACTGCCGAGCTAGCGTGCGCTAGCGGGCGGTCATGGTCGAGAATGTTCGGCCGGCCCCCGCCATCATGCGCTGAACACGTGCACTGTCGGCCCGGGCCACAATCCAGAGACTTCCTGGCTCGGCCAGGTAGCGTGCGCAGCCTTCCGGTCGTAGCGTGCGCTACCTGCCGGCCGTAGCATGCGCAGTGTCCGACAGTAGCGTGCGCTACCTGCCGATCCTCCCGAGTCCAGAACCTTTCTGCCCCTACTGCCTCGGCCGACTAGCGCGTGCAACCAGCCGTCCGTAGCGTGCGTTGCCTCCCGGCCGTAGCGTGCGTTGCCTCCCGGCCGTAGCGTGCGCTGCCTTCCGGCCATAGCGTGCGCTACGCCGGTTCCTGCCGCACCCGCCCGGCCGGTGCCTGCACCCGTCCGGCCAGTGCCCGCAACCGTCCGGCCAGTGCCCGACCACCATGATTCGACGACTCGATTTTCCGAAATCGCACGGAACGAACACGACAAAACACTCGGGGACAACATCATCGATCCGAAATGAAAACATCGGATAACCAATCATCATCTACGGTCTTAAACGCCAAAATCAGTTGTCGAGAAAATAATACCGGGACTTGACAACCGGGAAATATCCAAAAAAAAATCCAAAATAACCAGAACGAAAATCGTGGGTATTACATTCTACCCCCCTAAAAATAAGTTTCGTCCCGAAACTTAAAAGAAAAGCAAGGCGACTCTCGACAACACACCAGAGCTCCATGCAGTATAAAGCCACTACGATCCGATTCAATACGCAAAAATGCTTACGAAAATCAACGAGCATGAATCGCTGCGGTTGATAAAACTGAGCAATACAAAAATCAAATCACGATTCCAATGCTGAAAGGTATGAAATTCCGGTAACTCAAAGATTTGGAAGACCAATTGCGAAGACAATTTCCCAGCACTTATGGAAATTACAAAATGGCCCAGATGTTCAATAATCACGATTACGAGATCAAACAATAATGATTGTACAACGACTAACAAATAGCAATGATCGAACAACAACGATCAACTATGAAGTTCACACCTCAAATCAAAACATCAATAAACTTGTAGGAATCACGAGGTGTTAATTTCGAACACGGTTCACAAGAAATCGATCCGAACTTTGGAATGATTGCAATGATATACACATCAATTCGGAACAATATCAGAACCCGCTCGAATGACAAAGGTGAGGAACAATACAAGGTCAGAAGCATTAACGAACACAATCGCCTCAATACGGTCGAACGAAACGGAAACGAGAAAAAAATGTGGGTATTACACCATATCACCTTTAAAAGAGGTTTCGTCCCCGAAACCTAAACAATGAAAACGAAGTGCTTGAATAGCAACCTTCCCAGCCATATCCTCTTGGTCCCGTATCTAATCTCCATAACCAACTGTACCGTGGTCACGGTCGCGTCCTTTGTCCCTCGGCATACTAAGCAGATTCTCACTCAATACGATTGCACCACTTCGCAAAAAAACAATATGCTAAAGTACCAACTTAGCATGACATATCACATAAGGTAACCAATAACAACTCGGAAAGAAAATCCACGAGGTATCCTTTTAAAGGAAATCTTTTGAAAATCCTTGGATTTGTATACTATTCAAAATAAACTTTAAAAGTACTTTTGGTACCTCGGGTTGTTTCATCAAAACTTGTAAACAACATACTCTAACCGTCTCATTTGAAATCATTTGCCAAAATAATAATTTCTTGAAACCGGTGTTATCAAAATCATCATGCCTCTACGTATCATCATCACCGTTAACAACCAACAAGTTAACTATGCAAGATAATCAAATCATTCTTACATACTCTAACATTTCCAAATCCGAGTTTGAACTTTACATCGAGTGAGATTTTTCGTCTTTCACTATATATTTTTGAAAAAGAAAAAAAAATCGTATTGGTTTTTGAAAAAAATTTGTGTGAAAGATTTTTGAAAATCATATACTCGAATAATTCGAAAATACAATAGTACGTCAAAAGTCACTTCCGAAAATTCTCCCAAACACTACACAAGAATCAACGATGGGAACATTTTACAAAATGTTCAAGGTACTTTAAAACAACTCTTTCAATACCGTCGAGGTTTTATTTGAGAATTCTAGGCCGGCTCGCAAATTTAAAACAATTTCCAAAGTTCATACGAAGCCGCCGAATTAATCAAAACGTCAAATTAGTTTCAAAATTGATTTCCGCAACTTGCACAAACTTATGAAAGTTTCAGGAAAACATTTTCGAACACACACACACAACAGACATTATTTAACAACTCACTGAGCAAAATCAATTATCACCTAGCGCGACGAAAAGTCTCAACAAACATTCACACAAAACAATTGTCATCACTAGACAACACAGATAGAATACGGTCACAGATGACTGACTGCAGAAAGTTAATCTTAACGGCTGAAATGCGGTTCCACATCCTCTGCCCAGGCTGATTAGCGCGCGTTACAACAACATTAGCGTGCGCTACTCATGCCACATTAGCGCGCGCTAGCCTCGTACTTAGCGTGCGCTAGCTGCTCCAACTCAGCGACATGATTGCGAACATATATACGACATTACTAGAATCGATGGTCACATATAAACGACAACACGTTCGAATCTCAAAGCCATCGATTTAACACTTCATGAGCAACCATCAAAAGACAATTGTCATTCAAAAACCAAAATCTCACCTCTTATTAAAGAGAGCTATCTCAATGTACACAAATCGAACGACTCAGCATTCACATCATAATTTTAATTTAAAACTGGCAACACTGCCCGAACAACAAGAACATCATCACGTATTTTCCGACTAACAACCATAAAACCGATAAGTTGAAAACGAGAGTCACGTCTTGTCTACATTTTGTAGACTTCACTTGGGTTCAAAAATCGTGTTTTGAAAATTTATAATACAAGATGAAAATAAAATATCGGTAGTTTGAATTCTTAAAAAAAATTTGACCTTGAGGTCATCATACGAAAATCAAACTTTTTCCTCCCTTTGGAGGATGTTTTAAAACAAAAATATACGTGTCTCTCCAAAAACATGTAAAGTTTTAAAATATCACATTGATGAATTTTTCTTTGCGTAACTACACCAAGGCTATTACTCTTGTAAAAACGACTTATATCAGGATGTGTGTATATATACATATACGTTGGTACCATTTTCACTCTAGCATCATACGAGGATCAAACAACATAGGCCACATAATCTCAAATCACCTTCAAACTCCACATCATAACACAAAATCATACAAGCTCGTATATCACAAGGCACAATATAGTAGGGAGACTTACATCCACAGGTCGCACGAAGATGATGGCTGCACCTCAATACTAATCACGGCCGACATCACAAACGACGCGTCGCGACACGACTTAGACAGACACAATCTGACAGAACAAGACACGACAATACCCGACTGGACCCGACAACCTAGGTTTCCGCAACCTAAGCTCTGATACCATAAATGTAACACCCCCAATTTCAAACCGGGAATATTACACGCCACAGACCCTCTCCGTGAGGATCCACCAGGCTAGACATCCAAACAACACAACTCGTTACATACCGACATGATAAAATACCAAATCAACATACTAACTTGGTCTTTCATCACAAATGTACACGTCAAAATGCACATTACTATTTCGACTCATACCCATGCAAGGGCAAAATACACTCGCAAACCAAAAGTACGACAGAAGAAAGACCATACACAAACTCCGACTGACTGCATCCAATACTGGCCTTCGTGTGATTAGTATCATTCGCCTTCCATCATCCTTCGCGCCGATCCTGTGTTTTGCTCCCAAACCTGCATGTACCTGGATGCAAAAACAGACATCCACCCCCCGAATACTCGGGGGTTAGAAAAACTCCCCTGTTTTGTTAGTACAAGTATAAAGTGCAAATACGAGCCATACATAACACATTCCGAGAATACAACAAAAGACTTCCCGAGATATTTTGATAATTAAAAATAGTTCAAGTCTTGAAAGTAGAAACCAAAACAAGAAAGCACTTTGAAAACATTTTCAAATCTCGGGAGTTTTCGAAAACATTTGTGATAGTAAAGTTCTTAATTCTTCAAAAGCCTCTTAGGGTCACCGCCCCAAAGGTCATTTTCTAAAAATGCAAAACCTATTAACAAAACACGGGGTTCAAAACCCAATTCATTCCAGTCACAAAACACAGGGTCCACGACCTAACCATTTCGATCACCAACACAGGGTCCACGACCCGTTCATTCACTTCAATTCACTTCCCAAAAATACATTACACATAACACATTATGTTTATGCCATTTTAGCCAAACACCAAGACTCAATATATAATGTCTCTCGACTCCGACCAACAAGCATTGTGATACTCCGGACATATCACAATTAATCATCGTTACAAACATTCTGGCAATTCTCGCGACCCGGTCCGGCCCTCAAGCCACCAAGTCCCTGTGTGCCCCGTCGAGCAATCCCCAGGTGAGAATGCCCACTCGAAGTAACTCTCGCGACCCGGTCCAGCTGCTAAGCCACCAGGTCCCCATGTGACCCCGTCGAGTCAATCCCCGAGTGAGAGTACCCGAGAAAAAAACTTACAATTCTCATCAATTCTCATTTCCAAAACCGCAATCCTAAAGAGTCAATCACAATATATATAGTCGAGGTATTTTTCTAAAATGGCCATATTATCCAACACATACTCACGACCCAAAATTAATAGTGTCCACAAAGAAACACACTTATCTCAACAACACCGAACGACACAACCAATATCACATAACTCATATATCCACCGATAACCACATGAATCCACGCACAATTTATAACAAAAGGATTTAACTACAAATTACCAACGACATATTCACACATAATGACATCATCCGAAGGTAGGGAGTTCCTATACTCAACACTAACACACATAGTCAAATAAGCACATTAAGTCTCGAACACAAGATTCTTCCTTTAAGAAAACCATAATTGTAAATATACCGATTCTTTAGAAAAATGGTTGTAAACAATTCGTTTAGCACGTATCGTCAATTTTCAACCATCATATTCACAAAACACATAATGTATGGGCAAGATACTTGCCTCAATAGTCGATACCGGACACTCCGACGAACGTCTCTCAACCGGAAAACTTCGAATGCCCACAACTCTCCGGCAGAAACGACGGTAACACCACCGATTGGAAAACGGCAAACGGAAGGGTTCCGACTCGAGTTCTTCGCAAGGAACCTGACCCCAACATCATACCATGAGTAAATTGACGATCGAACATGAAAGAATAATCGTAGAACACCCGAATCCCCTTTGTGACATTTTATCGAATACTTTCAAGGTGTCGATTAGAAATTCAATAAAATGACGAATCCTCGGCAATCCAACCGTGGAAAAACAAGGGATTCAATATAAAACAACTTAATAATCATTAATCCATCACTATTATAAGTTATAACGAATCAAACGGATGAAATCAACAAAATCCCCAATTTTTCCCAAAACTAGGATTTAAGGAAAACTAACCTTGATTCGCTGGATTGGAGGATGTTATGGAGTGATTAATCGATTATATGAGCCACCAAACTTCGTAGATTCATTGCATAACAACATGCCTTCATGATCTTCAAGGATCCATCCGCGGAAGAGAAGGAGAGAAATGGGAAAAATGACTGAAACTGGACTGCTCGGTCATATTTATACTGGTGCAGCCTAGCGTGCGCTAGACTGCCGAGCTAACGTGCGCTAGCGGGCGGTCATGCTCGAGAATGTTCGTCCGGGCCCCGCCATCATGCGCTGAACACGTGCGCTGTCGGCCCGGGCCACAATCCAGAGACTTCCTGGCTCGGCCAGGTAGCGTGCGCAGCCTTCCGGCCGTAGCGTGCGCTACCTGCCGGCCGTAGCGTGCGCAGTGTCCGACAGTAGCGTACGCTACCTTCCGATCCTCCCGAGTCCAGAACCTTTCTGCCCCTACTGCCTCGGCCGACTAGCGCGCGCAACCAGCCGTCCGTAGCGTGCGCTGCCTTCCGGCCATAGCGTGCGCTACGCCGGTTTCTGCCGCACCCGCCCGGCCGGTGCCTGCACCCATCCGGCCAGTGCCCGCAACCGTCCGGCCAGTGCCCGACCACCATGATTCAACGACTCGATTTTCCGAAATCGCACGGAACAAACACGACAAAACACTCGGGGACAACATCATCGATCCGAAATGAAAACATCGGATAACCAATCATCATCTACAGTCTTAAACGCCAAAATTAGTTGTCGAGAAAATAATACCGGGACTCGACAACCGGGAAATATCCGAAAAAAAATCCAAAATAACCAGAACAAAAATCGTGGGTATTACATGAACAACCATTCACAAACCGTCGAACATATCCAATCATACATGGACTATGAACGACCCAACAATATGGCTCAAAAGATAGACGTCACAGTACGCCCAAAATGTGTCCGTGCACATGTCCACCCCGTATACGGAATCCAGGATATACGTGGGACATGTACCTAATTAGCCTCACGAACTATGTCTCGTGTGCACAGTTCAATGCAGAAACATCCACGCATAACCATCATATGTCCGGCTAAAAATCCTACACAATAACCAATCGGCATGCAGATATGACTCCAGATATGTCACGATGCAACATGACAACGAATCTCAAAGAATCACATATCCAATAAGCATCAAAAGACTCACCGAAGTGAGCAAGACAAACTGACAAAGGAAAGTCGACACGACTAATCAATATCCGAAACAACAATTGTGGGATCATCATCCCCGACAAATGATCAACACGATCAACGATCTCAATACAATCAGCCCTGGGATCATCATCCCTCAACGAAATAATAAATACGAATCCCAATATACGAAACATCATCGTACAACATATACAACAACTCAACATAATAATTATCTTTATAACCAAACAATACTTAAATTACCTCAAAGCCGAAGACAATATCCTTTCCACGAACCAACATCCCTGAACGAATACACAATTATACTAATAATCCTGAAATAGGTATAGTCCATTTATACCGACAAACCACCATCCCGACATCAATATCGACACGATGACTATCCTCGATATCCGATATTCCATATCACTGGCCAAATACAACTCACATATCCGTATTCACCAACACGTTTAAACTATATACATTATGATTTAACCCAAACCAAAGCACAATATACAAACCATCATCCCGACAATTTATATTTATAATATCATTGCTATATGAATTATAAATGAAATGAAAGCGAAATCATTCATTAAATATTTTAACTGAACAAGTATAACTTGCCTCGATACCGATACCACAAAGCCGTTACCAAAATCCAATGCCTTCGTCCACGAGCTCCTCAGCCCCGAACAAAGCAAGATACGAACTCTTTGACCTCAACCGCAACACAACGGTCACAGTCAACGATCAAACATCCCAACCTATTGCAATGATCAATCAACAACAATCCGATAACAATCAATAACCGACATAGTCAACAAATCAAACTCAACAGCTCAACAATTCCTCAATCATACACAAAACCGAACAATACAACTCAAACCAATTAAACACGAATTCAAAACCACAACACGATTCCACAATCCGAAAATCATATCAACAATCAATTTAACCAAGTGTCTAAGCATTACCAATTCCAAATTCAATCTTAAATACGATTACAAGTTTTCTCCTTGTAAATTTATAATAAAAACCAATTACCGATTATCATCATCAATGCGGACAATCCGATCAATTCAACATTATAGAATACCATATTACAAAGGTTTCAAATATTTCCATTATCCGAATTAAACACTTATTCAACACGTATGAATTCTCAAACTCAAAAGTGAATCATAATCTTATCAAACCCGGAACCATATTCGTATTCCTATACGAATATTGTATCAAGACACATAACTTAGATTTAGATATGAATATTCCATATTCATATCCAAAACACCAACATCACTTAAACATGTTCATCAATTTATATAATCCAATAATTCCTCAAGAACACAACTTATTCCGACATCATATTCAAAATCTCCAATACGACCTAATACGATGTGTTCTAACATCTAAACAATCCTTATTCACAATTCAAGGTGTATATAATCATGTTCTTCAACATATATATATGTTGAGTATTTTGACAAAATAAAGAATGGAAAATTAAAGAAGATGGCTACCAACCCATGTGAAAATGCAGAAAAAGAAAAAGAGGGTTTGTTTTGTGTCAAAGAAAGAGGCAAAGTAAACAAATTGGTTTCTTCTTCTTTGTAGTTGCATGAATGGTCAAGAATGGTGGAAACATGCTAGGATTCAATCGTAGGCTATTGACAAAGTCAATAGTCTTTGGTTGGTGAATACAAAGTCTACAAAGGGGGCTTGGTTGGTGAATGCATGTTTGTCAAGGGCTGAGAATTTCCTATAAATGGGAGGTATGCATGCTCGAAGAAAAGGTGTGTCTTGGTGAGGGCAATGTGCTTGTGTGTGTTCTAAGCACCGTGAGTGTGTGTTAAAGCACCGGTGTGTGTGCAAGTGTCACCATGTACATCCGGTTCCAATTATATGTATTTTAAGTTTGTTTTCTTTCTTGTTCTCTCTGTTTTAGAGTGGAGAAAGATGTGTTATTAAACTTGGAGAGTGCGGGTATAATTGGGGGTTTGGCTTGAGAGATTAGTCTATATGATTGTAACAATTTGTCATATAGTGGAGTTTTTTCTCTGGAGGCCCGTGGTTTTTCTCTGGTTTTGGAGTTTCCACGTAAATTCTTGTGTTGTGTATTGTTATTATTTTTCATGTTATTTCTCGGTTATTTCTGCTCATCCCGAGTGGATGAATGTGGGATCTGATTTTTCCCAACAATATACTTCTCATAACATCATGAATCGCAACAAACTACCAAGAACATCGAGAATACTACGATTCCATAATCATAACAACATAATCAAGGCATTTGATCATCAATTCATTATCTTCCCTTAAGAAAATTCCCGTAAATACCAAGAATCATCACAACAATATCAATTCCATCACCATTCAAATGAAAACGTGTAGAATTTTCCAAGTGCTACTCATTGAAACATTTCATCGATCACTTTGAAGGCATAGTCCAATTTAATCATTTATTCGAAGAAATACTCGAATTTGTTCCACAAAACTTCAAGGATAATGAATGATTACGAGAATACAACCAAATTCAATCAATAATCTAAATCAAAACGAATCGAATCGGGCAAAATACCAAGAAACCTCAAGAATATCCAAAAACCAAAAGTTTAGGTGATCTTACCTTCGATCCGGGTGGAAGATAATGTTAATCCATGAATCAAACTTCCAAAACATGTTGTTCTATGTTTCTCTTACTCAAATCCATCGTCTTTGCTGAAGAAATCGCGAAAGGGATGAAGAAAAACGAAAAATGCTCAAGGTGACTCGGTCCAGGCCTTATATAGGCCGAGTCCTGTCGGCACGTTATGGCCGTAACCGGCCGTGGCTTACGTACGTAACCGGCCGTGGCCTACCCTACTGCCCAGTTTGGTCGACACCCTTACGTACGTAACCGGCAGCTGGCTTATGTACGTAACTGGCCCTTACGGCCATAACCGGCCACAGCCTTATGTACGTTATCGGCCAGTCCCGCGCCCATCGAGTCAATGCCGACCGTGATCGTCCACCCCTGCGAGTCACTGCCGACCATGCTCGGCCACTGCAGGTCCTCTCGGCCACGACTCGGCCAGCCGCCCCGTAACGTACGTAACACTTAATCCGTTGCGTACGTAATATGTACGTTGACTTGCTACAGTATTATACTCGTATTACGTACATAATACACCCTGTATAACGTACGTAACTCCATCCGTTGACTCACCTGTCCACATCCGCGCCGAAAGCTGCGACCACGGGCCCTACTATCCGATCACAAGTCTGATTTCTCTTGTTACGTACGTAATGCCTTATGCATAACATACGTAAAGCATATAATTTAGCGTACGTAGGTCCTTAAACTTAGCGGACGTTAAGGGCTCTATACTTAGCCAAAATCCAACTGTTCCTGTCCGACGTCTCGATATACTAGATACAAACATACGACATACTGAATACAGATACTGGATCCAATAATATTCTCATATGATGTACCCGATATCAAAAATTAAAACTGTAACACCCCGAGATATTCGGAATAATTACAGCGCTGTAAACCCTTTAAGTCTGGTATTTCATGCTTGATTACCTTGTACTGTGTAAATTTTTGTAATGTGACGTCATTTCTATTTATGTATTCCATTAAGTGCTATATAATTGTGCGATTTAAATGAAACGGAGGTAACACGCCTTGACACCGTGGGACGATCGTCGGTGCGAATATGACGGTGGCCAACGTCTTGTTCCTCGATAATTGTTGACGAGTGGAAAGGATGGTCACCCCGAGATGGTTAGAATGTGATAAGTGGCTAAAGAGTTTATGTCTAACGCACGATAGAGTTTTGTCTAACGCGTGCTACAACTTATGCCTAACGTACGCTATACTTCGATTGTTACGTACGTTAAGGAAGCTATATTACGTACGTAACAGGTGAGTCAATCTTCCGACCATAATCTTTCTTTTGACAAGGACGGAGCTACTTTCGGCGGGCTAGAGGACAAACGAGTCAACTCTTCGTAACGTACGTTATGTCCCAAATTTAACGTACGTAACACTTGGGCACATTTCGGGCAGTGGCGGTCCTTACGTACGTTGTCATTGAACTGTTACATACGTAAGAAGCCTTACGTACGTAACAGCAGTATCATTAACGTACGTTTGCAAAATCAAGTTTTATAAAATGACAATTCCCTTCTTCATTTGCACGACCCAACACTACAATATAACACCCTTGGAGAGCATCCTAGCCTTATACTCGGTTCTTAGCCTCTTTTATACTTGAATTAACACTGTGGAAGTGGTTTATTGAGCTCCGGTGAAGATTATCCAAGTTGTTCAAGTCACTTCTCGTTTCTCCTCGTAGTTCTTGTGGATTCGCCAACTCTCTTCATTATTCTTCTTCCAATAAGGTAAGCCACCAATCCCTGGAGTTATATCTTCGATGTTCTCTTATATATATTTATTAAATTGCGGGTATTGGGTATATTTTTGCCAACCTTCGTAGACAACCTTTCGAATGGAAGTATGGTAACCGGAGTTATCGTTTCTCATATGTTTCGTTTCATGCAAATCATATCTATCACACAAAATTTCATTTCAAATCATCACTAGGAATGTAAAATTTGACTAATCAATTGTAGGAGAATTCGTAGTAATCCGTCAACGTATATTCCATTGTTGTAGCCACCCTTACCTTGTGATTTTTGACACTTAGTGAACTAAGGAAAACAATTCGATAGTATAAACATTATTGGATATCAAACCACCAAAGTTATTGTGTAATAGAATCCATCGATCGTAGTATTCAGAATATAGAATAGAATTAGAAAGCATGAGATTCGATTATGCTATAATCATTTGTCGACAACCGAAAAAATAGGGATAATCTTGTTGAGCAAATCAATATATATCTAATGTTAAATGTAGAATTGAAAGGAATAATGGTACACAATACTTACGAACTTAGAAACGATACTAATATCGACAATTAAAACTACGCTAGGAATCCGATTAGGAAAGGGAGACTAGTTTTATTCATCATGATCCGCACGAGGTGTTAATTGGATATTACGTGGTTAGGTTAAGCTCGAGCGGGCGTGGGGACTCCGTTTATCGCAAAGCACCTACTATCGGATCACAGGCAAGTGAAATCTTGCTCGAGAATTTTCTAATATTAATGTTATACTGTATGTGCGTATGTGCCATTTTGATGAATGCCGACGTTTGTCTTTCTCTAAAAATATGTTATAAATGGGCCGATGTGTTAGGGATAAAACCTGTATGGTACCCGTGTGGAAATGTGTTAGGGGGTAAGACCCGAATTGGGCGCCTACGTCCCGGGGTATTCCCGTGTGGATACTTCCGCGACCCTTGGTTGCGACCTTGGGGCTTATGTGATAAAAGAGAGAGACAACGTCGGTTGAATGATGAAATATTCCCTATTGATTACTAGATACTGTGATTGTAAAAATGGCGTATATCATTGTTATTAGCTGTTAATTGGTATGCATTCTCTGACTCTGGTTACCTGGTATGATTCGTCGTACCAGGTAAAATTGTTCATCATGTGCAGGACATTCCCGAGGGGTCCGGCCAGACTTGAGCGGTGTTGGAATTATCTCTAGTCGCTGCTTAAATTGAAATGAATTTGTTTTCTTTTGAAAAACCTCTGTTGTGTAATAATTGGACTTCGAATTACATTTTTCCTTAAAATCTTTCGACTCACGTTATGTAAACCTTGAACTTAATGTTTTATCGTGATTTTCTTAAATTGCCTATTTTTCTAACTAGCCTTGTGGGTCCCATGTGGGATTCACGGCACTGTAATACCTCGAGAGATTTTGGGGGTGTTACAGAAAATGGTATCATAGAGAACCTCCTGGTTTGAATAAAATTTCTCCTAATTTTTCAAAGTCCAACACCCCAAGCGATCGAAACTCCTCATGGGAATGCAAAGTAGTGATATGTGTGTTTCTGTCTATGTACAACGTTTAATTGTAAACTGTGTATGGGACTGGCTTTAGATTAATACCATCAGTGATGGCACGCCGAGGAGCTAGGAGGGTGGTGAATGACGCTCAGGGTTCCGCCGCGAACCACAATGAGGACGGGAACACTGCCGAGACCCAACCTGCTGGGGGCCAGCCGCTACCAGTTAATCAAAACGATCAGGAGGCGGAACGCCAGAATAACAACCCGGGGGGCATGGACCCAGCTTTTGTTCAGGCCCTTGCCCAGGCTATCGCCATGGGAATTGCTCAGGTCAACCAGGCGGAACGGATACCGGTCATCAATGTGGAAGAAAACGCAGGAAGAGACTGATGGTTGGTTGAGATGCTGAAGGCTAGGCCTCCATTATTTGACGGGACAGGAGAGAAACACGTGGACGACTGGATTTCTGAAATGGAGACTGCCTTCGAAGTGATCGGATGCCCAGAGAACCGGAAGGTGCCGCTCGGGATTAATCAACTCCGTGACACTGCTGCACGTTGGTGGAGGACTTACAGGCCAGAGGACCGAGTGGTCGGGTGGACCGAATTTGCCCGACTACTACGGAGCGGAAATCGTCCCGAATCAACCCGAACTGCTCGCGCACGAGACTTTTTCAGTGCCGGACCTCAGAACATGCCAGTACCAGAGATCATTCAGGCCTACCGAACCGAGCTGAGTTACATCTCCCAGATGGTTCCATCAGAAGATCAACGAATATGCCATCTTGCACAGCGGTTGCCGGAGGATGTACAATGCTATGCCGCCGGATTTCACTGCACGACCCTGAGGGCATACGAAGACGTAGTCACAGCATATGCCGGTACAGTTGTTAATACCGACACCGGGCATAACTCGAAGAAGCATAAGACATCAGTTCAGCCTGGGAGCAACAACAAGGCGAATTCGGGGCCCACATCTTCTTTTAAGACGGCGGTTTCCTACCAACAGAAGGGTGTATCTGATCGGCCTTATTGTAGGGACTGTTTCAATTGTGGCGTGACCGGGCATACTAAGGATCGGTGTCAGAAGACGGCTACCAAATGTTTCACTTGCGGAAAGAGTGGACACATGTCTCGTTACTGCTGGCGGGCCAATCCCAATCAGAACCCAGCTTCCCAACCAAGTCAACAAGGCTCTGTGCAATCCCCTAGGACGCCTGCTGTTTCCAACTACCGAGCTCCATCCCACCAGAATCAATCACCGCTACACGGTGCCGGACGAGGCTGTGGGCACGGCGGAGGTACTTCGTCCCTTTCGGAGTCAGTGCCGTCCCGTGTATTTGAGATGAGGGCTACAGATGGTCAGTCTGCGCCAGCTATCTCAGGTACTCTTCTTGTTAACTCTCAGCCAGTGCATATACTATTTGATACCGGAGCCACCCATTCGTTTATATCTGTGGAATGTGTTGAACGCTTAAATCTTGTTTGTGTACCTTGTGAGCCCTTTACTGTTAAACTACCCGAGGGTAGTAGACTAGGCGGCGATCAAAGGGTTCGAGACTGTCGGATCTGCATCGACAATCATAGTTGGACCGCTAATCTTATGGTCTTTCCGCTCCAGAATGAAGATATCATATTAGGTATGGACTGGATGCCATTGCACAGAACGATCTTGGATAGCTACCACTTGACTATTTCCATTTCGGCTCATGACAGTACCACCCATGTCATCAGCGGACGTGAACACTTTAGTACGAAAGGGTCTCTCAGTATTATCGCATCAGAAGCCTCCTGCAGCCCTCGAAGTGAGTACTATTGGTGTTATGTTCTTCGAGAGGATACTTCACAACTTACAATCACAAACATTCCGGTGGTGAATGAGTTTCCAGACGTTTTTCCCGATGAACTACCAGGGATGCCACCGCACCGAGAAGTTGACCTTTACATTGAACTCGAGCCGGGGATGAGACCTATTTCCAAAGCTCCTTACAGGATGGCACCGGCTGAGATGAAGGAATTAAAAATACAGCTTGAAGATTTGTTGGAGAAAGGGTTGATCCGCCCAAGCACCTCGCCGTGGGGCGCGCCAGTACTTTTCGTTAAGAAGAAAGACAACTCTCTACGCTTGTGCATCGACTACAGGGAGCTGAATAAGGTTACTATCAAGAATCGTTATCCGCTACCAAGAATTGAAGACCTCTTGGATCAATTACAAGGGGCAGTCGTGTTTTCAAAGATCGATTTACGGTCCGGATATCACCAATTGAGGATTCGGGAGGAAGATATACCCAAGGCTGCATTTCGGTCGAGGTATGGGCATTACGAGTATATCGTGGTATCATTCGGGTTTACTAATGCCCCAGCCGTTTTCATGGAACTGATGAATAGAGTTTTGATTGATTTCCTCGATAAATGCGTGGTGGTTTTTATCGACGACATCCTGATATATTCTCGAAGCCGACAGGAACACGAGGAACATTTGAGGCAAGTGCTGAGCGTGTTAAGGCAACACCAACTTTATGCGAAACTGTCCAAGTGCGAATTCTGGATGCCGGAGGTAATTTTTCTCGGACACGTTGTCTCGGCAGCAGGTGTCAAGGTCGACCCACAAAAGATCGAGACGATAACTAGTTGGGAACCGCCGAAGAACGTCAAAGAGGTTAGGAGTTTCCTAGGACTGGCGGGTTACTATCGAAGATTCGTCGAGGCCTTTTCTTGTATCGCCCGACCGTTAACGAACCTACTGAGAAAGAGCACCAAATTTGTATGGACTGCAGACTGCCAGAAGAGCTTCGACGAGCTCAAGAGTAGGCTAACTACTGCCCCAGTACTAGTGTTACCACAGGGTACAGAAGGATTCATTATATACACGGATGCATCCAAGCACGGACTAGGGTGTGTCTTCATGCAGAATGGCAGAGTCGTTGCGTACGCATCCCGACAACTGAAGCCGTACAAAGTAAATTACCCGATGCATGACTTGGAGCTAGCCGCAGTGGTGCATGCCCTCAAGATTTGGAGGCACTATCTTTACGGAGTTACTTGCAAAGTTTTCACGGATCATAAGAGTTTGAAATATATCTTCACTTAGAGAGAATTAAACATGAGGCAGAGGCGTTGGTTGGAGCTAATCAAGGACTACGATGTGGAAATCTCTTATCATCCCGGAAAAGCCAATGTGGTAGCCGATGCTCTTAGTCGGAAAACTACACAAGAGGTAATGGTATCCAGCATAACAGTTCAGACCAAACTGCAGCAAGACATCAGGAGAAGCAACACCGAAGTATGGATACAACGTAGGCAAGGACAATTATACTCAATCAACATACTTTCGTCCTTATTAGACGAGATACGTCAAGCACAGATGGAAGATCCTGAATTACGTGCGATTGGTGCAAGAATCGAGGAAGGAGATGTTTCCGATTATAAGATTCAGGGTGATTTGGTGAGGTTCAAGAACAGGATTTGTATTCCACCAAATGATGGGCTGAAGCTAACTATACTCAAGGAGGCGCACTCCACTCCCTATTTTATTCACCCCGGAGCAAGCAAGATGTACAAAGATTTGCGACAGAGTTTTTGATGGAAGAATATGAAATGGGAAGTTTCTAGGTTTGTCGCCCGATGTATGATGTGCCAGCAAGTAAAGATTGAACACCGCAGACCAGCCAGAATTATGCAACCCCTACCCATCCCGGAGTGAAAGTGGGAGAGTATATCAATGGATTTCGTCCCTAAGCTACCTACGGCGGTGGGAGGAAAGGATACAATTTGGGTTATTATTGATCGATTGACAAAATCGGCACATTTCATTTCTATTCAAGAGACAACCGGGACAGAGCAATTGGCCGTCATTTTCATTAGAGAGATCCTAAGGCTACATGGCGTTCCCTCACCCATCATTTCGGATAGGGACACCAGATATGTGTCTCGTTTTTGGAAAGCCGTCCATAAAGCTGTGGGGACCCAAATACACTTTAGCACGACTTATCACTCTCAGACAGATGGACATACCGAGCGTACAATTCAAACCTTGGAAGATATGTTGAGGGCATGTGTGCTCGATTGGGGTAAGGATTGGGCTAGACATTTGGGATTAGTGGAGTTCTCGTACAACAACAGCTGGCATGCAAGTATAAGCATGGCACCGTTTGAGGCCCTGTATGGGAGAAGATACAAGTCGCCGTTATGCTGGGATGATGCCTCCGACACAGCGGTTACCGAGTTAGATCTTATCCAGGAATCCATTAAGAAGATCTCTACTGTTCGGAAGCACATGCTAGCCGCACAGAGCCGGCAGAAATCTTATTTCGAAAACCGACATCGACCGTTAGAGTTTACGGTCGGGGATCATGTTTGGGTCAAAGTATCACCTATGCGGGGTATCCGGCATTTCGGCCAGAAGGGCAAGCTAAGCCCGAGATTTATAGGTCCGTTTGAGATATTGGACCGGGTAGGGAAGCTCGCATATCGATTAGCTCTACCGCCGCATCTGGATGGAGTGCATAACGTCTTTCACATCTCCCAGTTAAGGAAGTATGTCTATGACCCGAGTCACAAGTTCAATTTCGAAGAAGTGGAAATTTCCGATGACGCTACCTTTAGAGAGGTACCGATCGCCATTTTGGATCGGCGTGTGAAGATGTTAAGAAATAAAGCCATACCCCTCGTGAAGATTAAGTGGTCGCACCACGGCACGGAAGAAGCGACTTGGGAAACCAAGTCGAGCATGAAAGAGAGTCATCCCGAGTTATTTTCTTAAGTTTCGTGACGAAACTATTTTTAAGGGGGGTGATATGTAATACCTCCGGTATTTCATGCTTGATTACTTTATACTGTGTGAATTTTTGTAATGTGACGTCATTTCTATTTATGTATTCCATTAAGTGCTATATAATTGTGCAATTTAAATGAAACGGAGGTGACACGCCTTGACACCGTGGGACGATCGTCGGTGCGAATATGACGGTGGCCAACGTCTTGTTCCCCGATAATTGTTGACGAGTGGAAAGGATGGTCACCCCGAGATGGTTAGAATGTGATAAGTGGCTAAAGAGTTTATGTCTAACGCACGCTAGAGTTTATGTCTAACGCACAATAGAGTTTTGTCTAACGCGCGCTACAACTTATGCCTAACGTACGCTATACTTCGATTGTTACGTACGTTAAGGAAGCTATATTACGTACGTAACAGGTGAGTCAATCTTCCGACCAGAATCTTTCTTTTGACAAGGACTGAGCTACTTTCGGCGGGCTAGAGGACAAACGAGTCAACTCTTCGTAACGTACGTTATGTCCCAAATTTAACGTACGTAACACTTGGGCACATTTCGGGCAGTGGCGGTCCTTACGTACGTTGTCATTGAACTGTTACGTACGTAAGAAGCCTTACGTACGTAACACCAGTATCATTAACGTACGTTAGCAAAATCAAGTTTTATAAAATGATAATTCCCTTCTTCATTTGCACGACCAACACTACAAGATAGCACCCTTGGAGAGCATCCTAGCCTTATACTCGGTTCTTAGCCTCTTTTATACTTGAATTAACACTGAGGAAGTGGTTTCTTGAGCTCCGGTGAAGATTATCCAAGTTGTTCAAGTCACTTCTCGTTTCTCCTCGTAGTTCTTGTGGATTCGCCAACTCTCTTCATTATTCTTCTTCCAATAAGGTAAGCCACCAATCCCTGGGGTTATATCTTCGATGTTCTCTTATATATATATATATATATATTTATTAAATTGCGGGTATTGGGTAGATTTTTGCCAACCTTCGTAGACAACCTTTCGAATGGAAGTATGGTAACCAGAGTTATCGTTTCTCATATGTTTCGTTTCATGCAAATCATATCTATCATACGAAATTTTATTTCAATGCATCACTAGGAATGTAAAATTTAACTAATCAATTGTAGGAGAATTCGTCGTAATCCGTCACCGTATATTCCATTGTTGTAGCCACCCTTACCTTGTGATTTTTGACACTTAGTGAACTAAGGAAAACAATTCGATAGTATAAACATTATTGGATATCAAACCACCAAAGTTATTGTGTAATAGAATCCGTCGATCGTAGTATTCGGAATATAGAATAGAATTAGAAAGCATGAGATTCGATTATGCTATAATCATTTGTCGACAACCGAAAAAAATAGGGATAATCTTGTTGAGCAAATCAATATATATCTAATGTTAACTTTAGAATTGAACGGAATAATGGTACACAATACTTACGAACTTAGAAACGATACTAATATCGACAATTAAAACTACGCTAGGAATCCAATTAGGAAAGGGAGACTAGTTTTATTCATCATGATCCGCACGAGGTGTTAATTGGATATTACGTGGTTAGGTTAAGCTCGAGTGGGCGTGGGGACTCCGTTTATCGCAAAGCACCTACTATCGGATCACAGGCAAGTGAAATCTTGCTCAAGAATTTTCTAATATTAATGTTATACCGTATGTGCGTATGTGCCATTTTGATGAATGCCGACGTTTGTCTTTCTCTAAAAATATGTTATAAATGGGCCGATGTGTTGGGGATAAAACCTGTATGGTACCCGTGTGGAAATGTGTTAGGGGGTAAGACCCGAATTGGGCGCCTACGTTCCGGGGTATTCCCATGTGGATACTTTCGTGACCCTTGGTTGCGACCTTGGGGCTTATGTGATAAAAGAGAGAGACAACGTCGGTTGAATGATGAAATATTCCCTGTTGATTACTAGATACTGTGATTGTAAAAATGGCGTATATCGTTGTTAGTAGCTGTTAATTGGTATGCATTCTCTGACCCTGGTTACCTGGTATGATTCGTCGTACCAGGTAAAATTGTTCATCATGTGCAGGACATTCTCGAGGGGTCCGGCCAGACTTGAGCGGTGTTGGAATTATCTCTAGTCGCTGCTTAAATTGAAATGAATTTGTTTTCTTTTGAAAAACCTCTGTTGTGTAATAATTGGACTTCAAATTACATTTTTCCTTAAAATATTTCGACTCACGTTATGTAAACCTTGAACTTAATGTTTTATCGCGATTTTCTTAAATTGCCTATTTTTCTAACTAGCCTTGTGGGTCCCATGTGGGATTCACCTCGAGAGATTTTGGGGGTGTTACAGAAAATGGTATCAGAGAGAACCTCCTGGTTTGAATAAAATTTCTCCTAATTTTTTAAAGTCCAACACCCCAAGCGATCGAAACTCCTCATGGGAATGCAAAGTAAGTGATATGTGTGTTTCTGTCTATGTACTACGTTAATTTGTAAACTGTGTATGGGACTGGCTTTAGATTAATACCATCAGTGATGGCACGCCGAGGAGCTAGGAGTGTGGTGAATGACGCTCAGGGTTCCGCCGCGAACCACAATGAGGACGGGAACACTGCCGAGACCCAACCTGCTGGGGGCCAGCCGCCACCAGTTAATCAAAACGATCAGGAGGCGGAACGCCAGAATAACAACCCGGGGGGCACGGACCCAGCTTTTGTTCAGGCCCTTGCCCAGGCTATCGCCATGGGAATTGCTCAGGTCAACCAGGCGGAACGGATACCGGTCATCAATGTGGAAGAAAATGCAGGAAGAGACCGATGGTTGGGAGAGATGCTGAAGGCTAGGCCTCCATTATTTGACGGGACAGGAGAGAAACACGTGTACGACTGGATTTCTGAAATGGAGACTGCCTTCGAAGTGATCAGATGCCCAGAGAACCGGAAGGTGCCGCTCTAGATTAATCAACTCCGTGACACTGCTGCATGTTGGTGGAGGACTTACAGGCCAGAGGACCGAGTGGTCGGGTGGACCGAATTTGCCCGACTACTACGGAGCGAGTACTGTCCCAGATCAGCCCGAACTGCTCGCGCACGAGACTTTTTCAGTGCCGGACCTCAGAACATGCCAGTACCAGAGATCATTCGGGCCTACCGAACCGAGCTGAGTTACATCTCCCAGATGGTTCCATCAGAAGATCAACGAATATGCCATCTTGCACAGAGGTTGCCGGAGGATGTACAACGCTATGCCGCTGGATTTCACTGCACGACCCTGAAGGCATACGAAGACGTAGTCACAGCATATGCCGGTACAGTTGTTAATTCCAACATCGGGCATAACTCGAAGAATCAGAAGACATCAGTTCAGCCTGGGAGCAACAACAAGGCGAATTCGAGGCCCGCATCTTCTTTTAAGTCGGCGGTTTCCTACCAACAGAAGGGTGTATCTGATCGGCCTTATCGTAGGGACTGTTTCAATTGTGGCGTGACCGGGCATACTAAGGATCGGTGTCAGAATACGGCTACCAAATGTTTCACTTGCGGAAAGAGTGGACACATGTCTCGTTACTGCTGGCGGGCCAATCCCACTCAGAACCCAGCTTCCCAACCAAGTCAACAAGGCTCTGTGAAATCCCCTAGTACGCCTGCTGTTTCCAACTACCGAGCTCCATCCCACCAGAATCAATCACCGCTACACGGTGCCGGGCGAGGCCGTGGGCGCGACGGAGGTACTTCGTCCCTTTCGGAGTCAGTGCCGTCCCGTGTATTTGAGCTGAGGGCTACAAATGGTCAGTCTGCGCCAGCTATCTCAGGTACTCTTCTTGTTAACTCTCAGCCAGTGCATGTACTATTTGATACCGGAGCCACCCATTCGTTTATATCTGTGGAATGTGTTGAACGCTTAAATCTTGTTTGTGTACCTTGTGAGCCCTTTACTTTTAAACTGCCCGAGGGTAGTAGACTAGGCGGCGATCAAAGGGTTCGAGACAGTCGGATCTGCATCGACAATCATAGTTGGACCGCTAATCTTATGGTCTTTCCGCTCCAGAATGAAGATATCATATTAGGTATGGACTGGATGCCATTGCACAGAACGATCTTGGATACCTACCACTTGACTATTTCCATTTCGGCTCATGACAGTACCACCCATGTCATCAGCGGACGTGAACACTTTAGTACGAAAGGGTCTCTCAGTATTATCGCATCAGAAGCCTCCTGCAGCCCTCGAAGTGAGTACTATTGGTGTTATGTTCTTCGAGAGGATACTTCACAACTTACAATCACAAACATTCCGGTGGTGAATGAGTTTCCAGACGTTTTTCCCGATGAACTACCAGGGCTGCCACCACACCGAGAAGTTGACCTTTCCATTGAACTCGAGCCGGGGACGAGACCTATTTCCAAAGCTCCTTACAGGATGGCACCGGCCGAGATGAAGGAATTAAAAATACAGCTCGAAGATCTGTTGGAGAAAGGGTTGATCCGCCCAAGCACCTTGCCGTGGGGCGCGCCGGTACTTTTCGTTAAGAAGAAAGACAACTCTCTACGCTTGTGCATCGACTATAGGGAGCTGAATAAGGTTACTATCAAGAATCGTTATCCGCTACCAAGAATTGATGACCTCTTGGATCAATTACAAGGGGCAGTCGTGTTTTCAAAGATCGATTTACGGTCCGGATATCACCAATTGAGGATTCGGGAGGAAGATATACCCAAGACTGCATATCGGTCGAGGTATGGGCATTACGAGTATATCGTGGTATCATTCGGGTTGACTAATGCCCCAGCCGTTTTCATGGAACTAATGAATAGAGTTTTGATTGATTTCCTAGATAATTGCGTGGTGGTTTTTATCGACGACATCCTGATATATTCTCGAAGCCGACAGGAACACGAGGAACATTTGAGGCAAGTGCTGAGCGTGTTAAGGCAACACCAACTTTATGCAAAACTGTCCAAGTGCGAATTCTGGATGCCGGAGGTAATTTTTCTCGGACACGTTGTCTCGGAAGCAGGTGTCAAGGTCGACCCACAAAAGATCGAGACGATAACTAGTTGGGAACCGCCGAAGAACGTCAAAGAGGTTAGGAGTTTCCTAGGACTGGCGGGTTACTATCGAAGAATCGTAGAGGCCTTTTCTTGTATCGCCCGACCGTTAACGAACCTACTGAGAAAGAGCACCAAATTTGTATGGACTGCAGACTGCCAGAAGAGCTTCGACGAGCTCAAGAGTAGGCTAACTACTGCCCGAGTACTAGTGTTACCACAGGGTACAGAAGGATTCATTATATACACGGATGCATCCAAGCACGGACTAGGGTGTGTCTTCATGCAGAATGGCAGAGTCGTTGCGTACGCATCCCGACAACTGAAGCTGTACGAAGTAAATTACCCGACGCATGACTTGGAGCTAGCCGCAGTGGTGCATGCCCTCAAGATTTGGAGGCACTATCTTTACAGAGTTACTTGCAAAGTTTTCACGGATCATAAGAGTTTGAAATATATCTTCACTCAGAGAGAATTAAACATGAGGCAGAGGCGTTGGTTGGAGCTAATCAAGGACTACGATGTGGAAATCTCTTATCATCTCAGAAAAGCCAATGTGGTAGCCGATGCTCTTATTCGGAAAACTACACAAGAGGTAATGGTATCCAGCATAACAGTTCAGCCCAAACTGCAGCAAGACATCAGGAGAAGCAACACCGAAGTATGGATACAACGTAGGCAAGGACAATTATACTCAATCAACATACTTTCGTCCTTACTAGATGAGATACGTCTAGCACAGATGGAAGATCCTGAATTACGTGCGATTGGTGCAAGAATCGAGGAAGGAGATGTTTCCGATTATAAGATTCAGGGTGATTTGGCGAGGTTCAAGAACAGGATCTGTATTCCACCAAATGATGGGCTGAAGCAAACTACACTGAAGGAGGCGCACTCCACTCCCTATTCTATTCACCCAGGAGCAAGAAAGATGTACAAATATTTGCGACAGAGTTTTTGGTGGAAGAATATGAAATGGGAAGTTTCTAGGTTTGTCGCCCGATGTATGACGTGCCAGCAAGTAAAGATTGAACACCGCAGACCAGCCGGAATTATGCAACCCCTACCCATCCCGGAGTGGAATTGGGAGAGTATATCAATGGATTTCGTCACTAAGCTACCTACGGCGGTGGGAGAAAAGTATATAATTTGGGTCATTGTTGATCGATTGACAAAATCGGCACATTTCATTTCTATTCAAGAGACAACCGGGACAGAGCAATTGGCCGTCATTTTCATCAGAGAGATCCTAAGGCTACATGGCATTCCCTCATCCATCATTTCGGATAGGGACACCAGATATGTGTCTCGTTTTTGGAAAGCCATCCATAAAGCTGTGGGGACCCAAATACACTTTAGCACGGCTTATCACCCTCAGATAGATGGACAGACCGAGCATACAATTCAAACCTTGGAAGATATGTTGAGGGCATGTGTGCTCGATTGGGGTAAGGATTAGGCTAGACATTTGGGATTAGTGGAGTTCTCGTACAACAACAGCTGGCATGCAAGTATAGGCATGGCACCGTTTGAGTCCCTGTATGGGCGAAGATACAAGTCGCCGTTATGCTGGAATGATGCCTCCGACACAGCAGTTACCGAGTTAGATCTTATCCAGGAATCCATTAAGAAGATCTCTACTGTTCGGAAGCACATGCTAGCCACACAGAGCCGGCAGAAATCTTATGCCGAAAACCGACAGCGACCGTTAGAGTTTACGGTCGGGGATCATGTTTGGGTCAAAGTATCACCTATGCGGGGTATCCGGCATTTCGGCCAGAAGGGCAAGTTAAGCCCGAGATTTATAGGTCCGTTTGAGATATTGGACCGGGTAGGGAAGCTCGCATATCGATTAGCTCTACCGCCGCATCTGGATGGAGTGCATAACGTCTTTCACGTCTCCCAGTTAAGGAAGTATGTCTATGACCCGAGTCACAAGCTCAATTTCGAAGAAGTGGAAATTTCCGATGACGCTACCTTTAGAGAGGTACCGATCGCCATTTTGGATCGACGTGTGAAGATGTTAAGAAATAAAGCCATACCCCTAGTGAAGATTCACTGGTCGCACCATGGCACGGAAGAAGCGACTTGGGAAACCGAGTCGAGCATGAAAGAGAGTCATCCCGAGTTATTTTCTTAAGTTTCGTGATGAAACTATTTCTAAGGGGGGTGATATGTAATACCTCCGGTATTTCATGCTTGATTACTTTGTACTGTGTGAATTTTTGTAATGTGACATCATTTCTATTTATGTATTCCATTAAGTGCTATATAATTGTGCGATTTAAATGAAACGGAGGTGACATGCCTTGACACCGTGGGACGATCGTCGGTGCGAATATGACGGTGGCCAACGTCTTGTTCCCCGATAATTGTTGACGAGTGGAAAGGATGGTCACCCCGAGATGGTTAGAATGTGATAAGTGGCTAAAGAGTTTATGTCTAACGCACACTAGAGTTTATGTCTAACGCACGATAGAGTTTTGTCTAACGCGCGCTACAACTTATGCCTAACGTACGCTATACTTCGATTGTTACGTACGTTAAGGAAGCTATATTACGTACGTAACAGGTGAGTCAATCTTCCTACCAGAATCTTTCTTTTGACAAGGACGGAGCTACTTTCGGCGGGCTAGAGGACAAACGAGTCAACTCTTCGTAACGTACGTTATGTCCCAAATTTAACGTACGTAACACTTGGGCACATTTCGGGCAGTGGCGGTCCTTACGTACGTTGTCATTGAACTGTTACGTACGTAAGAAGCCTTACGTACGTAACACCAGTATCATTAACATACGTTAGCAAAATCAAGTTTTATAAAATGACAATTCCCTTCTTCATTTGCACGACCCAACACTACAAGATAACACCCTTGGAGAGCATCCTAGCCTTATACTCGGTTCTTAGCCTCTTTTATACTTGAATTAACACTGAGGAAGTGGTTTCTTGAGCTCCGGTGAAGATTATCCAAGTTGTTCAAGTCACTTCTCGTTTCTCCTCGTAGTTCTTGTGGATTCGCCAACTCTCTTCATTATTCTTCTTCCAATAAGGTAAGCCACCAATCCTTGGAGTTATATTTTCGATGTTCTCTTATATATATTTATTAAATTGCGGGTATTGGGTAGATTTTTGCCAACCTTCGTAGACAACCTTTCGAATGGAAGTATGGTAACCGGAGTTATCGTTTCTCATATGTTTCGTTTCATGCAAATCATATCTATCACATGAAATTTCATTTCAAATCATCACTAGGAATGTAAAATTTGACTAATCAATTGTAGGAGAATTCGTAGTAATCCGTCACCGTATATTCCATTGTTGTAGCCACCCTTACCTTGTGATTTTTGACACTTAGTGAACTAAGGAAAACAATTCGATAGTATAAACATTATTGGATATCAAACCACCAAAGTTATTGTGTAATAGAATCCGTCGATCGTAGTATTCGGAATATAGAATAGAATTAGAAAGCATGAGATTCGATTATGCTATAATCATTTGTCGACAACCGAAAAAAATAGGGATAATCTTGTTGAGCAAATCAATATATAACTAATGTTAACTTTAGAATTGAACGGAATAATGGTACACAATACTTACAAACTTAGAAACGATACTAATATCGACAATTAAAACTACGCTAGGAATCCAATTAGGAAAGGGAGACTAGTTTTATTCATCATGATCCGCACGAGGTGTTTATTGGATATTACGTGGTTAGGTTAAGCTCGAGAGGGCGTGGGGACTCCGTTTATCGCAAAGCACCTACTATCGGATCACAGGCAAGTGAAATCTTGCTCGAGAATTTTCTAATAGTAATGTTATACCGTATGTGCGTATGTGCCATTTTGATGAATGCCGACGTTTGTCTTTCTCTAAAAATATGTTATAAATGGGCCGATGTGTTGGGGATAAAACCTGTATGGTACCCGTGTGGAAATGTGTTAGGGGGTAAGACCCGAATTGGGCACCTATGTTCCGGGGTATTCCCGTGTGGATACTCTCGTGACCCTTGGTTGCGACCTTGGGGCTTATGTGATAAAAGAGAGAGACAACGTCGGTTGAATGATGAAATATTCCCTGTTGATTACTAGATACTGTGATTGTAAAAATGGCGTATATCGTTGTTAGTAGCTGTTAATTGGTATGCATTCTCTGACCCTGGTTACCTGGTATGATTCGTCGTACCAGGTAAAATTGTTCATCATGTGCAGGACATTCCCGAGGGGTCCGGCCAGACTTGAGCGGTGTTGTAATTATCTCTAGTCGCTGCTTAAATTTAAATGAATTTGTTTTCTTTTGAAAAACCTCTGTTGTGTAATAATTGGACTTCGAATTACATTTTTCCTTAAAATCTTTCGACTCACGTTATGTAAACCTTGAACTTAATGTTTTATCGCGATTTTCTTAAATTGCCTATTTTTCTAACTAGCCTTGTGGGCCCCACGTGGGATTCACGGCACTGTAATACCTCAAGAGATTTTGGGGGTGTTACAATTTACAAGGCTAATTAAAAGAAATGTGAATAATCCAACAATACCGCAGAAATTCAAATTACAAAACCGGTTCCAACTGATCCAACGAGTTAATTAATACAACCATATCGAAATGATATTAATAAGACACGCGTACTCGAGTACTGAAAATGAACCAAGAAGACAATCAAAAGAAACGACAAACATCACTGAACCCCTTCGTCGTCACATCGATCTTGTCGTTCCCGCTCCTCGGCTACCTGAACATCAAAACAAATGTCCACCCCCGAAGGGGTTAGCAAAACGATGCTAGTACAAGTATCATATTTAAACAAATCAAATATGCATCAACAATACATAACAAGATACACCACACGGACTTCCGCTACCGGAATCCGACAATGCAAATCCACACGATTCCATTAACACAGCATGGGTATTCCAATGATCCAGCGCCCTCAGCATAGATCCCAAGATGATCCCGTCGGACCAACACGAGGTGGAAAAACCCGTCCAATGATCCAGCGCCCTCAGCCTAGATCCCAAGATGATCCCGTCGGACCAACACGAGGTGGACATCCGATCCAGCGCCCTCAGCATATTTTGTACAACATACACAAACACAACTCATGCATACATATATGCAAAAATCGCTATGTCCATCAACATGAACATACAAACACTAAATAACGAATATCATGACAATTTAACCAATTAAATCCCATGTTCAACAACATGAATAAACCACATGTATACTTAAACTACGAATATTAACAAATTACGATTCTTGCCTCGAAGATGGCAAGAACTAAACACGCCAATGATCTCAACACACTCGAAGGCCGCCTCCTTCGATCAATGTAGCAAGCTCGAACCTTAACAAAAGAATAATATAGAATTCATCTCAAGTCGTACGAATGTATAACAATCCGGTCTACGGCCGAAAGCTCTAAAATGTGATCTGCCTGAACTACTTAGCGTGCACTACGTACTCTACGTAACGTACGCTAAGCCTGCCCGTTAGCGTACGTAAACGACGAAGTCTAGCATACGCTAACTACGTACTGACAGTCCTCTCTGATCAGCCGACTGACCTGCCTGATGACATAACGTACGTTACGTACCAAACGTAGCGTACGTTACTCAATCCCGATAGCGCACGTTAATATGCCTATCTTAGCGTGCGCTAACCGTGCATGGCAGTTTACTACTGGGCAGTAGACTTAATCTAATGGTGAAGAAACTCATGAAATCTTTAGTGTTAATACATGTCATCCCCGTTCGACTACTCGAAAATGGTTTATACGATGAAGAAGTACCGAAACATCGAAAATATCCTTCTAACACATGATGTTCGACTACTTACGAATTTAACTGACTAGATAATCCCAAATCATGATCAAAATATCCTTCATAATACTACTAATATTGGTGAAGATCACCTACCTCAAAGTAGCGAAGAACACGAAGGAACTTGAAGAAATCCAACACCGAGGGCTTGAACACCAATCTCCAATGATCTACAATCTTCAAACTCGTGCTAGGAGGATGATATGAGAGGTTGAGGATGTAACACCCCAAAAACCTTACGGGAGTATTACACGCCATGGGCCCCACGCTGGAACCCACCAGGCTAAAAACCATTTACAAAAATGCCCAAAAAGACCGATGACGGTAGTATTTTCCAAAACTCACAAAATCATTTGAAAACACCAACTACCGTCAAAACGATCAAGGCCATAAACTCGGTTAAGGGAATCGGTTTTCAAAATGAAACTCAATTGGCAAAAAGTCGAAAGCCATTTGAAAGAACTCACGCAGTGGAAAGAAAATACAGTACAAGATACATATGCATCAATAATTAATACACAGACAAAATACACGATTCCCCAACAATATGCCATAGCCAGTATCGTCCGAAATCCTCGCCTCATGACCGCTACCATCAAAGTCCTCAATACCTGAAAAATAAGTCCCACAACGGGGTCAGCAATAATGCCTGACAAATAACCGCAAATACATAAACATAAATATTCACATGCCATGCATCATGAGAATAATAACCTCAACGATAACCTTACCACTTCCGGTAATCCAACGATTCTCATCAAAATTCCATTATCACGATAATACCATAAATATCCCAGTATCACAACAATACCATATAATACCTCAATACCGAATACTTTCTCGTACATAATCCTCTATGTACGATTACCATAAAACATACCAATATCCGGACTTCCTTCCGGAATGCATACCACAGACCAAGAATATCCAAAATGACATCAACAATATCCAAATACTACAATCTTCCCAAGATTGTCCAAGTATCTCAACAATCATCAATTGTGCATTCTAATCCTTTTAGAACATCACTGAACATTAGTCAATATGCAATACAACATAAAATACTTATGAAATGTAAATGGAATTACTCATCAAAATATTACAACCGAACAAGTAACCACTTGCCTGGATACCAACATGACAAAACCAACACCGAACTCATCGCCCTCGTCTACGAGCTCTTCAGCCATGACTGGACGGAATCTACGACCTTTCACCGTGGGAAAACGATTATACCTATTGGTTAATCAACCTAGAACAATAATCATATCAATAATCGAACCAACTTGGTAACAATGATCATAACATATTCAATCCGGAATTCAACCTCATATCAAGATTCATCTCATCTAAATCAACCACTATCATCACTATGATTTAGAATACCATCTTAAATCGGTTAAACGAATTATCAAATCATCATAGTCATCATCGGGCCTCAAGAACATCAAGAACTCTATGATCCCACAATCATAATCAACATATAATATTATAACATGATTGTCCAACATGTTCATCACATGTAATCATCCTTCAAGAACTACCAACTATCAAAGGAATACGAAAATTACCTTGTATGGACGAATCAAGAAGGGGAACAATTGAACTATAATCCAAGAACCATGAATAACTTCAAGAATCATCAATATCTACATATCCCGATCTCCAATTCCATGTTTTTAAGCTCAAGATCGACTTAGAAGGATTAAGAACCCATCTATAAGGGTTGAAGGTGAGAAAAACGAAGTGAAAAGCTGAAGTGAAATGAAATAACGGCCAATCCTTATATAAACTCCCCACTCGTTACGTACGTAACATTCCCAAGTTAACGTACGTAACACCTCTTACCTACGCTATCTTGTCCTGGTTAGCGTACGTAATGCCATCCCAGACCCTACTGCCTCAAAACATGAACTTCCTTACGTACGTAACCCATGCCATATAACGTACGTAATATACCAGTTGACTTGCTACAGTACAATGGTCGTGTTACGTACGTAACACGTACGTTGACTCACCTGTCAACATCCTCCGCCGAAAGTTGCCGACACCGGGTCCCGCCTGCCGGCCTGGACTCGGTCATGTCTGATGCCTTCGTTACGTATGTAATTGATCGCTAGGATTCGCGTAGTATGGTTTTCAAATCCGATCAATTTTAAAATTTGTAAAACCTCGGAGTATTTCCAAGGTGTCGAACCCAAGGGAATTGATGTGTCGAAAATAAAGGAAGTAACTCTACTCAAAATTTGACTGCTATTTAGGAATCCGAAAATTTGGTTTGTTACTAATTATAAAATCGAAAAATAAAAATTAAATAAAAGACGAATTATCTAAAATCAAGCAACTAAGCAGATTAGCAAGATAAAATCACAAGTCGAAAGATAATTGATCCTAGGGTAGTATCATCTAATTGAGTTCACACAATCCATTCATTTGATTCCTTTTCCCCAAATTTTAATTCAATCCTAGAAATAATCACTCAGCCGATCTAGAATTCCGATCAAGGCAACCTAGAAAGATAGTTAATTTAAACCCTTTTCCCCGCCAGGGCTCAAAGAATTGAAATCACTTAAAAAGCACCAACTTATTTATCTATGATTTATCTTTCTCCGCTAGGTCTTAAGATAAAATCATATTGTGCATCAAGTATTTCCACTAATCAATTACTCCTTCCGGACAAAATCAATTAGCTAACATGCATCGATTAAGGGACCTTTAATCTAACATGAGATTTAACACAACTTGAACACAAGCCTAGGATGAAAGGTCAAAAGGTAATCAAAGGAATATCATGTGAACATCAATTAAAATCACTAACCCTAGAATCAATCAATGAATTTAGCCAGACATAATTGAAATTAAGCAAGAAATAGATGGAGGAAACATATTATTAATATGCAAAGAGAGATTACAACCCGTTCGGATGAACTCTGAGTCTTCAATCTCCGAAAAACAATAATTATTGCTGCTCCAAAAAGTTCTCCTCTCCAAAGATTAAATCTTGCTAAAAATATATAAATCTGCTAGAGATGATAAAAGATGAAAAAGAATGATGAAAAAAATAAAAAGGATGATAAGGGCTGATGAATTCCTCTAAACTAGGTCTAAAAGGAGGTTTATATAGCCTAAGGAGGTTACAATCCCGATTAGCCCTAATCTAGGAAACAAAACCTATCTAAAAGAGTCAATATCCGTCAAAATACGAGAGTCCGTTGGGCATCCTATCGGACTGGCCTATCGGCCGATAGGCTGGCCGATAGGTGGTTCGTCGATCTCTTCACTCGATAGGGCAGGAACTCTTTTCGGACGGGTCTATCGGCCGATAAATGGCGATAGGTTAAATCTGTCTTTCGCAAAAATCCGTTTCTTCGTCCGTTTGACTCGACTCTCGGTCCTTTGTCTCGTTTTGGGTCCTTTTGGCTCTAAAAACCTGCAAACACACTAAAACCAACCCAAATGCGTAATACGGCTCGACTAATCATAAATAAGCCAAATACGAGCAAATTAATCACGAAACAAGATAAAAACCTAGTATAAAATCCTAGAAATAATGTGGTAAAATTACCACTTATCAAACCCCCCCCAAACTTAAGCCTTGTTCGTCCCGAACAACAAAAAGAAAAGAAAAAGAAAGTCGTGAATCATCGTGCAACTCATAGTGTTCAACCTAATCAATACTATCCTGTAAGTCTCTCTAAATAATCCGAGTGTCGTAAAAGCGAGCTGCACTCAGAATAATGATTCCGCAAAGTAGTCAAGTTCAGTCCTAATCATTCGTTCATGAAGAAAATCCAGCTCAAAGATTAACAAAACGTGAGTCAAATCGACCGTCAATATGAAAGGCTAAAATAAACAAGCTAATTCGTCCCGTTACACAGTCTAGTGGCACATTTTTCACGAGTTTCATAACAAATAAACCTCGGTCAGTATTCTCTTATATATATATGTTCAATAATTTGATTCGAGTTGACCACTAGGTTAGGATCTCGGGATGTTTCATCGGGGTAATCCTAGGGTGGAACTTCCATTCTCATGTATTAGGAAACCGTTTGACGTAAAAGACACTCATTGGGCACATGGATGCTTCTAGTTATTAAGTTCCCGTCTACAGTGGAGAAACAACTCGAATATATAATTTCCGCATGTCCGAATCAAGGTCGCCGTTTTACGCGAGAGTAAACAACGGGTCACGCGAATACCCCCGGTTACTAAGTTCCCTATCCTTGGCACATGTGAAATATCTAAATCACTAGTCTAATCAGAGTCGTCGTTTTACGCGAGGGTAAACAACGGGTCACGCGAATGCCCCCGGTTACTAGACTTCCCTTCATAGAACAAGATTATCTCAACTTTTGGGAAAAACTGACCGACTCTAAACTCACTCTAAGTGCCAACACGACTGACGAAACAGTACGACTCACTATCCGGAAGATATAACCAAACGTATTGATGGTGATTTTAAAACAAGTATGTATCGTCTCTTATCTGCCAAGACCTCTACAATCACGAAAAATTTTGGACCTAAATGAACACTATGCAAAACAGAAATAACTGACTACAACTCGACTAAACTCGACCATTTCTTCAGAGAGAAAAACAGTGTCGTAACATCGGTATCACACAAATAGAAGCACGAAAAATTCACTAATAAAGAAAAACTAAGACAAGCAAGTCTATCTAAAACAAACAACGAAAAGCAAATAAAAGTAAACACGAAATCTAAAAAAAACTTCTACGACCTAAAAAAAAAATAGAAACTAGCAAACACACCAAACGAAAATGAAAATAAAAATCTAAAAAAAAAACTAAGCAACCAAAATCCAAATCCACGCAACACCAATATGATAAGCACAAATAAAAACAACGGGCACCAACACAAACAAATAATGATACAAGGCAAACAAGGTACTCACACGTAAAGAAATTAACAAAGCCGCACTTCTTCCCCCTTATTTCGCATCCCAAAGGAGGAATAAGTTTGAAAAGAGAAAGGAGTGGCTTTTTTAACGGAGTACCTGATCACTGTGGTGGAAAAGGCGGGTTTGTCGGCCGGGTATGTCCTATCGGCCGATAGGAACTACTAGAGCTTACATACCTCATAACGGGTGGGATATCGGTCGAGATGCAGACACTATCGACCACTGCTTGTACATTAAATTTTTTTTTTAATTTTCCTCAGCCTATCGGCCGGGCCAATCGTCCGTTAGGCTCGCCCGATAGGTTTGTCTGTCTCAAAATTTTTTCAACTTGTTCTATTTCGCAAACTTGGTCCCGTTTTTGCTTGGATATGGCGATTAAAGACCTGCAAGTATCCAAAACTCGTCGTGCATGGATTAGAACTTAACAAAGCTAGCAAAGCTACTACGACACTAGAAACTACAAAAATCACGCAAACGAAAAATCGAAAATAAACGAATAAAACGAACTAATATACATACGTTGGGTTACCTCCCAACAAGTCCTACGTTTAACGTCTTTAGCTGGACGATACCTTATTCATTCCGGGTCTTCAGCGACAACTCCACCTTGAACGGGTTTGTTGATATCAAGATAGCATACGTCCCTCTCATTAGATCGACTCTCGTTCGCCTCCAACATTCGAACATACTCTGGCAAATCCTCGGAAATTTCATCAACATCGGAATGTGAGTAAATGGAGTGTGAAATGCAATGCTCCAACATGTCGGTCGGGGGCGGCATAATAGACTCAATTTCAAAACATTCCTCGGGCGCATCCTCGGGCTTCTTCATCGCGTCATAGATGGAAATTTTCAGATTTTGATCGTTAACCCAGAAAGTAAGATCACCCTCCTGGACGTCGATAAGTGCTCTCCCCGTCGCTAGAAATGGTCTCCCAAAGATCAATGGTTGATTCTTGTCCTCGGGCATATCAAGAACTACGAAATCGGCTGGGAAGACTAAATGTTGGACTCTAACTAACACATCCTCCACAACTCCCCTCGGATAAGCGATCAACCGGTCCGCCATGAGTAGAGAAATGGTAGTCGGCTTCATCTCCCCAATCTTCAACCTCTTAAAGATGGATAGAGGCATAAGATTGATGCTTGCCCCGAGATCACACAACCCATTACGTAACGTTTGGTCGCCAATCATGCATGTTAAAGTAAAACGTCCCGGATCCTTCTGCTTGAGCGGGAGCTTGTTTTGAATGATAGCCCTACACTCCTCTGTCAAATTTATTGTTTCAAACTTTCCCAACTTTCTCTTGCTTGCCACAACGTCTTTCAAGAATTTCACGTACCCGGCATGTCTCTCAAAGCGTCTAGAAGTGGAATGTTGATATTCACCTTTTGAAACATGTCGATAAATCGTTGAAGCTTTTCATCATGTCTCGACTTGGCCAATCGCTGTGGAAATGGAGCTTTTACCTCAAAATCCTTCACATTCGAACTTCCAGGAGCCTTTCGGCCGATAGGGGGGTCGATAGGCTTAACTGCCGGCATTTTGTCTGGGTATCGGTTGGGAATATCGGCCGATAGGCTTGGCCGATGGGCCTGCTGCATTTCATCTTCTTTCTCGTTCTCGGCTCCCGTTTCTAGTACATCCTTGTTTCCAGATTTCTCAACGTCAGCCCTATGATTAATGTACCTTGTCCCACTCCGAAGCTCGATTGCGTTGCATTGTTGCGTCTTCGGGTTGGTCTCGGTGCTGCTCGAAAAATGCCCCGGCTTATGAAATCCGGCTTGGGCGTTCGCCATTTGACTCATCTGGGTCTCCACCATCGACATCTGCTTTGTCAAGGCTATCACAGAGTTTCCAATAGATGTCACACTATGCTCGAGAGCCCCGAACCTCTTGTCTACTTTATAGATAAAATCCTTTTGACTCGCCTCCAATCGTTCCAACATCTCTTCCATAGGTGTCTTAGCAATCGGCTCTTGAATAACCCCGTTTTTCACGTTAAATCCCGGTGGTGGCTGAAGAGCATTGTTCGGGTTGGCATAGGAGAAATTAGGGTGGTTTCGATTGTTCGGATAATAGTTCCCCATATTTCCCCCTTGCCGGAAGTTTCCTCCTTGCATGTAATTCACATCCTCCTTAACTGCAATAGGCTCGTTTAGCTCTTCAAAAACTGAATTGACTCCCAAAGTATTCTTTTTTAGCATCTCAAGTTCTTTTTGTTGTCTTTCAAATTTCGCCTTCAAATCACCGTAGGCGTCCTCGTCACCGGATGGAACCTTTCTTCTCGTCATTTTCCTATCGGTCACCTCCTCGTAATCATTGTTGACCGCTAGCTCGATAAGATTCTTGGCCTCCTCATAATCGTTGGCAAGAAATCCCCCTTTCGATGAATAGTCCAACTCTCTTCTAGCCTTCCTCGTCAAACCCCGATAAAACCGAATATAGATCTCCTCTTTGTCAATTCCATGCTGTGGGCATTTGCGAAGTAGCTTCTTAAATCGGATCCATGCCTCGTATAAGTACTCATCCTCATATTGCTCGAATTGCAAGATATCGTTGATTTGTTTTTGCACCTTCGAGGGAGGATAGAACTGTGCTAAGAACAACCGAGTTATCTCTCTCCAAGTACCAATTTCCTTCCGATCTAGGCTCTTGTACCAATCTAGCGCATCGTCTTCTAAAGAGAACCGGAATGGGCGGAGCTTAATGACATCCGGAGGCACTCCGTTTTGCTTGATGGTGGCACATATGTCCAAAAACGACTCAAGATGAGCGTTTGGATCTTCATTAACCCCTCCTCCGTATGTTTGAGACTTCACTGTAGCGATGAGGGACGGGTTAAGCTCGAAGTTGTTGGCATCAATCTTCCCCCAACCTCCTTCTTGATAATCGTCCAGCTTAGGTCGAAAGCGGGCATTCAAAGGGATTTTCTCAGGACGAGCGAGTTCTCGTGGTGGGTCACCAATGTTGGCCATGGTATCAACGAAAGGTATAGAAATAGTCTCGGTTCTTGCTTCTTGCTTCTTCCTCCTCAAAGACTTCTCGATTTCCGGATCCAAAGGAAATAAGTCCTTTCCTTGGGATCTTGTGATCATGAACCGCCTACAAGGAAGAGAAAACAAGATGTGAGGAAACGAGATCGAATATTAATAATAAAAGTAAACAACCTAAAGTAACAATCTCTTCTTTTTCGAATTATCCCTTTAAGTTTTCTATCAATTCCCCGGCAACGGCGCCAAAAATTGATCGCTAGGATTCACGTAGTATGGTTTTTAAATCCGATCAATTTTAAAATTTGTAAAACCTCGGAGTATTTCCAAGGTGTCGAACCCAAGGGAATTGATGTGTCGAAAATAAAGGAAGTAACTCTACTCAAAATTTGACTGCTATTTAGGAATCCGAAAATTTGGTTTGTTACTAATTATAAAATTGAAAAATAAAAATTAAATAAAAGACGAATTATCTAAAATCAAGCAACTAAGCAGATTAGCAAGATAAAATCACAAGTCGAAAGATAATTGATCCTAGGGTAGTATCATCTAATTGAGTTCACACAATCCATTCATTTGATTCCTTTTCCCCAAATTTTAATTCAATCCTAGAAATAATCACTCAGCCGATCTAGAATTCCGATCAAGGCAACCTAGAAAGATAGTTAATTTAAACCCTTTTCCCCGCCAGGGCTCAAAGAATTGAAATCACTTAAAAAGCACCAACTTATTTATCTATGATTTATCTTTCTCCGCTAGGTCTTAAGATAAAATCATATTGTGCATCAAGTATTTCCACTAATCAATTACTCCTTCCGGACAAAATCAATTAGCTAACATGCATCGATTAAGGGACCTTTAATCTAACATGAGATTTAACACAACTTGAACACAAGCCTAGGATGAAAGGTCAAAAGGTAATCAAAGGAATATCATGTGAACATCAATTAAAATCACTAACCCTAGAATCAATCAATGAATTTAGCCAGACATAATTGAAATTAAGCAAGAAATAGATGGAGGAAACATATTATTAATATGCAAAGAGAGATTACAACCCGTTCGGATGAACTCTGAGTCTTCAATCTCCGAAAAACAATAATTATTGCTGCTCCAAAAAGTTCTCCTCTCCAAAGATTAAATCTTGCTAAAAATATATAAATCTGCTAGAGATGATAAAAGATGAAAAAGAATGATGAAAAAAATAAAAAGGATGATAAGGGCTGATGAATTCCTCCTAAACTAGGTCTAAAAGGAGGTTTATATAGCCTAAGGGGGTTACAATCCCGATTAGCCCTAATCTAGGAAACAAAACCTATCTAAAAGAGTCAAAATCCGTCAAAATACGAGAGTCCGCTGGGCATCCTATCGGACTGGCCTATCGGCCGATAGGCTGGCCGATAGGTGGTTCGTCGATCTCTTCACTCGATAGGGCAGGAACTCCTTTCGGACGGGTCTATCGGCCGATAGGCTGGCCGATAGGTTCGTCTGTCTTTCGCAAAAATCCGTTTCTTCGTCCGTTTGACTCGACTCTCGGTCCTTTGTCTCGTTTTGGGTCCTTTTGGCTCTAAAAACCTGCAAACACACTAAAACCAACCCAAATGCGTAATACGGCTCGACTAATCATAAATAAGCCAAATACGAGCAAATTAATCACGAAACAAGATAAAAACCTAGTATAAAATCCTAGAAATAATGTGGTAAAATTACCACTTATCACTAATACCTTAGCCTTAACGTACGTAACCATGCCAATATTACGTACGTAAGCTCACCTTGTTAACGTACGTAACAATTCCATACTTAGCCAATTTCAGCAATTCCTGTCCAAAGTCACGACATACCAAATACGAGCATACGGCAAAATCAATACATATATCAATTCAATAACATTATCAAACGTTCACAACGTCCTCGAGCATAATTAACCATCCACGATATCCAATATATAAACGAAAAATATATCCGAAAAATCGGGGTATTACACTCTACCCCCCTTAAAATAAGTTTCGTCCTCGAAACTTGCAATCACTCGCACAAACAACATTTCAACGGAAAATCCAAAATCACCAAGATAACCAAGAATTATCGAATAATCCGAACAGCATACTTACAGGTCAGTGAAGACGAAGATCTCCCATGATACTAGCATATGGCACCATTTAAAAAAAATTCTCGACACAACAAGAATGCCAAAACAGGAATAATCACAATTTGAAAACGATTGGTCTCCGCCAAGACCACAACAAGTTTAGAGCACTGTCGAGTTTTGTGGGATCTGTGACGCTGTGTCTCCTCACCTAAAGCGCATGAGCCTCTCCTTGTCACATGCACGTATCACCGGCGTTCCACTCCACATCGAAAGCCGCACATTGCACGTGCCTTGCACCGGCGTTCACTTCCCGATTGGAGCCGCACATTGCACACGACCACGGCACCGGAGTTCACTCCCTGCCTCGTCGGTCTCGGGAACACCAATAATCTCCAAACTCACACATCACCACGACAGTACTCAAAAATCACACAGAACCAAAATAATACAGTTCAAAATAGCCAGGAATCCAGATACACAAAAATCACGCTACGACCACACTGGTAGAGCCACATAACACACATGCCCGGTTATCACAAAACCTTGGGCTCTGATACCATATTTGTAACACCCCAAAAACCTTACGAGAGTATTACACGCCGTGGGCCCCACGCTGGAACCCACCAGGCTAAAAACCATTTACAAAATGCCCAAAAAGACCGATGACGGTAGTATTTTCCAAAACTCACAAAATCATTTGAAAACACCAACTACCGTCAAAACGATCAAGGCCATAAACTCGGTTAAGGGAATCGGTTTTCAAAATGAAACTCAATTGGCAAAAAGTCGAAAGCCATTTGAAAGAACTCACGCAGCGGAAAGAAAATACAGTACAAGATACATATGCATCAATAATTAATACACAGACAAAATACACGATTCCCCAACAATATGCCATAGCCAGTATCATCCGAAATCCTCGCCTCACGACCGCTACCATCAAAGTCCTCAATACCTGAAAAACAAGTCCCACAACGGGGTCAACAATAATGCCCGACAAATAACCGCAAATACATAAACATAAATATTCACATGCCATGCATCATGAGAATAATAACCTCAACGATAACCTTACCACTTCCGGTAATCCAACGATTCTCATCAAAATTCCATTATCACGATAATACCATAAAAATCCCAGTATCACAACAATACCATATAATACCTCAATACCGAATACTTTCTCGTACATAATCCTCTATGTACGATTACCATAAAACATACCTCTATCCGGACTTCCTTCCGGAATGCATACCACAGACCAAGAATATCCAAAATGACATCAACAATATCCGAATACTACAATCTTCCCAAGATTGTCCAAGTATCTCAACAATCATCAATTGTGCATTCTAATCCTTTTAGAACATCACCGAACATTTGTCAATATGCAATACAACATAAAATACTTATGAAATGTAAATGGAATTACTCATCAAAACATTACAACCGAACAAGTAACCACTTGCCTGGATACCAACATGACAAAACCAACACTGAACTCATCGCCCTCGTCTACGAGCTCTTGACCATTTGGGACGGAATCTACGACCTTTCACCGCGGGAAAACGATTATACCTATTGGTTAATCAACCTAGAACAATAATCATATCAATAATCGAACCAACTTGGTAACAATGATCATAACATATTCAATCCGGAATTCAACCTCATATCAAGATTCATCTCATCTAAATCAACCACTATCATCACTATGATTTAGAATACCATCTTAAATCGGTTAAACGAATTATCAAATCATCATAGTCATCATCGGGCCTCAAGAACATCAAGAACTCTATGATCCCACAATCATAATCAGCATATAATATTATAACATGATTGTCCAACATGTTCCTCACATGTAATCATCATTTAAGAACTGCCAACTATCAAAGGAATACGAAAATTACCTTGTATGGACGAATCAAAAAGAGGAACAATTGAACTATAATCCAAGAACCATGAATAACTTCAAGAATCATCAATATCTACATATCCCGATCTCCAATTCCATGTTTTTAACCTCATGATCGACTTAGAAGGATTAAGAACCCATCTATAAGGGTTGAAGGTGAGAAAAACGAAGTGAAAAGCTGAAGTGAAATGAAATGATGGCCAATCCTTATATAAACTCCCCACTCGTTACGTACGTAACATTCCCAAGTTAACGTACGTAACACCTCTTACGTATGCTATCTTGTCCTGGTTAGCGTACGTAATGCCATCCCAGACCCTACTGCCTCAAAATATGAACTTCCTTACGTACGTAACCCATGCCATATAACATACGTAATATACCAGTTGACTTGCTACAGTACAATGGTCATGTTACGTACGTAACACGTCCTGTATAACGTACGTAACACGTACGTTGACTCACCTGTCAACATCCTCCGCCGAAAGTTGCCGACATCGGGTCCCGCCTGCCGGCCTGGACTCGGTCATGTCTGATGCCTTCGTTACGTACGTAATCCCTTAGCCTTAACGTAAGTAACCATGCCAATATTATGTACGTAAGATCACCTTGTTAATGTACGTAACAATTCCATACTTAGCCAATTTCAGTAATTCCTGTCCAAAGTCACGACATTCCAAATATGAGCATACGGCAAAATCAATACGTATACTCAATTCAATAACATTATCAAACGTTCACAACGTCCTCGAGCATACTTAACCATCCACGATATCCAATATATAAACGAAAAATATATCCGAAAAATTGGGGTATTACAGAGGATGGAGGAAGTAACTCTCTAAGTTCAAAAATTCGGATTTGGGAAGTGAAAAGATCTGAAAAATGAAAAAGTATGCTGTCCTATATATAGGAAATAGTTATTAGCGCGGTAGTCCCTATCCATAGCGTGCGCTAACGGCTATACGAAGCTTACTGACTTCACTGTACTCAGCATTTAGCATGCGCTATCCTCATATCATTAGCGTGCGCTACCGCGTTGACTTGGCTTTTACCGAAAGCCGTCCAGATTCATCCCGACATGATCCGACCGAAATCCGCAGCCGATCTCACCTACCACCCTATCTTAATCATGCTGACTACGTATAGCGTGCGCTAAGGTTCATGCACAGCGTGCGCTACGGATCCAAATTAGCGTACACTACACTTAGTCGATAGCGTGCGCTACTTGCGCAGAATCACAATTTAGATCACATTCATGAAATCATGCGTTCAACAACACCGGATCATGAAATACGGAGAATAATACTCAGATCAAAATGCAACAATTACAATAACACAAGGTTCAAATACATATCAGAAATCTCGGGTATTACATCCTTCCTCCCTAAAAAGAAGTTTCGTCCCGAAACTTAAGATGAAAACAACTCTGGATATCTAGTCTTCATACTGTCCTCCATTTCCCAAGTGGCCTCTTCATCTCCATGTTGTGACCATTGCACTTTAACCAAGTGTATTGGTTTATTCCTCAATTGTTTGATCCGACTCTCAAGTATCTTGATTGGTCTCTCTTCGAAAGTGCCATCATTAGCTATCTCGATCTCATCGAACTCAATGATATGACTGGGATCTGGTACATACTTCTGCAATTGGGATACGTGAAACACATTGTGAACGTGACTCAGCGATGGTGGTAAGGCCAACTGGTATGCTAAATCCCCAACTCTCTCGAGGATCTCAAATGGTCCGATATATCTCGGACTTAGCTTACCTTTCCTCCCAAAACGGAAAATTCCTCGTGTAGGAGACACCTTCAGTAATACGTGGTCCCTAATGTCGAACTCTAGAGGGCGATGATGCACATCTGCATAAGACTTCTGTCGACTCTGGGCAGTCAACAGTCTTTCCCGAATCAAAGCTATCTTCTCTCGAGTCTGAACTATCAATTCCGGTTCCGTCCCGATCAAGTCCGAAGAATCATCCCAGCACAGGGGTGATCGGCATTTTCTCCCGTACAAAGCTTCAAATGGTGCCATCTTAATAGAATCATGCCAACTATTGTTGTAGGTGAATTTAATCAACGGCAAATGAACTTCCCAATCAGTTGACCAATCCAAAGCACAAGCTCTAAGCATATCTTCTACTGTTTGTATAGTCCTTTCGGACTGACCGTCCATTTGGGGATGATAAGCCGTGCTAAAGTTTATCTCGGTCCCCAAAGCCCTATGAACTGCCTTCCAAAAGTGCGACACGAAGCGACCATTTCGATCTGAAATAATGGTCTTCAGCGTCCCGTGCAATCTGACTATCTCTGCAACAAATACTCGTGCCAATTTCTCGGGTCCCCACGTGTCTTTTAATTCCTAGGAAATGAGCCAACTTGGTTAGTCGATCAACTATAACCCAAATCATGTTCATTCCCGTCTTGGTCCTTGGCATATTGGTGATGAAATCTATCGAGATATCCTCCCACTTCCACTCAGGGATCGAAAGCGGCTTTAACATTCCGGCAGGTCGCTGATGCTCAATCTTAACCTGCTGACAAGTCAAACACTTCGAAACGTACTCTGCTACATCCTTCTTCATATTTCTCCACCAGAAGTTTTGTTTTAGATCCTTATACATCTTACTGCTGCCCGGGTGAATAGAATAGGGCGCGCTATGAGCTTCCTTCAGAATTGTCCGTCTCAATTCATCATCATCGAGAACGCAAAGTCGAATCTGAAATCTCAGAACTCCATCATCTTGTATCACGAATCCTGGGGCCTTTCCTTTCTTTACTTCGTCACATAACCGAAGGATCAGTGAATCATTCAACTGCTTAGATTTGATTTCCTCGACTAGTGACGAAGTCAGTTCCATCACATATAGTTGCCCTTGGATTCCTGGTGACCATACTTCAATCCCTTCGCGGATCAGTTCTCGTTGAATACTGGTTTGGGATGTAAGTGCTTCCAACACTCGAAGAGAAACAGGTTTACGGCTCAATGCATCTGCTACTACGTTTGCTTTACCCGGATGATAGAGAACTTCCAAGTCGTAATCTTTGATCAATTCCAGCCACCTTCTCTTCCTCATGTTTAATTCTTTCTGACTGAAAATGTACTTGAGGATTTTATGATCTGTAAAGATCTGACAATGAGTACCGTATAAATAATGTCGCCAAATTTTCAAGGCAAAGACCACGGCTGCTAACTCCAGATCATGAGTCGGGTAATTAACTTCATACAGTTTCAACTGTCGAGAAGCATAGGTGATCACCTTATCCCCTTGCATCAACACACATCCCAGACCCTGATTTGAAGCGTCGCTGTATACCATAAATCCATCAGTTCCATCTGGTAATGCTAATATAGGTGCTGTCGTCAGTCTCTTCTTAAGTTCATCAAAACCAGCCTGGCATTTCTCATCCCACGTGAACTTTTGAGTTTTCTGTAACAACTGAGTGAGTGGACGAGCAATTTTGGAAAATTCCTCTACAAAACGGCGATAATATCTAGCAAGTCCTAAGAAGCTTCGGACTTCTTACACGTTTTTAGGAGCTTCCCATTCCAAGATTGCTTCGACTTTCTTCGGGTCCACCTGAACTCCGTCAGCCGATATCACATGCCCAAGGAAAGTTACTTCCCTAAGCCAGAACTCACATTTAGAAAGCTTCGCATAGAGCTGTTCCTTCCTCAAGGTGCTCAAAACCACATGCAAATGCTCGGCATGCTCCTCTGTGTCTTTCGAATAGATCAAGATGTCATCAATGAAAACGACCACAAACTTATCTAGGTATTCTAAGAATACCCGATTCAACAGTTGCATAAATACCGCAGGAGCATTGGTAAGTCCGAATAGCAGTTAGCGCACGCTAAGACTATATGTCTAGCGCACGCTAACCAGGTTCGAGTAGTGCATGCTACTCTTGTGCAATAGCGTGCGTTAGGCCCACTGGACAGTGAACTTTCTGGACTCTGGAAGGGGGCGTTAGCGTACTCTATGGAAGGACTAGCATACGCTATTTCGATGTATCAGCGCACGTTATTTGTAGGATAGCACGCGCTAGGGTGTCAGGTCAGTGAGGGTAGAAACGTTTCTGGACTGCAGGTACTTGCAGGTAGTGCACGCTACTGTATGGAGTTAGCGCACGCTAGTGGCAATCGATAGCGCACGCTAACAGATAGTTCAGCGTACACTACCGGAGTCTGGCAGAAAGTTCTGGATCGCCTTTTCTTCAGCAGTGCACCACCCTCAGCTCGTTAGTGCATGCTAAGCCTGTAGTCGTAGCGTGCGCTAATACCTCCTAGTATATATATGGGGGGCAGGTTCTAGAAATGTCATTTTTCCCCTCTTCCTCTTCCCTTCGGCGGATGGGCGATTTGGAGTGTAGTTAGACGTGGTTTTCGACCAGTTTTTACCATCCAACAAAATTTTCGAGTTCCTATTCTCAATCTAACAAGATTTCATCCAGTGTATCATACAAATCAAGGTAAGATTGTTCAATCCCTAGTTTTTTGGAATTTTGAGGATTTTGTTTAGATCTCATCCTTCTAGTCCGTTTTAAACTTGAATTGGGTCAGATTATGATTGTGAGACCATAATCCCTTGTTTTTCTTGAAGTCTACGTATTTTGTTTGAGTTCCCACCTATTGATTGGAGTATGAACGACTTCGCCTTAGTAGTGTTTGATAGTTTGTCCCTAAGAGTAGAATTTGAAGGGAATCCTTCCATTTACGTGGTGTTGTTTTTTGATTCGGTATTCCGATGTGTTAGGATCGAATCGTTGAAGGAAGTTCGGACTGTACATTCATCCGTTCGCCATTTCTCATGTCGTTGAAATTGAGGCAAGTACTTTGATTGTGTTTAATGTACTTCGTGTGAATATGTAAAAATGGAATTTGTGCCAATTGTTGATCAAGTGTGTGTGAGCCGAGTAAAACCAGTGAGGGTACCCTGGGGTCCGATAGGCTGCGTATCCCTACGGATCACTCGGTTGGGCTATACACCAGGGAGGGCCTGACGAGGTGTCTCTGGGGTGTGTATCTTGCTTGAGAGGTACAGGGCCAGTATAGCTCTGGAGGTTGTTTTGTGATGATGACTGTGATGTGGTATTCCGGAATATCTGTGATGGCACTATGATTTCTGTGGTTTTTGTTGATTATTCACTTGTTGTACATATTCTAGAATCATTGTACTTGCACCGGCTTCTTGTTGACCCCTTCTGGGGTGGATATACTTTTGTGTATTCAGGTACAGGTCCAGTGGGAGGTCTAGCACAGGACGGACACGAGCTTGGTGGGCAGCATTGATATCGTGCATCATTTTGAGTTGGTGGTCGTATGGTCATGGTCAAAGTCGTGTTTTGGTTTTGTACTCGCGCGGGTACTGTCCGGTGTTGTATGTCGTGTCATTACTAATGGTTAATGATGTTGTTGTATTCCAGTTGTGAACGGTTGTATTGGTTATGATCCCACGGGATGATATGTTTTTTGGTATTGTGATGTATGTCATGTTGAAGTTGAAGATTTTTTTTGAATGTATGAACGTTTATGTTTGTCATATTTAAGGTGTTTTATTTGGGTCTAAGCCTGGTAGGTTCTCCAAAAAGAATCTACGGCGCTGTAATATTCCTGTAAATCACGGAGATGTTCCACTTTGCAACTTGACCATACGGTCGAACTCAACACACCATAGAGCTACAATACACAGAGCAACCACAGGACTTATGTACCCATACCAAATTATCACAGTCAAGGGACAAATCACACACAACACATTTACTGGTGCCATTCCAGCCAAGTACGATACCATTTGGACTGCCATTCTAATCAGACGAAATATGTGCCAAAAATCACAGTTCTCCAACAAAACATTTCAAGGTTAACCTTGGTACGAGACTCACGGCCACCGTACCCCGCAGAGCCCCGTCGGACATCCCTGGGTAGTTAAGCATAGTTCGCGATACGAAACTCACGGCAACGTATCCCTAGAGGCCCCGTCGGACCAATCCCTAGGTGAACATACACATATCATCCACAACACCACATGAAGCCATAATTCGAATACTAGAATATGCATACAAATGCTAGGTACTTCGCTAGAATGGCCACTTTAATCGACGTACACTCACAACTAATGTCATACAACCACAAGCAAATACCAATACCAAACAACAGCAAGCGTCACAACCTCCTCACGAAGGAATAACAACTAATATCACACAACGTCACATATTCACCGAACAATTACACATATCAATACACAATCCTCGGCAAATAATTACGGTCTACTAATTTCACTAAATATGTTTAACATCTTCCAACATACGAAACTAACACACATATTCCGAAAGCACATTAATCCCCGAAGCATACGTGTTATCTTTTGAAAGACAACAATTATCGAGAACATACCGATCTTTTTAAAAGTTCATTAAAACATTCGGATTGCACATAAAATCATTTATCAATGATTCCGTCTACGAAACATGAAAAGTATGGGCAAGATACTTGCCTCGATACCACGAGCAATGGAACTACGAACGGACATGGTCGGTTAGTCCTCGAACTTCCAAAAATGACCAAGAATTCGACAACCTCACGAACGCTACGAAAATAACCTCACACGAATCATCAATCACCAATGAGATTCAACTCGGAATCCTCGAGCACCTATAATCCTCCAGAAGGAACAATAAAACATGATTACAACGAGAATCAAGGCCAAACAACGGAAATCCCAGCAAACTATCGAAGGGAACTCATTCGAACATTTAATAGAACATTAAATGTTCAAGACCCTTCAAGAACAAAGAAATCGCCCTTCGAGTCGAACGAATCAAAGATATGAGTATCCAATCCGTAGAACATATTCAAAACAACGTTCATACAACAATTAATTGATCAAAAATGGATTGGAATCGAAATCAAAAGGAAAATCCCCAAAATCTTCCAAAACAAGGGTTCAAGCCAAAATACCTTGATTCGGACAAAGAACACGGATTGGATGATGATATAATCAACAAGAATCTTCCAAAATGCCTTGGAATTGATTAGAATCGGGCAAGAACTCGATTTCCTGAGTCTCCCATCGCCAGCCGTCACAAAAACGAGGAAAGAAGGTGAAAAATGAAGTCTGGCCGAGCCAGGCCTATATATAGCCGGCAGGGTTACGACCGTAACCGGCAGGGCCTTACGGCCGTAGCCGGCATTCGTCAAAATCCGCCCAGCGCCTGCCGATCGCTTACGGCCGTAACTGACAGGGCCTTACGTCCGTACCCGACAGGTCCTTACGGCCGTACCCGGCATTCGTCCGAACACTGCCTGGCACCCGTACGACCGTAACTGACAGCCCTTACGGCCGTAACCGACATTCGTCCGAACACTGCCTGGCACCCGTACGGCCGTAACTGACATCCCTTCCGGCCGCAACCGGCATTCGCCCAGCCATGTCTGCCGAGCATGTATGGCCGTAACCGGCACCTTACGGCCGTAACTCGGCCAGGCCAGGCCCTGCTCCGGCCGTGACTCGGTCGTGGCCACTCCGACGGCCCGGACAACCCCGAAATCCGAACCTGAATATAAACCGAAGATATGGTTACGAAGTACTAATAAAGATGAATCTAAGAGCTAAGTGAACACACGATTCTGACCACCTGAAGTGTCAGAATTTGACAACGGAAGTAATTACCCCAAACTTTGGGAAATTACGAAAACGGCCCAAAACGTCCGAAATACACGATACACGATCGAAAAACCAACCCAAAGCTTGCAACATGAATAATAACATTAAATGAACTTACGAGAAACTCAAAACAATAGTTTCGGATGAGATTCGCAAGAATCGAACTGAAGTGCGGAAAAGCCGCTTAAGAATGCGGAACTCAACAAAACGACACCGAAACGAACTCGAATGACAAAAAGTGCAGAATTAATCATTCTCAGAATGACGATAAGGTCATGAGAGAGTCGTCAAAACGGACTTCCTCCAAAACAAGATATTACCGGAAATCGAAATTGTGGATATTACATTACGAACAACAATAACATTTGGCACAACTTGCCGAAGGATATCGTATCAAACAATCCTCTGATATCAACAAAATCACAAAGAGACCAAGTCTCGACATGATACACACATTCATGCACATACATGATAACATCAATCTCATTGACTAGTACAAGTAGAAAACTTGCCTCGGTATCGATACAACGAACTGTTACCAATTCAGTTGCTTTCGTCTACGAGTTCCTCAGCCCCGACCAAAGTAATCTACGAACTCTTCAACCTCAACCGCATCACAACAGTCATAATCCATCATCAGACATCACAACTTATTGTATAAAGAAGGATTAATAATCAACAAGTTCGATAACGATCAATATCAATACCACCAAATCACAAACTCAACAGTTCCACAATATCTCGATTAAACATAGTCTGAACAATCCAACTCAGACACTTAAAAATCCCTGTCCACAATACGAGCCAAAATATGATGATCATATCAGCAACCAATTCGAACCAATAAGGGTCCAAATGTTATCGATTCCAAACTAAATTCTTAAATACGAATTAACAAGGTTCCTTCTTGTAAATCCATAGTTAAAATTTTCCGATGATCATCATTAATTCGAACCATCCAATTAGTTCAACATTATAGATAATCATATTCTAAGGTTATCAACCAATCCAATCCTTCGACTTGAACATTTGTTCAATATGTATGGACTTCCAAACTGAGAGATGAATAATAGTTTCATCAAACTCGTAATCATATTCGTATTCCTATGCGAATATTATATCAAAACACGTAATTCAGCTCTAGACATGAATATTCCATATTCATATCCAAAACACCCACACTTCTTATAAATGTTCATCATCTCATATAATTCAAGAGTCTCTCAAGTATCATGAATTAATCCGAAATCACGTCCACAATCGACCAAACGACAAAATCCAATGTTCTAACATCTAAGCCATCATCTAACTCATAGTCTAAGGCATATGTAACGCCCCCAAAATAATCCGGGACGCCACAGTGCCGTAGATCCCATGAGGGACCCACAAGGCAAGTTTTTGAAAATATTTCTAAAATATTTTATTCAAACGGTAGTATGCGGAAGTAATTAAGAGAGTATTTGTACAACCCAAAGTACAAAAGAAAATAGTGTCCGTACATACGGTTATTACACAACGTGGAATGTTCAAATTGATTTAAGAAATTAACAGGCCTTCTTCCAACACAGCTCATGCCTGGCCGTAACCTTCGGGGGTGTCCTGCACAAATTCAACAAATTTACCTGGCACGACACGTCATGCCAGTAACCTAGGTCAGAAAATCCAAACCAAACTCAAAGATAAAATCTGATAATTTCAAGAAGCAAATTTATCACCGAATATTCAATGTTATCCCTTTTATCAGCACATAAACTTCCAAGGTTGCAACCAAGGGTCACAGAAGTATCTACTCAGGAATACTCCGGACGTGGGTACCATTCAGGTTTTATTTCTACAAGAAAACTCCCAAGGCCGCGGCCAAAGGTCACGGTAGTATCTACTCAGGAATACTCCGAACAAGATAATCGAAATAACACCATTCCACAATAGTACACTTGCTATGTTTTGAAATTATAATACGTAAAGTCTGAGCAAGATTGCCTCAAATCCGACGAGAGTTACTTCTTGATAAGGCAACGGCTTGAACGATCACACTCGGAAGTCCGACCTATTACATGTTTGTCGATTAACATCTTATGGTAACAATGATGATCAACGACATTTCTCCCCCCCGCCTGTTAGAACCCTAACCTAGTCGCTTATGATTTTGTAATCGAAATTCTCTGTTTTTAACCACAATGCGTGCCATTAAATTCTTAGGCTGGCAACATTTTTTTATAAGTTATCCTTCCGTTGAACAATAGTGTTCTAACACAACATTCCTATGTTAATTATAACTAACAACCACCGTGATTTCATCGTTGTCTTAGTATGTAAGTCTAGAACGATTAATCCATCACCTTAACATGTTTCGGTCTCTATTCGACTAGAGATTTGTTGGTAAGTTCATCAAGGATTTATTAACGGTTTTATTCAACATGATAATACGGTTATACATGAAATCCTTCAAAAGATGATTCCGAGAAATTGGTGATTAGCAATATGATTATGAGTTCTCCCATCCGATTACGAGTTCTACTATTATTCATTCCAATTTCTAGCTTTGATGGATATCGATTAATAATTGTGATAGTTATATACTAGTCCGATTATTACTGAGAGTTCTAAGCTACCCAAGGCATCCGAAATTTACTATAACTTACTAAACAACACTGAAATGAGTCCAAGGTTGGATAAACTTACCTTTATTGACAAACAATGATGAAGAACGACGGTGGACGAAGAAGAACGAGAGGATAACACCTTCAAGACCTTCCCCGAAGCTTGATTAACACACTCTAATATGATAGCACTTGAATTGGGAGGTTAAAATTGGTTCAAGGATGGTGGAGAGTAGTATATGTGAAGGAAGAATGATTTTTGGGACGGAAGGAATGAAAGGAAAAGTGTTCTTTTATAAACTCAAATTTCCCTTACGTACGTTATGACTGACGATTTACCTACGTAAGGGACTTTACGTACGTTATGAAAAAGTATTAACGTACATAAGGAAACTCACTGGACTAGTTTACACATTTTGTTACGTGCGTAACGAAAGTAGGTTAACGTACGTAACACTTCGTTGACTTGCCTGTCGCAATCACGCCGAAAGTTGGTTGGCATGCGTACTACCCGACGAAGATTCCTGTCCGAAGACCGAAGACCGATGTTACGTACGTAAAGGCCGATCTTTAACGTACGTAATAACTCGGATATAGCGTACGTAATGACTCGGAGGATAACGCACGTAAGGACCAGTTTTGTTTACTAAATTATTATCACATTAATTTCTTATGACACGACTCCCTCTCCATATCGTCAGGAAATATCTCGGGGAACAAGACGTTGGCCACCGTCATATTCGCACTGATAATTACCTAACGACATCAAGGTATGTCATTGAAAGTTCGTCAATCATCACACCATCACAATGCACGAATAACAGATGGGAACAATACAGTACAACCATAATATACAAAATATGTTTTATCGCAATGGAGTACATTTATTCATCAAATAGAAGAAATGGACGTGAGCGCCCAATGTGAAACAACATGTAATACTGGTGGTATTACATACCACCCTCCTTAGAATAGTTTCGTCCCGAAACTAAGAAAATAACTCGGGATGATTCTCTCTCATGCTCGCCTCGGTCTCCCAAATCGCTTCTTCCGTGCCGTGGTGTGACCACTGAACTTTAACAAGGGGTATGTCCTTGTTCCTTAGTATCTTTACGCGTCGATCCAAAATCGCTGTTGGGACTTCCCTAAAGGTAGCATCATTGGAAATCTCTACTTCCTCGAAGTTGATCTTGTGGCTCGGGTCGTACACGTACTTTCTCAGTTGGGAGACGTGGAAGACATTATGCACTCCGTTTAACGATGGTGGTAATGCTAGCCGATAAGCGAGTCTACCGACTCGGTCCAGTATTTCGAACGGGCCAATAAATCTCGGGCTTAGTTTGCCCTTCTGGCCGAAGCGTCGAATGCTCCGCATTGGCGATACTTTAACCCAAACATGATCCCCAACCATAAATTCCAACGGTCGCTGCCGGTCCGTAGCATAAGACTTTTGGCGGCTCTGTGCTGCCAACATGTGTTTTCGAACAATGGATATCTTATTAATAGATTCCTGGATTAGATCCAACTCGGTGGCGACGACATCGGATGCATCGTCCCAACATAGGGGAGACTTGCACCTCCTACCATACAAGGCCTCAAAGGGGGCCATGCCTATGCTTGCATGCTAGCTGTTGTTGTACGAAAATTCCGCCAAGCAGAGGTGTTTAGCCCAATCCTTGCCCCAATCGAGTACACATGCTCTCAACATATCTTCCAGGGTGTGTATGGTGCGTTCCGTTTGTCCATCTGTTTGAGGGTGATAGGAAGTGCTGAAATGCAGTTGAGTACCCATGGCCTGGTGGACAGCCTTCCAGAAGCGGGACACATATCTAGTGTCTCTATCCGAAATAATTCCCGAGGGAACGCCATGTAATCTCACGATTTCCCGAACAAAGATGGTGGCGGTACATTACGTCCCGATGGCCTCCTGAATTGGAATAAAATGTGCCGACTTCGTCAGTCGGTCTACAATAACCCATATCGTGTCTTTTCCCCCTGCCGTCACTGGTAACTTGGTGACAAAGTCCATTGATATGCTCTCCCATTTCCATTCCGGAATAGGTAAGGGCTGCATGATTCCGGCCGGTCTACGGTGTTCAATCTTCACCTGTTGACAAATCATACTTCGAGCAACAAACCTTGCTACCTCTTGCTTCATATTCTTCCACCAGAAACTCTTCCGCAAATCTTTGTACATTTTGCTCGCCCCGGGATGTATCGAATAGGGAGTAGAATGAGCTTCCTTGAGTATAGTTTGCTTAAGCTCGTCATTAGGTGGAATGCAAATCCTGTTCCTGAACCTAACTAAGCCCCATTGGATCCTGTAGTCCGAAATAATTCCCCCTTCGGCCTTTGCGCCGATCGCACGAAGTTCTGGATCCTCCATCTGTGCTAGGCGTATCTCGTCCAGCAGAGATGAGCGAATATCAATCGAGCACAACTGTCCCTGGCGGTGTTGTATCCACACTTCAATGTCATTTCTCCTGAGATCCTGCTGCAATTCCAACTGTACTGTCAAACCAGATAGTGTCACCTCCTGCGCAGTTTTCCGACTCAGTGCGTCTGCTACGACGTTGGCCTTTCCAGGGTGATATAGAATCTCTACATCGTAATCCTTGATTAGCTCCAGCCAACGCCTCTGTCTCATATTTAACTCTCTCTGTGTGAAAATATACTTTAAACTCTTGTGGTCCGTAAAGATCTTACAGGTAACCCCATACAGGTAGTGTCTCCAAATCTTAAGAGCGTGGACCACTGCAGCTAGTTCCAAGTCATGTGTCGGGTAGTTCACCTCATAAGGTTTAAGTTGTCGAGAGGTGTAAGCGATAACTCTGTCGTTTTGCATGAACACACATCCAAGCTCGTGCTTAGACGCATCGGTGCATATTACGAATCCCTCCGTGCCCTGCGGCAGTACCAATACGGGGGCGGTAGTAAGCTTTCTTTTTAGCTTGTCGAAACTCTCCTGACAATCTGTTGTCCAGACAAACTTGGTGTTCTTCCTAAGCAGATTTGTTAATGGCTGAGCGACACAGGAGAAGGCCTCGACAAACCGTCGATAATATCCTACCAACCCCAGGAAACTCCTCACCTCTTTGACGTTTCTTGGTGGTTCCCAACTCATAACTATCTCGATCTTCTGGGGGTCTACTTTAACGCCTTCTGCTGAAATCACATGTCCCAAAAAAGTTACCTCTGGCAACCAGAACTCGCATTTAGAAAGTTTAGCATACAGTTGATGTTGCCTTAAAACGCTCAACACCTGCCTCAAGTGCTCCTCATGCTCCCATCGGCTCCGGGAATAAATTAAAATGTCGTCAATAAAAACCACCACACACTTATCGAGAAACTCTGTCAGAACCCTGTTCATCAATTCCATAAAAACAGCTGGAGCATTAGTCAAGCCAAACGACACCACCATGTACTCGTAGTGTCCATATCTCGATTGAAATACGGTCTTAGGAATATCCTCCTCTCGAATTCTCAATTGGTGATATCCCGAACGTAAGTCGATCTTTGAAAACACAGTCGCTCCCTGCAGTTGGTCCAGTAAATCATCAATCCTCGGAAGTGGGTAACGGTTCTTAATAGTGACCTTATTTAGTTCCCTGTAATCGATACACAGGCGCAGAGAGTTGTCCTTTTTCTTCACAAAAAGAACTGGCGCACCCCATGGCGAAGTACTTGGACGAATGAGCCCCTTTCTTAGCAATTCTTCGAGTTGTAACTTTAGTTCCTTCATTTTGGCTGGTGCCATCCTGTATGGTGCCTTGGATATAGGCGTCGTTCCTGGCTCAAGTTCAATTGAGAGATCGAGCTCCCTTCGTGGTGGCAATCTAGGTAGTTCATCAGGGAATACGTCCGGAAATTCGTTCACCGCAGGAATGTTAGCAACCGACAGTTGTGGCGTGTCCTCCTGAAGAATATAACACCAATAATACGTTCCTCGATCATCATGAGATGCTACTGCTGGAAGGAGACTGAGGGACCCTTTAGTACTGAAGTGTTCTCGGCCTCTGATTGTGTGGGTGACACCATCATGGGTCGTAATGGAAACTGTCAGGTGATAGGTATCCAATACCGTCTTGTGCATCGTCATCCAGTCCATACCCAAAATCACATCTTCGTTTTGGAGTGGAAAGACCATGAGATTGGGTCGGCCAGTTATTGTCTGAATCGGACAGTTTCGAACTTCCAAGTTACCCCCCACCCTGCTACCCTCGGGTAGTTTAACAGTAAAGGACTCACACGGTACACAAGGGAGATGCAAACGGTTAACACATTCCACGGATATAAATGAGTGGGTTGCTCCAGTATCAAACTGTACATGAACATGCTGAGATTTAATAAGGAGTGTACCTGAGACCGCAGGTGTAGTCTGGTTGTCAGTAGCCCTTAGTTCGAGCACGCGGGACGGCAGTGTCCCCGAGGAGGGTGCAGTGCCTCCCCCGCGACCACGTCCTCTTCCGGCACCGTGTAGAGGAGCTTGGTGAGGTGGGGATCGATAGTCGGACATGGCGGACGCTTTGGATGTCTGTACCGAGCCTTGCTGACTCTGAGGGGCTGGATTTGGTGTATGTTTGATCCGTAAGCAGTAGCGAGACATGTGTCCACCCCTTCCGCATGAAAAACACTTTGTCAACGCTTTACGACACTGACTCATGGTATGCCCTGCTATGCCACAATTGAAACAGCTAGGGCGAGAAGACCCGTCAGATGTTCCTCTCTGTTGGGATGAAGCTGCTGATTTGGAGGGGAACCCAATTCTCGAGTTTGCTCTGCTGGTGCTCCCGGACTGATTTACTATCTTCTGCTTCTTTTGGTTATGCCCGGCATCCGAACTGACAACCGTACCGGCGTATGCAGTGACCACATCCTCATATGCCCTCAAAGTGGTGCAGTGAAACCCCACCGCATAACGTTGAACATCCTCCGGCAACCGTTGAGCAAGGTGACAAATTCGCTGGTCTTCGGATGGAACCATCTGTGCGACACAGGAGAAGACCTAGACAAACCGTCGATAATATCCTGCCAACCCCAGGAAACTCCTCACCTCTTTGACGTTTCTTGGTGGTTCCCAACTCATAACTGTCTCGATCTTCTGGGGGTCTACTTTAACGCCTTCTGCTGAAATCACATGTCCCAAAAAAGTTACCTCTGGCTACCAGAACTCGCATTTAGAAAGTTTAGCATACAGTTGATGTTGCCTTAAAACGCTCAACACCTGCCTCAAGTGTTCCTCATGCTCCCATCGGCTCCGGGAATAAATTAAAATTTCGTCAATAAAAACCACCACACACTTATCGAGAAACTCTGCCAGAACCCTGTTCATCAATTCCATAAAAACGACTGGAGCATTAGTCAAGCCAAACGACACCACCATGTACTCGTAGTGTCCATATCTCGATTGAAATGCGGTCTTAGGAATATCCTCCTCTCGAATTCTCAATTGGTGATATCCAGAATGTAAGTCGATCTTTGAAAACACAGTCGCTCCCTGCAATTGGTCTAGTAAATCATCAATCCTCGGAAGTGGGTAACGGTTCTTAATAGTGACCTTATTTAGTTCCCTGTAATCGATACACAGGCGCAGAGAGTTGTCCTTTTTCTTCACAAAAAGAACTGGCGCACCCCATGGCGAAGTACTTGGACGAATGAGCCCCTTCCTTAGCAATTCTTCGAGTTGTAACTTTAGTTCCTTCATTTCGGCTGGTGCCATCCTGTATGGTGTCTTGGAGATAGGCGTCGTTCCTGGCTCAAGTTCAATTGAGAGATCGACCTCCCTTCATGGTGGCAATCTAGGTAGTTCATCGGGTAATACGTCCGGAAATTCGTTCACCGCAGGAATGTTAGCAACCGACAGTTGTGACGTGTCCTCCTGAAGAATATAACACCAATAATACGTTCCTCGGTCATCATGAGATGCTACTGCTGTAAGGAGACTGAGGGACCCTTTAGTACTGAAGTGTTCTCGGCCTCTGATTGTGTGGGTGACACCATCATGGGTCGTAATGGAAACTGTCAGGTGATAGGTATCCAATACCGTCTTGTGCATCGTCATCCAGTCCATACCCAAAATCACATATTCGTTTTGGAGTGGAAAGACCATGAGATTGGCTGTCCATCCCAGATTATTGATACGAATCGGACAGTTTCGAACTTCCAAGTTACCCCCCACCCTGCTACCCTCGGGTAGTTTAACAGTAAAGGACTCACACGGTACACAAGAGAAATGCAAACGGTTAACACATTCCACGGATATAAACGAGTGGGTTGCTCCAGTATCAAACAGTACATGAACAGGCTGAGATTTAATAAGGAGTGTACCTGAGACCGCAGGTGTAGTCTGGTCGTCAGTAGCCCTTAGTTCGAGCACGCAGGACGGCAGTGTCCCCGAGGAGGGTGCAGTACCTCCCCCGCGACCACGTCCTCTTCCGGCACCGTGTAGAGGAGCTTGGTGAGGTGGGGATCGATAGTCGGACATGGCGGACGCTCTGGATGTCTGTACCGAGCCTTGCTGACTTTGAGAAGCTGGATTTGGTGTATGTTTGATCCGTAAGCAGTAGCGAGACATGTGTCCACCCCTTCCGCATGAAAAACACTTTGTCAACGCTTTACGACACTGACTCATGGTATGCCTTGCTATGCCACAATTGAAACAGCTAGGGCGAGAAGACCCGTCAGATGTTCCTCTCTGTTGGGATGAAGCTGCTGATTTGGAGGGGAACCCAATTCTCGAGTTCGCTCTGCTGGTGCTCCCGGACTGATTTACTATCTTCTGCTTCTTTTGGTTATTCCCGGCATCCGAACTGACAACCGTACCGGCGTATGCAGTGACCACATCCTCATATGCCCTCAAAGTGGTGCAGTGAAACCCCGCCGCATAACGTTGAACATCCTCCGGCAACCGTTGAGCAAGGTGACAAATTCGCTGGTCTTCGGATGGAACCATCTGTGCGACATAGCTTAGTTCGGTCCTGTAGGCTCGAATGATTTCTGGTACTGGCAAATTCTGAGGTCCTGCGCTGAAGAAGCTCCGCGCTTGTGCAGTTTGAACTGATCGGGGACAGTACCCGTCTCTCAATAATTTGGAAAACTTGGGACATCCGACTATTCTGTCCTCTGGCTTATAGGTCCTCCACCATCGGGCTGCGGTGTCACGGAGCTGGTTGATCCCGAGTGGTACTTTTCCGTTCCACAGGCGGCGATCACCTCGGCGGTCTTCATCTCGAGATCCAATCGTCCACGTGCTTATCCACGACCGTCGAATAATGGCGGTCCGGCCTTGACATTTCTCCCACTAACGGTCCTTCCGGTGTTCTCTTCTATGTTAATGATGGTACTTGTTACGCGATTGACTGAGCGATTCCCATAGCAATGGCACAGGCGAGAGTCTGAACAAAGGCGGATCAAATCCCCGTTGTTACGGTTTTGACCTCTGTTCATTCTGATTAACAGGCAGTGGTTGATTTCCAGCTGGATTAGTTTCACCGGTGTTCCTGTCTCCCTGCTGGTTCATAGCGGAACCCTGTGCATCATTTACGTTTCTTCTAGCTCCACGACGTGCCATTGGTGATGTTCGTTCGACCTAACAGGTTAGTTTAATACAAATGTTCTCTGAGTTCTTACTGAATCCAAACATCATACTTGATACTTAAGAATTTACATGTATTTTACCTCGACATCCCTCGAGGAGTTACAGTCGCCAGAAGTGTTGGATTTTTTGAAGGCAAAACGTTTTCAAAGTAATTTGATAAAACTCTCCACGTGCGTGTTTGTATCTGATACCATTTTCTGTAACGCCCCCAAAATAATCCGGGACGCCACAGTGCCGTAGATCCCATGAGGGACCCACAAGGCAAGTTTTTGAAAATATTTCTAAAATATTTTATTCAAACGGTAGTATGCGGAAGTAATGAAGAGAGTATTTGTACAACCCAAAGTACAAAAGAAAATAGTGTCCGTACATACGGTTATTACACAACGTGGAATGTTCAAATTGATTTAAGAAATTAACAGGCCTTCTTCCAACACAGCTCATGCCTGGCCGTAACCTTCGGGGGTGTCCTGCACAAATTCAACAAATTTACCTGGCACGACACGTCGTGCCAGTAACCTAGGTCAGAAAATCCAAACCAAACTCAAAGATAAAATCTGATAATTTCAAGAAGCAAAGTTATCACCGAATATTCAATGTTATCCCTTTTATCAGCACATAAACTCCCAAAGTCGCAACCAAGGGTCACAGAAGTATCTACTCAGGAATACTCCGGACGTGGGTACCATTCAGGTTTTATCCCGCAACACGGTTCTACAAGAAAACTCCTAAGGCCGCGGCCAAGGGTCACGGTAGTATCTACTCAGGAATACTCCGGACAAGATAATCGAAATAGCACCATTCCACAATAGTACACTTGCTATGTTTTGAAATTATAATACGTAAAGTCTGAGCAAGATTCACTTGCCTCAAATCCGACGAGAGTTACTTCTTGACAAGGCAACGGCTTGAACGATCACACTCGGAAGTCCGACCTATTACATGTTTGTCGATTAACATCTTATGGTAACAATGATGATCAACGACGTTTCTTTCCCCCGCCTGTTAGAACCCTAACCTATTCGCTTATGATTTCGTAATCGAAATTCTCTGTTTTTAACCACAATGCGTGCCATTAAATTCTTAGGCTCGGCAACATTTTTTTATAAGTTATCCTTCCGTTGAACAATAGTGTTCTAACACAACATTCATACGTTAATTATAACTAACAACCACCGAGATCTCATCGTTGTCTTAGTATGTAAGTCTAGAACGATTAATCCATCACCTTAACATGTTTCGGTCTCTATTCGACTAGACATTTGTTGGTAAGTTCATCAAGGATTTATTAACGGTTTTATTCAACATGATAATACGGTTATACATGAAATCCTTCAAAAGATGATTCCGAGAAATTGGTGATTAGCAATATGATTATGAGTTCTCCCATCCGATTACGAATTCTACTATTATTCATTCCAATTTCTAGCTTTGATGGATATCGATTAACAATTGTGATAGTTATATACCGGTCCGATTATTATTGAGAGTTCTAAGCTACCCAAGGCATCCGAAATTTACTATAACTTAATAAACAACACTGAAATGAGTCCAAGGTTGGATAAACTTACCTTTATTGACAAACGGTGATGAAGAACGACGGTGGCCGAAGAAGAACGAGAGGATAACACCTTCAAGACCTTCCCCGAAGCTTGATTAACGCACTCTAATAGGATAGCACTTGAATTGGGAGGTTAAAATTGGTTCAAGGATGGTGGAGAGTAGTATATGTGAAGGAAGAATGATTTTTGGGACGAAAGGAATGAAAGGCAAAGTGTTCTTTTATAAACTCAAATTGCCCTTACGTACGTTATGACTGACGATTTACGTACGTAAGGGACTTTACGTACATTATGAAAAAGTATTAACGTACGTAAGGAAACTCACTGGACTAGTTTACACATTTCGTTACGTGCGTAACGAAAGTAGGTTAACGTACGTAACACTTCGTTGACTTGCCTGTCGCAATCACGCCGAAAGTTGGTCGGCATGCGTACTACCCGACGAAGATTCCTGTCCGAAGACCGAAGACCGATGTTACGTACGTAAAGGCCGATCTTTAACGTACGTAATAACTCGGATATAGCATACGTAATGACTCGGAGGATAACATACGTAAGGACCAGTTTTGTTTACTAAATTATTATCACATTAATTTCTTATGACACGACTCCCTCTCCATATCGTCAGGAAATCTCTCGGGGAACAAGACGTTGGCCACCGTCATATTCGCACCGATAATTACCTAACGACATCAAGGTATGTCATTGAAAGTTCGTCAATCATCACACCATCACAATGCACGAATAACAGATGGGAACAATACAGTACAACCATATTATACAAAATATGTTTTATCGCAATGGAGTACATTTATTCATCAAATAGAAGAAATGGACGTGAGCGCCCAATGTGAAACAGCATGTAATACTGGTGGTATTACAGCATATATCATCATAACATCAAGAATCGCAATAATACTACCAAGAACACTATGATTCCCTAACCATGCTCATGACAACATAACATAATCCAACATATAAGTCATCATGTCATCATCTTCCTTAACAAACTTCCCGTGGGATACCTAGAATCATCATAACGCCTCCATAAACTATTATCATACGAACTAATCATCAACAACAATGTCAAAGTCGAAATGTCTGGAGATATTAACCAACATATCTCTTGAAGATAAACGACACCATTCAAAACCACACGAATCATATCAATATCCGCACTTCAACAATAATATCAACATAACTCGGAAATCCATCCATAATCATACTTATCAACTCATATACATGACGATTATCAACTCAAGAACAACGATATTAAATCCAAAACCAAATCCAAAGTGAATATTAATTACCTCTTCGAAGAAATGGGTTGATTCTCAAGGTTGGATCCATTTCCAATCGATTCCAAGCTTAGTGTTGTTAAAAACGATCAACTCCATGATTACACAAGTGTTTAGAACCTCAAAATATCCTCCAAGAACTCTCTCTATTGGTGGAAAAGAAGGAAAGGGCCGAAATGGATAACATTGCTCAATTACACACTACTAGCGTGCGCTACTCTCACAAAATAGCGCGCGTTACTTGCCATAGCATGCACTAACTGACTTTGTTAGCATGCGCTATCGAGGTCCAGAGGCTATTGCCTCATTTCGTGCCATGTGTTACGTACGTAAAATCCTTGCCATAGCATACGTAACATAGCGTTGACTTGCTACAGTAAAAGTCTCATTAGCGTACGCTATTATCCACCCGTAGCGTGCGTTAATCATAGTTGACTCGACAATCTGCACCTACCGAGAAGATGCCTGTGCCCCACATGCCGAAAGCACCCACGATTGCTGGGATTCCCTTGACTGTCCTACATTTAGCGTGCGCTAATACTTATGTCCCGCGTGCGCTAAATGCCATTGACGCATGAAACCCAGAAGCTGTCGACAACCTTGCCAACCACTTGGATAAGTTCTGACATGGCCTTGCGCGTGCTAGTCTAAGCCTTTAGCGTATGCTAAGTTTGTACACTGCGTGCGCTATGCTTCACTATTAGCGTGTGCTAATCAGGCTACACTTAGCCAATTCCAGTTGTTCCTGTCCGTTGCCTCGGCATACTTGACACGTATATACGACATGCTGAATACATATACTTGATTCAATAACATTCTTATATGGTATACCCGATATCACAATTAAACAACCTGATACACGCTATCCTCAATAATAACTGTCAACCAACAACAGAACAACCCAATATTTTCAAACTCATCACGAGAGAAATCAATCGTCGCCACGAGCGAATAACCAAAACAGTATATTTACATGTGCGTGAAGTCGACGATCGCCCATGATACTAGCATCCGACTCCCATACAGAGTCTCAACATAATATAAACACGCATCAATACCGCAATTAGCAATTTTGAAAATATCTTTCCGCGTCTGCGACCACGGTCTCGTCTCTGTCCCCTGTCAGCAGACATTCTAAAGGATACACAAAGTACGTAAGTACAATCCAAATCGCACGTCCTCTAAGTGATCGATTCTCAAGAATATCAAACTAAAAGCAAAGCGGTTAAGAAAACACAAGAAGAGTAATAAGACTTACAAGTACCGGTCGCACTGTGATGATGGAAAAGTAGTGATACTATAGATAAACAATGACTCAATCGACCCAAAAGACCGACAGCCTAGGTATCCATAAACGTAAGCTCCGATACCATATTCTGTAACACCCCCAAGTTATTCAGGGTATATTACAGCGCCGTGAGCCCCTCCGTGGGACCCACAAGGCTAATCATATGCGGAACTATAAAATTTGACCGAGAAGGTCCATATACAACGAAATGCAAGACAATACAAAGGGTATTCAACCATATCCAATATATCCAAATACATCCCAACACAAAATCAATACCTCGGCAACACCGGCCGGAACATCGAGGAAACTAAAAAACAATACTCGAGTATTCAATAACCATTCCAGTACAACAACACTGAATGGAGGAGCACAGAACATAACTGGAGATGAAACACAGTATCACGCTTGCCCATCATCTTCATGCCGACCCGATACCTGCTTGTCCGCTCTCCTGGAACCTGAAATACATAAAAAGTATTTCCCCCATAAAGTGGTTGGTTGTTGAATAGCTAGTGCAAGTATATGGAATATGAAACACAATACTCCTCGACAATAAAGTAAATGTAACCGTCAATTCATCATTTCAAGACTAGTATTCCATAATAACTAAATCTCATAGCATCTGTGACGCCCCCAAATAAACTGGGACGCCACAGTGCCGTGAATCCCGTATGGGACTCACAAGGCAAGTTTTAAAAAGGAATTTTTAATTTTAAAAACAATTTATTCAACAGGTAGTATGCGGAAGCATTTTTGTGAAAGCATTCGTACAAACCGAAATACAAAGAAAATAGTGTCCGTACATACGATTATTACACAACGTGGAATATTCAAATTTAGTTTAAAAATTTTAACAGGCCTTCTCCCCAACACTTCTCACGCCTGACCGGAACCTTCGGGAATGTCCTGCACATATTCAACAAATTTGACTGATACGACGTATCGTGTCAGCCAACCTAGGTCAGACAATCGAACCAAATTTAAAGATAGAGTCGGATAAATTCAGGAAACAAAGTTGTCACTGAATATTCAACGTCTTTCCTTTTATCAGCACATAAACTCCCAAGGTCGCAACCAAGGGTCACGGAAGTATCTACACAGGAATACTCCGGACGTGGGTACCATTCAGGTTTTATCCCGCAACACAGTTCCACAAAATGTATCAACATATAAACTCCCAAGTCCGCGGCCAAAGGTCACGGTAGTATCTACTCAGGAATACTCCGGACAAAATAAATCGAACGAGCACCATTCCACAAATATTAACACATACAGTATTCCAAAGTTTCAAGACATAAGGTCTGAGCAAGATTCACTTGCCTCAAGTTCGACGAGAGTCACTCCTTTGCTAACACAATGGCTCGTTCGACCACACCCGAAAGTTCAACCTATCACATATTCGTTGATTAATACCTATGGTAATAATTATGGTTAACGATAATTTCCCCGTCCCGTTAGGATCCTAAACCTGGTTGATTTTGTTGCCGAGATCGAAATTCTCTGTTTTTGACCACAATGCATTTTACCAAATCTTTGGTTCGCCATTTTACAATTTATTATCCCGTTGAACAACAATGTTCTAATACAATATTCCTACGTTGATTATGGCTAACAACCACCGTAATTTCATCATTTATTCTACTTCAAAGGTCCAGAATAGAATGATTAAGTGTTAATCTTTGAAATCTTAATATGTTCGACATCTATACGTCTAGACAATCGTTAGTGAGTTTACCAAGGGTTTATCAATGATAATACGGTTATAAATGAAATTCTTAACAAGTTGATTCCGAGAAGTTGGTGATTAACAAACTGATTGTGAGTTCTTCCTTCTAACTACGAGCATTACCTATTATTCATTCTAATTACTAACTTTGATAGATATCGATTAACAATTGTGATAGTTTTACATCGGTCCAATCATTAACGAAAGTTCTAAGCTACCCAACGCATTCGAAATTTAACATGACTCGTTAAACAACACTGAAATGAGTTCAAAGTTGGATAAACTTACCTTATTTGACAAAAGACGATGAAGAACGACGAAGGACGACGAGGAACGAGAGGATAACACCTTCAAGACCTTCTCCGAAGCTTGATTAATGCACTCTAATAGGATAGCACTTGATTTGAGAGGTTGAAATCGGTTTAAGGGTGATGCAGAGCAGTGTACATGAGGAAGGAATGTCGGATGAAATGAAAGGAAAAGTATCCTTTTATAAACTCAGAAAGTCTTTACGTATGTTATGTGTGAAGACTTACGTACGTAAAGTGTTTTACGTACGTTATGAAGAAGGATTAACGTACGTAAGGAAAAATTCAGAACTTACTGGACTAATTTACACACATCGTTACGTACGTAACGAAAGTCGGTTAACATACGTAACACCCGTTGACTTGCCTATCACTATCGCGCCGAAAGTTGGTTGGCAACGCGTACTATCCGACGAAGATTCGTGTCCGAAGACTGGAGACCACATTACGTACGTAAGTTACAACGTTTAACGTACGTAATGTCTCACCTTTAGCGTACATAATAGCTGGCGAATAACGTACGTAAGGTCCAGTTTTGTTCACTAAGTTATTATCACCTTAATTTCTTATAACACGACTCCCTCTCAATGTCGTCAGGTAATTCCTCGAGGAACAAGACGTTGGCCACCGTCATATTTACACCGATAATTGCCCAACGACCTCAAGGTATGTCACCAACAAATTGTCAATCATCACACAATCACAATACACGAATAACAGGTGTGAGAAAGCTTTATTCATGAAAATACAGTACGAACATATCATACAAAAAAATATGTTTATCGTGATAGAGTACATTTATCTTATTAAATAGAAGAAATGGAAGTGAGCGCCCAACGTGAACATGTAATACTGGTGGTATTACATACCACCCCCCTTAAAAATAGTTTCGTCCCGAAACTAAGAAAATAACTCGGGATGATTCTCCCTCATGCTTGTCTCGGTCTCCAAGTCCCTTCTTCCATGCCATGGTGCGACCATTGAACTTTTATAAGAGGTATGGCCTTATTCCTTAGTGTCTTTATGTGTCAATCCAAAATCACGGTTGGGACTTCCCTAAAGGTAGCATCATTAGAAATCTCTACCTCCTCAAAGTTAATCTTGTGGCTTGGGTCGTACACATATTTTCTCAGCTGGGAGACGTGGAAGACATTATGTACTCCGTCTAATGATGGTGGCAATGCTAGTCGATAAGCGACCCTACCGACTCAGTCCAGTATTTCGAACGGGCCAATAAATCTCGGGCTTAGTTTGTCCTTCTGGCCGAAGCGTCGAATACCCCTCATTGGCGATACTTTAACCCAAACGTGATCCCCGACTATAAATTCCAACGGTCGCTGATGGTCCGTAGAATATGATTTTTGGTGGCTCTACGCTGCCAACATGTGTTTTCGAACAATGGATATCTTCTTGATAGATTCTTGGATCAGATCCAACTCAGTGGTGACGACATCGGACGCATCGTCCCAACATAGGGGAGACTTGCACCTCCTACCGTACAAGGCTTCAAAGGGGGCCATGCCTATGCTTACGTGTCAGCTGTTGTTGTATGAAAATTCCGCTAAGCAAAGGTGTTTAGTCCAATCCTTGCCCCAATCGAGTACACATGCTCTCAACATGTCTTCCAGGGTCTGTATGGTGCGTTCTGTCTGTACATCCATATGAGGGTGATAAGCTGTAGCGAAATGCAGCTGAGTACCCATAGCCTTGTGGACAGCCTTCCAGAAGCGGGACACATATCTAGTGTCTCTGTCCGAAATAATTCCCGAGGGAACGCCATGTAGTCTCACGATCTCCCGGATAAATATGGTGGCCAGCTGCTCTGTCTCGGTGGTCTCCTGAATTGGAATGAAATGTGCTGACTTCGTCAATCGGTATACAATGACCCATATCGTGTCTTTTCCTCCTGCCGTCACTGGTAAATTGGTGACAAACTCCTTTGATATGCTTTCCCATTTCCATTCCGGAATGGGTAAAGGCTGCATGATTCCGTCCAGTCTACGATGTTCAATCTTCACCTGTTGGCATGTCATACACCGAGCAATGAATCTTGCTACATCCTGCTTCATGTTGTTCCACCAGAAACTCTTTCGCAGATCCTTATACATTTTGCTCGCCCCGAGATGTACTGAATAGGGAGTAGAATGAGCTTCCTTGAGTATAGTTTTCTTAAGCTCGTCATTTGGTGGAATACAAATTCTGTTCTTGAATCTAACTAAGTCCCTCTGGATCCTGTAGTCTGAAATAATTCCCCGTTCGGCCTTTGCACCGATCGCACGAAGTTCTGGGTCCTCCATTTATGCTAGGCGTATCTCATCCAGCAAGGATGAGTGAATGTTAATCGAGCACAACTGTCCCTGGTGGTGTTGTATCCACACTCCAATGTCATTCCTCCTGAGATCTTGCTGCAATTCCGGCTGTGCTGTCAAACCGGATAGTGTCATTTCCTGCGCAGTTTTTCGACTCAGTGCATTTGTTACGACATTGGCTTGTCTATGGTGATATAAAATATCCACATCGTAATCCTTGATTAATTCCAGCCAACGCCTCTGCCTCGTGTTTAACTCTCTTTGTGTGAAAATATACTTTAAACTCTTGTGGTCCATAAAGATCTTACAGGTAACCCCATAAAGGTAGTGTCTCCAAATCTTAAGGGCGTGGACCACTGCAGCCAGTTCCAAATCGTGTGTTGGATAGTTCACCTCATAAGTTTTAAGTTGTCAAGAGGCGTAAGCGATAACTCTATCATTTTGCATGAATACACATCCAAGTCCATGCCTAAATGCATCGATGTATATTACGAATCCTTCCGTGCCCTGTGGTAGTACCAGTACTGGAGCAGTAGTCAGCTTTCTCTTCAGTTCATCAAAGCTCTCCTGATAATCTGTTGTCCAGATGAACTTGGTATTTTTCCTCAGTAGATTCGTCAATGGCCGAGCAATATAGGAAAAGGCCTCAACAAACCGTCAATAATATCCCAGAAAAATCCTCACTTCCTTGACGTTTCTTGGTGGTTCCCAACTCATAACTGTCTCGATCTTCTGGGGGTCTACCTTGACACCTTCTGCTGAAATTACATGACCCAAAAAAGTCATCTCCGGCATCCAGAACTCGCATTTAGAAAGTTTGGCATAAAGTTGGTGTTGCCTCAAAACACTCAACACCTGCCTCAAGTGTTCCTCATGTTCCTGTCGGCTCCGGGAACAGATCAAAATGTCATCAATAAAAACTACCACACACTTATTGAGAAATTCTATCAGAACCTTGTTCATCAATTCCATGAAAACGACTGGGGCATTAGTCAAGCCAAACAACACCACCATGTACTCATAGTGTCCGTGTTTCGATTGAAATGCGGTCTTTGGAATATCCTCCTACTGAATTCTCAATTAGTGATATCCAGAACGTAAATCGATTCTTGAAAACACAGTCCCTCCCTGTAGTTGATCCAGTAAATCATCAATCCTTGGAAGTGGGTAACGGTTCTTAATAGTGACTTTATTTAGTTCTCCGTAATCGATACACAGGCGTAGGGCGTTGCCCTTCTTCTTTACCAAAAGGACCGGCGCACCCCATGGCGAAGTGCTCGGACAAATGAGCCCCTTTCTTAGCAATTCCTCGATTTGTAGCTTTAATTCTTTCATCTTGGCTGGTGCCATTCTGTATGGTGCCTTGGAGATAGGCGTAGTTCCTAGCTCAAGTTCAATCGAAATATCGACCACACGTCGTGGCGGCAATCCTGGTAATTCGTCGGGAAAAATGTCTGGAAATTCGCTCACCGTGGGAATATTAGCAACCGACAATTGTGATGTGCCCTCCTGAAGAATATAACACAAATAATGCATCTCCCATTCGTCACAAGATACTTCTGCTGTAAGGAGACTGAGGGACCCCTTAGTACTAAAGTGTTCTCGGCCTCTGATTATGTGAGTAGCACCATCAGGAGTTGTAATGGAAACTGTCAGGTGATAGGTGTCTAATACCGTCCTGTGCATTGTCATCCAGTCCATACCCAGAATAACGTCTTCGTTCCGAAGTGGAAAAACCATGAGATTTGCTGTCCAGCCCTGGTTATCGACGCGGATCGGGCAGTTTTGAACTTCCAAATTACCCCCCCACCCTGCTACCCTCGGGTAGCTTAACAGTAAAAGATTCACAAGGTACACAAGGAAGACTCAAACGGTTAACACATTCCACAGATATGAATGCATGGGTCGCTCCAGTATCAAACAGTACATGAACAGGCTGGGAATTAATAAGAAGTGTACCTGAGACAGCAGGTGCAGTCTGATTACCAGTAGCTCTCAGTTCGAACACGCGGGATGGCAGTGTCCCCAAGGAGGGTGCAGTGCCTCCCCCGCGCCCACGTCCTCTTCCATCACCGTATGGAGGAGTTTGGTAAGGTGGGGATCGATAGTCGGACATGGAGGATGCCCTGGATGTAGGCCCGAGCCTTCTTGACTCGAGGGCTGAATTTGGTGTAGGTTTGATCTGTGAGCAGTAGCGAGACATGTGCCCACCCCTTCCGCATGAAAAACACTTTGTAGACGCCTTAGGACACTGACTCATGGTATGCCCTGCTATGCGACAATTGAAACAGCTCCGGCGAGAGGACCTGTCAGATGCTCCTTTTTGTTGGGACGAAGCTGCTGATTTAGAGGAGAACCCAATTCCCGAGTTCATTCTGCTGGTGCTCCCGGACTGATTAGATGTCTTCTGCTTCTTCTGGTTATGCCCGATATCCGAACTGACAACCATACCGGCGTATGCTGTGACTACGTCCTCATATGCCCTTAGAGTGGTGCAGTGAAACCCGGCCGCATAACGTTGAACATCTTCCGGCAACCGTTGAGCAAGGTGACAAATTCGTTGATCTTCCGATGGAACCATCTGTGCGACATAGCTTAGTTCGGTCCTGTAAGCTCGAATGATTTCGGGTACTGGTAAGTCCTAAGGTCCTGCACTGAAGAAACTCCGCGCTCGAGCAGTCTGCGCTGATCAGGGGCAGTACTCGTCTCTCAATAGTTTGGAAAACTCGGTCCATCTGACTACTCTGTCCTCCGGCTTATAGGTCCTCCACCATCGGGCTACGGTGTCGTGGAGCTGGTTGATTTCGAGTGGTACTTTTAGGTTCCCCAGGGAACCGATCACCTCGAAGGCAGTCTCCATCTCAGATATCCAATCGTCCACGTGCTTATCCCCTGACTCGTCGAATAATGGCGGTCTGGCCTTCAACATTTATCCCAGCCAACGGTCCTTCCCAGCATTCTCTTCTATGTCAATAACCAGTACACGTTCCGCCCGTTTGACCTGAGCGATCCCCATAGCAATGGCCTGGGCGAGAGTCTGGACGAAGGCCGGATCAAATCCCCCGTTGTTCTGATTTCCCGCCTCCTGTTCGTTCTGATTAATGGGCGGTGGCTGATTTCCGGCTGGGTTAGTCTCGCCAGTGTTCCTGTCTTCCTGTTAATTCATAGTGGAACCCTGTGCAGCATTTACGTTCCTTCTAGCTCCACGACGTGCCATTAGTAGTGATCGTTCGATCTAGAAGGTTAGTTTAGTGCAAACAGTCTCTCAGTTTTTTATTGAATTCAAACATTATACCTGATTCTCAAGAGTTTACGTGTATTTTACCTCGACATTCCTCGAGGAGTTACGGTCGCCAGGAGTGTTGGACTTTTTAAGGCAAAACGTTTCCAAAATATTTTGATACAACTTTCCACGTGAGTTTTTAGGCTCTCATACCTTTTTCTGTAACACCCCCAAATAAACTGGGATGCCACAGTGCCGTGAATCCCGTATGGGACTCACAAGGCAAGTTTTAAAGAGAAATTTTAATTTTAAAAACAATTTATTCAACAGGTAGTATGCGGAAGCATTTTTGTGAAAGCATTCGTACAAACCAAAATACAAAGAAAATAGTGTCCGTACATACGGTTATTACACAACGTGGAATATTCAAATTTTGTTTAAAATTTTTAACAGGCCTTCTCCCCAACACTGCTCACGCCTGACCGGAACCTTCGGGAATGTCCTGAACATATTCAACAAATTTTCCTGGCACGACGTATCGTGTCAGCCAACCTAGGTCAGACAATCGAACCAAATTTAAAGATAGAGTTAGATAAATTCAGGAAACAAAGTTGTCACCGAATATTCAACGTCTTTCCTTTTATTAGCACATAAACTCCCAATGTCGCAACCAAGGGTCATGGAAGTATCTACACAGGAATAATCCGGACGTGGGTACCATTAAGGTTTTATCCCGCAACACAGTTCCACAAAATGTATCAACATATAAACTCCCAAGGCCGCGGCCAAGGGTCACGGTAGTATCTACTCAGGAATACCCCGGACAAAATATATCGAACGAGCACCATTCCACAAATATTAACACATACAGTATTCCAAAGTTTCAAGACATAAGGTCTGAGCAAGATTCACTTGCCTCAAGTCCGACGAGAGTCACTCCTTTGCTAACACAACGGCTCGTTCGACCACACCCAAAAGTTCAACCTATCACATGTTCGTCGATTAATACCTATGGTAATAATGATGGTTAACGATAATTTCCCCGTCCCGTTAGGATCCTAAACCTGGTTGATTTTTTCGCTGAGATCGAAATTCTCAATTTTTGACCACAATGCATTTTACCAAATCTTTGGTTCGCCATTTTACAATTTATTATCGCGTTGAACAACAATGTTCTAATACAGTATTCCTACGTTGATTATGGCTAACAACCACCGTAATTTCATCACTTATTCTACTTCAAAGGTCCATAATAGAATGATTAAGCGTTAATCTTCGAAATCTTAACATGTTCGACATCTATACGTCTAGATAATTGTTAGTGAGTTTACCAAGGGTTTATCAATGATAATACAGTTATAAATGAAATTCTTAACAAGATGATTCCGATAAGTTGGTGATTAACAAACCGATTGTGAGTTCTTCCTTCTAACTACGAGTATTACCTATTATTCATTCTAATTACTAACTTTGATAGATATCGATTAACAATTGTGATAGTTTTACACCGGTCCGATCATTAACGAAAGTTCTAAGCTACCCAAGGCATCCGAAATTTAACATGACTCGTTAAACAACACTGACATGAGTTCAAAGTTGGATAAACTTACCTTATTTGACAAAAGACGATGAAGAACGACGAGGAACGAGAGGATAACACCTTCAAGACCTTCTCCGAAGCTTGATTAACGCACTCTATAGGATAGCACTTGATTTGAGAGGTTGAAATTGGTTTAAAGGTGATGCAGAGTAGTGTACATGAGGAAGGAATGATTTTTGGGTCGGATGAAATGAAAGGAAAAGTATCCTTTTATAAACTTGGAACGTCTTTACATACGTTATGTCTGAAGACTTACGTACGTAAAGTGTTTTACGTACGTTATGAAGAAGGATTAACATACGTAAGGAAAAACTCAGAACTTACTGGACTTATTTACACACATCGTTACGTACGTAACGAAAGTCGGTTGACGTACGTAACACCCATTGACTTGCCTGTCACTATCGCGCCGAAAGTTTGTCGGCAACGCGTACTATCCGACGAAGATTCGTGTCCGAAGACTAGAGACCACGTTATGTACGTAAGTTACAACGTCTAACGTACGTAATGTCTCACCTTTAGCATACGTAATAGCTGGCGAATAACGTACGTAAGGTCCAGTTTTGTTCACTAAGTTATTATCACCTTAATTTCTTATAACGCGACTCCCTCTTAATGTCGTCAGGTAATTCCTCGGGGAACAACAAGTTAGCCACCATCATATTCGAACCAATAATTTCCCAACGACCTCAAGGTATGTCACCAACAAATTGTCAATCATCACACAATCACAATACACGAATAACATGTGTGAGAAAGCTTTATTCATGAAAATACAGTACGAACATATCATACAAAAAAATATATTTATCGCGATGGAGTACATTTATCTTATTAAATAGAAGAAATGGAAGTGAGCGCCCAACGTGAACAGCATGTAATACTAGTGGTATTACAGCATCACAACAATACATACATGATCAACCATGGAACCGCACCAAAGGCTACGGAACCCTCAGGGGACCCCTCGCCCTGCCCAAGAGTGGTTAACTCAAATTATCCGTGGAGTCGCACCAAAGGCTACGAAACCCTCAGGGGACCTGTCTGCCCGCCCCAGAGTGGATATAAATAAACATGCCATTCATATATCTTACTTTCAAAGTCGAGAACGTACAATCATAAATATATACTTGCCTTTGAGACATCGAGAAATCGAACGGAAAAGAGTATGGGTTTGGTAGGTCCAAGAACGTACTTCCGGTACCTAAAAAATTCGTAAAGGATATGATAATCAATAATCCATACTCATAATTCACGAAGAAACTCCCGAAACCCATCTACGATTCACGAAAATACAAGGGTAAACAAGTAGAGGTTGGAAAATCACCCAAACCCTCACAAGTCCAAACACGGCACAAACCAATCCGTAAAATCATAGGAAAAGCATGTATAAGGGGTAGATATATCATAATCTCAAGATTCTCAAGCCTCAAACCGGATAAATCGAATGAATCTAAGAAAAACCCAAAAATTCCCAAAAATAGGGTTATAAGGATTTTTACCTTGATTTGGACGACAGAATGGATTAGATGTTGTTAAATCCTTGTTCTCCAGCCAAAGATGTTGATATCGAAAGAAGGATCGTCTTCGAACTCTCTAAATCGCCGAAACCGGCTGCTCTCGATCGGAAAAGTGAGAAAGATGAGAAAAATGACGAAATGGAAGTCAACTGTCCAATATATACTCGCCCAGTCTAGCGCACGCTACGCCTATAATATTAGCGTGCGCTAGCGGGGTCACCGGGTAGTCCAGTGGCTTCTGTCGGCCCCGTTAGCGTGCGCTAATCGCCTTCCTTTAGCGTGCGCTAGCCGAAAATGGTGTCCAGAAATCGGAGTCTAGAACCTACTGTCCTCTGCCCTGCTCAAGTCTTAGCGTGCGCTACCGCGATAGCTTAGAGTGCGCTACGCAGCCCTTATAGTGTGCGCTAGCCGAAGCCTAGCGTACGTTACCTGATAGTCCAGACAACCTGACAACCTCACTGCCTCTGCCGACCAGCCCGTTAGCGTGCATTACGGACGGATGTTAGCGCGCTCTACTGACCATGAATAGCATGCGCTAACGAACTCCTAGCGCGCGTTAACTGCCAGTCCAGAAAGCAAGATGAGTTACTGGTTCTGACTTGACTGGTCCCTTATCGCGCGCTACGGCTCAAAGCTAGCGTGCGCTACTCAAGGAGAATTAGCGTGCGTTGGAAGAGGTCTAGGTCGTGGTCGTGGATGCGATGGGGGACGTGGTGCAGCCAGTGGGGTGGCCACGTCACACTCTTCTGGAGCCGGCAGTACTGATGGATGTCAAAGCCATACTGCTACTCAAGATGGCGCCGACCTTGGTGTTGTAGCTGTAATGCAACAGATGGTGAACTAAATGGCTGTGATAGCCCAGGCAGTTCAGAGCCCGACTCCGGCTCATGCTGCTCGGGCCAGGGCGGATCGTTGGCTTGAGGATGTCATCAAGATGCATCCTTCTTAGTTTTCTGGGGCTTCAGACCCGATTGGATGGGAGGGGTGGATCAAAGAGATGCCCAAGGTCTTTACTGCCACTAATTGTCCTGAGGATCGCAAGGTCCCAATCGCCCAGTATTTTCTCACTGGGATGCTGCTGATTGGTGGGAGGCTGTCGGACCTTAGGATCATGTTGCTTCTTGGGCTGAGTTCAGAGACCTTATGGAAGCGGAGTACTGTCCGTGGCCAGTTCTTCAGGCGCGGATTCATGCTTTTTATGATGCTCAGCCTCGAGACATTCCAGTTTCGCAGGCTATTGCAGATTTCAACTGGGAATTGGGCTACGTGAAGGCACATGTTAAGGAAGAGGATGACAAGCTCTACCACTTTACGAGGCGAATGAAACTGAGGATTCGTGATTACATGTCTGGACTCGCCTGCACCACCTTAAAGGACTATCAGAGCAGAGCTCTTGCTTATGATATGTCCTTAACGGCCAGTGAGGCGGCTCGAGAAAGTAAGAAATAGAAATCTGTCGGTATCTTTTCGGGTCAAACGGGTGGAGTTCAGCAGAAGTCTTCCTGCGGGCAGTTCGGCTCGTTTTTCTGGGGGCTTTTGGGGTATCGCCAGTGCCTCCACTCGAGATGTCATTTGTTTTAACTATAGCAAGTCGGGCCATAAGAACCAGGAGTGTCCTTGTCCGCTGTTGACTTGTCATACTTGTGGTCAGTCGGGACACAAGGCTTCTTTTTATGAGTGTTTACGGCAGACTCTTGGTGCCCAGGCTTCTTTTCCAGCGCCTAAGGATCCGAGTGTGAACCAGGGGTCATTTGATCTGCCGCCTCCACAGAGTGCCAGCCGAGGGATAGGTCGGGGCCAGCCCACTAGAGGAGGAGCTTCCAGTGTCGGTTCCACTCATCCACGTGTTTATGAGATGAGGAGGGCCGATGATCCAGCGGCTACCGTGGCTACAGGTACCGTTCATATTCATTCTCATCCTGTCAGTGTGCTTTTCGATTCTGGTGCTACGTGTTCATTCATCTCTATGGACTATGTGCGCTATTTGAGTCTCGACTGCTTGTTGTCTTGTGAGCCTTTCATCGCTAAACTTCCTAGCGGTGATAGGATCGCTGGTGATCGAGAGATCCGAGACTGTTCTGTGGTTATTTGTGAGAGGGCTTGGCTCTCTAATCTTATTGTTGTGGATACTGAGGGCGAGGATTTGATTCTCGGGGATGATTGGCGTAAGCGGCATGGTGCTATCATGAACTACCACACGAGAATCATCACCATGTTAGCCGAGGACGACACCTAGCACTCTTTCGCAGGGCGAAAGAGGGGAAACCAGAAGTTCGTAATTAATGCCTTGAAGGCGATGAAACTCCTGCGAAGGGGTGTACTGGTTATTGGTGTTACGCCTTGAAGGCGGAGGGTGGTGGAGTCGAGTTTTCGTCGATTCCAGTCGTTAATGAGTTCCCAGATGTCTTTCCTGATGAGTTACTACGGTTGCCACTGGACCGTTAGGTCGAGTTCGCTATCGAGTTAGAGCCGGGTGCGGCTCCGATTTCGAAGGCACCGTATTATATGGCACCTTCAGAGAGGGCCGAGTTGAAGAAGTAGATGAGTGAGCTTCTTGAGTCGGGGTATATTCGACCGAGCACTTCGCCTTGGGGTGCATCGGTACTATTTGTGCGGAAGAAGGATGGTTCACTGCGTTTATGTATCGACCATCATGACCTGAACAAGGTGACCATCAAGAACAAGTATCCCTTGCCAAGGATTGATGACTTGTTTGATCAGTTGCAGGGAGCTGCAGTATTCTCGAAGATCGATTTGAGATCGGGGTACTATCAGCTTTGGGTGAAGGAGTTCAATGTTCCGAAAACAGCTTTCAGACGAGATACGGACATTATGAGTTTGTGGTTATGCCCTTCGGGCTAACTAACGCGCCGGCAGTGTTCATGTAGTTGATGAACAAGGTTTTCATCGAGTACTTGGATAAGTGTGTCGTTGTCTTCATTGATGACATACTTATCTACTCAAAGAATGAGGAGGAGCATGCGCATCATCTGCGTGTGGTGTTAGACATTTTGAGGACCAAGCGACTCTATGCGAAGTTCTCGAAATGTGAGTTCTGGCTGAAAGAAGTGATGTTTTTGGGTCACGTGATTTCAGCCGAGAGGGTACGTAAAGCTAGTTGCGTACGTAATACTTCAAGACTAACGTACGTAAAGTCCGTCCAGAGGTCACTGACTGAAATGTGCCCAAGTGTTACGTACGTAAGTCGTTGTTACGTACGTAAAGTTCCAGTCGGTAGCGTACGTTAGGTTTGGAGAATAGCGTACGCTATCAAGGGTTGACTCATTTGTCCTCTAGCCCGCCGAAAGTAGCTTCCTCCGCGTCAAAAGAAAGATTCTGGTCGGAAGACCAACTCACCCATTACGTAAGATAGGAACCTTAATGTACGTAACACTTGAATTCTAGCGTACGTTAGGCATATGCTATAGCGTGCATTAGATATTCAGTTCTTTAGCCACATAACACATTTTAACCATCTCGGGGTGACCGTCCTTTCCACTCGTCAACAACTATCGAGGAACAAGACGTTGGCCACCATCATATTCGCACCGACGATCGTCCAACGGCATCAAGGCGTGTCACCTCCGTTACATCCACATAGTATCATTGTATAACACTCAATGGAATACATAAATAGAAATGACGTCACATTACAAAAATTCACACAGTACAAAGTAATAAAGCATGAAATACCGGTGGTATTACATATCACCCCCCTTAAAAATAGTTTCGTCCCAAAACTTAAGAAAATAACTCGGGATGACTCTCTTTCATGCTCGACTCGGTTTCCCAAGTCGCTTCTTCCATGCCGTGGTGCGACCACTGAACCTTCACGAGGTGTATGGCTTTATTTCGTAACATCTTCATATGCCGATCCAAAATGGCGATCGGTACCTCTCTAAAGGTAGCGTCATCGGAAATTTCCACTTCTTCGAAATTGAGCTTGTGATTTGGATCATAGACATACTTCCTTAACTGGGAGATGTGAAAAATGTTATGCACTCCATCCAAATGCGGCGGTAGAGCTAATCGATATGCGAGATTCCCTACCCGATCCAATATCTCAAACGGACCTATAAATCTCGGGCTCAACTTGCCCTTTTGGCTGAAATGCCGGATACCCCGCATAGGTGATACTTTGACCCACACATGATCCCCGACCGCAAATTCTAACGGTCACTGTCGGTTTTCGGCATAATATTTCTGCCGGCTCTGTGCGGCTAGCATGTGCTTTCGAACGATAGAGATCTTCTTAATGGATTCCTGGATCAGATCTAACTCGGTGACCGTGGTGTCAGAAGCGTTATCCCAGCATAACGGCGACTTGCATCTTCGCCCATACAGGGCCTCAAACGGGGCCATGCCTATGCTTGCATGCCAGCTGTTATTGTACGAGAACTCCACTAATCCCAGATGTCTAGCCCAATCCTTACCCCAATCGAGCACACATGCCCTCAACATATCTTCCAAGGTTTGAATCATACGTTCGGTCTGTCCATCCGTCTGAGGGTGATAAGCCATGCTAAAATGTATTTGGGTCCCCATAGCTTTATGGATGGCTTTCCAAAAACGAGACACGTATCTGGTGTCCCTGTCCGAAATGATGGATGAGGGAACGCCATGCAGCCTTAAGATCTCTCTGATGAAAATGACGGCCAATTGCTCTGTCCCGGTTGTCTCTTGAATAGGAATGAAATGTGCCGATTTCATCAACCGATCAACAATGACCCAAATTGTATCTTTTTCTCCCACCGCCGTTGGTAGCTTAGTGATAAAATCTATCGATATGCTTTCCCATTTCCACTCCGGGATAGGTAGGGGTTGCATGATTCCGGTTGGTCTGCGGTGTTCAATCTTCACTTGTTGGCATGTCATACATCGGGCGACGAATCTAGCAACTTCCCATTTCATATTCTTCTACCAAAAACTCTGTCGGAGATCTTTGTACATTTTGCTCGCTCCTGGGTGAATAGAGTAGGGAGTGGAGTGCGCCTCCTTCAATATAGTTTGTTTCAGCCCGTCATTCGGCGGAAAACAGATCCTATTCTTGAACCTCACCAAGTCACCCTGAATTTTATAGTCGGAAACATCCCCTCCCTCAATTCTTGCACCAATCGCACGTAACTCGGGATCCTCCATCTGTGCTAGACGTATCTCGTCTAGTAAGGACGAATGTATATTGATTGAGCACAATTGTCCTTGCCTACGTTGTATCCATACTTCGGTACTGCTTCTCCTGAGGTCTTGCTGCAGTTCGGGTTGAACTGTTATGCTGGATACCATCACTTCTTGTGTAGTTTTCCGACTAAGAGCGTCGGCCACCACATTAGCTTTTCCGGGGTGATAGGAGATTTCCACATCGTAGTCCTTGATTAATTCCAACCAGCGCCTCTGTCTCATGTTTAATTCTCTCTGAGTGAAGATATATTTCAAACTCTTATGATCCGTGAAAACCTTGCAAGTAACTCCGTAAAGGTAGTGCCTCCAAATCTTAAGGGCATGCACCACTACGGCTGGCTCCAAGTCGTGCGTCGGGTAATTCACTTCGTACGACTTCAGTTGTCGGGATGCGTACGCAATGACTCTGCCGTTCTGCATGAAGACACATCCCATTTCGTGCTTAGATGCATCCGTGTATGTAATGAATCCTTCCGTTCCCTGTGGTAACACTAGCACTGAAGCAGTAGTTAGCCTACTTTTGAGCTCGTTGAAGCTCTTATGGCAGTCTGCAGTCCATACAAATTTGGCGCTTTTTCTCAGTAGGTTCGTTAACGATCGAGCGATACAGGAAGAAGCCTCGATGAATCTTCGATAGTAGCCGGCCAATCCTAGGAAACTCCTTACCTCCTTGACATTCTTCAGCGGTTCCCAACTCATTATTGTCTCGATCTTTTGTGGGTCGACTTTGATGCCTTCTGCTGAGACAACATGTCCGAGAAAAGTTACCTCCGGCATCTAGAATTTGCACTTGGAAAGTTTCGCATAAAGTTGGTGTTGCCTTAACACGCTCAGCACTTGCCTCAAATGTTCCTCGTGTTCCCGTCGGCTTCGGGAATAGATCCGGATGTCATCGATAAAAACCACCATGCAGTTATCGAGGAAATTAATCAAAACTCTGTTCATAAGTTCTATGAAAACAGCTAGGGCATTAGTCAACCCGAATGATACCACAACGTTCTCGTAATGTCCACACCTCGATCGAAATGCAGTCTTGGGTATATCTTCCTCCCGTAAATCGATCTTTGAAAACACAACTGCCCCTTGTAATTGATCTAAGAGGTCATTAATTCTCGGTAGTGGGTAACGGTTCTTGATAATAACCTTATTTAGCTCCCTGTAGTCGATGCACAAGCGTATAGAGTTGTCTTTCTTCTTAACGAAAAGTACCGGTGCGCCACACGGTGAGGTTCTCGGGCGGATCAACCCCTTCTCCAACAGATCTTAGAGATGTATCTTTAATTCCTTCATCTTGGCCGACGCCATCCTGTAAGGGGCTTTGGAAATAGGTCTCGTCCCCGGATCGAATTCAATGGAAAGGTCAACTTCTCGTTGCGGTGGCAGCCCTGGTAGTTCATCGGGAAAGACGTCTGGAAACTCATTCACCACCAAAATGTTTGCGATTGTCAGTTGTGAAGTATTCTCCTGGAGAACATAACACCAATAGTACTCCTCTCGAGAGTTGCAGGAGACTTCCGATGCGAGAAGGCTGAGAGACCCTTTCGTACTAAAGTGTTCTCGTCCTCTGATGACATGTGTGGTACCATCATGAGCCGTAATGGAAATAGTCAAGTGGTAGGTGTCCAAGATCGTTCTGTGCAATGGCATCCAGTCCATACCTAATATGATATCTTTATTCTAGAGCGGAAAGACCATAAGATCAGCAGTCCAACTATGATCGTTGATGCATATCTGACAGTCTCGAACCTTTAGATCACTGCCTATTCTACTACCCCCGGGTAGCTTAACAGTAAAGGACTCATAAGGTACACAAACAAGATTTAAACGTTCAACACATTCCACAGATATAAATGAATGTGTGGCTCCGGTATCAAATAATACATGCACTGGCTGAGAGTTAACAAGAAGAGTAACTGAGATAGCTGGCGTGGACTGACCATCCGTAGCCCTCAACTCAAATACACGGGACGTCACTGACTCCGAAAAGGATGAAGTACCACCACTATGCCCACAGCCTCAACCAGCACTGTGTGGCGGTGGTTGAGTCTGATGGGATGGAGCTCGGTAGTTGGAAACGGCAGGCATCCTGGGAGATTGCACAGAGCCTTGTTGACTCGGTTGAGAAACTGAGTTCTGAGTGGGATTGGCCCGCCAGCAGTAACGAGACATGTGCCCACTCTTTCCGCAAGTGAAACATTTATTAGCCGTCTTCTGGCACCGATCCTTAGTATGTACGGACACGCCACAATTGAAGAAGTCCCTACGGTATGGCCGATCAGATGCACCCTTCTGTTGGTACGATGCTGTTGACTTAAAAGAAGATGCGGGTCCTGAGTTCGTTTTGTTGTTGCTCCCTGACTGAGCCGATGTCTTTTGCTTCTTTGAGTTATGTTCGGGATCGGTATTAACAACAGTACCAGCATAAGTTGTGACCACGTCTTCGTACGCCCTCAGGGTCGTGCAGTGGAATCCGGCGGCATACCGTTGTACGTCTTCTGGAAACCTCTGTGAAAGGTGGCATATTCGTTGATCTTATGATGGAACCATCTGCGAGATGTAACTTAGCTTGGTTCGGTAGGCCCGAATGATCTCTGGTACTGGCATGTTATGAGGTCCGGCACTGGAAAAGTCATGTGCGCGAGCGGTCCGGGCTGATCTAGGATAGTACTCGCTCCACAACAGTCGGGCAAATTCGGTCCACCCGACCACTCGATCCTCTGGCCTGTAAGTCCTCCACCAGCGTGCGGCAGTGTCACGGAGTTGATTAATCTCAAGCGGCACCTTCTGGTTCTCTGGGCATCCGATCACTTCGAATTCAGTCTCTATTTCGGAAATCCAATCGTCCACGTGTTTCTCCCCTGCCCCGTCAAATAATAGAGGCCTAGCCTTTAGCATTTCTCCCAACCATAGGTCTCTTACTGCATTTTCCTCCACATTGATAACCGGTATCCATTCCGCCTGGTTGACCTGAGCAATCCCCATGGCGATAGCTTGGGCAAGGGCCTGAAAAAAAGCAGGGTCCATGCCTCCTGGGTTGTTATTTTGGCGTTCCGCCTCCTAATCGTTTTGATTAATTGGTGGCAGCTGGTCCCCAGCAGGATGGGTTTCGGTAGTGTTCCTGTCCTCATTGTGGTTTGCGGTGGAACCCTGAACATCATTCACCACCCCCTAGCTCCTCGGCGTGCCATTACTGACAGTATTAATCTAAAGCCAGTTCCATACACAGTTTACAATTAAATGCAGTAATTAGACAGAAAACACACGTCACTTACTTCGTATTCCCATGAGGAGTTACGGTCGCTTGGGGTGTTGGACTGGAATAACTTTGAAATTTAGGAAAATTTTATTTAAACCAGGAGTTACGCTCGGATACCATTTTCTGTAACACCCCAAAAATTTCCTAAGGTATTACAGTGCCGTGAATCCCGTGTGGGACCCACAAGGCTAGTTTAGGAAATAGATAATTTAAGGAAATTACAATAAAACGATAAGTCCACTGTTACATATCATGACACCCAAAGGTCTACGAAATCCTTCTACAATTGATTCGTCGATTATATATGGTCCCAATGTAAATTAAGATGGAAGTTCTTGCATGTGATTGTTACAACGAGTTGTACGAAAATGAAATATACGAACAATGATAACTCCGATTCTACAAATTCGTCCGTTTAGATCGTCTACGAGATTTTAGCAAAATCTACCCAAATACCCATAATCTAACGAGTAATAATCAATAATATTGAAGAGATTACTTCAAGGATTGATAGACTTACCTTAGAAGATGAAGAATAATGAAGAGAGTTGACGAAACAACAAGAACTACGAGGAGGAACGAAAAATGGCTTGAATGACTTGGATAATCTTCACCGGAGCTCAAGAAACCACCTCCTTAGTGCTAATTCAAGTATATGAGAGGCTAAAAACAGAGTATAAGGCTAGGAAATGCTCCAAGGGTTTCTTCTTGCAAGGTTGGGGTCGTGCAAATGAAGAGGGGAAGTGTTATTTTATAACACTCGGTTTGGATAACGTACGTTAATGATATAGAGATTACGTACGTAAACCTAGTTGCGTACGTAATACTTCAAGACTAACGTATGTAAAGTCTGTCCAGAGGTCACTGACTGAAATGTGCCCAAGTGTTACGTACGTAAGTCGTTGTTACGTACGTAAAGTTCTAGTCGGTAGCGTACGTTAGGTTTGGAGAATAGCGTACGCTATCAAGGGTTGAGTCGTTTGTCCTCTAGCCCACCCAAAGTAGCTTCCTCCGCGTCAAAAGAAAGATTCTGGTCGGAAGACCAACTCACCCATTACGTACGTAAGATAGGAACCTTAACGTACGTAACACTTGAATTCTAGCGTACGTTAGGCATATGCTATAGCGTGCATTAGATATTCAGTTCTTTAGCCACATAACACATTTTAACCGTCTCGGGGTGACCGTCCTTTCCACTCATCAACAACTATCGGGGAACAAGACATTGGCCACCGTCATATTCGCACCGATGATCGTCCAACGGCGTCAAGGCGTGTCACCTCCGTTACATCCAAATCGCACAATTGTATAGCACTCAATGGAATACATAAATAGAAATGACGTCACATTACAAAAATTCACACAGTACAAAGTAATAAAGCATGAAATACCAGTGGTATTACAGTGGATCCCCAAAAGATTGAGACAGTGCTGGATTGGGCACCGCCTAAGAATGTTAAGAAGGTCCGTAGTTTCTTAGGTTTGGCTGGATACAATCGTAGGTTCGTCGAGGGGTTCTCGAAACTGGCTCGGCCACTTACACAGTTGCTTCAGAAATCTGAGAAGTTTGTCTGGAATGACGAAAGACAGTCAAGTTTTGAGGAGCTGAAGAGGCGTTTGACTTCAGCCCCGATTCTAGCGTTGCCGTGTGGCAACGAGGGTATTGCGGTTTATAGCGATGCTTCGGGTCAGGGTCTTGGGTGTGTGTTGATGCAGCACGACAAGACTATTGCGTCGAGATAGTTGAGGCCGTATGAGCTCAACTACCCTACTTATGATTTGGAACTAGCGGCAGTTGTTTTTGCGCTCAAGATTTGGCGTCATTATCTCTTTGGCTCTGCAGGTCATATTTTTATTGATCATAAAAGTCTGAAGTACATATTCACTCAACGGGAGTTGAATATGAGGCAGAGGAGGTGGTTGTAATTGATTAAGGATTATGACCTCGAGATCCTTTATCATCCAGGCAAGGCGAACGTCGTGGCGGATGCCTTGAGTCGGAAACCGGTTACGTTGCGAACACTTGAGATACATATGTCTCAATCTGAGCTTCAGCATGAATTGATCGAATTAAGAGTTGAGATTTTGTTGCCAGGAGTTATCGGGCAACTTTGCGCTTTGGAGATTTCGTCGTCGTCGATCGATGAAATTAAAGTGAAGCAGTTAGAGGATCCGATGATTACTCAGATCCGAGAGAACATTTTTAAGGGGAAGTCTCCTGGATTTGTGATTCAGGAGGTTGGTGTGTTGAGATTACAGAGTCGGCTTTGTGTACCGAACGACTTAGAATTGAGGTAGAGTATTTTGCGTGAGGCCCATGCTACGCCTTACTCAGTTCATCCTGGTTCGAGTAAGATGTACAAGGACCTAAGGAGGAACTTTAGGTGGAGCGGAATGAAGAAAGAGGTTGCACAGTTTGTAGCGAGATGTTTGACTTGTCAGCAGGTCAAAATCGAGCATCACCGACTAGCTGGGTTATTACAGTCGCTTCCATTATGGAATGGAAATGGAAGATATTTGGATGGACTTCATCAAGAGCTTGACGAGATCGAAGTCTGGTATGAATATGGTTTGGGTGATTGTGGATCGTCTGACCAAGTCGGCACATTTTCTGAGCATCAAGGATACTTGGGGTCTGGAAAAGTTGGCTCGTGTATTTTATTGCGCAGATTGTGAGGCTTCACGGTACTCTGAAGTCTATTGTTTCAGATCGGGATGGCCATTTTGTATTGCACTTTTGGCAGGCAGTACATAAGGCGTTGGGTACTCTTTTGCATCTGAGTACTTCCTTTCATCCTCAGTCGGATGGGCAGTCGGAACGCACTATCCAGACATTTGAGGATATGTTGCGTGCTTGTGCTCTCGATTGGAGCAGTGACTGGGAGGAGCATTTGTCGTTGATCGAGTTCATGTACAATAATAGTTGGCATGCATCGATCAAGATGGCACCCTATGAGGCACTTTATGGGCAGCGATGTCGATCGCCGATTTGTTGGAACGAGGCGTCCGATTTGGTCGGGACCGATCCGGATATCGCTTTGGAGACGAGGCGGAAGGTGGAATTGATTCGGGAAAGGATGTTGACTGCCCATAGTCGATAGAAATCCTATGCCTATGTTCGTCGTCGACCTTTGGAATTCGAGGTGGGAGACCACATTTTACTAAATGTGTCTCCAACGAAGGGAGTTTTCCGCTTCGGGAAGAAGGGAAAACTGAGTCCGAGATTTATTGGTCCCTTTGAGATTCTCGATAGGGTCGGCAAGTTGGCATACCGTTTGGCGTTGCCTCCGGCTTTGAGCCACGTCCATAGCATTTTCCATGTTTCCCAGCTAAATAAATATGTTCTGGATCCTAGTCATGTCATCGACTATGGTGAGATCGATGTCGCCAAGGATATTACCTTCGAGGAGCGTCCCTTAAAGATTCTGGAGCACCGCGAGAAGCGACTGAAGCATAAGACCATCCCATTGGTCAAGGTTTAGTGGTCAAGACTGTTGGGATTCCGAAAATAAAACGAAATACGCAGCGGAAAATAAAAAAATAAATCCCAAACAGGATCGATCAAGTAACGTATATACGAAAAAATTAATACGAAGATAAAGATCATACCCTTGAAGTCTTTGGAAAAATCTTCATAAAAATGGATGACGATCACGAACCCCCTCCCGAACAAAAAATCCCTTCGTTCCAAGCACCGAAACTTCGAAGCCTCTACTTCACATGGGTCGGAAGTTGCCCGGAAAAATTCGATAGCAATCCGTTCTCCAAGAACACGGCTAGGAATTCCTATAGGAATTTATATCTTATTTTCTTTCTTAATTTTTCAACTCAAAGTGAAAAATAAAATTCTCTCTCTCCCTCAAGATGTGCTCACGGCTGAACCACAACACAATACACACACTTTCACTCTTAGTTTTCATAATGAAGTGTTAGTTATGATGATGATATGATTATATAAAGGAATAAAAATTCCTTTACAAATTATCATTAACAATAATGTGGGAATCTCAACTCTAAGTGAGTTCCCACACACATGATCATCATCATGCCATGTCAAGGGGGGTGGCCTACAAGGAAGTTTCCTAGAAAACGAGCTGAGCCACTCGGCTCGTGTACCGGACGTTCGTCAAACGATTCCGTTAAATACACTCTATTTAACCTCTAATGTATTTATATAAATTAATTAATCTAGTTAATTAATTATATCAAATACAAATATATTTCTCTAAGAAATATAATTTATGAATTAAATTAATTACCCGGTAACTTAATTTTGATTCATAAGACCGCTATTTGATTTATCCAATAAATTATAAATTAGATATCCAATATCTAATATTAATAGAGAGATAATAAATTCACATTTATCCGTCAACGCTCCTGATGCGCGACTCCGTAGGTCCATCTCAGCTGGCATTGGGAGGAACCAATGAGTGCGGGCCGCACTGTAAACCCCGACTGAGAACGAATGAAGGGATCATTCCAAAATCATTATGTCGTGAATACCACATACGTATAGACCCTTCATCAGATGTCCCAGTCAAGTCTTCGGGTCACGATAAAGTCAAAACCCTACTGTTGACTAGACTTTATACATGTGTTAATGCAAATCAAGACCAACTCATTAATAGTGTATCTAATACGACTATATCAGAACGCTTTGGCCAAAGACTTATGATCTTATTTGCCATTAACCGTATAGGACATTCACCTGCTCACTAATAGGAGATAGAATCCTTTCTTGGCGTACAGTAAAGATTGCTACCTGCTCGTATAGTCCGCACTTCGAGGTTGACTCAGCAATTAAGGAATTGAGTCTAACTACTCTAATGACAAAATAGACGTCACAGGCACATCTTCTACTGAACCCTTAAGTAAAAGGTCCACGTATACTATTATAACCTTTCGATTCGTCATCGACTCTCTGAGAGTGAATACAGTATGACTGAATCGAGTATGAGTCATGTTCGAGTATACTGGTCCCACCAATATACTTATAACTATGCTATCAAGATATGCACATGTCCTAGCATCAGCTATACAAGTCTTATTAAAACTTAATGCCCATTTAAGTTTATTGACTTGCGAACGATTTATGTAAATAATCTTTAAATACTTCCAGTGCACTTTCTCTTATCCCATAACGAGAATGGAATGTTCGATTTATTTACATGGACATCACTTCAATGTTTACCAAGTCAAGAATGCAATTGAAATACAATAAACAGTGAATGAATCGTATTGCCTTTTTATTAATTATTTCATAATTACAAGTACAATGCCCCTACTCTCTCATACCCTGAGTGGCATTCGTGGGCATATTCCTAACAATATCCCACTTGCACTCAATGCCACACATTATGGTATCCAATACCCATGTTCTTCAGATGTCTCTCTAAGATGGCCTGAGATAATGGCTTAGTCAGCGGGTCAGAGACATTGTCTTATGAGTCTACTCTTTGCAATGAAACATATCCTTTTTACACTATCTCTCAAATGATGTGGTACTTTCTCTCTATATGCTTAGTGTTGTGGTGAGCCCTCGGCTCCTTGGCTTGAGCGACAGCTCCATCATTATCACAGAATAGTGATATAGCAACTCCGCATTAGGCACCACTTGAAGTTCTTGCATAAACTTCTGCATCCAAAATGCTTCTTTTCTAGACTCTGAGGTAGCTTGATACTCTGCTTGACAGGTGGAATCTGCAGTAGCGGTTTGCTTTGAGCTTCTCCAAGATACTGCTCCTCCATTGAGAGTAAACAAATACCCAGATGTCGACTTAGAGTCGTCATTGTCTCCTTGAAAATCAGAATCGGTGAATCCAATCACCTCCAGTTCTACACCACCGTAAGTAAGAACCAAATCTCTAGTTCTTCTTAAGTACTTAAGAATGTTCTTTACGGCAGTCCATTGTTCCCTTCCCGGGTTCGCTTGAAATCGACTTACCATACTCACAGCGTAGGCTAAGTCTGGTCTCGTACACAACATAGCGTACATGAGGCTACCCACTGCCGAGGCATATGGTACCTTACTCATATCTCTCTTGCCTTCCTCAATTTGAGGACACATTTTCGTGGTGAGATGAATTCCATATCGCATGGGAAGGAACCCTCTTTTAGATTCATCCATCTTGAATCTTCTCAGGATTTTATATATATAGAGGGCTTGGGAAAGTCCTATTATTCTTTGCGGTCTATCTCTATAATGACGGATCCCTAGAATGTAGTAAGCTTCTCCCAAGTCTTTCATGGAGAACGTTTTAGAAAGCCAAGCTTTCACAGTGCTGAGCATTGCCACGTTATTTCCTATAAGTAGAATATCATCTACATATAGTACTAAGAACGCAATGTTGCTCCCACTGACCTTTTTGTAAACACACGGTTCCTCCTCATTTCGTACGAAGTCAAAGTCCTTGACTGCTTCGTCAAATCAAAGGTTCCAACTCCGATAAGCTTGCTTCAGCCCAGAAATGGCTCGTTGTAGCTTACACACCTTATGAACATTAGCTTTGGACACAAAACCCTTAGACTGTTCCATGTAGATTTCCTCCTCGAGGTATCTATTTAGAAAAGCCATTTTGATGTCTATTTGCCATATTTCATAATCGTAATAGTCAGCAATGGCAAGCATCATGCGAATCGACTTTATCATAGCTACGGGCGAGAAGGTATCATGATAATCGATCCCTTCCCCTTTGGGTGTAACCCTTTGCCACAAGTCTGGCCTTATAGGCATCAACTTGCCATCCCCATCAGTCTTTCTCTTATAGATCCATTTATTTCCAGTAGTCCTCATGCCAGTTGGAAGAACTACTAGAGTCCAGACCTGATTGGTATGCATCGAGTCTATCTCAGCTTCCATTGCTTCTTGCCATTTATCGGAGTCTACATCCACTATCGCTTGGTCATAGGTGACAGGGTCGTTTTCACTGCTATCAGGTGTGTCATGGAGACCAGTTCCTCGACATGTGTATATCCATACCTCTCAGGCAAGTGAGACACCCTATCAGACCTTCGAAGTAGAGGTTATGTTACAATAGGTTCGGTTCTTGATCCATGATCAGATGTCTCCTTAGGACTTTCATTATGCTCTTCCAAAGAGATATTTCTACCCGAGCCACCTTCCTGAATGAATTCATCCTCAAGGAAGTGCGCTTGTAATGCCACAACGACCTTATGGTCTTCTGGCATGTAGAATAGATAACCCATCGAGTCCTCTAGGTATCCTATGAAACGTCCTTTTATGGACCTCGCTTCGAGTTTGTCTACCTTAGCCTTTTTGACATAGGCTGTACATCCCCAAATCCTTATGTGATTAAGGCTTGTTTTCTTACCCTTCCACATCTCATGTGGAGTGATAGAAACGGATTTGGAAGGACATCTATTAAGGATATAGGCAGCGGTTAGTAAGGCATACCCCCACAGGTAAATAGGTAAATCAGTGTAATTTAACATGGAGCGAACCATGTCTAACAAAGTCCGATTTCTCCTTTCTGAAACACCATTTAATTGTGGGGTTCCTGGCGTCATGAATTGTGACACTATTCTATATTCCTTAAGAAATTCATCAAACTCTGTGTTCATATATTCGCCACCTCGGTCCGACCGAAGTGCTTTAATATGACATCCAGTCTGTTTTTCAACTAGGGCCTTAAATTCTTTGAATTTAGTAAAGGCTTCGGATTTATGTTTCATTAAGTACACAATTCCATACCTTGTATGATCATCTGTGAATGTTATGAAATATTGATATTCGTCTCGGGCCACTTCTAAAGCACCACAAACATCGGTATGTACTAATCCAAGTTTATCGGCAGCCCTTTCAAAAGTCCCTGTGAAGGGGGACTTAGTCATTTTGCCTCTAAGGCAAGATTCATAAGTTGGATAGGGTTCTACACCCAATGGACTTAAAATTCCATCTTTCTCCATTTTCTGAACCTTGGTCTGACTAACATGACCAAGTCTAAGGTGCCATTTAAGAGCTTTATTAGTATCTTGCCTACCACGTTTCCTAGTTATAGTGTTCACTGCTGTTTTATTTTGCATGTTCAGATGATATCAACCAATTTATTTCGAAAATAAATTTTACAACTACCATTGTCAGTGAAGAAAAAAAATCCTTTTCGGTCCAAGACTGGAATGGATATAATGTTTTTATGCCCCTTGGGCAAAACAAGTACTTCATCCAACGTCAAAATAAAACTGGATTCTAAACCCAGTATGATTGATCCAATATCGGTTGCCTCGACACTTTGTCCGCTTCCGACAGTGATCACAACTTCCGCGGCTTCAAGTTTCCTACTTTGTTCCAGATCCTGATTCATAGTACAAATATGAGAAGTGGCATTTGAATCCAGAATCCATGAAGCAGAATACACAGTAGCGGAACAATTAGTTTCAAAAACAAAAATTTCCGTACCTGATGCGCCATTAATCTTAGGAGAAGTCCTTCACCAATGGACCAGCTCACCGCATTCAAGGCATTTGTCCTTAGGTTTTGGACCGCCTACTTTTTGAACCTTTCGGGCCTTGCCCTTTCCTTTCTGTACCCCTTTCTTGGGTTTGTACTGCTCGTAGGACTTTTTCTTCTTGTTCTTGGACCTCTGAGGCCCAGAAGAAATCACAAGAGCAGCATCTCTCGGTTTAGTCTTCATGTTAAACTGCGTCGTCACCAGTTTATTCATTAGCCTAGCTACTGTGCATGAAATTTCATTACAGTTGAAATTCACTACAAACTGCGTGAAAGAGTCAGGTAGAGATTGAAGGATGAGATCAATTTGAAGAGATATATCCATATTAAAGTTGAGAACCTCGAGTCTCTCAATCATAGAGATCATCTTGAGGACGTCGTCTCCCACTTTCTCTCCTTCTTTCATCCTAGCACTGAACAACTGCTTCGATATCTCATATCTAGCAGTCCTACTGTGCTCTCCATAAAGTTCGGTCAAGTGTGCGAGAATCTGCCTAGCAGAAGTCATTTTCTCGTGCGCTCTCTGCAGCTCATTAGTCATTGAGCCCATCATAAAACCACGGACTAGCACGTCATCCTGGACCCATTTTTCATGGACGTCAATGTCTTAGTGATTACCCCTAGTCTGGATTGGAGTCGGTGGAATGTCCGCCTCCAAGACGTATCCCAGAGACTCCATACTGAGTACAATCATCAGATTCCGCAACCAGTCAACAAAGTTGGGGCCAGTTAGGAGATTCTTTTCAAGTAGTATTGCAAGTGGGTTTTTAGCCATTTTTAGAGAGATTCAGTTTCGTTTTCTACAAAGATTTAGACAAGATTAAATTAGTGACTTGTTTAATTATGACCAAGTATAGAATTTAAGGGCTTGTATAATTCTTGTCTCGGCTCCCACTAATTTTATCAGAATTATACACTCCCATGTTATAATTTTAACAGAAGCAACCTATCAGGTTTCTTGCCAACTAATTAATGTAAAGTGGTGTCTAACACCGACCCGTCTAACGGATGATTTGATCTTCTTTTACCCTAGTCTTCATGCCCTCAACCTATCAGGTTTCTTGGCAATCCAGACTATCTAAGTTTTTGACCATCAACGTCTATCGGTTTGACTATTGAATCTCACCTGGCAACCTATCAGGTTTCTAGTGGCGAAATTTATCACCAAATGAAGACATCTAATGCACTCAAGAATTTTTCAACCTCCACCAAATGTACTACCCTGATAACTCGGAAGCATAGCAAACCAGCTCGGGTATCAATTTTCTACGAGTTTGATGGAGGGTAGGAAACCTCGTAACCTTTTTCAAACTTAGTCTGTTTGTTGTCGGGAGAATTTCGCGATTAATGTTACACTTTGCACATTAATTCATTTATACGCACGTTTGTTGGTTTGTCAATCATTCAAAATGAAAAACAGAAAACAGTAACCTAGTTACTACCAATATATAGCTCATGGACCTAATTCCTAAGTACTGGGCCAAGTGAATGACCCAATAAATAAAAAAACAGTCTCCGATTCTTCCTATTCTCAGCCGGTTGTCTTTGGTCTTCATCATACCCAAAATAATAATTACATCATTGAAAAATTGCATCCTATACAAATTTTTCTAGTAAATATAAATAGGCTCAAAACGGCCTTTACAACCCAATCGAATCGAACAAATCAAAAAACTAAGTCCACAAGCTATATCACCATCACATAAGGATTCCATACAACATGTAATGGCAATGAAATTAAACAATTAATTTTAATATAAATTAATCCAATTAATTTATAAAATTAATCTACTAATTAAGACTTCCGCTATTTGATTTGAATATGTTGTATCCAATATGTCACCATAAAGTGATGCTTCTACCCTTGTCGGGTTGGGGCGTTACAATTTATGGTATCAGAGAGCACTAGGTTTGACCTGTAGAGCTTAGGCTTTGACCTGTGAGGATTGGGTATACATTAGGTTTCCTTCTTCATCTTTTCCTTTCGTACTTCATCTTTATTTTTGACTTTGCTCCGTTTCATTGAACCGTTTGAGATTCTTGATCGTATTGGGGAGGTTTCTTATCGTCTGGATCTACCTCCTCAGTTATCACATGTGCATAACGTTTTCTACGTATCCCTTTTGCGGGGATACAACTATCATCCTGTACATGTGGTTTCATACCCTTTTGACCAGATTCAACCAAACATGTCACTTCTGGAAGAACCGTAAGCCATTCTTGATAGGCAGGAGAGAGTCATGAGAAATAAGGTCATTCGATTTGTTAAGATTCTTTAGAAGAACCACTCAGCATGCGAGGCGACCTGGGAAACTGAAGAGTCTATGCGAGCCAGCTACGCTCATTTCTTTTCGTTGTCTGGTATGCTTTCGTTTTGTTTCGTTACCTTTCCTTTTTCATTTTCGAGGACGAAATTTTTTTTAGAGGGGAAGAGTTGTAAAATCCAGATTTTTGAACATGTTAAAATACCCTTTAATCTCGAATCTATTAAAGACGTTTAATTATTTAAAATATTACATTATAATTATAACCTAAGTATTTAAATTGTCAATATTTGAACAAATAAATGTAATATGAATATAAAACTTATGGAGAACTAATTTGTACATGATTAAAATTGTCACACGTTTTCTATTTTTGTCCCTAGCCGAATGATAGGTTTTACACAAACATATGGAATCACGAATCATGTCCAGGTTCATGATGGGTTTTATATTTGGCAAAGCCTTCCATAAAATCCCCATAATTTAGGCATTTTCCTTTTTGAAATTCCTCCCTACTCGCCTATATATATCACACACACATACTTCACAAAACTAAAAACCCTAAAACCTAAAACTAAATACGGCGGCTACATAGTTCTCTACCATTCCCGTTCGATCGAGGCGTGCACAATGGAAGGATTGGTGGTAGATTGAAGGTCTCGGGTGCGTTGGTATGAATAAACACGTTATATGATGGCTTAAATGAATTCTGGAATTAAGATAGCTTGTATACCTGAATTTGTGAACGAGATAGGTCATTATATATAATGATTCAATTCATTTTCCTTTGATGAAAACCTAGTTTTATGTCTTATTTAAGTTCTACAATTGGTTTGGAGTGATTTCGAGTTGTCTTGGTCATGTTTTTTATTTTTGTGTGATTAAGTGTTGAATCTGAAATTCGGGAGTCTGAAATCAGTCCACTTTGTCAATTTTTGATTCAAAAACTATAATGATTTGAGCCATAAAACACTCCAGTATATAGATTCTATATGATTAGTAATACCATGAATTTTTGGGAATTTTTCCTGGATGTTTTGGTAGGTCGTTGAGACGGATACTTTTTGGGTACAACTGGAGGTTGGTTTTCTGAATAGTCTGAGTTTGAGTATTTTTCGTGTGGGGTTAAACTAACTAATACATTCTGGAAAAATTCGTTTGGGTTCTAAGGACATTGAAGTATCTGTGTGAATTTCTGTGAATTTTATGTTTAAGTTCTGATGTGGTTCAAAAATTCATCAAGTTGTAACCTGTTCATAGATAAAAGCTGATAAAAAAAAGGTTAAAAGGCTAATAAAGGTTAGGGTTGTATTGAATTTATCTCTAGGTATGCTGTCAGGTTTTTGGGTCATATTGAAAGGGGTCCATTTTATTTATACCTACGTGTTTTGGAGTGATTCTTGAGTCTAAAATCAAGTTCTGGAAAGAGTATACAAGTCTTGTAATTTCTAGAAGTCGAGAGAATGCCTTTTCTGATTTTATAAGTTCAAGTGTCAAACCTGTCAATTAGTAATCCGAATTTCAACATTTATTTATGATTTTTGTTTTGAAATCGGTAAGGAATCATTAACTCAAATTGGACAGGGCTTAAATATAAGATGTGTTTCGCCTCTGTGATTTTTGATGGAATTTTTAAAGTAGTACATCATGGGCTCTTAATTGCTTACTTTTTGAGTCTAAGATCTATCACCGAATCTGGACTAGTTTTGATAAGGAATTTTTGTTCTATAGCTATACTACCTGGAAATTCTACAAAAATTAAACAAAGTAGAAAACATATGTACCTACATGGGGTAATTTTTCTAAGACTCCAGGAGGTGCACAATATACTTTAAAAATCCGGAAACGTGATACATGTTTTGATATTAAAAGCTGAGTTTTCTTAAAAAGGTGGTTACACACTCAGTCTATTATATTACTAAAATGAGTAACCAAATTCATTTGCACTTAAAGTAATACTTGGTTATTGATCCGTATAGGTTCCGTGAAGCGGGAGTGATCCTGTATCTTGTGATCCATCTATCTTTGTTTACTTTTGCTGTTGAATAAGGTACAAATATTTCGTACTCTTTCAGCAAGAGTACAACTACTTTCTCTCTCATGACCTTTCTCTCTCTTCTATATTATTTGCCTATCTTATTTTGGACTGTTGATATTCGAACTCTTCGTTTGAACCTTTGACATTGCATCTTTGATTTGATACATGTGAACTGAACCTTTGATATTAGCTCTTTGATTATTCGAACATTTGATATTGAACTTTGACTATATGAATGAGACCTACACTTTGATTTGTACTTGTACTTTTGACCCTTCAGTATTTACCCAGGTATTATCTGTTCCCAGTTATGAAGGGTCCATGACCGTACATTGATGTACCAATGTTATGACTCTAGTGTGGTTGGAGAGATGTACCACACCGTCCCTTATCTGCTGTCTGCTATGGCCATTATTATGATTATGAATTATTTGCAGGGGCATATGGATGCATCCTAGATTTGTTTGTTATTTTTTTGGGATACTATGATGATATGGATACATATTATATTTGTTTGGTGATTGGGCATGCGTGCATGCAGTCCCTTCACATTTGGGAGTTGATCACTCTATTGGGCTACTATTTGTTTGGATATTTGTTTGGGCCTGGGGTAAAACCTGAATCTACATTCATACACTTTATACTTAACCTTTCGATTATCCATTGACACCATATGTATTCTATCTTCGCATTCCTTTGATTATCTTATCTCGTTTGATCTGTTTTGTAATTTGCTTTATATCTGTTCACTAAGCTTTTTATGCTCAGCCGCTTTTCTTCTCCATGCGGCAGGTACTTAAGCTAGGAGCGGGGTTATTAGCTTGGGGATGAAAGAGAGTGGATTACCCTATAGCTTTATTTTAATAATGAACTTTATTTCCTTATTGTTATTTCCGGATTTCGGACATTTGTATCGTACTCTCTTTTGTTCGGTTTCGGGGACACTTGGTGTTGTTTTAGTCCCCTTTTGATACTCTTTTGATAATTTCTAATTAAGACTTCCGCTGTTTGATTTTAATATGTTGTATCTGATATGTCACCATAAAGTGATGCTTCTACCCTTGTCGGGTTGGGGCATTACAATTTATGGTATCAGAGAGCACTAGGTTTGACCTGTAGAGCTTAGGCTTTGACCTGTGAGGATTGGGTAGACATTAGGTTTCCTTCTTCATCTTTTCCTTTCCTACTTCATCTTTATTTTTGACTTTGCTCCATTTCATTGAACCGTTTGAGATTCTTGATCGTATTGGGGAGGTTTCTTACGCCTGGATCTACCTCCTCAGTTATCACATGTGCATAACGTTTTCCACGTATCCCTTTTGGAGGGATACAACTATCATCCTCTACATGTGGTCTCATACCATTTTGACCAGATTCAACCAGACATGTCACTTCCGGAAGAACCGTAAGCCATTCTTAATAGGCAGGAGAGAGTCATGAGAAATATGGTCATTCGCTTTGTTAAGATTCTTTGGAAGAACCACCCAGCACGCGAGGCAACCTGGGAAACTGAAGAGTCTATGCGAGCCAGCTACCCTTATTTCTTTTCGTTGTCTAGTATGCTTTCGTTTTGTTTCGTTACCTTTCCTTTTTCATTTTCGAGGACGAAATTTTTTTTAGAGGGGAAGAGTTGTAAAACCCAGATTTTTGAACATGTTAAAATACTCTTTAATCTCGAATCTATAAAAGACATTTAAGTATTTAAAATATTACATTATGATTATAACCTAAGTATTTAAATCGTCAACATTTGAACAAAAAAATGTAATACAAATATAAAACTTATGGAGAACTAATTTGTACATGATTGAAATTATCACACGTTTTCTATTTGTGCCCCTAGCCGAATGATATGTTTTACACAAACATATGGAATTGTCAATCATGTCCAGGTTCGTGATGGGTTTTATATTTGGCAAAGCCTTCCATAAAATCCCCATAATTTAGGCATTTTCCTTTTTGAAATTCCTCCCCACTCGCCTATATATATCACACACACATACTTCACAAAACTAAAAACCCTAAAACCTAAAACTAAAAACGACGGCTACATTGTTCTTTACCATTCCCGTTCGATCGAGGCGTGCACAATGGAAGGATTGGTGGTAGATTGAAGGTCTCGGGTGCGTTGGTATGATTAAACACGTTATATGATGGCTTAAATGAATTCTGGAATTAAGACAGCTTCTATACCTGAATTTTTGAACGCGATAGGTCATTATATATAATGATTCAATTCAGTTTCCTTTGATGAAAACCTAGTTTTATGTCTTAGTTAAGTTCTACAATTGGTTTGGAGTGATTTCGAGTTGGTTTGGTCGTGTTTTTTATTTTTGTGTGATTAAGTGTTGAATCTGAAATTCGGGAGTCTGAAATCAGTCCACTTTGTCGATATTTGATTCAAAAACTATAATGAGTTGAGCCATGAAACACTCCAGTATATAGATTCTGTATGATTAGTAATACCATGAATTTTTGGGAATTTTTCCTGGATGTTTTGTTAGGTCGTTGAGATGGATACTTTTTGGGTACAACTGGAGGTTGGTTTTCTGAATAGTCTGAGTTTGAGTATTTTTCGTGTGGGGTTATACTAACTAATAAATTCTGGAAAAATTCGTTTTCGTTCTAAGGACATTGAAGTATATGTGTGAATTTCTGTGAATTTTATGTTGAAGTTCTAATGTGGTTCAAAAATTCGTCAAGTTGTAACCTGTTCATAGATAAAAGCTGATAAAAAAAGGTTAAAAGGCTAATAAAGGTTAGGGTTGTATTGAATTTATCTCTAGGTATGCTGTCACGTTTTTGGGTCATATTGAAAGGGGTCCATTTTATTTATACCAATGTGTTTTTGAGTGATTCTTGAGTCTAAAATCAAGTTTTGGAAAAGTACTTTCTGAATATACAAGTCTTGTAATTTTGAGAAGTCGAGAGAATGTCTTTTCTGATTTTACAAGTTCAAGTATCAAACCTGTCAATTAGTAATCCGAATTTCAATATTGGTTTATGATTTTTGTTTTGAAATCAGTAAGGAAACATTAACTCAAATTGGACAGGGCTTAAATATAAGATGTGTTTGGCCTCTGTGATTTTTGGTGGAGTTTTTAGAGTAGCACATCATGGGCTCTTAATTGCTTACTTTTTGAGTCTCAGATCTGTCATCGAATCTCGACTAGTTTTGATTAGGAATTTTTGTTCTATAGCTATACTACCTGGAAATTCTACAAAAATTAAACAAAGTAGAAAACATATGTACCTACATGGGGCATGCGTGCATGCAGTCCCTTCACATTTGGGAGTTGATCACTCCATTGGGCTATTATTTGTTTGGATATTTGTTTGGGCCTCGGGTAAAATACTGATTCCACATTCATACACTTTATACTTAAACTTTGATATCCTTTTGATTATCCATTGATAGCATATGTATTCTATCTTCGCATTCCTTTGATTATCTTATCTCGTTTGATCTGTTTTGTTATTTTCTTTATATCTGTTCACTGAGCGTTTTATGCTCAGCCGCTTTTCTTCTCCATGCGACAGGTACTTAAGCTAGGACCGGGGTTATTAGCTTGGGGATGAGAGAGAGTGGATTACCCTATAGCTTTATTTTAATAATATACTTTATTTCCTTATTGTTATTTCTGGATTTTGGACATTTGTATCGTACTCTCTTTTGTTCGGTTTCAGGGACACTTGGTGTTGTTTTAGTCCCCTTTTGATACTCTTTGATAATTTCTAATTAAGACTTCCGCTGTTTGATTTGAATATGTTGTATCTGATATGTCACCATAAAGTGATGCTTCTGCCCTTGTCGGGTTGGAGCGTTACAATTTATGGTATCAGAGAGCACTAGGTTTGACCTGTAGAGCTTAGGCTTTGACCTGTGAGGATTGGGTAGACATTAGGTTTCCTTCTTCATCTTTTCCTTTCGTACTTCATCTTTATTTTGGACTTTGCTACGATTCATTGAACCGTTTGAGATTCTTGATCGTATTGGGGAGGTTTCTTATCGTCTGGCTCTACCTCCTCAGTTATCACATGTGCATAACGTTTTCCACGTATCCCTTTTGCGGGGATACAACTATCATCCTCTACATGTGGTGTCATACCCTTTTGACCAGATTCAACCAGACATGTCACTTCCGGAAGAACCGTAAGCCATTCTTGATAGGCATGAGAGAGTCATGAGAAATAAGGTCATTCGCTTTGTTAAGATTCTTTGGAAGAACCACCCAGCACGCGAGGCGACCTCGGAAACTGAAGAGTCTATGCAAGCCAGCTACCCTCATTTCTTTTCGTAGTCTGGTATGGTTTCGTTTTGTTTCGTTACCTTTCCTTTTTCATTTTCGAGGACGAAATTTTTTTTTAGAGGGGAAGAGTTGTAAAACTCAGATTTTTGAATATGTTAAAATACCTTTAAATCTTGAATCTATAAAAGACGTTTAATTATTTAAAATATTACATTATGATTATAACCTAAGTATTTAAATCGTCAACATTTGAAGAAATAAATGTAATACGAATATAAAACGTATGGAGAACTAATTTGTACATAATTAAAATTGTCACACGTTTTCTATTTTTATCCCTAGCCGAATGATATGTTTCACACAAACATATGGAATTGTGAATCATGTCCAGGTTCGTGATGGGTTTTATATTTGGCAAAACCTTCCCTCAAATCCCCATAATTTAGCCAGTTTCCTTTTCGAAATTCCTCCCCACTCGCCTATATATATCACACACACATACTTCACAAAACTAAAAACCCTAAAACCTAAAACTAAAAACAGTGGCTACCTAGTTCTCTACCATTCCCGTTCGATCTAGACGTGCACAAAGGAAGGATTTGTGGTAGATTGAAGGTCTCGGGTGCGTTGGTATGATTAAACACGTTATATGATGGCTTAAATGAATTCTGGAATTAAGACAGCTTGTATACCTGAATATGTGAACGAGATAAGTCATTAATATAATGATTCAATTCAGTTTCCTTTAATGAAAGCCTAGTTTTATGTCTTAGTTAAGTTCTACAATTAGTTTGGTGTGATTTAGATTTTTTTTTTGTTCGTGTTTTATATTTTTGTGTGATTAAGTGTTGAATCTGAAATTCGGGAGTCTGAAATCAGTCCACTTTGTCGATTTTTGATTCAAACACTATAATGATTTGGGCTATGAAACTCTCCAGTATGTAACTTCTATATGATTAGTAATACTATGAATATTTGGGAATTTTTCCTGGATGTTTTGGTAGGTCGTTGAGGCAGATACTTTTTGGGTACAACTGTAGGTCGGTTTTCTGAATAGTCTGAGTCTGAGTATTTTTAGTGTGAGAATAAACTAACTAATAAATTTTGGAATAATTCGTGTGGGTTATAAAGAAACTGAAGCATCTGTGTGAATTTTTGTGAATTTTACTTTTGAGTTCTGATATGGTTCAAAAATTCGTAAAGTTGTAACTTGTTCATAGATAAAAGCTGATAAAAAAAAAGGTTAAAAGGCTAATAAATATTAGGGTTGTATTGAATTTATCTCCAGGTATGCTGTCAGGTTTTTAAGTCATATTGAAAGGGGTCCATTTTATTGATACCAACGTGTTTTTGAGTGATTCTTGAGTCTAAAATCAAGTTATGTAAAAGTACTTTCGTAATATGCAATTCTTGTAATTTATAGAAGTCGAGAGAATGTCTTTTCTGATTTTAGAAGTTCAAGTGTCAAACATGTCAATTAGTAATCCGAATTTCAACATTGGTTTATGATTTTTGTTTTGAAATCAGTAAGGAATCATTAACTCAAATTGGACAGGGCTTAAATATAAGATGTGTTTGGCCTCTGTGATTTTTGGTGGAGTTTTTAGAGTAGCACATCATGGGCTCTTAATTGCTTACTTTTTGAGTCTCAGATCTGTCACCGAATCTCGACTAGTTTTGATAAGGAATATTTTGTTCTATAGCTATACTAACTGGAAATTCTATAAAAATTAAACAAAGTAGAAAACATATGTACCTACATGGGGCATGCGTGCATGCAGTCCCTTCACATATGGGAGTTGATCACTCCATTGGGCTATTATTTGTTTGGATATTTGTTTGGGCCTCGGGTAAAATACTGAATCCACATTCATACACTTTATACTAAAACTTTGATATCCTTTTGATTATCCATTGATAGCATATGTATTCTATCTTTGCATTCCTTTGATTATCTTATCTCGTTTGATCTGTTTTGTTATTTTCTTTATATCTGTTCACTGAGCTTTTTATGCTCAGCCGCTTTTCTTCTCCATGCGACAGGTACTTAAGCTAGGACCGGGGTTATTAGCTTGGGGATGAGAGAGAGTGGATTACCCTATAGCTTTATTTTAATAATCAACTTTATTTCCTTATTGTTATTTCTGGATTTCGGAAATTTGTATCATACTCTCTTTTGTTCGGTTTCAGGGACACTTGGTGTTGTTTTAGTCTCCTTTTGATACTCTTTGATAATTTCTAATTAAGACTTCCGCTGTTTGATTTGAATATGTTGTATCTGATATGTCACCATAAAGTGATGCTTCTGCCCTTGTCGGGTTGGAGCGTTACAATTTATGGTATCAGAGAGCACTATGTTTGACCTGTAGAGCTTAGGCTTTGACCTGTGAGGATTGGGTAGACATTAGGTTTCCTTCTTCATCTTTTCCTTTCGTACTTCATCTTTATTTTGGACTTTGCTACGATTCATTGAACCGTTTGACATTCTTGATCGTATTGGGGAGGTTTCTTATCGTATGGCTCTACCTCCTCAGTTATCACATGTGCATAACGTTTTCCACGTATCCCTTTTGCGGGGATACAACTATCATCCTCTACATGTGATGTCATACCCTTTTGACCAGATTCAACCAGACATGTCACTTCCGGAAGAACCGTAAGCCATTCTTGATAGGCAGGAGAGAGTCATGAGAAATAAGGTCATTCGCTTTGTTAAGATTCTTTGGAAGAACCACCCAGCACGCGAGGCGACCTGGGAAACTGAAGAGTCTATGCGAGCCAGCTACCCTCATTTCTTTTTGTATTCTGGTATGGTTTCGTTTTGTTTCGTTACCTTTCCTTTTTCATTTTCGAGGACGAATTTTTTTTTTAGAGGGGAAGAGTTGTAAAACTCAGATTTTTGAATATGTTAAAATACCTTTAAATCTTGAATCTATAAAAGACGTTTAATTATTTAAAATATTACATTATGATTATAACCTAAGTATTTAAATCGTCAACATTTGAACAAATAAATGTAATACGAATATAAAACGTATGGAGAACTAATTTGTACATAATTAAAATTGTCACACGTTTTCTATTTTTATCCCTAGCCGAATGATATGTTTCACACAAACATATGGAATTGTGAATCATGTCCAGGTTCCTGATGGGTTTTATATTTGGCAAAGCCTTCCCTCAAATCCCCATAATTTAGGCATTTTCCTTTTTGAAATTCCTCCCCACTCGCCTATATATATCACACACACACATACTTCACAAAACTAAAAACCCTAAAACCTAAAACTAAAAACAGTGGCTACCTAGTTCTCTACCATTCCCGTTCGATCGAGACGTGCACAAAGGAAGGATTGGTGGTGGATTGAAGGTCTCGGGTGCATTGGTATGATTAAACACGTTATATGATGGCTTAAATGAATTCTGGAATTAAGACAGCTTGTATACCTGAATTTGTGAACGAGATAAGTCATTAATATAATGATTCAATTCAGTTTCCTTTAATGAAAGCCTAGTTTTATGTCTTAGTTAAGTTCTACAATTAGTTTGGAGTGATTTCAATTTGTTTTGTTCGTGTTTTATATTTTTGTGTGATTAAGTGTTGAATCTGAAATTCGGGAGTCTGAAATCAGTCCACTTTGTCGATTTTTGATTCAAACACTATAATGATTTGGGCTATGAAACTCTCCAGTATGTAACTTCTATATGATTGGTAATACTATGAATATTTGGGAATTTTTCCTGGATGTTTTTGTTGGTCGTTGAGGCGGATACTTTTTGGGTACAACTGTAGGTCGGTTTTCTGAATAGTCTGAGTTTGAGTATTTTTAGTGTGGGACTAAACTAACTAATAAATTCTAAAAAAAAATTTTGGGTTCTAAGGACATTGAAGTATCTGTGTGAATTTCTGTGAATTTTACTTTTGCGTTCTGATGTGGTTCAAAAATTTGTCAAGTTGTAACCTGTTCATAGATAAAAGCTGATAAAAAAAGGTTAAAAGGCTAATAAAGGTTAGGGTTGTATTGAATTTATCTCTAGGTATGCTGTCAGGTTTTTGGGTCATATTGAAAGGGGTCCATTTTATTTATACCAATTTGTTTTTGAGTGATTCTTGAGTCTAAAATCAAGTTCTGGAAAAGTACTTTCTGAATATACAAGTCTTGTAATTTTTAGAAGTCGAGAGAATGTCTTTTCTGATTTTACAAATTCAAGTGTCAAACTTGTCAATTAGTAATCCGAATTTCAACATTGGTTTATGATTTTTGTTTTGAAATCAGTAAGGAATCATTAACTCAAATTGGACAGGGATTAAATATAAGATGTGTTTGGCCTCTGTGATTTTTGGTGGAATTTTTAGAGTAGCACATCATAGGCTCTTAATTGCTTACTTTTTGAGTCTCAGATCTGTCACCGAATCTCGACTAGTTTTGATAAGGAATATTTGTTCTATAGCTATACTAACTGGAAATTCTACAAAAATTAAACAAAGTAGAAAACATATGTACCTACATGGGGCATGCGTGCATGAAGTCCCTTCACATTTGGGAGTTGATCACTCCATTGGGCTATTATTTGTTTGGATATTTGTTTGGGCCTCGGGTAAAATACTGATTCCACATTCATACACTTTATACTTAAACTTTGATATCCTTTTGATTATCCATTGATAGCATATGTATTCTATCTTTGCATTCCTTTGATTATCTTATCTCGTTTGATCTGTTTTGTTATTTTCTTTATATCTGTTCACTGAGCTTTTTATGCTCAGCCGCTTTTCTTCTCCATGCGGCAGGTACTTAAGCTAGGACCGGGGTTATTAGCTTGGGGATGAGAGAGAGTGGATTACCCTATAGATTTATTTTAATAATCAACTTTATTTCCTTATTGTTATTTCTGGATTTCGGACATTTATATCATACTCTCTTTTGTTCGGTTTCAGGGACACTTGGTGTTGTTTTAGTCTCCTTTTGATACTCTTTTGATAATTTCTAATTAAGACTTCCGCTATTTGATTTGAATATGTTGTATCTGATATGTCACCATAAAGTGATGCTTCTGCCCTTGTCGGGTTGGAGCGTTACAATTTATGGTATCAGAGAGCACTAGGTTTGACCTGTAGAGCTTAGGCTTTGACCTGTGAGGATTGGGTAGACATTAGGTTTCCTTCTTCATCTTTTCCTTTCGTACTTCATCTTTATTTTGGACTTTGCTACGATTCATTGAACCGTTTGAGATTCTTGATCGTATTGGGGAGGTTTCTTATCGTCTGGCTCCACCTCCTCAGTTATCACATGTGCATAACGTTTTCCACGTATCCCTTTTGCGGGGATACAACTATCATCCTCTACATGTGATGTCATACCCTTTTGACCAGATTCAACCAGACATGTCACTTCCGGAAGAACCGTAAGCCATTCTTGATAGGCAGGAGAGAGTCATGAGAAATAAGGTCATTCGCTTTGTTAAGATTCTTTGGAAGAACCACCCAGCACGCGAGGCGACCTGGGAAACTGAAGAGTCTATGCGAGCCAGCTACCCTCATTTCTTTTTGTAGTCTGGTATGGTTTTGTTTTGTTTCGTTACCTTTCCTTTTTCATTTTCGAGGACGAAATTTTTTTTTAGAGGGGAAGAGTTGTAAAACTCAGATTTTTGAATATGTTAAAATACCTTTAAATCTTGAATCTATAAAAGACGTTTAATTATTTAAAATATTACATTATGATTATAACATAAGTATTTAAATCGTCAACATTTGAATAAATAAATGTAATACGAATATAAAACGTATGGAGAACTAATTTTTACATAATTAAAATTGTCACACGTTTTCTATTTTTATCCCTAGCCGAATGATATGTTTCACACAAACATATGGAATTGTGAATCATGTCCAGGTTCCTGATGGGTTTTATATTTGGCAAAGCCTTCCCTCAAATCCCCATAATTTAGGCATTTTCCTTTTTGAAATTCCTCCCCACTCGCCTATATATATCACACACACATACTTCACAAAACTAAAAACCCTAAAACCTAAAACTAAAAACAGTGGCTACCTAGTTCTCTACCATTCCCGTTCGATCGAGACGTGCACAAAGGAAGGATTGGTGGTAGATTGAAGGTCTCGGGTGCATTGGTATGATTAAACACGTTATATGATGGCTTAAATGAATTCTGGAATTAAGACAGCTTGTATACCTGAATTGTGAACGAGATAAGTCATTAATATAATGATTCAATTCAGTTTCCTTTAATGAAAGCCTAGTTTTATGTCTTAGTTAAGTTCTACAATTAGTTTGGAGTGATTTCAATTTGTTTTGTTCGTGTTTTATATTTTTGTGTGATTAAGTGTTGAATCTGAAATTCGGGAGTCTGAAATCAGTCCACTTTGTCGATTTTTGATTCAAACACTATAATGATTTGGGCTATTAAACTCTCCAGTATGTAACTTCTATATGATTGGTAATACTATGAATATTTGGGAATTTTTCCTGGATGTTTTTGTTGGTCGTTGAGGCGGATACTTTTTGGGTACAACTGTAGGTCGGTTTTCTGAATAGTCTGAGTTTGAGTATTTTTAGTGTGGGACTAAACTAACTAATAAATTCTAAAAAAAAATTTTGGGTTCTAAGGACATTGAAGTATCTGTGTGAATTTCTGTGAATTTTACTTTTGCGTTCTGATGTGGTTCAAAAATTTGTCAAGTTGTAACCTGTTCATAGATAAAAGCTGATAAAAAAGGTTAAAAGACTAATAAAGGTTAGGGTTGTATTGAATTTATCTCTAGGTATGCTGTCAGGTTTTTGGGTCATATTGAAAGGGGTCCATTTTATTTATACCAATTTGTTTTTGAGTGATTCTTGAGTCTAAAATCAAGTTCTGGAAAAGTACTTTCTGAATATACAAGTCTTGTAATTTTTAGAAGTCGAGAGAATGTCTTTTCTGATTTTACAAGTTCAAGTGTCAAACTTGTCAATTAGTAATCCGAATTTCAACATTGGTTTATGATTTTTGTTTTGAAATCAGTAAGGAATCATTAACTCAAATTGGACAGGGCTTAAATATAAGATGTGTTTGGCCTCTGTGATTTTTGGTGGAATTTTTAGAGTAGCACATCATGGGCTCTTAATTGCTTACTTTTTGAGTCTCAGATATCATCAGAATCTNGACTAGTTTTGATAAGGAATATTTGTTCTATAGCTATACTAACTGGAAATTCTACAAAAATTAAACAAAGTAGAAAACATATGTACCTACATGGGGCATGCGTGCATGAAGTCCCTTCACATTTGGGAGTTGATCACTCCATTGGGCTATTATTTGTTTGGATATTTGTTTGGGCCTCGGGTAAAATACTGATTCCACATTCATACACTTTATACTTAAACTTTGATATCCTTTTGATTATCCATTGATAGCATATGTATTCTATCTTTGCATTCCTTTGATTATCTTATCTCGTTTGATCTGTTTTGTTATTTTCTTTATATCTGTTCACTGAGCTTTTTATGCTCAGCCGCTTTTCTTCTCCATGCGGCAGGTACTTAAGCTAGGACCGGGGTTATTAGCTTGGGGATGAGAGAGAGTGGATTACCCTATAGATTTATTTTAATAATCAACTTTATTTCCTTATTGTTATTTCTGGATTTCGGACATTTGTATCATACTCTCTTTTGTTCGGTTTCAGGGACACTTGGTGTTGTTTTAGTCTCCTTTTGATACTCTTTTGATAATTTCTAATTAAGACTTCCGCTATTTGATTTGAATATGTTGTATCTGATATGTCACCATAAAGTGATGCTTCTGCCCTTGTCGGGTTGGAGCGTTACAATTTATGGTATCAGAGAGCACTAGGTTTGACCTGTAGAGCTTAGGCTTTGACCTGTGAGGATTGGGTAGACATTAGGTTTCCTTCTTCATCTTTTCCTTTCGTACTTCATCTTTATTTTGGACTTTGCTACGATTCATTGAACCGTTTGAGATTCTTGATCGTATTGGGGAGGTTTCTTATTGTCTGGCTCCACCTCCTCAGTTATCACATGTGCATAACGTTTTCCACGTATCCCTTTTGCGGGGATACAACTATCATCCTCTACATGTGATGTCATACCCTTTTGACCAGATTCAACCAGACATGTCACTTCCGGAAGAACCGTAAGCCATTCTTGATAGGCAGGAGAGAGTCATGAGAAATAAGGTCATTCGCTTTGTTAAGATTCTTTGGAAGAACCACCCAGCACGCGAGGCGACCTGGGAAACTGAAGAGTCTATGCGAGCCAGCTACCCTCATTTCTTTTTGTAGTCTGGTATGGTTTCGTTTTGTTTCGTTACCTTTCCTTTTTCATTTTCGAGGACGAAATTTTTTTTTAGAGGGGAAGAGTTGTAAAACTCAGATTTTTGAATATGTTAAAATACCTTTAAATCTTGAATCTATAAAAGACGTTTAATTATTTAAAATATTACATTATGATTATAACATAAGTATTTAAATCGTCAACATTTGAATAAATAAATGTAATACGAATATAAAACGTATGGAGAACTAATTTTTACATAATTAAAATTGTCACACGTTTTCTATTTTTATCCCTAGCCGAATGATATGTTTCACACAAACATATGGAATTGTGAATCATGTCCAGGTTCCTGATGGGTTTTATATTTGGCAAAGCCTTCCCTCAAATCCCCATAATTTAGGCATTTTCCTTTTTGAAATTCCTCCCCACTCGCCTATATATATCACACACACACATACTTCACAAAACTAAAAACCCTAAAACCTAAAACTAAAAACAGTGGCTACCTAGTTCTCTACCATTCCCGTTCGATCGAGACGTGCACAAAGGAAGGATTGGTGGTAGATTGAAGGTCTCGGGTGCGTTGGTATGATTAAACACGTTATATGATGGCTTAAATGAATTCTGGAATTAAGGCAGCTTGTATACCTGAATTTGTGAACGATATAAGTCATTAATATAATGATTCAATTCAGTTTCCTTTAATGAAAGCCTAGTTTTATGTCTTAGTAAGTTCTACAATTAGTTTGGAGTGATTTCGATTTGTTTTGTTCGTGTTTTATATTTTTGTGTGATTAAGTGTTGAATCTGAAATTCGGGAGTCTGAAATCAGTCCACTTTGTCGATTTTTGATTCAAACACTATAATGATTTGGGCTATGAAACTCTCCAGTATGTAACTTCTATATGATTGGTAATACTATGAATATTTGGGAATTTTTCCTGGATGTTTTTTTGGTCGTTGAGGCGGATACTTTTTGGGTACAACTGTAGGTCGGTTTTCTGAATAGTCTGAGTTTGAGTATTTTTAGTGTGGGACTAAACTAACTAATAAATTCTAAAAAAAAATTTTGGGTTCTAAGGACATTGAAGTATCTGTGTGAATTTCTGTGAATTTTACTTTTGCGTTCTGATGTGGTTCAAAAATTTGTCAAGTTGTAACCTGTTCATAGATAAAAACTGATAAAAAAAGGTTAAAAGGCTAATAAAGGTTAGGGTTGTATTGAATTTATCTCTAGGTATGCTGTCAGGTTTTTGGGTCATATTGAAAGGGGTCCATTTTATTTATACCAATTTGTTTTTGAGTGATTCTTGAGTCTAAAATCAAGTTCTGGAAAAGTACTTTCTGAATATACAAGTCTTGTAATTTTTAGAAGTCGAGAGAATGTCTTTTCCGATTTTACAAGTTCAAGTGTCAAACTTGTCAATTAGTAATCCGAATTTCAACATTGGTTTATGATTTTTGTTTTGAAATCAGTAAGGAATCATTAACTCAAATTGGACAGGGCTTAAATATAAGATGTGTTTGGGCTCTGTGATTTTTGGTGGAATTTTTAGAGTAGCACATCATGGGCTCTTAATTGCTTACTTTTTGAGTCTCAGATCTGTCACCGAATCTCGACTAGTTTTGATAAGGAATATTTGTTCTATAGCTATACTAACTGGAAATTCTACAAAAATTAAACAAAGTAGAAAACATATGTACCTACATGGGGCATGCGTGCATGCAGTCCCTTCACATTTCGGAGTTGATCACTCCATTGGGCTATTATTTGTTTGGATATTTGTTTGGGCCTCGGGTAAAATACTGATTCCACATTCATACACTTTATACTTAAACTTTGATATCCTTTTGATTATCCATTCATAACATATGTATTCTATCTTCGCATTCCTTTGATTATCTTATCTCGTTTGATCTGTTTTGTTATTTTCTTTATATCTGTTCACTGAGCTTTTTATGCTCAGCCGCTTTTCTTCTCCATGCGACAGGTACTTAAGCTAGGACCGGGGTTATTAGCTTGGGGATGAGAGAGAGTGGATTACCCTATAGCTTTATTTTAATAATATACTTTATTTCCTTATTGTTATTTCTGGATTTTGGACATTTGTATCGTACTCTCTTTTGTTCGGTTTCAGGGACACTTGGTGTTGTTTTAGTCCCCTTTTGATACTCTTTTGATAATTTCTAATTAAGACTTCCGCTGTTTGATTTGAATATGTTGTATCTGATATGTCACGATAAAGTGATGCTTCTGCCCTTGTCGGGTTGGAGCGTTACAATTTATGGTATCAGAGAGCACTAGGTTTGACCTGTAGAGCTTAGGCTTTGACCTGTGAGGATTGGGTAGACATTAGGTTTCCTTCTTCATCTTTTCCTTTCGTACTTCATCTTTATTTTGGACTTTGCTACGATTCATTGAACCGTTTGAGATTCTTGATCGTATTGGGGAGGTTTCTTATCATCTGGCTCTACCTCCTCAGTTATCACATGTGCATAACGTTTTCCACGTATCCCTTTTGCGGGGATACAACTATCATCCTCTACATGTGGTGTCATACCCTTTTGACCAGATTCAACCAGACATGTCACTTCCAGAAGAACCGTAAGCCATTCTTGATAGGCATGAGAGAGTCATGAGAAATAAGGTCATTCGCTTTGTTAAGATTCTTTGGAAGAACCACCCAACACGCGAGGAGACCTGGGAAACTGAAGAGTCTATGCGAGCCAGCTACCCTCATTTCTTTTCGTAGTCTGGTATGGTTTCGTTTTGTTTTGCTACCTTTCCTTTTTCATTTTCGAGGACGAAAATTTTTTTTAGAGGGGAAGAGTTGTAAAACTCAGATTTTTGAATATGTTAAAATACCTTTAAATCTTGAATCTATAAAAGACGTTTAGTTATTTAAAATATTACATTATGATTATAACCTAAGTATTTAAATCGTCAACATTTGAACAAATAAATGTAATACGAATATAAAACGTATGGAGAACTAATTTGTACATAATTAAAATTGTCACACGTTTTCTATTTTTATCCCTAGCCAAATGATATGTTTCACACAAACATATGGAATCGTTAATCATGTCCAGGTTCGTGATGGGTTTTATATTTGGCAAAACCTTCCCTCAAATTCCCATAATTTAGCCATTTTCCTTTTCGAAATTCCTCCCCACTCGCCTATATATATCACACACACATACTTCACAAAACTAAAAACCCTAAAACCTAAAACTAAAAACAGTGGCTACCTAGTTCTCTACCATTCTCGTTCGATCTAGACGTGCACAAAGGAAGGATTTGTGGTAGATTGAAGGTCTCGGGTGCGTTGGTATGATTAAACACGTTATATGATGGATTAAATGAATTCTGGAATTAAGATAGCTTGTATACCTGAATATGTGAACGAGATAAGTCATTAATATAATGATTCAATTCAGTTTCCTTTAATGAAAGCCTAGTTTTATGTCTTAGTTAAGTTCTACAATTAGTTTGGAGTGATTTCGATTTGTTTTGTTCGTGTTTTATATTTTTGTGTGATTAAGTGTTGAATCTGAAATTCGGGAGTCTGAAATCAGTCCACATTGTCGATTTTTGATTCAAACACTATAATGATTTGGGCTATGAAACTCTCCAGTATGTAACTTCTATATGATTAGTAATATTATGAATATTTGGGAATTTTTCCTGGATGTTTTGTAGGTCGTTGAGGCAGATACTTTTTGGGTACAACTGTAGGTCATAGTCTGAGTTTGAGTATTTTTAGTGTGAGATTAAACTAACTAATAAATTTTGGAATAATTCGGGTGGGTTATAAAGAAACTGAAGCATCTGTGTGAATTTTTGTGAATTTTACTTTTGAGTTCTGATATGGTTCAAAAATTCGTAAAGTTGTAACCTGTTCATAGATAAAAGCTGATAAAAAAAAGGTTAAAAGGCTAATAAATATTAGGGTTGTATTGAATTTATCTCCAGGTATGCTGTCAGGTTTTTGGGTCATATTGAAAGGGGTCCATTTTATTGATACCAACGTGTTTTTGAGTGATTCTTGAGTCTAAAATCAAGTTATGTAAAAGTACTTTCTTAATATGCAATTCTTGTAATTTTTAGAAGTCGAGAGAATGTCTTTTCTGATTTTAGAAGTTCAAGTGTCAAACCTGTCAATTACTAATCCGAATTTCAACATTGGTTTATGATTTTTGTTTTGAAATCAGTAAGGAATCATTAACTCAAATTGGACAGGGCTTGAATATAAGATGTTTTTGGCCTCTGTGATTTTTGGTGGAATTTTTAGAGTAGCACATCATGGGCTCTTAATTGCTTACTTTTTGAGTCTCAAATCTGTCACTGAATCGGGACTAGTTTTGATAAGGAATTTTTGTTTTATAGCTATACTACCTGGAAATTCTACAAAAATTTAACAAAGTATAAAACATATGTACCTACCTGGGATAATTTTTCTAAGGCTCCAGGAGGTGCAAAAGTATACTTTAAAAATCTGGAAACGTGATATATGTTTTGATATTAAAAGCTGAGTTTTCTTAAAAAGGTGGTTACACACTCAAAGTCTATTATATTACTAAAATGCGTAACCAAATTCATTTATAGTTAAAGTAATACTTGGTTATTGATCCGTATAGGTTCCGTGAAGCGGGAGTGATCATGTATCTTGTGATCCATCTATCTTTGTTTACTTTTGCTGTTGAATAAGGTACAAATATTCCGTACTCTTTCAACAAGAGTACAACTACTTTCTCTCTCATGACCTTTATCTCTTCTATATTATTTGCCTATCTTATTTTTGACTGTTGATATTCGAACTCTTCGTTTGAACCTTTGACATTGCATCTTTGATTTGATACATGTGAACTGAACCTTTCATATTAGCTCTTTGATTATTCGAACCTTTGATATTGAACTTTGACTATATGAATGAGACCTACACTTTGATTTGTACTTGTACTTTTGACCCTCTAGTATTTACCCAGGTATTATCTGTTCCCAGTTATGGGGGGTCCATGACTGTAGCATTCATGCACCAATGTTGTGACTCTAGTGTGGTTGGAGAGATGTACCACACCGTCCCTTATCTGCTGTCTGCTATGGCCATTATTATGATTATGAATTGTTTGCAGGGGCGTATAGATGCATCCTAGATTTGTTTGTTATTTGTTTGGGATACTATGATGATATGGATACATATTATATTTGTTTGGTGATTGGGCATGCGTGCATGCAGTCCTTTCACATTTGGGAGTTGATCACGCCATTGGGCTACTCTTTGTTTGGATATTTGTTTGGGTCTGGGGTAAAATACTGAATCCACATTCATACACTTTATACTTAAACTTTGATATCCTTTTGATTATCCATTGACACCATATGTATTCTATCTTCGCATTCCTTTGATTATCTTATCTCGTTTGATGTCTTTTGTTATTTGCTTTATATCTGTTCACTGAGCTTTTTATGCTCAATCGCTTTTCTTCTCCATGTGGCAGGTACTTAAGCTAGGAGCGGGGTTATTAGCTTGGGGATGAGAGAGAGTGGATTACCCTATAGCTTTATTTTAATAATGAACTTTATTTCCTTATCGTTATTTCCGGATTTCGGACATTTGTATCGTACTCTCTTTTGTTCGGTTTCTGGGACACTTGGTGTTGTTTTAGTCCCCTTTTGATACTCTTTTGATAATTTCTAATTAAGACTTCCGCTGTTTTATTTGAATCTGTTGTATCTGATATGTCACCATAAAGTGATGCTTCTACCCTTGCCGGGTTGGGGCGTTACACAATCAGTAATTCACGTTGCATTGAAACTTAAGGGAATAGAATTACCTTGTGTTGGATTGAAGAAGGTGAGAAGAAGAAGTTGGAAGATGAAATCCTTGCGCCGCGCGAAGAAGAAGTTTGAGAGATACCTGTTGTTTCGGCCGAATGGCTTATGAGCTGTGTGTAAATTTAAATTCTCGGGCACGTATCAAGTGAGCCGCGGCCCATAGTACAGTGAGTTTTTGGGTGTTGGAGAGTTTCGACGTGTGCCGCGGCTCATTGTACGGGTGCCGCAGCTTGCAAGGTTAGTGTGTTGCGGCTTAGAGCTTGCATGCCGTGGCACGTAATACAGGTTCCTGGATGCATTTTATGGGTCTCGGCGTGCCGCGGCACATTGCCAACATGCCGCGACTCTTGGAGAAAGTGTGCCGCAGCTCAGCAGCTTTGTGCCGCGGCACAGAGTACAGAAAGTTTGCCTATATTTTAGACACCTGTGTGCCGCGGCCCCCTCTGTATGTGCCGCGGCCCCTGGCCTGGAATGTTCCTGCACAAAAATTTTTAAAGCGAAAACACATAGAACGTGAGAGAGAAGCATATCAAAGCAAAGATGACGAGAAAAATTAGACTCTTAGAATGAATGAAATCAACGAAAAATTAACATCTACAACTAATACTCAGGTTGCCTCCCGAGAAGCGCAAAGTTTATAGTCTTCAGCTGGACTTTTCTAGCATTCACTCTGCGGTGGATAGGACGACACTTGTCTTCTGGACGTCTATTGGATTACCCGTGTAGGCCTTCAACCGCTGCCCATTTACTTTAAATTTTTGGTCATCTTTTTGTAATTCCACTGCTCCGTGTGGGAATACTTGAACTACAGTAAACGGTCCCGACCATCGTGAACGTAATTTCCCAGGAAACAACCTCAAGCGAGAATTAAACAATAACACCTCTTGACTCGTAACAAACTCTCAATGTGTAATGTGCTTACCGTGCCAAATCTTTGTCCGCTCCTTATAAAGCTTCACATTCTCGTACGCATCATGACGAATTTCCTCCAGCTCGTTCAACTGCAAACAGTGATTTTCACCAGCCGATTTAAGATCAAAATTCAATTTCTTTATCGCCCAGTATGCACGATGCTCCATCTCTACTGGCAAATGACAACTTTTCTCAAAAACCAATCTGTACGGTGACATGCCGATAGGTGTTTTGTACGCAGTACGATATGCCCAAAGTGCATCATCGAGTTTAAAGGACCAATCTTTTCGAGACGAGCTGACTGTTTTTTCTAAGATACACTTTAGCTCTCGATTTGATATCTCAACTTGACCACTTGTCTGGGGATGGTAGGCTGTGGCAACACGATGAGTGACTCCGTATTTCCTTAAGACCGCATCAAGGAATTCGTTGTCAAAGTGTGAACCACCATCACTGATAATAGCACGTGGAGTCCCAAATCGCGTGAAAATATATTTTCTTATAAATTTGATCACGACATTAGACCCATTTGTTGGTAGTGCCACTGCTTCGACCCACTTCGAGACGTAGTCCACTGCTACTAGAATATAGAGGTTCTTATTTGATGGAGGAAATGGACCCATGAAATCGATCCCCCATACGTCGAACAATTCAACCTCAAGTATTGTGTTCAACGGCATTTCATGTCGTTTTGAGATGTTTCCCGTCCGTTGACACCGATCACACGTGGACACGAAGGAATGAGCATCTTTGAATAACGATGGCCAATAGAAACCCGATTGCAAGACCTTTGCCGCTGTTCTATTTCTGCTAAAATGCCCTCCGTAAGGTGATGCATGGCAATAATTCAGCACACTGCGGATTTCCTCATCCGGAACACATCTGCGAATGATTCGATCAGGGCATCTTTTAAATAGAAAAGGATCGTCCCACAAGTAATACTTAGCGTCTGAAATCAGCTTCTTCTTTTGATGACGTGAGAGATCATTCAGAAATATTTTGCAAGCCAGATAGTTCACTAGATCAGCGTACCAAGGTACGTGTTGCGAACCCAACTTGTAGACCTGTTCATCGGGGAGGTTTTCCACAATTTGTGGATGACTCTCCCCCTTCTCGAGGGGATTCTCTAAATGTGAAAGGTGATCGGCAATAACATTCTCAGTCCCCTTTTTGTCGCGAATTTCCATGTTGAATTCTTGTAGGAGAAGCACCCACCTAATCAATCTTGGTTTAACATCCTTCTTCTCCAAAAGGTATTTGATCGCCGAATGGTCAGTCCACACCACTACTTTCGTCCCCAATAAATACGCCCGAAATTTATTAAAAGCAAAGATCACAGCCAACAATTCTTTTTCTGTTGTGGCATAATTTCTTTGGGTGTCGTCAAGAGTTCGGCTTGCATAATACACGACGTGGAACATTTTCCCTCGTCTCTGTCCCAAAACAGCCCCAATGACAAAATCGCTAGCATCATACATCAACCCAAATGGAAGGCCCCAGTCTGGAGCGACTATGACCGGGGCGGTGCTTAGAGCTTTCTTCAGTAGGTCGAAATTTTCTTTACAAGACTCGTCAAAATTAAACGGAACATCCTTCATGAGCAAATTGCACAACGGCTTCGTGATCTTCGAAAAATCTTTAATAAAACGGCAGTAAAAAACGGCGTGTCCCAAAAAGCTCCTTACCCCACTTACCGAAGTAGGCAGAGGCATCTTCTCGATTGTTTCAATTTTTGCCCGGTCGACTTCAATTCCATGGGAGGATATGCGGTGGCCTAGTACAATGCCCTCCTGGACCATAAAATGGCACTTCTCCCAGTTCAAGACCAAATTTGTTTCTTCGCATCTTTTGAGGACTTTCTGCAAATTCTGCAAACATATATCAAACGAATCACCGAAAATAGAAAAATCATCCATAAAAATTTCAATGAAATGCTCTACCATGTTAGAAAAAATAGCCATCATACACCGTTGAAAAGTGGCCGACGCATTACATAAACCAAAAGGCATGAGCCTATAAGCGAAAATGCCATAAGGACATGTAAACGTCATCTTTTCTTGCTCTTCTGGGGCTATATAAATCTGATTATACCCAGAATAACCATCAAGAAAATAATAGAAATCGTGTCCGGCTAATCTATCCAACATTTGATCAATAAATGGTAAAGGAAAGTGGTCTTTTCTAGTAGCGTTATTTAATTTCCTATAATCTATGCACATACGCCACCCCGTAACAATTCTAGTGGGAATTAATTCATTATTATCATTTTGGATAACCGTTATCCCACCCTTCTTTGACACAACTTGAACCGGACTTACCCACTTGCTATCAGAAATAGGAAAGATCATACCTGCGTCGAGGAGTTTTAAAACCTCGACTTTTACCGCATCTTTCATATTTGGATTTAAACGGCGTTGATGCTCCACAGATGGTTTGTAGTCTTCCTCCATCAGAATTCTGTGCATATAAATGGACGGGCTGATTCCCTTGATATCCGCAATAGACCACCCAAGGGCAGATTTGTACTCCCTCAAAACCCTCAATAATTTCTCCTCTTGATCCCTCGCCAAAGTGGCCGAAAGAATGACTGGCAGGGAATCGTCGGGTCCCAAAAATGCATATTTTAAATGATTCGGTAGCTTCTTGAGCTCTAGCTTTGGGGGTTTCTCGATTGATAGAACGGGTCGAGTTGGTGAACTTCCGAGCTCCTCACATGGCCGACGAGTGAAAAATGGTGGGGAAGCATCCATGTGTCATAAATAGGCTACATGCTCTGAATTCAATTCGGAAGCGGACCCAACTAAAATGGACACCAATAGATCTGATATATAGCTCTCCCGAAAAACTCTACTTACACACGAGTCAATGACGTCAATTTGAAAGCAATTCTCAACATCACTAGGATATTGCAAGGATCGAAATATATTGAAAGTAAGTTGCTCCTCTTGAACTCGTAGAGTAAGCTTCCCTTTTTCCACATCAATTAAAGTTCGGCCGGTTGCTAAGAATGGTCTTCCCAAGATAATTGGGATGTCATGGTCCTCCTCCATATCGAGCACATTAAAATCGGCCGGAAAGATGAATTTATCGACCCTAACCAAAACGTCTTCTATTACCCCCCTCGGATACTTGATAGATTTGTCAGCGAATTGCAAAGAGATCGTCGTCGGCTTGGCTTCCCCAATACCCAGCTTCTTAAAAATGGAAAGGGGCATAAGATTTATGCTGGCTCCTAGATCACATAAGGATCTGTCAAAGGACGAATTTCCAATAGTGCATGGAATAGTAAAGCTCCTCGGATCCCTCAATTTAGGTGGGAGCTTCTTCTATAGAATAGCACTGTACTCTTTTGTCAATGCCACTGTCTCATACTCTTCGAGCTTCCTTTTATTTGATAAGATCTCCTTCATGAACTTCACATAGCTCGGCATTTGTTCCAAGGCGTCGGCTATTGGAATGTTGATATGTAGTTTCTTGAAGATGTCAAGAAACTTGGAGAATTGCTTGTCCAATTTTTGCTTTTGCAGGCGTTGTGGGAATGGAATTGATGGAGTGGGATGAGTGGTAGACACTGCTTTTGGCTTGGGCTCCTCGTCCTTTGTTTTCTCACTGTGGTTGCTCTTGTCCTTACTATTCCTATGCTGCTCTTGTTGCTCCTTTCCACTTTGTAGCTGAATTGGTTGCACATTTTCCTTGGGGTTCATCTCGGTGGCGCTGGGCAATACACCTTGAGGTCGAGAGGACAATAAATTTGCGATCTGCCCCATTTGTACTTCCAAGTTTCGGATAGAAGCGGAATGATTTTGTAGAGTAGTCTTAATGCGAGTCATGAATTGGCTCGTATTAGCCGCCATTTGAGCAAGAGCATCTTCCAAAGATATCTTCGGTGGTTGAGGGGGACGCTGTGGGGGCTACGTGAATTGATCTTGCGGAGGTTTATTTAAAGCTTGCCCGTTCCTACACGAAAGATTTGGGTGATTTCGCCACCCTTGATTGTAAGTGTTGGAATATGGGTTGTTCTGCCGATTTCCATTCCCCACAAACTGAGCTTGTTCCATCGGAGATTGCTAGAAAGGATTTCCAACTTGGCATTTTGCACTAGGGTGAGACCCGTTGCACCAATTACACGATTCTGTGGTAACGGTAGAAGGAGCGTGTGATAAAACTTGAAGTTGTTGAGTCAAGGCAGCAACTTGGGCTGATAGCGTAGATATTGGATCATTATCGGAAATTCCCATAACTCGTTTCGGATTCAGACGCTCTGAAGTCCACTGATACGCATTTTCCGCCATATCTTCCAATAGAGAATGAGCTTCAGCCATCGTCTTGCCCATTAAAGCTCCTCCAATGGCTGCATCAACAAGAGTGCGTGTAGAAGCACTCAGTCCATTATAGATTGTTTGAATTTGTAGCCAATCCGGTAGGCCATGGTGTGGGCATCTCCTTAGTAAATCCTTGAATTGCTCCAAAGCTTCATGAATCGATTCCATCTCAAATTGCCCGAAGGTCGTTTTTTCAATCCAAAGTCTCGCTGTCTTTGCCGGTGGAAAGAACTTAGCCAAAAATGCTTGTGCTAACTCCGCCCAAGTCGTGATAGAGCCCAGCAGAAGTGAATTCAACCAAAACTTGGCTTTATCCCTCAAAGAAAATGGAAAAAGCCGTAGACGAATGGCGTCATCAGAAACTCCATTATTCTTGAATGTATCGCATATCTCGAGAAAAGATGCAATATGAGCATTAGGGTCGTCATTCGCTAGTCCGCAGAATTGGCTTGCTTGTACCATATGGATTATAGCTGGCTTAATCTCGAAATTGTTTGCTTGGATAGTTGGACCCCGAATCCCCAAAAAATTCGGGTTTCATCACAATCCTAGAAAAGAGTTCTAGCCCGACATGCTAGAAAATAATACACAAAGAATTAAAGAAAGCATAAGAAAAATCAAACACATTTTAGGAACTTGAATTGCGCCGTTCTCTGGCTTCTGCTCTCTGCTCCTAGGTATTTTCTCCTTCTGTTTGATAATCATATCTTCTGACCTTCAATGCCTATTTATAACTCTTCTTCCGCCTCCAAAATGTGTCCGAAAATTAGGTCAAAACGTCCTCCGAAACAGCCCAAAACACGGGCTGGGCGTCTGAATTTCGCGCGGCGGGCCGCGGCCCGGCTTTAGTGTTCCGCGGCCCCTGTCCTCACCCGCCAGGCCTGGGTGCTCTTCTTCCTTATGGGCCGCGGCTCAGAGCTTGCGTGCCGCGGACCCCGGTACAGTTTGTACCGGGTCCTTCTGGGCGTCTCCTGTGCCGCGACCCAACATCTGTGTGCCGCGGTCCCTAACCAAGAAATGTCGTTTTGGCCCGTTTTTCTTCGTTCAAGCTCCCGGACTCGAATTTCCTTCGAAACATATAAAGATAATGCATTAAAAGCTCATTTACGCAGATTTTAACTAAAAATGGGTATAAAATAATGATAATTAAGCGCATAAAAATACATTTAATAGTCTCCGTTCCGATTAACTCCGAAGCATCGTCCCAACATAATGGCGATCTACATCTCCTACCATAAAGTGCCTCGAACGGTGCCATTTTGATCGACGCATGCCAACTATTATTGTAGACAAACTCGATCAACGGTAAATGAAATTCCCAATCATTACTCCAGTCTAGGGCTTAAGCCCGCAACATATACTCCAATGTCTGAATCGTCCTTTCCGTTTGACCATCCGACTAAGGATGAAAAGATGTGCTCAATCTCAACTTGGTACCCAAAGCCTGATGAACGGCTTGCCAAAAATGCCATACAAAACGACCGTCTCGATCAGAAACAATGGTCTTGGGGGCACCGTGCAATCTTACGATCTCATCTATAAAAGTTCGAGCTAATCTCTCTGGTCCCCAAGTATCCTTAATACCTAAGAAGTGTGCAGGCTTGGTCAACCGATCGACGATTACCCAAATCATGTTCATTCAGGTTCCAGTTCTCGGCATGCCCGTGATAAAGTCCATAGAGATATCTTCCCACTTCTACTAGGGAATGGGAAGCGGCTTCAACAACCCCGCCGGTCGTTGATGTTCGACCTTGACTTACTGACACATCAAGCACCGTAATACAAATTCCGTGACATCCTTCCTCAAGTTATTCCACCAAAAATTGCGCTTCAAGTCTTTGTACCTCTTACTCGTTCCGGGGTGGATTGAGTAAGGCGTAGCATGAGCTTCTCGGAGAATTCTCTGCCTCAACTCTAGATCATTCGGAACACAATGCCTGCCTTGAAATCTCAAGATACTATCCTCATGAACCATAAAGCCAGGAGCTTTTCCTTTAATGACATCTCCCTTCAGTTGAGAGATCATCAGGTCACTCCACTGTTTCCCTTTGATGTCGTCAACCAAGGACGAAGTAATTTCGAGAGTACACAACTGTCCTTGTACTCGTTAAAGCCAAACTTCTATTCCTTGCTCGATTAAATCCCGCTGAATCTTTGTCTGAGAAGTAAGAACCTCGAGCATCTGGAGAGATGCCGATTTGCGGCTCAAAGCATCCGCGACAACATTGGCTTTACCCGGGTGGTAAAGAATTTCTAAATCGTAATCCTTTATCAACTCTAACCAACGTCTCTGTCTCATGTTCAGCTCTTTCTGACTTCAAATATACTTCAGGCTCTTGTGATCGGTATAAATCCGACACGGAGAACCATACAAATAATATCGCCAAATCTTGAGTGCGAAGACAATTGCGGCCAACTTCAAATCGTGAGTAGGATAATTCATCTCGTACGGATTCAGTTGTCATGACGCAAAAGCTATCGTCTTATCATACTGAATAAGCACACAGCCAAGACCTTGACCCGAAGCGTCACTATAAACCGCAAAGCCCTCACTACCATGTGGTAAAGTTAAAATCGGCGCTGAAGTCAAACATCTCTTCAGCTAATCGAAGCTCTGTTGTCTCTCATCCGTCCAAACAAACTTTTTTGTCTTCTGGAGTAATTTCGTAAGCGGCCGAACGAGTTTCGAGAACCCCTCGACAAACCGACGGTAATACCCAGCAAGGCCCAGAAAGCTACGAACCTCCTTAACATTTTTATGCGGTACCCAATCTAGCACTGCCTCAATCTTCTGCGGGTCTACACGAACCCCTTCGGCCGAGATCACGTGGCCGAGAAACATAACTTCTTCCAACTAGAACTCACATTATGAGAATTTTGCATAGAGATGCTCGGTTCTCAAAATATCTTGCACCAGACGCAAGTGTCGGGCGTTTTCCTCTTTATCTCGAGAGTAGATCAAAATGTCGTCAATAAAGACGACTACACACCTGTCGAGGTACTCGATGAAAATCTTATTCATTAACTGCATGAATACTGCCAGTGCATTAGTCAAACCAAAAGGCATAACTACAAATTCATAATGCCCGTATCTCGTCCGAAATGCAGTCTTCGGAACATCGGACTCTCTCACCCTGAGTTGATAATATCCTGATCTTAAATCAATTTTCGAGAAAACTGCAGCCCCTTGCAATTGATCAAATAAATCGTCTATACGAGGCAAATGATACTTGTTCTTGATGGTCACTTTGTTCAGCTCGCGGTAATCGATGCACAAACGTAGTGAACCCGCTTTCTTTCTCACAAAAAGGACAGGCGCGCCCCAAGGCGAAGCGCTCAGTCTGATGTACCCTTTCTCCAGAAGTTCTCCCAACTGATTCGTTAATTCTTTCATCTCAGAAGGTGCCATCCGATAAGGTGCCTTGGAAATCGAGGCCGCGTCAGGCTCCAAATCCAAAGAAAAGTCTATTTTTCGATCTGCTGGTAATCCCGGGAGGTCTTCTGGAAAAATATTGGGATACTCATTAACAACCTGAATTGAAGAGAATTCGACTTCGTTCCCGTCCGTATTCAAGGCATAACACCAATAGCCCGTACAACCTTTATTCAAAAGTCTTACGGCCTTCATGGCACTGATAAGTAACTTGGATTGGCCCAACTTACGTCCCAAAAATGAGTACTCGGATCCGTCTTTAGTTATCATGGTGATAACCTTAGTACGGTAATTCATAATCGCTTGGTGACTATCAAGCTAATCCTCGCCGAGGATCACGTCCTCGCCTTCCATATCAACTACAATCAGCTTCGATAACCAATCCATACCGGATATAATCACCAGAAAATTTTTAATCTCCCAGTTCCCCACAATTCTATCCCTGCTAGGTAGTTTCACAATGAAGGGATCACAAGCAGTCATACAAATTATATTCAAACGGCGTACACACTCCAAGGAAATGAAATAATGGGTAGCACCCGTATCAAAAAGTACACGAACTGGATGAGATAAAATATGAATGGTACCTGAGGCCACCGCCGCGTCGGGTTCGTCTACTCGACGCATCTCATAGACTCGTGGTTGTACCGAACCGATGCCAGAGTTTCCCCCTCCAGCATTCTGAGCCCTTCCCCGGCCCCTGCCGTAATTTTGTTGAGACTGACCAAAAGATTGCTGCAGATTCACGCCTTGATCAAGTGGCACTGCGGCAGAAGCCCGAGTGTCCAAAGTCTGATTTGGTTCGGAACAATAAGCCGCTCTATGTCCCATCTGTCTGCAAGTGTGACACTTCAACGGCAGGAAATTGCATTCCAAATTAACGTGACCTGGACGACCACAATTATAGCAAGTCACCGTGCGAGTTGTGGTGCCCGGTGCAGAACAAAAACGCCTCTTTCCTTTAGCAGAGCGTGATGACGGTCCGGCAGAATGGTTAGTCTTCTGTGACCTCTGGAAGTTGCCACTCTTAGAGCCCGAAAAATTTCCCGTGATCTTCTGCTTCTTCGGTTCTTCACTAGTGTCATTGTCGGGGCTTAACAAGTCATGGGCCAAAGCTCTGTCCTGATATTCCTTCAACGTGGTGCCAGCAAATCCGGCCATGTACCGCCGTAAGTCCATATTCATCCGCATATTAAAGTAACGGATCTTATCACGCTCATTTCGCACTTGATCATTCACGTGGATCAATTGTTGGTTATACTCCATGATTGCCTGCGAAACGGGAATATTCTGCGGTTTAGCCTCGAAAAAGGCTCGAATTCGGCCTTCTCGCACCGGTCAAGGACAAAACTCAGCCTCCAAAAGTTCTTTAAACTCATCCCACGTAGCAACACGATCCTGTGGCTTGATGACTTTCCACCACATAGCAGCCTCTTTGGTGAGGAAATACTGAGCAATCGGTACTTTCCTCGCTTCGGGGCAATCAACCGCTTCAAAAATTTTCTCCAACTCCGCTAGCCAATCTTCCCATCCTAACGGGTCTGTGGCACCGCCAAACTGAGGAGGGTGAATACGAAGTACATTCTGAAGCAAGGCATCCGCGTACGGGTTCACATTATTCAGCTGAACGGTTTGGGCTAAAATGGTCATCTGGTTAGCCAATTGTTGAAGTACATTCGCAATTCTAACGTCCGCGCTGTTCCCCTAGCCAGTCGACTGGTCGTGCTGACTTTCAGTATCAGGATGCACCGAGTTAGATAGGCTAGGGTTGGTCGATCCCGCAACGGAACTGAGGGAAGCGGCCGTGCCACGTCCTCGTCCACGTCCACGGCCACGACCACGGCCTCGTCCCCTACCAGATGACATGCTAAAGAACACACAAGGCACGTAAGTATAATTCAATCGCACGTCACCGAAGTGACCGATTCTCGAAATACCAAAGCAGAAGCAAAACGATAAAGGAAACATCAGAAGGGTAAGAGGTCTTACAAGTACCGATCGCACTGTGATGATGGCAAAGTAGTGATACTGTAGACAAACGATGACTCAATCGACCCAAAAGAACGACAGCCTAGGTATCCACAGACCTAAGCTCTGATACCATATTCTGTAACACCCCCAAGTTATTCAGGGTATATTACAGCGCCGTGAGCCCCTCCGTGGGACCCACAAGGCTAATCATATGCGGAACTATAAAAATTTGACCGAGAAGGTCTAAATACAATGAAATGAAGGCCAATACAAAGGGTATTCAAACCATATCTAATGTATCCAAATACATCACAACACAAAATCAACACCTCGGCAACACAGGCCAGAACATCAAAGAAAACTGGAAAATAATACTCGAGTATTCAGTCACCACTCCAGTACAACAACATTGGAAGGGAGAACATAAAATACAACCGGAGATAAAACACAGTATCACGCTTGCCTATCATCTTCGTGCCGACCCAATACCTGCCTGTCCGCTCTCCTGGAATCTGAAATACATAAAAAGTATTTCCCCCATAAAGGGGTTAGCCGTCGAATAGCTAGTGCAAGTATATCGAATATGAAATACAATACTCATCGACAATAAAGTAAAGGTAACCGTCAATTCATCAATTCAAGACTAGTATTCTGGAATAACTAAATCTCATAGCATCACATCAATACATACATGATCAACCGTGGGACCGCACCAGAGGCTACGGAACCCTTAGAGGACTCGTCGGTCCATCCCAGAGTGGTTAACTCATATTATCCGTGGAATCGCACCAGAGGCTACGAAACCCTCAGAGGACCCGTCGGCGCATCCTAGAGTAGATATAAATAAACATACCATTCCCCATCCTAGAGTGGATATAAATAAACATACCATTCATATATCTTAGTTTCAAAGTCGAGAACGTACAATCATAAGTATATACTTGCCTTTGAAACATCGAGAAATCGAATGGAAAAGAGTATGAGTTCGGTATGTCCAAGAATGCACTTCCGGTACCTAAACGATTCGTAAGGGATATGATAATCAATAATCCATACTCATAATTCACGAAGAAACTCCCAAAACCCGTCTACGATTCACGAAAATACAAGGGTAAACAACTAGAGGTCGGAAAATCATCCAAACCCTCACAAGTCCAAACACGGCACAACCAATCCGTAAATTCATAGGAAAAGCATGTATACGGGATAGATACATCATAATCTCAATGTTCTCAAGCTTCAAAACGGATAAATCGGACGAATCTAAGAAAAACCCCAAGATTCCCAAAAATAGGGTTCTAAGGATTTTTACCTTGATTTGGACGATAGAATGGATTAGATGTTGTGAAATCCTTGTTCTCCAACCAAAGATGTTGATATCTGAAGAAAGATCACCTTCGAACTCTCCAAATCGCCGAAACCCGCTGCTCTCGATTGGAAAAGTTAGAAGAATGAGAAAAATGACGAAATGGAAGTCAACTGTCCAATATATACTCGCCCAGTCTAGCGCACGCTACGTCTCTAATATTAGCGTGCGCTAGCGGGGTCACCGATAGTCCAGTGGCTTCTGTCGGCCCCGTTAGCGTGCGCTAATCACCTTCCTTTAGCGTGCGCTAGCTGAAAATGGTGTCCAGAAATCGGAGTCCAGAACCTACTGTCCTCTGCCCTGCTCAAGTCTTAGCGTGCGCTACCGCGATAGCTTAACGTGCGCTACGCAGATCTTATAGCGTGCACTAGCCGAAGCTTAGCGTACATTACCTAATAGTTCAGACAGCCTGACAACCTCACTGCCTCTGCCAACCAGCCCGTTAGCGTGCGCTACAAATGAATGTTAGCGCACGCTGACCACGAGTAGCGTGCGCTAACGAACTCCTAGCGCACGTTAACCGCCAGTCCAGAAAGCAGGATAAGTTACTGGTTCTGACCTGACTGGTCCCTTAGCGTGCGCTACAGCTCAAAGCTAGCATGCGCTACTCAAGGAGAATTAGCGTGCGTTAGCCTAGGCCTAGAGTGCGCTATTTCCTTGACCCAGAACACTCCTGCAAGGTCTAAACAATATAATCGTAATCCAAACAAGGTATGAAACTCTATAACAATTTCGACAACATCACAAAGAGTTTACAAGCGACAAAATAGGAAGAACGATAAGGTCAAACAGTTAACAAAAAGTACGGGTATTACAGTAATACCTCGGGAGATTTTGGGGGTGTTATAGAAAATGGTATCGGAGCATCGGCTCCTGGTTTAAATAAAATTTCTCCTAATTTTCAAAGTTATTCCAGTCCAACATCCAAGCGACCATAACTCCTCTTGGAAATGCAAAGTAAGTGACATGTGTGTTTTCTGTCTGTAAACTACATTTAATTGTAAAATGTGTGAAATTGGGTTTAGATTAATACTGTCAGTAATGGCACGCCGAGGAGCTAGGAGGGTGGTGAATGATGCTCAGGGTTCCGCTGCCAACCACGATGGGGACAGGAACACTGCCGAGACCCATCCTGCTGGGGACCAGCCGCCACCAGTTAATCAAAATGATTAGGAGGTGGAAAGCCAGAATAACAACCCAAGAGGCACCCTTGCCCAAGCTATCGCCATGGGGATTGCTCAGGTCAACCAGGTGGAACGAATACCAGTTATCAATGTGGAGGAAAACACAGAAAGAGATCGATGGTTAAGAGAAATGTTGAAGGCTAGGCCTCCATTGTTTGACGGGGCAGGAGAGAAACACGTGGACGACTAGATATCTAAAATGGAGACTGCTTTCGAGGTGATCGGATGCCCAGAGACCCAGAATGTGCCGCTCGGGGTTAATCAATTCCGTGACACTGCTGCCCGTTGGTGGAGGACTTACAGGCCATAGGACCGAGTGGTCGGATGGACCGAATTTGCCCGACTACTGCAGAGCAAGTACTGTCCCAGATCAACCCAAACAGCTCGCGCGTGAGACTTTTTTAGTGCCGGACCACAGAATATGCCAGTACCAGAGATAATTCGGGCTTATCGAACCTAGCTAAGTTACATCTCGCAGATGGTTCCTGTTAGGAGTATGCCCTCGAATGCCACTCAGAGGATGTTAAGTGAAGGCATTGTACTTGTAATTATGAAAATCATTTATATAAGGCAATGAATGTTTCTTTATTTACTGATAGTTATTGGCATTCCTAACTCGTAAATATACATATAGAAACTAGTCCGTGTATTTGAGAGCAAAACGTTCCACTCTTTATTGGATAAAGGGGTCGGCACTGGAAAGGTTTATAGCTCAAATACTTAAATCATTCGCAAGTCGATGAAACTTGACTGGGCGTTAAGTTTATGTGAAGACTTGTATGACGTGTTCTTTGATATGGAGAGTGCCTTTCGAACACTAATGGTTAGTGGGAGCACACGTTATAGGTATGCTAATTGGATTAGTTTACTCGAACCAACTCACCCTCGATTTGTCACACAGATTTCACTCCGGGACAGTCAATGATGGAATCGAAAGGTTGTGATAGGTATTCATGAACCTTCGACTTGAAGATTTAGTAGGGATGTGCTTGTGATGTCAAGATTTTCATTAGAGTAGTTCGACCCTATAAACCGGTAGGTGGGGGTCAACCTTGACGTGCATCTTGACGGGCAAGTAGCAGGTCCTACTGAATACCAAGATAGAATTCTTTCTCCCGTTAGTGAGCGGGTTATATGTCTTATGCGGTTATTGGCATATGAGATCATAAGTCTTTAGCCAAAGCATTGGAGCTAGTTGTATTGGATACACGAGAGCTCGATGATCTCGGTTTTCATTAACGCATGCATAGAGTCAAGTACAGATAGGGTTTGACTGACCGTGACCCTTTATCTTGATCGGGACATCTGAAAGAAGGGTTTATATGTTTATTGGTATTCACGATAGAATGGTTCTTGAATGATCCCAATCAGTCGTTCTCATTTGGGGTACAGTGTAGGCCGCCAGGCTGGCTAGGTTGTGCTACTACTCTTTGGTTCCTCCCATTGCTGACTGAGACGGACCTACCGAGTCGCGCAATAGGATTAACAACGGAATAAATTGAGCTTATTCTCTGATTATGAATATTAGATATTGGATATCTAATTTTGGGACATTGGATGTCTAAATCGATTTATTGGATAAATTGATTTACGGCCTAATGAATTAAATTAATTACTGGGTGATTAATTCAATTCTTAAATATAATTATTTCTTGGAGAAATTAATTATGTTATTTTGTATTTGATATAATTAATTAATTGGATTAATTAATTGATATAAATACATCGGAACGGAATTGGAGTTTATCTGTTTGGATTTTCGGGAGTCCGAAATGAACCAAACTCATCCCGGTTCTTCTAGATGGCCAACCCCTTCCACCAACCTTCCACTTAGTCTTTGTCTCCATTTTATAAATGGAAGACCAAAGACTTAATAGATATGGTATCTCTTATTATAATGTGAAAGGTGATTTGGGGAGATGTTGATAAAGGAATAAATGAAGACTTCCACTCTCACTCAAGGGAGAGAAATTCACGGCTCATTGAGAAAGTTTAAGAGAGAGAAAATAGTTTTCTCAATAGTCTTCTTCTTCTTCTTCATTAGTTCTTGATTATTCTTGGAGAAAAATCAAGAGATCAATATAGAGAGATCAAAGATTATATACTTAGAGTGTTATAATCTTGATAAACAAGCTTCTATAATCTTGTTCTAGCCGTATCCTTGGAGGATAACGACTTTTAGTCATTCCGGTCGTTTCTCCGGCGCATGTTAAGTAGAGACGTTGTCTTTTCGACGTTGGATCATCCAAGAGCTTGGAGAGGATTGAATACGTAGAGATCAAGCAAAGCTTGGTGAATAGCACAAGAGAAGGAATCCATTTAATCAATGGACTACAAGAGTGAGTTTCTTACATCTCTTGTGTTTTCGTTTATATATTCGTATATACATAGCTCGATCGATCCTCGTAGGGATTCCTGATCGAATTAATTTTCATTTTACCACTTCCGCTGGGACTTTGTTTTAGGCACCGAATCCCAACAGTTCCATCAGAAGATCAACGAATATGCCACCTTGCACAGAGGCTGTCGGAGGATGTACAATGCTATGCCGCCAGATTCCACTGCACGACTCTGAGAGCGTACAAAGACGTGGTCACAACTTCTCCCCGTACTGTTGTTAATACCGACACCGGACATAACTATAAGAAGCAAAAGACATCGGCTCAGTTAGGGAGCAACAATAAAACGAACTCGGGGCCCGCATCTTCTTTTAAGTCAGCGGTTTCGTACCAACAGAAGGGTGCATCTGATCGGCCTTACCGTAGGGACTGCTTCAATTGCGGCGTGTCCGGACATACTAAGGATCGGTGCCAGAAGACGGCTACCAAATGCTTCACTTGTGAAAAGAACGGACACATGTCTTGTTACTGCTGGCGGCCAATCCCACTCAGAACTCAGCTTCCCAACCAAGTCAACAAGGCTCCGTACAATCCTCCAGGATGCCTGCTATTTCCAACTACCAAGCTCCATCCCACCAGACTCAACCACCGCCACATGGTGCCGGACGAGGCCGTGGGCGCGGTGGTGGAACTTCATTCTTTTTGGAGTCAGTGCCGTCCCGTGTATTTGAGCTGAGGGTTGCGGATGGTCAGTCCGCGCCAGCTATCTCAGGTACTCTTCTTGTTAACTCTCAGCCAGTGCATGTACTATTTGATACCGGGGCCACACATTCTTTTATATTTGTGGAATGTGTTGAACGTTTAATTCTTGCTTGTGTGCCTTGTAAATCCTTTACTGTTAAACTACCCGAGGGTAGTAGAATAAGCGGCAATCTAAAGGTTCGAGACTGTCAGATCTGCATCAATAATCATAGTTGGACCGCTAATATTATGGTCTTCCCGCTTCATAATGAAGATATCATATTAGTTATGGACTGTATGCCATTGCACAGGACGGTCTTAGATACCTACCACTTGACTATTTTCATCACGGCTCATGACAGTACCACACATGTTATCAGGGGACGAGAACACTTCAGTACGAAAGGACCTATCAGCCTTCTCGCTTCGGAAGTCTCCTGCAACTCTCGAAGGGAGTACTATTGGTGTTATGTTCTTCAGCAGGATACTCCACAACTTACGATCGCAAACATTCCAGTAGTAAATGAATTCCCAGATGTCTTTCCCGATGAACTACCAGGGCTGCCACCGCACCGAGAAGTTGACATCTCCATTGAACTCGAGCTGGGGATGGGACCTATTTCCAAAGCTCCTTACAGGATGGCACTGGCCGAGATGAAGGAATTAAAGATACAGCTCGAAGATCTGCTGGAGAAAGGATTGATTCGCCCGAGTACCTCACCGTGGGGCATGCCAGTACTTTTTGTTAAAAAGAAAGACAACTCTCTACGCTTGTGCATTGACTACAGGGATCTAAATAAGGTTACTATCAAGAATCGTTATCCACTACCAAGAATTGATGACCTCTTAGATCAATTACAAGGGGCAGTTGTGTTCTTAAAGATCGATCTACGATCCAGATATTACCAATTGAGGATTCGGGAGGAAGATATACCCAAGACTGCATTTCGATCGAGGTATGGACATTATGAGTATATCGTGGTATCATTCGGGTTGACTAATGCCCCAGCCGTTTTCATGGAACTGATGAACATGGTCTTAATCAATTTCCTTGATAAGTGCGTTGTGGTTCTTATTGACGACATCCTGATCTATTCTAGAAGCTGGCGGGAACACGAGGAACATTTGAGGCAAGTGTTGAGCGTGTTGAGGCAACACCAACTTTATGCGAAACTTTCCAAGTGCGAATTCTGGATGCCGGAGGTAATTTTTCTCGGACATGTTGTCTCGATAGAAGGCGTCAAGGTCAATCCACAAAAAATCGAGACGATAATGAGTTGGGAACCGCCGAAGAACATCAAGGAGGTAAGGAGTTTTCTAGGATTGGCAGGATACTATCGAAGATTCGTCGAGGCTTTTTCCTCTATCGCTCGACCCTTAACAAATCTACTAAGCAAAAGCACCAAGTTTGTATGGATTGTGGACTGTCAGAAGAGCTTTGATGAGCTCAAGAGAAGACTGACCACTGCTCCAGTGTTAGTGCTACCACAGGGAACGGGAGGATTCTTTATATACACAGATGCATCTAAACATGGGCTGGGATGTGTCTTTATACAGAATGACAGAGTTATAGAATATGCATCCCGACAGCTGAGGCCGTACGAAATGAATTACCCGATGCATGAGTTGGAGTTAGACGCAGTGGTGCATGCCCTCAAGATTTGCAGGCACTATCTTTATGGAGTTACTTGCAAGATTTTCACGGATCATAAGAGTTTGAAGTATATCTTCACTCAGAGGGAATTAAACATGAGACAGCGCTGGTTGTAGCTAATCAAGGACTACGATGTGGAGATCTCCTATCACCCCGGGAAAGACAATGTGGTAGCTGATGCTCTTAGTCGGAAAACTACACAAGAATTGATGGTGTCCAGCATAACAGTTCAGCCTGAACTACAGCAAGACATCAGGAGAAGCAGTACCGAACTATGGATACAACGTAGGCAAGGACAATTGTGCTCAATCAATATACATTCGTCCTAACTAGATGATATAAGCCTAGAACATATGGAGGATCCCAAATTACGTGCGATTGGTGCAAAAATCGAGGAAGGAGATGTTTCCGAATATAAGATCCAGGGTGACTTGGTGAGGTTCAAGAACAGGATCTGTATTCCGCCGAATGACGGGCTGAAGCAAACTATACTAAAGGAGGCGCACTCCACTCCCTATTCTATTCATCCTGGAGCGAGCAAAATGTACAAAGATCTGCGACAGAGTTTTTGGTGGAAAAATATGAAATGGGAAGTTGCTAGGTTCGTCGCCCGATGTATGACGTGTCAGCATGTGAAGATTGAATACCGCAGACCAGCTGGGATCATGCAACCCCTACCTATCCCGGAGTGGAAATGGCGGAGCATATCGATGTATTTTGTCACTAAGCTACCAATAACAGTGGGGGGAAATGATACAATTTGGGTTATCGTTGATCGATTAACGAAATCGGCACATTTCTTTCCTATTCAAGAAACAACCGGAACAGAGCAGTTGGCCACTATTTTCATCAGGGAGATCATGAGACTACACGGCGTTCCCTCATCCATCATTTTGGATAGGGACACCAGATACGTGTCCCGTTTTTGAAAAGCCGTCCATAAAGCTATGGGGACCCAAATACATTTTAGCACGGCTTACCACCCTCAGACGGATGGACAGACCGAACGTACGATCCAAACCTTGGAAGATATGTTGAGTGCATGTGTGCTCGATTGGGGTAAGGATGGGGCTAGGCATATGGGATTGGTGGAGTTTTCGTACAACAACAGTTGGAATGCAAGCATAGGCATGGCACCATTTGAGTCCCTGTAAGGGCGAAGATGCAAGTCGCCGTTATGCTGGGATGATGTTTCTGACACCACGGTTACCGAGTTAGATCTGATCCAGGAGTCCATTAAGAATATGTCTATCGTTCGAAAGCACATGCTAGCAGCACAGAGCCGGTAGAAATCTTATGCCGAAAACCGACAGCGACCGTTAGAATTTGCAGTCGGGGATCATGTTTGGATCAAAGTATCACCTATGCGGGGTGTCTGGCATTTCGGCCAAAAGGGCAAGTTAAGCCCAAGGTTTATAGGCCCGTTTGAGATATTGGACTGGGTAGGGAAGCTTGCGTATCGATTAGCTCTGCCGCCGCATCTAGATGGAGTGCACAATGTCTTTCACGTCTCCCAGTTAAGGAAGTATGTCTATGATCTGAGTCACAAGCTCAATTTCGAAGAAGTGGAAATTTCCGACGACGCTACCTTTAGAGAGCTACCGATCGCCATCTTGGATCGGCGTATGAAGATATTATGAAATAAAGCCATACCCCACATAAAGGTTCAGTGGTCGCACCTCGGAATGGAGGAAGCAACTTGGGAGACCGAGTCGAGCATTAGGGAGAGTCATCCCGAGTTATTTTCTTAATTTCGGGACGAAACTATTTTAAGGGGGGTGATATGTAATACTACCGGTATTTCATGCTTGATTACCTTGTACTGTATTATTCCTTATAGTGAGATATTGCCATTTCTATTATGTGATTTCATTAAATGCTATTTCGATACAATCGAGTGATGTGGATGAAACGGAGCTGATGCACCTTGACGCCGTTGAACAATCATCAGTGCGAATATGATGGTGGCCAACGTCTTGTTCCCCGATAAATTGTTGATGAGTGGAATCACTCCGAAATGGTTAAAATGTGAACATATGACTAAGGAACTGAATGTCTAACGCACGCTATAGGACATGCATAACGTACGGTAAAACTGATACATTACGTACGTTAACGCGACATGGTTACGTACGTAATGGCTGAGTTGGTCTTCCGACCAGAATCTTCCTTTTGACGTGGATTGGGTTACTTTCGGCGGGCTAGAGGACAAATGAGTCAACCCCTTATAACGTACGTTATTCACCAAGTTTAACGTACATTACGATTAGGCGCCTTACGTATGCTATCGCAGCTTACGTAAGTAACAGATAAGTGCAATTCAGTCAGTAGCCTCTGGACGACCCTTACGTACGCTAACTGTAGAACATTACGCACGTAACGAGATTTACGTATGTAACGCATGGGACTTTAACGTATGCTAATAAGATCGAGTGTTATAAATTAACACACCCTCCTTCATTTCCCCCGACCTAAAATCTGAAGTGAAGCCTTCTTCAAGCACTTCCACAGCCTTATACTTGATTCTTGGCCTCTCATACACTTGAATCAACATAGAGGAGGTGATTTCGTAAGCTCCAGTGAAGATTATCCAAGTTGTTCGATCCGTTCTTCGTTTCTCCTCGTGGCTCTTATTGATTGTCATCCATATTCATTGTTCTTCATCTATTAAGGTAAGTCTATCCATCCTAGAAGTAATCTACTCAATGTTGTTGATTATGCTTGTTAGATTATGGGTACTGGGTAGATTTTGCTAACTCTCATAGATAATCTTATCAAACGAACTTGTAGTAATCGGGACTATCATTGTTCGTATATTTCATTTTCGTGCAACTCGTTGTATCAATCACATTCGAAATTTTCATCTCAGTGGACATCGGAATTTTATAACTTGACGAACCAATGGTAGGAGATTTTCATATGAATCCGTCACCATTTGATAAACTAATCTTAACCCACTATTGTCACATAATTATCGATGTTAAAATAACAAGGGGAAATCAATCTGATGGTATTATTGTCATTAATAATCAAACACCGAGATCATTACGTAGATGGTAATCTACCAGTTAAAGTAATCGGAGGTGAAATTTGATTAGAAGTAAGGGAATCGACTATGCTATGGTTGTTTTTTGCCAGCCTAATGATGATTGGGATAATCTTGTCGAGCAAATAATTATAGCTAAACGTTATTCATAGAGTTGAATAGCATAGTAGTATGTATCATTCGTGAATTTAGGAACACGATATTAGTTTAGGCGGAATCGGAATAAGTTGAGAATTCGGTTAGGAGGGGGAAGGGAAAACTAGTTTATTCTTCTTTATCCATGCCAAGTATTAATCAAGGAGTATGTGACTAGGTTAAGCTCGATCGGGCGTGGAGATCCCCGGTTATCATAAGGCACCTACCGTCAGATCAAAGGCAAGTGAAATCTTGCTCGAGAAATGCTAATATTATTGAAATGTTCATATTAATGAATGTGCTATTGTTGATGAATGCCGACGGTTGTCTTTCTCTAAAATGTGTTATAAATGGGCCGATGTGTTGGGGATAAAACCTGTATGGTACCCTGTATGGAAATGTGTTAGGGGATAAGTCCCGAATCGGGCACCTATGTTCCGGGGTATTCCCTTTTGTGATTCGGTGAATAATAAGGAGTAATCAGCGGAAAAGATACCGGTCCAACCGGATAAAAACCGAACCCCAATAACGGAACGATCAAGCATCGTATAATCGAATATAATAAATAGACAAAGATAAAAGTAAAAAGATCATATCCTTGATGACCTTTGAAAATATCTTCACGTAGGAATTTTCCCGAGCAAAGCTTTGATCGTTTCCTTGGTCACCAACACAAACACGAATCCGATTCGTTCTAGCTTGATGAATGATCGAAACACCGAAATTAAGCTGAGTGTATCTATATTATCAAGCGTCGAATATTGATTGGAAAAATAAAATATTAATCCGTTCTTTAAAAACACAGCTAGGGATTAATACTGTATTTTTCTTCTCTTCTATTCTTCTTTTTCTTTCTCACAAATTTGATCAAGAAAAACTTGAAGAAAATTTTTCTTCCTCCCACACAACTCACGGCTATTACACACACTTGAGTGTGTTGGTTTGTTTTCACAAGTCTTACCACACATGGTATGAATGACTTGGTTAATATATATATAATGAAATGAGATCAAATAATGATATTATCATATCATATCATTTTTCCTCAAATCATTAAATAAAACCGAGACATCTCATACACCATGTTGTAACATGGAAATCAAGAGGAAGGTGGTGGGAGGTGGCCCACAAGTGTAGGTGAGAAAAACGAGCCGAGCCACTCGGTTCGTGTACCGGACGTTTGCATGACTAGTCCGTTAAGTACACTTCATTTTATCTCAAATGTATTTATACTTAATTAATTAATCCAATCAATTAATTTTATCAAATAAAAAATAATAAATATATTTCTCCAAGAAATAATTTATTTATGAATTAAATTAACCACCCGGTAATTAATTTCTATTCACTAGCCTGCTTGATTTATCAAATAAATCATATTAGATATCTAATATCTAATATTAATAAAAAGACAATAAATACATATATATCCATCAAATATTCTTGTGCGCGACTCCATAGGTCCATCTCAGTCGGCAATGGGAGGAACCAAAGAGTACGGGTAATACTTAGCCAGTCTAGTGCTCCGTACCATAACCCGACCAAGATCGAATGATCGCATCATTCCAAAACCATTATGTCATGAATACCGTATACGTATAAACCCTTCAATCATATATCCCGGTCAAGTATTAGGGTCACGGTAAAGTCAAACCCTATTATAACTTGACACTATGCATCTGTTAATGCAAACCGAGATCATTGAGCTATCGTGTATTAAATACTACTAGCTCTAAATGCTTTGGCCAAACACTTATGATCTCATTTGCCATTAACCACATAGGATATTTACCTGCTCACTAACAGGAGAAAGAATCCTATCTTGGTATCCAGTAAAGACTGCTACTTGCCCATTAACTTGCATTTCGAGGTCGACCCCACCAACCGGCAATTAGATTGAACTACTCTAATGACTAACTTAATGTCACAAGCACATCTCCTACTGAAACCTCAAGTCAAAGGTCCACGTATACCTATCACAACCTTTCGATTCAGTCATTGACAATCCCTGAGCGATATCCATGTAACCGAATCGAGGTGAGTCGTGTTCGAGTACACTAATCCCATTAGCATACCTATAACGTGCGCTCCCACTAACCCTTAGTGAAGACTGGCACTCTATATGTCAAAGTACACGTTATACAAGTCTTGTCTAAACTTATTATCCAGTTAAGTTTTATCGACTTACGAACCAGTTAAGCATTTGAGCCCTAAACACTTCCAGTGCCTTTCTCCCTATCTCCATAAGGAGTGGAATGTTTGCTCTCAAATGCAAGGACTTATTTATTCTATATACCAAATCACAATGCCAGTGATATACAATAATATGGAAATATTAATTGCCTTATTAAATATTCATAATTACAATACAAATGCTCTCACTCTATCATCCTCTGAGTGGCATTCAAGGGCATATTCCTAACAATCTCCCACTTGCACTCAATTCCACATACTATGGTATCTAATACCCATACTCTCTAGATGTCTCTCTAGGACCTTCTGAGATAGTGGCTTGGTAAGCGGATCAGCAACGTTATTTTCTGTGTCTACTCTCTGCATTATAACATTCCTTTCCTAAATCATTTCTCTAACATAATGATATTTTCTCGCAATATGTTTGGTGTTGTGGTGAGCCCTAGGCTCCTTAGCCTGTGCAACAGCTCCGTCATTGTCGCAAAACAGCGTAACAGGCTTCTCTGTGTTAGGAACCACTTGAAGTTCCTCAGTGAACTTCTTAATCCAAAAAGCTTCTTTAGCAGCCTCCGTGGCTCCCTGATATTCGGCTTGACATGTAGAGATAGCTGTCGAACTTTGCTTGGCACTTATCCAAGAAACTGCCCCATCATTCAAAGTAAATATATACCCTGATGTGGACATCTGAGCATCCATGTCCCCTGAAAAATCTGAGTCTGTATAACCCATCACTCTAATTTCTCCACCGCCGTATGTAAGAACCAAGTCTTTAGTCCTCCTTAGGTACTTAAGAATGTTCTTAACAGCAGTCCAATGTTTCTGACCTAGATTTGACTGAAACCGACTTACTACGCTCACAGCATAGGCAATATCCGGTCTAGTGAAATCATAGCATACATGAGGCTACCTACTGCCGAAGCATAGGGTACCTTGCTCACTATGTTGCATAGGTAGAAACCCTCTTTTAGAATCTTCCATCCCAAATTGCTTCAGGATCTTTTCTATATAGAGGGCTTGGGAAAGACCTAACATTCTTTTCGCTCTATCCCGGTAGAGATGAATACCCAGAATATAGGTAGCTTCTCCCAAGTCTTTCATTGAGAACTCTTTAGAAAGCCAAGCTTTCACAGAACTGAGCATTCCTACATCGTTTCCTATAAGTAGAATGTCATCTACATATAGTATTACGAACACAATTTTTCTCCCACTAACCTTCTTGTAAATACAAGATTCTTCTTCGTTTTGGACAAAATCAAACTCTTTGACTGTCTCGTTAAAACGAAGATTCCAACTTCGTGAAGCTTGCTTCAGCCCATAAATGGAACGCTGACGTTTGCATACTTTATGAATATTGGTTTGAGATATGAATCCCTTAGGTTGTTCCATGTAAATCTCCTACTAGAGGAATCCATTTAGGAATGCCGTATTCACATCCATTTGCCATATTTCATAATCTAAGTGGGCTGCTATAGCAAGCATCATGCGGATAGACTTAATCATAGCTACAGGCGAGAAGGTCTCGAAGTAATCAATTCCTTTTCTTTAGGAATAACCCTTTGCCACAAGCCTGGCCTTATAGGTATCAACCTTGCCATCTCCATTAGTCTTTCTTTTATAGATCCATTTGTTTCCAATAGGCACTATGCCTTTAGGACGATCTACTAAAGTCCAGACCTGATTAGCATGCATTGAGTCTATCTCAGCTTCCATAGCTTCTTTCCACTTGGCGTAGTCAACATCTACCATCGCTTGGTCGTATGTTGAAGGATCATTCTCTTGACTACTTTCTGTCATCTCATGGACACCCAGTTCCTCTTGATGCAGATAGCCATACCTCTCAGGTAATTTAGAAACTCTATTAGACTTGCGAGGTTGTGTTTGTATTTCAGAAGGTCCGGTTCTAATATCTTGTACAGCTGTCTCATTTGGTGCTTCTTTTATTTCTTCCAAAGAAATATATCTACCAGTGCCTCCTCTTGAATAAACTGATCTTCCAGGAAGTGTGCTTGTATAGCAACAATGATCATATGATCTTCGTACATGTAGAATAGATATCCCATGGAATCCCCTGGATATCCTATGAAATGACCTTTCATAGACCTAGCTACCAATTTCTCTACTTTAGTCTTCTTGACATAAGCAGGGCATCCCCAAATCCTAATGTGATTAAATCTTGGTTTCCTACCTCTCCACATCTCATGTGGAGTCTTAGGAATGGATTTGGAAGGACATATATTTAAGATATGCGCAGCAGTAAGGAGCGCGTAATCCCACAGATAAATTGGTAGATCAGTATAGTTAAGCATGGAGCGAACCATGTCCAACAAGGTTCGATTCCTTCTTTTTGATACACCATTTAATTGTGGAGTAGCTTAAGGAGTGAATTGTGACACTATTCCTAGTTCTTTTAAGAACTGATCAAACTCGGTACTCATGTACTCACCACCTCGGTCTGACCGAAGAGTCTTAACACGGTTACCTGTTTGATTTTCAACTAGGGCTTTAAATTCCTTGAATTTATCAAAAGCTTCAGACTTATGTTTCATTAAGTACATGAACCCATACCTAGTATGGTCATCAGCGAATGTAATGAAATACTGAAAGCCATCTCATGCCACTTCAAAAGGTCCACAGACGTCGGTATGGATCAATCCAAGTTTTTCAGTAGCTCTTTCAAAAGTCCCTGCGAAGGGTAACTTAGTCATTTTGCCTTGAAGGCAAGATTCACAAGTTGGATAGGGATCTGATCCCAATGGACCCGTAAGCCCATCTTTCTCCATTTTATAAACATTGGTCTGACCAATATGACCAAGTCTAAGATACCACTTAAGTGCTTGGTTTGTTTCATCCCTACCACGCTTCCTAGTTATAGTGTTCACAGTTGTTTTATTCTTTAGATTCAAATGGTATAAACCATTTAATAATGTAGCAGTACCAACCAATTTATTTCTGAAATAAATACGACAGGACCCATCTCCAATAAAGAAGTGAAATCCATTTTGGTCCATGACCGGAATCGATACAATATTTTTATGCTCCTTGGGCAATACAATTACATCTTCCAAAGTAAGAATAAAAGCAGATTCTAAATCTAACAGTAGTGATCCGATGTCAGTAGCCTCGACACTATGCCTGCTGCCAACTGTCACCATCACTTCTCCAGCTCCAAGCTTTCTACTTCGTTCCAGATCCTGATTTATTGTACATATGTGAGAACTCGCACCAGAATCAAGTATCCAAGAAGTAGAATATACAGTTACAGAACAATTAGTTTCCAAAACCACTAGTTCCATACCTGAAGGCACATTTCGGTCAAGTTTTGGACAGTACATTCTCCGGTGGCCTATCTCACCGCAGTTGAGGCATTTGTCTGTTTTCTTGGCCGCCTTACTCTTTTGAACCATTGGGGGCCTTGATCTTATCTTTATGTACCCCTCCTATGGGCTTGAATTGCTTCTTACCCTTTTTCTTATTGTTATTTGACCTCCGAGGCCCAGAAGAAATGACAAGTGCAGCCTCCTTCGGCCTAGTCTTCATCTGAGACTGTGGTGTACTCAGTTTATTCATTATCCCAGCTAAGTTGCAAGAAATTTCGTTGCAGTTGAAGTTCATCACAAACTGAGAGAAGGGGTCAGGAAGAGACCGTAGGATGAGGTCGTTCTGGAGAGAAGCATTCATCCTGAAATCAAGAGCCTCCAATCTCTCGATTATGGATATCATTTTGAGGACATGATCCCCAACTTTCTCACCTTCCTTCATCCGAGCACCAAACAACTGCTTCAATATCTCATACCGAGCGGTTCGACTGTGCTCCCCATATAGTTCAGTAAGATGTGCCAGAATCTCCCTTGAGGAAGGCATGTTTTCATGGGCCCGCTGAAGCTCATTGTTCATAGAGACCATCATGAAAGCACGAACCCTGACATCATCCTTAACCCATTTCTTATGGGCATCAACTTCTTCCCGATTAGCCCTGGTCCTTGCAGGAGCCGATGGGATATCCGCCTCCAAGACGTATCCCAACGTCTCCATACTGAGGACTATCTTCAGATTTCGGAGCCAGTCCACAAAGTTGGGTCCAGTTAGAGTGTTCTTTCCAAGTAAAATTGCGAGTGGGTTCATTGTCATTTTGACTGATATTGTTAAACTGCAGAGAATAATTTAAGATTCGTTAGTGATTGTTTAATTATGATCCGAGTAAAGAATTTAAGGATTTTCTTTATTCATAACTCGGCTCCCTCTATTTTATCGGCATTTGCACACTCCCATGTGAAATCCGGAAGTCACGGTTGACTTCATAGTGGTGATCGAGTTCTTTAAAAAGTTTAATTGAGGGCAACCCATACAGTAATTATTATATCATTCTTTATAAAGTGGTGTCTAACACTAACCCATCTAATGGATGATTCGATCTTCTTTTACCTCTAGTTCAATTGCCCTCAACCCATTCGGTTTATATAGCTCGTTGAACTATCTAAATTTAAACCGTCAACTCCTATTAGTCTGACAATTGAATCTTACCCGGCAACCCATACAGTTTCTAGGGGTTTGATTTGTCACAACCAACGACATCTAATGCACTCTACGAATTTATCAACCTTCTTCAAAAATATTACCCCGACATACTCGGAAGAATAATATTTCGGTTTAGATTTTAATTTTCAATGAGTTTGACGGAGGGTAGGAAATCTCGTAACCTTTATAACTTAGTGTTTATAAGTGGGAGTATTAACGCGATTATATGTCATACTTTACACATTAATCCGTTTATAAGCACGGTTTGTCGGTTTGTTTGTTTGTCATACAATATGAAAACATATACAACCTAAAACTAACAGCATGGAGTTCATGGACCGTTCCTAGAACAAAAACATCGTAATCTAATTACATGTCTTCGTTCTTGAATCTTCTTCTTCTCGAATGGATCTTCCTCCGGTCTTCGTCATTACATATAAATTTTACATTTGAAAAATTGCATCCTATACACATTTTCTAGTAAAATAAATAGGCTCAAAACGGCCTTTACAACCCAATCGAACAAAACAACCGATTCAAAACTAGGTCCATGAACTACATCCCCATTCAAAATTAATGCAACAATTACATTAAATAAATGGTAAAAATGATTAATCTAAATATTGATCTAATCAACAAAAATTAATCTAACAATTAAAATTAATCCAATTAATTCACTTAACCGTTAATTTTAATTTGTTCCGGACAAAATAAATATTTCATTACATTAATTCCCTTAAAATAAAATTACCATAATTATATTTTAGTCAAATTAAACCCAATTTAATTTGCGGGAAATTAATTTACCGAACAAAATATAAAAACGGAATCGGATCACACAAGGCTCGCCAAGCTCATGTCTACTGGGGCTGCCAAATTACCCATCCAAGCACCAGCTTTGTCCGGCGCCCTGATAGCCCCGAGCCACGGTCCGGCCATTTTTCCGGCACATTTTTCCTCCCGAATCCAAAAATAATATTTTTCTAATTTTTATATTACACAATTAAATCAGTTTTTCAAAAGAAAAATAGATTTATATTGTAACATAAAATCATGAAAAATAAATTTTAGATGAACAATTAAACATCAACAATTAAAACAATTATGATTCTAAATCGTAAAAAATAACCAAGCATTCCAAATGCAAATATCGAATATACGATCGCATAAACTGTGCTCCGATATCACTGTTGTGATTCGGTGAATAAAAACGAGTAAGCAGCTGAAAAGATACCGGTCCAACCGGATAAAAACCGAACCCCAAAAACGGAACGATCAAGCATCGTATAATCGAATATAATAAATCGACGAAGATAAAAGTAAAAAGATCATACCCTTGATGACCTTTGAAAATATCTTCACGTAGGAATTTTCCCGAGCAAAGCTTTGATCGTTTCCTTGGTCACCAATACGAATACGAATACGATTCGTTCTAGCTTGATGAATGATCAAAACACCGAAATTAAGCCGAGTCTCTCTACGTTATCACGCGTCGAATATTGATTGGAAAAATAAAATATTAATCCGTTTTCTAAGAACACGGCTAGGGATTAATACTGTATTTTTCTTCTCTTCTATTCTTCTTTTTCTTTCTCACAAAATTGATCAAGAAAAACTTAAAGAAAATTTTTCTTCCTCTCACACAACTCACGGCTATTACACACACTTGAGTGTGTGGTTTTTTTTCACAAGTCTTACCACACATGGTATGAATGACTTGGTGAATATATATAATGAAATGAGATCAAATAATGATATTATCATATCATATCATTTTGTCCTCAAATCATTAAAATAAAACCAAGACATCTCATACACCATGTTGTAACATGGAAATCAAGAGGAAGGTGGTGGGGGGCGGCCCACAAGTGTAGGTGAGAAAAAATGAGCTGAGCCACTCGGTTCATGTATCGGACGTTTGCGTGACTAGTCCGTTAAGTACACTTCGTTTTATCTCAAATGTATTTATACTTAATTATTTAATCCAATCAATTAATTTTATCAAATACAAAGCAATAAATATATTTCTCTAAGAAATAATTTATTTATGAATTAAATTAACCACCCGATAATTAATTTCTATTCACTAGCCCGCTTGATTTATCAAACAAATCATATTAGATATCTAATATCTAATATTAATGAAGAGACAATAAATACATATATATCCATCAAATATTCTTGTGCGCGACTCCATAGGTCTGTCTTAGTCGGCAATGGGAGGAACCAAAGAGTACGGGTAACACTTAGCCAATATAGTGCTCCGTACCTTAACCCGACTAAGATCGAATGATCACATCATGCCAAAACCATTATGTCATGAATACCGTATACGTATAAACCCTTAAATCATATATCCCGGTCAAGTATTAGGGTCACGGTAAAGTCAAACCCTATTATAACTTGACTTTATGCATCTGTTAATGCAAACCGAGATCACCGAGCTATCGTGTATCAAATACTACTAGCTCTAATGCTTTGGCTAAAGACTTATGATCTCATTTGCCATTAACCGCATAAGATATTTACCTGCTCACTAACAGGAGAAAGAATACTATCTTGGTATTCAGTAAAGACTGCTACTTGCCCACTAAGTTGCATTTCGAGGTTGACCCCACCAACCGGCGATTGGATCGAACTACTCTAATGACTAACTTAATGTCACAAGCACATCTCCTACTGAAACCTCAAGTCAAAGGTCCACGTATACCTATCACAACCTTTCGATTCAGTCATTGACAATCCCCGAGTGATATCCATGTAACCGAATCGAGGTGAGTCGTGTTCGAGTACACTAATCCCATTAGCATATCTATAACGTGCGCTCCCACTAACCCTTAGTGAAGACTGGCACTCTATATGTCAAAGTACACATTATACAAGTCTTGTCTAAACTTATTATCCAGTTAAGTTTTATCGACGTACGAACCAGTTAAGCATTTGAGCCCTAAACACTTCCAGTGCCTTTCTCCCTATCTCCATAAGGAGTGGAATATTTTCTCTCAAATGCAAGGACTTATTTATTCTATATACCAAATCACAATGCCAGTGATATACAATAATATGGAAATAATAATTGCCTTATTAAATATTCATAATTACAATACAAATGCTCTCACTCTATCATCCTCTGAGTGGCATTCGAGGGTATATTCATAACATTCCCACGTGGATACTTTTGTGACCCTTGGTTGCGACCTTGGGGTTTATGTGGTAAAAAGAGAAAAACAACGTCGGTCGTGTGGTGAAATATTTTCTGTTGGTTATGTGACACTGTGTCGGCTAAAATTTGTGTATATCGTTGCTAATAATCATTATTGGTATGCATTCTCTGACCTTGGTTACCTGGCATGAATTTTCATGCCAGGTAGATTTGTTGATCATGTGCAGGACATTCCCGAGGGATCCGGTCAGACTTGAACGGTGTTGGAATAAACTATTGCCGCTGCTTAAATTAAATTTGATCTTTAAACCTCCGTTATGTAATAATCGAACTTTGAATTATGTTTCTTCTTAAAATCTTTCGGCTCATGATATGTAACCGCGAACTTATTTTTATCATTACTAGGAAAATAGGATTCAACATCGCCCAATTTACATCAGTTTTTAAGAAAAACGATGTAAAAAAAGGCGGTGGTTTAATTGTAATTTTCCTCTACGTTAACATCGGTTCTTAGTAGAACCGATGTGAATTTCAGTTGTTTAACATCGGTTTATGAAAAACCGATGTGAATATCAGTAGGTTTAACATCAGTTTTTTAGAAACCGATGTGAATATCAGTAGTTTAACATCGGTTTCTAAAAAACCGATGTGAATTATACTTATTAACATCGGTTTTAATATGTAACCGATGTGAATCCTTTTATATTTTTCTTTCAACCCTACGCAGCAGATCGGCAGTCTCCCCCTTTCATCTTTCAATTGTTCTCTTCCCCGTTGAAACGAACGCAGCCTTCTCCCTTTCATTTTTCTTCTCGAAACTTGTCCAAGAAAACGATAATCTGAGTGTTCCTTCATCATCCCTGATCTCAATCGCTCTTCATCATCCATCATCCCCATTTCATCAATCCCTCAAAGGGAGTTGGGATCGGATAACGAAGAAAGCTCCCAGCAGCCAAATTTAGGGCGCGGACTGAAGGTGGAATGTTTTACGCGGTGAGAACGAGAGCATTAAGCCAATAAGCATGTTTTTTCCTATCGGATTGCAGTTTCATTCCTGTCATTTTTTTCCTCCTGTCACTAACAGTACTTTGAAACCATAGGTACAATGGTGAAACCATAGGCCACGGCCCAGTGGTGGTGCTAGATTTCCAACCGAGTATTTAGGTAAAATTTTGTTCATCTTACTGCTCGACTCATGGTATTTTGCTCGATTCTTAGTCGCATTTTTCATAGTATTTTGCTTCTTTTTTTTCTTAGTCGCATCTTACTGGGCAGCAGGCGTTTGTGTTGTCCAAAATTTTAGCCGGTCTCAATGTGTTGCATTCGAACTAAGTGATATGTGCTAGTGATGTTATGTTTATCTACAATTGAATGAAGAGAGGTTATCTACAATTCTACATAAGAATGGACAACTTATATAGCTTGCTAACACTAAAAATTCTATATAAGTATTGATTTGGGTACACTTGTTTTCTTGGGCATCATATCCTACTAATCTCAAGTAAGCTATAAAAATTAGTTTCATAATTTTTACACAACTTATGTATGTATTATTACAATTTAGAAGTGCTTATTTCACTTATTACATAAAAATATATCACCATATACATGTTTGTAGATTTTTATGATGAAAAAAGTAAATAAATAATTGACAAGGTCATTTTTATTGATCAAATATGTACATATAAGTTTTATGATATTAATTAATTCATGATATTATGAATTTTCATTATATTTTATATATTATTATGGCACTATATAAATTGTTGAAGAATTAGTGGAAGGGATTAGGATAGTTTTGGAGTTGATTTTGAGGTAGTTTGATTATTTAGAAGTGTTAAAATCATGTTTTGGAAATATATATAAATGAGCTGTCCTATTTTGGTTCCCACAGAAAAATGAGTTTTTAATTTATAAAATTTGATTAAAGCAATAGAAAAAAACTGTTGCATTAGTGTTTCTCTTCATAATCACAGGTAAAAAGAAAAAAAGCACAGGACATCTAAAAACTGAACACGACTCCCCATACTATGTCTCGTGGAGGTTATGATTGGCTTGAAGAGAAGATCATGGAAAGTAAACTAAAGCAACGACAAGAGGAAGCCAAACAATCTGGTGTTGATACAATTGTTGATCCTCCATCTCCTCCAACACGCCACCAAAAATATAAGATGGGTCGAATTAAGAAATCGGGTGAGATGACTTCTGATGCAGCACGCGAGATTGCTAAGACAACTGTAAGTTTTTATTTGTTCTGTACTTACCTCAAGGAATTATGCCTGGTTGAGAATTAAACTTTGATCTGTTGCCTCAAATTTTTCTTTAACAAAGTGAGTCTAACTTGGCTAGCAAACATCAGCAAGCAGACTATTCTGCCAACATTTTAACCAAAATACCTATCAATCCATCTATCTCAACAGAAAAAGATGACCTGGCTATTCGAGAGATTAAAAAATTCACCCCTGCAATCTTGCAAACATTATGGATAGGTGGCATGTGTTTAATGTTCATTATGAATATTTCGTTAGTTGAAATTTAATAATTTAGTACCTATAGATTTATTAACATATAATAACGACTTAAAGATTTAATATTTTTGAAACAGACCTCACCTTTTCGAAGTTCTACAAGTCATCACTAGAAAGTATAGTATACGAACTATTCATACCATATGCTTCAGCATGCTTCAGTTAACTGCCCAGCATGTTTCTTACCATATTTAAGTTGTGTTTAATGGCGTGTTTCTTACCATGTTTCTTCCCTAAAGAAGAATTATGAATGATTAATTGAAAAAAGTACATGAATATAAGGTGCTGTCTTGAAAAATACTATGATGTTATCCTTCGTTCTGATATCAAGTTTGATTCTTTATACTCATGATACGTTAATTAGGTGAGGTACTAGAAGTGGATAACTTTTGTGTCCATAATTTCCTCCGATATTTCTGTCCTGGTTTCTTTCAGGTGCTGGGCAGCATTTGCATTTTTCATAGGCAACTGTTTTTATATTAGTTTTTCTGTCCAGGTTTCTTTCTGTTTTCTGTCCAGGTTTTCTGTCCATATTTTTTGTTTTCTGTCCAGTTTTTTTTCAACTGTTTTCTGTCCAGGTTTCTTTCTGCATACATTAGTTTTTATATCAATATGTGGTAAACAAGAATACCAACTGTTTGACTTGTTGTAATTAATTTTTATTTAAATATATGATTGTTTTACAAGTTATTCAAATGCTCTATCTTTATTCGTTGTAGGATGAGGTTGAGGAGCAGTGCTCACAGGGTTCATTTGTTAACGAGGGTCGTAAGGATATACTATCAGCTGCAGTTGGGCGACTTGGGCGACCAGAGCACAACTCACAACTAATTCTTAACATCCCTAATTCTTTTTATTTCAGTCTCAACTCACAACTTTCAATTCTTATAATCCTGTGACCTCTTGTACTATTCATAATACAATTATGTTTTTCTTACTTCCAGTATTGTGACCTCGAGTGTTGGATGGTGCACACACGAGTAAATCCAAGCAGGTCATTCAATGGATTTATCCCAAAGTAAGTAAAATTTCAATCCCAACTATTATTTTACAAATAATTTTGTTTGATTTTATCTTACTTGACAAATATTCTTTTACCGATTGCAATTATTAATATTTTTTTAGTGTAATAAACAAAATGGTGGTTGGGATTGTGGATATTATGTCATGAACTGGATGCGGACCAAAGTTCAGGCTGGTATTGCAAAAAATTGGATGGAGGTAATTTTATCAAGTCAAACTAATCATATATTTTTTTTTTCTGTTTTTGTACTGAAAAGTATTTTTATAAATTATATGACAGATATTTAGCGATACTCAAGCGCTTCCTGAAGAGAGCATGAAAGAAATTCGAATGCAACGGGCGAAATATTTTTTTACCAAATTTGTTTAGATTTTTTCTATGACATACAAACGGTTGGTTCTTGTTATTCTCGAGCCGGTAAGTTCATGAAGTTAAAGATTTCGGGACTTTTATAAGGATGTGTATTTTTATTTTGTAGTTAATTGATAATGCTTGTTGTAAACAGAGATAGTTACAAAAGTTTGATAATACATTCATTGCTTAAAAATTATGTTGGGCTGGTTTTCGTTTGAGATGTTGCTGATTGTGATCAGAAAAATATGTTGGTGTAGGTTGGCCCCAATTTTTTTATATAGGTGGAATTGGTTGGGCTGGCAGACCAGGCTGGGAGAAAAAAATTAAATTCTGGGCACCATTCACATCGGTTCTGACCGTAACAATATCGGTTTTCAACCGATGTGAATTAACAGTAACAACATCGGTTTTCAACCGATGTGAATTCATTAGAAAACCGATGTGAATTCACATCGGTTAAAACCGATGTAACTTAACATCGATTTTAAAACCGATGTGAAAAATTGACATCGGTAGATACGACATCGGTTTTATAACCGATGTGAAACAATTAAAAACCGATGTCGTATCCTGTTTTCATAGTAGTGTATTGCAATTTCTTTAAAATGTCTATTTCCTAAACTGGCCTTGTGGGTCCCACACGAGATTCACGTCACTGTAATACCTCGGGAGGTTTTTGGGGTGTTACAATTATCCTTATCCGGCCGACCTGTCCTGCTATCCAGAACCTTCCTGTCCGTCCGCGGTAGCGCGCGCTGTGAGGGTGCTTGCGTGCGCTACACCTGCCGATTAGTGCGCACAACGACCGTCGGTAGCGTGCGCTACCCGCCGATCTTTCCCGATTCCAGAACCTCAGAGGCCTCTCTGCCCAGCTTGATAGCGTGCATGGTCGGCCGAATAGCGTGTGCTATTCCTGCCGAGTTAGCATTCGCAGCCTTCCGACAGTAGCGTGCACTATGTTGGTTCCTGCCGCACCTGCCCAGCCAGTGCCCAGCAGCCATGCCAGTTCCTGCCGTAATTGTCCGGCCAGTGCCCAGTTGTCATGACCCGATGACTCGATTATCCAAAAACGCACGGAACGAATACGAAAAAATGCTGCCACAACACGTTCGATCAACAAAAACAAAAGATAGGACAAGTTCAAAAAATATCAACGAACACAAATGAGTCGATTGAGTTGAAAATAAGAAGTTCAAAAATCTGATACACTTCAAATAAAAGAAGTTCATCTCCAAAATTCGAAACAAGGCAAGGAGATAACATAACATACGACCAGTAGACTATGCTCTCAGGGACTCCTAAGAGTCAATCCTGATATCAGTGCTCAAGACCGTGCCTCGGAAGGCTTGGTGACTAACTCGCAAAACTGATCCCGGTGTCTCTAAAGTCCGCACTTGTAATACGTTACTGGCAGAGAAGGACAATGTGCACGAACATGCCCCGACACATTGCAGTTGAAACATGTAAAACCCGTAATTCTCGATTTCCGGTAATTTCTTTTTTTTTTGGCGGAAGTACGTTTTGATGACTCGCTCATGACCGTTTCATTATTCTGAGAATTATTAATTCTACACTTTTTGACATCCGAGTTCGTTTCGGTGTCGTTTTGTTGAGTTCCGTGCTTTTTAGCGACTTTTCCGCGCTTGAGTTCGATTCTTGCGAATCTCGTTCGAAACTGCTGTTTCGAGCTTCCCGTAAGTCCGTTTAACTTTGTTAGACGTGTTGTGAACTTCGGTTTGGTTATTCGATCACGTATCGTGATTTTCGGGCGTTTTGGGCCATTTTGTAATTTCTTAAAAGTTACGGGTATCCGTATCTGTAATTGTTGTCTCGACCCGTTTCTTGGTCGCGTATGATTAATTATGGTATTATGTTTTCATTTCGGGTCGTTGATATTGTCCGCAAACTTTTCGTCGTGTTCGTTCCGTACGTTTTCGGAAATCGGGTCGTCGAGCCCTGGTGGTCGGGTACTGGCCGGACAGTTGCGGGACTGACCGGACGATTGCGGGCACCGGCTGGACAGGTGCAGCAGGAACCGGTGTAGCGCACGCTACGGCCGAAAGGATGCGCGCGCTAACCGGCAGGTATAGCGCACGCTAGCTTGGTCGACCAACGCACGCTATCGGACCGGACAGTGGGGTTTCTGGGGTTCTGGACTCGGGAAGGATCGGCAGGTAGCGCACGCTACGCTGAACATAGCGCGCGCTAGTCGGCAGGCGTAGCGCACGCTGTCGGCCGGCTAGCGTACGTTACCTGGCCGGGCAGTTCAGTCCAGAGGGTTCTGGACAGATCGGCTAGCGCACGCTAGCGTCCGCGCAGCGCGCGCTATCGCGGTAAGGCAGGCAGGATCCGGCCGGCATATTGAGTCTTCAGTACAGGGCCTTGCGGGCCCCGACCGAGGGTTATCGGCCGAGGCTGCCCGTTAGCGTGCGCTAGTCCGGAAGGTGTAGCGCACGCTAGGCCGTGCCTGTATAAATATGACAGAGTAGCCATATTTTCACCCGTTTTTCATTTCCATCTTTTCCTCTCCGCGGCTGGAGACTTGGCGATCCAGGAGACATGTTGTCACGCAACTAATCCACAAAGATTGGGAGTTCATATCATCGATTAATCCCTCCATAACCTCCTTTGATCCAGCGAATCAAGGTGAGATTTCCTAGAACCCTATTTTGGGAAAATTTGGGGTTTTTGCGTTTTTGTCCGATTCGTTCCGTTTTGTTGATTAATACACGATGGGTATGATTAATCTTGGTAGTATTCTTGTGTTTAACATCATTTAATCCATTGTTCTTTGTCGAATCGAAGTATATTTCTTGATTTCCTTCGAATTAACTTTTTGGTGGATTTGTCCTCGATCTCGTTTTTCATCCATTTTCGATGGATCGATTATGGTTAAATGATGTTGTTAAACATATTCTATGGATTGTATATCCATATTTCAACTTGGAATTCCGTTTTCGTGATTTGACGGGACGAATCGTGTTCTTAGGTCATTTGGGGAAATCCTTGAACCTTCGTCATTTGTTCTTTGAATTCAGCGGCTTTGGGTCGTACTTTGGAATTCATTTTCGTTGTTATTGTTTTCGTTCGTAGTTCATTGTTGTGGATTGTCGTTCGGTGGAGTCGGCGATTTCGTAGTCGGTTCGTGCCAACCTACTTCGGTCGATTCTCCGCGTTGTGGTTATTCGAGGCAAGTATCTTGCCCATACATTTCATATTTCTTAGGCATAATTATTGATAAATGATTTTATGCAAAATCCAATGTTTAATGAACGTTAAAAAGGATCGGTATGTTCTCGATAAATATTGTCTTTCAACGATAATTCGTATACTTCGTGAATTGATATGTTCTCGGAATGTGTGTGTTAGTTTCGTACGTTGAGAGACATTATGATCGCATTGAGTGAATATAATAGACCATAATTGTTTGCCGAGGATTGCGCATTGAATTGTATATTTGTTCGGTGGGTATTCGACATGATGTTATGTTAGTCGTTACTCCTTTGAAAGGAGGTTGTGATGCTTAGTGTTGCTTGTCTTGATAATCGGTTATTGTTGTGTGCTTGTTGTATGTGATGTGCCTCCGGGTAGGATTGTTGAATCTCCGGGATCCATACTTGCTAGTATGGGTCGGGCGAAACCGTAGGGTTATCCAATACGGGTATGTCTTGCGGGGACTCCGAGGTTCGGGGCTTGCTAGCCCGATGCCGAGATAACTTGTGGGGTTATCATCGGGTATGTCTTGCGGGGACTCCGAGGTTCGTGGCTTGTTAGCACGATGCCGGGATAACTTATGGTTGTGGTTTGATTATGTAAGTATATGTGCTTTTAGTCACGTGACTGCGGTTACGGTGACATGTGATTTGATATAGTTTCCCTGTGGGTTATTCACTAGGGTTTGTTCTACGGGAGCATCTGAGGTCCGTGGCTTGCTAGCACGGGACGCGAATAATATGTGGAAACAGGTTGTTATGGTATGATCGGGTCGTGGACCCCACTTGTTGTTATCGAATTTATGTTTTGGGAAAATGACTTTTGGGCTGTGTCTCTAAATGTTTTCGAAAGGCCTGAAATTTTTTAAATCCCAATGTATTCAAAACTCCCGAGGTCGTAAAATGTTTTTCACAAGATGTTTATCGGGTTTACCCTATCTTTCGATTTAATCATTTGATTAAGTGAATCACCTCGGGAAGTATGTTTATGATTAACATGTTTCGTGGATTATGATATGTATGGCTCGTTTTCGTATTTTATACTTGCACTAGCAAAATAGTGGAGTTTTGCTAACCCCCGAGTATTCGGGGGGTGGATGTCTATTTTTGCATTCAGGTTTTGGAGCATAACACAGGGTCGGCACGAAGGATGATGAAAGATGAACGATACTAATCACACGAGGATCCGTTGATGTCGTATTGGTCTAGTTGTATTTTCTTTTCCGCTGCAGTATCTTTTCCCCGTTGTACGGGAGTTTATTGTATTTTGACCCCCTGCGTGGGTATGTGTTTGTAATTGAGTTGTATATTTTATTGAAAGACCAAATCGGTCTACTGAGTCATTTTAGCATTGAAGGCATTGTCGAGATGTTAAATGTTGTTACCAGCCTGGTAGATCCTCGAGGAGAGGGTCTACGGCGTGTAATATCCCTGAGTGGATTGGGGGTGTTACATAAATGGTATCAGAGCTTAGGTTGAGGAAACCTAGGCTGTCGGGTCAAGTCGTGTTGTTTGAGTCTTGTTTCGTCGGATTTTATCTGACTGAGTCGTGTCGCGACACGTCGTCTGAGTTTGTTGGTCGTGATTAGTATCGTGGGCGATCATCATCTTCGTGCGACCTGTGGAAGTAAGTCTCCCTTCTTTGTGTTGTGCCTCGTGTGACACGAGCTATTTTTATGATTATTTGTTAAGTGACGGAATCCTCTTATGGATTTTGATTTCGTGATATGTGGTCATTTGACTCTAATATTTCGTTCATATGAAGAGTAGTGTTGCTGGATTGTGCATGTTTGACTTTATTTCTTTTATCCGCTGCGTGAGTTCCTTTGTAATGGTTTTCGGTATTTTACCGACTGAGTTTTATTTTGAAAAATCGATTCCATTAACCGAGTTTTTGATGTTATGGTCTTGATCATTTTAGCGAAATTCTTATGACGGTATTTAACGTGTGGTAAATGGCTTTTGTAAGTTTTTGAAACATTACCGTCATCGGCCTTCTTGGCGTTTTTGTAAATGGTTTTTAGCCTGGTGGGTTTCGACGCGGGATCCACGACGCTATAGAGTTTTGTGTAATTACCTGAAATTTTTGGGCATTCTAGCCCATTGAATTATCCTTGAAAACCTTGAGTATCTTAGAAAATAAATTTCGAGACGTACTTTTAAAATGAATTATTTTCTCGTGGTACATCCAAGGTGCCACAATATGTATCCAAATCCTTCTACCTCGAGGACCAAAATGTTTTGAGATATTTTCAATGTTTTAGAAACACTTTTATTTAGACCCGAGGGTCGAATATTCTGAAAGTTTTCACTAAGAGAAAGTGTCCTCATTTTTATCAAATGCGAAATGGTTCTCCAAAGTCTCGATAACGATGTTTCACATTTGTACTTTTGAAAGGTGATACTCAAGATCAACTGGTGTTCTTCTAAATTATTTTCAAAATGAGATTTTCGTTTTTAAAACCTATCCATTCCCGTTTGAGGGCTGGGTATCTATGTATGATGTTCGCATTGTCATTTTGATGTTTTCTCCCGAGTATGATCAAGTTGGCGGCGTGAGCATTGAGTTATTTTCCACACATTTGTTGTGTTAGCCCTCTGTGAGAGGTGGGATGTTGGTATTGAATGTTGCCATCTCGTGGTGATTTCTGTGTTATCGCGCATGTGCGAGGTGTTGGAGCTTGGTTTGTTATGACCGTGTGCATCGGTGATCGTTCCGTTATGTGTCGGTTGTTTAAAGTCTTGTTACCTTGCTCCTGTTTTTGTGAATTTCGTGGACGAGGTCGGAGGTAATGCCCGTACTATTTTGACTTCTGTATTTTCTCTTTCTCCAGCCTATCGATTCTCTCATGTTCGTTGATACTTTATGAATTTTGTTCTGTATTTTGGTTTGATCGTCCGAACGAGCTGTGATCTTGTTGTGGATCGATCTGGTTATCGCTGTGACTTTTTTCGAGTTCGGTTCGATTCTTGTGAACCTTGTTCGGAGGTGACATCATTTGGTTCTATTAGTTCTTTTATTCGAAGTGGATCGGATTTGGAACTCCTGTGTTTTCGACTCTGTCGACTCGTTTATGCTCGTTAACATTTTCCGAACTTTCCCTATCCCTTGCTTTTATTGATCAAATGAGGGTGGTATTGTTTCGGAATAACTCATTTGTCGTTGTGACTTTTCAATCGCTATTCCCTTTCCTGTGGATCTTATGGGAATGCACGTCTTGTTGTTCTCACCAGATCATCCTGGGAGTTGTTGTTTGAATTTTATTATCCTTCGTGTTTCGGACATGATTGTTCGATTTTTGGTTGTCTCGATCGTTTGTTTGTTCGGTTTTTGTTCTCGTTTCGTGATTTTTGAGCGTTCAGGCTCCTTCGTAATTCCCTTAAGTTCGGGAAATTAGTCTCGTTTTCGATCTTTCAACCCTTAGGCGGTGGAATTCCGTATTTGTTCAGCGTTTGGCTCGCGTTTTGATTGATGAACCGTTGGGTTGGTCAATCGTATTGATTTTCATTCGTGTGTTTTGTGACTGTTCGGATAATCGACTCGATTGTATTGTCTGTTTGATGACGCTTGTCACTTGTTGTTTTTGTTATGCCTCTATCGGTGGCGTTGTGTTAGTCGCCGTGGAGCGTATTTTCACGCCGTATGTCTCTTTGCGTTTCTTGCAGCGTTTCGCCGTCGGGCGCGAGTTTTTGGTTTTTGTGTATCTCGTCGAGTTTTCCTGGCAGGGGATATTGCTTCTCCCTACTTATTTTAAGTTTCGGGACGAAACTTCTTTTAAGGAGGGTAGAATGTAAAACCCGTAATTTTCGATTTCCGGTAATTTCTTTTTTTCGGCGGAAGTCCGTTTTGATGACTCGTTCACGACCGTTTCATTATTCTGAGAATGATTAATTCTACACTTTTTGACATCCGAGTTCGTTTCGGTGTCGTTTTGTTGAGTTCTGTGCTTTTTAGCGACTTTTCCGCGCTTGAGTTCGATTCTTGCAAATCTCGTTCGAAACTGCTGTTTCGAGTTTCCCGTAAGTCCGTTTAACTTTGTTAGACGTGTTGTGAACTTCTGTTTGGTTATTCGATCACGTATCATGATTTTCGGGCGTTTTGGGCCATTTTGTAATTTCTTAAAAGTTACGGGTATCCGTATCTGTAATTGTTGTCTCGACCCGTTTCTTGGTCGCGTATGATTAATTATGGTATTATGTTTTCATTTCGGGTCGTTGATATTGTCCGCGAACTTTTCGTCGTGTTCGTTCCGTACGTTTTCGAAAATCGGGTCGTCGATCCCTGGTGGTCGGGTACTGGCCGGATAGTTGCGGGACTGACCGGACGATTGCGGGCACCGGCCGGACAGGTGCGGCAGGAACCGGCGTAGCGCACGCTACGACCGAAAGGATGCGCGCGCTAACTGGCTGGTATAGCGCACGCTAGCTTGGTCGACCAACGCACGCTATCGGACCGGACAGTGGGGTTTCTGGGGTTCTGGACTCGGGAAGGATCGGCAGGTAGCGCACGCTACGCCGAACGTAGCGCGCGCTGGTCGGCAGGCGTAGCGCACGCTGTCGGCCGGCTAGCGTACGTTACTGCCGGCGGTCAGCCTGCAGGGTTCTGGACAGATCGGCTAGCGCACGCTAGCGTCCGCGCAGCGCGCGCTATCGCGGTAAGGCAGGCAGGATCCGGCCGGCAGATTGAGTCTTCAGTACAGGGCCTTGCGGGCCCCAGACGAGGGTTATCGGCTGAGGCTGCCCGTTAGCGCGCGCTAGTCCGGAAGGTGTAGCGCACGCTAGGCCGTGCCTTTATAAATATCACAGAGTAGCCATATTTTCACCCGTTTTTCATTTCCATCTTTTCCTCTCCGTGGCTGGAGACTTGGCGATCCAGGAGACATGTTGTCAAGCAACTAATCCACGAAGATTGGGAGTTCATATCATCGATTAATCCCTCCATAACCTCCTTTGATCCAGCGAATCAAGGTGAGATTTCCTAGAACCCTATTTTGGGAAAATTTGGGGTTTTTGCGTTTTTGTCCGATTCGTTCCGTTTTGTTGATTAATACATGATGGGTATGATTAATCTTGGTAGTATTCTTGTGTTTAACATCATTTAATCCATTGTTCTTCGTCGAATCGAAGTATATTTCTTGATTTCCTTCGAATTGACTTTTTGGGGGATTTGTCCTCGATCTCGTTTTTCATCCGTTTTCGATGGATCGATTATGGTTAAATGATGTTGTTAAACATATTCTATGGATTGTATATCCATATTTCAACTTGGAATTCCGTTTTCGTGATTTGACGGGACGAATCGTGTTCTTGGCTGTTTTGGGGGAAATCCTTGAACCTTCGTCATTTGTTCTTTGAATTCAGCGGCTTTGGGTCGTACTTTGGAATTCATTTTCGTTGTTATTGTTTTCGTTCGTAGTTCATTGTTGTGGATTGTCGTTCGGTGGAGTCGGCGAGTTCGTAGTCGGTTCGTGCCAACCTACTTCGGTCGATTCTCCGCATTGTGGTTATTCGAGGCAAGTATCTTGCCCATACATCATATTTCTTAGGCATAATTATTGATAAATGATTTTATGCGAAATCCAATGTTTAATGAACGTTAAAAAGGATCGGTATGTTCTCGATAAATATTGTCTTTCAACGATAATTCGTATACTTCGTGAATGGATATGTTCTCGGAATGTGTGTGTTAGTTTCGTACGTTGAGAGACATTATGATCGCATTGAGTGAATATAATAGACCAAATTGTTTGCCGAGGATTGTGCGTTGAATTGTATATTTGTTCGGTGGGTATTCGACATGATGTGATGTTAGTCGTTACTCCTTTGAAAGGAGGTTGTGATGCTTAGTGTTGCTTGTCTTGATAATCGGTTATTGTTGTGTGCTTGTTGTATGTGATGTGCCTCCGGGTAGGATTGTTGAATCTCCGGGATCCATACTTGCTAGTATGGGTCGGGCGAAACCGTAGGGTTATCCAATACGGGTATGTCTTGCGGGGACTCCGAGGTTTGGGGCTTGCTAGCCCGATGCCGAGATAACTTGTGGGGTTATCATCGGGTATGTCTTGCGGGGACTCCGAGGTTCGTGGCTTGTTAGCACGATGCCGGGATAACTTATGGTTGTGGTTTGATTATGTAAGTATATGTGCTTTTAGTCACGTGATCATGGTTACGGTGACATGTGATTTGATATAGTTTCCCTGTGGGTTATTCACTCGGGTTTGTTCTACGGGAGCATCAGAGGTCCGTGGCTTGCTAGCACGGGACGCGAATAATCTGTGGAAACAGGTTGTTATGGTATGATCGGGTCGTGGACCCCACTTGTTGTTATCGAATTTATGTTTTGGGAAAATGACTTTTGGGCTGTGTCCCTAAATGTTTTCGAAAGGCCTGAATTTTTTTAAATCCCAATGTATTCAAAACTCCCGAGGTCGTAAAATGTTTTTCACAAGATGTTTATCGGGTTTACCCTATCTTTCGATTTAATCATTTGATTAAGTGAATCACCTCGGGAAGTATGTTTATGATTAACATGTTTCGTGGAGTATGATATGTATGGCTCGTTTTCGTATTTTATACTTGCACTAGCAAAACAATGGAGTTTTGCTAACCCCCGAGTATTCGGGGGGTGGATGTCTATTTTTGCATTCAGGTTTTGGAGCATAACACATGGTCGGCACGAAGGATGATGAAAGATGAACGATACTAATCACACGAGGATCCGTTGATGTCGTATTGGTCTAGTTGTATTTTCTTTTCCGCTGCAGTATCTTTTCCCCGTTGTACGGGAGTTTATTGTATTTTGACCCCCAGCGTGGGTATGTGTTTGTAATTGAGTTATATATTTTATTGAAAGACCAAATCGGTCTACTGAGTCATTTTAGCCTTGAAGGCATTGTCGTGATGTTAAATGTTGTTACCAGCCTGGTAGATCCTCGAGGACAGGGTATACGACGTGTAATATCCCTGAGTGGATTGGGGGTGTTACAAAACACCTCCTGGCTTTACCAAGAGTCAAAGCTGACGATTTGGAACTCTCAGTCCCACGCATTGACCAATCGAGCTTCACAGCAGAAAGACTACGACGTTGCAATCCAGAAACACCAACTCCTGTACTGCCCATAAGATTACGGACATTCTCTGTTCCTTCGACTCGGGCGCCCATTCCGACGATAACGAAGCTAGTTCATAAGCTAAGGCTCCATCTTAATAGTCTATCAGCGAAGTGCAAGTGAATCCCGCCATATACTGGCGAATCTCCCGCTTCATCCATCTGTCAAAATGAAGGATCTTCTCTTCTTCGGTCCTCACCTGATCTCGCACATAACTGAGTTGTTTGCTATAGTCGATGATAGCCTGCGACACCAATACATCTTGTGGTTCTGCCTAATAAAATTCACGAATTCTCTATTCTCTAATCGGTTTCGGACAGAACTCAGCTTCCATAAATGCCTGGAACTCCGCCCAGTGACATCACGATCACGAGGTTTAACAGCTTCCCACCAATTAGCGGCATCTTTGTCAAGAAGGTACTGAGCGATAGGTACCTTCTGCTCTTCGGGACAATCGACAGCCTCGAATATCTTTCCTAACTAGAAGAGACATACGTCCCACCCCAACACATCCGCAGTACCAGCGAATCGAGGGGGATTCATGCGAACTACCTCTCGAAGCCATTAATTTACACCGACGTTCCGGGTCGCGTCAGTATTGCGTTGAACAGCCTGGGTCAACTGAGTCATCTGTGCTGCTACATGTTGCAATTTAGTAGCAACACCAATACCAATATCATTCTCGACAATATTCTCTTGATTCCGCATCTGAACCCCGTGGCCATCAGTACCACTGTTACGGCCACGACCTCTGCCCCTCGGCATACTAACAAGCAATAACCTAACGCAATGAAAATCATAACACATAATCACATACAACAATTGTCATCACTAGACAACACACATAGAATACGTTCACAGATGATTGGTCTAACGATCACAAAAGTTAGACCTAATGGCCAGTATGCAGTTCCATAGCTTTAGTTCAGACTGATTAGCGCGCGCTAAAATAGAGACTTAGCATGCGCTAACCATGCCATATTAGCGCGAGCTAGCTCCATACCTAGCCTGCGCTAACCGGTCTAATTCAGCAACGCGTTCATGAACATATACCAGACAATAACAAAATCGAAGGTTACAAATAAACAACAACATACGAATCTAAACGTCGTCGATTCACATGATTATAACATTACACAAATAACCATTTGAAGTTAATTAACATTCCAAACCGAATTTCCACCTCTCGGTCAAAAGAACTATCTCGACGAGTGCATACCGAACGACTCAACCTTCACACCACCACTTTAATCACAACTCTGAGCATTATAGTTGAAATAACAATGACATTATTACCACATGCCTTTTTAACCGTTATTCATGAAACCAAAATGTTGAAAGCGAAAGTCCCTCTCGAGTAAATTTTTGGTAGACCTCATTTGAGTTTTTTTAAAAAAATCAAATTTTTGAAAATTTGCAATATAAGATGAAAATAAAATATAAGTAGTTTGAATTCTCAAAAAATTTCGGTCTCGAGGTCATTATACGGAGATCAAGCTTTTTCCTTTCTTGAAGGATGTTTTAAAATGAAATTTACGTGACTTCCCAAAACGTTTAATGCTTTAAAATATCGTATTGACAAATTTTCCTTGCGTAACCGCACCAAACCATTACTCATGTAAAAACGATTTATACAAAGATATATATATATATATATACATATATACATATACACCGGCATTACTCTCCATTCCAGTACATTACGGGAATCAACATATATGGATTACATATGCTCAACTCACATTTAGACGCTACATCATAATAAAAATCACACAAGCTCGCATAATACGAGACACAACATGGTAGGGAGACTTACATTCACAGATCGCACAAAGATGATGGCTGCACCTCGATACTAATCACGACCGACATCCCATACGACGCATCGCGACACGACTCAGTCAGACACAATCTGACAAGACATGACTCGTCAACACACAACTAGACCCGACAACCTAGGTTTCTGCAACCTAATCTCCGATACCATATTCTGTAACACCCCCAAACCAATTGGGAATATTACAGCACCGCAGACCCTCTCCGTGTGGATCTACTAGGCTAAATATAGAAAACACAATAACATAACACATGCCAACATGGCTAATAACGAACCAATAGACCGATTTGGTCTTTGACCACAACACGCACATCAAACATACATGACTCTTCCTCACAACTCATACCCACACAGGGGTTAGCCTACATGAACCTTCCCATAAAACGGGAGAACAAAAGAACGGAAAGACCAAACAACAAGACGTTACCAAAAATGCTCAAAACTGGTCTTCATGTGATTAGTATCAACGTCTTCCATCATCCTTCATAACGATCCTGTGATTCGCTCTCCAGCAACCTGCAAGTACCTGGACGCAATACAAACATCCACCCCTCGAATACTCGATGGTTAGCAAAGCTCCACTGTTTTGCTAGTGCAAGTATAAATAAAAAGACCAGCCATACATATCATACTCCAAGAACATAAGATCGGGAATAATCATCCAGATTTAAATAACAACAGACTTCCCGAGATAATTCACTTGAATAAAACCGTTCAAAACAATGAAAAATGAAAACTGTAGTTCGATATACAATTTGGGAAAACATTTACGATCTCGGGAGTTTTGAAAACATATGGGATTTAAGAATTCTCAAGTCTTTTGAAACCACTTGGGAACACAACCCAAAGATCATTTTTCCAAAATACAATTCCGATAACAAAACACGGGTCGACGACCCAATCATATCATCCCAATCACAAAACCACAGGGTCCTCGACCTAATAATCCATAACAACATATTCCCACAGATTATTCGCGTCCAGTGCTAACAAGCCACGAACCTCAGATGCTCTCACAGAACATACCCGAGTGAATAACCCAATGGGAAACCATACCAAATCACATGTCACCGTGACAACAGTCACATAACCACAATCATACATACGTTCATAGTTATCCCGGCATCGCGCTAACAAGCTACGAACCTCGGAGTCCCCACAAGACATACCCGATTGGACAACCCACACGTTATCCCGGCATCAGGCTAGAAAGCCACGAACCTCGGAGTCCCCGCAAGACATACCCGATTGGACAACCCATGACACGTACATCACACAACCAAACCACAACCATAAGTTATCCCGACATCGCACTAACAAGCTACAAACCTCGGAGTCCCCGCAAGACATACCCGATTGGACAACCCACACGTTATCTCGGCATCAGGCTAGCAAGCCACGAACCTCGGAGTCCCTGCAAGACATACCCGATTGGATAAACCTACGGTCACGTCCGATCCGCACTAGCAAGGACGTATCCCGGAGATTCACAAATCTTACCCGGTGGCACAGCACATACCACAATCACACAACATAAGCAAATACTAATACCAAGCAACACTAAGCATCACAACCTCCTTACAAAGGAGCAACAAGTAATACATGTATACAGAAAGGCGCATCTACTCTCAAAACGTACGAGTTATCTTTTGAAAGGCAATATTTATCGAGAACATATCGATCCTTTAGAAGGTTCATTAAAACATTCGTGTTCCACATATAGTCAATTACCAACTATCACGTCTACGAAACATGAGATGTATGGGCAAGATACTTGCCTCAATAATTGATACCGGACACTCCGACGAACACGGCTCAACCAGGAAACCTCGAACACCCATAGTTCTTCGGGCGGAACAACAATAACACGATCGATCGAGAAACGACGAACGGAAGAGCTCCGACTCGGATTCTTCACAAGGAACCTGACCCTAATATCATGTCATCAATAATCAACGATTATACGAGGAAGAATAATCGTAGAACGCTTGAAACCCCCTCTAAGAACTTTCACCGGACACCTTCAAGGCCTCGATTAATAACTCAACAAAACGACGAATCTCTAGCAATCAAACCATGGAACAACAAGGAAATAGGTAGAATACAACTTAATAATCAACAATCCACCACCAATCTAGGTTCATATGGATCAAACAGACGAAATAAAGCAAAACCCCCAATTTTCCCAAAACTAAGATTTTAGGAAAACTTACCCTGATTCGCTTGATCGGAGGATGTTATGGAATGATTAATCGATGTTATGAACTCCAGAACTTCATGGATTCATCGTATAACAACAGGTCTCCAAGCTCACCAAGTCTCCAGCCTCGGGCAAGAAATAGGGGAAGTGGAAAATGAGTGCAAACAGGACTGTTCGGTCATAATTATAGACATGCACATTTAGCGCGCGCTAAGGCTTCCGAGTAGCGTGCGCAACGGGCAGTCTCGGCCTAGAACCTTCGGCTGGGACCCACATTATCCTTATCCTGCCGACCTGTCCTGTTGTCCACAACCTTCTTGTCTGGCCGCGGTAGCGCGTGCTGTGCGGGTGCTTACGTGCGCTACACCTGCAGATTAGTGCGCGCAATGACCGTCGGTAACGTGCGCTACCCGCCAATCCTTCCCGATTCCAGCACCTCAAAAACCTCTCTGCCCAGCTCGATAGCGTGCGTTGGTCGGCCGAATAGCTTGCGCTATTCCTGCCGAGTTAGCGCGTGTAGCCTTTCGAAAGTAGCGTGCGCTATGTCGGTTCTTGCCGCACCTGCATAGCCAGTGCCCAGACGCCATGCCGGTACTTGCCGTAATTGTACGGCCAGTGCCCAGCCGCCATGACCCAACAACTCGATTATCCGAAAACGCACGGAACGAACACGACAAAATGCTCGTGGACAACATCATTGATCCGAAATAAAAACAACGGATAACAAATCACCACATACGGCCATAAACACAAAATTAGTCGACGAGAAAATAATATCAGCGCACGAAAACCGGGAAATATCCAAAGAAAAATCCAAAATAATCGGAATGAAAATCACGGGTATTACAAGAGGCATGCGTTAAGAAGGAGTGTAGGAGGATGACACCTCCATCTCTCACCCCTTTCCTCTTAATGAAGTGCAGATTTTATTTTTGACTTGCATAATGAGGTCTTAAAGTGTTGGTTGGTGTATTTATTTGACGTGTTTAGGGTGGTACGTGGAAGCATGAATCATCATGCAAGGTCTTAGTGATAAACATGTGTCTAGGGTGTTATCTTATTATAAGACACATGAGGTTTGCCAAATACCTCATCTCTTTTTTTTAATTATTATTATTATTATTATTATTTGAAAGCACTTTAAATGATGTTGGTAGTTTAAGTAGTTTTTGGGCTTACGAAAGAGTATTGGACTAGGTGTAGTAATTCCTAATATAAATGGTCCAAGTAGTGGGTTAGTTATGAAGCGCACAAGGTGACTAATTAGTCCAAGTATCTAAACTTAAGTCCACTAGTTGAATTATTTCCTTGGATTAATGAATAGTGTTTATTTAAAGAGAATATATATATATATATCAAATGATAATATATTTATGTAGAAACTTAATTTTATTCAACAAATAAAATAACTACATAACTTAAATTATTATTAAGGAGTCTAATATCTTATTACAAAAAAGTGGAGTTTCACATCCTCCCTACCTTGGGAGAATTTAGTCCCAAAATTTCTATTTAAATAATTTTGGATAGCTATTCTTCATTTCTTTTATGTTTTTCACATTGCGTCTTCATCTAAGTTATGGTTTTTCTATACCACATTAACCACAGGTATCTGCTTCTTCATCTCCACGCACTTGTTGATCCATTATCTTGATCGGATTTTTGACATATGCTAAATATTCCATGATTGTTGGAATCTCATGGGTGAGAATGTATCCAGAGCCACAGTGATATTTCTTCACCTTGACTTGCTAGAACTTGTAATATCCGTATTTTCCCTTTTTCTAGTATTTTTTTATTTTGGTGTATTTTTCATTTTAGTGACTCGCTTGTAACTTTATTGATATTTCGAGAATATTTAATACGGGACTTTTTGTCATTCGAACTTGTTTTGGACTTGTTTTACTCAATTCCGCGTTTAAGGTCATTTTCGTCGCTACTTGGTTCGATTCTCATGATCGTTGTTCGAAACTGCCATTTCGGGGTTGCCATAAATCCATCTCATGTTATTATGGATGTCGTGAGATTTTCTTTGGTGTTTCGATCGTATATCGTGTGTTTCAGATGTTTTGGGCCGTTTTATAATTTCTCAAAGTTATGGGGTAATTACGTTTGTTGTTATCTTCCGAACCTAGTTGGAAACATGTTTTCTTTTAGCACTTAGATTCGTCATCCTGAACTCTACGTGTTGTATCTTCATGTTTTGTTAATCGTCGCATTTTGATTTCCGGTTTATTCCTGCCTGCTTGGAGCAGCTTGTCGGTCCTGTTCTGGAAGAACCTTACGTACGTTACGGGTGATGATTAACGTACATTATGTGGAATATTTAGCTTATGTTAATTGCATGTATTATGTACGTCATGGTGTTCAGAAATTGGGCAGAGGGCTCTGCCGGCCCTTACGTACGCTACGAGCATGTTGTTACGTATTTAGGGTGGAATCTTACGTACGTTAAGCCTGTGGGTTACGTACGTAAAATACTTCGGGGGTTTTCAAGCAGTGAGCTGTGCTGAGCTCTACGTACGCTGCGGGCATGGTGTTATGTACGTTAACCTGTTAACGTACGTTTACCATGCCATGCTAACGTACGTTAGCCGCTACGGGTATAAGTACCCGTGAGTTGACCAAGTTCGGTCATTTCCATCCATCTTTCCTCCTTCATTTTTGAGCAATTCTTGGGCGAATTCCAGGTGATTCGAAGTCTTGTAACTTCAAGCTATCATCTTTCTTGAGGTCCCGGTGTAGATTAACAACATCTACGCATGTTCTTCATCTTCGATCTGAGGTAATCTCTTAGAACCCTATTTTGGGGGAATCTGGGGGTTTTTGATTTAAGGTCCGATTCGCTCTGTGTTGTTCATTAATCCATGACGTATGTGATTAATCTTAGTGGTATTCATGTTTTCCCTACGAGTTCATGGTAAATTTCGTAGTATTTATGAAATCAAGAGGGTTCGGTTGCGACCCGCCCTCGTTGTTGTTTTTGTACGAATTTACATGAATCGTAGGTGGGTTTTCGGGTGTATTCTATTTTCGTACTCGTGCAGAATTGGTTGTGATTGTATTCTTCAAATTGTTAGGTTCGGGGTTGTCGTTTCCTAGCGAGCATGGTTGATTTTTCCGTTCATCTCGTCATCAATTTCTCAAGGCAAGTATTCTTGTGAAACCCTTATGCTTAACATGAAATGGTAATGTATATGCGTGTGATTTTTGCTCACTCCGGGAGGGTCGGACAGGGCCTCGGAGCAATCTGTGATTTCACTCCTAATTCATGAGCTTGTTTGGATAGCCAGTCCGGCAGGGTCCATAGAGGCCTCAGATGGGACCAGTGGTTTCGCCACGGTCCTAGGCGAGTCATGTGCGTGATTTATAACTATGGCAAGTTTGGGAGGGTCCTTAGAGGACTCGGATGGGAATAGTGGTTTCACCCCGTTCCTAGGCAAATTTTCAACTGTTCTTACTGACTGTTTGTTTTCCGGGAAAAGACATATCTTGATTTTCGTTTTTTGAAACAAATTGATTCATGTACTATGAGGTGTGTAAGCGAATGGTTTGCCTTGATTACTTGCATTAGCATAATTGCTAATCCCTTTGGGACCCATTTTTTGGGGAAATTCGTGTTATGAATTTCAGGTTGCGCACAGCTGGTCGAGCGGGCACTGGAGCAGTACGAGGATGATGGCCAAGGTTGTTGACGTGTGCAAATGAGTTCCTTTATTGTAGTTTCCTATTTTAAACGTTTGTTTTCAAACTTGTAAACTGATAGATAGTACTTGAGAGTAATTTGGCGTTTAACTTGGAAAATGGATACTAAATTATATTTGTGATTTTTGATGATGTCTGATTTACCTGGTTGTACCGGGCATTTTATTTAACTTCGTCTTGGTGATATGTGTTTTCTCGCTAACTGAAATGGTTAGACAAGCGGTATTAATTATTTAGCCTAGTGGGTCCCCGTAGGGACCCACGGTACTGTAATATACCCTGAATATCTTAGGGGTGTTACAGAAAATGGTATTAGAGCCCTAGGTTTATGGTTACCTAGACTTGTTGGTTAATTGGGTCTAGTTGTGCTTTATTTTGCACATCGTCATCACGCTGCCATCATCTCAGTACTTCCAGTGTTCGTAAGTTTTCCTTACTCGATTATTTTGTTTTCTCGTATCGTACTTCTGTTTCTTGAACTGTGATTGTTTTTCTCTCGTACTTACCATCGAATTGCTTTTTCTATCTCTTATCTCCAGTATGGATGCTCGGAGAGGTCGAGGTAGAGGTCGTGGCCATGGTCGTGGATGCGGTCGGGGACGTGGGGCAGCCAGTGGTGTGGCCACGTCACACACTTCTGGAGCCGGCAGTAATGATGGTCGTTAGGACCATACTGCTACTTAAGATGACACATCCGGTAATGGCGCCGACATTGGTGTTACAGCTGTGATGCAACAATTGGTGAACCAAATGGCTACGACAGCCCAGGCAGTTCAAAACCCGGCTCTGACTCATACTGCTCAGGACGAAATGGATCGTTGGATTCAGGATGTCACCAAGATGCATCCTTCTCAGTTTTCTAGGGCTTTAGACCCAATTGGTTCGGAGGGGTGGATCAAAGAGATATCCAAGATCTTTGTTGCCACTAAATGCCCTGAGGATCGCAAGGTGCTAATCGCCCAGTATTTTCTAACTGGGGACGCTGCTGATTGGTGGGAGGCTGTTGAGTCTCAAGATCATAATGCTTCGTGGGACGAGTTCATAGACCTTATGGAAGCTGAATACTGTCCATGGCCAGTTCGATAGGCGCGAGTCCATGCCTTTTATGATGCTCAGCCTTGAGATATTCCGGTTTCTCAGGCCATTGCAGATTTCAACCAGGAATTGGGCCTTGTGAAGGCCCAGGTTAAGGAGAAGAGAGATAAGATCTGCCGCTTTTCTAGGCGGATGAAACCGAGGATCCGTGATTACATGTCTGGACTCGCCTGCACCACCCTAAAGGACTATCAGGGTAGAGCTGTTGCTTATGATATGTCCTTGACGGCCAGTGAGGTGGCCCGAGAAAGTAAGGAACATAAATCCATCGGTAACTTTTCGGGTCACAAGGGCGGAGTTCAGCAGAAGTCTCAGTCTGCTAACTTTCCTGTGGGCGGTTCGGCTCATTTTTCTGGAGCTTTCGAGGTTCTGCCAGTGCCTCCACTCGCGAGGTCAGATGTTTTAACTGTGGCCAGCCAGGCCATAGGAACTGGGAGTGTCCTCGTCCGTCGTTGACTTGTTATACTTGTGGCCAGTCGGGCCACAAGGCTTCTTTTTGTGATCGTTTAGGGCAGACTCTCGGTGCCCAAGCTTCTTTCCCAACGCTTAGGGAGCCGAGTGTGAACCAGGGGTCGTTTGCTCTGCAGTCTCCGTAGAGTGTCGGTCGAGGGAGAGGTGGGGGCCAGCCCGCTAGAGGGTGAGCTTCCTGTGTCGGCTCCGCTCATCCTCATGTACAAGAGGTTAGGAGGGCCGATGATCTAGCGGCTACCATGGCTACATGTACCGTTCATATCCAATCTCTTCCGGTTAGTGTGCTTTTCGATTCTGGTGCTATGCATTCGTTCATCTCGTTGGAATGTGTGCACCGTTTGGGTCTTGACCATTTTTATCTTGTGAGCCTTTCATCGTTAAACTTCCTAGCAGTGATAGGATCGTTGGTGATCGGGAGATCCGAGATTGTTCTGTGGTTATTTCTGAGAGGGATTAGATCTCTAATCTTATTATTGTAGATATTGAGGGTGAGGATTTGATTCTCGTGGATGACTGCCTCGAGCGGCATGGTGTGATCATGAACTGCCGAACAAGGATCATCACCATATTAGACGAGGATGGCACCGAGCACTCTTTCGGGGGGTGAAAGAGGGGAAACCAGAAGTTCGTAATTTACACCTTGAAGGCGATTAGACTCCTGTGGAAGGGGTATACTGGTTATTGCTGTTACGCCTTGAAGGTGGAGGATGGTGGAGTCGAGTTTTCATCGATCCCAGTCGTTAGTGAGTTCCCATATGTCTTTCCTGATGAGTTGCTGGGGTTACCACCGGACCGTGAGGTCGAGTTCGCTCTAGATTTAGAGCTGGGTGCGGCTCCGATTCTAAAGGCGCTGTATCACATGGTACCTTCCGAGATGACTGAGTTGAAAAAGCAGTTGAGTGAGATTCTTGAGTCGGGGTATATTCGGCAGAGCGCTTTGCCTTGGGGCGCACCAGTCCTGTTTGTGCGGAAGAAGGATGGTTCACTGCGTTTATGTATCGACTATCACGAGCTAAATAAAGTGACCATCAAAAACAAGTATCCCTTACCGAGGATTGATTACTTGTTTGATCAGTTGCAGGGAGCTACGGTATTCTTGAAGCTCGACTTGAGATCCGGGTACTATCAGCTACGGGTGAAGGAGTACGATGTCCCGAAAACAGCTTTTCAGACGAGATAGGGACATTATGAGTTTGTGGTTATGCACTTCGGGCTACCAACATGCCGGCAGTGTTCATGCAGTTGATGAACAAGGTTTTCATCGAGTATTTAGATAAGTATGTCTTCGTCTTCATTGACGATATCCTTATCTATTCGAAGAATGAGGAGGAGCATGCACATCATCTGCGTGTGGTGTTGGATGTTTTGAGGACCGAGCGACTTTATGCGAAGTTCTCGAAATGTGAGGTCTAGCTGAAGGAAGTGATGTTTCTGGGTCACGTGATTTGAGCTGAGGGGGTCCGTGTGTGTAATATCCGCATTTTTCCCTTCTCTTATTATTCTCATCTTGGTGCATTTTCGTTTCTAGCAACTCGTTTGTAACCGTATTGACATTTTGAGGATATTTAATATTGAACTTTTGTCGCTCGAGCTTGTTTCGGACTCGTTTTACTCGAGTCTGTGTTTCATGTTGTTTCCGTCGCTATTTGGAGTGTTATCATAATCGTCGTTCGGAACCGCCGTTTTGGGGTTGCCGAAGATCGATCTCATGTTATAGTGGGCGTTGTGAGTTTTGTTGGTGTTTCGACCATGTTTCGTACATTTCACATGTTTGGATCGTTTTGTAAATTTCCCAAAAGTTTGGGAAATTTACGTTTGATGTTGTTTTCTGAACCTTTGAGTAGTCGGGAATATGTTTTCCCTTCGGTACTTAAGTTCGTCGTTTGTGCCCCTTGCGTCCGTACCATCGTGAATTGTTCATCGCTTTATTTCGATTCTTTCGGTACCTCCCTCTTTCATTCCCGGCCTCGTACTCCACAAAGAAGGAATGTTACGACGTAACACCCTTTTTGGTTACGACGTAACGTCCTAGTGTAACCGCATGCACTTCGCCTTTTTGGTTACGTCGTAACACCCTTTCGATACGTACGTAACGCCCTAGTGTATTTCGGTCCAGTGCGATTACGCTTTTTGGTTACGTCGTAAGGCCCTTATGGCTTACGTCGTTACAGCTTACGTACGTTAGCAGGTGGTGGCTAACGTACGTAACGAGGCCTGGGGTTATAAACCCAGGAGTTGACCGATTTCGGTCATTCTTCATCCCTCTCCTTCCCATCCGACTCCTAGGCGACCTTCTTGGTATTTCCGGCGATTTGAAGCTTTGTAACTCCGAGCCATCATCTTCTTCGAGTTTTTGGTGTATATTATCAACCTCTAATCGTGCTCTTCATCATTATTCAAGGTAAACTCCTAAAAACCTTGTTTTGGGTAAATTGAAGGGATTTTCATGTTTCGTCCGATTCGTTCCGTATGTTAGATTAATTCATGATGTACATGATTAATCTCGTTAGTTTTGTTGGTTTCCCTACGGATTCATGCTATATTTCGTAGTAACTTTGTAATCGTAAGGGTTTGGTTGAGGTCCGCCCTCGTTGTTGTTTTTATACGAATATACATGAATCGTAGGCGGGTTTTCGGGTGTATTCCAATTTCGTATTCATTTAGAAACGGTTGTGATTGTATTCTTCAAATCGTTAGGTTCGGTTCCGTTGGTTCCTAGCGGTTGTCGGTGACCTTCCTTTCCGTTCTTCACGTCGTCAATAATTCGAGGCAAGTATTTTTGGAAACCTTTAAGCTTAACATGAAATGGTGATGTATATTACTTGTGTGTAACTCACCTCGTGTTGGCCAGCGGGTCAAGGAGGGAAATCTATCCGCCGCCCTGGATTTCACGAGTTTGTTTAGCTAGCTTGTGCGGGAGGGTCCTTAGAGGCCTCGTGCGGGAATCTATGATATTACTCTGTTCCCAAGGCGATGCATGTGCGTGTTTTATTTTGTAATGTAGCCGGTGCGGGAGGGTCCTTAGAGGCCTCGTGCGGGAATCTATGATATTACTCTGTTCCCAAGGCAAATTATTTATTTGTTTGTTTAGGAAAAGACATGTCTTGTTTTGGTTTTGAAATGATTATTGGTGCATGTACTATGAAATGTGTAAGCGATTGGTTTGCCTTGAATACTTGTACTAGCGTAATTGCTAACCCCTTTGGGGACCCGTTGTCGGGAAATTCTTGTTATGGATTTGAGTTATGATTATACGGACGAGCGAGCACCGGGACGACGAGGATGTTGGCGAGTCGTTGACATGTGCATTCGGGTCCATTCATTTCCTTTGTCCATTTCGATATGGTTGTTTCCATAGTTTTAAACTTATAGATTGTACTCGCGAGTACTTAGGCCTTCGTTTCAAACTCCGCATTGTATTACTTTAAAATTGTCACGTTGTTGGTTGATGCTTATTTTACGGTTGCCCGGGTGTATCTTTATATGTCATATTACTTAATTGTGTATCCTCGTTAACCAAGATGGTTAGTCGAGTGAAGTTTTCCTATTGTAGCTGGTGGGTCCCATGGAGGGGTCTACGGCGCTGTAATACACCTCGAATAAATTGGGGTGTTACAGAAAATGGTATCGGAGCTCTAGGTTTATGGATACCTAGGCTTGTCGGTTACTTGGGTCTAGTCGTGTTTTGTTTTGCACATTGTCACACCGCCGGCATCTCGGTACTTCCGGTGCTCGTAAGTTTCCTTACCCGATTGTGTGCTTTCACATACTGTATTTCGTTTCTTGAACCGTGGTTATTCTCCCTCTTTTGCTTATCATCGTAGTTTTCCTTACTCATCCTCGATATGTTCTGTTATCTTTTAACACCGGTATGGATGCCGGAGGAAACCGTGGTCGTGGTCGTGGTCGTGGCCGTGGACGCGGCCGAGGACGTGGGACGGCCGGTGGCGACCACGTCGCACTCTTCGAGAGCCGGCGATCGCGGCCGTCACGATCATGCTTCTTCTCGGGAGCGCGCCGATCTTGGTATTGCTGCGTAATGCGGCAAATGGTTAACCAGATGGCCGCTATAGCTCAAGTGGTCGTAACCCCGATCGAGGCCCACGCTAATCGGGCGGAGCGGATCGGCGCTCCAGGATGTAATCAAGATGCATCCTCATCAGTTCTGGGGAGCTTCAGACCCGTTCGTGTGGTAAGGGTGTATCAAGGAGATATCCAAGGTCTTCTCTGCTACCAATTGTCCCGAGGACCGTAAGGTCCCTATTGCTCAATACTTTCTCACGGGAGATGCTACAGATTGGTGGGAGGCCGTTAGTCCCAAAGATCATGTTGCTTCGTGGGCCGAGTTTCAGGAGTTGATGGAAACCGTCTTGCCGTGGCAGTCGAGACAGCTCGAGTGCATGCTTTCTTCGATGCTCAACCTCGGGATATTCCCGTATCCCAAGCTATTGCTGATTTCAACAAGGAGTTGGGTTATGTGAAGACCCAGTTGTCGCAGAAAGCGACAAAATTTTCCATTTTTCCAGAGGATGAAGGCGCCCATCCGGACTATATGTCCGGGCTCGTCTGTACTACCTTGAAGGATTATCGAGTCGAGCCCTTGCTTATGATATGTCGGTGACGGCTAGCGATTTGGCTCGTGAGCAAGAAGCGAGTCGGTCGGAAATTTTTCGGTCCCAAGAGTGGAGGCCAGCAGAAATCTCAAGCTGCAAATATTTCAACGGGCGGTTCGGCTCGTTTTTCGGGAGCTGGGTGCCGCCGGAAACTCCGCTCGTGAACCCACATGTTTTAACTGTGGTGTGCAGGGCCATAGGAACCGGCAGTGTTCTCGTCCGAAGTTTACTTGTCACACTTGTGGACAGCTGGGCCACAAGGCCCTTTATTGTGAGCAGATCAAGCAGCTTCGTGGCGCCCGTTCTTCCCAATCAGTTCCGTTAGAGCCAAGCGTGAACCAGGGCTCATTTGCTCCGCCGCCTCCACCGAGTGCCGGCCGAGGTAAGGGTCGGGGTCAGCCCGCTAGCGGTGGAGCTTCCAGTGTCGGCTCTGTTCAACCACGTATCTATGAGATGAGGAGGGCCGATGATCCAAAGACTCTTGTGGCGGCAGTACCTTTCACATTCATTTCCATCCTGTCAGTGTGCTTTTCGATTCGGGTGCTACGCATTCATTCATTTCTCTAGAGTGTGTACGCCGTTTAATTCTCTACTGTTTGTCACCTTGCGAGCCTTTCATCGTTAAACTTCCTAGCGGTGATAGAATTGTCGGTGATCGAGAGGTCCGAGACTGCTCTGTGTTTATTTGTGAGAGAGCTTGGCTCTCTAATCTTATTGTCGTTAATATCGAGGGTGAGGATTTGATTCTCGGGGATGATTGGCTCGAGCGGCATGGCGCAATCATGAACTACCGCACGAGAATCATCACTATGTTAGCCGAGGACGGCAAGAGCACTCTTTCGCGGGGCGAAGAGGGGAAACAGTCGTCATTAATGCCTTGAAGGCGATGAGTCTCTGTGAAATGGGTGTCTTGGATATTGGTGTTACGCCTTGAAGGCGGAGGATGGTGGAGTCGAGCTTTCGTCGATTCCGGTCGTTAATGAGTTTCTGATGTATTTCTGGAATTACTGGGTTTGCCACCGGATCGTGAGGTTGAGTTTGCTATAGATTTAGAGCCGGGCGCGGCTCTATTTCAAGGCGCCTATCGCATGGCACCTTGAGAGATGTCCGAGTTGAAGAAGCGGTTGAGTGAGCTTCTTGAGTCGGGGTATGTTCGACCAAGTGCCTCGCCTTGGGGCGCACCGGTCTGTTTGTGCGGAAGAAGGATGGCTCACTACGTTTGTGTATCGACTATCGTAGGCTGAACAAGGTGACCATCAAGAACAAGTATCCTTTGCCGAGGATTGACGACTTGTTCGACCGATTGCGAGGAGCGGTATTCTCAAAGATTGATTTGAGATCGGGTACTATCTCGGCTCGGGTGAGGGAGTCCGACGTGCAGCGGCTTTTCGGACGAGATACGGACATTATGAGTTTGTAGTTATGCCTTTCGGGTTAACTAATGCGCCGGCGGTGTTCATGCGATTGATGAACAAAGTCTTTATCGAGTATTTGGATAAGTGTGTCGTCGTCTTCATTGACGATATTCTTATCTATTCGAGGAATGAGGAGGAGCATGCCCATCATCTGCGAATAGTGTTAGACATTTTGAGGACCGAGCAACTCTATGCGAAGTTCTCGAAATGTGAGTTCTAGTGAAGGAAGTGATGTTTTTGGGTCATGTGATTTCAGTAGGGAGTCCGTGTGGATCCTGAGAAAATTGAGGCGGTGTTGGATTGGGCACCGCCACTAATGTAAAGGAGGTCCGTAGTTTCTTGGGTTTGGTGGCTACTCGTAGGTTCGCCGAGGGTTTCTCAAAACTAGCTCGGCCACTTACACAGTTGCTCCGTAAATCCGAGAAGTTCGTTTGGAATGTCGAGAGACAGTCGAGTTTTGAGGAATGAAGAAGCGTTTGACTTCAGCTCGGTTTTGGCGTTGCCATGTGGCAACGAGGGATTTGCCGTTTATAGCGATGCTTGGTCGTGGGTCTTGGGTGCGTATTGATGCGGACGGCAAGACCATTGCTTCTGTGTCGAGACGATTGCGGCCGTATGAGCCGAACTACCTACCCATGATTTGGAGTTAGCGGCCGTTGTGTTCGCGCTCAAGATCAGCGTCACTATCTTTTCGGCTCTGCATGTCGATTTTACCGATCATAAGAGCACAAATACATATTTACTCAGCGGGAGTTGAATATGAGGCAGAGGAGGTGGTTAGAGCTGATTAAGGATTACGATCTTGAAATCCTTTATCATCCGGGCAAGGCAAACGTCGTGGCCGACGCCTTGAGTCGGAAACCGATTTCGTTGCGAACGCTTGAGGTCCTTACGCCTCAGCCTGAGCTTCGGAGGGCTTTGATCGGGTTAGATGTTGAGGTTTTGTTGCCTGGAGTGTCGGGCAACTTTGTGCTTTAGAGATTTCATCGTCTTTGATCGATGAGGTTAAGCTGAAGCAATTAGAGGATCCGATGATTGCTCAAATCCGAGAGAACGTTCTTAAGGGAAAGTCTCCTGGGTTTGTGATTCACGAGGATGGTGTTTTGAGATTCCAAAGTCGGCTTTGTGTGCGAACGATCCAGAGTTGCGGCCGAGTATTTTGCGTGAGGCCCATTCCACACCTATTCCGTTCATCTGGTTCGAGTAAGATGTACAAGGACACGAGAAGAAATTTGGTGGAATGATATGAAGGAGGAGGTCGCACGGTTGTGGCGAGATGTTTGACTTGCGGCAGTCAAAATCGAACATCGGCCATTTGGATTATTGCGATCACTTCCCATTCCGAATGGAAATGGGAAGATGTATCGATGGATTTTGTTACGAGTTTGCCGAGATCGAGGTCGGGCATGAATATGGTATGGGTGGTTGTTGATCGTTTAACCAAGTCGGCACATTTTACGGGCATCAAGGACACTTGGGGCCGGAGAAATTGGCTCGTGTGTTTATCGCGCGGTGTGAGACTTCACGGTACTCAAAGTCTATTGTTTGGATCGTGATGGCCGTTTTGTATCGCACTTTTGGCGGGCGGTGCATAAGGCGTTAGGTACCGTTTGCATTTGAGTACCTCTTTTCACCCCGATCGGATGGACGGTCGGAGCGCACTATCCAAACATTCGAGGACATGTTGCGTGCTTGTGCCCTCGATTGGAGTAGCGGCCGGGAGGAGCACTTGCCATTGATCGAATTCACGTACAACAATAGTTGGCACGCGTCTATTCGGATGGCACCGTATGAGGCACTTTATGGCGGCGATGTCGATCGCCGATTTGTTGGAATGAGGCGTCCGATTTGGTCGGGACCGAACCGGATGTCGTTTTAGAGACGAGACGGAAGATAGAATTAATTCAAGAACGGATGTTGGCGCCTGAGTCGGCGAAGTCATATGCGATGTCCGTCGTCGACCTTTAGAATTCGAGGTGGGAGACCACGTTTTCTTGAAGGTTTCACCGACGAGAGGAGTTTTCCGTTTCGGGAAGAAGGGAAGTTGAGTCCGAGATTTATTGGACCCTTCGAGATCCTTGAGCGAGTCGGTGGGTTAGCATACCGGTTGGCGTTACCCGGCCCCGAGTCATGTTCATAGCGTTTTCATGTTTCCCGGTGAGGAAATATGTTCCGGATCCTAGTCACATCATCGACTATGGGGAGATTGACGTTGCCGAGGATATTACTTTTGAGGAGCGTCCTTTGAAGATTTTGGAGCACCGTGAGAAGCGACTGAGGCATAAAACCATTCCTTTGGTCAAAGTGCAGTGGTCGAGACATGGTGTCGAGGAGGCGACTTGGGAAACCGAGGATAGCATGCGTGCTAAGTATCCCGAGTTGTTTATTTCTTAAGTTTCGGGACGAAACTTGTTTTTAGAGGGGTAGAATGTAATATCCGCATTTTTCCCTTCTCTTATTATTCTCATCTTGGTGCATTTTCGTTTCTAGCAACTCGTTTGTAACCGTATTGACATTTTGAGGATATTTAATATTGAACTTTTGTCGCTCGAGCTTGTTTCGGACTCGTTTTACTAGAGTCTGTGTTTCATGTTGTTTCCGTCGCTATTTGGAGTGTTATCATAATCGTCGTTCGGAACCGCCGTTTTGGGGTTGCCGAAGATCGATCTCATGTTATAGTGGGCGTTGTGAGTTTTGTTGGTGTTTCGACCATGTTTCGTACATTTCACATGTTTGGATCGTTTTGTAAATTTCCCAAAAGTTTGGGAAATTTACGTTTGATGTTGTTTTCTGAACCTTTGAGTAGTCGGGAATATGTTTTCCCTTCGGTACTTAAGTTCGTCGTTTCAGGCCCCTTGCGTCCGTACCATCGTGAATTGTTCATCGTTGTATTTCGATTATTTCGGTACCTCCCTCTTTCATTCTGGCTGTACTCCACGGCAAGGAATGTTACGTACGTAACACCCTTTTTGGTTACGTACGTAACGTCCTAGTGTAAATCGATACAGGCACTTCGCCTTTTTGGTTACGTACGTAACACCCTTTCCGATTCACGTAACGCCCTAGTGTATTTCGGTCAGTGCGATTACGCCTTTTTGGTTACGTCGTAAGGCCCTTATGGCTTACGTCGTATACGACTACGTGCGTTAGCGGTGGTGGCTAACGTCGTAGCAGGCTCGGGGTTATAAACCCGAGGAGTTGACCGATTTCGGTCATTCTTCATCCCTCTCCTTCCCATCCGACTCTAGGCGACCTTCTTGGTATTTCCGGCGATTTGAAGCTTTGTAACTCCGAGCCATCATCTTCTTCGAGTTTTTGGTGTATATTATCAACCTCTAATCGTGCTCTTCATCATTATTCAAGGTAAACTCCTAAAAACCTTGTTTTGGGTAAATTGAAGGGATTTTCATGTTTCGTCCGATTCGTTCCGTATGTTAGATTAATTCATGATGTACATGATTAATCTCGTTAGTTTTGTTGGTTTCCCTACGGATTCATGCTATATTTCGTAGTAACTTTGTAATCGTAAGGGTTTGGTTGAGGTCCGCCCTCGTTGTTGTTTTTATACGAATATACATGAATCGTAGGCGGGTTTTCGGGTGTATTCCAATTTCGTATTCATTTAGAAACGGTTGTGATTGTATTCTTCAAATCGTTAGGTTCGGTTCCGTTGGTTCCTAGCGGTTGTCGGTGACCTTCCTTTCCGTTCTTCACGTCGTCAATAATTCGAGGCAAGTATTTTTTGGAAACCTTTAAGCTTAACATGAAATGGTGATGTATATTACTTGTGTGTAACTCACCTCGTGTTGGCCCGACGGGGTCAAGGAGGGAAATCTATCTTTGCCGCCTGGATTTCACGAGTTTGTTTAGCTTCTTGATGCGGGAGGGTCCTTAGAGGCCTCGTGCGGGTATCTATGATATTACTCTGTTCCCAAGGCGATGCATGTGCGTGTTTTATTTTGTAATGTAGCCAGTGCGGGAGGGTCCTTAGAGGCCTCGTGCGGGAATCTATGATATTACTCTGTTCCCAAGGCAAATTATTTGACTGTTTGTTTCCGGAAAAGACATGTCTTGTTTTGGTTTTCGAAATGATTATTGGTGCATGTACTATGAAATGTGTAAGCGATTGGTTTGCCTTGAATACTTGTACTAGCGTAATTGCTAACCCTTTGGGGACCCGTTGTCGGGGAAATTCTTGTTATGGATTTGAGGTTATGATTATCTGGACGAGCGAGCACCGGGACGAGACGAGGATGTTGGCCAGGGTCGTTGACATGTGCATTTGGGTCCATTCATTTCCTTTGTCCATTTCGATATGGTTGTTTCCATAGTTTTAAACTTATAGATTGTACTCGCGAGTACTTAGGCCTTTCGTTTCAAACTCCGCATTGTATTACTTTAAAATTGTCACGTTGTTGGTTGATGCTTATTTTACCGGTTGCCCCGGGTGTATCTTTATATGTCATATTACTTAATTGTGTATCCTCGTTAACCAAGATGGTTAGTCGAGTGAAGTTTTCCTATTGTAGCCTGGTGGGTCCCATGGAGGGGTCTACGGCGCTGTAATACACCTCGAATAAATTGGGGGTGTTACAGTGTGGACCCACAGAAGATTGAGGCAGTGCTGGATTGGACACCGCCTAAGAATATGAAAGAGGTCCATAGTTTCTTGGGTTTGGCTGGATATTATCGTATGTTCGTCGAGGGGTTCTCGAAACTAGCTCGGCCAATCACATAGTGGCTTCAGAAATTTGAGAAGTTCGTGTGGAATGACAAAAAGCAGTCGAGTTTTGAGGAGATGAAGAGGCGTTTGACTTCAGCCCCAATTCTAGCTTTGCCGTGTGGCAACAAGGGTTTTGCTGTTTATAGCGATGCTTCGGGTTAGGGTCTTGGGTGCGTGTTGATGCCTATGCGTCGAGGTAGTTAAGGCTATATGTGCTCAATTACCCTACTCACGCTTGTATATAGCAGTTACTCAGTTCATCCTAGTTCGATTAAGATGTACAAGGACCTAAGGATGAACTTTTGGTGGAACAATATCAAGGAGGAGGTCGCAAAATTTGTAGCGCGATGTTTGACTGTCATCATGTCAAAATCGAGCATCAGCAGCCAACTGAGTTGTTGCAGTCGCTTGCCATTCCGGGATGGAAATGGTAAGATATTTCGATAGACTTCGTCACGAGCTTGGCGAGGTGGAAGTCTGGTATGAATATGATTTGGGTGATTGTGGATGGTCTGAGCAAGCCGGCATATTTTCTGGGCATCAAGCATACTTGGGGTCCAGAAAAGTTGGCTCGTGTATTTATTGCACAGATTGTGAGGCTTCACAGTACTCCGAAGTCTATTGCTTCGGATCATGATAGCTGTTTCGTATCACACTTTTGGCAGGCGGTGCATAAGGCGTTGGGTACTCGTTTACGTCTGAGTACTTCTTTTCTTCCTCAGACGGATGGGCAGTCGGAGCACACTATCCAGACATTTGAGGATATGTTGCGTGCTTGTGCTCTCGATTGGAGCAGTGATTGGGAGGAGCATTTGCCGTTGTTCGAGTTCACGTACAACAATAGTTGGTACACGTCGATCAAGATGGCACCGTATGAGGCGCTTTATAAGCGGCAATGTCGATCGCCGATTTGTTGGAACGAGGCATCCGATTTGGTCGGGACCGAACCGGATATCTCTTTGGAAACTAGGAGAAATGTGGAATTGATTCGGGAGAGGATGTTGAAAGCTCAGAGTCGGCAGAAATCCTATGCTGATGTTCGTCGTCGACCTTTGGAATTCGAGGTGGGAGACCACGTTTTCCTAAAGGTGTCACCGACGAGGGGAGTTTTCCGCTTCGGGAAGAAGGGAAAGTTGAGTCCGAGATTTATTGGGCCCTTTGAGATTCTAGAGAGGGTCGGCGAGTTGGCGTATCGTCTGGCATTACCTCCGGCATTGAGTCATGTCCATAGCATTTTCCATGTTTCTCAGCTGAGGAAACATGTTACAGATCCTAGTCATGTCAGGGACTATGGTGAGATCGACATCGTTGAGGATATTACCTCCGAGGAGCGTCCCTTGAAGATTTTAGAGCACCATGAGAAGAACTAAGGCATAAGACCATTCCGTTGGTCAAGGTGCAGTGGTCGAGACCTGGTCTCGAGGAGGCAACTTGGGAAACCGAGGATAGCATGCGTTTTAGGTACCCCGAGTTGTTTGTTTCTTAAGTTTCGGGACGGAACTTGTCTTTAGAGGGGGAGAATGTAATATCCACATTTTTCCTTTTTTGAGTATTTTTCATTTTGGTGTATTTTACCATTTAGTGACTCGCTTGTAACCTTATTGATATTTCGAGAACATTTAATACGGGACTTTTTATCATTCAAACTTGTTTTACTCAATTCCACGTTTAAGGTCATTTTCATCGCTATTTGGTTAGATTCTCGTGAGCGTTGTTCAGAATTGCCGTTTCGGGGTTGCCGTAAATCCATCTCATGTCATTATGGATGTCGTGAGCTTTTATTTGGTGTTTCGATCATGTATCGTGTGTTTCGGATGTTTTGGGCCGTTTTATGATTTCTCAAATTTATGGGGTAATTACGTTTGTTGTTATTTTCCGAACCTTCGGGTAGTCAGAAACATGTTTTCTTTTAACACTTAGATAAATCATCTCGAACTCTATGTGTTGTATCTTCATGTGTTGTTAATCATCGCATTTTGATTTATGGTTCATTCTTGCCTGCTTGGAGCAGCTTGTCGGTCCTGTTCTGGAAGAACCTTACATACGTTACGGGTGGTGATTAATGTACGTTATGTGAGATATTTACGTTAACTGCATGTGTTATGTACCCCAACTCAATCTCGATCAAAGTCAAGGAGAAGCCATGGTATTTAGAAAATCGGGCAGAGGGCTCTATCGGTCCTTACATACGCTACGAGTATGTTGTTACGTACGTTAGGGTGGAATCTTACGTACGTTAAGCCAGTGGGTTACGTACGTTAAATACTTTGGGGTTTTCGGGTAGTGAGCTGTGCTGAGCTCTTACGTACGCTGCGGGCATGGTGTTACGTATGTTAACATGTTAACGTATGTTGACCATGCCATGATAATGTACGTTAGCCGCTACGGATACAAGTACCCGTGAGTTGACCGAGTTCGGTCATTTCCATCCATCTTTCCTCCTTCTCTGTTTTTGAGCGATTCTTGGGCGAATTCCAGGCGATTCGACGTCTTGTAACTTCAAGCTATCATCTTTCTTGAGGTCCTGGTGTAGATTAACAACATCTACGCGTGTTCTTCGTCTTCGATCCGAGGTAATACTTCGAACCCTATTTTGGAAGAATTTGGGGATTTTCGATTTAAGGCCCGATTCACTCCGTGTTGTTGATTAATCCATGACGTTTGTGATTAATCTTAGTGGTAATCATGTTTCCCTGCGAGTTCATGGTAAATTTCGTGGTATTTGTGAAATCGAGAGGGTTCGGTTGCAATCCGCCCTCGTTGTTGTTTTTGTACGAATTTACATGAATCGTAGGTGGGTTCTCAGGTGTATTCCATTTTGTACGCGTGTAGAATTAGTTGTGATTGTATTCTTCGAATCTTTAGGTTCAGGGTTGTCGGTTCCTAGTGTGCGTGGTTTATTTTTCCGTTCATCTCGTCGTCAATTCCTCAAGGCAAGTATTTTTGAGAAACCCTTATGCTTAACATGAAATGGTAATGTATATGTGTGTGATTTTTGCTCACTCTGGGAGGGTCCGACAGGGCCTCGGAGCAATCTGTGATTTCACTCTTGATTCACGAGCTTGTTTGGATAGCCAGTCCGGGAGGGTCCATAGAGGCCTCAGATGGGACCAGTGGTTTCGCCACGGTCCTAGGCGAGTCATGTGCGTGATTTATAACTATGGCAAGTCTGGGAGGGTCCTTAGAGGACTCAGATGGGAACAATGGTTTCACCCCAGTCCTAGGCAAATTTTCAATTGTTCTCACTGACTGTTTGTTTTCCGGGAAAAGAGATATCTTGATTTTCTTTTTTTAACAAATTGATTCATGTACTATGAGGTGTGTAAGCGAATGGTTTGCCTTGATTACTTGCATTAGCATAATTGCTAACCCCTTTGGGACCCGTTTTTTTGGGGAAATTCGTGTTATGAATTTTAGGTTGCGTACAGCTGGTCGAGCGGGCACTGGAGCAGTACGAGGATGATGGCCAGGGTTGTTGACGTGTGCAAATGAGTTCCTTTATTTTAGTTGCCCATTTTAAACGTTTGTTTTCAAACTTGTAAACTGATAGATAGTACTTGAGAGTAATTTGGCGTTTAACTTGGAAAATGGATACTAAATTGTATTTGTGATTTTCGATGATGTCTGATTTACCGGTTGTACCGGGCGTTTTATTTAACTTCGTCTTGGTGATATGTTTTTTCTCGCTAACTGAGATGGTTAGACGAGCGGTATTAATTATTTAGCCTAGTGGGTCCATGTAGGGATCCACGGTACTGTAATATACCCTGAATATCTTAGGGGTGTTACAGAAAATGGTATTAGAGCCCTAGGTTTATGGATACCTAGACTTGTTGCTTAATTGGGTCTAGTTGTGCTTTATTTTGCACATCGTCATCAAACTACCATCATCTCGGTACTTCCAGTGTTCGTAAGTTTTCCTTACCTGATTATTTTGTTTTCTCGTATCGTACTTCCGTTTCTTGAATTGTGATTGTTTTTCTCTCGTACTTACCATCGAATTGCTTTTGCTCCCTCTTATCTCCAGTATGGATGCTCGGAGAGGTCGAGGTAGAGGTCATGGCCGTGGTCGTGGATGCGGTCGGGGACGTAGGGCAGACAGTGGTGTGGCCACGTCACACACTTCTGGAGCCGACAGTAATGATGGTCGTCAGGACCATACTGCTACTTAAGATGACACAGTCGGTAATGGCGCCGACATTGGTGTTACAGCTGTGATGCAACAATTGGTGAACCAAATGGCTACGACAACCCAGGCAGTTCAAAATCCGGCTCTGACTCATACTGCTCAGGCCGAAATGGATCGTTGGATTCAGGATGTCACCAAGATGCATCCTTCTCAGTTTTCTAGGGCTTCAGCCCGATTGGTTCGGAGGGGTGGATCAAAGAGATATCCAAGATCTTTGTTGCCACTAAATGCCCTGAGGATCGCAAGGTCCCAATCGCCCAGTATTTTCTAACTGGGCACGCTGCTGATTGGTGGGAGGCTACTGAGTCTCAAGATCATAATGCTTCATGGGACGAGTTCAGAGACCTTATGGAAGCTGAATACTGTCCATGGCCAGTTCGATAGGCGCGAGTCCATGCTTTTTATGATGCTCAGCCTTGAGATATTCCGGTTTCTCAGGCCATTGCAGATTTCAACCAGGAATTGGGCTTCGTGAAGTCCCAGGTTAAGGAGGAGAGCGATAAGATCTGCCGCTTTTCTAGGCGGATGAAACCGAGGATCCGTGATTACATGTCTGTACTCGCCTGCACCACCCTAAAGGACTATCAGGGTAGATCTCTTGCTTATGATATGTCCTTGACGGCCAGTGAGGCGTCCCGAGAAAGTAAGGAACATAAATCCATCGGTAACTTTTCGGGTCACAAGGGCGGAGTTCAGCAGAAGTCTCAGTCTGGTAACTTTCCTGTGGGCGGTTCGGCTCATTTTTCTGGAGCTTTCGAGGTTCTGCCAGTGCCTCCACTCGCGAGGTCAGATGTTTTAACTGTGGCCATCTAGGACATAGGAACTGGGAATGTCCTCGTCCGTCGTTGACTTGTTATACTTGTGGCCAGTCGGGCCACAAGGCTTCTTTTTGTGATCGTTTAGGGTAGACTCTCGGTGCCCATGCTTCTTTCCCAGCGCTCAGGGAGCCGAGTGTGAACCAGGGGTCGTTTCATCTGCAGTCTCCATAGAGTGTCGGTCGAGGGAGAGGTGGGGGCCAGACCGCTAGAGGGTGAGCTTCCTGTGTTGGCTCCGCTCATCCACATGTATAAGAGATTAGGAGGGCCGATGATCTAGCAGCTACCATGGCTACATATACCGTTCATATCCAATCTCATCCTGTCAGTGTGCTTTTCGATTCTGGTGCTATACATTCGTTCATCTCTCTGGAATGTGTCCGTCGTTTGGGTCTTGACTGTTTTTATCTTGTGAGGCTTTCATCGTTAAACTTCCTAGCGGTGATAGGATCGTTGGTAATCGGGATATCCGAGATTGTTCTGTGATTATTTGTGAGAGGGATTGGCTCTCTAATCTTATTATTGTAGATATTGAGGGTGAGGATTTGATTCTCGTGGATGACTGGCTCGAGCGGCATGGTGTGATCATGAACTGCCGAACAAGAATCATCATCATATTAGACGAGGACGGCACCGAGCACTCTTTCGGGGGGCGAAAGAGGGGAAACCAGAAGTTCATAATTTACGCCTTCAAGACGATTAGACTCCTGTGGAAGGGGTCTACTGGTTATTGGTGTTACGCCTTGAAGGTGGAGGATGGTGGAGTCGAGTTTTCATCAATCCCAGTCGTTAGTGAGTTCCCATATGTCTTTCCTGATGAGTTGCTGGGGTTACCACTGGACCGTGAGGTTGAGTTCGATATAGAGTTAGAGCTGGGTGTGGCTCCGTTTCTAAAGGCGCTGTATCACATGATACCTTCTGAGATGACTGAGTTGAAGAAGCAGTTGAGTGAGATTCTTGAGTCGGGGTATATTCGACAGAGCGCTTCGCCTTGGGGCGCACCAGTCCTGTTTGTGCGGAAGAAGGATGGTTCACTGCGTTTATGTATCGACTATCACAAGCTAAATAAAGTGACCATCAAAAACAAGTATCCCTTACCGAGGATTGATGACTTGTTTAATCAGTTGCAGGGAGCTACGGTATTCTTGAAGCTCGACTTGAGATCCGGGTACTATCAGCTTCGGGTGAAGGAGTTTGATGTCCCGAAAACAGCTTTTCGGGCAAGATATGGACATTATGAGTTTGTGGTTATGCACTTCGGGCTACCAACACGCCGGAAGTGTTCATGCAGTTGATGAACAAGGTTTTCATCGAGTATTTAGATAAGTGTGTCGTCGTCTTAATTGACGATATCCTTATCTATTCGAAGAATGAGGAGGAGCATGCACATCATCTGCGTGTGGTGTTGGATGTTTTGAGGACCGAGCGACTCTATGCGAAGTTCTCGAAATGTGAGGTATAGCTGAAGGAAGTGATGTTTCTGGGTCACGTGATTTGAGCTGAGGGGGTCTGTGTGGACCCACAGAAGATTGAGGCAGTGCTGGATTGGACACCCCCTAAGAATGTGAAAGAGGTCCATAGTTTCTTGGGTTTGGATGGATACGATCGTAGGTTCGTCGAGGGGTTCTCGAAACTAGCTCGGCCAATCACATAGTGGCTTCAGAAATTTGAGAAGTTCGTGTGGAATGACAAAAAGTAGTCGAGTTTTGAGGAGCTGAAGAGGCGTTTGACTTCAGCACCAATTCTAGCTTTGCCGTGTGGCAACAAGGGTTTTGCTGTTTATAGCGATGCTTCGGGTCAGGGTCTTGGGTGCGTGTTAATGCGTATGCGTCGAGGTAGTTGAGGCTATATGAGCTCAATTACCCTACTCACGCTTGTATATAATGGCAGTTGTTTTTGCATTCAAGATTTGGCGTCATTATCTCGTTGGCTCTGCATGTCAGCTTTTTACCGATCATAAAAGTCTGAAGTACATATTTACTTAGCGGGAGTTGAATATGAGGCAGAGGAGGTGGTTGGAGTTGATTAAGGATTATGACCTCAAAATCATTTATCATCCGAGCAAGGCGAATGTCGTGGCAGATGCCTTGAGTCAGAAACCGGTTACGTTGTGGACTTGAGATACTTACGTCTCAATCTGAGCTTCAGCGTGATTTGATCGAGTTGGGTGTTGAGATTTTGTTTCCAGGAATTTTCGGGCAACTTTGTGCTTTGGGAATTTCGTCGTCACTAACCGATGAAATTAAACTGAAGTAGTTAGAAGATCCGATGATTACTCAAATCCGAGAGAATGTTCTTATGGGGAAGTCTCCTGGATTTGTGTACCGAACGACTTGGAATTGAGGCAGAGTATTTTGCGTGAGGCCCATGCTACGCCTTAATCAGTTCATCCTAGTTCGATTAAGATGTACAAGGACCTAAGGATGAACTTTTGGTGGAACGATATGAAGGAGGAGGTCGCAAAATTTGTAGCGCGATGTTTGACTTGTCATCATATCAAAATCGAGCATCAGTAGCCAACCGAGTTGTTGCAGTCGCTTGCCATTCCGGGATGGAAATGGTAAGATATTTCGATAGACTTCGTCACGAGCTTGCCGAGGTGGAAGTCTGGTATGAATATGATTTGGGTGATTGTAGATGGTCTGAGCAAGTCGGCATATTTTCTGGGCATCAAACATACTTGGGGTCCAGAAAAGTTGGCTCGTGTATTTATTGTGCAGATTGTGAGGCTTCACGGTACTCCGAAGTCTATTGTTTCGGATCGTGATAGTTGTTTCGTATCACACTTTTGGCAGGCGGCGCATAAGGCGTTGGGTACTCGTTTGCGTCTGAGTACTTCTTTTCATCCTCAGACGGATGGGCAGTCGGAGCGCACTATCCAGACATTTGAGGATATGTTGCGTGCTTGTGCTCTCGATTGGAGCAGTGATTGGGAGGACCATTTGCCGTTGTTCGAGTTCATGTACAACAATAGTTGGTATGTGTCGATCAAGATGGCACCGTGTGAGGCGCTTTATGAGCGGCGATGTCGATCGCTGATTTGTTGGAACGAGGCATTTGATTTGGTCGGGACTGAACCGGATATTTCTTTGGAAACTAGGAGAAATGTGGAATTGATTCGGGAGAGGATGTTGACAGCTCAAAGTCGACAGAAATCCTATGCTGATGTTCGTCGGAAACCTTTGGAATTCGAGGTGGGAGACCACGTTTTCCTAAAGGTGTCACCGACGAGGGGAGTTTTCCGCTTCTGGAAGAACGGAAAGTTGAGTCCGAGATTTATTGGGCCCTTTGAGATTCTAGAGAGGGTCGGCAAGTTGGCGTATCGTCTGGCATTACCTCCGGCATTGAGTCATGTCCATAGCATTTTCCATGTTTCTCAGCTGAGGAAACATGTTACAGATCATAGCCATGTCATCGACTATAGTGAGATCGATATCGTTGAGGATATTACCTCCGAGGAGCGTCCCTTGAAGATTTTAGAGCACCGTGAGAAGTAACTGAGGCATAAGACCATTCCGTTGGTCAAGGTGCAGTGGTCGAGACATGGTTTCGAGGAGGCAACTTGGGAAACTGAGGATAGCATGTGTGCTAGGTACCCCGAGTTGTTTGTTTCTTAAGTTTCGGAACGAAACTTGTCTTTAGAGGGGGAGAATGTAATATCCACATTTTTCCTTTTTTGAGTATTTTTCATTTTGGTGTATTTTACGTTTTAGTGACTCGCTTGTAACCTTATTGATATTTCGAGAACATTTAATATGGGACTTTTTGTCATTCAAACTTGTTTTACTCAATTCCACGTTTAAGGTCATTTTCATCGCTATTTGGTTAGATTCTCGTGATCGTTGTTCAGAATTGTCGTTTCGGGGTTGCCGTAAATCTATCTCATGTCATTATGGATGTCGTGAGCTTTTATTTGGTGTTTCGATCGTGTATCGTGTGTTTTGGATGTTTTGGTCCGTTTTATGATTTCTCAAAGTTATGGGGTAATTACGTTTGTTGTTATTTTTCGAACCTTCGGGTAGTCAGAAACATGTTTTCTTTTAACACTTAGATTAATCATCTCGAACTCTATGTGTTGTATCTTCATGTGTTGTTAATCATCGCATTTTGATTTCCGGTTCATTCTTGCCTGCTTGGAGCAGCTTGTCGGTCCTGTTCTGGACGAACCTTACATACATTACGGGTGGTGATTAACGTACGTTATGCGAGATATTTACATTAACTGCATGTGTTATGTACCCCAACTCAATCTCGATCAAAGTCAAGGAGAAGCCATGGTATTTAGAAAATCGGGCAGAGGGCTCTGTCGGCCCTTACATACGCTATGAGCATGTTGTTACGTACGTTAGGGTGGAATCTTACGTACGTTAAGCTAATGGGTTACGTACGTTAAATACTTTGGGGTTTTCGGGCAGTGAGCTGTGCTGAGCTCTTACGTACGCTGCGGGCATGGTGTTACGTATGTTAACATGTTAACGTATGTTGACCATGCCATGCTAACGTACGTTATCCGCTACGGATACAAGTACCCGTGAGTTGACCGAGTTCGGTCATTTCCATCCATCTTTCCTCCTTCTCTGTTTTTGAATTATTCTTGGGCAAATTCCAGGCGATTCGACGTCTTGTAACTTCAAGCTATCATCTTTCTTGAGTTCCTGGTGTAGATTAAAAACATCTACGCGTGTTCTTCGTCTTCGATCCGAGGTAATACTTAGAACCCTATTTTGGGAGAATTTGGGGATTTTCGATTTAAGGTCTGATTCACTCCGTGTTGTTGATTAATCCATGACGTATGTGATTAATCTTAGTGGTAATCATGTTTCGCTGCGAGTTCATGGTAAATTTCGTGGTATTTGCGAAATCAAGAGGGTTCAGTTGCAATCCGCCCTCGTTGTTGTTTTTGTACGAGTTTACATGAATCGTAGGTGGGTTCTCGGGTGTATTCCATTTTATACTCGTGTAGAATTAGTTGTGATTGTATTCTTCGAATCGTTAGGTTCAGGGTTGTCGGTTCCTAGTGTGCGTGGTTTATTCCGTTCATCTCGTCGTCAATTTCTCAAGGCAAGTATTTTTGTGAAACCCTTATGCTTAACATGAAATGGTAATGTATATGTGTGTGATTTTTGCTCACTCCAGGAGGGTCCGACAGGGCCTCGGAGCAATCTGTGATTTCACTCCTAATTCACGAGCTTGTTTGGATAACCAGTCCGGGAGGGTCCATAGAGGCCTCAGATGGGACCAGTGGTTTCGCCACGGTCCTAGACGAGTCATGTGCATGATTTATAACTATGGCCATTCCGGGAGGGTCCTTAAAGGCCTCAGATGGGACCAGTAGTTTAGCCTTGGTCCTAGGCAAATTTTCAACTGTGATTACTGACTGTTTGTTTTCCGGGAAAAGACATGTCTTGATTTTTTTTTTAAACAAATTGATGCATGTACTATGAGATGTGTAAGCGAATGGTTTGCCTTGATTACTTGTACTAACGTAATTGCTAACCCTTTTGGGGACCCATTCTTAGGGAAATTCGTGTTATGAATTTCAGATTGCGCTCAGCCGGTCGAGCGGGCACTGGAGCAGTCGTGTGCAAATGAGTTCCTTTATTTTAGTTTCCCATTTTAAACATTTGTTTTCAAACTTGTAAACTGATAGACATTACTCGTGAGTACTTAGGCGTTTAATTTAGAAGATGGATACTAGATTGTATTTGTGATTTTTGGTGATGTCTGGTTTACCGGTTGTACCGGGCGTTTTATTTAATTTTCTTCTTGGTAATGTATGTTTTCTCGCTAACCGAGATGGTTAGACGAGCGGTATTAATTATTTAGCCTGGTGGGTCCCATGTAGGGGTCCACGGCGCTGTAATATACCCTGAATATCTTGGGGGTGTTACAGAACTGAGGCGTTAGGCTAACTTTCCAGTTCTGTCTAGGATCTAGAACGATCCGACATATCTTGGGCTAATCTTTACATATTTCTTCTAGGTGATTAGTGCCTTTCGTGGGGATAACTGAATAAATACTACATATCCACTCTCAAATTATACATCGTTTCTCCTCTGGCCCGCATAACTATTTTGTCGGCTTCGGGCGGTGAGAATTTGTTCTCAAATGAGACGAACGTTATCCATAGCATCTCCTACCAAATCTGCTTTTTGGTATCGAGTTTTGGCTTCGGTGTGTTTTTTGTGTCCAACGATAGTCAACTTCCCACAGAATTGGTTAACGGCACCTTTTTATGTATAAAGCTTTATATGGCGAGATACCGATTGTTTCTTGGTAACTATTGTTGTACCTGAATTCCTTTAATGGTAGGTGATGGTTTCAGCTTCCTTGGAAATCAAATGCACATGCTTGGAGCATGTCTTCGAGAACTTGTATCGTCCTTTTAGGTTGTCCGACTGTTTGAGAATATGTGTAGTACTCAACTTCAAGAGGTTTCTAATTCTCCGTGTAAGATCTTCCTAAATCCAAAGATGAATCCTGGGTCGTGATCTGAAAAAAAATGTCTCCAAGAACACTATGTAATCTGACAATTTCTCACATATACGTCCTTACCAGTTCCTATAAGCTATTGATCTTCATGATTGGAAAGGATTATGCTGATTTCAGGAGTATATCCACTACAATCATATGGCATTATATTTATATCCATAAATGAGATCACTAATCACTTCAATGGTGAATTTGGTTTGTCAACCCAAGCTCCATTTATTGGGCAGTCCTCAAATTGATGTGAGATGTTGGACTGCAAGATATCTCCCAGGTTATGCCAGTATGAATTAGATATATATCCATGTGAGGCTGCTCTGGTGTGCGAGTCTTGGGGTCCTGTCATGAATACATATCTTAATTATTGTTCACTAGCCTAGTGAATTAAAATTAGAGTTGAATTTTCTAAATCAGACTAAGGTTATAGGGTTAATGGAGTTTGTTCAAGGGGAAATTTCATAGTGAATAGAATGATTTAAAGAATCAAAATTTGAAATTATCAGGCAAAGGGGTCCATGATAAATAAAATCACATCAGAATGATACTCTCAAATATAGTACGAATGACAAATCAAAAGATGAGAAATAAGGTCATCAGAAATGAGAAAGGAGTGATATAGTCAATTTGATTAATGAATTATGATTGAAGACACAATAATAACTTGCTCAAGATGTATAATATTGTGCAACATAGATTTTGGGAAATGGTTAGGGACAACCTTCATGAAAAGATGATAAAGTTGTCAATCCAAAGGGTAAAGGTTTAAAGAGTTCGATTTTCAAGAGATAAAATCCAACACTGAAAAGGACTATCATTTTTAAATCATGGCTAATAGATAAAGTGACAAAAGAGTAAATTTATGAGTTGATCAAGGTTCAAGAAAATATTGTTATAATTTCGTAAAAGTTATTTTTTTTTGGAATAAACCAGGGTCCATAAATAAAAGACTTTCAAAAGTCAATGACAGTTTAAAAAATGTTCATGAAATAAAAGATTATCAAGATGTGTATATTTTAATCAATATATCCACCAGCGTGAAGTTTATACGATGAGATTCTAAGAGAGAATATTAATAAGGGATTGGGGCAGTAAATCAAAATTAATAGAGTTTCAACAAGTTAAGTTAAGAAATGGGATATATAAACGGCGTGAATTCCCTTAGACGTATATCTCGGGTAAAAGAGAGTTTAGGGATCCTTGATGAATTTGATAGGCCATTGAGTTAAATAAATTGTGTGAGATTTGAATCAGCAATCTTGGAATAAAGTTATAATAAGAGGAATGAGTGATTAATGCATTAATAAGGTAAGAATGAAAAGGCCAAATGGTATGGGAATGTAATATGCATATCAAACTGCATATATATGAAAGGGAGAAATGATAGAGAATTAGAGAAATCAAAAGGTACTTATTGTTATCAAGATACGTAGCGGAAACTAAACCAGTCTAACCGGATAAAATCAAATCCCAAAGAACGGATCAATCAAGCATCGTATAAACGAATATAAAAAGACGAAGATAAAATTAAGAGATCATACCCTCGTAGACCTTTTATGATATCTTCTTGAAGAAAAATTTCGAGCCAAGCTTTGATCGTACCGGTCACCAACACGAACACGAATTCAATTCGTTGTAGCTTGATAATGATCAAAACACCGAAGATTCCGAGTGTCTCTATGCTACCACGTGATAGATATTGATCGGAAAAAAATATTATATCAATTCGTTCTCAAAGAATACGGCTAGGAATTGATATAATATTTTCTCTTCTCTTCCTTTCTTCTTCTTTCTCTCTCTTAGATGAACAATATGACGAAAGTTTTTCTCTCCTATCTCTCTCCTTGGCCGAATGTAGTGTATTTGTGTGTGTGTGTGTGTGTGTGTGTGTGTGTGTGTGTGTGTGTGTGTGTGTGTGTGTGTGTGTGTTGTCTTGTTTTATAACATGGTGAGACATTATTTCAAGATCATGATGATCATGTTATCTTATCTCTACATGTGAAAATTAAGTCAAACACACCCCACACAACAACAAGACAAAGAAGGAAACTTCATAAAGAGAGGGCGGTGGGGCGGTGTAATGATGATAAGTGAGAAAACGAGCTAAGCCCCTCAGTTCGTGTACCGGATGTTCGCGTGTCTAGTCCGTTAAGTACACTTCATTTTATCTCGAATGTATTTATACTTAATTAATTCTTCCAATTAATTAATTTTATCAAATACAAAATTATAATAATTTACTTCCAAAAGATAATTATTTATGAATTAAATTAAATCACACGGTAATTAATTTTAGTTCACTAGACCGTATAGTTTATCAAATAAATCAAATTAAATATCTAATATCCAATATTAATGAAGAGATAGTAAATATATATTTTATTCATCAAATATCCTTGTGCGCGACTCCATATGTCCGTTTTAGTCCGCAATGGGAGGAACCAAGCAGTACGGATAACACTTAGCCAGTCTAGTATTCCGTACCGTAACCCAACTAAGAACGAATGATTAGATCATTCCCAAAATTTTTATGTCGTGAATATCGTATACGTATAAACCCTTCAATCATATATCCTGGTCAAGTATTAGGGAAATGGTAAAGTCAAACCCTATTATAACTTGACTATATGCATTTGTTAATACAAACCGAGATCACCAAGCTCTTATGTATCAAATACAACTAGCTATAACTATGTTGGCCAAAGACTTACGATCTCATTCCCCATTAACTGCATAGGACATTTACCTGCTCACTAACAGGAGAAAGAATCGTATCTTGGTATTCAGCAGGGACTATTACTTGCCCACTAAGTTGCATTTCGAGGTTGACTCCACCAACTGATGATTGGATTGAACTACTTTAATGACTAACTTAATGTCACAAGCACATCTCCCACTGAAACCTAAAGTCAAAAGTCCACGTGTAGCTATCACAATCTTTCGATTCAGTCATTGACAATCCCTGAGTGATATCCATGTGACTGAATCGAGTTGAGTCATGTTCAAGTATACTAATCCCATTAGCATACCTATAACGTGTGCTCCCACTAACCCTTGGTGAAGACAGGCACTCTACATGTCAAAGTACACATTATACAAGTCTTGTCTAAACTTACTTCCCAGTTAAGTTTTATCGACTTGCGAACCAGTTAAGCATTCGAGTCCTAAACACTTCCAGTGCCTATCTCCTTATCTCCATAAGAAGTAGAATGTTTGCTCTCAAATTCAAGGACTATTATTTTATATACCAAATCACAATGCATGTGATATACAATAATATAGAAATAATAAATGCCTTATTTAATATAATATTCATAGTAACAATACAATGCTCTCACTCTCTCATCCTCTGAGTGGCATTTGAGGGCATATTCCTAACAATCTACCAGTTGCACTCAATGCCACAAACTATGGTATCTAATACCCATGTTCTCCATATGTCTCTCTAAGACCTTTTGAGATAGTGGCTTGGTAAGCGGATCAGCAACGTTATTTGCTGTGTCTACTCTCTGCATTATAACATTCCCTTCCTAAATCATTTCTCTAACACAATGATATTTTCTCGCAATATGTTTGGTGTTGTGGTGAGCACTAGGCTCCTTAGCTTGTGCAACAGCTCCATCATTGTCATGAAACAGCGTCACGGGCTTCTCTGCGTTAGGAACCACTTGAAGTTCCTCCGTGAACTTCTTAACCCAGAAAGCTTCGTTAGCAGCCTCAGTGGCTGCCTTATATTCAGCTTGACATGGAGAGATTGCAGTCGAGCTTTTCTTGGCACTTCTCCATGAGACTGCCCCACCATTCAGAGTAAAGATATACCTGATATGGACATCTGAGCATCCATGTCCCCCGAAAAATACGAGTCTGTATAACCCATCACTCTAAGTTCTCCATCGCCGTATGTAAGAACCAAGTCTTTAGTCCTCTTCAGGTACTTAAGAATGTTCTTCACAACAGTCCAATGTTCCGGCCCTAGATTTAACTGAAACCAACTTACTACGCTCACATCATAGGCAGTGTCTGGTCTAGTACAAATCATAACATACATGAGGCTTTACCCATTTCTAATGGGCATCGACTTCTTCCTGATTGGCTCGGGTACTTTTAGGAGACGCTGGGATGTCCGCCTCCAAGACGTATCCCAGCATTTCCATAGTGAGGACAATCCTCAAGTTCCGAAGCCAGTCCACATAGTTCGGACCAGTCAGGGCATTGTTTTCAAGTAGTATAGCAAGTGAGTTCATTGTCATTTGAGAGATATTTGTAAATTGTAGAGAATAATTTAAGATTCGTAGTGATTGTTTAATTATGATCCGAGTAAAGAATGTAAAGACTTTGTTTATTCAGAACTCGGTTCCCACTATTTTATTGGCATTTACACACTCCCATGTGAAATCCGGAAGTCACGGTTGACTTCATAGTGGTGATCGAGTTCTTTACATAGTTTAATATATGGCAACGCATACGATTTCTATTCTATCATTCTTTTATAAAGTGGTGTCTAACACCAACCCATCTAATGGATGATTCGATCTTCTTTTACCCCTAGTTCACTTGCCCTCAACCCATTCGGTTTCTATAGCTCGCTGAACTATCTAAGTTCAAACCGTCAACACCTATTAGGCTGACAATTGAATCTTACCCGGCAACCAATACAGTTTATAGGGGTTTGACTTGTCAAAACTAAATACATCTAATGCACTCTAGGAATTTATCAACCTTCCCCAAAAAATATTACCCCAACATACTCAGAAGAATAATATTTCAGTTTAGATTTCAATTTTCCATGAGTTCGACGGAGGGTAGGAAACCTCGTAACCTTTATAACTTAGTGTTTGTAAGTGGGAGTATAACGCGATTATATGTTACACTTTGCACATTAATCTGATTTAAAAGCATGCTTTGTCGGTTTGTTTGTTTGTCATACAATATGAAAATATACATAACCTAAAACTAGCAACATGCAGTTCATGGGCCGTTTCTAAGTACCGAGCCTTCATCGACCTGATAAAAATACAAGTAATCTAATTACAAGTCTACAAATGTACTAAAAAACGTCTCAAAATGGCCATTACAACCCCATTGAATAAGGATTCAAAATACTAAGCCCATGAACTACATCAACATTAAAAAATAATGCAACCATTACATTAAAATAAATGGCAATATTGATTAATCTAAATATTGATCTAATCAACAAAAATTAATCCAACAATTAGAATTAATCAAATTAATTCACATAACCGTTAATTTTAATTCGTTCCGGAGAAAAAAAGGAACAAAAAAATATTTCATTAAATTAATTCCCTTAAGAATATAATTACCATAATTATATCTTAGTCAAATTAAATCCAATTTAATTTGCAGGAAGTTAATTTACCAGACGAAATATAAAAATAGAGTCCGAAAACACAAGGCCCGGGCTAAGCCCGTGGCAGGGCCGCCTACCCGATCGGCAGTCCAATACATGGCCGTCTTGCCGCTCTCGGCAGTGACTTTGTCACAGTGGGCCCAACAACACCGAGTTGCCGGGTCCTACCAATTTTTTAGCTCGTCTTTTCGTCCCGAATCCAAAAATAATATTTTTCTAATTTTTATATTACATATTTAAATCAGTTTTTCAAAAGAAAAATAGATTTATATTATAATATATAATCATGAAAAATAATTTTTAGATGAACAATTACACATTAACAATTAAAACAATTATGATTCTAAATCATAAGGAAAATAACCAAGCATTCCAAATGAAAATAGAAAATAAATCGGTCCAACTGGATAACACTAAACCCCAAAAAATAGATCGATCAAGCATCGTATAAACGAATATAAAAAGACGAAGATAAAATTAAGAGATCATACCCTCGTAGACCTTTGATAATATCTTCTTGAAGAAAAATTCTGAGCCAAGCTTTGTACGTTTTCGGTCACCAACACGAACATAAATCCAATTCATTGTAGCTTGATGGATGATCAAGACACCGAATATGCCGAGTGTATCTACGTTACCACGCGACGGATATTCATCGGAAAAATATTATATCAATTCATTCTCAAAGAACACGGTTACGAATTGATATAATATTTTCTCTTCTCTTCCTTTCTTATTCTTTCTCTCTCTTAGATGAACAAGATGATGAAAAAAATTTCTCCTCTCTCTTTCTCCTTGGCCGAGTGTAGTGTATTTGTGTGTATGTGTGTTGTCTTGTTTTATAACATGGTGAGACATTATTTCAAGATCATGATGATCATGTTATCTCATCTCCACATGTGAAAATCAAGTCAAAAACACCCCACACAACAACAAGACAAAGAAGGAAACTTCATAAAGAGAGGGGGTGGGGCGGTCTAAAGGTGATAGGTGAGAAAACGAGCCGAGCAACTCGATTCCTGTACCGGACGTTCGCATCTCTAGTCCGTTAAGTACACTTCGTTTTATTTCAAATATATTTATACTTAATTAATTAATCCAATTAATTAATTTTATAAAATACAAAATTATTATAATTTACTTCCAAGAAATAATTATTTATAAATTAAATTAATCGCCCGGTAATTAATTTTAATTCACTAGACCGCATGATTTATCAAATAAATCAAATTAGATTTCTAATATCCAATATTAATGAAGAGATAGTAAATACATATTTTATTCATCAAATATCCTTGTGCGCGACTCCATAGGTCCGTATTAGTCGGCAATGGGAGGAATCAAGGAGTACGGGTAACACTTAGCGAGTTTAGTATTTCGTACCGTAACCCAACTAAGAACGAATGATTGGATCATTCCCAAAAACATTATGTCGTGAATACCGCATACGTATAAATCCTTCAATCATATATCCCGCTCAAGTATTAGGGTCACGGTAAAGTCAAACCCTATTATAACTTGACTCTATGCATTTGTTAATATAAACCGAGATCACCAAGCTCTTGTGTATCAAATACAACTAGCTCTAACTGCTTTGGCCAAAGACTTACGATCTCATTTTCCATTAACCGCATAGGACATTTACTTGCTCACCAACAGGAGAAAGAATCTTATCTTGGTATTCAGCAGAGACTGCTACTTGCCTACTAAGTTGCATTTCGAGGTTGACTCCACCAAGTGACGATTAGATCGAACTACTCTAATGACTTATTTAAAGTCATAAGCACATCTTCTACTAAAACCTCAAGTCAAAGGTCCACGTATACATATCACAATATTCCGATTCCATCATTGACAATCCCTGAGGGATATCCATGTGACCGAATCGAGTTGAGTCGTGTTCGAGTATGCTAATCCCATTAGCATACCTATAACATGTGCTCCCAGTACCCCTTAGTGAAAGCAGGCACTCTATATGTCAAAGTACACGTTATACAAGTCTTGTCTAAACTTACTGCCCAGTTAAGTTTTATCGACTTGCGAACTAGTTAAGCATTCAAGTCCTAAACACTTCTAGTGTCTATCTCCTTATCTCCATAAGAAGTGGAATTGCTCTCAAAAGCAAGGACTATTATTTTATATACCAAATCACAATACCTGTTATACAATAATATAGAAATAATAAATGCCTAATTTAATATAATATTCAGAATAACAATACAATGCTCTCACTCTATCATCCTCTGAGTGGCATTCGAGGGCATATTCCTAACACTAATAATACATGACCATATCATTTCACCTGGCCATGTAAGGAAAAAAGTGAATTACGAGGTAAGATGAATAGACTATCACATGACCTATACATGCAAATGAGTATTGTATGAGCAAATAAAATGTGGTAAGGTTTCGGCATTCCCCAAAGCGAGTAAGGGCTATTAAATCTTGACGTAACAAGTGTGGTTGGATCGATTATATCCTACTCGTGGTGGTGGTGGTGATTCTGATGGAGGGACTTATTTGTGACATGAAAATTCGTGTCACCGTGAATGTATGATCTATCTCGTACATAATATTTAGCCTTTAAAAGTTTAGTTGTACTTAAATAGTTAGATAATTAGCACAACGCGAGAAAATAGCGTAAGGCATGTGTATGATGTTATTGAGAACAGCAGGTTAGAGAATCTCGTGGAAGCCCTGGTGCTGAAGGAGCTCTGTGGCTACTATCCTGTTCATCTTCTGGATGTACGTACTTGTCTGAATGTGATATGGAAAATCATGTATATTCCACATGGAATATATTTATCAAGCGAATAGCCTCTCGTCTCTTCCAGTGGTAAGATCAGCATCATGTCGGGTGTTTATCAGCTTTGTCACCAAATTCCGGATATGTTGGGATCTCTCCTTAGAATGTCAACCATCCATGTCAATATGATCTCAATTGTTGTTAGTTATAATAAAGCAGTTGTTCTAACGATATAGTCCGAGTTCGATCAGCAAGAGTACTATGATGTAACTCTACCTAACTTACTCATCCAATAGCTAATCTAAGTCATTAAGTTCTAGCTTCTCCCAATCTGGCGTATACACCTTACAACTAAATCAACTTCAGAATCTAAATCTCTCAAAACTAAATCCCCTTTGTGATTCCAAAGTCGAATTTGTGTTCCCGATTTTGATGTTTTGAAGCAGACAATCATGAAGGAATCTCACAGTACGCCCCATTCTATTCACCCAAACACCAGTAAGATGTATAAGGATCTGAGGCATAATTTTTGGTGGGGCAACGTGAAGAAAGATGTGGCGGAATATGTCTCGAAGGGTTTAACCTGTCAGCAGGTTAAGATCGAACATCAGCAACCCGCTGGAATGTTGAAGCCACTTGCGATTCCTGAATGGAAGTGGGAAGATATATCAATGGACTTTATCACCAATATGCTAAAGACCAGGACGGGAATGAATATGATTTGGGTAATAGTTGATCGCCTATCCAAATCGACTCATTTTCTGGGCAATAAGGATACTTGGGGACTAGAGAGGTTGGCACGAGTGTTTATTGCGGAGATAGTCTGATTGCATGATACACCGAAGACCATTATTTCAGATTGAGATGGTCGCTTTGTGTCACATTTTTGGAAAGTGGTTCATCGAGCCTTGGGAACCGAGCTGAACTTTAGCACAACTTATCATCCTCAGACTGATGGACAGTCCGAGAGGACTATTCAGACAGTAGAAGACATATTGAGGGCTTGTGCCTTAGATTAGTTGATTAATTGGGAAATCAATCTGCCATTGATTGAGTTCACCTATAATAATAGTTGGCATGCTTCTATTAAGATGGCACCTTTCGAAGTGTTGTACGGGAGAAGATGTAGATCACCTATGCTGGGATGATTCATTTGACTTAATTGGGACAGAACCAAAATAGATAATACAGACTCAAGAAAAGGTAGCTCTAATCTGTGAAAGGTTATTGACTTACCAGAGTCGACAGAAGTCTTATGCAGACGTGCGTCGTCGCCCGATGGAATTTGAAATTGGGGATCATGTACTTCTTAAAATTTCTCCTACTCGGGGAATTTTTCGTTTTGGAAGGAAGGGAAAGCTGAGTCCAAGATATATTGGACCATTCGAGATTCTTGAAAGAGTTGGGGAGTTGGCGTACAGGTTGGCCTTACCTCTATCACTGAGTCACGTTTATAATGTGTTTCATGTGTGTTGAAATAATATTTTTCATAACATATTTTGATGATCTTTTGAACAAAATAAACCTAACATTTTTACAAAGATAATATATATAATATAAATCTCATAACGTACGTAATATGCATTGTTCTATCACTCGTTTAATTACAGGGTTATGAAGAGAAGCTATGTTATGTGAAGACCTTAACGTACGTAACGTATACTTGGTAATGTACGTAATGTGAAGGATTTATCCGTTGTAATGCTTCCAGAAGGTCAACAAAGTGAACCTTTTTATTGAAGCTAACATACGTAATCATTGTCTCATAACGTACGTAAATCAGTTCAAATTCAATTCAAATTGATCCGTTAGACTTTCCGAAAAGTCATCAGAAAAGTTATCTCATCCAACGATAGTCTGAAAACAAAATAACGTACGTAATATGTCAGATCATAACGTACGTAACAGATGAAACCAGTAGCCACTGCCCGTTTCTACGTATTTCATTACGGCCGTCACACATAAGGTGTAATGTACGTTACAGTCATTATGTACGTAACATTGGTTACATAACATACATAAAGCAGGACTCATATTCTAATGGGAAAATTGCCTCCAAGACCTATAAATAGAGCTCTTTCAAGATGTTGAATAAACACAATTATTATCAAGCATATATACTCTCATCTGAGCTTATCATGAAAATTATTCTGAGATATCCACATTCCGTATTTGATACAAGAAGAATTGTTTTACTTTTCTATATACACATTCTTGTATCTCTGTGAGAAACTGTACTGTAAGACGAGTATCTGTACTCACAAACATCATTGTATTTGAGAGAGTTTATCTTGTACTCGTAAAGGAAGGTAATAAGGTTAGTCTTGAGCCAGGAAATCAAGCAATTGAAGTTTAGCACTAAGCTCGAAAGTGCTGTTGTAATAGAGTTGGCACTAATCTGTAAAGTGCATTCAGTATTGAAGAAAAATCCTAGTCGATACATTAGGTAGGGGATGTATGCTTCGTTAATAGCCGAATCTCTCGAACAAATTCTTGTGTCATTTCATTTCTGTTTCTTTTGTTTATTACTCTGATTATCTTCTTCCACATGAAAAGAGTTTATTACTCTTCCCACCACTATTCAACCCCCATTTTAGTGGCGGTACCAATACAATAATTGGTATGGGAGCCAGGTTTTTTCACCGATCTAACACCTGCTAGAGAAAAGATCCAGATATGGCCTACATCCATTCTTCGCTTGAAGGTAACGCTCTTAATTGCCCTCCCTTCTTTGATGGTTCAAATTTTATGACGTGGAAGAAGAAAATGTCTATATTAATCCGAGCCCATAATATCAAAATTTGGAAGGTCATTGCTCTAGGACCTACAATTCCAAAGAAGACTGATGGCTCACTCAAAAGTTTTGAAAAGTACGATGATAGTGACTGGAAGAATGATCATTTCAATAGTAAAGCTACTCAGCTGCTTTATTGTGCTCTTAATCCTAAAGATCACAACAGAATCTTTTCATGCGAAACGGACAAAGAAATTTGGAAGATGCTCGAGATTACTCACGAAGGTACGAGTCAAGTCAAAGAAACAAAAATTAATATGCTTTTCACGATTATGAACTTTTTACCATGAAAGAAGAAGAAAGTCTCCTGCCGCCTCCTCCTCCTCCTCCCCCCTCCATTGTTCTTTACGCTTGTGAGAATGGATTCAAAAGAGAAGAAAGCAGTGTTTCTCAAAGTCATGGGCAGGACGGGGTCTCGTGGCCAAGTGACACAGGTACGGGTCAAATTTTGTGAGATTGGTCGTAACATTATGAGAAATGTCGAGGGACCTGTCAGGGAAGGCGATGTTCTCACCTTGTTGCAGAGTGAAAGAGAGGCTAGGAGACTCCGCTGATGGGCTCTTATTATTACGTCTCCCTTTGCATGACTTCTTTAAAATTTAATTATTACTAGTAATGTGATTGAGGTTTTATGTCGATTTTTCAATCTTAAGACTACCCGCGTTGCCGGGTCCGACCATTTTTTCGGCTCATTTTTTCGTCCCGAATCGAAAAATAATATTTTTCTAATTTTTATATTACACATTTAAATAAATTTTTCAAAAGAAAAATAGATTTATATTATAACATATAATCATGAAAATAATTTTTAGATGAATAATTAAACATTAACAATTAAAACAATTATGATTCTAAATCATAAAAAAAATAACCAAGCATTCCAAATGCTAATAGAAAATAAATCGGTCCAACTGGATAAAACTAAACCCCAAAAAATAGATCGATCAAGAATCATATAAATGAATATAAAAAGACGAAGGTAAAATTAAGAGATCATACCCTCGTAGATCTTTGATCATATCTTCTTGAAGAAAAATTCTGAGCCAAACTTTGATCGTTTCCGGTCAACAACACGAACATAAATCCAATTCGTTGTAGCTTGATGAATGATCAAGACACCGAATATGCCGAGTGCTCTACGTTACCACGCGACGGATATTGATCGTAAAAATATTATATCAATTCATTCTCAAAGAACACGGCTACGAATTGATATAATATTTTCTCTTCTCTTCCTTTCTTCTTGTTTCTCTCTCTTAGATGAACAAGATGATGAAATTTTTTTCTCCTCTCTCTCTCCTTGGCCGAGTGTAGTGTATTTGTTTGTATGTGTGTTGTCTTGTTTTATAACATGGTGAGACATTATTTCAAGATCATGATGATCATATTTTCTTTCTCCACATGTGAAAATCAAGTCAAATACACCCCACACAACAACAAGACAAAGACGAAAACTTCATAAAGAGAGGGGGTGGGGCGGTCTAATGGTGATAGGTGAGAAAACGAGCCGAGCCACTCGGTTCGTGTACCGGACGTTCGCGTCTCTAGTCTGTTAAGTACACTTCGTTTTATTTCAAATATATTTATACTTAATTAATTAATCCAATTAATTGATTTTATCAAATACAAAATTCTAATAATTTACTTCCAAGAAATAATTATTTATAAATTAAATTAATTACCCGGTAATTAAGTTTCATTCACTAGACCGTATGATTTATCAAATAAATCAAACTAGATTTCTAATATCCAATATTTATGAAGAGATAGTAAATACATATTTTATTCATCAAATATCCTTGTGCACGATTCCATAGGTCCGTCTTAGTCGGCAATGGGAGGAATCAAGGAGTACGGGTAACACTTAGCCAGTTTAGTGTTCCGTACCGCAACCCAACTAAGAACGAATGATTGGATCATTCCCAAAAATATTATGTCGTGAATACCGCATACGTATAAACTCTTCAATCATATATCTCTCTCAAGTATTAGGGTCACGGTAAAGTCAAACCCTATTATAACTTGACTCTATGCATTTGTTAATACAAACCGAGATCACCAAGCTCTCGTGTATCAAATACACTAGCTCTAACTGCTTTGGCCAAAGACTTGCCATTAACCCCATAGGACATATCCTTGCTCACTAACAGGAGAAAGAGTCCTATCTTGGTATTCAGCAGAGACTCCTACATGCCCACTAAGTTGTGTTGTGTCGAGAATTATACTCTTCGACCGGCGATCGCCTCAGAGATCGAGCGACCTCGTCAGAGATCGAGCGACCGTGCCATAGCCGAGCAGCCGAGGTAGAACTACCGATCAGAGACCAGGCGACCTAGCCTTAGCCCGGCAACCAAGGTAGATCGGCCGACCGAAGGTCCCAGGACAAGTCCTGGTGCCGAGCGATCGACATCTAAGACGATCGTCTCTCGACACTTGGCGATCGACCCTTGGTGACCGACCGATGCCGACCCCTGGTGACTGACCAATGACGATCGCCTCATGCCGCTCGAAGCCGACGATCACCCAGTCGGCAAAGGCTGAAGTCCAGGACAGAACCCACGTGTAGAGCCGAGACAAGTCCGCATTTCACGGATCGTTGACCACAGCCTGTCAGCATCTTTCCACTAGCCGACAGGCCCGCCGAAAGGTGTCATTAGGACCACCCTTGACAGTGACCCCGGACGCGTGCTGGATCCTCATTGGACCGCACAGCTGGCTGCCAGCAGCAGTCTTGGACTTTAGGCCGACAGCCCATGTGGCTTAAAGGCGATCGCCCCATTATTATATTGGCCGAAAGGCGATCGCCCGCCAGCAAACAAGGCTCCTCAGCCCCTATAAATAGAAGGCTCCCTGCACTTGGACATCTCTCGGATTCCCACCGAACTTTTGCTCTCTGAAGTCCAAACTCTCTGGCATTCTCGCTATTCACGCACAATACAGAAGCAATACACACAACTTGGCTTTCTCCTACTCTTGGCAATAGCTATCTCTCGGTTCATTCCTCTCTATCAGCTTCTCTCACATAGAAGACGATCGGCCGAGAAGGAGAACACCAAAGCTTCGCTCAAGAGCTGGATTATAGGATCTTTTTACACTCATTGTACTTGGATTCTCGCATTAATACTTGTATCCACGAATATTTGTATTAATAACATCTCGCGAGAGCATTCAAGCTCGGGCCTAACAAACCCGACAAATCTAGTGTTATTTACACCCTCTCGGAAGTGCTCCCGCAACCTTGTTTGTTGTCCGTCCATTCCAGCAGTATTTCATCTTCGGATAAATATTTTGGGCAACAACAATTGGCGCTAGAAGAAGGGCATCTAACCCTCAATTTTTATTCCTACCATCTCGAAGAACACTCACTGTTCTCTGGGGCATATACCTGAAGAAACACTCACTATTCTTCAGAGAAAGCTTTCAGAATCATGTCTTCCGCCTCCGCGTCGAAGAAAGCCGCTGGCCAGCCCGCCAGATGCCTCGTTCCGTCTCAGTCTGAGCCACAGCCGATGGCGGAGGGTAGCCACCGCAGTCCGAGACGCTCGATCCCGCCCCTGACGGGAGGCCCAAGCCTCTCGCTCGATCAGTTCCGAACCGCGGAACAGATCGACGAGGCCATGGCCGTCCTACAGGAGCGACGGAGTGCTCTCGACACGCCTCCTGCTATCACCCCCTCGGCCATCCGTCGGAAGACCAAATGGAAGTTCAAGGCATTGCTGACCGGGCGATCGCCAGGAGGCTCCCATCCGCAAGAAGAGGCGCTCGCCAGCCGGGGCACCTCTGTTTTCGATCGCCTGGGCAGCGACCCATCTTGGCGACCAGGGCAGTCCGGCCCCAGCCACGAGACGACAGAGTTCGAGTCCGTCACCAGGAGCTCGGCCTATCCGACACCCAGAAGGCAGCCCAACCGTCTGTCTCCCCCTCGCCAAATAGCCAAGGTCGGCAGCAGCGGAGTCAGGAGATCGGTACATGATCGCCTCGGCTCCTGCTCCCAAAGCCGATCCGCGAGCGACCGAGCCATGGCGATGGCCGCGATGCAACGCCAGCTTGACGACATGAAGGCGCTCCTGGAATCCGGGGCAGGCGCCAAGCGCAAGATCGCCGAGCCGAGCGAGCCGCTCGCGGTCCACATCGAGCTCGCCCCCGTGCAGCACAAGATCGCTCCTCCTCAAACACCTTTGTACGAGGGGAGATCGGACCCCGAAACACACCTGAGCAAGTTCAACATCTACATGATTGTGTGTGGGGCATCAGACGCGACCAGGTGCCGAATGTTTCCTCTGACGCTGGACGACCTCGCCCACAGGTGGTACGCCTCATTGCCACCTAGGTCCATCGGCTCCTTTAACCAACTGGCGAACGTCTTCACAGAGTACTTTGCCACCAGGGTCTCTCGGCGAGAAGGTCCCCATCGCATGATGCGAATCAAGTAAGGGGAAGAAGAGTCCGACTCGGATTACATCGACCGGGTAGACGAGATCATCCTCAACGGCGAGCCTGTAAGCGATGAGATCGCCCTCTAAGCGGTCCTAGGAGGATTCCATGGTCTTTCGCCTATGTTCAGGCATCTTACGAAAGACCAACCATCGACCTACGCGATCTTCCGAGCTAAGGCCGCAGACTTTCTGGCCAGACAAATGTTTCTTCTCAGCCTTTGAGCAGCACGATCGGCGCCCGGGCAACGATCTCCAGCCCGATCGCCAGTATCAACCTATGAATAACGCGATCGGCAGCCGAACGACGATCACCAGTCTTCCAGCCCGATCGCCATTATCATGCATAATCACCGAACCCGGAGGACTTGTTCGCCATCGACAGTTCACCATCTAACATGATGGACTAAGGCACGAGATCGCCTCCACCTCCAACGTACAGCCATGGTCCTGGTAGTCGATGGAACCGGCTGCTTCGGCCATGCAAGGTCCCTTTGGGCCAAGATCACCCACCCTTCGTTTAAATACGAGGTCGGCGTAGTCTGAGGGCCCTCTAAAACTAATCAGTGGACACGATCGCCCGCCCTCAAAGGATCATCATCTAACATGGTGAACCCGGACAATGCGACGTGCCACTACCCCCGTCTCAACGTACACCGTCGAGGTTCGCCATCCTCATGGCGGGCCGAGGTGGAAGCAGAGCTAACAAGCTGCGGACGTGGAGTTGAATCATCTGGCGCTGCCCCTCGCAAGGACTCCTCTAGACCAAGACCGCACGCCCTTCGTTTAAATACGAGGCGAGGCGCAGCCTAACAGAGGACCCTCACAATAAAATGAGTCACGAGACACTCAATGTCGTTCGCGCACAAGACACAGTCATGGAGTCGGTCCATCGAACTCCGCGACTGTGCACGATTCCTCAAACGATGAAACCATCAAGTTTATGAGGGGGATCGGCTAATGTTGTTTTTTGCAGGTACAAGACCGAAAGATAGCTAGCCAATCGACCAGATCGCCCAAGTCCGAATCCAAAGTCAGCTCAACGGATTGCCCGTCCTCATCTTACACGATCGCCAGCAAGAACCACCCCGCCCCATGTCTTCAACATCGGAGCAAGCTGGGGGGCAATTGTTGTATCGAGAATTATACTCTTCGACTGGCGATCGCCTCAGAGATCGGGCGACCTCGTCAGAGATCGGGCGACCATGCCACAGCCGAGCAGCCGAGGTAGAACTGCCGATCAGAGACCAGGCGACCTAGCCTTAGCCCGGCAACTGAGGTAGATCGGCCGACCGAAGGTCCCAGGACAAGTCCCGGTGCCGAGCGATCGACATCTAAGACGATCGTCTCTCGACACTTGGCGATCGACCCTTGGTGACCGACCGATGCCGACCCCTGGTGACCGACCAATGACGATCGCCTCATGCCGCTCGAAGCCGATGATCACCCAGTAGGCAAAGGCCGAAGTCCAGGACAGAACCCACGTGTAGAGCCGAGACAAGATCCGCATTTCACGGATCGTTGACCACAGCCTGTCAGCATCTTTCCACCAACCGACAGGCCCGCCGAAAGGTGTCAGTAGGACCACCCGTGACAGTGACCCCAGACGCGTGCTAGCTCCTCATTGGACCGCACAGCTGGCTGCCAGCAGCAGTCTTGGACTTTAGGCCGACAACCCATGTGGCTTAAAGGCGATCGCCCCATTATTATATTGGCCGAAAGGCGATCGCCCGCCAGGAAAAAAGGCTCCTCAGCCACTATAAATAGAAGGCTCCCTGCACTTGGACATCTCTCGGATTCCCACCGAACTTTTGCTCTCTGAAGTCCAAACTCTCTGGCATTCTCGCTTTTCACGCACAATACAGAAGCAATACACACAACTTGGCTTTCTCCTACTCTTGGCAACAGCTATCTCTCGGTTCATTCCTCTCTCTCAGCCTCTCTCACATAGAAGACGATCGACCGAGAAGGAGAACACCAAAGCTTCGCTCAAGAGCTGGATTATAGGATCTTTTTACACTCATTGTACTTAGATTCTCGCATTAATACTTGTATCCACGAATATTTGTATTAATAACATCTCGCGAGAGCATTCAAGCCCGGGCCTAACAAACCCGGCAAATCTAGTGTTATTTACACCCTCTCGGAAGTGCTCCCGCAACCTTGTTTGTTGTCCGTCCATTCCAGCAGTATTTCATCTTCGGATAAATATTTTGGGCAACAACAAGTTGCATTTCGAGGTTGACTCCACCAATTGACGATTGGATCAAACTACTCTAATGACTAATTTAATGTCACAAGCACATCTCCAACTAAAAGCTCAAGTCAAAGGTCCACGTATACATATCACAATCTTCCGATTCCGTCATTGACATTCCCTGAGTGATATCCATGTGACCGAATCGAATTGAGTCGTGTTCGTGTATACTAATCCCATTAGCGTACTTATAACGTGTGCTCCCAGTACCCCTTAGTGAAGACTGGTACTCTACACGTTAAAGTACACGTTATACAAGTCTTATCTAAACTTACTGCCCAGTTAAGTTTTATCGATTTGCGAACCAGTTAAGCATTCAAGTCCTAAACACTTCTAGTGCCTATCTCCTTATCTCTATAAGAAGTGGAATGTTTGCTCTCAAATGCAAGGACTATTATTTTATATACCAAATCACAATGCATGTGATATACAATAATATAGAAATAATAAATGCCTAATTTAATATAATATTCATAATAACAATACAATGCTCTCACTCTTTTATCCTATGAGTGGCATTCGAGGGCATATTCCTAACACTTATAATACATGACCATATCATTTCACCAAGCCATGTAAGGAAAAAAGTGAATTACGAGGTAAGATGAATACACTATCACATGACCTATACGTGCAAGTGTGTATTGTATGAGCAAATAAAATGCGGTAAGGTTTCGGCATTCCCCAAAGCGAGTAAGGGCTATTAAATCTTGACGTAACAAGCGTGGTTGGATCGATCATCTCCTACTCGTGGTGGTAGTGGTGATTCTGGTGGAGGGACTTATTTGTGACATGAAAATTCGTGTCACCGTGAATGTACGATCTATCTCGTACATAATATTTAGCCTTTAAAAGTTTAGTTGTACTTAAATAGTTAGATAATTAGCACAACGCGAGAAAATAGCGTAAGGCATGTGTATGATGTTATTGAGAACAGCAGGTTAGAGAATCTCGTGGAAGCCCTGGTGCTGAAGGAGCTCTGTGGCTACTATCCTGTTCATCTTCTGGATGTACGTACTTGTCTGAATGTGATATGGCAAATCCTGTATATTCCACATGGAATATATTTATCAAGCAAATAGCCTCTCGTCTCTTCCAGTGGTAAGATCAGCATCATGTCGGGTGTTTATCAGGTTTGTCACCAAATTCCGGATATGTTGGGATCTCTCCTTAGAATGTCAACCATCCATGTCAATATGATCTCAATTGTTGTTAGTTATAATCAAGCTGTTGTACTAACAATATAGTCCGAGTTCGACCAGCAAGAGTACTATGATGTAACTCTACCTAACTTACTCATCCAATAGCTAATCTAAGTCATTAAGTTCTAGGTTCTCCCAATCTGGCGTATACACCTTACAACTAAATCAAATTCACAATCTAAATCTCTCAAAACTAAATCCCCTTTGTGATTCCAAAGTCGACTTTGTGTTCCCGATTTTGATGTTTTGAAGCAGACAATCATGAAGGAATCTCACAGTATGCCCCATTCTATTCACCCAAACACTAGTAAGATGTATAAGGATCTGAGGCATAATTTTTGGTGGGGCAACATGAAGAAAGATGTGGCGGAATATGTCTCAAAGGGTTTAACCTGTCAGCAGGTCAAGATCGAACATCAACAACCCGCCGGAATGTTGAAGCCACTTGAGATTCCTGAATGGAAGTGGGAAGATATATCAATGGACTTTATCACCAATATGCTAAAGACCAGGACGGGAATGAATATGATTTAGGTAATATTTGATCGCCTAACCAAATCGACTCATTTTCTGGGCAACAAGGATACTTGGGGACTAGAGAGGTTGGCATGAGTGTTTATTGCGGAGATAGTCTGATTGCATGGTACACCGAAGACCATTATTTCAGATTGAGATGGTCGCTTTGTGTCACATTTTCCGAAAGTGGTTCATCGAGCCTTGGGAACTGAGCTGAACTTTAGCACAACTTATCATCCTCAGACTCATGGACAGTCCGAGAGGACTATTCAGACAGTAGAAGACATGTTAAGGGCTTTTGCTTTAAATTGGTCGACTAATTGGGAAATCCATCTGCCATTGATTGAGTTCACCTATAATAATAGTTGGCATGCTTCTATTAAGATGGCACCTTTCGAAGTGTTGTACGGGAGAAGATGTAGATCACCTATGCTGGGATGATTCATTTGACTTAATTGGGACAGAACCAGAATAGATAATACAGACTCAAGAAAAGGTAGCTCTAATCCGTGAAAGGTTATTGACTTACCAGAGTCGACAGAAGTCTTATGCAGACGTGCGTCGTCGCCCGATGGAATTTGAAATTGGGGATCATGTACTTCTTAGAATTTCTCCTACTCGAGGAATTTTTCGTTTTGGAAGGAAGGGAAAGGTGAGTCCAAGATATATTCGATCATTCGAGATTCTTGAAAGAGTTAGGGAGTTGGCGTACAGGTTGGCCTTACCTCTATCACTGAGTCACGTTCATAATGTGTTTCATGTGTGTTGAAATAATATTTCTCATAACATATTTTGATAATCTTTTGAACAAAATAAACCTAACATTTTTACAAAGATAATATATAATATAAATCTCATAACGTACGTAATATGCATTGTTCTATCACTCATTTAATTACAGGGTTACGAAGAGAAGCTACGTTATGTGAAGACCTTAACGTACGTAACGTATACTTGGTAATGTACGTAATGTGAAGGATTTATCCGTTGTAATGCTTCCAGAAGGTCAACAAAGTGAACCGTTTTATTGAAGCTAACATACGTAATCATTGTCTTATAACGTACGTAAATCAGTTCAAATTCAATTCAAATTGATCCGTTAGACTTTCCGAAAAGTCATCAGAAAAGTCATCTCATCCAACGATAGTCTGAAAACAAAATAACGTACGTAATATGTCAGATCATAACGTACGTAACAGATGAAACCAGTAGCCACTGCCCGTTTCCATGTATTTCATTACGGCCGTTACACATAAGGTGTAACGTACGTTACAGTCATTACGTACGTAACATTGGCTACATAACATACATAAAGCAGGACTCCTATTCTAATGGGAAAACTGCCTCAAAGAGCTATAAATAGAGCTCTTTCAAGATGTTGAATAAACACAATTATTATCAAGCATATATACTCTCATCTGAGCTTATCACGAAAATTATTCTGAGATATCCACATTCCGTATTTGATACAAGAAGAATTGTTTTACTTTTCTATATACACATTCTTGTATCTCTGTGAGAAACTGTACTGTAAGACGAGTATCTGTACTCACAAACATCATTGTATTTGAGAGAGTTTATCTTGTACTCGTAAAGGAAGATAGTAAGGTTAATCTTGAGCCAGGAAATCAAGCAATTGAAGTTTAGCACTAAGCTCGAAAGTGTTGTTGTAATAGAGTTGGCACTAATATGTAAAGTGCATTCAATATTGAAGAAAAATCCTAGTCGATACATTAGGTAGGGGCTGTAGGCTTCGTTAATAGCCGAACCTCTCGAACAAATTCTTGTGTCATTTCATTTCTGTTTCTTTTGTTTATTACTCTGATTATCTTCTTCCACATGAAAAGAGTTCATTACTCTTCCCACCACTATTCAACCCCCCTTTAGTGGCGGTACCAATACAATAATGGGGAAATTACAGCCAACTACCCAATTAGATGACCTCTTTACACTTTAATCCCTATTGTTTCATAAATTACAGCGCAGGACAAAAATCTGAATTGGTGTTGACTTCTATTAAAAAGACGAAAATACCCCTCTATTTACTTGAATAAAGCATTTCTTTTAAAATACATTTCATATTAAACAAATAGCTTATAAGTTATTAAAGTGTTTGGCTAATACATTTCTTTAAAAGAATATTCTTTTTTCAGAAAATAATTTTTTTTTCGAAATATAATTTTTTTCCAGAAAATATATTTTTTTTTCGCAAAAATATTTTATTTTTTTTTTTCCAGAAAATAATTTTATTTTTTCGAAAAAATAATATTTTTTCAAGAAAATAATTTTATTTCGAAAAAATATTATTTTGTCAAAAAATATTTTTTCCTCCAGAAAATATTTTTTTAATTTTTTCAAAAAATATTTTTTTTTTCCAGAAAATAATTTTTCTTTCAGAAAAATAATATTTTTTTCCAGAAAATAATTTAATTTCGAAAAAATATTATTTTGCCAAAAATACCTTTTTCTCCAGAAAATATTTTTTTAATTTTTTTTGAAAAAAATTTTTTTTCCCAGAAAATAGTTTTATTTTTTCGAAAAAATAATATTTTTTCCAGAAAATAATTTTATTTCGAAAAAATATTATTTTACCCAAAAATAATTTTTTCTCCGGAAAATATTTTTTAGTTTTTCAAAAAAAATAATAATTCCATAAAATAATATATTTTTCGAAAAGATAATTTTTTTCCAAGAAAATATTTTTTTTTATTTTTTTCAAAAAATAATATTTTTTTTCAGAAAATACTTTCTTTTTTGGAAAAAATATTTTTTTCTAGAAAGCTTGAAAATTTATTACACTGAAGTCCAAAAATGTTATATATATTACAATGAGGTCCAGCATGTGCCACCCACGTGAGGCGAAAAATAAATGGGTAATCAAGAAAAGGAAAAATAAAAGGGCAAATTCGAATATCGATTTCTCTCGAGTGACATCATCTGAAAATTTGACTTTTGTCCTTCGTTGTAAATATAGTTTCTGGACAGTGCAAAGTTTGTCCTTCATTGTAATATCTGAAACAATAGGGTCCAAACTATAATTAGACCATCTAAAAAGGTAGTCAGATGTAAATCGCCCATACAATAATTAGTATGGGAGCCAGGTTTTTTCACCGATCTAACACCCGCTAGAGAAAAGATACAGATATGGCCTACATCCATTCTTCGCTTGAAGGTAACGCTCTTAATTGCCCTCCCTTCTTTGATGGTTCAAATTTTATGACGTGGAAGAAGAAAATGTCTATATTAATCCGAGCCCATAATATCAAAATTTGGAAGGTCATTGCTCTAGGACCTACAATTCCAAAGAAGACCGATGGCTCGCTCAAAAGTTTTGAAAAGTATGATGATAGCGACTCGAAGAATGATCATTTCAATAGTAAAGCTACTCAGCTGCTTTACTGTGCTCTTAATCCTAAAGATCACAACAGTATCTTTTCATGCGAAACGGACAAAGAAATTTGGAAGATGCTCGAGATTACTCACGAAGGTACAAGTCAAGTCAAAGAAACAAAAATTAATATGCTTTTCACGATTATGAACTTTTTACCATGAAAGAAGAAGAAAGTCTCCTGCCGCCTCCTCCTCCTCCTCTTCCCCCCTCCATTGTTCTTTACGCTTGTGAGAATGGATTCAACAGAGAAGAAAGCAATGTTTCTCAAAGTCATGGGCAGGACGGGGTCTCGTGGCCAAGTGACACAGGTACGGGTCAAGTTTTGTGAGATTGATCGTAACATTATGAGAAATGTCGAGGGACCTGTCAGGGAAGGCGATGTTCTCACCTTGTTGCAGAGTGAAAGAGAGGCTAGGAGACTCCGCTGATGGGCTCTTATTATTTCGTCTCCCTTTGCATGACTTCTTTAAAATTTAATTATTACTAGTAATGTGATTGAGGTTTTATGTCGATTTTTCAATCTTAAGACTACCCGCGTTGCCGGGTCCGACCATTTTTTCGGCTCGTTTTTTTGTCCCGAATCGAAAAATAATATTTTTCTAATTTTTATATTACACATTTTAATCAGTTTTTCAAAAGAAAAATAGATTTATATTATAACATATAATCATGAAAATAATTTTTAGATGAATAATTAAACATTAACAATTAAAACAATTATGATTCTAAATCATAAAAAAAATAACCAAGCATTCCAAATGCTAATAGAAAATAAATCGGTCCAACTGAATAAAACTAAACCCCAAAAAATAGATCGATCAAGAATCATATAAATGAATATAAAAAGACGAAGATAAAATTAAGAGATCATACCCTCGTAGATCTTTGATCATATCTTCTTGAAGAAAAATTCTGAGCTAAACTTTGATCGTTTTCGGTCACCAATACGAACATAATTCGTTGTAGCTTGATGAATGATCAAGACACCGAATATGCCGAGTGCTCTACGTTAACACGTGACGGATATTGATCGGAAAAATATTATATCAATTTATTCTCAAAGAACACGGCTACGAATTGATATAATATTTTCTCTTCTCTTCCTTTCTTCTTCTTTCTCTCTCTTAGATGAACAAGATGATGAAAGTTTTTTCTCCTCTCTCTCTCTCTCCTTGGCCGAGTGTAGTGTATTTGTTTGTATGTGTCTTGTCTTGTTTTATAACATGGTGAGACATTATTTCAAGATCATGATGATCATGTTTTCTTATCACCACATGTGAAAATAAAGTCAAACACACCCCACACAACAACAAGACAAAGAAGGAAACTTCATAAAGAGAGGGGGTGGGGCGGTCTAATGGTGATAGGTGAGAAAACGAGCCAAGCCACTCGGTTTGTGTACCAGACGTTCGCGTCTCTAGTCTGTTAAGTACACTTCGTTTTATTTCAAATATATTTATACTTAATTAATTAATCCAGTTAATTAATTTTATCAAATACAAAATTCTAACAATTTACTTCCAAGAAATAATTATTTATAAATTAAATTAATCACCCGGTAATTAAGTTTAATTCAGTAGACCGTATGATTTATCAAATAAATCAAATTAGATTTCTAATATCCAATATTTATGAAGAGATAGTAAATACATATTTTATTCATCAAATATCCTTATGCACGATTCCATAGGTCCGTCTTAGTAGGCAATGGGAGGAATCAAGGAGTACGGGTAACACTTAGCCAGTTTAGTGTTCCGTACCGCAACCCAACTAAGAACGAATGATTGAATCATTCCCAAAAACATTATGTCGTGAATACCATATACGTATAAACCCTTCAATCATATATCTCGCTCAAGTATTAGGGTCACGGTAAAGTCAAACCCTATTATAACTTGACTCTATGCATTTGTTAATACAAACCGAGATCACCAAGCTCTCGTGTATCAAATACAACTAGCTCTAACTGCTTTGGCCAAAGACTTACGATCTCATTTGCCATTAACCGCATAGGACATTTCCTTGCTCACTAACAGGAGAAAGAATCCTATCTTGGTATTCAGCAGAGACTCCTACTTGCCCACTAAATTGCATTTCGAGGTTGACTCCACCAACTGACGATTGGATCAAACTACGCTAATGACTAATTTAATGTCACAAGCACATCTCCAACTAAAACCTCAAGTCAAAGGTCCACGTATGCATATCACAATCTTCCGATTCCGTCATTGACATTCCGTAAGTGATATCCATGTGACCGAATCGAGTTGAGTCGTGTTCGAGTATACTAATCCCATTAGCATACTTATAACGTGTGCTCCCAGTACCCCTTAGTGAAGACAGGCACTCTACATGTTAAAGTACATGTTATACAGGTCTTATCTAAACTTACTGCCCAGTTAAGTTTTATCGACTTGCGAACCAGTTAAGCATTCAAGTCCTAAACACTTCTAGTGCCTATCTCCTTATCTCTATAAGAAGTGGAATGTTTGCTCTCAAATGTAAGGACTATTATTTTATAAATCAAATCACAATGCCTGTGATATACAATAATATAGAAATAATAAATGCCTAATTTAATGTAATATTTATAATAACAATACAATGCTCTCACTCTCTCATCCTATGAGTGGCATTCGAGGGCATATTCCTAACACTTATAATACATGACCATATCATTTCACCTAGCCATGTAAGGAAAAAAGTGAATTACGAGGTAAGATGAATAGACTATCACATGACCTATACGTGCAAATGTGTATTGTATGAGTAAATAAAATGCGGTAAGGTTTCGGCATTCCCCAAAGCGAGTAAGGGCTATTAAATCTTGACGTAAAAAGCGTGGTTGGATCGATCATCTCCTACTCGTGGTGGTAGTGGTGATTCTGGTGGAGGGACTTATTTGTGACATGAATATTTGTGTCACCGTGAATGTACGATCGATCTCGTAATATTTAGCCTTTAAAAGTTTAGTTGTACTTAAATAGTTAGATAATTAGCACAACGCAAGAAAATAACGTAAGGCATGTGTATGATGTTATTGACAACAGCAGGTTAGAGAATCTCATGGAAGCCCTGGTGCTGAAGGGGCTCTGTGGCTACTATCATGTTCATCTTCTGGATGTGCGTACTTGTCTGAGTGTGATATGGCAATGCCTGTATATTCCACATGGAATATATTTATCAAGCGAATAGCCTCTCGTCTCTTCCAGTGGTAAGATCAGCATCATGTCGGGTGTTTATCAGCTTTGTCACCAAATTCTGGATATGTTGGGATCTCTCCTTAGAATGTCAACCATCCATGTCAATATGATCTCAATTGTTGTTAGTTATAATCAAGCTGTTGTACTAACGATATAGTCCCAGTTTGATCATCAAGTGTACTATGATGTAACTCTACCTAACTTACTCATCCAATAGCTAATCTAAGTCATTAAGTTCTAGATTCCCCCGGTCTGGAGGGTACACCTTACAACTAAATCAAGTTCAGAATCTAAAGCTCTCAAAACTAAATCCCCTTTAGTGGCGATCAAGGTTTTGCTAGCGAGAAAGAACAATTATGGTAGCAAATTAACATAAATGTGTAGACATAGAAAATCATTAAGGGAATAAATCTCAATGAACCAAACTAAGTCAAATTCTTGCAAGATTTAGGATTCACCTCTTGGATGAGCGAATAGAAATGTAATGGAATAATTCGAATTGCAAGATTAGCATCACTCCTCCCAAGCGAGTAGTTGAGGAAATGAAATGGATTTAATGATGCTAGATCGACTACAAAATAGACGTAGTGACTTGAATAGCTTCCAATAAGTTTGAATCAGCTACATCTATGCCAAATGAATAACGAAGCAACTGGACTAGATTCAAAGTTCATGATTAACAATGCCTTAATCCAAATGTATAGAAAAGTAATTGGGAAATGTCTCATGAGGACCATTGTGATGGACCTTAAGTTACGTTCCTAATCGAAGATGTTGTAATGCCCAATAATATTTACTTCATCTTAGGTGGTAATCCCATCGAAGTCTGAAGAATCTTATCCTGGAATAGCTCGATGTAAGTGTCCTTCTTACAAACGAGCTCTGATACCACTCATGTCACGCCCCCACACTAGGGTTGGACGAGAATGTGGCAGTTAACGTATGAAATAACATTTCTGATAATAAATTCCTGTAAAGCATACATGTGTCAGATCTTAGCCCGGTAAACTAAGACTGATTATTTGATACAAAAGAAATATTCATGAGGACAGTGGAATTATTACATTAAAGTACAAAAGGTTACAACATAAATAAGAGTACAATTTCGACATAGGAATAAAAGAAATGCTAAATGCAGCTCCACGAATCCTATCCTATGTAATAATCGGATATTTGTCATGTATTTTCATCCGTATTTGAATCCGGTGGTATTTAATTTGCCATACAATTAATCAAAGTATGATTTTCCATACCAGTAATCCATTGTTCATGAATGTATGTTGTAAAGGCTGTTAATTCATGCATGTGTTTGCATGAATTAGCGCACGCTAATGTACAGACTTATCGTATGCTATACTTGAGCATTAGCTTACATTATGTCATTATGGTAGCACGCGCTATGTGCAGTCAACATGATTGAGAAAAAAGATCAATAGGTGAGATCGGATCACGGATTTGGATAAAGATGTGTCGGAATAAACCTGGATGGCTTTTGGAAAAGTTAAGTCAATGGTGTTTAGCGTGCGCTAGAGATTATATTTAACGTATGTTAAATCCATGGACAGTAGAGACAGTAAGCTCTACGAGGCCGTTATCATGCACAACATTGAGGGTTAGTGTACGTTAATACTGGTATTTAACGTATGTAATAGCTGTATAACGTACGTAAGGCCGATGTTAGGAAGAACAGTGTGTTGTGAGCCCATTAGCGCACACTAAAGTATTGGGATAGCGCACGCTACAGGTCACTTCCTATAAATAGGACATTACCTTCATTTCATTTCTCACTTTACCCTTCGTCTATTATCCGACTTCTACGACTTGGAGAGTTACCCTCACGACATTAACCCCTCATATCAGCCTATGAATGTGATTGTCGAAGACGAGGAGCATTGGGGATTAGTGTTCAAGCATCCGACGTTGAGTTTCATCAAGTGTTTCGTCGTTTCCTTCCATACTAAGTATGTGATGCTTTAACCACCTGAAATTCATATCCTTACTGTCGATTATGAATATGATACTGAGATTATGGAGTTTGTTATGAACATTATGAATCAAATAACAAGTTTAGGAAGATTGGATTGGATGAACGTAGACTTTTCATTGATAATAGTTGAACAATGATTATGCCTATCATAAGGGTGTTATATTGGAAGATTTTAACCTGCCTTGATGATGGTTTCGCGATGATTATATGATGAATGAATCGATTATGTTATCACCTAGACTAGGTGAATTCGAGATGATGAACGTAAGGATCGTTCTTCTAGTATAATCTAGGGTTTGTAGAGATTGTTTGGATTGATAATCTTCATATGGATGGTTAGAACGATATGATTATATTGTAAAAATAGTTGTGAACGTAGAACTTGGATTAAATGAATTTACTTGCGGAAGAATGAGAATCATAAGTGGGATTAACTTAGAATTTGGTTGAACGTACTTTCATGATTATGAATTCATTTAGATAAACGACACATGCATTAGAAATATTTGGACAGATTTGAAAGTGACTTGTAACGATTTGAATATGACGGAAACCAGTAGACATCAATGTGTTATCCCCGTTTTGACATTTCGTTTTGCATGTAGTATGGTATTTGTTCGACATAGTGTTCTTTGAGTAGTTAACCGGGAATCGGCAGAACAATGATGATTATACTCGGTCACTATTGGAAAGTTTAGAATGTCCATGTGATAGTATTGTTACATAAGTTGAGTTGTCGTTATTTCCTTTTATGTAAGGTTCGAGGGTTGCGAACGGTTTATCAAAGGAGCGGCCTTCGAGTTTGTTGAAGTCGTTGAAGTATTTATTTCTTGACATCTTTTAAAGGCAAGTACTTTAATTATGTTTTTTGTATTTATGTTATACATGTTGTCGTGTATATTTGTTGTTGTATGTCCATCTCATGTTGATCCGACGGGATTATCTTGGGGTCTATGCTAGCATGCGTTGGATCATTGGACAGGTTTTTCCACCTCGTGTTGGTCCGACGGGATCATCTTGGGATCTATGTAGTGAACGCTGGATCATCGGAATTACAATGCGTATGTTGTGATGTCATGTTGTGGTTATCATGTTGTGTACGGTATTGTGAGTCTTCTCATAGTAGAGACTCGTTGTTATTGTTGTTGTTGATGATGTTGTCTTTATTCTTCGTGAGATATTGAATAATCTGTTGTATAATTATCGTACTTGTACTAGCATCGTTGTGTTAACCCCTTTGGGGGTGTATATTTGTTTTATGTTCAGGATACAGGAGGATGAGGATGTTGGGATTCGGTGTCTAAAATGAAGGCCCAACGGAAGCGGTAAAATGAAAATTAATTCGATCTGAATCCCTACGAGGATCGATCGAGCTATGTATATATGAATATTAAAAGGAAGCACAAGATTGTAACACCCATAAATCCCATTGGATCATTACAGTGCCGTGGACCCCACACCAGGAGATCCACCAGGCGAACATGACTAAAATACAACAAACTGACAAAACGGGGAATCACAATTCCTACACTGACATCCAAACAGAATATTCCGATATGGAATTTCAATGACAACAGTGGGCCTACATGGCCTAAATAAAATACAACGACATCCACGAGCCTTGCTCGGATGATACAAAATGACAACGACTGAACAAAACTGGAGTACTCCAACTGTCTGACTGACATGAACACCAAAACATTTTGGACTAGTATTGTTCGAATGCCTCGTCGCCATCGTCATGCCCCTGTGTCTCAACTCTCTCCTCGCAAGCATCTAAAATATGAAAACATGTTCCGCCCCCACGGGGTCAGTCATCCAGATAATGAATATCAAATACATGTATAACATGATATACATCCAAAGGCAGAATAAATGGTACATCAATGGTAATACGAGATGCTCACAAACCAAAGTAACAATTGAGCATTCGTGAAATACTATGCCTGCGGCATTCGATCGGTACCTGCTCAAGAGGTTAGAACCCAAGTGCCCAACGGCAAATCATCAATACAGATCACAACAATGAATTACATGAAGATAAATCAACCCAAAGCCGAAATAAATACGAATCACAATTGCCTGAAGGTTCCAGCGAAAATACCAATACGTCACGATGGCCTGAAAGCCACTCAGCCGAAACTGCTAGTCATCACAATGGCCTGAAGCCAAACAGCCCGAAGCTGTATCAAATGAGGGCCAAAGCCACGGCACGAAGCCGTATCACAATGAGATCATCCAATGACCGTGACCTGCTGAATTGCAGGTGCTGGGAAACCAACCGCGAAGGTTCAAGCCCCAAGCTTACCCATCATTAACATGACCGTGACCTACTGAACTGTAGGTGTTGGGAAACCAACCGCGAAGGTTCAAGCCCCAAGCTTACCCATAATGAGATCATTAACATGACCGTGACCTATTGAACTGTAGGTGTTGGGAAACCAACCGCGAAGGTTCAAGCCCCAAGCTTACCTATAATGAGATCATTAACATGACCGTGACCTACTGAACTGTAGGTGTTGGGAAACCAACCGCGAAGGTTCAAGCCCCAAGCTTACCCATCGAGCACTAGCCGAGACTAGCCTCCAAAACATAATTAATCACAACAGTAACGATCCCAAGATTACCAAATTCACAAGAATAATAGTGTGCTGCCTTGAGTCGGCCAACACGACAACAACAACTCATGGATGGGCACCGTCCATGGCGGTCCCAATTCAAATACCTCGATTACCTTAGAACGGTCAATCGATAACGATGACACAACGGATGGGATTTATCTTCGGTAATCCCAATTAAATACATCGATTACCTTAGAATGGTTAATCGATAACCAATGATGCAATGGATGGGAATTATCTTCAATAACCCCAATTAAATACATCGATTACCTTAGAACGGTCAATCGATAAACAATGCTACAACGGATGGAAATTATCTTCGATAACCCCAATTCAATACATCGATTACCTTAGAACGGTTAATCGATAACCAATGATACAACGGATGGGAATTATCTTCGATAATCCCAATTCAATACATCGATTACCTTAGAACGGTCAATCGATAAACAATGCTACAACGGATGGGAATTATCTTCGATAATCCCAATTAAATACATCGATTACCTTAGAACGGTTAATCGATAACCAATGATACGGTAGAATATATGTCTCGGCGTCTTAAACCGACCACCAAAACAGATATGGTAAACGAATATATCAAATGCCTTCAATCGGCCAATGCAACATCATAGCAACAGTTCCAATTCGATAATAACGATTCAACGATGCCTCAGAACGTCATTAACATCAATAATAATAATCGATACATCGATGCCGCGAACCGGCTATCGACAACAAGAATCTCAATGCCTTAACCCACCGTTAACGAATAACAATAACATCTAGCATAATTGCCGAAGGGTATTGCATCAAACAATTCCCGAATATCAACAAATCACGGAGAGACTAAGTCTCGAAATGATATAATACAATCATACACATATATGATAACATTAATCTCATTGACCAGTACAAGTATAAAACTTGCCTCGAACCGGAGGCGAGAAAGTCCTTCCACGATCAACGTCCTGGCACGAAATGACGAACGACGCCTCCCGACGATCACAAACACTCGAACAACCTTGAATGAAAACGATTCATTCAAAAACACAAAATCAATAGAAAACAACGACAAAGACAAAGCCTGATTCAATAACGAATCGATCACACCGCACGAACGAAATATCATAGTTCTTAACTATGAATTCTAACATCCTCTAACACCTCGATGATCAATTAACATGATTATTACGTTCTTAACACTTGTGAAATCCATTCAACAAGATTCACTTAAGAACAATCATCAAAACAAACATCTCAAAATGATAATATCACCAATATCATCAAATTGATCCTCCTACAATGATAATATTATCAATATTATCATTATCACCCCAAGAACATCATCAACTCAATAATGATGATGTATGAAACAGAAATCCTTCATCAATACATCATGAATTCGTATTAAACGACAAGATTCACTCAACCATTTCCAAATTATGATAATCACCCCTTAAATCATCATAAATCCTTACTAAAATGGTTATAATCTTTCAAGAGCATTAATCATCTCAAGGCTATGTTAATCATATAACGATCTTAACACAATCCTTCCTAGACATGATTAAAAACCTCCAAACAATCTAAAACATCAAGAACATAATCCAACTCAAGTAATACCTATCATGTTCTTCATCAAAAGTTATCAAAACCATGAAGAATCGTGATATACTCCATTAATCAAACAATACCTGAAGAAAACAACAATAAAAACTCGAAAATCACTTGAAGAACAAGAGATTGAGGGAACTTACCAAAGAAGAACAAGAAGAAGCCTCCAAACACCAAAGGAGCACCAACAAGATTCCAACTTCAAGCTTCAATCCAAGCTAGGATGATTAAGATCGAGTTGGAAGGGGCTAAACATCAATAACAAGTCCAAACGGACGATTCTAGGGAGAGAATTTGTGTTTTGGTTCGTGAGGAAATGAAAGACGAAACCAAGATAAATAGACTGACCAATTCATTACGTACGTTATACATTATGGTTAACGTACGTAAGAGGCATTACGTACGCTATGTTAAGACTTTAACGTACGTAATGTAAATCCAGAACTAACTGGACTAAAATACGAAGGCCTTAACGTACGTAAACAAAAACATATTACGTACGTTAACAAGACCTGCATTACATATGTAGAGTTCACCTCTTAACGTACGTAAGGGTCCGTTGACTGCAATAGTGACATCCGATCGGAAGATGCTCGGGACCCACCGGCCGAAAGTGACTATGAGGAAGGTTCCTGCCACCTACCAAGCATTACGTACGTAACCTTACAGGCATAACGTACGTAATACTCAGCCTATAACGTACGTAAGTCTACACATGTAGCGTACGTTAAGGCTAGTGTACTTAGCCAAAAATCCAAACTCTCCAACCAAAATTCAAACGACGAAACCAACCCGACGACAAGTATAAATATTTCGATCCTGAAATATTCCAATACAATATTCATTGTATCATTCCAAAACAATAATACTTGTACAATTCCAAATGAATATGTACAACTCAACAGTAACACGGAAAAAAATTATCCCCGGATATTACATACTTCCCCCCTTAAAAAGAGTTTCGTCCCCGAAACTCAGGGTGCAAAAACACGAGGTACGAACTATCCATCAAGATCTGAAAACAACATATCCAGGAATACCCCTCAATGTGAGCAACTCCGCCTGATTAATCGGGCCAACCCCACGGGTTCCCGCGTCTCCTCTGCCTGAACACGTCGAAAAACAAGGGATAAAAACACTCAACCAACTGCGAGGTCAGCCGAATCATAACTCTCCCGCTAGAGACCAGCCAGGAAGTCGTACCAACCGCATGACTAGTAGCACCGGCGTACACATCCCGCGGGAGTCGCCCATTGTACATGCCTACAACCATCGGTGTACACTTCCCTTGTTCTCATTAGCATCGAACGTTTATGCTATCACTGACTTACGTCACAAAAGAGAATAACAACGCACAAATATAGTCCTCAGGACCATATCAAATGCACACTCAAGTCCTCGCAACTTGACGTCTCGAATCACAATGAACAATTACCCAGATTATTACAAAATCTGAGGTACAACACGAAAAGGAAGGAAAAACACATCACACGACCTCAAATCTCAAGATTCTCAGATACAATCATTACAAGATAGATCAACCATAAATGGTTCGCAACCACAATACTCAAGTACAGACCGAGTCAAACATCAATCCGAAAAATAAAGAAAAAAAATTAAGGTTACATCTCAAATGCATCCAAAATCAACGTCCTGGTCATCGAACTCCTCGATCTAATCGACTCGAGGAAGATCCAAATCTGAGCTCGCCGCTCCTCCTCGAGTGTCCATACCTCTGGCTCCCGAAGTCCGATATGACCCCTTGGATGGAGTACGGACTGAAGAAACAAAATCTCTCGAGGCCCGTGATTTCCCTTGAGATCTACTGGCACTAGAACCCCTGCAGTATTTCTGAAGGTGTCCCTGCCTCCCACACAGAAAACAAGCAATAGACCGCATCGAGCACCGAGTACTGCGATGTCCTATTGTATCACAGTTAAATCAAACAATGGTCAAACCCGTCGCCTGAGAAGAAGATGCTTTCCCAGCACGAAGACGACTAGAAGATGACCTCTTGGACGTCGGAGCCCGATGTCCCTCTGAACGAACCGGCATCCTAGTCCTCTCACCGGAAGAAACTGAAGGGTTCTTCCGAGCAAGCTCCTTGATCAAAAGCTCTGCTCCAAGAGCCTTCTCGATGAATTCACCAAGTGAATTGCAATTATGGTTGAACAACTGCATCCTCAACTGCGGGTTCAGCCTCTTGCTAAAATACTTGATCTTATCCGCCTCAGTACGGATAACAGATGAAGCAAACTGAAGGAGTCCCTGAAACTTCTCTGCAATAACAATAACACCCTCGTCCTCGACGGATTCGGGGTTCAAAATCTGTGACAGCTTGGCTTCACGAAGTGGAGCCGGATAATACCTCTCTAACATGAGAGTCTTAAACTCACTCCAAGAACAATCACGATCGGTGGGTTTCACGGAAAGCCACCAAGAATAAGCGCCTTTACTCAAATAGTAAGCCGCTACTGCCACCTTACTCTCTTCCGGACATTGAACCATGTCGAAGAGTTTATCAAAATGTTCAAGCCATTGAACAATATCAGCTAGTTCTGATGAACCCTCAAAGATAGGCGGCCTCTGACGAGAGATGTCGCCGATAATTTGACTCACTCTCCCGGCCTGTCTATAAAACGGCACCTGGAGTCCCTGCTGCTGTGTACCACGAACCATCGAGGTCGGCATGGTTTCCATTATCTGCGTCATCTGAGTCATCTGGGTCATCATGCTCCTCATAAGCAAGAAAGGGTCGATGTCAGTCTGATCGACTCCTCGAGTAGGACGTCCCGAAGGAGAATCGATCGCATAAGTCACATCTCCGGCCGAATTCTGATCCATCTCGGCATCCGTACGCATATAAACATGAGGTTTTGGGTTTCGGCCTGCTCTGCAGCCTTTACCCCCTCTGCTGCGTCCTTGGTCTCCTCTTTCCATACTGAAAGAATAACGCTCGATCATGAACAAAGCTCAAATATGCCTCAACGGACAATCCACAATGCTAAGTCAATAGCCAAACACGAGTATACATACTCAACAAATAAACAATCACTTCAAACATGCTAATTATAGCCAATACTGATCCGACACGCTCCAAAGCAATTAATCATGAATGGGTCGTAAAACAATGTTACATAAAGATTTCAACAAAACATGTATAATCAATGGCATAATGAATGTATGAACATACAAGAGAATAGAGTCCTTACACAGGTCATACGAAGCTTCGAGGTCTTGCGATACTAGTCTTCACCGACGACGACTCGATGAAAGAATGACTCATACAATCGTTCAACTACCACGACTCACAAGGCCTGACTGTCCAGATTGTCATAACCTGACAGTCCACTACTACCGCGTCGGTAGAACCACATAACTCACATATTAGGGTATCTCACAACCCAATTCTCTGATACCATCTTCTGTAACACCCCTAAATCCCATTGGGTCATTACAGTGCCGTAGACCCCACACCAGGAGATCCACCAGGCGAACATGACTAAAATACAACAAACTGACAAAAAGGGGAATCACAATTCCTACACTGACATCCAAACAGAATATTCCGATATGGAATTTCAATGACAATAGTGGGCCTACATGGCCTAAATAAAATACAACGACATCCACGAGCCTAGCTCGGATGATACAAAATGACAACGACTGAACAAAACTGGAGTACTCCAACTGTCTGACTGACATGAACACCAAAACATCTCGAACTAGTATCGTTCGAATGCCTCGTCGCCATCATCATGCCCCTGTGTCTCAACTCTCTCCTCGCAAGCACCTAAAACATGAAAACATGTTCCGCCCCCACGGGGTCAGTCATCCAGATAATGAATATCAAATACATGTATAACATGATATGCATCCAAAGGCAGAATAAATGGTACATCAATGGTAATACGAGATGCTCACAAACCAAAGTAACAATTGAGCATTCGTGAAATACTATGCCCGCGGCATTCGATCGGTACCTGCTCAACAGGTTAGAACACAAGTGCCCAACGGCGAATCATCAATACAGATCACAACAATGAATTACATGAAGATAAATCAACCCAGAGCCGAAATAAATATGAATCACAATTGCCTGAAGGTTCCAGCGAAGATACCAATACGTCACGATGGCCTGAAAGCCACTTAGCTGAAACTGCTAGTCATCACAATGGCCTGAAGCCAAACAACCTGAAGCTGTATCAAATGAGGGCCAAAACCACGGCACGAAGCCGTATCACAATGAGATCATCCAATGACCGTGACCTGCTGAATTGCAGGTGCTGGGAAACCAACCGCGAATGTTCAAGCCCCAAGCTTAACCATCGAGCACTAGCCGAGACTAGCCTCCAAAACATAATTAATCACAACAGTAACGATCCCAAGATTACCAAATTCACAAGAATAATAGCGTGCTGCCTTGAGTCGGCCAACACGACAACAAAAACTCATGGATGGGCACCGTCCACGGCGGTCCCAATTCAAATACCTCGATTACCTTAGAACGGTCAATCGATAACGATGACACAACGGATGGGAATTATCTTCGGTAATCCCAATTAAATAGATCGATTACCTTAGAACGGTTAATCGATAACCAATGATGCAACGGATGGGAATTATCTTCGATAACCCCAATTAAATACATCAATTACCTTAGAACGGTCAATCGATAAACAATGCTACAACGGATGGGAATTATCTTCGATAAACCCAATTCAATACATCGATTACCTTAGAATGGTTAATCGATAACCAATGATACAACGGATGGGAATTATCTTCGATAATCCCAATTCAATATATCGATTACCTTAGAACGGTCAATCGATAAACAATGCTACAACGGATGGGAATTATCTTCGATAATCCCAATTAAATACATCGATTACCTTAGAACGGTTAATCGATAACCAATGATACGGTAGAATAGATGTCCCGGCGTCTTAAACCGACAACCGAAACAGATATGGTAAACGAATATATCAAATGCCTTCAATCGGCCAATGCAACATCATAGCAACAGTTCCAATTCGATAATAACGATCCAACGATGCCTCAGAATGTCATTAACGTCAACAATAATAATCGATACATCGATGCCGTGAACCGGCTATCGACAACAAGAATCTCAATGCCTTAACCCGGCCGTTAACGAAAAACAATAACATGTAGCATAATTGCCGAAGGGTATTGCATCAAACAATTCCCGAAGATCAACAAATCACGGAGAGACTAAGTCTCGAAATGATACAATACATTCATACACATATATGATAACATTAATCTCATTGACCAGTACAAGTATAAAAATTGCCTCAAACCGGAGGCGAGCAAGTCCTTCCACGATCAACGTCCTGGCACGAAATGACGAACGGCGCCTCCCGACGATCACAAACACTCGAACAACCTTGAATGAAAACGATTCATTCAAAAACACAAAATCAATAGAAAACAACGACAAAGACAAAGCCCGATTCAAACACGAATCGATCACACCGCACGAACGAAATATCATAGTTCTCAACTATGAATTCTAACATCCTCTAACACCTCGATGATCAATTAACATGATCATTACGTTCTTAACACTTGTGAAAACCATTCAACAAGATTCACTTAAGAACAATCATCAAAACAAACATCTCAAAATGATAATATCACCAATATCATCAAATTGATCCTCCTACAATGATAATATTATCAATATTATCATTATCACCCCAAGAACATCATCAACTCAATATTCATGATGTCTGAAACAGAAATCCTTCATCAATACATCATGAATTCGGATTAAACGACAAGATTCACTCAACCATTTCCGAATTATGATAATCACCCCTTAAATGATCATAAATCCTTACTAAAATGGTTATAATCTTTCAAGAACACCACCAACAACAATAATCATCTCAAGGCTATGTTAATCATATAATGATCTTAACATAATCCTTCCTAGTCATGATTAAAAACCTCCAAACAATCTAAAACATCAAGAACATAATCCAACTCAAGTAATACTATCATGTTCTTCATAAAAAGTTATCAAAACCATGAAGAATCATGATATACTCCATTAATCAAACAATACCCGAAGAAAACAACAACAAAAACTCGAAAATCACTTGAAGAACAAGATATTGAGGGAACTTACCAAAGAAGAACAAGAAGAAGCCTCCAAACACCAAAGGAGCACCAACAAGCTTCCAACTTCAAGCTTCAATCCAAGCTAGGATGATTAAGATCGAGTTGGAAGGGGCTAAACATCAATAACAAGTCCAAACGGACGATTCTAGGGAGAGAATTTGTGTTTTGGTTCGTGAGGAAATGAAAGACGAAACCAAGATAAATAGACTGACCAATTCATTACGTACGTTATACATTATGGTTAACGTATGTAAGAGGCATTACGTACGCTATGTTAAGACTTTAACGTACGTAATGTAAATCCAAAACTAACTGGACTAAAATACGAAGGCCTTAACGTACGTAAACAAAAACATATTACATACGTTAACAAGACCTGCATTACGTACGTAGAGTTCACCTCTTAACGTACGTAAGGGTCCGTAGACTGCAATAGTGAGATCCGATCGGAAGATGCTCGGGACCCACCGGCCGAAAGTGACTACGAGGAAGGTTCCTGCCACCTACCAAGCATTACGTACGTAACCTTACAGGCATAACGTACGTAATACTCAGCCTATAACGTACGTAATTCTACACATGTAGCGTACGTTAAGGCTAGTGTACTTAGCCAAAAATCCAAACTCTCCAACCAACATTCAAACGACGAAACCAACCCGACGACAAGTATAAATATTTCGATCCCGAAATATTCCAATACAATATTCATTGTATCATTCCAAAACAATAATACTTGCACAATTCCAAATGAATACGTACAACTCAACAGTAACACGAAAAAAAATTATCCCCGGATATTACAAAGATGATACGAGAAACATACCCTTGTAGTCCGTTGATTAAATGGTGTCCTTCTCTTGAGCTATTCCCCGAGCTTTGCTTGATCTCTACGAATCCAATACGCTCCAAGATCTTGGATGATCCAACGCCGAAAATACCGCGTCTCTACTTGCCACGCGACGGAGAAACGAACGGAACGATGATCACCCAATTAACCTCTAAGGTTACGGCTAGAATCAAGTGATGGAAGCTTTTGATTGTGATTATAACACTCTAAGTGTATAACTCACTATCTCTCTTTGATTTCTTGATTTTTCTCCAAGAACCATCAAGAAAAATATAAAGAATAAGATGAAAAGTATTGAGAAAACAATTTTCTCTCTCACACTCACTTATCTCACGGACGGAAAAACCAAGAGTATAAAGTGTGTCTTCTCCTTTTATTATTCTTCAACCCACATGATACAATCAATCTTACATGAGATTCCCCAACCAAGTCTTTGTCTTCCATTTATGAAATGGAAATAAAGACTTGGTGGAAAGTAGGTGGAAGGGGGGCGGCCATCTAGAAGATTTTATGGAGTTCGGTTCGTTTCGGACTCCCGTGAGTCCAAACAGATAAACTCCAATACCGTTCTGATGTATTTATATCAATTAATTAATACAATTAATTAATCTTATCATATACATAATAACATAATTAATTTCTCCAAGAAATAATTATATTCATGAATTAAATTAATCACCCAATAATTTATTTAATTCATTAGGCCATAAATCAATTTATCCAATAAATCTATTTAGACATCCAATGTCCCAAATAAATTAGATATCCAATATCTAATATTCATTCTGAGAGAATAAGCTCGATTCATTCCGTCGTCAATCCTATTGCGCGACTCGGTAGGTCCATCTCAGTCAGTAATGGGAGGAACCAAAGAGTAGTAGCACCACCTAGCCAGCCTGGCGGCCTACACTGTACCCCAATTGAGAACGAATGATTCGGATCATTCAAGAACCATTGTGTCTTGAATACCAGTATACGAATAAACCCTTCTTTCAAATATCCCGATCAATTTATAGGGTCACGGTCAGTCAAACCCTATCGGCACTTGACGCTATGCATGAGTTAATGCGAATCGAGATCATCGAGCTCCCGTGTATCCAATACAACTAGATCTGATGCTTTGGCCAAAGACTTATGATCTCATCTGCCAATAACCGCATAGGACATGTAACCTGTTCACTTACAGGAAAAAGAATTCTATCCTGGTATTCAGTAGGACCTGCTACTTGCCCGTCAAGACGTACGTCGAGGTTGACCCCTGCCTTACGGTTTACAGGGTCGAACTACTCTAATGAAAATCTTAACGTCACAAGAACATCCCTGCTAAATCCTCAAGTCGAAGGTTCACGAATGTAATATCCGGATTTATTACAGTGTATTTCATCTGTATTCAACCATGTATTATTTCAGATTGGTGATTTTGATTACTGGAGTATGATATTTAGTGCATTAATATCATTACGCATAAGTATAGAAACATGCAAAATTGCTCAAGCAACCTTGTGATAGCGCACGCTAAGGATGTATCTTAACGCGCGCTATCGGGCCATTATTAGCGCACGCTATGCAGGTATGAGTAACGTGCGCTAAGGACTCAATTATTGAGCGGGGCAGCTGGCTCGTGCGCCAGCGGGACATGGGTCCGGATAAGATTCCCGCTGACGCACCCGGACAAAATCTGAAGTCAACCATTATTAGCGCACGCTAAGGGATGCTTAGTAGCGTGCGCTAACTTATCAATAATGCAGAAAATTATAAATGGGACATCAACCGTGTTGGCTTGCATTTCTTTCGCACTTTCCTCAATCTTGAGAGTTCAGAGAGTTGTAGAAATACTCTTATACACTTAGAACACATATTGTTGATGTTTATACATTGGTTACCACGTGGAATGTTCATGGAAGTGGAATAGCACCTTGGAAGGGCATACAACCAACCGGAGTTGGATTCTACCTTACGGTTCAGTGATTTCGTCATTTTAAGGTATGTTCAATCTATCTCCAGACTTAGAGTTGGATTCTAACGATTTGGATGATCATGTTAACAAGATATGGATTTTCATAGATGAATTATCCAAGTATATCATGTTTGGAATAGTGAGTTGTATAAGCTCGGAATACCTTGATTATAATCATCATGATTCGAATCTTAGTACCTTTGGATATGTGAAGAGAAGCTTCTATCATTGTTTAACCTAATATAATAGATGATTTCATAGTAATCTTGGACTAGACGTTAACATCCTTATTGTTAGATAAATCTAAAGGTTTGATCATGGAAGGATTTATCTAGTATATATGGGACGTTTATCAACTTGGTAGGATAATATGGATGATATAGAGGTGTTGATATCAACCATTTAGTTTTTTCGTATTATCGTATGAAGATTTGAAGTCGGAAAAGAATATGGTTTTATATTGGCATGCATATCCTTGAATCCAAGTTGTCTTTATCCGTATAATCATTCATGAGGGTGTAGACATAGTATTCATGGAAGTAACATGAATTATCACGCAAGATTTCGTTGTTTCAAACATGGCAAGAAAAGCATCGCTCACCAAGAATCGCCATGCATAGATCGCGCACGCTATGCTATGCAATGTAACGTGCGCTATCGAGCGATTGTTAGCGTGCGCTACGTTTGGTACGTAACGACGCTAGACCATCGACGAGTCAATTGGTGGTCGGTGAGGTACCGACCATGCATCGTTAGCGTGCGCTAGGCTTTGTTGTTTGCATGCGCTATCGATGCACGTAACGCACGCTACACAGAGTACTTAGCGTGCGCTAAGCTATTCGGGCAGATTGCAGTTTATGAACTTTTGACCGTTAATCGAATTGTTTAACATTCATACGACGTGAGATAAATCCTATATCATTTCTTTTGTTAAGGTTTGGTCTCGTTACGTGATTGATTGAGGAGGACGACCTTCGAGTGTTCATTTTCGTGGAAGTATTGTTATTGTCTTCAAATCGAGGCAAGTACCTTAATTGTTTTACGTATTGTTGTTATACATATTGTCGTGCATGTATGTCGTTATTGTATGTCCACCTCGTGTTGGTCCGACGGGATCATCGGGGGATCTATGCTAGCGTGCGCTGGATCATCGGACGGGTTTTTCCACCACGGGTTGGTCTGACGGGATCATCGTGGGTTCTAGGCAGTGAACGCTGGATCGATGGAATTACCATGTGTATGTATTGATATCATGTTGTGATTATCAGTTGTGTATGTTATGTTTGAGTTTCTCGTAGGAGAAGACTCGTTGGTATTTTGTCGTTTACGTTATCATTATTATTCACCGTGAGATATGAATAATATGCTGTGGTACTTGTACTAGCATCGTTGTGCTCACCCCTTCGAGGGTGAACATTTTGTTTGTGTTCAGGATCCAGGAGAGCTGGGAAACAACCACTGGAACAGTATGACGACGAGGGTGCAGAGTGATGTCCCGATCGGGTTTATTTATCTGTTGTTTATTCGTTATTTCAATAAGTACTCGAGTACGAAGTCGGTTGTGATATTTTGAATTTGGTGATGTATTATTAAGTTCATATGAACAAGTTTACAATTCTGTATTGGGTCGATGTCTTGTAATTCCGTTATTTCCATTTATTAGTACCTTTTTATACTTGTTAAATTCTTGACCTTGTAAATCCTTACGTAAAGGATTTACGGTCAGTAATATTCCCGAATATATCGGGGGTGTTACGAGAATATGGTATCGGAGCTAAGATTATGGATATCTTGGCCGTTGGGTTAAAATAGGGGTCATTTATGTCTTTTGGGGTAAGGCCGTGAATGACATCACCGCACCGCCACGTCTTCATGCGAACAGTGGTTGTAAGTTCCTAAACTCTATCGCGTTCTTTACATATTGTATCTCTTTATACTCGAATATTAGAACGATGTTGTTTCTGTATATTGAGTATTTATGCTTACGGTATGTTGAGAGGCGGGCGTGGGCGTGGTCGCGGTCGTGGACGCGAGACGAAGAAATGCCGAAAGGAGGCGTCGCCTTCTAACCGAGGCCCGATCATAGCTCGTGAGCCGCAGCAATCTATTAATAATGAACCGAGATCCTGCTGTGCAGAGATCCTTCGTCAAGTGGTGAACCAGATGACTCGGTTCGCCTGTGTCGTGGACCGAATGCAAGTGGCGGTGGGACTACGGCGAGGGAGAGAGACAAGGGATCCCGGATATGGGAAATCGAGGTGACCGGTGGTCGCAAGAAGTGGCGAAGATGCAACCACCCAAATTCGACGGTATTTCGAGACTCCCACAGGATCATTGGTTAAAGGAGCTGGAGAAAATCTTTGCGGAATCAAGCGCCCACGACCAGGAGAGCCTCTATCGCTCAATATTTTCCGATAGGAAGCGTCCGAATGGTGGGAAGCCATCCGGTCGTAGACCATGATGCCGATTGACAGAGTTTCGATTGATGATGGAAGCTCGTATTGCCCTCGTCTGTGATGGAAGCCAAAGTTCGGGAGTTTTTCTCCGCTCGGCCTTGATGTACCGGTATCCTGTGCGATCAAGACGCGTTTAACCAAGGAATGGCATTTGTTCGACATCCGGTGAGCAGATGCGAAATGATGATTCATATCGATATGATAATGAAAACAGAAGTACAGAGGAAAAACTCCGCATTCGAATGTACCACACTCCGCCAATACCAGGATAAGTCGATGGCATATGAGATCAAGGAAGCGGCCATGGAGAAATTTGCGAAACCAAGAAACATAAAGTCTCCGGTACTTTTACAGAGCACAAGAACAGTGGGGCCCGTAAGGCCCGGTCATCCTTTCACTCTTTCAGAAACCTCCGCACCTACTAGGAGCGGAAAGAACTTCGGGGCGACATCAACTCTTACTGATGTTACCAGGAAATGCTTTAACTGCGCCCAGACGGGGCACTATCGACGGAATTGCCCCCTTCCTGCCGTGATTTGTTTTGATTGTGGACGAGAGGGACATCGGGCGGTGTTTTGTGAAGAGGATGCAAAGTCTTTTAGAGCCCGTGCACCACAGCCAGTCCAGAAGGAGGCGGTATTCCACAGACGCAGCAAAGTGTTCGGATGCCTCGGAATTTTGGCCGCGGGCGAGGCAGAGGACAATGGGACCGAAAGGGGACATCGAGTGCGGATCTGCTCCCCCACGTATGTTCGAGATGAGGAGGATAGACGATCGGGATCTGCTGCCGCATCAGTGCTGTCGAGATCCTTTCCCGGCCGGTTAGCGTTTTATTCGATACAGGAGCTACACATTCTTTCATATCTTTGTCTTGTGTAAATCGTTTGAATATTTCCGGTTTTCATGCTTGTGAACCTTATGTTGTTGGTTTACCGAGTGGAGAGAGGATTGTCGGAAATTTAGAAACTAGAAATTTCCTGTATCATTTGGAGGCGAGTGGCTCTCAAATCGATCATGATAGAAATGCAAGGAGATGACTGATACTCGGAGACGATTGGCTTAATCGATGCGGAGCAATTGTAAATTACCGAAGGAGGAATATCTCACTGGTCGGACGATGGTTCCGAGATTCTGTTTGAGGATGGAAACCGGGAAGCTCGGGAAAGTTGATCAAGGCGATGAAAGTCACAAATTGTTGAAACAAGGTCATGCATGCTTGGTGCTACGCAATGAAGAAAGAAGAAGAAATCGTGGAACTTTCATCCATTCCTGTTGTGAATGAATTTCAGAGGTGTTTCTGACGAGTTACCTGGACTACCTCCACGAAGGGATGTGGAATTTACTATTGAATCGGAACACAGGCGACACCAATTTCTAAGGCGCCGTATCGTATGGCACCTCTTGAGATGTCTGGCAGAAGAAGCGGTGGAGGAGTTCTTGGGCAAGGGCTATATTCGACCAAGCGTTTCACCACGGGAGCGCCGGTTCTTTTTGTCCGAAAGAAGGATGGATCGCTCCATTGTGTATTGACTATCGAGATTTGAACAAGATGACGATTAAGAACAAGTATCCGTTGCCACGGATTGATGATTTGTTTGACCAATTGCAAGGAGCAACAGTATTTTCTAAGATCGATCGAGATCGTGATACCATCAACGAGGATTAAGGAGTCGATGTTCGAAATCGGCGTTCGAGAACTCGCTACGGGCATTATGAGTTTGTAGTGATGCCGTTTGGTCTCACTAACGCACTTTCTTGTATTTATGCAATTGATGAACAGAGTGTTCATTGAATTTTGGATAAATTTGTGGTCGTATTTATTGATGACATTCGGTGTATTCTAAGAGTCCTAAGAACATGCGCGGCATTTGCGGATTGTATTGGAGCTTTTGAGAAACGAGCAATTGTACGCCAAACTATCTAAGTGTGAATTTTGGCTAAAAGAAGTAATGTTCCTCGGCCATGTGGTGTCGGCTAGAGGAGTCAGTGGATCCTCGAAGATCGAGGCAATATTGGATTGGAAGCCTCCAAAGAACGTGAAAGAGGTCCGAAGCTTCTTAGGACTTGCTTGGATACTATCGTCGATTCGTGGAAGGGTTTTCTAAAATCTCCCGCCCACTTACTCGACTCCTTGAGAAAACTCAAAAGTTTGAGTGGAATGAATTGTGTCGATTAGCTTTGATGAATTGAAGAAGAGATTGACGACGGCACCGATTCTATCACTTCCGCAGGAACCGAGGGATTCATAGTTTGATGATGCTTGAACCAAGGACTTGGGTGTGTGTTGATGCGAGCGATAAGGTGATCGCTTGTGCGTCGCGACAACCTGAAACCTTATGAAGTAAATTACCCGACACATGATTTGGAACTAGCGGCGGTGGTTTTGCCTTGAAGATTTGGAGGCATTATCTCAGACGGACTCACCGCGATCTTTACGGATCATAAGAGTCTCAAGTACATATTCAGTCAGAAAGAGTTGAACATGCGGCAAAGAAGATGGTTGGAACTGATTAAGGACTATGACTTGGAGATTTTATATCATCCAGGCAAAGCGAATGTAGTGGCCGATGCACTTAGCCGCAAGCCTGTCTCTATTCAGATGCTGGAGACGCTGACATCCCAACTTAGCCTTCAACGAGAGATGATTCGTGAGGGAATTGAGGTATGGTTACAAAGAGTCCAAGGACAGCTGTGCGTGATGGAGATAACTTCGTCATTAACCGAAGAAATCAAATCTAGACAGGCAGATGATCCTCTGATGATTCGGTTACATGATGAAGTGATCCAAGGAAAGGCCCCCGGATTCATAATTCATGACGATGGAGTTTTGAGATTTCAGAACCGACTCTGCGTTCCCGATGTTGATGTTCTGAAACAGACGATTATGAAGGAAGCACATGGTTCGCCCTATTCTATCCACCCGGGCACCAGTAAGATGTATAAGGACTTGAAGCAGAACTTCTGGTGGGGCAACATGAAGAAAGACGTAGCGGACTATGTTTCGAAATGCTTGACTTGTCAGTAGGTTAAGATCGAGCATCAACGGCCTGCTGGAATGTTGAAGCCGCTCCCGATTCCTGAATGGAAGTGGGAGGACATATCGATGGACTTCATCACTAATATGCCGAAAACCAGGACAGGAATGAACATGATTTGGGTGATAGTTGATCGTTTAACCAAATCGACTCATTTTCTAGGCATTAAGGATACGTGGGGACCAGAGAGGTTGGCACGAGTCTTTATTTCAGAGATAGTTCGATTACATGGTACGCCGAAGACCATTGTTTCTGATCGAGACGGCCGTTTTGTGTCTCACTTTTGGAAGGCGATTCATAAGGCCTTGGGGACCGAATTGAACTTGATCTGACTTATCACCCGCAGTCTGACGGACAATCTGAGAGAACTATACAAACGGTGGAAGACATGCTAAGGGCTTGTGCCTTAGATTGGTCAAACGATTGGGAAGTTCATCTACCGTTGATTGAATTTACTTATAACAATAGTTGGCATGCTTCCATTAAGATGGCACCGTTTGAGGCATTATACGGAAGGAGATGCAGATCGCCCCTATGCTGGGACGATTCATCAGACTTGATCGGAGCAGGGCGAGTTGATCGAGCAGACTCGAGAGAAGATAGCCTTAATTCGTGAAAGGCTGCTCACTGCCCAGAGTCGCCAGAAATCCTATGCGGACGTACGCCGCCGTCCATTGGAGTTCAGTACTGGAGATCACGTACTTTAGAAGGTTTCTCCTACCCGGGGAATCTTTCGTTTCGGTAGGAAAGGAAAGCTGAGTCCGAGATATATCGGACCATTTGAGATCCTCGAGAGAGTTGGGGAGTTGGCATACAGATTAGCATTACCGCCGTCATTGTGTCATGTTCATAACGTGTTCCACGTATCCCAGTTGCGGAGATATATACCAGATCCCAGTCATATCATCGATTTCGGCGAGATCGAAGTCGAACAGGATGGGACGTTTGAAGAAAGACTAGTCAAGATACTCGAGAGTCGAGTTAAGCAACTGAGGAACAAGTCAATCGTTTTGGTCAAAGTTCAGTGGTCACGTCATGGAACGGAAGAAGCCACTTGGGAAACGGAAGCTGATATGAAGTTTAGATATCCCGAGTTATTTTCATCTTGAGTTTCGGACGAAACTCCTTTTTAGTAGGAGAGTATGTAATATCCGGATTTATTACAGTGTATTTCATCTGTATTCAACCATGTATTATTTGATTGGTGATTTTGATTCTCGGAGTATGATATTTAGTGCATTAATATCATTACGCATAAGTATAGAAACATGCAAAATTGCTCAAGCAACCTTGTGATAGCGCACGCTAAGGATGTATCTTAACGCGCGCTATCGGGCCATTATTAGCGCACGCTATGCAGGTATGAGTAACGTGCGCTAAGGACTCAATTATTGAGCGGGGCAGCTGGCTCGTGCGCCGTGGACATGGGTCCGGATAAGATTCCCGCTGACGCACCCGGACAAAATCTGAAGTCAACCATTATTAGCGCACGCTAAGGGATGCTTAGTAGCGTGCGCTAACTTATCAATAATGCAGAAAATTATAAATGGGACATCAACCATGTTGGCTTGCATTTCTTTCGCACTTTCCTCAATCTTGAGAGTTCAGAGAGTTGTAGAAATACTCTTATACACTTAGAACACATATTGTTGATGTTTATACATTGGTTACCACGTGGAATGTTCATGGAAGTGGAATAGCACCTTGGAAGGGCATACAACCAACCGGAGTTGGATTCTACCTTACGGTTCAGTGATTTCGTCATTTTAAGGTATGTTCAATCTATCTCCAGACTTAGAGTTGGATTCTAACGATTTGGATGATCATGTTAACAAGATATGGATTTTCATAGATGAATTATCCAAGTATATCATGTTTGGAATAGTGAGTTGTATAAGCCTGGAATACCTTGATTATAATCATCATGATTCGAATCTTAGTACCTTTGGATATGTGAAGAGAAGCTTCTATCATTGGTTAACCGAATCTAATAGATGATTTCATAGTAATCTTGGACTAGACGTTAACATCCTTATTGTTAGATAAATCTAAAGGTTTGATCATGGAAGGATTTATCTAGTATATATAGGACGTTTATCAACTTCAGTAGGATAATATGGACTGATATAGAGGTGTTGATATCAACCATTTAGTTTTTTCGTATTATCGTATGAAGATTTGAAGTCGGAAAAGAATATGGTTTTATATTGGCATGCATATCCTTGAATCCGAAGTTGTCTTTATCCGTATAATCATTCATGAGGGTGTAGACATAGTATTCATGGAAGTAACATGAATTATCACGCAAGATTTCGTTGTTTCAAACATGGCAAGAATAGTTTACTGCTCACCAGTAAACTGCCATGCATAGATCGCGCACGCTATGCTATGCAATGTAACGTGCGCTATCGGCGGCTTGTTAGCGTGCGCTACGTTTGGTACGTAACGACGCTAGACCATCGACGAGTCAATTGGCCGGTCGGTGAGGTACCGACCATGCATCGTTAGCGTGCGCTAGGCTTTGTTGTTTGCATGCGCTATCGATGCACGTAACGCACGCTACACAGAGTACTTAGCGTGCGCTAAGCTATTCGGGCAGATTGCAGTTTATGAACTTTTGACCGTTAATCGAATTGTTTAACATTCATACGACGTGAGATAAATCCTATATCATTTCTTTTGTTAAGGTTTGGTCTCGTTACGTGATTGATTGAGGAGGACGACCTTCGAGTGTTCATTTTCGTGGAAGTATTGTTATTGTCTTCAAATCGAGGCAAGTACCTTAATTGTTTTACGTATTGTTGTTATACATATTGTCGTGCATGTATGTCGTTATTGTATGTCCACCTCGTGTTGGTCCGACGGGATCATCGGGGGATCTATGCTGAGGGCGCTGGATCATTGGACGGGTTTTTCCACCACGGGTTGGTCTGACGGGATCATCGTGGGTTCTAGGCAGTGAACGCTGGATCGATGGAATTACCATGTGTATGTATTGATATCATGTTGTGATTATCAGTTGTGTATGTTATGTTTGAGTTTCTCGTAGGAGAAGACTCGTTGGTATTTTGTCGTTTACGTTATCATTATTATTCACCGTGAGATATGAATAATATCTTTGTGGTACTTGTACTAGCATCGTTGTGCTAAACCCTTCTGGGGTGAACATTTTTTTGTGTTCGGGATCCAGAGAGTGAAACAACCACCGGAGCAGATGACGACGAGGGTGCAGTGATGTCCCGACCGGGTTTATTTATCATTGTTTATTCGTTATTTCAATAAGAACTCGATAACTAAGTCGGTAGTGATATTTTGAATTAGGTGATGTATTATTAAGTTACATTTGAACAATTGTACTATTCTGTATTGGGTCGGGCGATGTACTGTAATTCCGTTATTTCCATTTATTAGTACCTTTTTATACTTGTTAAATTCTTCAGCCTTGTAAATCCTTACGTAAAGGATTTACGGCGCTGTAATATTCCCGAATATATCGGGGGTGTTACAACGAATACCTATCACAAGCTTTTGATTCCGTCATTGACTATCCCAGAGTGAAATCCATGTGACGCCCACTAATCATTAGTGTTCGACAGGCAATCTCCATGTCAAAGAACATATTATACAAATCTTCACATAAACTTAACGCCCAGTCAAGTTTCATCGACTTTCGAATGATTAAGTATTTGAGCTATAAACCTTTCAAGTGCCGAACTCCTTAACCAATAAGGAGTGGAACGTTTTGCTGTCAAATACACGGACTAGTTTCTATATGTATATTTACGAGTTATGAATGCCAGTAACTACTAGTAAATAAAGAAACATCCATTGCCTTATATTAATGATTTACATAATAACAAGTACAATGCCCTCACTCAACATCCTCTGAGTGGCATTCGAGGGCATACTCCTAACAATCTCCCACTTGCACTCAATGCCACACACTATGGTATCTAATACCCATGTTCTCCAGATTACGCTCCAAGCTAATCTGAGAATGTGGCTTGGTCAGTGGATCAGCGATGTAGTGGGCTGACTCTACTCTATGCAGCACAATGTATCTCTTTGCGAACAAATTCTCTTACGAGATGATGCTCTCTCTAAATATGTTTGGTACTATTGTGAAACCTTGGCTCCTAGGCATGTGCTACCACTATGGCAGTGCAGCACAAGGTGTCACGTGAAGTTTACCCAGTAACTTCTAAATCCTTCTTTTCGAGGCCTCCGAGGCCACTTTATACTCAGCCTAATAGGTGGAATTAGCAGTCGCGCTATACTTGGCACTATACCAAGATACTGCTCCTCCATTAAGAGTAAATATGTAGCCAGAAGTAGACATCGAATCGTCTTTCTGTCCTTGGAAGTCCAATTCAGTGAATCCCACCATATTAAGTTCTCCACCACCATATATAAGAACCAGATCTCTAGTCCTTCTAAAGTACTTGAGAACGTTCTTTACGGCAGTCCAATGTTCCCTAACTGGGTCCGCCCAAAACCTACTTACCACGCTCCCAGTATGCGCAATGTCAGGTCTCGTACACAATAAAGTATATATTGTGCTACCCACTGTCGAAGCATATGGTATATAACTCATTTCCTTTCATTGTTCCTCACTATGAGGACACATCTTCAAGGTGAGTTTTATTCCATGTCGCATCGGAAGGAACCCTCTTTAGGATCTTATCTATATAGAGGGCTTAGGAAAAACCTATTATTCTCTTAGAGCCGAATACTAAGAATATAGGTAGCTTCTCCCAAGTCTTTCATGGAGAAATTACTCAAAAGTAAACTTTCACAGAACTGAGCATTCCAACATCATTTCCTATTAGTAGAATGTCATCTACATATAGTACTAAGAATGTGATCATGCTCCCACTAACCCTCTTGTATATACAAGGTTCCTCTTCATTTTGCACGAAGTCAAATTCTTTGACCACCTCATTAAAATGAAGGTTCTAACTACATGAAGACTGCTATCGTCCATTTCATGGAGTCTACATCCACCATCGCTAGGTCATAGGTCTTTGGGTCGGTCTCTTGGCTATCACTTGGAACCTCATGGAGACCCAGCTCCTCCAAGTGCATAAAACTATACCTCTTAGGTAATTGAGACACCCTATTAGACCTACAAGGTGGTTGTACTTGTATTACAGAAGGTTCAGTTCCAATTTCTTGCACAGGTGTCTCTTGAGGAGTTTCATTGTATTCTTCCAAAGAAATATTTCTACCTGCTCCGCCTTCCAGAATGAACTCATCTTCTAGGAAGTATGCATGCAAAGCAACAACGATCTTTCGATATTTCGGCATGTAGAATATATAACCCATCGCCTCAGATGGGAATCTAATGAAACGTCTCCACACGGACGTCGCTTCCATTTTTTCACCTTAGTCTTCTCGACATAGGCGGGACATCCCCAAATCCCAATGTGATTAAGACTTGGTTTCCTTCCCTCCCACATCTCATGTGGAGTTTTAGGAACGGATTTGGAAGGACATCTATTCAAGATATATGCAGCAGTCAGGAGTGTATACCTCACAGGTAAATCAGTAAGTCAGTATAGCCCAGCATGGAACGGACCATGTCCAACAAGGTCTGGTTCCTTCTTTCTGACACACCATTTAATTGAGGAGTGCCTGGAGGTGTTAGTTGTGATACTATTCCATGTTCCTTCAGGAACTTGTCAAGCTCTGTACTCATATCCTCGCCACCTCGGTCCAACCGAAGTGCTTTGATATGATTTCCAGTTTGTTTCTCGACTAGGGCCTTAAATTCTTGGAATTTCTCAAAGGCCTCGGATTTATGTTTAATTAAGTATACATAACCATACCTAGTATGATCATCTGTAAACGTAATGAAGTACTGATATCCATCACGTGCTTCTTCCAAAGCACCATATACGTCGGTATGGATTAATCCCAATTTATCAACAGCTCTTTCAAAAGTCCCTGTGAAGTGGCACTTAGTCATTTTGCCTTTAAGGCAAGATTAACAAGTAGGAAAGGGATCCGATCCCAATGGACCCATAAGTCCAACTTTTTCCATTTTGTAAACCTTGGTCTGACCAAGATGACCAAGTCTAAGATGCCATTTCAAAACTTGATTGGTTTCATCCCTACCACGATTCCTAGTCATAGTATTCACAACGACTTTGTTACTGAGGTTTAGATGATACAGTCCATTTAACAATGTAGCAGTGCCCACTAGTTTATTTCTTAAATAAATTTTGCAGGAACCATCACCAATGAAAAATGAAAAGCCTTTTTGGTCCATGACCGGAATGGATACAATGTTTTTATGCCCCTTGGGCAAAACAAGTTCATCTTCTAAAGTCAGAACAAAACCGGATTCTAAACCCAAAAGAAGTGATCTTATGTCGGTTGCCTCAACACTATGCCCGCTTCCGACAGTAACCATCACTTCCCCAGCTCCAAGCTTCCTACTTTGTTTCAGATCCTGATTCACGGTACAAATATGAGAACTTGCACCAGAATCCAGCATCCAGGAAGTAGAAAATACAGTAGCAGAACAATTTGTTTCCAAAACTAAAAGTTCTGTACCTGAAGTGCCATGAAGAATTGGACATTCTCTTGCCCAGTTGCCCAGCTCACCGCACATGAGACAATCATCCTTCTTCTTGCTCTTCGGAACCATCGGGACCTTGCCCTTTTCCTTTAAGTCCTTGACTTGTGTCCCGTCTGCTTCTTGGCCTTTTTCTTCTTTCTCTTAGATCTCCGAGGTCCAGAAGAAATCACAAGGGCAGACTCCTTCATCCGTGGAGTCTTCATCTGAGACTGAGCGGTCACGAGTTTGTTCATTATCCCAGCTAAGTTACACACAATCTCATTGCAGTTGAAATTCATAACAAACTGTGAGAAGGAATCAGGGAGAGACTGTAGGATAAGGTCGGTCTGAAGAGAAATATCTATCTTAAAATCAAGAGCCTCCAATCTCTCGATCATGGATATCATTTTGAGGACGCGGTCCCCAACCTTCTCACCTTCATTCATCTTTGCACCGAACAATTGCTTGGATATCTCATATCTAGCAATTCTGCTGTGCTCACCATAAAGTTCAGTTAAGTGAGATAGCATCTGCCTAGCAGAAGTGATTTTCTCATGAGCTCTCTGAAGCTCATTAGACATAGAAGCCATCATGTATGCACGGACTTTTACGTCACCCTTAACCCACTTTTTGTGGTTTTCAATCTCTTCCTGATTGACACTGGTCCGCACAGGAGGCGCCGGAATGTCCGTCTCCAAGACGTATCCCAGTGCCTCTATACTGAGGACAATCCTCAAATTGCGGAACCAGTCCACAAAGTTAGGTCCAATCAGGGAGTTCTTCTCGAGTAGAATTGCGAGTGGATTCATTGTCATATTGAGAGTTTTGTCTGTATTAAGTATAACAGATTAATTAGTGACTTGTTATATTATGTTCTGAGTATAGAATGAAGGTCTTTTCTATTCTTGTTACCCAGCTCCCACTATTTTATCGGAATAACACACTCCCATGTGAAATACGGAAGTATCGTCGCTCTACTTCATAGTGGTGATCGAGTTCTTTATAAATCTTAATAGAGGGCAACCGAACAGGTTTCTAGTTTATTAATTTTCATAAAGTGGTGTCCAACACCAACCCATCTAATGGATGATTCGATCTTCTTTTTCCCATTATTCACTCCCCTCAACCTATACGGTTTCTATGGTTCATCAACAAGTTAGTTTTACACCATCGACGCAAATCAGTTTCACAATTGAATCTTATCCGGCAACCTATCGGGTTTCTAGGGATAAAATTTGCTCCAACCGAAGGCATCCAATGCACTCTCGGTAATTTATCCATCCTCCCTGAACGACTACCCCGATAACTCGAAAGCATAGCACATCCGGTTTGGATTTCAATTTCTCGAAAGCTCAATAGAGGGAAGAAAAACCTTGAAACCTTATAAACATAATAATTTTTCATGGGAGAATTTTCGCGATTAATGTTACACTTTGCACATTAATTCATTTAAGCGCGTTTGTGGCATTCATACAATATGAAACAACCATTCACAACCTCGTTGCTACCAACATGTGGTTCATTGACCGTTCCTAGAAACAAAAACTCCATAATCTAATTACAAGTCTTCGTCTTGAATCTTCGTCTTTTCGAAACGGATCTTCCTCCGGTCTTCGTCATTCCCTATAAATTTTACATTCAAAAATTGCATCCTAGATACAAATAATTCTAGGAAAATAAATAGGCTCAAAACGGCCTTTACAACCCAATCGAATAAAAACCGAACGATTCAACACTAAGTCCATGAACCACATTCCCATTCAAAAGCACTCATCTAATAAATACTATATAAACGGAAAGCGGAGAGATACATTGATCCAATCAACAATTCAAATCGATCCAATCGATTCACACAACTGGTAATATGAAAAACGTTCAAATAATTCAGTCACCTCAAATATTCCAATTAATCAAATTTCCCTTATAAAATGAAATATCATAAATCATTTTACTCATATTAAATCCAATTTAAAGATTAATTTTCAAGAATATACGAAAAATCGAGTCGGGGCAATACTGGCCTGCCACGGCCGAAACACTTCCGGCAGTCTGCTAGCCAGACACGGCCCGTGTCGAATGGCACGGTCGGGTCGTGCCAGCAGTGTCCTAGACTATCCTGCCAGACACGGCCGTGTCAAATGACACGGTCGCGTCGTCCCGACGGCCAGACACGGCCCGTGTCGCCTGACACGGTCGGGTCATCCCGACAGTCTGCCGAAACTGGCCGGCTAGCACGGCCCGTGTCGCCTGACACGGTCGGGTCAGCACGGCAACTTCCTGCCCGTTGTCCGAAAAGTCGTTCGACGACGATTCGGAGCCATATTTTCGACCGGATATCTAATATCAATATTTTCCGACTTTCATATCTTCAATATAAATCATATTTCCTAGAAATCAAAGATTTATATTTAGACATAAACTTACGAAAAATAAAACTATTACGAACGAAAAACATATACCACGATTATGACTATAAATGATTCCAAATCATTCACCATCTAATCAAGCATTCCAAATGCTAATATGGTATATACGATCGCAAGACCTACGCTCCGATACCATTGTTAGGATTCGGTGCCTAAAACGAAGGCCCAGTGGAAGCGGTAAAATGAAAACTAAATCGATCCGAATCCATACGAGGAACGATTGATCTACGTATATACGAATATTAAAACGAAGCACAAGATGATACGAGAAACATACTCTTGTAGTCCGTTGATTAAATAGTATCCTTCTCTTGAGCTATTCCCCGATCTTTGCTTGATCTTTACGAATCCGATCCGCTCCAAGATCTTGGATGATCCAACTCCAAAAATACCACGTCTCTACTTGCCACTCGCCGGAGAAACGAACGGAACGATGATCACCCGATTAACCTCTAAGGTTATGGCTAGAATCAAGTGATGGAAGCTTTCGATTGTGATTATAACACTCTAAGCGTATAACTCACTCTCTCTCTTTGATTTCTTGATTTTTATCTAAGAACCATCAAGAAAAATATGAAGAAGAAGATGAAAAGTATTGAGAAAACAATTTTCTCTCTCACACTCACTTATCTCACGGATGGAAAAACCAAGAGTATAAAGTGTGAAGTCTTCTCCTTTTATTATTCTTCAACCCACCTGATACTATCAATCTCACATGAGATTCCCCAACCAAGTCTTCGTCTTCCATTTATAAAATGGAAATAAAGACTTAGTGGAAAGTCGGTGGAAGGGGGCGGCTATCTAGAAGATTTTATGGAGTTCGGTTCGTTTTGGACTCCCGTGAGTCCAAACAGATAAACTCCAATACTGTTCCGATGTATTTATATCAATTGATTTATCCAATTAATTAATCATATCAAATATATAATAACATAATTAATTTCTCCAAGAAATAATTATATTCATAAATTAAATTAATCACCCAGTAATTTAGTTAATTCATTAGGCCGTAAATTAATTTATCCGATAAATCGATTTAGACATTCAATGTCCCAAATAAATTAGATATACAATATCTAATATTCATTCTGAGAGAATAAGCTCGATTCATTCCGTCGTCAATCCTATTGCGCGACTCGATAGGTCCGTCTCAGTCAGCAATGGGAGGAACCCCCTAGCCAGCCTGGCGGCCTACACTATACCCCAACTGAGAACGAATGATTGGGATCATTCAAGAACCATTCTGTCGTGAATACCAGTATACGTATAAACCCTTCTTTCAAATGTCCCGATCAAGTTATAGGGTCACGGTCAGTCAAACCCTATCTGCACTTGACGCTATGCATGAGTTGATGCGAATCGAGATCATCGAGCTCTCGTGCTTCCAATACAACTAGCTCCAATGCTTTGGCCAAAGACTTAAGATCTCATCTACCAATAACCGCAGAGGACATATAACATGTTCACTTACAGGAGAAAGAATTATGTCTTAGTATTCAGTAGAACCTGATACTTGCCCGTCAAGACGCACGTCGAGGTTGACCCCTGCCTTCCGGTTTACAAGGTCGAACTAATCTAATGAAAATCTTGACGTCACAAGGACATCCCTACTAAATCTTCAAGTCGAAGGTTCACGAATACCTATCACAACCTTTCGATTCCGTCATTGACTGTCCCAGAGTGAAATCCATGTGACGAATCGAGGGTGAATCAGTTCGAGTATAGTAATCCAATTAGCATACCTATAACGTGTGATCCCACTAACCATTAGTGTTCGACAGGCACTCTCCATGTCAAAGAACATGTTATACAAGTCTTCACATAAACTTAACACCCAGTCAAGTTTCATCAACTTGCGAACGATTAAGTATTTGAGCTATAAACCTTTCCAGTGCCGACCTCCTTATCTAATAAGGGGTGAACGTTTTGCTCTCGAATACACGGACTAGTTTCTATATGTATATTTACAAGTTAGGAATGCAACTACCAGTAAATAAAGAAACATTAATTGCCTTATATTAATGATTTACATAATAATAAGTACAATGCCCTCACTCAATATCCTCTAAGTGGCATTCGAGGGCATACTCCTAACAGGGGAAACAACCACTAGAGCTGCATGGTGACGAGGGTGCAGAGTGATGTTACGGCTGGGATGGTTTGTCAATTGTGTTTTATTTTAATAATATACTTGAGTACGCTGTTGTTTTGTTTGTCTTTTGAGGTTTACTTTTAGGTGTTGGCTGATTTGTACTTTTCAGACTTGTGATGTAATAATAAATTTTACGGTTGGTATTTAATAATGTTGTTTTTTTAAAATTCTTAGCCTAGTAAATCCTTATATCAAGGATTTACGGTGCTGTAATAATCCTGAATATCTCGGGGTGTTACAGAATATGGTATCGGAGCTAAGATTATGGATATCTTGACTGTTGGGTTAAAATAGGGTTCAGATGTGTCGTTTGAGGTGACCGGCGGAGAATAACATCACTGTACTGCCTACATCTTCGTGTGAGCGATAGTTGTAAGTTTCTTAAACTCTATCTTATCCTTTACATGTCATACCCTTTTTATAATTGAACGTTAGGACGATATTGTTCCCTGTATATTGAGTATTTATGCTTACAGTATGTTGAGAGGAGGACGTGGACATGGTCGCGGTCGTGGACACGAACGTGGAAATGCTAATAGGGAAGCTTCACCCTCTGTTCCTGATTAGCTGTCAAATTAGGCTAACTACAGTTCTGGCGAACAACAAGAGTCCGTCAACAATTAATGAGAGAAAATCGTGGAAGCAAATGCCGAACCTGCTATTCCCGACATCCTTCGTCAGGTGATCAAACAAATGACCCAATTTGCTCAAGTTGTGGACAGAATGCAAGTGGCGGTAGGATTGCAGCCGGGAGACAGACAGCAAGGCATCCCACACTTGGGAAATCGAGGAGATAGATAGCTACAGGAGGTGGTGAAGATGCACCCGCCGAAGTTCGATGGTTTTTCTGAGATGCCAACATTGGATCACTAGCTGAGGGAGCTGGAGAAATTATTTGCAGGGATTAACTTCCCGAACGACCGAATAGCCCCCATTGCCCAATATTTCCTGACGGAACAAGCGTCTGAGTGGTGGGAAGCCATCCAACCTATTGATCATGCTATTGATTGGGGAGAGTTCAAACTGATGATGGAAGCCCAATACTTCTCTCATCCGGTGAGGTAAGCTAAGGTTCGAGAGTTTTTCTCTGCGCAACCGTCGGACGTATATGTGGCCCAAATGATTAAGACATTTAATCAGCAGCTGGCGTTTGTTCGAAACCTGGTGAGAACCGATGCAAAAATGATGATTCACTTTGATATGAGAACGAAGCTGGAGATACAGAGGTACATGTCAAGTTTGGAATACACCACTCTCCGCCAGTATCAAGACAAAGCTCTGGTGTATGAAATGAAAAAAGCAGCTATGGAAAAGTTCTCTGAGTCCAAGAAACAGAAAGTCTATGGTGGTTTTGCATAGCACAAGAGTAGTGGGCCCCACAAAGACCAGTCATACTTTCATTCACTCAAGAGGCCTCCATATCCATCCAAAGGTGGAAAGAACTCCAGATCAGTATCAGCAATGGCAGATGCAGCCAGGAAATATTTTAACTGTGGTCGGACAGGACATTAGCAATCTAATTGCTCACTTCCTACTGTGACGTGTTATGATTTTGGATGAGAAGGACATTGTGCAGTGTTCTTTAAAGAGGCTGCAAAATCTTTTGGAGCTCGTAATTCATAGCCATTTTAGAAAGAGCCGAGTGTCCCTCAGAAGCAATAGAGTGTTTAGCTACCCCATAATTTCGGCCGAGGTAGATGCAGAGGACAATACGACCGAAAAGAAGCATCAAGTGCTAGGTACGCTCCTCCATGCCTTTATGAGATGAGAAGGGCAGACGATCATAATGCAGCTGTCACATCAGGTACCGTTCAGATCCTTTCACAACCAGTTAGTATTTTGTTTGATACAGGAGCTACACATTCATTTATATCATTGTCTTATGTTAATCATTTGAACATTTCTTGTTTTCATGAATGTGAGCCTTATATTGTGGGTTCACCGAGTGGGGAAAGAATTGTGGGGAATTTAGAAACTAGAGATTTTCTTGTATCAATTGGAGGCAAAGAGTGGCCCTCAAATCTGATTGTAGTAGAGATACAAGGAGACAATCTGATTCTCGGAGATGATTTGCTTGGCCGTTATGGAGCTATTATGAACTATCGGAAGAGGAATGTCTCGATGATAGCCGAAGATGGTTCCAAATGATTATTTGAAGGATGGAGATCAAGAAGCTCATGGAAAGTGATCAAAGCTATGAAAGCCGTCAAACTACTAAAGCAAGGCTGTACCAGGTACTGGTGTTATGCGATGAAGAGAGAAGAGGGAATATTAGAGCTTTCATCTATTCCTGTTTCGAGCGAATTTCCAGACGTGTTCCCTGACGAATTACCTAGACTACCTCCACAACGAGATGTAGAGTTTACCATTGAGTTGGAGCCGGGAGTTACACCTATTTCTAAGGCGCCATATCGAATGGCACCTACTGAGATGTATGAACTGAAAAAGCAACTGGATGAATTGCTGGGCAGAGGCTAGATTCAGCCAAGTGTTTCACCTTGGGGAGAACCAGTTCTATTGTTCGAAAGACAAATGGATCGCTTCGATTGTGCATCGACTACCGAGATCTAAATAGGATGATGATCAAGAATAAGTACCCGTTGCCACGAATTGATGATTTGTTCGACCAGTTGCAAGGAGCGACAGTGTTTTCGAAGATCGATTTGATATCTGGATACCATCAGTTGAGGATTAAAGAATCTGATGTCCCGAATGTGCCTGTTATGTTTATGCAGTTTATTAATCATGATTAAAGAATCTGGATACCATCAGTTGTAGTGATATCGTTTGGTCTCACTAATGTGCCTGCTGTGTTTGTGCAGTTTATTAATCATGTGTTCATAGAGTACTTGGACAAATTCGTAGTTGTGTTTATTGATGATATATTGGTCTACTCTAAGAGTCTGGAAGAGCATGAGCAGCACTTACGGACCATGTTGTACCTATTGAGGAGCGAGCAGTTATATGCCAAACTTTCTAAATGTGAATTCTGGCTAAAGGAAGTGATGTTCCTTGGTCACGTGGTATCAGCGGAAGGGGTCCGAGTAGATCACCATAAAGTCGAGGCAATTTTGGAATGGAAGTCCCCTAAGAACGTGAAGGAAGTCAGAAGTTTCTTAGGACTTGCTAGGTATTATCATCGGTTCGTGGAAGGGTTTTCCAAAATTACCCATCCACTTACTCGATTACTGCAAAAAACCCAAAAGTTTGAATGGAATGAGATGTGTCAGGCCAGTTTTGATGAACTGAAGAAGAGATTGATGACGGCTCCAATTATAATACTACCACAAGGAACTAAAGGATTCATAGTTTACAGTGACGCTTCATATCAAGGTCTCGGTTGTGTACTGATGCAGAATGAGAGGGTGATAGCCTACGCTTCATGGCAGTTGAAGCCATATGAAGTTTATTATCTAACGCACGATTTGGAATTAGCAGCTGTTGTTTTCGCCCTGAAGATATGGAGACACTATTTATATGAGACCCACTGTAAGATCTTCACGGATCATAAGAGTCTTAAATACATCTTCAGTCAGAAAGAGTTGAACATGTGACAGAGGAGATTGCTGGAATTGATTAAAGACTATGAGATGGAAATTCTTTATCATCCAAGAAAAGCGAACGTAGTGGCTGATGCACTGAGCTGCAAACCCATTTCTATTTGAATGCTGAAGATGCTCACGTCCCAGTCCAGCATACGACAAGAATTGATCAGTGAAGGAATTGAAGTATGGTTACAAGGCATTCAAGGACAATTATGTGTGATGGAATTAACTTCATCATTGATTGAAGAAATCAAATCTAAGCAATTAGATGATCCTCTAATGAATCCGTTATGTGATGAAGTGGGCAAAAGATTTGTGATTTATGAGGATGCAGTTCTGAGATTCCAAAGTCGACTATGTGTTCCTGATTTTGATGTTTAGAAGCATAAAATAATGAAGGAAGCTCACAGTACGCCCTATTCTATTCACCCCGGCACCAGTAAGATGTATAAGGATCTGAAGCATAATTTTTGGTGGGGCAACATGAAGAAAGATGTGGCGGAATATGTCTCGAAGTGTTTAACCTGTCAGCAGGTTAAGATCGAACATCAACAACCCGCCGGAATGTTGAAGCCACTTGCGATTCCTGAATGGAAATGGGAATATATATCAATGGACTTTATCACCAATATGCTAAAGACCAGGACGGGAATAAATATGATTTGGGTAATAGTTGATCGCCTAACCAAATCAACTCATTTTCTGGGCATTAAGGATACTTGGGGACCAGAGAGGTTGGCACGAGTGTTTATTGCGGAGATAGTCTGATTGCATGGTACACCAAAGACCATTATTTCAGATTGAGATGGTCGCTTCGTGTCACATTTTTGGAAAGTGGTTCATCGAGCCTTGGTAACTGAGCTGAACTTTAGCATAGCTTATCATCCTCAGACTGATGGACAGTCCGAGATGACTATTCAGACAGTAGAAGACATGTTGAGGGCTTGTGCCTTAGATTGGTCGACTAATTGGGAAATCCATCTACCATTGATTGAGTTCACCTATAATAATAATTGGCATGCTTCCATTAAGATGGCACCTTTCGAAGTGTTGTACGGGAGAAGATGTAGATCACCTATACTGGGAGGATTCATCTGACTTAATTGGGACAGAACCAGAATTGATAATACAGACTCAAGAAAAGGTAGCTCTAATCCGTGAAAGGTTGTTGACTGCCCAGAGTCGACAAAAGTTTTATGCAGATATGCATCGTCGCCCGTTAGATTTTGAAATTAGGGATCATGTACTTCTTAAAGTTTCTCCTACTCGAGGAATTTTTCGTTTTGGAAGGAAGGGAAAGCTGAGTCCAAGATATATTGGACCATTCGAGATTCTTGAAAGAGTTGGGGAGTTGGCGTACAGGTTGGCCGTACCTCTGTCACTGAGTCACGTTCATAATGTGTTTCATGTGTGTTGAAAGAATATTTTTCATAACATAATTTGACGATGTTTTGAACAAAATAAACCTAACATTTTTACAAAGATAACATATATAAGATAACTCTCAAGAGCTATAAATATACGTAACATTAGTTAAATAACGTACATAAAGCAGGACTCCTATTCTAATGGGAAAATGGCCTCCAAGAGCTATAAATAGAGCTCTTTCAAGATGTTGAATACACACAATTATTATCAAGCATATATACTCTCATCTGAGCTTATCACGAAAATTATTCTGAGATATCCACATTCTGTATTTGATACAAGAAGAATTGTTTTACTTTTCTATATACAGATTGTAACACCCCAAACTATGCGAATATTACAGTGTCGTGGACCCCAGACTGGGACCCACTAGGCCAATGAAAATTAATGAATTACGAGATATAATTGTAGTACCGAACCACAGTATATCAATAATCACTCTGATGAGGAGTTTCAAGTACAACACACCCAGGACAAAATAGAATACATGTATATTTTATGTGAAGATAAAATATACAATACCGATTAAATGAGTATTTAAATGGAAGTCTGCAGCGGAATACAAATGAACAAAACATGAAGACTGAAAGGACTGGGGGCCCCTACTAGTATCACTGGGGCTCCTTGCCGTCAACGTTCTCTTTTCGTGCCTTAGCCTTGCCATGACCTGAAAACAACATCCCCCAACGGGGTCAGTTACACAGAACAACAATCCTCAAGAGTTGAATAAACACAATCATGGTATATCTTAATTATGAAATTAAGCTGAAGAGGGGCATCATAGTACGCCCGTAATGGTATGTTCAAGTGCACAAGACGAGTGTCCGGACACACCCATCCTTGTACCTAATTAGTCTCACGGAGGTACGTTACCGTGTGCACAGTCCAATGTGTCGGTGAACCCAACACATGACCATCACATGCCCGACTAAAAAGTCCACACATCCCCACCCGGCCACGCAATATGAACCCAGAAGGTCATATGGACAAGAAATGACCATGAGGAATAATAATGAATAACAATCCGACAAAGTCAAGAATGACTCACCGAGATGAAATGATAGTGAAATGAATGATAGCTCAATGAAATGATTGGAACCGTCGTTCCTCGTGAATGAAGTGATTAAATGACAATTACAAGTCTCAATATGGTTAACACATTATGAATGAATTATGATTATGAATGAACAACAACGAAAGGATTTAATATCCTTTTAACCGAGTAAGAATTAACTTACACAACACCGGGGAAGAATGTCCTTCCTCGAACAGCATCCTAAAAGGGATGTCGGTCGCTCGAACAACCTTGAATGACAATTACCAACAAATGCTCAATATACGTATCAAACACGATTAACCAATTCAAACGTCGATACAACAATATCCAAACTCATTGAGGCATTCTAATGAATACTTAGCAACATACATCCTTCGATAATATCCAATCCCGAATATATCGAAACCAACTCCAAAATGAGTATTTCAAACCAATAAAACACCTTCAATGATATCAACAATCCCATAGGAATCCACAAATCGAGTTAACGACAACATCTAATCGAAAACCCCCAAATATCAAATTCAACTCTAAGGTGTTCTTGAATCAAACCCCAACAATTCATGAAATCCGAAATATATGCCATTCGATCCGTAGGAATACATTTATCCAAGGTAGATAATCCATATCTAACATATTCCAACAACAATCCAAGCTTACACGAAGAAATCGGAAGGAAAAACCCAAAATCCGAAATTCTAGATCCAAGAAGTTATTACCTTGATTTGATGTGATGGAGATGATGAAATGATGATTACTCCGAATTATAAGCTTGATGATGATGATTTGTGGATTCAGCTCGAAGAAAACTCTCCAAATCGCCCGAAATCGCCCAAGACCGCCGAAGGAATGAAGTGAGATGAAGAAATGATGAAATGGATTGCACTGTCCTATTTATAGCAACACCAGTTTAGCGTGTGCCAGGTCTTGTGCGTAGCATGCGCTAACGGGTGTACTGGGCAGTCCAGTACCCTCTGTTCTCAATGGTAGCGTGCTCTACGTACCTTTTGTAGCATGCGCTACAACCATATACTTAGCGTGCATTAACTCAAAATGTTACCGTGCGCTAACAAATTATCTGCTGCCCAGTACTGAAGTCAAGAACCTCATGTTCTCTGATCTGATCGCGGTAGCACGCGCTACACACAATATTCAGCGTGCGCTACTGACCCTGATTAGCGTACGCTAATATCTACTCATAGCGTATGCTAGGAATTAATCCAATGCAGTCCAGTAGCCACTGGACTCTGCCTGATCCGTTCTTAGCGCGCGCTACACCAACTGCATAGCGTGCGCTACTCCGACCTACTAGTGCGCGCTACTTACCATTCGTAGCGTGCACTACTTACAACCCAACTGCAGTCCAGTACCTTCTGGACTGCCTGCTTGAACTACATTAGCATGCGCTAATGTTGAGAGGTAGCGTGCGCTACCCGAACTCAATTAGCGCGCACTAAAGAGAGTTCGCAGCATGCGCTACTCCTCACACACAACCCACTATGAAGATGACAATGATGATAAACACGGCACAATTCTCCAACTAGATTGATGATGAATGACGATTGATACACGATACAATTACTCTGAACGGTGAATATAATGATTGAATATGAGTGACAAATGATCATTAATGAGTGAAAATTACTGAGTGACAATTACTGAACGATAAATACTGAATGATAATGACTGAATTACAACCGGGTATTACATACACCCCCCTGTAAAAGAGTTTCATCCCTGAAACTAAGGGTCAAACAACTCTGGATAACTCTCCCGCATACTATCCTCGGTTTCCCAAGTAGCCTCTTCGACTCCGTGTCTAGACCACTGAATTTTGACCAAAGGAATCGTCTTGTTCCTCAACTGTTTGATTCGCCACTCTAAGACTCGTATAGGACGCTCCTCATATGAATGATCATCAGCGATCTCGATTTCGTCGAACTAAAGTATATGACTCGGGTCGGCAACATACTTCCGTAACTGAAAGACGTGAAACACATTATGAATTCGGCTCAACGCCGGAGGTAAGGCCAATCGATAAGCTAGCTCGGCTACTCGATCTAAAATCTCAAACGGTCCAATGAATCTCGGACTCAACTTCCCTCGTTTCTTAAAACGGAAAGTACCTCGACTCGGGGATACCTTGACCAAAATGTGGTCACCTGTCTCGAACTCTAATGGTCGACGACGATTATCGGCATAAGATTTCTATCGACTCTGAGCAGTCAACAAACGACTCCTGATCAAATCTACCTTCTCACGGGCGGCTATAAGCATATCGGGCTCGATGCCGATTGATTCTGATAAGTCATCCCCACATAAAGGAGATCGACAACGACGACCGTACAAGGCCTCGTAAGGTGCCATCTTAATCGAAGCATGCCAACTATTATTGTACGTGAACTCGATCAACGGTAGTTTGGCTTCCCAATCATCTTTCCAATCGAGAACACATGCCCTCAGCATGTCCTCCAAAGTCTGAATAGTCCTCTCTAATTTTCCGTCGGACTGAGGATGAAAAGTTGTACTGATATTAAGCTGAGTACCCATAGCGCGATGAACTGATTTCCAAAAATGAGATGCGAATCGTCCGTCACGATTGGAAATGATACTTTTAGGAGTATCGTGCAGTCTCACTATCTCTTTGATGAACAACTGGGCAACTCTCTCGGGACCCCACGTATCCTTAATCTCAAGGAAATGAGCTGACTTAGTTAAACGATCCACAATTACCCAAATTGTATTCATGCCATGACGACTCGTCGGCAAACTCGTGATGAAGTCCATTGAAATATCTTCCCACTTCCACTCTAGAATAGGGAGAGGTTTCAGCATACCCGCTGGTCGCTGATGTTCTATCTTGACTTGCTGACAGGTTAACCATCTCGAAACGAATTCTGCAACTTCTCGCTTCATATTACTCCACCAGTAATTTTATTTCAAGTCTTTGTACATCTTGCTAGACCCCAGATGAATGGAATAAGGAGTAGCATGAGCTTCTCTCAAAATTGAGTTTTTCAACTCATCATTCGCCAGTACGCACAACCGATTCTTAAATCGCAAAAGTCCATCCTCGTGGACCACAAATCCAGGGGAGTTTCCCTGAGTCACATCATCTCGAATGCGTAACAAAAATGGGTCTGAACCCTGATTCTCCCTGATCGCCTCCTCAAGTGGCGATGAAATCTCTAACGTACAAAGTTGCCCTTGTACTCGCTGTAACCAGACCTCGATCTCGGGTCTCAGAAATTCCTGCTGAAGTTCCTTCTGAACTATTAATCGAGCAAGTATCTGCTCCTGAACGGACTTACGACTCAAGGCGTCGGCGACAACGTTCGCCTTGCCCGGGTGGTAAAGTATCTCAATATAATAGTCTTTGATTAGTTCCAACCACCGTCTCTGTCGCATATTTAACTCCTTCTGAGTAAATATATACTTTAAACTCTTATGATCGGTGAATATCTGACAGGTAACGCCATACAGATAATGACGCCAAATCTTCAATGCGAATACCATGGCTGCTAGCTCCAGGTCGTGGGTCGGATAATTAACCTCGTAAGGTCTCAATTGCCGTGAAGCATACGCAATAACTTTCCCGTTCTGCATTAATACACATCCAAGACCGTGTCCGGACGCATCACTATAAACCACAAATCCTTCCGTCCCTTTCGGTGAAGAAAGGACATGTGCTGAAATCAAACGACTCTTGAGTTCCTCAAATCTCCGCTGACACGCGTCGGACCATGTGTATTTCTTATCCTTCCGCAAAAGGTTTGTCATGTGTTGAGCGATTTTAGAAAATTCTTCCACAAATTGCCGATAATAACCAGCTAATCCGAGGAAACTTCGGATTTCCTTAACATTCTTTGGAGGTTGCCAATCTTGGAAAGCCTCCGTCTTCTGAGGGTCAACACGAACTCCATCTGATGAAATTACATGTCCGATAAACGTCACTTTGGATATCCAGAACTCACATTTGGAAAACTTTCCATAAAGTTGCTCTCATCTCAACACGTCGAGCACCTGATGAAGGTGAAACTCGTGCTCCTCCCGGTCACGAGAATAAATTAAAATGTCATCAATAAAGACAACAACGAACTGATCCAAATAATCGATGAAAACCCGATTCATTAATTCCATGAACACCGCAGGTGCATTAGTTAACCCAAACGGCATTACCACAAACTCATAATGACCATAGCGTGATCGGAACGCCGTCCTTACGATATCCGACTCTCGAATTCGCAACTGATGATATCCAGATCTTAAATCGATCTTGGAAAATACTGAAGCTCCCTGAAGTTGATCCAAAAGATCATCGATACGGGGTAGGGGATATTTATTCTTGATTGTCACCCGGTTCAATTCCTGGTAATCAATACACAAGCGGAAAGAACCATCCTTCTTCTTGACAAATAACACTGGTGCTCCCCACGGGGACGCACTCGGTCGAATATAACCCTTCTCGGTCAAATCCTCTAATTGATTCTTCAACTCCTGCATTTCGGTTGGGGCCATCCGGTACGGTGCTTTCGATATTGGAGACGTACCAGGCTCCAACTCAATCGTGAATTCCACATCTCTCTGTGGAGGCAAACCAGGTAACTCGGTCTTGGTCATATAGCACCAATAACCGTCACACCCCTGACTGAGTAATTTCACTGCTTTCATCAAGTTGATGACTCTCCCAGAACAGCTGGGATTACCTCCATGAAATACACATTCGATCCCATCGTCTGAAATAATGGTGACCATACGCTTACGGACACTAATGACGGCATGGTGACGATCCATCCAATCAATACCCAGGATGACGTCGTCTCTCGGTAGATCTACCACGATTAGGTCTGCTAACCAATCACGGCCATGAAGCTGAATCGGACAATCCTTAATCTCACGATTCCCAATAATTCTTCTACCATCAGGTAGACCAATGACATAAGGCTCACAACTAATAGCACTACCCAGATGTAGTCTACTCAAACATGACTCGGAAATGAATGAATGCGATGCACCAGTATCAAAAAGGGTACACACAGGTTGAGATAGAATATCGAGTGTACCTGAGATCATCCAGGCCTCCGGATCGTCGGTCTTCTTCATCTCATAAATTCGGGGCTTGCCGGCCACCGAACCGGATGCTCCCGTCTGATAGCTCTTGGCTCTGCCTTTATTTGATCCTGTCGTCTTGAACGACACAGACTGAGTGGCCTGATTCTGCACCGCTGAATGTCTCGGGGCCTGAGATGACGCCGGAGTAGGTTTGAAGTCCCTTCAGCAAAAACGGGCCTTATGCCCAGCAATCCCACAGTTATGGCACGTGACAGTCTGCCTCGGGCACTTGGTGCTGAAATGACCCTGTTCTTCATAGTTGAAACAGGTGATGGATGAACTGGCCACTCGAGACTGTGATTCAATAGGTCTGGGCGCCACAGGAGGTCGCTTATAGAAAGTAGAGCCCACACGAGGCTTCTTGAAAGTGGCCTGACTGCCTTCAGGATGATTACGATTCTTAGACTTCTTGCTTGCAGATGAAGGTTGTTGCTTAGCAATCTCCTTAGCAGTAATCTCATAGGTAAGAGCTTTCTCAATGAATTCGGCCAGAGTGGTGCAATTGTGATTAAGCAACTGCATCCGCATACGAGGCTTCAACCTCTTGCTAAAATATTTGATCTTGTCCGCCTCAGATTGAATAATGGACGAGGCGAAAGGAAGTAGCTCCTGAAATTTCTCAGCGATGGCGAGAACATCATCTTCCGCTGAGAGGTCGGGAGTGAGTAGTTCTGACAACTTGGCCTCCCTGAGTGGGGCCGGATAATACCTCTCCATCATGAGAGTCTTGAATTGATCCCAAGTACAAGATCCGTTGGTGGGCTTCAACGATAACCACCGTGAATGAGCGCCCTTACCAAGATAGTAAGCCGCCACTGAAACTTTGTGCCCTTCGGGACACTCCACCATAGTGAAAAACTTCTCGAAATGCTCAAGCCAGTGAACAATATCCGCCGGCTCAGATGAGCCCTCAAAAGTAGGTGGCATATGGCGAGAGATGTCGCCAAATGATACTGCTTACACCCCTCTCTTGCCCCTGAGGTGGCGGCGGAGGAGCCTGTTGATTCTGAGTAGCTGAGTTCTGCATCGTCTCCATGAGGCGTGCCATTTGAGTCATTTGGGCCATCATGCCTTGCATAAAAGCGAGTGGATCAATCCGAACACCTTCTGATTGAGCTGTGTCCCGGGTACGACTCCCTGATAGTGAGTGATCATTTCTAGGTGAATGAGTGGCAGCGTTGCTTTTCGATGAATTCACATTATTCCTCGCGTTCGCGCGTGTATTTACACGAGCTCTCGGGTTTCGGCCCGCACCACGGCCTCTTCCCCTGCGTCCTCTGCCATCTCTTTCCATACTAAAGTGGAAAGTCATATGATAATTATATATCTCGCATGAATATCACATTATGATTACATTATGAAATGATGAAAATGAGCATACGCGCTCAAACACAATGATTACATGAATGATCAACTGAAGTGACGTGATTATCTGATGAAATTCTTGAAATGATTATCTTGAACAAGTTAACAAGATTAATGATATGATCCTCAAGATCAACAACTGAACAATGAAATGAACTGAGTGATTAATGAATTAACATGATCGACTTGATCAAAAATGAAAATGATGAAAGAGGTTTGTTGACTGTTGAATGATGAATGAGTGATTCTTATTGCCAGAAATTATACCATGGCGTCAGAAATATTACTGTTCTTTGGTCTGAGGGGCTCGGCTCTTGCACAGGTCACAGGTGACGCGAAAGTCCAATGATACTAGTCCGATGAACGATGATTTCAAATGAGACATGACTCGGAAGTATCTCTGTGAGAAACTGTACTGTAAGACGATTATCTGTACTCGCAAATATCATTGTATTTGAGAGAGTTTATCTTGTACTCATAAAGGAAGATAGTAAGGTTAGTCTTGAGCCACGAAATAAAGCAATTGAAGTTTAGCATTAAGCTCGAAAGTGCTGTTGTAATAGAGTTGGCACTAATCTATAAAGTGCATTCAGTATTGAAGAAAAATCCTAGTCGATACATTAGGTAGGTGATGTAGGCTTCGTTAATAGCCGAACCTCTCGAACAAATTCTTGTGTCATTTCATTTCTGTTTCTTTTGTTTATTACTCTGATTATCTGCTTCCGCATGAAAAGAGTTCATTACTCTTCCCACCACTATTCAACCCCGATTTTAGTGGCGTTACCAATACAATAATTGGTATGGGAGCCAGGTTTTTTTCACCGGTCTAACACCTGCTAGAGAAAAGATCCAGATATAGCCTACATCCATTCTTCGCTTGAAGGTAACGATCTTAATCGCCCTCCCTTCTTTGATGGTTCAAATTTTATGACATGGAAGAAGAAAATGTCTATATTAATCCAAGCCCACAATATCAAAATTTGGAAGGTCATTACTCTAGGACCTACAATTCCAAAGAAGACTGATGGCTCGCTCAAAAGTTTTGAAGAGTACGATGATAGCGACTGGAAGAATGATCATTTCAATAGTAAAGCTACTCAGCTACTTTACTGTGCTCTTAATCCTGAAGATCACAACATAATCTTTTCATGCGAATGGCCAAAGAAATTTGGAAGATGCTCGAAAGGTACGAGTCAAGTCAAAGAAACAAAAATTAATATGCTTCTTCACAATTATGAACTTTTTACCATGAAAGAAGAAGAAAGTCTCCTCCCGCCGCCGCCTTCTCCTCCTCCTCCCCCCCTCCATTGTTCTTTACGCTTGTGAGAATGGATTCAATATAGAAGAAAGTAGTGGTTCTCAAAGTCATGTACAGGATGGGGTCTCGTGGCCAAGTGACACAGGTACAGGTCAAATTTTGTGAGATTGATCGTAACATTATGAGAAATGTCAAGGGACCTATCAGGGAAGGCGATGTTCTCACCTTGTTGGAGAGTGAAAGAGAGGCTAGGAGACTCTGCTGATGGGCTCTTATTATTACGTCTCCCTTTGCACGACTTCTTTGAAATTTAATTATTACTAGTAATGTGATTGAGGTTTTATGTCGATTTTTCAATCTTAAGACTACCGGAACACGACTATGTTCACATTTTGTTTTTCGACTTGCATTGATTTTTGAAATTTTGCCTACAAGGGCGGAACTATGCCACCTCTATTCGATTTTTTTAAAAAAAAAAGCATTACTGCTATGCTTGACTGTTTCTCGGCTATTACAAATGGGCTAGCCTCGTTTGGCAAACCTATCTCAAGTAGTGATAAAGCTAATAAAATCCTACGATCACTACCGAAAGAATGGGATGCAACAGTTACAGCTATTATAGACTCGAAAGATTTAAACACGATGGAATTCAGTGCTCTTATTGGATCCCTTATCAATTATGAGATTGTCATTAAATCTCGAAATTTGAAACCAAAACCTAAAGAAAGAGAAAGGCCGATCGTCTTCAAGGCCAAAGAGGATAGTGATCCATAAGATTAACCGATCGAGGATGATGATAAAGAAACGGCTTTCTATGACAAAAATATAAAGAAATTCAAAAATCTCTTATAAAGGCGCCGGAGGGATATCAAACAGGAACCCAGGGATGAACCCCAAAAGATTCACTTCCCGCAAAATAAAAGGTTCGACAATACTTGTCGAAGGTGCGGTGTTCTAGGGCACTTTGCTAAAGATTGTTGTGCTACTGCACCTATGAGTTCATCAAAACCACCTCATGAGAAATTCAAAAAGAAAGAAGTCTATGTTGCTACATGGAGTGATGATGATGAGGGTGATGAACCACAAATTCAAACCAATCTAGCTTTAATAGCCCGCACAACTGACGACAATGATGCAGAAGATAAGGTAATTGATTCTTCTCATGAAGAACTTCTTGATGCTTTTGAATCTTTAAAAAATGAGTATGAAAAGGTTTGCAATATCAATAAAGATTTGAAAAAGAAAATAAAGTCTCTTGAAAATGAAAATTCGAAATTATTTAATAAAAGCAAAAATGTGCCTATTGATCATACTAATTGTTTGGAAACCGAAAAAAATCTGAGAGATGATTTACATAAAACTCATAAAGAACTCAAGCTTTACGTTAGAAAATTCTCGTGTGGTAATGACAAATTTGAGCAACTCTTATTTGGTTAAAAATTCTCTCTTTCAAAACAAGGACTCGGGTATAATGCATTTCCAATTAAAAAGTCCTTAGATATACGCACAAAGGATTCGGACAATTTAAAAACAGGAATCTCATCATGTCCAAAATGTTTAAAACCAGGACATACCTGTAATATCCGCAATTTCGGATTTCTGGTAATTTTATTTTTTCGGCGGAGGTCCGTTTCGACGACTCGCTTGGGACCGTATCATCATTCTGAGAATGATTAATTCTGCACTTTTTGTCATCCGAGTTCGTTTCGGTATTGTTTTGTTGAGTTCCGTGTTTCTTAACAACTTTTCCGCACTCGAGTTCGATTCTTGTGAATTTCGTCCGAAATTACTGTTTCGAGTTTCCCGTAAGTCCGTTTAACTTTGTTAGACGTGTTGTGAGCTTTGGTTTAGTGTTTCGATCGCGTATCGTGATTTTCGGACGTTTTGGGCCATTTTCGTAATTTCCCAAAGTTTTGGGTAATTACTTCCGTTGTTGAATTCTGAGCCTTCGGGTGGTCGGAATTGTGTGTTCTCTTAGCCCTTAGATTCGTATTTGCGAGTACTTCGTGACCGTATCTTCGATTCGTATTCAGGTTCGGGTTTCGGTGTCGTTTTCTTGAGTTCAGTGTTATTAAACGACTTTTCCCATATATGAGTCGACTTTGTAAAATCACCATAAATTCTTGAAAACTCCAAAGACTTTGAATCTTTTCAATATTATAGAGCATCAAGTTAGCTTTCCAATGGTTCAAACGGTGAGTCAATCGGAGTCCGGACGAGAGAGTTATGGTCGAAATAGCTCGGACACTCATTTTCCAGTTTTGGCGGCGATGCAGTACCTGTGCCGCGGCACACTTAGGTGAGCCGCGGCACACGATCAGTTAGCCTATTTCGCGGATTTTGTGAGATGAATGCTCATTTCATCTCTTCCTTCATTCCTCCTCCTCTTGGCGATCTTATGGGCGATTTTTGGGCGTTTTGCATCATCAATCCCGAGAGAACTTCATATTCTTCAAGTTTTGGTGTGGATTAACAACTCCAACAATTGTTCTTCATCATTAATCCAAGGTAAATTCTTGAAACCCTACTTTTGGGTGAATTGGGGGTTTTTGTTCGTTTTGTCCGATTTAACCGTAATAACTTAGATTTGTGATGTATTGATGATTATTTAGATGTATTCTATCATTTCCTTGTTATTCCATGGTTGGATCGTTTCGATTCGTTATTTTGGTCGAGTTCTTAGTCAACGCCTTGAAGGTGTCCGACAAAAGGTCTTAGAGGGGGGATTGGGCGTTGTATGATTATTATCCATCGTACGATTGTTGATTTATCATTGGTATGACTTAGGGACGAAATTCTTGTGAAGAACTCGAGTCGGAACCCTTCCGTTTGTTGTCTTCTTCGGGGTCCGAGCTTCCCGGTCGAACCGTGTTCTTCATAACGTTTGGTAGCGGTTATTAAGGCAAGTATCTTATTATACGACTTGTATCTTGTGACTAGTAATTACGTATGATATGTATGACGATTTTGCTTGCCTCCGTAAATATGTTCCGTTTGAGTTGGTTGTGTTTTCCGAAATTTGAAGGTTTTGTGATAATAGTGATATATTGGTATCCGTGTTAGGCGTCGTGCCATTTGTGCTGGATTGCGATGTACATATGAGATGGTTGTACACGTGGTTGTTCAATGTATTGTGTACCGAATGTGTGTTATGTTGGTTAAGAGTCGTTGTGATGATCATGATATTTGTGTTGTTTTGGTTTACATACTTGATTGTACATTTCGGTGTAATGTGGAATGGCTTGACATTTAATGATTATGAATTGTGTCGTGTCGATGTGTGTGTGTTCGGTAGGGTCAGCGAGGCCTGCGGAGTTCGGTACATGATGTGTACGAACAAAGTGTGTGATCCGGGTAGGGTCAGCGAGGCCTCGGAGTCCGGTACATGACGTGTACGGACAAGGTGTGATCCGTAGGGTGCAGCGAGGCCTCGGAGTTCGGTACATGATGTGTACGAACGATGTTGTGGCCCGGTAAGGTCCGTTGAGGCCTCGGAGTTCGGTACATGATGTGTACGAGCGGTGTGTGTGGCCGGGTAGGGTCCGTTGAGGCCTCGGAGTTCGGTACATGATGTGTACGAACAGGTGTGTTTGGTCGTGTTAAGGTCCGTAGAGGTCTCCGGAGTTATGTACATGTTGTGTACGAACAATGTTCGTGTATCATTGATTGTTCTGGTAAAATTTTAAATATTTATCTCTTAATAATAATGATATATTATTTAATATGCTTTGAAACGAGAATCGGGCTAAGGCCCTAATGTTTACGAAATGGTTTTGTAAATTGGGACTCGAGGTCCAAAAGAATTTCTGATTTAAAAATCCCGAGATGATGTGTTCCTTTTCAAATATCTCTTACTTGAGTTCGAAATTCTAAAACTTCTCAGAACATTTTGATAATTGATTTACGTATTAAATTCGTAGTTGCTATTTGCTTGTTACATTTCGTATGGTTTGATACTTGCACTAGTAAAACGGTGGAGTTTTACTAACCCCAGTATTCGGGGGTGGATGTCTGTTACTGCGTCGGTACATGCGAGTTCGGGGAGCGATCCACGGGATTGGCACAAGGGGATGACGAGTGCGATACTAATCAAGAGTTGAGAGTTGGTAGAGTTTATTTGTATTGTTAGAGTTGATTCGGTCTTCCGTTGTATTGTATTTGAACCTGTGTGGGTAATGTTGTTAGTCGATCCTGTTGATAGAGTTGTGTGACCTCATCGGTGTGTGTTCTTGTGTAAGTGACCTTAGCAGTGTATTATTATATTGTTTGACCACTGCCGGGCAAGCATTTGGTTGTTTATGGACGTTGCTTTGGTAGATCCTTGCGGAAAGGGTTTACGGCGTGTAATATTCCCATATGGTTTTGGGGTGTTACATTTATGGTATCGAGCTTAGGTTGCGGAAACCTAGGTCATCGGGTCGAGTCAGTCGTGGTTTGTCGAGTAATGTGTTGTCTTATCGTTCGAGTCGTCAGGTGACAAGTTGAGTTGTGCGTAGTCACAACGTGTCGGATATGTTGTCGGATGAGATTAGTATCATGGGCGACCGTCATCTCCGTGCGGCCTGTGGATGTAAGTCTCCCTTCTTTGTGTTGTGCCTCGTGTGACACGAGCTATTTTTATGATTATGAGTTAATTGACGGAATCCTCTTATGGATTTTGATTTCGTGATATGTGATCATTTGACTCCGTTTTTCGTTCATATGAGGAGTAGTTTCTTTGTCTTGTGCATGTTTGATTTTATTTCTCTTATCCATTGCGTGAGTTCTTTTGTAATGGCTTTCGGTATTTCTGATGAATTTTATTTCGAAAACCAATTCCCTTAATCGAGTTTTTGGCATTATGGCCTTGATCATTTTGGCGAAATTCTTATGACGGAATTTAGTATTTTGTAAATGGCTTTTGTGAGTTTTGAAATATTACCGTCATCGACCTTTTTGGCATTTTGTAAATGGTTTTATCCTGGTGGGTTCCGGCAGGGACCCACGGCGCTATAATGTTCCGTGTAATTATCTCAAATTTTTGGGCATTCTAGCCCATTGAATTATCTTTGAAAACTTTGAGTACCTTAGAAAATAAATTTCGAGACGTACTTTTAAAATAAATTATTTTCTCGTGGTACATCCAAGGTGCCACAATATGTTTCAAGATTCTTCTACCTCGAGGACCAAAATGTTTTGAGATATTTCCAATATTTTAGAAACACTTTTACCTAGACCCGAGGGTCGAATATTTCCGAAAGTTTTTCACGAAAAGAAAGTGTCCTCATTTTTATCGAATGCGAAATAGTTTTCCAAAGTCTTGATAACGATGTTTCACGATTGTACTTTTTTTGAAGGGTGATACTCAAGATTAATCGGTGTTTCCAAAATTGTTTTCAAAAGGAGGTTTTCGTTTTTAAAACCTATCTATTCCCGTTTGAGGGCTGGGTATGTATGTGTGATGTTCGCATTGTCGTTATGATGTTTGCTCCCGAGTATGATCGAATTGGTGGCATGAACGTCGAGGCGTTGCCACGCATTTGTTGTACTAGCCCTCTGTGAGAGGTGTGAATTGGTGTTTACTGTTTATCGCCTCGTGGTGATTTGCGTGTTGTCGCACGAGTGTGAGCTGTTGAATCTTGGGTTTGTACGTTTGTGTACATGTGTGATTGTTTCATAATGTTTGTAATTATGTCTTTGGTTATCGTTCGGGCCGTTGAGGTCGCGAACGATACCGTTGTTGTAGTGTTTGTGTGTGTATTACTTTACGATGGTAATCGTTGTATATGATATGTGTTATGATTCTTTGTTGTCTTTGAGTTGGCATCTCCGCTATATTGTTTTGCGACGTTATACCCCATTGTATCTAGCATTTGTACTTTCGGTATGCCGAGCCGAGGTGTTTCAACCGTGATGTGCCGGGGCATGCACGTGTAAATTGTCCTTCTCGTCGATGCTGCGTTTGAGGACACCGAATTGATTTGCGGGTGGCTCGAGACTTTCGGAGTTCGCGCTTCAGCACAGATATCAGGATCGACTCTGAGAGACCCATGGGAGATTTTCCTGTCGGATGCTTTTTGTGTTGTGACCTTGTTTCCGTTGTTGTGAGTTGCGGGGACGACATTTCTTTTATAAGAGGTCGGATGTAATACCCATACTATATTTGACTTCTGCAGTTTCTCCATCTAAGTTCTATCGACTTGCACGTGTTCGTCGATACTTTTTGAACTTGTTTGATGTCTCAGTTGTCATCGTTCGAACTGGTTGTGACCTTGTTTCAGATCGACCTGTTTATCATCGTGACCTTCCCGAGTTCGGTTCGATTCTTGTGAGCCTTGTTTGGAAGTAATATCTTTCACTTTCTACGAGTTCTTTTAATGCCTGGAGTTGAAGTGGGGACTTCGGAGTCATTGTTCGACTGTTGTAATTCGATCATTGTTATTTGATCATTATTGTTCGATCATTGTTATTTGATCGTTGTTGTTCGATCATCGTTATTTGATCATTGTTGTTCGATCATTGTTATTTGATCGTTGTTGTTCGATCATTGTTATTTGATCATTGTTGTTCGATCATTGTTATTTGATCATTGTTGTTCGATCATTGTTATTTGATCATTGTCGTTCGATCATTGTTGTTCGATCGTTGTTGTTCGAACGGGGTTGTCTGACTGTTGTTGCCTGATCTCGTACTGCGAAGAATTGTCGTTCACCGTTAGTCAACTGTTTCGAGTGTGGCCAAGTGGGTCACCGATCAGTGCATTGTGAGACCGTTGCCAAGATGTTCGGGAATTGGGTTTTCGTTCCTACTCGGGGAGTGCCTGGTGGTGTCCCGTGATGTAGTTGTGTATCGTACTTCGTGCTGTAATTCGTGTAGAAATTGTTATTTGTTGCGTGAACTTTTTGGTTTTGTTTGTATTCTACCATGATGTTTTATTTTAAGTTTCGGGACGAAACTTATTTTTAATAGGATAGAATGTAATGTCCGGTATTCTCGTTTCATTATCTTGAATTCTTTGTGTCTTGACGTCGGACATTTTCTTGTTGTGAGAATCGGAGTGAATTCTATCATAATACTATATTTGTTTCTACCGCATAGTCGTTGTGGTCGGTGCGACTTGTTGTCGCGTGCGTTTCTTTGATTAAATGTGTGCATGTGATGTGTTGTTAATTACTCGTTATTGTTTTGAATCATTGTCGGTGGCGTTGTTATGGTCGTCGTGGGGCGTGTTTTCACGTTGTATGTTCTTCGCGTTGCTTGTAACGTTTCGCCGTTAGGCGCGATTTTTTCGGTTCTTGTGTATCCGTTGAGTTTTCTGGCGGGATATTGCTTCTCCTACTTGATTTAAGTTTCGGACGAAACTTCTTTTAAGGAGGGTAGAATGTAATATCCGCAATTTGATTTGATTCTGGTAATTTTATTTTTTCGGCGGAGGTCCGTTTGACGACTCGCTTGGGACCGTATCATCATTCGAGAATGATTAATTCGCACTTTTGTCATCCGAGTTCGTTTCGGTATTGTTTTGTTGAGTTCCGTGTTTCTTAACAACTTTTCCGCACTCGAGTTCGATTCTTGTGAATCTCGTCCGAAATTACTGTTTCGAGTTTCCCGTAAGTCCGTTTAACTTTGTTAGACGTGTTGTGAGCTTTGGTTTGGTGTTTCGATCACGTATCGTGATTTTCGGACGTTTTGGGCCATTTTCGTAATTTTCCAAAGTTTTGGGTAATTACTTCCGTTGTTGAATTCCGAGCCTTCGGGTGGTCGGAATTGTGTGTTCTCTTAGCCCTTAGATTCGTCTTTGCGAGTACTTCGTGACCGTATCTTCGATTCGTATTCAGGTTCGGGTTTCGGTGTCGTTTTCTTGAGTTCAGTGTTATTAAACGACTTTTCCCATATATGAGTCGACTTTGTAAAATCACCATAAATTCTTGAAAACTCCAAAGACTTTGAATCTTTTCAATATTATAGAGCATCAAGTTAGCTTTCCAATGGTTCAAACGGTGAGTCAATCGGAGTCCGGACGAGAGAGTTATGGTCGAAATAGCTCAGACACTCATTTTCGATTTGGCCGAGCAGTCAGACTCGTGCCGGCACACTTAGGGTCGGCCGCGGCACACACCCGATTAGCCTATTTCTTGGATTTTGTGAGATGAATGCTCATTTCATCTCTTCCTTCATTCCTCCTCCTCTTGGGCGATCTTATGGGCGATTTTGGGCGTTTTGCATCATCAATCCCGAGAGAACTTCATATTCTTCAAGTTTTTGGTGTGGATTAACAACTCCAACAATTGTTCTTCATCATTAATCCAAGGTAAATTCTTGAAACCCTACTTTTGGGTGAATTGGGGGTTTTTGTTCGTTTTGTCCGATTTAACCGTAATAACTTAGATTTGTGATGTATTGATGATTATTTAGATGTATTCTATCATTTCCCTTGTTATTCCATGGTTGGATCGTTTCGATTCGTTATTTTGGTTGAGTTCTTAGTCAACGCCTTGAAGGTGTCCGACAAAAGGTCTTAGAGGGGGGATTGGGCGTTGTATGATTATTATCCATCGTACGATTGTTGATTTATCATTGGTATGACTTAGGGACGAAATTCTTGTGAAGAACTCGAGTCGGAACCCTTCCGTTTGTTGTCTTCTTCGGGGTCCGAGCTTCTTGGTCGAACCGTGTTCTTGGAACGTTTGGTAGCGGTTATTAAGGCAAGTATCTTATTATACGACTTGTATCTTGTGACTAGTAATTACGTATGATATGTATGACGATTTTGCTTGCCTCCGTAAATATGTTCCGTTTGAGTTGGTTGTGTTTTCCGAAATTTGAAGGTTTTGTGATAATAGTGATATATTGGTATCCGTGTTAGGCGTCGTGCCATTTGTGCAGGATTGCGATGTACATATGAGATGGTTGTACACGTGGTTGTTCAATGTATTGTGTACCGAATGTGTGTTATGTTGGTTAAGAGTCGTTGTGATGATCATGATATTTGTGTTGTTTTGGTTTACATACTTGATTGTACATTTCAGTGTAATGTGGAATGGCTTGACATTTAATGATTATGAATTGTGTGTCGATGTGTGTGTGTTCGGTAGGGTCCGACGAGGCCTGCGGAGTTCGGTACATGATGTGTACGAACAAAGTGTGTGATCCGGTAGGGTCCGCGAGGCCTCCGGAGTCCGGTACATGGCGTGTACGGACAAGGTGTGATCCGGGTAGGGTCAGCGAGGCCTGCGGAGTTCGGTACATGATGTGTACGAACGATGTTGTGGCCGGGTAGGGTCCGTTGAGGCCTCGGAGTTCGGTACATGATGTGTACGAGCGATTGTGTGTGGCCGGGTAGGGTCCGTTGAGGCCTCGGAGTTCGGTACATGATGTGTACGAACGGTGTGTGTGGTCGGGTAAGGTCCGTCGAGGCCTCGGAGTTCGGTACATGATGTGTACGAACAATGATCGTGTAGCGATGATTGTTCGGGTAACATTTTAAATATGGATCTCGGACTAATAATGATATATTATTTAGTATGCTTTGAAACGAGAATCGGGCTAAGGCCCTAATGTTTACGAAAAGGTTTTGTAAATTGGGACTCGAGGTCCAAAAGAATTTCGCTTTAAAAATCCCGAGATGATGTGTTCCTTTTCAAATATCTCTTACTTGAGTTCGAAATTCTAAAACTTCTAGAACATTTTGATAATTGATTTACGTATTAAATTCGTAGTTGCTATTTGCTTGTTACATTTCGTATGGTTTGATACTTGCACTAGTAAAACGGTGGAGTTTTACTAACCCCAGTATTCGGGGTGGATGTCTGTCTGCGTCCGGTACATGCAGGTTCGGGGAGCGATCACGGGATTGGCACAAGGGGATGACGAGTGCGATACTAATCAAGAGTTGAGAGTTGGTAGAGTTTATTTGTATTGTTAGAGTTGATTCAGTCTTCCGTTGTATTGTATTTCGAACCCTGTGTGGGTAATGTTGTTAGTCAGTCCTGTTGATAGAGTTGTGTGACCTCATCGGTCTGTGTGTTCTTGTGTAAGTGACCTTAACGGTCTGTATTATTATATTGTTTGACCCTGGCCGGGCAAGCATTTGGTTGTTTATGGACGTTTAGCCTGGTAGATCCTTGCGGAAAGGGTTTACGGCGTGTAATATTCCCATATGGTTTTGGGGGTGTTACATTTATGGTATCAGAGCTTAGGTTGCGGAAACCTAGGCTGTCGGGTCGAGTCGAGTCGTGGTTTGTCGAGTAATGTGTTGTCTTATCGTTCGAGTCGTCAGGTGACAAGTTGAGTTGTGCGTAGTCACAACGTGTCGGATATGTTGTCGGATGAGATTAGTATCATGGGCGACCGTCATCTCCGTGCGGCCTGTGGATGTAAGTCTCCCTTCTTTGTGTTGTGCCTCGTGTGACACGAGCTATTTTTATGATTATGAGTTAATTGACGGAATCCTCTTATGGATTTTGATTTCGTGATATGTGATCATTTGACTCCCGTTTTTCGTTCATATGAGGAGTAGTTTTGCTGTCTTGTGCATGTTTGATTTTATTTCTCTTATCCGCTGCGTGAGTTCTTTTGTAATGGCTTTCGGTATTTTACCGACTGAATTTTATTTCGAAAACCAATTCCCTTAATCGAGTTTTTGGCATTATGGCCTTGATCATTTTGGCGAAATTCTTATGACGGAATTTAGTATTTTGTAAATGGCTTTTGTGAGTTTTTGAAATATTACCGTCATCGACCTTTTTGGCATTTTGTAAATGGTTTTATCCTGGTGGGTTCCGGCGCGGGACCCACGGCGCTATAATGTTCCGTGTAATTATCTCAAATTTTTGGGCATTCTAGCCCATTGAATTATCTTTGAAAACTTTGAGTACCTTAGAAAATAAATTTCGAGACGTACTTTTAAAATAAATTATTTTCTCGTGGTACATCCAAGGTGCCACAATATGTTTCAAGATTCTTCTACCTCGAGGACCAAAATGTTTTGAGATATTTCCAATATTTTAGAAACACTTTTACCTAGACCCGAGGGTCGAATATTTCCGAAAGTTTTTCACGAAAAGAAAGTGTCCTCATTTTTATCGAATGCGAAATAGTTTTCCAAAGTCTTGATAACGATGTTTCACGATTGTACTTTTTTTGAAGGGTGATACTCAAGATTAATCGGTGTTTCCAAAATTGTTTTCAAAAGGAGGTTTTCGTTTTTAAACCTATCTATTCCCGTTTGAGGGCTGGGTATGTATGTGTGATGTTCGCATTGTCGTTATGATGTTTGCTCCCGAGTATGATCGAATTGGTGGCATGAACGTCGAGGCGTTGCCACGCATTTGTTGTACTAGCCCTCTGTGAGAGGTGTGAATTGGTGTTTACTGTTTATCGCCTCGTGGTGATTTGCGTGTTGTCGCACGAGTGTGAGTGTTGAATCTTGGGTTTGTACGTTTGTGTACATGTGTGATTGTTTCATAATGTTTGTAATTATGTCTTTGGTTATCGTTCGGGCCGTTGAGGTCGCCGAACGATACCGTCGTTGTTGTAGTGTTTGTGTGTGTATTACTTTACGATGGTAATCGTTGTATATGATATGTGTTATGATTCTTTGTTGTGCTGAGTTGGCATCTCCGCTATATTGTTTTGCGACGTTATACCCCATTATATCTAGCATTTGTACTTTCGGTATGCCGAGCCGAGGTGTTTCAACCGTGATGTGCCGGGGCATGCACGTGTAAATTGTCCTTCTCGTCGATGCAGCGTTTGAGGACACCGAATTGATTTTGCGGGTGGCTGCGAGACTTTCGGAGTTCGCGCAAAGACGGATATCGGGATCGACTACGAGAGACCCATGGGAGATTTTCTGTCGGATGCTTTTGTGTTGTGACCTTGTTTCCGTTGTTGTGAGTTGCGGGGCGACATTTCTTTTATAAGAGGTCGGATGTAATACCCATACTATATTTGACTTCTGCTTCTCCATCTAAGTTCTATCGACTTGCACGTGTTCGTCGATACTTTTGAACTTGTTTGATGTCTCAGTTGTCATCGTTCGAACTGGTTGTGACCTTGTTTCAGATCGACCTGTTTATCATCGTGACCTTCCCGAGTTCGGTTCGATTCTTGTGAGCCTTGTTTGGAAGTAATATCTTTCACTTTCTACGAGTTCTTTTAATGCAGGTTGAAGTGGGGACTTGAGTCATTGTTCGATTGTTGTAATTCGATCAGTGTTATTTGATCATTATTGTTCGATCATTGTTATTTGATCGTTGTTGTTCGATCATCGTTATTTGATCATTGTTGTTCGATCATTGTTATTTGATCGTTGTTGTTCGATCATTGTTATTTGATCATTGTTGTTCGATCATTGTTATTTGATCATTGTTGTTCGATCATTGTTATTTGATCATTGTCGTTCGATCATTGTTGTTCGATCGTTGTTGTTCGAACGGGGTTGTCATTGTTGTTGCACGATCTCGCATCGCGAAGAATTGTCGTTCACCGTTAGTCAACTGTTTGAGTGTGGCCAAGTGGGTCACCGATCAGTGCATTGTGAGACCGTTGCCAAGATGTTCGGGAATTGGGTTTTCGTTCCTACTCGGGAGTGCACAGTGGTGTCCGTGATGTAGTTGTGTATCGTACTTCGTGTTGTAATTCGTGTAGAAATTGTTATTTGTTGCGTGAACTTTTTGGTTTTGTTTGTATTCTACCATGATGTTTTATTTTAAGTTTCGGGACGAAACTTATTTTTAATAGGATAGAATGTAATGTCCGGTATTCTCGTTTTCTGTTATCTTGAATTCTTTGTGTCTTGACGTCGGACATTTTCTTGTTGACGAGAATCGGAGTGAATTCTATCATAATACTATATTTGTTTCTACCGCATAGTCGTTGTGGTCGGTGCGACTTGTTGTCGCGTGCGTTTCTTTGATTAAATGTGTGCATGTGATGTGTTGTTAATTACTCGTTATTGTTTTGAATCATTGTCGGTGGCGTTGTTATGGTCGTCGTGGGGCGTGTTTTCACGTTGTATGTTCTTCGCGTTGCTTGTAACGTTTCGCCGTTAGGCGCGATTTTTCGGTTCTTGTGTATCCCGTTGAGTTTTCTGGCGGGATATTGCTTCTCCTACTTGATTTAAGTTTCGGACGAAACTTCTTTTAAGGAGGGTAGAATGTAATATCCGCAATTTGATTCTGGTAATTTTATTTTTTCGGCGGAGGTCCGTTTCGACGACTTCGCTTGGGACCGTATCATCATTCCGAGAATGATTAATTCTGCACTTTTTGTCATCCGAGTTCGTTTCGGTATTGTTTTGTTGAGTTCCGTGTTTCTTAACAACTTTTCCGCACTCGAGTTCGATTCTTGTGAATCTCGTCGAAATTCTTGTTTGAGTTTCCCGTAAGTCCGTTTAACTTTGTTAGACGTGTTGTGAGCTTTGGTTTGGTGTTTCGATCACGTATCGTGATTTTGGACGTTTTGGGCCATTTTCGTAATTTTCCAAAGTTTTGGGTAATTACTTCCGTTGTTGAATTCCGAGCCTTCGGGTGGTCGGAATTGTGTGTTCTCTTAGCCCTTAGATTCGTCTTTGCGAGTACTTCGTGACCGTATCTTCGATTCGTATTCAGGTTCGGGTTTCGGTGTCGTTTTCTTGAGTTCAGTGTTATTAAACGACTTTTCCCATATATGAGTCGACTTTGTAAAATCACCATAAATTCTTGAAAACTCCAAAGACTTTGAATCTTTTCAATATTATAGAGCATCAAGTTAGCTTTCCAATGGTTCAAACGGTGAGTCAATCGGAGTCCGGACGAGAGAGTTATGGTCGAAATAGCTCAGACACTCATTTTCCAGTTTTGGCAGCGATGCAGACCTGTGCCGCGGCACACTTAGGTGAGCCGCGGCACACGATCCAGTTAGCCTATTTCTGCGGATTTTGTGAGATGAATGCTCATTTCATCTCTTCCTTCATTCCTCCTCCTCTTGGGCGATCTTATGGGCGATTTTGGGCGTTTTGCATCATCAATCCCAGAACTTCATATTCTTCAAGTTTTTGGTGTGGATTAACAACTCCAACAATTGTTCTTCATCATTAATCCAAGGTAAATTCTTGAAACCCTACTTTTGGGTGAATTGGGGGTTTTTGTTCGTTTTGTCCGATTTAACCGTAATAACTTAGATTTGTGATGTATTGATGATTATTTAGATGTATTCTATCATTTCCCTTGTTATTCCATGGTTGGATCGTTTCGATTCGTTATTTTGGTTGAGTTCTTAGTCAACGCCTTGAAGGTGTCCGACAAAAGGTCTTAGAGGGGGGATTGGGCGTTGTATGATTATTATCCATCGTACGATTGTTGATTTATCATTGGTATGACTTAGGGACGAAATTCTTGTGAAGAACTCGAGTCGGAACCCTTCCGTTTGTTGTCTTCTTCGGGGTCCGAGCTTCCCGGTCGAACCGTGTTCTTCGGAACGTTTGGTAGCGGTTATTAAGGCAAGTATCTTATTATACGACTTGTATCTTGTGACTAGTAATTACGTATGATATGTATGACGATTTTGCTTGCCTCCGTAAATATGTTCCGTTTGAGTTGGTTGTGTTTTCCGAAATTTGAAGGTTTTGTGATAATAGTGATATATTGGTATCCGTGTTAGGCGTCGTGCCATTTGTGCAGGATTGCGATGTACATATGAGATGGTTGTACACGTGGTTGTTCAATGTATTGTGTACCGAATGTGTGTTATGTTGGTTAAGAGTCGTTGTGATGATCATGATATTTGTGTTGTTTTGGTTTACATACTTGATTGTACATTTCAAAGGTAATGTGGAATGGCTTGACATTTAATGATTATGAATTGTGTCGTGTCGATGTGTGTGTGTTCGGGTAGGGTCGACGAGGCCTGCGGAGTTCGGTACATGATGTGTACGAACAAAGTGTGTGATCCGGTAGTAGGGTCAGCGAGGCCTCGGAGTCCGGTACATGACGTGTACGGACAAGGTGTGATCCGGTAGGGTCAGCGAGGCCTCGGAGTTCGGTACATGATGTGTACGAACGATGTTGTGGCCGGGTAGGGTCCGTTGAGGCCTCGGAGTTCGGTACATGATGTGTACGAGCAGTGTGTGTGGCCGGGTAGGGTCCGTTGAGGCCTCGGAGTTCGGTACATGATGTGTACGAGCAGTGTGTGTGGTCGGGTAAGGTCCGTCGAGGCCTCGGAGTTCGGTACATGATGTGTACGAACAATGATCGTGTAGCGATGATTGTTCGGGTAACATTTTAAATATGGATCTCGGACTAATAATGATATATTATTTAGTATGCTTTGAACGAGAATCGGGCTAAGGCCCTAATGTTTACGAAAAGGTTTTGTAAATTGGGACTCGAGGTCCAAAAGAATTTACCTTTAAAAATCCCGAGATGATGTGTTCCTTTTCAAATATCTCTTACTTGAGTTCGAAATTCTAAAACTTCTCGGAACATTTTGATAATTGATTTACGTATTAAATTCGTAGTTGCTATTTGCTTGTTACATTTCGTATGGTTTGATACTTGCACTAGTAAAACGGTGGAGTTTTACTAACCCCGAGTATTCGGGGTGGATGTCTGCTGCGTCCGGTACATGCAGTTCGGGAGCGATCACGAGATTGGCACAAGGGGATGACGAGTGCGATACTAATCAAGAGTTGAGAGTTGGTAGAGTTTATTTGTATTGTTAGAGTTGATTCGGTCTTCCGTTGTATTGTATTTCGAACCTGTGTGGGTAATGTTGTTAGTCGATCCTGTTGATAGAGTTGTGTGACCTCATCGATGCATGTGTTCTTGTGTAAGTGACCTTAGCAGTGCGTATTATTATATTGTTTGACCCTGGCCGGGCAAGCATTTGGTTGTTTATGGACGTTTAGCCTGGTAGATCCTTGCGGAAAGGGTTTACGGCGTGTAATATTCCCATATGGTTTTGGGGGTGTTACAATACCGAAACTTTTTGTAGAAGTTCTAGACGAACTATAAAAGTCAAACAAATTTGGGTACCTAAAGGGACCATTGTTCCAAATCAAGTTTTATGTCTAACTCAACAGGACCCAAATTAGGCTGCGTACCTATAAAACAGAAGAAATTTTTCTTTATAGGTACAATCAAGGACAACAAAATTATCAAATAAATGGTATGCTGACAGTGGATGTTCAAACCACATGAGTGGGAACGAGCATCTTTTCACAGAGCTGAAATAGGAAGATCGGGGTTGTGTCACCTTCGGTGATAATAAAAAGGGTGAAATCAAAGGAACATGTAAGGTAGGTAAGAAACCTTTGCCAACTATAAAAAATATTATTTTTGTTGATGGTCTTTGCTATAATCTCCTAAGTGTTTCCCAATTATGTGATACTGGTCTCAAGTTGATTTTTGAAATTACACATTGCACTGCAATGAGAAAAGACTAAATTGTTTTTATTGGTTTACGTTATGGAAATATTTATATTGTTGATCTTCAAGACGAATCCTCTTTTAATGGAAAGTGATTAATTTCTTATGATGAAAATGCTGTTATTTGGCACCGTAAATTAGGTCATGCCTCTTTACCTCTTATTTCGAAATTAGCTAAAAATGATATTATTCGTGGTCTACCAAAATTTAACTTCAGAAAAGACTACTTTTGTGAAGTCTGCATGAAAGGTAAACATTCTAGAGGCTCGTCTAAACCCAAAATGGAAATTTCTACTAGCCGTATTCTTGAATTAATTCATATAGATATAATTGGACCATACCGGCATGCTAGCTTGAGTGGTAATCTTTATACAATGGTGCTTGTTGATGATTTTTCAAGATTTACTTAGGTAAAGTGCTTAGCAAATAAAAGTTATGCTTTTAATGAGTTTGTTAAGTGGTGTAAGGTTACCCAGAAAGAAAAAGAATTACCAATTATCGTCATCAGATTCGGTCATGGTGGAGAATTCGATTCTAATGATTTTTAAGATTGGTGCGATATATATGGTATTGGGCACAACTTTTCGGCACCTCAGAAACCTCAACAAAATGGAGTTGTCGAGAGGAAGAATCGCTCTCTAGAATAAATGAGCCGAACAATGCTCAATGAATACAGGCTACCAAAATATTTCTGGGCCGAAGCTGTTAACACTGCCTATTATGTTATTAATCGATTTCATCTTCGGAGAAACAAGATGATGACTCCATAAGAGATATTCAAAGGTAAAAAGCCCAATTTATCTTACTTTCATCTGTTTAGTTGTAAAGTCTTTATTCATAATAATGGTAAAGATAATCTAGAAAAATTTGATTCTAAATCGGATATTGGTATATTCCTTGGATATTCTATTAATAGTAAAGCTTATCGTGTTTTTAATTGTATAAGAGGCTCAGTAGAAGAGTCGATTCATATCAAATTCGATGATACAGTTTTACCCCCGAGAAAGGTTGTTTTTGATGATGATACAGGTATGGTCCCAGCTAATAAGGTGTCAGAAGCAACGAAGGAATTGGAGAAGCTTGACTTAAGATCGGACAAACAGGAGGATAATCCTTTCAATCGTCCTAAAGAATGGGCTAATGCGAAAGATCATCCTATGGATCAAATTCTTGGGAAAATCGATGAAGGTGTGTGAACAAGGAGAAATGTAAATGATTGCCTGAACAATATTGCATTCATTTATCTTATGGAACCAAACAACATCGACGAAGCTATAAATGATGAAAATTGGGCTATTGATATGCAAGAGGAGCTCAATCAATTCGAGAGAAACAGAGTATGGGAATTGGTTCTCGCACCGGTGGACAAAACAATCATCAGTACAAAATGGGTTCATAAAGTAAAAGCTGGTGATAATGGTCTCCCGATCAAAAATAAAACAAGATTGGTCGCTCACGGATACAACCAAGAGGAAGGATTGGATTATGAAGAAACCTTCACTCTTGTTGCCCGTCTTGAGGCTATTCGCCTTCTGTGTGCCTTTGCTTCCTACAAGAAAATCAAACTCCATCAAATGAATGTAAAAAGCGCATTTCTAAATGGAGTCATCCAGGAGGAAGTGTATGTCAAGCAACCGCCGGGATTTGAAGACTATGACCATCCATATCATGTATACAAGCTCCATAAAGCTCTCTATGGATTAAAACAAGCGTCGTGAGCATGGTATGAACGTCTAAGCTCTTTTCTTATTTCTAATGGGTATAAAAGAGGTAATGTTGATAATACCATATTTATCAAAAACTATGTTGATAATATGCTTATATGTCAGATTTTATGTCGACGATATTGTTTTTGGTGCAACTAACGAATCCCTGTCCCTAGAATTTTCAAATCTTATGAAGGAGAATTCGAAATGAGTATGATGGGAGAGTTAAAATACTTTTTCGGACTCCAAATTAAGCAACTCAAAGATGAAATATTCATTCACCAATACAAGTACATCAATGAGCTTCTAAAAAATTTAAGATGGAAGGATGCAAAGAAATTTTTACTCCTATATCTTCCACTCTTAAACTCGACAAAGACGAAAAAGGTAAGTCTGTTGACCAAAAATAGTATCGAGGTATGATTGGATCCTTACTTTATTCAACTGCTTCTAGACCGGACATTATCTTCGCTACTTGTCTTTGTGCTAGATTTCAAGCAAATCCTAAATAGTCTCATTTTGTTGCTGGTAAACGTTATTGGGAATAGTGCCCTAGGACATTCGATGTGTCTATATTTGTAATTGTTACATTTAAATAAAGTTATTTGATATCATTTATTTCTCGTTGATTATTATAATATGTGCGTGTTTTAATATTATAATAATCGAATAATAGTTATTCACGAATAATAAGATTATTCAAATGTCCCTGGTCCAATCACATTGAGTAGAGACTCAAGTGATTGACATACTAGTATAAGTTTGATCGATAATCATCGGATGATTACACGTATGGTACGGATCAATCTTATGAGTATTGGTTGGACCAATACTGGACAGACCCGCATTGAGATCACTGCATGGAAATATCATAAGTAAATCTCAATATAAAGTATGTCAATAAATCCTTAAACCTGAGATTATCATAGAGTCTAACATGATAACTGCTATGCCTTGATGTAATCCAACGTCATCTGAAACATGGTGATCATAAAGGTTAGCGATCGGGATTAGTGGGAGTCATGTAGAGGGCAATGAATAATCAAGATGAGGATTTGTCCCTCTCTTTAGTGAGAGAGATATCTGTTGGGCCCCTCGATAAGTAGGACTGAAGGAAATGCATGGCCATTCTCAAATGAAGAGTCATTTGATTCAATCAGTCTACTTAAGATCGAGAAAGCATTTGAACATAATAAGTATGACAACATCCATGGCATAGTTCAAATATGATATCGTGCGACAAAGAGATTTGGCACATTAAATGGTTTAATGGACTATAAACTTATATTATTTGGGTAGTCATAATGTCTTGCTAGAGACCTCTTATGACTTATTATTTAATAAGGTATTAAATAATTACCAATATAATATAAGCCTTTTGGGTCACACATACGACAACTAAAGACAAGCAAGAATAATTAATAGATATAATATTGGATATTATATCTATTAAAGAAAATAAATAATGAGTAATATATAATATAGGATATTATATATTATATTATTTAATTATATCAACTAAGAAAGATAAATATAATATTAGATATTATATTTATTAGAGAATTAAATAATAACTAATATATAATATAAGATATTATATGTATTGTATTATTTAATAAGTTGAGGGGCAACTAAACAAATACTAGAGTTTGACTCTAGGGTTTACTTAGTATAAATATAAGGTCTTGGACAAGAAGTTGTCATAAGAAAAATTGCACAACCCTAGTTTTGCAATAGCCAAAAATCGCCCCCCTTCTCCAATAGATCGGCCGAATAGTTTTCACTCTGGAGATTCATTTCGGCAATCTCCGTACTCTTCCCTTAGTTTATTTTGATCAACAGTACAAATTCTTCTAGCAAGGAATTAATTGTTGTACTGTTTATCAATATTATTCGTAAGGATCTAGCAATCCGGCTTGTACCAGTTGTTTGTGTGAGGATCACCGAAAGAGGAAGAAGATTTAAGCAGCTTCTGGTCTGGGTTCAGATATGTTCTTTGAATTAAGGTAATTCGACGAACCATTAATAAATCAATTAAATTACTGCTTGTAGATCCTAGTCTGGGTTTTTTTGTTATTTTATTCCACCGCGTTTGCTCATATTTATTGTATTAGATACACGACAATCCCAACAAACTTATCTTTCGAGTTTTAAAAGGAACTACTGGTTTAGGCTTGCGGTATCATCGAGCATCGATTTTGAACTTTTTGCATACAGTGATGCTGATTTTGGTGGATGTAAAATTGATAGAAAAAGTATCATTGGTACTTGTCATTTCATGAGTTCGTGTCTAATTTCATGGGGTAGTAAGAAACAGACTAGTATAGCTACTTCCACAGCCGAAGCAGAGTATGTGGCTGCAGGAAGTGCGTGTGCACAAGTTTTGTGGATCAAAAATCAATCACAAGATTATGGCATTGAGCTTAAAAATACCCCTATTTTTTGTGACAATACGAGTGCCATAAATTTAAGCAAAAACCCCATCTTTCATAGTAGGACAAAACACATTGAAATCTGTCACTATTTTATTCGTGACCATGACCAAAACGGGAATGTGCGTCTCCAATTTTTTGGTGCTAATGAACAATTGGCGGACATTCTTACAAAACTATTACCCGAAGATGCTTTCAACATTATTCGAATAAATTTAGGAATGGGACATGTTGATCATTTTTAATTTTGCATATTCATCATACAAAGCAAAATTGTCATAAAATGAAAGAATTTCATCAGAAGAGGTTACTATTCATTTGGTCATTCTTACGGGCGTTACAATTATACTATAACGTACATAACAAGGACATTACGTACGTTAAAGTGAGTTCGGTTATGTACATAATGATATATAGGTTTTTGGGCAGACGGTTTTGATGTACCATTATGGCCGCTATATCATAATATAACGTACGTTATAAAAGCATTGTTACAGCCTTAATACACCGTAACATACATTACACGCTGTAACCTGATACTTTTAATTCCCGATCTGTCAAACCCCTATTTCATTTCTTTCCTATCACAAACCCTACACCCGATCGCTCCTCTGCAATTTCTCTAAAAAAAATTGATCGACTCACTCTAATAATTCCATTAATCATCCTCTAGCCTCAAAACTCATAATGAATACTAGAACCGGCAAGAAGAGAAGAGGAGAAACTTCTCAAACTTCATCCAATCCAACAAATCCGTCCGATGCTCCTAAATTTCATAATCCTCAAGCAGCGAAAATCTATCACGACATATTGATTGATGAAGAGGTAACTCCCAGTCACCACTTCCATTTTGAGTCATTGAAATCCGTTGGTATCAACATAGATGAATTCTTTGACTTGCTTGAAATCACAAAGTTTGTAAGTTTAGCGAGGCCTATAAGTCCATTGTGTACGAGAATTCCATGCGAATTTTTGGATTTCCTACAATGCTCAAGGATCACATATTGTTCATTCTGTTGTTCGTGGAAAACAAATTGAACTTGATGCCGCTAAATTATCTGAGATTTTTGGGTTACCTAATGACAGTTTAATCTGTAGTGGAAACTTTGTTCCTAATGATGAAAACCTGGTAATCAATATCTATGATGCTTAGTACGAACCCTTAAATGAGATAGTTGTGAGAAATTTCTTTATATCCAAAGCCGTGTTGGAAGTTAAGACCGACAAATTCTAGAACAATGACTTTGGTTTGAATATCCAGCTCCTTCATGATGCTATTACTAGAAGCATAATGCTAAAGGTTAATGCACAACAACGTCTTATGAATTTAGACATGGAAATTATTTAATCAAGAAGTGAATTTGTCGAAAATTGTGATGAAATGGCTTGTGGAAAAATGACAGATTTTTCACAATAAAGGGTATGCTAAGGTTGATCGTCAAAGGAAATCTGGGATGTCTTTTGGTTCAATTCTGACCGAAGTGTTTGAGAGAGCAAGGCTCGACTTATCAGGGTTACATGGAGTGCCTATTTCGAAGGGTAGTTTGGTTCATGAAGGAACCATTCATACCATGAAGTATCTACAGACCCGTAACTGAGGATGGATTTACTTTGCTTACCTGAAGGATGATGATGTTTTGGTTGATGGTGGTGTGTTGCCTCATCCAAAGGACAGAGTCTCATCTAGAGTCACTCAGTCAGGGAGGCCTCGTCTGCGTTCACAAGTTGCCCAGCCAGGTCCTTCTCGAGCCAGTAGAGCGAGTTTGTCTTCTCAAATGGAACTGAGAACGGAAAGGCTAGAGAAAGAGCTACAGGAAATCAAGATCATGGTTCAAGGCTTATGTACTCATTTCAGCATTCCACCGACACCTCCAGAGGCTGGCCTTGATTAGTTGACAATCCTTTACATAATAATTATCTTCGTTTATTGACCAAACATTTATCATGCATTTTATTGCTTTTCAAACATGATGTCTTGTTGGTTTCTCATTTTATTGCTTCGTATTGCTTCTCATTCGACTGTACTAATTGCGATTCTGTTGAGATATTTTTACAGGTGATTACATCCCTCTTATTATATTTTTTGTCAATGATAAAAAGGGGGAGTAAATATGCATATCATTTTGAACTACTTGGACTATTTTGATTAACTCAGGGGGAGTTATTTTCAGGGGGAGCTTTTCAAAATAAATTTTGTCGAACCCTCAAAATTTTTCAGTTCGAAATTTTTAAGTATTATTTTGTCATCATCAAAAATGGGGGAGATTGTTGAAACAATATTTCTCCTAACATATTTGGATGATGTTTTGAACAAAATAAACCTAACATTTTTACAAATATAACGTACGTAATATGCCTCTCATAACGTATGTAATATATATTGTTCTATCACTCGTTAAATGGAAGGGTTACGAAGAGAAGCTATGTTATGTGAAGACCTTTAACATACGTAACGTATACTTGGTAACGTACGTAAACGTGAAGTATTTATCCATTGTAATGCTTCCAGAAGGTCAACAAAGTGAACGGTCTTATTGAAGCTAATGTACGTAATCATTGTCTCATAACGTACGTAAATAAGTTCAAATTCAATTCAAATTGATCCGTTGAGACTTTCTAAAAAGTCATCAGAAAAGTCATCTCATCCAACGGTAGTCTGAAAACAAGATAACCTACGTAATACATCAGATCATAACATACGTAATAGATGAAGCCAGTAGCTACTGCCCGTTTCCATGTATTTCATTACGGCTGTTACACATAAGGTGTAACATACATTACAGTCATTACATGTGTAACATTGATTACATAATGTACGTAAAGCAGGACTCCTATTCTAACGGGAAAATGGCCTCCAAGATCTATAGATAGAGTTCTTTCAAGATGTTGAATACACACAATTATTGTCAAGCATATATACTCTCATCTGAGCTTATCACGAAAATCATTCTGAGATATCCACATTCTGTATTTGTTACAAGAAGAATTGTTTTACTTTTCTATATACACATTCTTTTATCTCTGTGAGAAACGGTACTATAAGACGAGTATCTGTACTCGCAAATGTAATACCCGAATTTTCAGTATGAATTTTTCGCGTTATATTATCTAAGATATACTGGATGGCTTGGTGTCTATACAGTATGGATAAAATAAATTTAGAACTGAGACAGTTGTATTTGTACTCGTATAACTGTCGTAGTGGTTCGACAATTATTTTGAGGATACCGTGTATCAGGTTATCGTACTTTTGATATTAGATATATCGTATGATGATGTTATTGGATTCAGTACATGTATTCAGTATGCAGTATGTTCGTATTTTGATATGTCGAGACGGACGAGGAGAATTGGAAAATGGCTAAGTATAGCCTGATTAGCGCGCGCTAATGTTCAAGTATAGCGCACGCTATCGTTCATGGTTAGCGCACGCTAGAGGCGGAATGTAGCGCACGCTAAATGCGATGATCGGAAGGAATCTGCGTGTGGACCCGGCCGCGCACGTTCTCGTAAGTCAATGGTTGTTGTCCTGAAGTATTAGCGCACGCTAAAGCATGAGGCTTAGCGCACGCTAATTGTAGATCGGTCAAAGGGAATCTTATCCTTGTTAGATCGGCATGTGGGGGCACATGCGGTACGTAGACTGTAGCAAGTCAACTGATATTAGCGCATGCTAAATGTAAGGACTTGCGTACGCTAAACAGTGTGAAATACGTATGCTAATGCATGGGCATTACGTACGTAAGCTCATGTTCGAGGCAAGACAGTGGCCTCTGGGCTGCGATAGCGCACGCTAACAGAGTCGGTTAGCGCACGCTAAGGCCGTAGCGCACGCCAAACATAAGGTTTAGCGCACTCTAGTAATACACTTTATAAAAAGGGGACAGACGGGTGTTATGAAGCATTCTCGTCCATTTCTTTCCTTTCACTCGATAGAGAGAGTTTTGGGAGGTACTTGAGTTCCTAAAACACTCTGAGATGATGATCTTTAACAAGATTAAGATGGAGAGCATGGATTCAAAGCTTTGTTCTTGAAATTATTAATGAGTCTTGGAATGGAGTTCATAGAGAGAGTCTTGATGGAGTTGAGCGTCCTTATCAACATTTGGAGCTTGGAAATGATTGGGAACGGATTCAACCTTGATAATCCATCCTTTTCTTCAAAGAGGTAATTAATCTTCATTTTGGATTTCGTTTTGGGGATTGAATATTGGTGTTCTTGAGTTGATACTTATCATATTAATGAGTTGATAAGTATGATTTCGAGATGGCTTCCCGGGTAACGTTGATGTTATTGTTGGTATGCGGATATTGATATGTTTTGTATGGTTTTGAATGGTGTTCAGGAGATATGTCGATTTATGTCTCCCTTCATTTCGGATTTGATGTTAAGATGATATACGGATATATATGACTTAGGTGATTAATTACATGTTAGCATATCGGATTATGATGGTTGTCATGAACGTGATTATGGAATCATGGTACTTTTAGTGTTCTTGGTATATATATCATCAAAGAGGAAGGATATATGTTGGTTTGATTATTAACATGGATAAGATAATTGAAACTAAACATTATGTTGATTGTAGTGATTGAGTTCGTATGATAATATATGGATCATGATGATGAGTTTTGATCTGGAAAGTTATTGTTAATCTTGGAGTAAGATTTCCTTTTCATTCGAATTCGTAGTCGCAAGGTGTTAGTCGATGCTTGGAATGCATGCCACTGTACAGCATTAGCGCACGCTAAGCTTACTGGATAGCGCACGCTAACGGGAACAACTTAGCGCACGCTACGTTATGCGTTTAACGCGCGCTAAGTAGGCAGACAGTGTAGTATTTTCGTGTTGTGATTTATGAATTCGTGATGGGTTGAACTGGATTGTTTAAAACTGTGGTTAATCGAGATATTGTGGAACTGTTGGGTTATTGATCGGTTATTGATTGATAATTATGATTTATCGGATTTCGGCTTGTATTGTTGGTATGAGTTCGTAATTGTTTGAGTTGTATTGTTCGGTTTTGTAAATGATCAAGGTATTGTTGAACCGTTGAGTTTGATTGGTTAGTTATACCGGTTATTGATTATTATCGGATGTGTTGTCATTTGATTATTGCATTAGGTCGCGATAATTGAGCGTTGATTATGGCCGTTGTGTTGCGGTCGAGGTTGGAGAGTTCGTAGGTTGCTTTTGGTCGGGGCTGAGGAGACGAAGGCAATGGATTCTGGTAACAGCTTCGTGGTATCGGTATCGAGGCAAGTTTATACTTGTTCAGTTTATAATATTTGATGAATGGTATCGTTTTCATTTCATTTATAATTCGTATGGCGATGTTGTTAGAAAGGTAAGTTGTCGGTTAACGAGTTGTATATCGTGCTCTGGCTTGTATTAAATCATAAGGTATATGATTTAATTGTGTTCAAGGAAGACGTGAGTTATCTTTGGTCAAGGGTATAGTATATCGGATATCGAGGATAGTTAACGTGATGACATAAGTATCGGGATAAAGGTTTATTGGTATTGAATGGATGGTACCTTATTTGAGATTATTTGAATAACTGTGTATTCGTTCGGATGTTGCTCGTGGAAAGAATATTGTCTTCGGCTTTGAGGTAATTCTAGTATTATTCATTATGAGGATAATTGTTCGAGGAATTATTGTATATATGTTGTACGTTGATGTTTCGTATCTTGGGATTTGTATTGATTACTTACCGAGGATGATGATCCTGTGGCTGATTGTATTGAGATCATTGATCGTGTTGATTATTTGTCGGGGATGATGATCCCAGGATTATTGTCTTGAATATTGATTAGTCGTGTCGACTTTTCACTGTCAGTCTGTTGTTTCACTTCGGTGAGTCTTTTGATCCTTATTGGATATGTGATTCTTTGAGTTTCGTTGTCATGTTGCATCGTGACATATCTGGAATCATATCTGCGTTCCGATTGGTTATTGTGTAGGATTTTTAGCCAGGCGCATGATGGTTATGCGTGGTTATTATTTCCGCATTGAACCGTGCACACGAGATGTAGTTCGTGAGGCTAATTAGGTACAAGACCGCACGTGTATTTGATCGATACCCGGGGTGGCTTGTGCACGGACACATTTTAGGATCGGGCGTACTGTGATGTCCATCTTTGAGCCATACCGTTTGGTCGTTCATACTTCCATGTATGATTGGATATGTTCGACGGTTTGCGACTGGTTGTTCATACGCCCGAGGGGTATGCTCGACAGCTAAAGTTATTTCTTTGAGATCCATTATTGTTGATCATTTGGAGTCTACCTTGTTGAGGGTATTCTCGGTTATTGTGGGTCCTTTGTTGATCATTTGGAGTCTACCTTGTTGAGGGTATTCTCGGTTATTGTTGGTCCTTGTTGATCATTTGGAGTCTACCTTGTTGAGGGTATTCTCGGTTATTGTTGGTCTTTTGTTGATCATTTGGAGTTTATCTCGTTGAGGGAATTCTCGGTTATTGTTGGTCCTTTGATGATCATTTGGAGTTTACCTCGTTGAGGGAATTCTCGGTTATTGTTGATCTTTGTTGATCATGTTTGGAGTTTACCATGTTGAGGGTATTCTCGGTTATTGTTGATCCTTGTCGATCGTATTGGAATTCATCATGTTGATGATAATTTCGGTTGTACTTTGACCTTGGGTTGGTCATATTAGAACTCATCATAACGATGATATTCTCAGTGATGTATTGGTTGATCATTGTTATTGATTGTATGAGCATTCTGACTGTACGTCGATGTTCGGGATTTGTTATCATTATCATGTGGTAGTTGATCTACAGATATGTTGTGTATTATTGGTTTATCTAGGTTGAGATTTGTTTGTGTAATCCGACGGACAGGATTTGGCACAGATTGGATTATTTTCGCACTTATGAGTTATGAGGACGATTTGAGGACACTTGGTATTGTTTGAATACAGTACAGTATAATTGTTGTTGAGTTCTTTTCGTCATTTGAGAATGCGAAATGTGAATTATGGTAAGGATCGATTTGGTATGGATTGCCATGGATTGGTAAGGTTATGACGGTAAGTTTACATTGGTAGTATTCTTACAGTATTATTACATTGGTATGTAATTATTTATGATGATGTGATCGTTATCATTATCGAGTATTGTGGCTGACCCCGTCGTGGGCTTTATTTTTAGGTACTCGGAGATCGAGCTAGTAGCGGTCGTGAAGGGATGAGCTTCCGATGTGATCTGGCGGTGGCATGTTTTGGAGTATCGAGTATTTCTTTTCTGGTTATTCATTTCCGCTGCAAATGTGTATTTTGAACTGTGTTTTTATCCGCTGCCTGTGTATATTTTCAAAATGGCCTTTTGGGCATTTTACGAACTTGGGTTATTTTCGTCAAACTCTTTTTCCCAAATTATTTTATCGGTACGTTTAAGTGGTAGCTTAACGTACATTTTGAACTATCGAGAATTGGCACTTCGCCTTGTGTTCTCAAATGGTATTTTATGACGGTATTTGAGAACTATGCTTTTGAAAATATTTGAGTATTTAAAATATTACCTTCATCAGCCTTTTGGCGTTTTTGAATTGGTTTTGTAAACGATTTTTAGCCTGGTGGTTTCCGGCGCGGGACCCACGGCGCTGTAATATCCCGGATGGTTTTGGGGGTGTTACAGCAAACATCATTGTATTTGAGAGAGTTTATCTTGTACTCGTAAAGCAAGATAGGAAGGTTAGTCTTGAGCCAGGAAATCAAGCAATTGAAGTTTAGCACTAAGCTCGAAAGTGCTGTTGTAATAGAGTTGGCACTAATCTGTAAAGTGCATTCAGTATTGAAGAAAAGTCCTAGTCGATACACTAGGTAGAGGACGTAGGCTTCGTTAATAGCTAAACCTCTCGAACGAATTCTTGTGTCGTTTTATTTCCATTTCTTTTGTTTATTACTCCGATTATCTGCTTCCGCACGAAAAGAGTTCATTACTCTTCCCACCACTATTCAACCCCCCTTCTAGTGGTGGTACCAATATAATAATGTATCCCAATTACGGAAGTATGTACCGGATCCCAGTCATGTCAACAATTTCGGCGAGATCGAAATAGCTAATGATAGCACGTTCGAGGAGAAGCCAATCAAATACTCGAGAGTCGAGTCAAGCAATTGAGGAATAAACCCATCTCCTTAGTTAAAGTTCAATGGTCATGACATGGAGTCGAAGAAGCAACTTGGGAAACTGAAGATAGCATGAAGTCGAGATACCCAGAATTATTTTCTTCTTAAGTTTCGGGACAAAACTCCTTTTTAGAGAGGGAGTATGTAATCATCGTATATTTTTCATATATTTTCATCCTATTTGAATCCGGTGGTATTTGATTTTTCGTACAATTAATCAAAGTATGATTTTCCGTAACAGTAATCCATTGTTCATGAATGTATGTTGTAAAGGATGTTAATTCATGCATGTGTTTGCATGAATTAGCACACGCTAATGTACAAACTTAGCGTACGCTATACTTGAGCATTAGCATACGTTATGTCGTTATGGTAGCGCGCGCTATGTGCGGTCAACATGATTGGGACAAAGATCAGTAGGTGAGATCGGATCACGGATTCGGATAAGGTTGTGTCGGAATGAACCTGGATGGCTTTTGGAAAAGTTAAGTCAACAGTGTTTAGCGTACGCTAGAGATTATAGTTAACGTACGCTAAAGCCATAGACAGTAGTGATAGTAAGCTCTGTGAGGCCATTGGCGTGCGCAACATTGAGGGTTAGCGTAAGCTAATATTGGTATTTAACGTACATAATGACTGTATAACATATGTAAGGCCGATGTTAGGAAGAACAGTGTGTTGTGAGCTCGTTAGCACGCGCTAAAGTATTAGGATAGCACGCGCTACAGGTCACTTCCTATAAATAGGACGTTACATTCATTTCGTTTCTCACTTTATCCTTCGTCCATTATCCAACTTCTACGATTTGGAGAGTTACCGTAACGACATTAACCCCTCATATTAGCCTCTGAATGTGATTGCTGAAGACGAGGAGCATTGGGGATTAGTGTTCAAGCACCCGAAGTTGAGTTTCATCAAGTGTTTCGTCATTTCCTTCCGTAATAAGGTATGTTATGTTTTAACAACCTAAAATTCATATCCCTAGTGTCGATTATGAACATGCTAATGAGATTATGGAGTTTGTTAGGAACATTATGAATCAAACAACAAGTTTAGGAAGATTGGATTGGATGAACGTAGACTTTTCATTAGTAATAGTTGGACCTTGATTATGCCTATCATAAGGATGTGATTTTCGAAGATTTTAACCTGCCTTGATGATGGTTTCGCAATGATTATATGATGAACGAATCAATTATGTTATCACCTAGACTAGGTGAATTCGAGATGATGAACGTGGGGATCGTTCTTCGAGTATAATCCAGGGTTTATAGAGATTGTTTGGATTGATAATCTTCATATGAATGGTTAGAATGATATGATCATATTATAACAATAGTGGTGAACGTAGAACTTGGATTAGATGAATTTACTTATAGAAGAATGAGAATCATAAGTGGGATTAACTTAGAATTTGGTTGAACGTACTTTCATGGTTATGAATTCGTTTCGATAACCGACACATGCATTAGAAATAGTTGGCAGATTTGAAAATGAATTGTAACGATTTGAATATGCTGGAAACCCGTAGACATCAATGTGTTATCCCCGTTATGACTTTTCATTTCGCATGTAGTATGGTATTCGTTTGATGTAGTTTTCTTTGAGTAGGGAATCGACCGAACAATGCTGACTATACTCGGTCACTATTGGAACATTTAGAATGTTCGTGTGATAGTATTGTTTGAGTTGTCGTTATTTCCTTTTGTGTAAGGTTCGAGGGTTGTGAACGGTTTATCAAAGGTGCGGCCTTCAAGTTTGTTGAAATCATTGAAGTACTTACTTCTTGCCATCTTTCATAAGCAAGTACTTTAATTATATTTTATGTATTGATGTTATACATGTTGTCGTGCATACGTGTCATTGTTGTATGTCCACCTCGTGCTGATCCGACGGGATCATCTTGAGATCTATGCTAGCTTGTGCTGGATCATTGGACAGGTTTTTCCACCTCGTGTTGGTCCGATGGGATCATCATGGGATCTGTGCAGTGAACACTGGATCATCGGAATTACCATGTGTATGTTGTGATGTCATGTTGTGGTTATCATGTTGTGTATCATATTGTGAGTCTTCTCGTAGTAGAAACTCGTTGTTATTTTTATCGTTGATGATGTTGTATTTATTCTTCGTCAGATGTTGAATAATCTGTTGTTGTATAATTATCGTACTTGTACTAGCATCGTTGTGCTAACCCCTTCGGGGATGGACATTTGTTTTATGTTACGGCCGGGATGATTTGTCAGTTGTGTTTTGTTTTAATAAAGTACTCGAGCACGCTATTTTTTTGTTTGTCTTTTGAGGTTTACTTTCGGGGTTGGCTGATTTGTACTTTTCAGACTTGTGATGTAATAATTATTTTACGGTTGGTATTTAATAATATTGTTTTATTTAAAATTCTTAGCCTAGTAAATCTTTATATCAAGGATTTACGGTGCTGTAATAATCCTGAATATCTCGTGGTTTTACATCTTATTGGCAATACTCGAGGTCAGACTTCACTTATCGTCAGCACATGCCTCCTTATTCCTCTTCGTTTGCTTCATCTAGTGGGGTTTTAGAAAATCAAAATGCGTTGAGAATAACATATTCTCAATGAGTTTGAATCTGGGTATTTTACAAGTTAATTTTTATAAGAATAAACATAATATATTTTCCCCCACGTTTGAAAAATAAGATATATTTTTTTTACATTTGGTGCAAGTTTTCAAGGAGAATATAATGAATTGTAATATACATTCACAGTCAATATCCGTAGATTGCTTTTAAGTATGATGAATGTACGACGTCGAGCGCCCAGTGAGTACTTAGCTTCAAGAGGTCGTCTATGTGACTAATTCCATTAGCCTCCTCATAACTGCTTAGACCATTATCAGTGTTTGGTATTTGACAATCGCCACGGTCTTTGGTTTAATAACCGTATCCTTGGGCTTTTGTTAGACCGTCACTATAACATTGACCTTTAAGATTTATTGCTCTCACACTTAGTGACGTGCTGCCTTATCTCTTATCTGGGCTTGATATGTCATTAATATAGGTCTATGCTCGGATCATATCATAATCGCGACTATACTCGAATCTACAACCCAGTCACTTTAGAAACACACTGTCCTTCGGCTTCAAGGGAATAGGATATGATGGTAGCTTTTCCTAGAACCGCAGCCACGCTGCTCAATTCATGACTTAGACTAACCGCGATTCAATGCAAATAGATATAAAATGCACTCTATAGGTACTCGTACAGATTCAAGAGGTAATTTATATTGGGTTTTACGTGTATCTAATACAATAAATTTGCGCAAAAACGCAGCGGAATAATTAACCAAAAATCCAGATGAAGATCTTCATGCAGTGATTTAATTGATTCATAAAGAGTTCGTTGAATTACCTTAACCCGAAGAACAGATCTAGACTAGGCCGGAAGTTGATGAAAATCGTCTTTCTCTTACGGTGATCCACACACGAACAATTGGTACAAGCTAGACTGCTAGATCCTTACGAATAATGTTGATAAACAGTACAACAAATAATTCCTTTCTAGAAGTATTTATACTGTTGATCAAAATCAACTAAGGGAAGAAGATGGCAATGGCCGAACCGTGATTTCTTCACAAGAAAGGGGCGGCCGATTTTGGTGAAAGGGGGTGGTCGATTTTCTTCACTTATTTCTTATGACAAACCCTTATACAAGACCCTTTATTTATACTAAGTAAATCCTAGAGTCAAACTCTAGTATTTGCTTAGTTACCCCTCAACTTGTTAAATAATACAATATATATATATATATAATATCTTATAGTATATATTACTTATTATTTAATCCTCTAACAAATATATAATATCCAATATTATATTTATCATTTCCAATTGATATAGTTAAGTAATATAGTATATAATATCATATATTATACATTACTCATTATTTAATTTCTTTAATAAATATAATATTCAATATTATATACATTAATTATTCTTGCTTGTCTTTAATGGTCGTATATGTGACCTAAAAGGCTTATATTATGTTGGAAATTATTTAATAACTTATTAAATTATAAATCATAGCATTATGACTACCTAAATAATATAAGTTTATAGTCCATAAACCATTTAACGTGTCAAATCCCTTTGTCGCGTGATATCATATTTGAACTAAGTCATGGAAACTGTCATACTTATTAGGTTCAAATACTTTCTCGATCTTCAGTATACTGATTGAATCAAATGACTCCTCATTTGAGCATGACCATGTATTTCCTTCAGTCCTACTTATCCGGGGGCCAGCAGATATCTCCTTCCCTAAAATGGAGGGATAAATCACCATCTTGACTATTCGTTGCCCTCTATGACTCCCTCTAATCACGATTGCAATGATCACCATATTTGAGATGACGTTGGATTACGTCAAGGCATAGCAGTTATCATATTGGACTCTATGATAATCTCAGATTCTAGGATTTATTGACATAATGTTGTATTATTCACTTATGACATTTCCATTCAGTGATCTCAATGCGGGTCTGTCCAGTATTGCGTTCTCCAACCAATACCCATAAGTTTGATCTCTGTACCATGCGCATAATTATCCAATAATTATCAATCAAATTTATACTAATATATTAATCACTTGAGTTTCCGCTCTACGTGATTAGACCAGGGACATTTGAATAATCTTATTATTCATGAATAACTATTACCCGACTATTATAATATTAAAACATGCACACATTATAATAGTCAACAAGAAATAACTTTATTTAAATGTGATAATTATAAATATAGGCACATCGAATGTCCTAGGACACTATTCCTAATAATTTATACCCGAAGGTTTGTATTACTTAGTTCCGTACAGTACTTACTCCCGATTTCTATTGAATCACATTTATCATAGTGATTAACGACGATCATGCATATTATAAGATGTCAACATATTTATTTGATAATAAATAGACTTGGGTAAATTAGAAGAATTAGTTCAACAGATTGGCGTCCAGATGGCTATTGTGCGAGTTTTAACCGATTTTTATGATAAACTCATAAATATGAATAGTTCAGTATGGAATATTTATACGTCCGAAAATTATGAACTTCAAAAAGTCCGTTATGACGTAAGGATTGAAAGTTAGAAGTTGCATAAAAGTTTTACCTTTCGAAAATTATAATTATGCTCTTCCATATTTTAATTATTATTATTTTTACTATAATTACATGGATTTGAATATTTCGGTACGGATTGATTATAAGTCCAAAAATTACGAACTTTATTGAGAAAAGTCTGTTATGATGTAAGGATTGAAAGTCAAAAGTTTCATGAAAGTTTTACCTTTTAGAAATTACTATTTGTCTTTCTGGATGTAAGTGTTATTATCATTTTTACTATAATTATATGAATTTGAATAATTCGGTACGGATTGATTATACGTCCGAAAATTTCGAACTCTATTGTCAAAAAATCTTTATGATATAAGAATTCATGGTAATGAGTTGCGTGAAGGTTTTACCTTTCGAAAATTACAATTCAGCCCTTCTAAATTTTAAGTACTATTATTATTATTATTATTATTATTATTAAGCTTCGTCCTATAACTTTGATTAATTCGTTTGGATTCATTTAGTTTCAATTATAATTACAGTTGTGTTTTGATCCTTAAGACTTGTAATTTTGAATTCTTTTCATTTCGAATTTTATTCTTTTCAGAAATTATAATTTGCCCCTTAATTAACTCTTAAAGGGATTTTAGTAATCAGTCATAACTCTTTCATTTCTTGTCGAATCGACCTCAGACTTTTGCGTAAGTTCTTTATATTCTTATAAGTCTAGAGAGTTTAAAATTTCAGAAAATGTTATATTTAAAATAATAAATTTCTGTAAATTACAGTTTTGGCCTTAATTCTTGAAAATTACACTTTTTCCCCGACTCTCCATCTTCATGGGTTCTGATTTATGTGGAATTTCATGGATAACTTATTTTGATATATTAAGTCTAATTTTTAGGATATAAATCCAGAATTATGGATTTTATCAATTTTTCCAATAATTCATCTTAATTGGATTATTTTAGTCATTCTTTGAGTTTAGGCTCGAATTGTGAGATCTTCAGATGACTAATTATTCTCTTATCATAATCCAGTATCATAATTATATATTTTTTTGGAATTTTAGCTCCCAGAGTTTAGATTTACCATGATCCACAACAAGTTTCATAAATAAGATAATTTTCTCAAATCAAGTATGTCTTAAGAAATTCAAACAAACCTCAAGATCACTACATACGTGATGATATAAATTTATTTTCAGTCAGATATAGATAATTGAGATTATAATATTTGCATGCACCATAATATATATTTGGCTTGCGTTATTTTGAGTAAGAGAAAGAAAGAAACATTTTTACCCGCTTTGAATTCTTTCTTGAAGAGATGTTAATGAAAGTTAGTTTACCATGACTTCCTTCTCCCCTTAGGTGGCACGGAAGAATCCAAGAGAATATGCTAGAGGTGATCAATTGTATTTTTTATGTCATGATTTGAAGAAATGTATGATAACAAGTGAGGGTGGAAATGCTCTTAACTTGATGATGTATAATAAAGTGATAAAATTTCTCTCCTCTCCTCCGTTTTGCTATCAGCCCTCTCTCTACTTTCTCCCTCAATATAATTTTTATAACACTCAAAATGATGGGAGAAGGCTACAAGGTGAAGTATATTTATATAGGGGAAGAAGTGGGGTGTCGGTGTAATCTTTATAATGTAAGAGGTATGTGTCAAGGAGTGTAATAGGATGATACCTACATCGCTCACCCCTCTACCTCTTATTGAAATGCAGATTTTTATTTTGACTTGCATAGTGGGGTCTTAAGGTGTTAGTGTAATATCCGCATTTTTTTCTTTTCCCTTGTATTTTCTTTTTTGGTGTAATTCTCGGTCGCGGAGACCCTCGTGTACCTTACAGTGTATCTTTCCCGTCATCTATTGATCTGATTCTCATTATTGTTGTACGGAACCGCTGTTTCGGGGTTGCCGTGGATCCATTCTATGTTTCGATGCGTCTTGAGATGTTCCGTTTAACATTTCGTTCATATTCCGGTGTTTTGGATCGTTTATATCTCGTACCTAGCGCACGCTATCTTTTCTGCAGAGCGCACGCTAGGGGTCACTTAGTAGCGCACGCTACGACTGCTTCGTAGCGCGCGCTAGAGGGCAAGCCCTGGGAGTGGCAGTGCTGATTCCAGCCCTCTGGACTGGTGGATTAGCGTACGCTACGTAGCCTAGCGCACGGTAATGTTGGGAGTTAGCGCACGCTGAGACGCCCGGTAGCGTGCGCTAGTGTGAGTGTCCAGTACTGGACAGTTTGCCAATGGACTCGACTGATGCCCAGGTAGCGCACGCTATTGGTCGATAGCGGGCGCTACCGATACACTTTAGCGCACGCTACGTTTGGTTGATAGCGCGCGCTAACCGGATCGTGTGTCTTGTGATTGCCACGGACTCGGTGATGTCCAGGTAGCGCACGCTATTGGTCGATAGCGCGCGCTACCGAGAGGTTATTAGCGCACGCTACGATTGGAGTAGCGCACGCTAACGACCAGAAATCTGGCTACTGGATTGGAGTTTGTTTCGTTAGCGCACGCTAACCTTGAGTATTAGCGCGCGCTAACACTCCCTGGCTATATAAACCAGGGAGTTGACCCAGATGAACGTATTACGTTCACTTCTTCTCCTCATTGCGGCTTAAGAACTCCTTTGGCGATTTTGGGCGATTCTTGACGATTTCTTCTTCCAATCATCTCATTCAACATCTTCCTTGAGTTCTTGGTGTATTATAACAACATCAACACGAATCTTTCATCCTAATCCAAGGTAAAATCTCTTAGAACCCTACTTTTTGATAAATTGGGGGTTTTGGGATTTTCGTCCGATTCGTTCCGTTTTATTGGTGGATTCTTGATGTATATGATTAATCTTGTCGTTATCATTAGTTTTCCTACGGATTCATGGTATATTTTCATGGTTTTGCGAAATCGAGAGGGTTTGGTTGTGGTCCGCCCTCGTTGTTATTTTTGTACGAATATACATGAAACGTAGGCGGGTTTGCGGGTGTATTCCATTTCTGTATTCGTCTAGAGTTGGTTGTGATTATGTTCTTCGAATCATTAGGTTCGGTTCCGTTGATTCCTAGCGTTCGTCGGTGATTATCCTTTCCGTTCGTTGTGTCATCAATTATTCAAGGCAAGTATTTTTTTTGGAAATCTTTATGCTTAACGTGGAATGGTAATATATTTTGTGTGTGATTCGCTCACCTCGGATTGGTCCGACGGGATCAAGGAAATCATTGTCGTGTTCGTGGACGCGGCCAAGGACTTGGGGCAGCCGGTGGGGTGGCGACGTCGCATTCTTCGGGAGCTGGTAGTACTGGCGACCGTCACAGTCATGCTTCTTCTCAGGAGCGCGCCGACCTTGGTATTGCGGCCGTTATGCAGCAAATGGTAAACCAAATGGCGGCGATAGCTCAAGTGGTTCAAAACCCCGATCAGGCCCATGCTAATCGGGGCGAAGCAGACCGTTGGCTCTAAGATGTCATCAAGATGCATCCTCCTCAGTTTTCGGGAGCATCAGACCCGATCGGCTGAGAGGGGTGGATCAAGGAGATATCTAAGGTCTTCGTTGCCACCAACTGTCCCGAGGACCGCAAGGTCCCTATTGCCCAGTACTTTCTCACTGGGGACGCTATGGATTGGTGGGAGGCCATGGGGCCCAAAGATCATGTTGCTTCGTGGGCCGAATTTCAGGAGCTGATGGAGACTGAATATTGTCTGTGGCCGGTCACACAGGCTCGAGTGCATGCTTTCTATGATGCTCAACCACGGGATATTCCCGTATCCCAATCTATTGCCGATTTTAACAAAGAGTTGGGCTATGTGAAGACCCAAGTTGTCGAAGAGAGCGACAAAATTTTCCATTTTTCCAGGAGGATGAAATTGTCCATTCGGGACTATATGTCTGGACTCGTCTGCACTACTTTGAAGGATTATCAGAGTAGGTCCCTCGCTTATGATATGTCGGTGACGGCTAGTGATTTGGCTCGTGAGAGCAAGAAGCAGAAGTTGGTCGGAAATTTTTCTGGTCCCAAGAGTGGAGGCCAGCAAAAATCTCAGGCTGCAAATATTTCTACGGGCGGTTCGCTCGTTTCTAGGGGAGCTTTCGGGGTGCCGCCGGAACCTCCGCTCGTGAACCCACATGCTTTAATTGTGGTGTGCAGGGCCATAGGAGCCAGCAGTGTTCTCGTCCGAAATTTAATTGTCATACTTGTGGACAGTTGGGCCACAAGGCCCCCTTTTGTGATCAGATCAGACAGCTTCGCGGCGCCCGTTCTTCTCAACCAGCACCTATGGAGCCGAGTGTGAACCAGGGCTCATTTGCTCCGCCACATCCACCGAGTGCCGGCCGAGATAGGGGTCTAGGTCAGCCCGCTAGGGGAGGAGCTTCCGGTTTCGGCTCTGCCCAGCCGCGTATCTACGAGATGAGGAGGGCCGATGATCCAGCGGCTACTGTGGCGACAGGTACCGTTCATATCCATTCTCATCCTGTCGGTGTGCTTTTTGATTCGGGTGCTACGCATTCATTCATTTCTCTAGAGTGTGTACGTCGTTTGAGTCTCGACTGTTTGTCACCTTGCGAGCCTTTCATCATTAAACTTCCTAGCGGTGATAGAATTGTCGGTGATCGAGAGGTCCGGGACTGTTCTGTGTTTATTTGTGAGAGGGTCTGGCCCTCTAATCTTATTGTTGTGAGTATTGAGGATGAGGATTTGATTCTCGGGAATGATTGGCTCGAGCGGCATGGCGCAATCATGAACTACCACACGAGAATCATCACTATGTTAGCCGAGGATGGTACCGAGCACTCTTTCGCGGGACGAAAGAGGGGAAACCAGAAGTTCGTTATTAACGCCTTGAAGGCGATGAGACTCCTGCGGAAGGGGTGTACTGGTTATTGGTGCTACGCCTTGATGGAGGAGAATGGTGGAGTCTAGCTTTCGTCGATTCCAGTCGTTAGCGATTTTCCTGATGTATTTCCTGACGAGTTACCGGGATTGCCACCGGACCGTGAGGTCGAGTTTGCTATAGAGTTAGAGTCGGGCGCGGCTCCGATTTCGAAGGCACCGTATCGCATGGCACCTTCAGAGATGTCAGAGTTGAAGAAGCAGTTGAGTGAGCTTCTTGAGTCGGGGTATGTTCGGCCGAGCGCCTCGCCTTGGGGCGCGCCGGTCCTGTTTGTGCGAAAGAAGGATGGTTCACTGCGTTTGTGTATCGACTGTCGCGAACTAAACAAGGTGGCCATCAAGAACAAGTATCCTTTGCCGAGAATTGATGACTTGTTCGATCAGTTGCAGGGAGCTGCGGTATTCTCGAAGATTGATTTGAGATCGGGGTACTACCAGCTCTGGGTGAGAGAGTTCGATGTGCCGAAAACAGCTTTTCGGACGAGATACGGACATTATGAGTTCGTAGTTATGCCTTTCGGGTTAACTAATGCACCGACGGTGTTCATGCAGTTGATGAACAAAGTCTTTAACGAGTATTTGGATAAGTGTGTCGTCATGTTCATTGAAGATATTCTTATTTATTCGAGGAACGAGGAGGAGCATGCCCATCATTTGCGAGTAGTGTTAGACATTGTGAGAATCGAGCAACTCTATGCGAAGTTCTCGAAATGTGAGTTTTGGCTGAAGGAAGTGACGTTTTTAGGTCATGTGATTTCACCTGAGGGGGTTCGTGTGGACCCGCAGAAGATTGAGGCAGTGTTGGATTAGGTGCCGCCCAAGAATGTGAAGGAGATCCGTAGTTTCTTGGGCTTGGCCGGTTACTACCGTAGGTTCGTCGAGGGTTTCCCGAAACTAGCTCGGCCACTTACGCAGTTGCTCCAGAAATCCGAGAAGTTCATCTGGAATGACGAGAGACAATCGAGTTTTGAGGAACTGAAGAGCATTTGACCTCAGCCCCGGTTTTGGCGTTGCCATGTGGCAACGAAGGTTTTGCCGTTTATAGTGATGCTTCGGGACAGGGTCTTGGGTGCGTATTGATGCAGCACGGCAAGACCATTGCCTATGCATCGAGACAGTTGAGGCCGTACGAGATGAACTACCCCACTCATGATTTGGAGTTAGCGGCAGTTGTTTTTGCGCTCAAGATTTGGCGCCACTACCTTTTCAGCTCTGCATGTCAGATTTTTACCGATCATAAAAGTCTGAAATATGTATTTACTCAGCGGGAGATGAATATGAGGCAGAGGAGGTGGTTAGAGCTGATTAAGGATTATGACCTCGAAATCCTTTATCATCCCGGCAAGGCAAACGTCATGGCCGACGCCTTGAGTCGGAAACCGATTGCGTTGCGAATGCTTGAGATCCTTACATCTCAGTCTGAGCTTCGGAGGGCTCTGATCGAGTTTGATGTTGAGGTTTTGTTGCCTGGAGCTGTCGGGCAACATTGTGCTTTAGAGGTTTCATCGTCTTTGATCGACGAAATTAAGCTGAAGCAGTTAGAGGATCCGATGATTACTCAAATTCGAGAGAACGTTCTTAAAGGAAAGTCTTATGGGTTTGTGATTCATGAGGATGGTGTTTTGAGATTCCAAAGTCGGCTTTGTGTACCGAACGACTTGGAATTGAGACAGAGTATTCTGCAGGAGGCCCATGCTACACCTTACTCCGTTCACCCTGGTTCGAGTAAGATGTACAAGGACCTGAGAAGGAATTTCTGGTGGAATGATATGAAAGAGGAGGTCGCGCAGTTTGTAGCGAGATGTTTGACTTGTCAGCAAGTCAAAATCGAGCATCAGCGACCGGCCGGGTTATTGCACTTACTTCCCATTCCGGAATGGAAATGGGAAGATAAATCAATGGATTTCGTTACGAGTTTGCCGAGATCGAGGTCGGGCATGAATATGGTTTGGGTGATTGTTGATCGTCTGACCAAATCGGCTCATTTTCTGGGCGTCAAGGACACTTGGGGCCCAGAGAAGTTAGCTCGTGTATTTATCGCGCAGATTGTGAGGCTTCACGGTACTCCGAAGTCTATTGTTTCGGATCGTGTTGGCCGATTTGTATCGCACTTTTGGCAGGCGGTGCATAAAGCATTGGGTACTTGTTTGCGTTTGAGTACCTCTTTTCATCCCCAGTCAGATGGACAGTCGGAACGCACTATCCAGACATTCGAGGATATGTTGCGTGCCTGTGCTCTCGATTGGAGTAGTGACTGGGAGGAGCATTTGCCATTAATCGAATTCACGTACAACAATAGTTGGCACACGTCGATTCGGATGGCACCGTATGAGGTGCTCTACGGGCGGCGTTGTCGATCGCCGATTTGTTGGAATGTGGCGTTCGATTTGATCGGGACCGAGACGGATGTTGTTTTAGAGACGAGGCGAAAGATAGAATTAATCCGAGAATGGATGTTGACTGCCCAGAGTCGACATAAGTCATATGCCGATGTCCGTCGTCGACCTTTAGAATTCGAGGCGGAAGACCATGTTTTGCTGAATGTGTCGCCGACGAGAGGAGTTTTCCATTTTGGGGAGAAGGGGAAGTTGAGTCCGAGATTTATTGGACCCTTTGAGATTCTCGAGCGAGTCGGTGGGTTGGCATACCGTTTGGCGTTGCCCCCGGCCCTGAGTCATGTTCATAGCGTTTTTCATGTTTCCGAGCTGAGGAAATATGTCCCGGATCCTAGTCACATCATCGACTATAGGGAGATTGATGTCGCTGAGGATATTACTTTTGAAGAACGTCCCCTGAAGATTTTGGAGCATCGCGAGAAATGACTGAGGCATAAGACCATTCCTTTAGTCAAGGTGCAGTGGTCGAGACACGGTGTCGAGGAGGCAACTTGGGAAACTAAGGATAGCATGCCTGTTAGGTACCCTGAGTTGTTTATTTCTTAAGTTTCGGGACGAAACTTGTTTTTAGAGGGGTAGAATGTAATATCCGCTTTTTTTTCTTTTCCCTTGTATTTTCTTTTTCGGTGTAATTCTCGGTCGCAGAGACCCTCGTGTACCTTACAGTGTATCTTTCTCGTCATCTATTGATCTGATTCTCGTTATTGTTGTACGGAACCGCTGTTTCGGGGTTGTCGTGGATCCATTCTATGTTTCGATGCGTCTTGAGATGTTCCGTTTAACGTTTCGTTCATAATCCGGTGTTTTGGACCGTTTATATCTCGTACCTATCGCACACTATCTTTTCTGCATAGCGCACGCTAGGGGTCACTTAGTAGCGCACGCTATGACTGCTTCGTAGCGCGCGCTAGAGGGCAAGCCCTGGGAGTGGCAGTGCTGATTCCAGCCCTCTGGACTGGTGGATTAGCGTACGCTACGTAGCCTAGCGCACGGTAATGTTGGGAGTTAGCGCACGCTGAGACGCCCGGTAGCGTACGCTAGTGTGAGTGTCCAGTACTGGACAGTTTGCCACTGGACTCGACTGATGCCCAGGTAGCGCACGCTATTGGTCGATAGTACCGATACACTTTAGCGCACGCTACGTTTGGTCGATAGTGCCCGCTAATCGGATCAGGTGTGTACTGACAGTTGCTTCTGGACTCGGCTGATGTCCAGGTAGCGCACGCTAGGTTATTAGCGCACGCTACGATTGGAATAGCGCACGCTAACGACCAGAAATCTGGCTACTGGACTGGAGTTTGTTTCGTTAGCGCACGCTAACCTTGAGAATTAGCGCGCGCTAACACTCCCTGGCTATATAAACCAAGGAGTTGACCCAGATGAACGTATTACATTCACTTCTTCTCCTCCCAGCGGCTTAAGAACTCCTTTGGCGATTTTGGGCGATTCTTGATGATTTCTTCTTCCAATCATCTCATTCAACATCTTCCTTGAGTTCTTGGTGTATTTTAACAACATCAACACGAATCTTTCATCCTATTCCAAGGTAAAATCTCTTAGAACCCTACTTTTTGATAAATTGTGGGTTTTGGGATTTTCGTCCGATTCGTTCCGTTTTATTGGTGGATTCTTGATGTATATGATTAATCTTGTCGTTATCATTAGTTTTCCTACGGATTCATGGTATATTTTCATGGTTTTGCGAAATCGAGAGGGTTTGGTTGTGGTCCGCCCTCGTTATTTTTGTACGAATATACATGAATCGTAGGCGGGTTTGCGGGTGTATTCCATTTCCGTATTCATCTAGAGTTGGTTGTGATTATGTTCTTCAAATCGTTAGGTTCGGTTCCGTTGATTCCTAGCGTTCATCGGTGATTATCCTTTCCGTTCGTTGTGTCATCAATTATTCAAGGCAAGTATTTTTTTTGAAAACCTTTATGCTTAACCTGGAATGGTAATGTATTTTGTGTGTGATTCGCTCACCTCGGGTTGGTCCGACGGGATCAAGGAGGGAGTCCAAAGGGTTGAGTCCTGAATTCATGAGTTTGTTTAGCTAGCTAGCTCGGGAGGGTCCTTAGAGGCCTCGGGCGGGATCAATGATATTAATCTGTTCCCAAGGCGATGCATGTGCGTGTTTTGTTTTATGATATGGCCAGCTCGGGAGGGTCCTTAGAGGCCTCGGGAGGGATCAATGATATTACTCTGTTCCCAAGGCAAATTGTTTGATTGTTTGTTTCCGGAAAAGACATGTCTGGTTTTGGCTTTTGAAATTGATATTGGTGCATGTACTATGAAATGTGTAAGCGATTGGTTTGCCTTGATTACTTGTACTAGCGTAATTGCTAACCCCTTTGGGGACCCGTTTTGGGGAAATTCTTGTTATGGATTTCAGGTTATGATTATCCGGACGAGCGGGCACCGGGACAGTATGAGGATGTTGGCCAGGGTCGTTGACATGTGCATTTGGGTCTTTTTATTTCTTTTGTCCATTTCGATATGGTTGTTCTCACATTTATAAACTTATAGATTGTACTCGCGAGTACTTTGGCTTTTCATTTCAAACTCCGTATTGTATTACTTTAAATTGTTACAATGTCGGTTGATGCTTATTTCTCCGGTTGCTCCGGGCGTATCTTTTTATGTCATATCATTTAAATGTGTGTCCTCGCTAACCGAGATGGTTAGTCGGGTGAAGTTTTCTTGATTGTAGCCTGGTGGGTCCCATGTAGGGGTCCACGGCGCTGTAATATACTCTGAATATCTCGGGGTGTTACAGTTAGTTGGTGTATTTATATGAAGTATTTAGGGTTTACGGTGGTAAGTGGAAGCATAAATCATCATGTAAGGTCTTAGTGATTAACATTTGTCTAGCGTATTAACTTACTATGAGACCCAAGGTTTGACCAACACCTCATGTTTTTTTAATTATTATTATTTATTATTATTATTATTATTTGAAAGCAAATTTAAATGATTTTGGTCGTTTATCTAACACCCCCATGATATACAGAGATATTAAAGCGTCGTAGATTCTTGTTGGAGGACCTACCAGGCTTAGAACGACACAAAATCACGATAACAGTTTTCCACTCACGAAATACATAAAATGTTCACGACAATCACTTCAAAACAACTCGACACCACAACAAACAACACATTGTTCCAAGGAACTTTGACTGATACAAAGTCATTTATCAAACGACTACATAACACACCAAATACACATCACATGACGGTACTCGCGCGAGTACAAAACAAACCACTATTCATCTCAAACAACAACAACAACAACAACAACAACAACAACAACAACAACAACAACTCGAGAATGACACATGATATCACTGCTGCCCATCAAGCTCGTGTCTGCCCTGTGCTGTATCGCCTTCCAGACCTGTACCTGAATACAGAACAAGTACTCACCCACAAGGGGTCAGCAATAGCTGGTGCAAGTACAACGATTTATGAATATGTACAGCAAATGAATAAATAACCAAATCACTGTGCCATCATGTATTCCGGAATACCATACAATAATCATCATCTCAAAACAATCTCCCGAGGTGTACTGGCTAATCAGGGACCTTAAATGATAAAGTCGCAAGAAAAACCTAAAATCTCGAAACTAGGGTTTCAGCATGAATTACCTAAATCTAGATGGTAACACGCGTTAAGATGTTGATAACTCCGCGTTAGGAACTTCAAAACGCGATTGGATGATGATATCAGGTGAAGAGTAGCACTCTTCTGAACCCTAGGTCGCCCGTCGCTGGAGGAGAAAGGAGGGAAGGATGAAACTGATGAAATATAAGCCATGCAGTCATATATATACTGGACGCTGATTAGCACGCGCTACGGGCAAAGTGTAGCGTGCTCTATCGGGCTTAAAAATCAGTCCACCGCCTTTGAAGGGCGGTGCAGGACTTTCGGCATTAGCAGCGCTAGCGTGCGTTACCCGTAATGGTTAGCGTGCGTTATTCATCGATACTAGCACGCGCTAACTCCATAAATAGCATGCGCTACCCAATAACACTTGCAGTCCAGAACCTTACTGTCCTGTCGCAATAACGCGCGCCACCATACTACTTAACGTGCGCTAGCCTGCTTCAATAGCATACGTTACTCTACCATTAATGTGCACTAATGCCCCATTCCAAAGTCCAGAGAGCTCACTGCCCAGCAGGCATAGTGCGCGCCACACACAAGGGTAGCGTGCGCTACTCACACCTGGTTAGCGTGCGCTACCAGGGAAACCTAGCGCGCGCTAACTGCTACTCTCTAGTTTAAAATTCGCGAAGTCCGGCCAGAATGAACACAATACGGAAAATTACAAGCTCAATGATTACCAACCAAGAACGCTCCAATATCGACCATCAATACAATCCTCTCCAATTAACCATAATTCAACAAGATACACTCAAATTAACACACACAAAATACATGGATATTACACCCTTACCCCCTAAAAACAAGTTTCGTCTCGAAACTTAAGATTCAAAAAGCTTAGGGTATCGGGAACGCATACTATCTTCAGTTTCCCAGGTAGCTTCCTTAACTCCATGTTTAGACCATTGGACCTTTACTAATGGAATTTCTTTCCGTCGCATTTGTTTCACTTGTCGCCCCAATATGGCTACTGGTTGCTCATCGTATGTAACATCATCATTAACTTCAATCTCCTTGTAATCAATAACATGGTTGGGGTCGGGGATGTACTTACGCAATTGCGAAACATGAAACACATTATGAACGTGACCAAGCGTTGGAGGTAATGCTAGTGGATAAACCACCTCACCTAATCTCTCCAGAATCTCAAAAGGTCCAATATAACGAGGTATAAGCTTCCCCTTTTTACCGAACCGAAGAATTCCACGCGTCGGGGACACCTTCAATAATACATGATCACCCGCCTGAAACTCTAGTGGTCGATGTCGAACGTCAGCATACGACTTCTGTCGACTCTGGGCTGTTAACAATTTATGCTGGATCAACGCAATCTTCTCCCTTGTTTGAATTATCAAGTCTGGTTCTACTCCAAGTAGTTCGTACGGCTCGTCCCAACAAATCCGAGATCTACACCGTCTTCCATATAGCACTTCAAAAGGAGCCATTCCAATCGAACTATGCCAACTATTATTATACTCAAATTCAACCAATGGTAAATGAATCTCCCAATCTTCTTTCCAATCCAATCCACAAGCCCTCAACATGTCTTCCAGTGTTTGGATGGTTCTCTCCAACTGTCCATCCGTCTGCGGGTGATAAGCGGTACTGAAATTCAGTTCAGTACCAAGGGCTCGATGTACTGCTTGCCAAAAGTGTGATACAAAATGACCATCACGATCCGAAACAATACTCTTTGGGGTACCATGGAGTCTCACAATTTATGTAACGAATAAGCGAGCCAATCTCTCCGGTCCCAGTTATATTTAATGCCCATAAAATGTGCTGATTTGGTTAGCCGATCAACAATTACCCAAATCGTATTCATCCTAGTTCGCGTCCTTGGCATTCCCACAATAAAATCCATCATGATATCTTCCCACTTCCATTCTGGGATTGGCAACGGTTGTAATTTCCCGGCAGGTCTCTGATAATCAGCTTTAACTTACTGACAAGTCAAACATTTCGACACGAACTCCACTACATCTTTCTTCATATTTGGCCACCAAAAATTTTTCTTCAAGTCTTTATACATTTTACTCATACCCGGATGAATCAAGTACGGAGTAGAATGTGCTTCATTTAAAATCATTTGCTTGAGATCATCCTGATTCGGTACACAAATCCTACCTTGAAATCGGAGAGCACCGTCTTTGTATATTATGAATCCAGGTGCTTTTTCTTGAACAACATTTTCTTGAAGTTGTACGAACAAAGGATCATCTAACTATTTGGACTTAATGTCTTCAATCACGGAGGGTGTGACCTCAAGGAGGCATAATTGTCCTTGAGTTACTTGGGGCCAAATTTCAATTTCCAAATCAAATAGTTCTTGTCTGAGCTTCGGTTGGACGGTAAGTAATTCCAATCTTTGTAACACGGTTGACTTGCGGCTCAAAGCATCGGCAACAACATTCGCTTTACCAGGATGGTAAAGAATATCAAGATCATAATCTTTAATCAATTACAGTCATCGCCGTTGACGCATATTAAGCTCCTTCTGAGTAAAAATATATTTCAAACTCTTATGGTCTGTATACACCCGACAAGAAGAGCCATATAAATAGTGCCTCCGAATTTTCAACGCAAACACCACGGCGGCTAAATAAAGATCATGAGTAGGGTAATTCATCTCAGATGGCTTTAATTGTCGAGATGCATAAGCTACTACCCTCTCGTTTTGCATCAATACACATCCCAATCCTTGTTGAGAGGCATCACTATAAATAACGAAACCCTCTGTCCCCTGTGGTAAGGCTAGAACTGGTGACGTTGTCAGTCTTTTCTTCAACTCACCGAAACTATTCTGACACTTATCATTCCATTCAAACTTCTGAGTTTTCTGTAGTAGCTGGGTGAGTGGTCGGGCAATCTTCGAGAAACCCTCGACAAATCGACGATAATAGCCAGCTAATCTTAGAAAATTCCGAACTTCCCTGACATTCCACGGGGGTTCCCATGCTAAAACTGCTTCAATTTTCGGAGGATCTACTCGAACACCCTCCTGATATTATATGGCCAAGAAAAGCAACTTCCTTCAACCAAAACTCGCACTTAGAGAATTTAGCATAGAGCTAGTTAGCCCTCAAAATGCTCAATATTATCCTTAGGTGCTCAGCATGTTCCGTTTCACCCTTAGAATAGATTAATAAATCATCAATGAACACCACTACGAATTTATCCAGATATTCGATAAAGATCTTATTCATGAGCTACATAAACACCGCCGGGGCATTAGTCAAACCAAATGGCATAACTACGAACTCGTAATACCCATACCTCATTCGGAATGCCGTTTTTGAAATATCCGAATCCCAAATTCAGAGCTGATAATATCCCGACCTCAAGTCAATCTTTGCGAAATCCGTAGCTCCTTGCAGTTGATCGAATAGATCATCGATCCGTGGCAGCGAGTACTTGTTCTTAATAGTAAGTTTGTTCAACTCACGATAGTCAATACATAGTCGTAAGGATCCATCTTTTTCCCGTACAAACAACACCAGAGCACCCCAAGGAGAGGCACTAGGCCGAATATAACCTTTGTCTAACAAGTTGCTTAGTTGCTTCTTCAACTCTTGCATTTCCGATGGGGTCATTCTGTAGGGCGCTTTAGATATTGGTACCACGTTAGGTTCTAGCTCAATAATAAACTCTACATCACAGAGCGGCGGTAATCCAGGTAAATCATCTGGGAACACGTCTGGAAACTCATTCACGACTGGAATAGAGGATAACTGAACCTCAACAGTTTCTGTCTTCATTGCATAACACCAATAGCCAATACAGCCTTGTCGCAATAACTTTATCGCCTTCATGGCCCGAATAATTTTCCCTGAAGTGCCTGCTTTCTGTCCTTCAAAGACATGTTCGGTCCCATCTTGTGCGATGATCGAGATTGTCTTCGATGGTAATCCACTACCACCCCATGAGGGTCTAACCAATTATCGCCCAAAATCAAATCCTCTCCCTTCATATCAATCACAATTAAGTCGGACGGCCAATCTCTACCATCGATAGTTATAGGACAATTTATGAGCTCTTGATCTCCAACTATTCTTTCCCCACTTGGTAATCCAACAATAAATGGTTCACATACAGATAGGCCATTAAGACCCAAACGATGTACGCAAGACAACGATATAAAGGAATGAGTAGCCCCAGAATCAAACAATACATCTACCGGGTGCACATAAATATAAACAATACCTGACATAGTCGCAGCCCCAACATCGTCAGTCCGTCTCATTTCATACAATCGAGGTGGAGCTGAACCAGTGCTTGGGGTATCTTTATGCCCGGCTCTTCCTCTACCACTGCCGCGTCCAACACTCAGAGTTGGTTGACCTGTAATATTGGAGCATGAGACTGACCGGCAAAGACTGTGCAGAAGGTTGAGGCCTACGCGATCCGCTTCCTCGGAAACTGCCAGAAAACTTTGGCTTCTTTGGACCAGGAGTGGCCTGTACCGGTATCGTCACCATCTCATACACAAGCGCTCTATCCTGATACTCTCTCAATGTAGCACACGTAAAACCTACCATGTACTTCCGGACTTCAGGTTTCATTCTAGCATCAAAATGAAGTATTTTAGCCACTTCGTCCTGAACTTGATCTTGAACATATACTAGCTGCTTGTTGAATATCTTGATTGCCTCAGACATAGGAACATCCTCGGGTTAAGCTCCGAAGAATTCACCAACTCGCAACCGTATGCAGTGCCGGGCAATACTGCGCTTCCATTAAATCTTTGAATTCTTCCCAAGTGGCAACATGATCCTTAGGGTTAACGGCTTTTGTGTGGCGCACGCTATGCCTGCTGGGCAGTGAGCTCTTTAGACTTTGGAATGAGGCATTAGTGCACGCTAATGGTAGAGTAATGTACGCTATTGAAGCAGGCTAGTGCACGTTAAGTAGTATGGTGGCGCGCATTATTGCGACAGGACAGTGAGGACGGTAAGGTTACGATCGCAAGTGTTATTGGGTAGCGCACGCTATTTTTGGAGTTAGCGCGCGCTAGTATCGATGAATAACACACGCTAACCATTATGGGTAATGCACGCTAGTGCGGCTAATGCCGAAAGTCCTGCACCACCCTTCAAAGGCGGTGGACTATTTTTTAAGCCCGATAGCGCATGCTACACTTTGCCCGTAGCACGCGCTAATCAGCGTCCAGTATATATAGGACTGCATGGCTTATATTGCGTCATTTTCATCCTTCCCTCCTTTCTCCTCCAGCGAAGGGCGACCTAGGGTTCAGAGGAGTGCAGCTCTTCACCTGATATCATCATCCAATCACGTTTTGAAGTTCCTAATGCAGAGTTATCAGCATCTTAACGCCTGTTACCATCTAGATTTAGGTAATTCATGCGGAAACCCAAGTTTCGGCATTTTGGGTTTTTCTTGCGACTTTATCATTTATGGTACTCGACTAACCTTGGGTTGTGTTGGATTGGGATGTTATAACTATAATCCCTTGTTCTTTTTGAAATTCTTGGGTTAAATTCTGAGTTTTCATTTGTAGTCGGGGCATGACCCATGTTGTCTGCATGGTGCTCGGTTGATTGCCCTAATTAAAACTTAGGGAAATTCTTTCATTTCAGTCGTATTGTGCTTAATATAGCCTTGTGTTATGCTAGGGTCAGATCGTTGAGTAAGGTCAGACCATAGGTTCCTCAGTTCATTGTTTCTTGTGTTGTTCCAACTAAGACAACTACTTTGATTGCGTTTGATGTACTTCGTGTGAATATGTGAAAAATGTGATTTTATGAAAAGTGGTAATTTCAGAAAATGTGGTTGCGCCATGTGGTTGAGTGTGTGTGAACCGAGTTAAAACCAGTGTGGGTCCCCTGGAATCCGTTAAACTGCGAGTATCTGCGGATCACTCGGTGGGGTCGTATAACCAGGGAGGGCCTAACGAGGACTTTCTGGGTTGTGTATCTCGCGTGAAGTACAGGGCTAGTACAGCTCGGGAGATTGTTTTGAGATGATGATTATTGTATGGTATTCCGGAATACATGATGGCACAGTGATTTTGTTATTTATTCATTTGTTGTACATATTCATAAATCGTTGTACTTGCACCAGCTATTGCTGACCCCTTGTGGGTGAATACTTGTTCTGTATTCAGGTACAGGTCCGGAAGGCGATACGGCATAGGGCAGACACGAGCTTGATGGGCAGCAGTGATGTCATGTGTCATTCTCGAGTTGTGGTTGTTTTGTTTGAGATGAATAGTGGTTTGTTTTGTACTCGCGCGAGTACCATCATGTGATGTGTATTTGTTGTGTTATGTAGTCGTTTGATAAATGACGTTGTATCAGTTAGTTCCTTAGAACAATGTGTCGTTTGTTGTGGTGTCGAGTTGTTTTGAAGTGATTATCGTGAACATTTTATGTATTTCGTGAGTGGAAAACTGTTATCGTGATTTTGTGTCGATCTAAGCCTGGTAAGTTCTCCAACAAGAATCTACGGCACTGTAATATCTCCGTATATCATGGGGGTGTTACAGATTTTGGTATCGGAGGCCTAGGTTTATGGATAGCTAGGTTGTTGGTATTTTTGGGTCTGTTAAAGTTGAGTCGGTTGTTTGTTTCCGACATCACTAGCTGATGCCATCTCGGGCTGTCTGTGCTGGAAGTCCCTTCGGATGATAGTTATTCCCACTTGAAGAGAGTGATTTTTAATGTAATTGTGTAACTTATTGTTGTGATCATCCCCTTACTGAACTGTTTGTTTCTCCACTATGTTGCGAGGTAGGGCTAATCGTCGACGCGGTCGAGGCCTTGGTAGGGGAGTGGTGCCTGAACCAGAGATGTCCGTATCTGATTCGGCACCTCATTCTGTGACCAATTCAGACCCAAACCTATCAGGAGATACTGACTCGAGTACAGAAGTGGAAGTACCTAATGTGCTTCAACAAGTTGTGACAAAAGTGCATCAGCTGGCCCAAGTGGTGCAGAATATTCATGCTAGCAAGGCTACTGAGGATCGATGGCTACAAGAAGTCATGAAGATGAATCCTTCCAGATTCAATGGTTCCGGTGATGCGAACAACTGGGATCATTGGTTAGTTGAGCTGGAGAAGATATTTGATGGTATTGGCTGCCCTGAAGCCAAGAAGGTCCCAATTGCTCAATACCTAATAGTTGATGATGTTTCTGCGTCGCGTGCGCTACTCACACATGGTTAGCATGCGCTACCAGGGAAATCTAGCGCGCGCTAACTGCTACTCTCTAGTATAAAATTCGCGAAGTCCATCCAGAATGAACACAATACGAAAAATTACAAGCTCAATGGTTACCAACCAAGAACACTACAATATCAACCATTAATACAATCCTCTCCAATTAACCATAATTCAACAAGATACACTCAAATTAACACACACAAAATACATGGATATTGCAGTTTAAGTAGTTTTTGGGCTTAGAAAAGTGTTTTAGACTATGTTAGTGTATTAATTCCCAAGTATATTAATGGTCCAAGTAGTGGGTTAGTTATGAGGCCCATAAGGTGAATAATGAGTCCAAGTATCCAAACTTAAGTCCACTAGTTGAATTATTCAATTAGATTAATGAATAATATTTATTTAAATATGTTGGGATAAACACTCATGTTTTGATATTTGCCAACATACAGCAAAGAAGTCTTAAAGAAGTCAGAATTCCATTAAGTATAAAAGCTCTTAGGACTCTCCATACAGCAAAGAGATCTTGTACAATCCATCCTACAGAGTCTGCCTCATACAGCAAAGAAACTTATTGTGTTGGATACAGCATACAGTCTGAAGGTGTTTTACTTTGAAAAGTAAAATACATCCAACAGCACTGATCATAAAAAGCTTTTAACCGTTGTGACATAAAGATTGTTTATTCATAATATATTCACAGTTAAAGCAGCATTTATGGCTGATAGGACACCATTTAATGCAGCCGGAGAGAGACAAGTCTGAACGCTCTGAAGAGCATTTAATCTAAAGACAGAAAGGATGTCTGAAGCATTAAATGCAATCTGCTTTAATTCAAACATTCAGCAGCCGCCAATCAAGAGTCAGATGTCAACATCTCACCATCCAACAAAGGCTACATTTATAACGGATACAATTCCAAAGTTATAAATGTAATAACCTTGTATTTCATGTGTGTTATTTTGGATGTATTTGGTTGTATTTTGGTTATTTGTATACGAGGGTATTCACGATTGATATTGGAATGTTCTTGGTTGGTAACTATTGAGTTTTGTAATTTCGGTTTGCGTTCGTTTGGCTGGACTTCGTGAATTTTATGCTGAGTAGTAGCAGTTAGCGCGCGCTAGACTGCAATGATAGCGCACGCTAACTAGGTGTGAGTAGCGCACACTACTCTTGTGCATTAGCGCACGTGAGGCCTGCTGGACAGTGAGCTTTCTGGACTCTGGACTGAGGCATTAATGCACGCTAATGGCAGGCTAGCTTACGCTATTATTGATGTGTTTGCATGCGTTACAGGGTGGTAACGCGTGCTAGGATGGCAGAACAGTAAGGGCAGAATGTTTCTGGACTGCGGGTGATAGAATGTAGCGCACGCTATTTTTCTAAGTTAGTGCACACTAGTATCGATCGATAACACGCGCTAATATATATGGGTAGCGCACGCTACCGGAGTCAGACAGTAGGTTCTGGATAGTCTTTTTGTTCAACATTGCACCGCCTTTTAGCCTGTTAGCGCACGCTAAACTTTAGCCATAGCGTGCGCTAATCCCTCCGAGTATATATATATATATATATATATATATGTTGGGCATGGTCTAGAATCGTCATTTTCATTCCCTTCTTCTCCTTCTCCGACGGCTGAGTAGTCTTGGACAGAGAGGAGCGTAGATCTTGGTCGGATTTCATCATCCAACAATGTTTTTGAGTTTCTAGCACCAAGTTAACAACATCTCATCAACTTTCACCGTCCAAATCAAGGTAAGATCCACTCGAACCCTAGTTCTTCATATTTTGGGGCTTTTGCTAAGATCTTCGATTCTAATCTATTTTAGCTACGATTTGTGCTAGAATATGATGCTATAATCATAATCCTTCATTTTTCTCCAAAATTCATTGATTAAATCCCAAGTCTCTTCCATAGTTTGGATTCGAACTATGTTGCCTTCATAGTGTTTGGTTAAATGTCCCTAAGGGTAAGGTGAATCCTTCCATTTTATAGTATAATATTTGATTCAGTATTTTTTTGAACTAGGACCGAATTGTTGAAGGAGTTTGGATCATACGTCTTTCCGTTCGTTATTCTTATATCATTTCCAATCAAGGCAAGTACTCTGATTTCGTTAACTGTACTTCACGTGAATATGTGAAAATTCTATTTTGTGAAAATGTGATTTGTGCCAAGTGTTTATTAAGTATGTGAGAGCCTAGTAAAACCAGTGAGGGTCCCTGGGATCTGTTAGACTTCGAGTTCCACAGATCACTTGGTTGGGTTGTACACTGGGGAGGGCCTGACGAGGACTCTTTAGGGTGTGTATCCCGTGCGGGTACAGGGCCAGTGAGGTTGTTTTATGATGATGATTATGATATTGTATTCCGGAATATATGTGATGGCACCGTGATTTCTGTTGAATATTCATTTGTTGTACATATTCTGCAATCATTGTACTTGCAGCGGCATTTTGCTGACCCCTCTGGGGTGGATATACTTGTTGTGTATTCAGGTACAGGTCCAGTGGGAGAGCCAACACAGGGTAGACATGAGTTCGGTTGGCAGCATTTGATATCGTGAACTATTTTGAGTTGGTGGTCATATTGTCGAAGTCATGGTTGTGTTTTGGTTTTGTACTCGTGCGGGTACTGTCGTGTGATGTTATCATGTCATTTTTTAAGGTTAATGGTGTTGTTGTATCAGTTGTGAACTGTTGTATCATTCGTGATCCTATGGGACGATGTGTTGTTTGGTTTTGTAACTTATGTCGTGTTGGAGACAGTTTGTTCTTTTAATTAAGTGAATGTTGCTGTTGTTAATTTTTAATGAGTTTTATGTATGTTAAGCCCGGTGGGTTCTCCAAGAAGAATCTATGATGCTGTAATATCACCGTAAATCATGGGGCTGTTACAGAATATGGTATCGGAGCTTAGGTTTATGGATACCTAGGCTGTCGGTGTTTTTGGGTCTGTTAAAGAGAGTCGATTGTTGTTTTCGATATCATTTACGTGCTACCACCCCCTGTCGCATATGCTGGAAGCCTCCCCGGACGCTGGATGTTTCTTTCCCTCGGGAGTAATTATTTTGTCATCGTATGATTTATTTTTGTAATCGTTTCCTTGTTGAACCATTTCTTATTCTTCAGTACGCCCAGAGGTGGAGCTGTCCGTCAGTGCGGCGGAGGCCGTGGTAGAGTAGCGGTATCTGAATCCGAGATGTCCGTTTTAGACTCGGCATCTCATTCTGTGGCTAGATCAGACCTTATCCCTTCGGGAGGTATAGGTGGGGGTTCGGAGGCCGAAGTGCCTAACGTTCTTCAACAAGTCATAACGCAAGTGCACCAGTTGGCTCAAGTGGTGCAGAACATTAACACTGGTAAGACTGTGGAGGATCGATGGCTTCAAGAAGTCATGAAAATGAACCCTCCTAGATTTGATGGTTCATGTGATGCTAATAACTGGGATCATTGGCTGGTTGAACTGGACAAGATATTTGATGGTATTAGCTGCCCTGTGGCCAAAAAGGTCCCGATTGCTCAGTACTGCGTCTGACTGGTGGCGGGCGGTTGGGCCCAAGGATCGTGATGTCACTTGGGAAGAATTTAAAGAGTTAATGGAGGCACAGTATTGTCCCGCACCGGTACGATTATCTAGAGTCAGTGAGTTCTTTAGAGATCAACCTGAAGATGTTCCTATTGCGGAAGCAATCAAGAAGTACAACGGACAGTTAATATATGTTCAGGACCGAATTAAGGATGAAGTGGATAAAATACTTCATTTCGATGCAAGAATGAAACCTGAGGTCCGAAAGTATATGGCGGGTCTTGGGTGCACTACTCTGCGAGAATACCAAGACAGAGCGCTCGCTTATGAGATGGTTACAGTTCCGGTCCCTATGGTTTCGAACTCGAAGAAACTGAAATTTTCTGGTAGTTTCCGAGGCAGCAGATCGCATAGGCCTCAATCTTCTGTGCAGTCTTCCGTTAGTTCCCCTCAACCCAACAGAGAAGCGTCGAAAGTTTGCTTTAATTGTGGAGTTCCTGGTCATGTCAATTCTTATTGTTCATCACGCCTTGTTACTTGTTTTACGTGTGGAAAGCCGGGACAACGGGCATGATATTGTGAGAGAGCGAGTAGAATCCTTGCCAAGCAGTACCCTATTACAAAGAGTATGGGCCATCGGTCAGCCAACTCCGAGTGTCGGACGCGGCAGAGGCAAGACTGAGCATAAGGATACACCTATCACTGAATCAGCTCCACCCCGATTGTATGAGATGAGGCGGGCTGATGACGTAGGGGCTGCTACTACGTCAGGTATTGTTTATATTCGTATGCACCCAGTAGATGTATTATTTGATTCTGGATCTACTCATTCCTTTATATCATTGTCCTGTGTGAATCGTTTGGGCCTTATTGGTCTCTCTGCATGTGAACCTTTTATTGTTGGACTGCCGAGTGGGGAAAGGATAGTTGGGGATCGAGAGATTGTCAATTTTATGACCATCAATGGTAGAGATTGGCCATCTGACTTGATTGTGATAGATATGAAGGGAGAATATTTAATCCTGAGTGATGACTGGTTAGATAATCATGGGGCAGTAATGGATTATCGTCGAAAGATGATTTCGATCATTGATCAGGATGGTACAGAAAATGTTTTTGAAGGGCAGAAACCCGGTACTTCTGGGAAGATTATTCGAGCCATGAAGGCTATGAAATTGTTGAACAAAGGTTGTACCGGTTATTGGTGTTACACATTGAAGACAGAAGCTGGCGGAGTTCAGTTATCCTCTATTCCAATCATGAATGAATTTCCAGATGTATTTCCAGATAATTTTCTGGGATTGCCGCCACAGTGTGAGGTGGAGTTTGTTATCGAACTAGAGCCTAATGCGGCGCCAATATCCAAGGCACCATACAGAATGGCCCTGTCATAAATGCAAGAGTTGAAGAAACAATTAGGTGAACTGCTGGACAAAGGTTATATTCGGCCTAGTGCATCTCCATGGGGTGCACCAATATTGTTTGTACGAGATAAAGATGGATCTTTATAGTTACGCATTGACTATCGTGAGTTGAACAAACTCACTATCAAGAACAAGTACCTGTTGCCAAGAATCGATGATCTATTTGATCAATTACAAGGGGTTATGATTTTCTCCAAGATTGATTTGAGACCGGGATATTATCAGCTGCAAATTCGGGATTCGGATATCCCAAAAATGGCGTTTCGAACGAGATATGGGCATTACTAGTTTGTAGTTATGCCTTTCGGTGTGACGAATGCTCCGGCGGCGTTTTGCAACTTATGAACAAAACATTTATTGAGTATCTCGATAAATTTGTGGTGGTGTTTATTGATGATATCTTAATCTATTCCAAGAGCGAGACGGAGCATGTCGAACACTTGAAAATTGCATTGAGTATTCTGAGGGCTGATAAGCTTTATGCTAAATTTTCTAAGTGCGAATTTTGGCTGAGAGAAGTTGCTTACCTTGGACACATTATATCAGCTGGTGCCATTAGGGTAGACCCTCATAAAGTCGAAGCGGTCTTAGCTTGGGAACCCCCTAGGAATGTTAAGGAAGTTCGGAGTTTCCTGGAATTAGTTGGTTATTATCATCGATTTGTCGAGGGATTCTCGAAAACCGATTGACAGCTCACTCAATTATTGCAGAAAACTCAGAAGTTTGAATGGACTAACGACTGTCAGAAGAGTTTTGATGAGTTGAAAAAGAGGCTGACTACATCACCGATTTTAGCCCTACCGTAGGGAATGGAAGGTTTTGCTATTTATAGTGATGCTTTTAAACAAGGATTAGGATGTGTTTTGATGCAAAACGAGAGGGTAGTGGCTTATACGTCTCATCAATTAAAACCGTACGAGATGAATTATCCTACTCATGATCTTAAGTTAGCTGCGGTGGTATTTGTGTTAAAGATCTGGAGGCATTATTTGTATGGTTCTTCATGTCGAGTGTATACAGACCATAAGAGTTTGAAATATATTTTTACTCAGAAGGAGCTTAATATGCGCCAACGGCGATGGTTGTAATTGATCAAAGATTATGATCTTGACATTCTTTATCATCTGGGTAAAGCGAATGTCGTTGCCGACGCTTTGAGCCGCAAGTCAGTCGTGTTGCAATGATTGGAATTACTTACCATCCAACCGAAGCTCACATGAGAATTATTTGATTTGGAGATTGAAATTTGGCCTCAAGTGATGCAAGGCCAATTACGTTTCCTTGAGGTCACATCCTCCGTGATTGAGGACATTAAGTCCAAACAGTTAGATGATCCTTTGTTAGTACAGCTTCGAGAGGATGTTGTTAAAGGAAGGTCACCTGGATTCATGGTACACGAAGATGGTGTTTTTCGATTTCAAGGTATGATTTGTGTACCAAATCAGGATGATTTTCAACGAATGATTTTGAATGAAGCACATTCTACTCCGTACTCGATTCATCTAGGTACGAGTAAAATGTACAAAGACTTGAAGAAAATTTTTGGTGGCCGAACATGAAGAAAGAGGTAACAGAATTTGTGTCGAAATGTTTAACTTGTCAGCAAGTTAAATCCGAGCATCAATGACCTGCCGGGTAGTTGCAACCTTTACCAATTCTAGAATGGAAGTGGGAAGATATTGCGATGGATTTTATTATGGGTATGCCGAGGACGCAAACTGGGATGAATATGATTTGGGTAATCGTTGATCGGCTAACTAAATCTGCACATTTTCTAGGTGCTAGAGATACTTGGGGGCCGGAGAGGTTGGCCCGGTTATTCATTGCTGAGATTGTGAGACTCCATGGTACCCCAAAGAGTATTGTTTCGGATCGTGATGGCCGTTTTGTGTCACATTTCTGGCAAGCAGTACATCGAGCACTCGGTACCAAACTGAATTTCAACACCATTTATCATCTTCAGATGGATGAATAGTCGGGGAGAACCATCCAGACATTGGAGGACATTCTTAGAGCCTGTGCGTTAGATTGGAAGGAATATTGGGAGATTCACTTACCGTTGATTGAATTTGCGTATAATAATAGTTGACATAGTTCGATTGGAATGGCTCCATTTGAAGCATTATATGGAAGACAGTGTAGATCGCCACTTTGTTGGGACGAATCGTACGAATTTCTTGGAGTAGAACCAGACTTGATGATTCAAACATGGGAGAAGGTTGCTGTTATTCGACAAAGGTTGTTGACCGCCCAGAGTCAACAAAAGTCATATGCCGACGTTCGACGTCGACCCTTAGAATTTGAAGTAGGATATCACGTGTTATTGAAGGTATCTCCGACTCGTGGAGTCTTCCGGTTTGGTAAGAAAGGGAAGCATAGTCCTCGTTATATCGGTCTTTTTGAGATCCTGGACAAAGTAGGTGATGTGGCTTACCGATTAGCGTTGCCTCCGATGCTTAGCCATGTTCATAACCAGCCATGTTATTAATTATCAAGAGATTGTAGTTAATGATGATGTCACATATGAAGAGCAACCGGTATCCATATTGGAGCGGCGAGTGAAGCAGTTGCGACGGAAAGTGATCCCGTTAGTAAAGGTCCAATGGTCTAAGCATGGAAGTGAGGTAGCCACATGGAAAAGTGAAGACAGTATGCGTCCCATTAACCTGGACTATTCGAATCTTAAGTTTCGGGACAAAACTTCTTTTTAGAGGGTAAGGGTGTAATTACCGTGTATTTCATGTGTGTTATTCTGGATGTGTCTGGTTGTATTGTGGTTATTTTTATACGAGGGTATTGACGATTGATATTGGAATGTTCTTGGTTTGGTAACTATTGAGTTTTGTAATTTCGGTTTGCGTTCGTTCTGGCCGGACTTCGCGAATTTTATGCTGAGTTGTAGCAGTTAGCGCGCGCTAGACTGTAATGATAGCGCACACTAACTAGGTGCGAGTAGTGCACGCTACTCTTGTGCATTAGCGCACGTTAGGCCTGCTAGACAGCGAGCTTTCTGGACTCTGGACTGAGGCATTAACGCACGCTAATGGCAGGCTAGCGTATGCTATTATTGATGTGTTAGCGCATGTTACAGGGTGGTAACGCGTGCTAGGACGGCAAGACAGTAAGGTCAGAATGTTTCTGGATTGCGGGTGATAGCAAGTAGTGCACGCTATTTTTCTGAGTTAGCGCGCGCTAGTGTCGATCGATAATGCGCGCTAATATATATGGGTAGCGCACGCTACCGGAGTCAGACTGTAGGTTCTGGACAGTCTTTTTGTTCAACATTGCACCGCTTTTCATCTCGTTAGCGCATGCTAAACTTTATCCGTAGTGTGCACTAATCCCTCCCAGTACATATATGCTGGTGATGTTCTAGAATCGTCATTTTCAGTCGCTTCTTCTCCTTCTCCGGTGGCTGAGTAGTCTTGTACATAGAGGTGCGTAGATCTTGGTCGGATTTCATCATCCAACAACGTTTTTGAGTTCCTAACACCAAGTTAACAACATCTCATCAACTTTCACCGTCCAAATCAAGGTAAAATACGCTCGAACCCATGTTCTTCATATTTTGGGGCTTTTGCTAAGCATTTTAGCTTCGGTTTGTGCTAGATTATGATGTTATAATCATAATCCTTCGTTCCTCTCCAAAATTCATAGATTAAATCCCAAGTCTCTTCCGTAGTTTGGATTTGAACTATGTTGCCTTCGTAGTGTTTGGTTAAATGTCCCTAAGGGTAAAACTTAGGGTGAATCCTTCCGTTTTCATAGTATGATATTTGATTTGGTTTGAAGGAATTTGGATCATACGTCTTCCCATTTGTTATTCTTATATCGTTTCCAATCAAGGCAAGTACCCTAATTTCGTTTACTGTATTTCGCGTGAATATGTGAAAATGCTATTTTGTGAAAATGTGATTTGTGCCAAGGGTTTATTGAGTATGTGAGAGCCGAGTAAAACCGGTGAGGGTCCCCTGGGATCTGTTAGACTTCGAGTTCTACGGATCACTCGATAGGGTTGTATGGGGAGGGCCTGATGAGGACTCTCTGTGGTGTGTATCCCGTGTGGGTATAGGGTCAGTACAACTCGGGAGGTTATTTTATGATGATGATTATGGTAATGTATTCTGGAATATATGTGATGGCACCATGATTTCTGCTGAATATTATTTGTTGTACATACTCTGTAATCATTGTACGTGCACCGGCATTTTGCTGACCCCTCTGGGTGGATATACTTGTTGTGTATTCAGGTACAGGTCCAGTGGGAGAGCCAGCATAGGGTGGACACGAGTTCGGTTGGCAGCATTGATATCGTGTACTATTTTGAGTTGGTGGTCATATTGTCGAAGTCATGGTTGTGTTTTGGTTTTGTACTCGCACGGGTACTGTCGTGTGATGTTATCATGTCATTTTTGATGGATAATGGTGTTGTTGTATCAGTTGTGAACTGTTGTATCAGTCGTGATCCTACGGGACGATGTGTTGTTTGGTTTTGTAACCTATGTCGTGTTGGATACAGTTTGTTCTTTTAAACAAGTTAATGTTGCGGTTGTTAATTTTTAATGAGTTTTATGTTTGTTAAGCCTGGTAGGTTCTCCAAAAAAAATCTACGGCGCTGTAATATCACCGTAAATCACGGGGGTGTTACAATAAATATCCCCGAGCAAGAGGACTTACATATACAAGTCATTCATTATCCAGCACTCTCTGACATGTTACTCTGACATTCTGGCGATAATAAGAGAAGTATATTTCATGAGCATACAGCAGTATTCAAGCTAAGAAATATGCTAAGTCCTCAACGCAAATAGCACAGCATACAGCAAACGTTCATCAAAGATAAAGCTGCTATTTGAGATTTGTCCTACGCTTACCGTTGAGATTATCATTAGCCCTGTGTGGACTAAGGATCCTTGCGTATTCCGACTTGTATGGGAAGAATATCGTTGAAGGCGAAGCTTCGATCTGTGAGAGAAGAAGCAAGTCGAAAGAGCTCAAGCCAATCTGTGTGAACGACTCAAAGCTACAGTCCCTGTATCAATTTGTGTGAACGATACAGAGACAGGTTTAGTTAAAGTCACATAGTTGTGTACGTAGTGATTTTAATAAACTCTTTACTCCTATGTGGAGGACCAGTGGATATAGAGGGGTTTACCTCGAACCACTTTAAACTGTGTGTTATTTACTTTCCGTCATTACTGTTTTCATTCTATTGTGATTTATAAGTATAAATTGTAAAATCCTGTATGCATCAAGCAAACAGGAGATCACCCAATTGTTGTATTTACAGCACCTCACCCTACAGACTTCCGCTACGCAATTAACTTTGAAAAATCATATAGCTTATTGTACTCTTACTTTATAAATTGTTTATTCTATACTTAGTGGCCAATAAGTGGTATCGGAGAGGTTGGTTCTAAAAAGAATTAATCGACTTTTAACTGAATCAGATCACATAATCACTAGTTTTTGAAAACTTCGTTTTAGACTTTCATCATTTCATGTATAAAATGGACTCATCTATGATAAACAAGGTCCCTATGTTTACGATTAATGAGTTTGATGACTGGAGAATCAGGATGGAAGCCCATCTTGCAGCCATGCATGAGGAAATGATTTATGTCATCTAGGAAGGACCTATCAAAATTTTGAAGGTCAATCCAGCCCAAGGATGGAGGGGCAACCTTACGCCGAGATGCTCGAGAAAAGGCACAATCAGCGGACGGCTGATGAGCGCAAGCGAGCCAATCTGGACAATGTCGCCAAGAATGCGCTATTTGTCACTCTAGACAAAGGCACATTCTCAAAGGTAAAAAGCTATAAAACAGCTAAGGAAATCTGAGAAAAACTCAAGCTGATTTACGGGGGTACTGAGCTCTCAAAAGAAAATAAAATTTCCAAACTTACTCAGGAATTCGAATCCTTTGAAATGAAATCTTCTGAAATGCTTGAGGAGCTTGACCACATATTTACTGGCATTGTTTGAACTTGAAGCATTGGGTAAAGTGTATACCCAAAAGGATAAAAATTTAAAAATCTTTAGATCACTCCATGCCCGATTGGACATTAAGACTACAGCTATGCGTGTATCCTGTAACCTTAATGATATTTCTACCTTTGACCTCTTCCTTAACCTCAAAGCCTTTGAGTATGATATTAACAGGAGAGAAAAGGCTGAAGAGTCACCTGTCAAGACTATAGCACTAGCCGCTGTATCTGACAGGAGACATAGCTCTGCACCCAGCACATCCGAATCCACACACAAGACTGTTGACAGCGATGATGATATCCTGTCACAAGATGAAAGGGCCCTGCTGTAACACCCCAAACTAGGCGGATATTACAGTGCCGTGAATCCCCGACTGGGACCCACCAGGCAATGAAAATGATGAATTAAATAATATAATTGTAGTACCGAACCACATTATATTACCAAGTACTCCGATGAGGAGTTTAAGTACAACACACCAGGACAATACCGAATACTAGTATATTTTATATGAAGATAAAATACACCACCCTGAACAAATAAGCATCTCAAGCGGAATTTGCAGCGGAAAAATACAAATGACAGAATAACTGAAATGACTGAAATGACTGAAACAAACGAAATGACTGGGGCCCCCTACTAGTATCACTGGGACTCGTTGCCGTCAACATGCTCTTCCCGTGCCTTTGCCTTGCCGTGACCTGAAAACAAAATCCCCAACGGGTCGCCATACGTAACAACAATCGTCAAGAGTTGAAATTACACAATCATGAATTAACCAAGTTATGAAATATTCTTAATTATGAATTACGTCAAGAGGAGTATCATAGTACGCCGTAATGTTACGTGCAAGTGTACAAGACGAATGACCGGACACACCCGTCCTTGTACCTAATTAGTCTCACGGAGGTAAGCGTTACCGTGTGCACGGTCCGATGTATCGGTGAACCCAATACATGACCATCGTGTGCCCGACTAAAAATTCCACACAGCCACACCCGGCCACGCAATATGAACCCGGAAGGTCACATGAACGAGAATGACCATGATGAAGATCAATGAATAATAATTAGACAAGGCCAAGATGACTCACCGATATGAAAGTAATAGTGACGTGATTGATAACCCAATGAAATGATTTGGAACCGTCGTTCCTCGTGAATGAAATGATTATTCGACAATTACAAGTCTCAAAATGATTAATATTATGATGAATGAATTATGATTATGAGCAATCAACAACAAAAGGAATGAGTATCCTTTTAACCGAGTAAGAATTAACTTACACAATACCGATGAAGAATGTCCGTACGCGAACAACGTCCTAAGTGAAATACCTGGCCGCTTCAACAACCTTGAATAACAATAATTACCAACAATCGCTCAATACACGTATCAAACAACAAAACACGACTAACCCAAAGGTCGAAACAACGATAATCAAACTCATAGGGGCATTCTAACGAATACATAACCAACCACACAACTTCGGAAATATCCAATTCCGAATATGTCGAAACCCACACCAAAATGAGTATTTCGAACTAACAAAACACTTCAATGATATCAATAATCCATTAGGAATCCATAATTCATGATTACAACAACATCAATCAGAAAATCCCCAATTAACCGAAGTCAACCCCAAGGGTTCTTGAAATAATTCCGAAAATAACCATTAAATCCGTAGGAATATATTTATCCAAGGTAGATAATCCATATCTAACATATTCCAATGATAATCCAAGCTTACATGAAGAAATCGGAAGGAAAACCCAAAAATCCGAAATTCTAGATCCAAGAAATTAATACCTTTTGATTCGATGTTTAGGAGATGATGAAGTGATGATAATCCAACTCAAAGACTTGAAGATGATGATTGATGATTACACCTTGAAGAATACTCTCAAAATTGCCCAAATCGCCTAGAACCGACGAGAGAAATGATAATAGAGTGATAAATGACGAACTCAAGCTGACTGTCCAATATATAGTCGCTCCAGGTTAGCGTGCGTTAGCCCTAATGCGTAGCGTGCGCTAACGGGAAATTTGGGTATTCCAGTACCCACTGTCCAAAAACGGTAGCGCGCGCTACGTACCTTTTTGTAGCGTGCGCTATGGCCATATCATTAGCGTGCGTTAATACTCATAGTTAGCGTGCGCTAACGAATAATTTGATGCCCAGTACTGGAATCCAGAAACTGCCTGTTCTCTGATCTGACCTCGATAGCGTGCGCTACAACCATTATTTAGCGTGCGCTATAGTATCGATTGCGCACGCTAAAAACAACACATAGCGTGCGCTAAGAATTAATCCAATGCAGTCCAGTAGCCACTGGACTCAACTCGATCTGTCCTTAGCGCGCTACACCACATATTAGCGAGCGCAACTACAACACACTAGCGCGCTACTTACCATTCGTAGCGTGCGCTGCTTATAACTCACTGCGATCGGTACCTTACGGATCGCGGCTGGTAACCTTAGCGTGCGCTAAGGCTGAGTGGTAGCGTGCGCTACCTATACCCAATTAGCGTACGCTAAAAGGAGTACGTAGCGTGCGCTACCCCTCACGCACAGCTCGCAACGAAAATGACAATGATGATAAACACGGCACGAAACTCCAATCAGATTAGTGATGAATGACGATTGATACATGATACAATTACTCTGAATGATGAATACCATGACTGAATATGAGTGACAAATGATCAATAATGAATGAAATTATTGAGTATCAATTACTGAATGATAAATACGGAATGATAATTACTGAATTATAACCGGGTATTACACCTGCTTATGTACACGTTCAAAAAGTTCATCAAACAGTCTGGAAAGACCCCCTACTGGCCTAACTTCACAAGGTAAGCTCTGAGTCTCCTTCCTCTGGTGGTTCTAACTTATGCTGCAATTGCAGAAAACTTGGACATTATGCAAATAAATGTCCACACCCGGAAGTGCAAAAGTTGCCAAAAGCTGAGCAACAAGGAAAGGATGAAAGAAGGCGCGTCTGGAAAAACAAGCTTAAGGGTCTGATTGGTGAATCAGAAGCCTCGCCAACATCGAATAAGATCGAGGAGTGCCTTCAGACAATTACTGACAGTGACTCCTCCGACGATGAGATTAAAGATAAAGCATATATGTGCTTTATGGCCAAAGAAATACAGGATGATGAGGATAGCAATGATGAAGTAAGTTCAAATTTATCTATTCCTATAAATGCATCACATACCTTCAAAAACAAGTTGAATGAATTCAAAAACATTCAAAAGGCCCATGAGCCTTTAAAACGAGAAAACATACAGCTCGAAATTTTAAACATAGAGCTCAAAGTTGAAAATGACTTGGTGAAAACAACTATAAAAATATATGTATTGATTGCGAAAATAGCAAGGTCACACTTGAAAAACTCATGGAAAGAAATCATCGACTTGCCCACGATTTAATTGAGACCAAGTCTCATAATGAGAGCAAGATAAATGATTTTTCTCTACTCAAAGCCAAAGTAAAAACTCTCGAGAAGCGAGAAGGAGAATTAGAGACCATCCTAAAATCATTCGAGAAATCATCTAAACGGATGGAAGAAATTTTAAGCACTGGGTAACATACTCATGATAAAAGTGGCTTAGGGTATAACTCATTCTCCAATAAGGAAAAAATAGTACGGTATTTGTTAGGGGTGTGGAACCCATTCCCGTTCCCGAACAGACTCCAAGTCCGGAAAAGCTACAGATGCTCTTCGCACAACTAAGGCTGCGATTCTGCCACCAAGTTCATATCACAAACAGCGGAAGCCTCAGCCTCCCAGACCTATAAGGCATAATCAACAGCATGCTACCCGAGCATATCAAAATCCAGCAGCCATCTAGACAGAAGGTTATATCCAAATATCAAAAGAAAACACCGCGGTACTATCAACACTATAGTGGGCCTATATATTGGATACAGGAGCCCCGTTATCCATCGAGAAAGCAGGTCGTCACACAGCATCAACAACAGCTCTAGGAATCTAACTGGAGACCCAGAAGACAAGCTGTAAGATCTAAGAAAATGGCTCCACCTCTTAGACGGCAATCGTACTGGAACCATAACCCTAAACTTAACATGCATAATTATCAAAGTTACAGCAAGTACGTGCCTGCCCCATACACCGTAAAACTGGACCACAAGTGACCTATCGCAAACCTATTGTTGTCAGGCAAATTTACCTAAAGACACTAACACATATGGACCCAACAATCAAAAGGGATCTAAATATACTTAATCTCTTTTATTACAGGATATAAAAGGAAATGACATATGGTACTTTGACAGCAGATATTCATGGCACATGACAGGAGATGTAAGCAAACTGCCAGATTATGTAGAAGGTCGCGGTCTAAAGGTGCGGTTCGGTAACAAGTCCAAAAGAAGAACAAGAGGGAAGGGATCTCTGCTTGTAGGAAAGTTCAAAGTCACTGACGTAGCCTATGTTGAAGGCCTACAGTTCAATCTACTTAGTATTAGCCAGTTCTGTGACAAATAGTTCTCGGTGAAATTCTATATAGACCACAGTAGAGTGAAGGACATCAAGACCAAAGAAATCATCCTCACAGGAAGCAGGTCAGGTAATATGTATATTGCTGATTGGAAGCCCACGAGCTCCACTGTTCCTTGTTTTGTTGCCAAATGCACTGCAGACCAAAGCTGGCTATGGCACAAGAAAATGTCACACATCAACTTCAAGACGATCAACAAACTCTCTAGAAAGGGAATGGATAGAGGTTTGCCCGATGTCTCATTCCATAAAGACAGCGGCTGTGGACCCTGTCAGAAAGGCAAATAAGTCAAAACCACCCTGAAAAGCAAATCACACCTATTCACCCACATAGTTCTGGATATGCTATATATGGACCTGAACGGTCTTGTAGACCCTGTAAGTTTGGGAGGTAAGAAATATTGTGTCGTTATTGTTGATGATTTTTTCAAGTATGCTTGGACAATCTTTTTGAGCAATAAAAAAGAAACCACAACGAAGTTGCCTGATCACCTGAGAAAGCTTCAGAATGAGAAAGGGTTGAATATCGTGTCCATTCGTTCCGACAGAGGCACTCAATTCACAAACCGCTTTATAGAGCAATACCGTTCGGAAATGGAATACAGCACGAATACTCAGCAGTCCGGACTCAGAAAAATGGTGTTGCTGAGCGAAAGAATAAAACACTCAGAAAAGCAACAAGAACCATGATTGCCGCTAGCAAGTTGCCACTGAAGTTCTGGGGCGAAGCAACCAATACAGCGTGCTATACACAAAATCATTATATCATCAACAAGCATCACAACAAAACAGCCTATGAGGTATGGAATAATAAAATTCCATTAGTTGCGTACTTTCATATCTTTTGATGCAGATGTTACGTTCTGGATAATGGGAAAGATCAACTCAAGACCTTCGATGACAAGTTGGATAAAGGGATATTTGTAGGATACTCCTCTCTGAGCAAATCCTTCAGAGTCTTTAACAAAAGAAAGCTGACAATAGAGGAATCTGTTCACGTAGTGTCGATGAACCACACTTTGATCCTACAGGAGTAGAAGACTTAACCCAGAATATCCGAACACTCTCCATTAATGACCCTCAAACTCCTATAGAGCCTATCGTAGACATAGAGTTTAATCCCGCTGTTGTAAGATCAGAAGTAGTCGAAGCCGATGTTGTACAAGATGAATCTGAAACTACAACAATACAAGATACAGTACAGGATGCCAAACTAGATCTAACAGGAGATGGTTGAGAGATAACCCACATGAGTTAATTATTTGAGATATTGACGCTGGTGTATCTACCCAAAGAAGAATACATAGTACACAAGGAACTGTAATTGGAACCAAATGGATATTTAGGAACAAGAAGGATGAGAACGGACTTGTCATTAGAAACAAATCACGTCTAGTTGCACAAGGCTACACAGAGGAAGAAGGCATAGATGACGATCACATATTTGCCCATGTAGCCAGACTAGAAGCCATCAGGATATTCCTAGCTTTTTCTGCCTATAAGAGCTTTATAGTTTATCAAATGGACATTAAAAGTGCATTCCTAAATGGAGACCTCGCCAAAGAAGTCTATGTTGAACAACCACCGGGGTTTGTCAACACTGAAGGCGGAGACTTAGTATACAGGCTACGAAAAGCATTGTATGGACTTAAGCAAGCACCTAGAGCTTGCTATGAAACCCTGTCCCTCTACCTTACCAATAATGGATTTGAGAAAGGTGCTGTGGACAAAAACCTATTTAAAATACATGAAGGAGATGACATATTAATGGTACAAATATATGTTGATGATAATATATTTGGTTCTACTAACCTTGCTTTATGTCAAAGATTCTTTCATCTCATACAAAGTAAATTTGAAATGAGTATGATAGGAGAACTTAGATATTTCCTAGGATTGCAGGTGAAGCAATTTCCTACAAGAATCTTCATCAACCAGGAGAAGTACAGCAAGGAGCTACTCAACAAGTTTGGAATGAATAACTCAAAATCCCCGTCAACCCCCATGACCACTCAACAAGTTTGGAATGAATAACTCCAAATCCCCGTCAACCCCCATAAGCACTTCCATGAAAATTAGTGATGATGAAGCTGGAAAGTCAGTTGATCAATTACTCTATAGGAAGATTATTGACTCACTCCTGTACCTAACGGCTAGTAGGCCCGATATCCAGTTAGCTGTATGAGTGTGTGCTCGGTATCAAGTAGCACCTAAGGAGTCACACTTCACAACAGCTTAACGAATGTGAAAGGAACAGTTGATGTATGACTGCGGTATCCTAAGGAAGGAGGATTCGATTTGGTTGGCTACAGCGACTAGAATCTCGGAGGCTGTAAATTGGATAGGAAGAGTACAAGTGGTACTTGTCACTTTCTTGGACCTAGACTTGTGTCATGGTTCAGTAAGAAGCAATTGGCCAACTCTCTTTCTAAAGCTGAGTCGGAATACTATGCCGCTGGCAGTTGCTGTATGCAAATTGTCTGGATGCAACAGCAGTTATAAGATTATGGAATTAGTGCCAGAGAGATGCCAATCATGTGCAATAGTACGAGTGCAATTGCAATAACGCACAACCTTGCATTGCACTCGCGAACTAAGCATATTGATATAAATCATCACTTCATCAAGAATCACGTTGAGAAGAAAAGAACCTTCAAGCATAAACCAAACATATCTGTGTCATCTATAGTTAGGCCATGTTAACCTTAGAAGAATTCATAGATTGGTAGATGATGGCCCATTAGATGACCTCCAAGTTGAGTCATTTCTAATTTGTGAGTCCTGTCTGGAAGGTAAAATGACCATAAGGGTTTTTAGAACCAAGGGAAACCATGCTCAGAACGTGTTAGAATTGGTTCATACGGATGTATGTGGTCCAAAGAATATATAAGCAGGGGTGGTTTCGAATACTTCATCACGTTTATCGATAATTATTCTAGATATAGATACAACTATTTGATGCAACGTAAGTCTGAAGCCCTTGACAAGTTCAGAAATTTCAACAATTTCCTTTTCCATCCGTCCGCAACCTATGTGCATTATTTATTTTTGGCAATTTTTTTACCCTTTCACAAAACAAGTGGGTCCATTTAATCCACTCACAACACATCTTACCAACTAAGTCAACTCAAATATTAAAACCAGTGCCGGTCAAAAAAAGTGCATATTCGTGGTGGACGGAGGGAGTATTTAAATTACATATTAATCTTAATAGTTAATTAATTAGCATGCCTAAATAGGTTTTGTGCTCATGGATGCATAAGTTACAATGGAAAGATTTCTCTACCAGCGCAAAACGCTTTTATCAAAATTTCTCCAACTTCGCTTCGGCTGCGTCTTATTTCCAACATGAGGCTCTCAACAATTCTCACTGGATCACTTTTATGGAATAAGAGCCAAATGGTTTCGAAAGAAATAATTTTTGGTACCTAGTCCTTGGACCAACTAATCAATAAGTCATAGGAACCAAATGGATATTCTGGAATAAAAAGGACGAAAAGAACTTGTTATCAGGAACAAATTCAGATTAGCCACCCAAAGTTACAGACAGGAAGAAGGAATAGATTATGATGAAATTTTTGCCCCTATAGATAGATTAGAAGGCATTAGCATATTTTATGTTTGTGCTTATAAGAACTTTATCGTATATCAAATGGATGTTAAGAGCGCATTCTTGAATGGAGACCTAGCCGAAGAAGTTTATGTTGAACAACCTCGAGGGTTTTCCAACACAGAAGGTGGATACCTTGTGTACACGCTAAGGAAAGAGATGTACGGGCTCAAACAAACATCTAGGGCATGGTACGAAATATTGTCACTGTATCTCATCCATAATAGATTTCATAAAGGTGCAGTTGACAAAACCCTCTTCAAAATTCAGAAAGGTGGCGATCTTCTCATGGTACAAATATACGTAGATGATAAATATTTGGTTCAACTAACCTTGCTTTATGTCAAAAGTTCTCTCATCTCATGCAAAGTAAATTTGAAATGAGTATGATGGGAGAACTCAGCTATTTCTTAGGTTTGCAGGTGAAACAACTTTCTACAGGTATATTCATTAATCAGGAGAAATACAGCAAGGAGCTGCTCAACAAGATCAGAATGAATACTTACAAATCATCATCTACCCCCATGAGCACTACCACACAGATAAGTGCCGACGAAGCTGGAAAGCCAATTGATCAATCACTCTACATGAAGCTTATAGGTTCACTCATGTACCTAACACCAGTAGAGCTGATGTCCAGTTGGCTATAGGAGTGTGTGATCGGTATCAGGTATCACCTAAAGAGTGACACTTCTCCACAGCCAAATGAATTCTTAAGTACGTAAAAGTAACAATCGGTGTAAAATTATGGTATCCGAAGTAAAGAGGATTCAATTTAGTGGGCTACAGCGACTCAGATCTCAGAGACTGTAATTGGATAGGATGAGTACAAGCGGGACTCATCACTTCCTTAGACCAAGATTTGTGTCATGGTTCAGTAAGAAACAATTGCCCAACTCGCTTTCTACAGCTGATTCGGAATATATGTTGCTAGAAGTTGCTTATGCAGATCCTCTGGATGCAACAACAACTATAGGACTATGGCATTCATGAAAGAGAGACTCCAACCATATGCGACAACACGAGTACAATCGTAATCACGCATAATCATGTATTGCATTCGAGGACTAAGTACATTGACATGAAGCATAATTTCATTCGGAATCATGTGGAGAATAAAGATGTTCGGATCGAGAAAATTCATATAGACGTTCAGTTAGCCGACATCTTACAAAGCCTATTAGCACCACCAGGTTATATATGCTCTACCAAGAATTGGGAATGCTACAGCTTGACTCCTTATAAGCTTTTTTTTTAATTTTACTTATCAATTGAGGGGGAATGATGTAAGACCTATGAATACAGTGTCCACTTTGATTAATCGTACACTCAGAACTACAAGTTATAGCCTTACTGTAGGAAGAAGAAGGTATAATTACCTTCCTACAGATGACATGTATATTAATTAAGGGGGAACAAAGTATGACCCAAGAATACAATATTAATCCTAAATTAAAGTAAGAATTAATTCCTGTATGTACCTTTTAAGGGGAAATGCTGTATTTTTGCTGATGCAACACATACATTGCAGGAGTAATATTTTAAGCATATCTAAATTCATACACTTAAACCTTTCAAAACTATTTCTAATCCACGTGCATCGTCTGGATTTAAAATGATTTATCTTTCAATACCAAAATGCCACCTGGACTTTAATGCCTTAAAATTCACAAATTCAAAATTCCAACCATAGTATCGTGCAATAGTGAAAGCTGAATCGTGTTAGAGGTGGGATCGGGCATTAGTTGCCAAAACTGACGGACTAGATGTACCAGTTACATTTGAGTTCATCTTGTATGTTTATACAAAGCTGGTTCCCATCCCTTAACTCTGACCGTTCACTGAAACCTAGCTTTCCTGCACACTATAAAAAGGCCAGTATGCTGATCTATAGACTCTGTACGCTTTCTGCATAATTAACGAGCCTACAGCATACAACTTATATATCTTTCCAACAATCTACTCTCCCCCTCTCTGCGAAAATGTCTTCTTCTCAAACTTCATATCTTTCTGTGAAAAATAAGGACATGATAATTAATGGTCGTATATGTGCTTGCTCTGTTCTTCAAGAGCGAATAATTTCTAAAGATGAAGACATGCCGGGGATGAACTTAGTCATCTCTTGTGTCAAACAAACCGGTATCTATAGGTTGGGTAGTCTACAACTGGAGAACTACGATGAACAGATTGTAGAAGAATTTTTCCTTGATGCTGAGTTCATGTACGCTTCTGAGAAGAATTCCTTTGCCCTTACTGTCATTGTTAGCACAGTCCAGGAGAAGGAGATCTCCATCAACCGGGAACTACTTAAAAGACTGTATAAACTGCCTTCTGATGGAGTGACATTGGAGGAACTAGAATCATTTGGGTCTGATGACTTGATGAAGGCCTACTGGAACTTATTCACTAGCAATTCTCAGCCATCGGAAGTTCATCTTTCCTGTCACAAGAAGAATTTCACCCTACCTTATATTTATCTGCATGATTTTCACTACAGAATTATGGAGAACTGGACTGGAGCGTTCGAGATATGCACCAGCCTGGGATTCCAGATGATGGTAGCTATCATGTCCGGATAAAAAGTCAACTGGTGTTAGGTGATCTTGAAACGGCTTCAGGAGGAGGCTTCCAAACCAGACTCTGCAAGGAAATCTTTCTGATTGATCTTGAACTATATTCTGACTAGCTGTGGCATTCAACAGTCACCCAATGCCAAGAAGATCCTTGCTGGAAAGTTTCTTGGTGGTTCCAAGCCCACTATCTTCAACAAGGCACCTCTTCTCGCTGATATGCCAAGCCCCTTCTCCCTTCCCACGTCGAATGATCCTAGAGATGTTACTAATATGTAACGCCCCGACTTTCTAAGGATAATTATAGGGGAAATTAATAAAAATATGAATTTTGACAAAAAGTAAATTATTTTGAGAATATTAAAATTCTCGCCTACAAAGTCGAGTCGCTACACTGACTAAAATAAATACCTTTTAATTAAGGCAACAACACGTCGTAGATAAGAGATAATAATTGCGGCGGAAGAAAATATATAAATTACTATTACTAATCAAGAGTTTTCCCCAAATAAATATTTCAAAAAAACATCAGTCACAATAGAAACATCGTTTAATAAAATATCATCATATGCCCTCTCGGCTCGCTCCTTCATCCATCCGGCTCGGTTTAACCTGCGGGATCAATATAGGTGGGGGTGAGCTTCCTTCAGCTCGTGGAAATCACACATATCAGAGTAATATACAATCTCATGGAAAGCATTTAAATGATTATTCTATCAATAACATTTTCCTCAACATAAATACATACACATAATACCACATATAACATGAATCGAGCACGCATGTGAATATTGAGGTTGTGCAGGTGTCCCCACACAACATATATCTTAAGATAGCCTCTTTACAAGTACACGGGTGAGCCTGATTTACAACATGTATCATCAATTTTAAACATGAATAGAATATCACATATACAATCCAATTAAAGCAATTAAAGTGATAGTAAAAATTCCCACCTGAATAAATGATGTTGCTTGAACTTGAGTATGAAGATGCTTGACTCACAGTCCTAAGCCCGTAAATCCTTGTTAATATCTACATATAATAATGATTTAATCATTATAAAATATTATGATATAATGACTGAAAATAAAAATATATGCATAAAATTGAACAAATTATTAACATTAATGGAAGAGTCAATATTTTAATGTCTTGGTCAAAAGGACTGGATTGAAGATATAAAAATCTGTCTAGGGTCAATTCGAAATAATTAAAAGGTGTCTGGGGTTAAAATGAAAGTTATTGAAAAAATGAGGGCTAAATTGAAAACCCTAAAAATTCGCCGATATAAATACCCTTGCCCTATTCTATCCGCCAAAATTGCCTCACTTCTTCCCCCCGTTCCTCACTCTCTCTCTCTAGAACTCTCTCCCTCTCTCTCTACCCCTGCTCCTTTTCTATCCCGTTCTCTCTCTCTTCTTGGTCGAGGGCAGCAAACGGGAAAACAGACACACACTCTCGATCCAACACCCACACAAACACATAAAACTCACACACGCACACAGGAAGTCCGCATCACACACCACGCGACCGGCGACAATTCAAATAGAAAGCGGCGGAGGAGATTAGGTCACGATGTGCGCCTGCAACGGCGATGATTCTGGCGAATCGAAAGTGAGGGCTCCGATTCTTCTCTCGGGTTTCTAGTTCGGGTAAGGTTTCTAGATTTGGTCAAGTGTATACAGTTTTATATTTGGGAATTTCGGGCTCGATGAACTTGAAGGGGCTGAAGGTGCTCGGGCTCGGTCGATTCACTTCTGAGTTAGGTTAAGGTTTCTTGATAAAAGGGTGATGCGACCCCCACATGACGTTCGTGGTAACCGCTATCGCTAGTATGATTTTTGTTCCTAAGATCATTCCAATATTAAGCAAATGATTGTTTTACTTCAAGCCCTCTACGTGACGCGCCGTAGCAAACCGGAAGGTGCGATCAAACACGCCACAAGGTTCCTAATGCCTCGATAAGTGAATTGAAATCACGATTTATATTTTGGAGACACACTCAACAAAATAAGAAGAAAGTTTGTTAACACAAACACTCACAATTATGATAAATTTCAAGGTCTCCTTACAAATGAAAATGAGGGCTATTTATAGCCAAAATTCCTACAACTATTACAATATAAAATATAAAATAAAGACTAAGAAATTATAAATTCAACATTCAAAACACCTAAAATCTGATCAATGACTAATCAACCCATAAGTTAAGGAGTCAATACATTTTTAGGGGACAAAAATCAAGGACCAAGACTTATGTTTTGAAAATAAGAAATCAAAGTTAAAGAAAAATATGTTGTTGTCGTTTTAGTGGAATAACAGATCCTAACCCTCAGATGTTGGTCTTGATGTCTTCTATATTATTGTAGTACTTACTCTTAGCTTTCCAAATACACCAGAATCGTCTCAATCGGACATCGGACGCGAAAGTTGTGACAAAAATACAAAGGTGTATCGTATCTGAAATTTCCAACGCCTGCTTTCAATTGTATCACATTTTCACCACTGAATATATCTTATTTTGATGTCATGATGAACATAAAAATTTAGGACTTTCTCTTAGTTTTCCGACGGTATAAATATGAGCTTAATTGGACACTGTATGTAGGAGATACATCTGAATTACGAAAGCTGCTTCATTTAGGCTTATTGCTTGGAATGATGACATCAACACTTTTGATCTAACATGTGACGGCTTCAATAACACAAATAAAGATGTTATTATATTTATGGTCATTGGTCTGATTGAAATGATTTTGCACGAGCATTGTTAATGAATTCTTTATCGCATTTGCTCGTGATCTTGTTATTGGTCCCACAGGAATGTATAGTTCTTCTTCTGACTGACTGACTGCTTCTTGATTCACATCAAAGGGTCGGGTTTTTTTATTTCTGGTTCGAGGTTGTTTCTTGCAGGTTTCGGCTGAGGGTTTCTGTTTCCTGAATTTGAGTTCAGGCTCGGCCCAGGACTGAAACTTTGAATATCAATTTCATGGTCGGGGTTGTGTAATTGGGTTTCGGTTAGGGAGGTCACATTGTTTGTATTTTTGAGTTATTATCTAATGTATATTGATTATTGTTTTAGCTTTTAAGAGGATTCAGTCCCCAAATATGATGTTGTTGGTACCGAGGGGTTGTGGTCGGACATGGTGTTAGAGGTTCCGATAATATCGCAGACAAAAGTTTAAGTTCGAATATAATACTCGGATTAAAGGCAGGAGAAGAAGGATTATGAGTTTTACCTCGTAAGATTAAACGGAAATCGGATGTAACGCTACTGGAATGTTTGATCAAACGATGAACCCGATCGGATCCATGTTCTGTGCTCCTTAGTTTGCAGAAGAGAATACTGGGAGGTCTGTAGATTTGTTGATGATGGTCGCATTGGATGCTTCCCGGTGTTTTTCTTCTTTTCTTTTTTTTTGTTTCAATCATGATGAAAGTTGTGGGCAGATTTCTGTCGTGATGTTGTAGAAGGTGAATTATTGTTTGATGATAAATTGTATTTATAGATATAGTTTTAAAGTGTTTTAGTTGAATTAGGATTGTATATTAGGATATATATCAAAAATTTTGATGAAGTGAGGACTGTGATGGTTCGTCGACTGACAAGGATTTCTTAATTATGGTTAATTAAGTTTAATCATAGTTAATTGAATTTAAAACACATGGTTAAGTATAATTGATATAATAATAATAATGGTATAATAATAAGTATAAAAGTAGTAATTCGGTAATAATGATAATAATATCACAAAATGATAATGATAATAATAATATTAGTACTAATAAAATAGTAATAATAATATTAATAATAATAATAATATTGATAATATTAATAATAGTAGTGTTAGTATTATGCTTGAACAAATAATAACACTATTATAATAATGACTACTGATAAAATGACTCGGGCTAGAACTTGGGATACGTCAAAATAAATATTCATGATCTTATAAATGAGATTAAATGAAACGAAAATGCATTATTAATATTATTATAAATAATAATATTATATTATAAAAATGGCGGATATTACATGATCACTCGGAGAAATCCAAATCTGTTGACAGTGAGAAGAAGATGGTCTGCAAAAAGAGACTAGTTCCCGGCAGCAGCTCCCCTACAGCTGTCGAAGGAAGAAGAAGATGAAGACTAATAAGTCTTTAAAGTGGAAGCTATTCCTACAGCACGTCCAGTGGCTACAGCGATCACTGAGGCAGTTCTGCCTACTGCACCATCTTCCGCAGTAGTTGACCCACAGGGTCCAACCCCTATGGAAGAAACGATGGATGCTCCTACAGCAGTTCTTGAGCATGTGGCGGCTATGACGAATGACCAGTCGTTTGTCAAGTTGGAAGGAACCGGTGAATTGGCTACCCCTTTGGAGCCAACAGTCACCACTCCTAACAGGGCCCCTACCCATGTAAGGAGTCCCTCTCCCACTAGGGAATCCAACCCTGTCAGGGGTCCCTCTACTCAATAGGCTCCCATACCTATGGGGGATTCCAACTGAACAGTAGAACCGTCTAATGTTCGGAGTCCCCCCACATGGAAATAATCAGTCAAACACTCCTCCAAGTCCAGATCAACGAAGCATTCGAACGCTTCAAAACATGGAAAGCATACAGGGTCGCCCCAGACGACTTCCTGTATAAATGGGAAGACTGAAAGGAGGAAGACATGTTTGTTCTGGAAGTCATGGACACCCATAACGTCAAGGTCCTGATCATATGGGATGATCCCTTTTGCCATGAGCTCATCACATCCTATTTTGTGGCGAAGGAAAAGACCCGACTGAAATGGAAGTCTCAGTCCGATGACAAGACTCGGAGCCCCAGCCATCACTCAGATCCTGATTTAGGTGGAGATGATGATGACCTTCAAACAAGTATGAGGATGATCCACGAGAATGCTCGCGAGAAGGAATTTGCCAAGTCCAATGCCGCTGAAGGCCAGGGGACTTCTGATGCACCAAAACCATCATCTTCCGCCCTGGAAGAATGAGTACCTCCGACTGGATAAGATGGATCTCGCGCCGTCCAAGAGAAGTATTCAGTACCTTTTACAGAACAGACGGAAGCTGAGAGCTAGTAGGGGGAATCAGTCCCTCTTGTACTCCAGGCTACAGAAATTGAGTAGATACAGGAGGAATCAGTCCCCTATGTCTCCCAAACAGTACCAATACTGGAACCATCCGAGGTTCTCGTCCCTCAATAGGTATCCACTCCTATCCCTACATGATCACCATCTAGATCAGAAGAGGACTTCCAAGTTGAAAACCAACCCCAGAGGCCTAATCACAATGTCGTTCTCAAATAGCTTGGAGAGCAATTTGGCTCTAAAATCGGTCACCCCCACTCTCCCCGCACTAAAGACAAGATTGAGCAACTTCAGCATATCGGTCGCCAAACTGTATTTATACAGGATGCTGTCAAAGCCCTGTATGATGTCGGCAATGAGATCGACTGGATGCGCGAGACTGCTCAGTATGAAATTCTGAAGCTACAAAGGGCTGTGCAGGATATCGAAGAGGCATTCCACCTCATGCCAAATGCCCTATGACAGGCCCTCAATCAGCTGAAACAGCATCAGGAGCGAATCCTGAAGCAAAAGAAATAGAAACTACATGTTGTGGAAGCCAAAATAGTCGCCGCCCTCGAGTACACTAGATTGAGACTCACTGCTCACGATCAAAAAATCGATGACCTTACAACAGTGGTCGTCAGTCTAGTGGACTCGATTAAAGATCCGAAAGACAAGTAGGCCAAATCGATGGATATTCTTCGGGATGTTCATAGTAAGGTCTCTGAGCTTGATAACGCCAAAAAGGGAGAAGAGGCTAGAGAGGCAGAAACGTGGTGGAGGATTGTTAGGATAAACATTTCTATTTTGGTAATTTCCAACATACAGCAAGTAGTCTCAAATAAGTCATAAAATTGTCAAGTATGGAGGCTGTTAGAAACCGTCATATAGCCCCAACATATAGCAAAGAGTTCTTTGATAGTTTATCCTACAGAACCTTCCTCATACATCAAAGAGACGCCATATGCTGGATACAACATGCAGGCTGAAGGTGTTTTACTTAGAAAAGGTAAAACACATCAAATAGGATTGAATATAAAAGGGATTTAAACCATTGTGAGATAAACATTGTTTATTCATAAATTATTCACAGTTAAAGCAGCATTTATTGCTGATAGGACAACATTTAATACAGCTGGAGAGAGAAAAGTCTGAACGCTCTGAAGAGCATTTAATGCGAAGACAGAAAGCATGTCTGAAGCATTAAATGGAATCTACTTTAATTTAAACTTTCACCAGCCGCCAATCAAGTGACAGACATCAACATCTCACCAACCAGCAACGGCTTCATTTATAACGAATACATTTCCAAGGTTATAAATACCCCCAAGCCAGAGGACTCAAACATCCAAGTTATTCATAATCACAAAAGCTCTGACAAGATCACCACATTCTAGCGATTACAAAGAAGTATATTTAGTGAGCATACAACATTATCCAAACGAAGAAATATGCAAGTCCTCAACGCAAACAGCACAGCATACATCTATTGTTCATTCGTGATAAAGCTGCTGTTTGAGAAGTGTTCTACCCTATTCGTTGAGAATTATCATCAGCCTGTGCGGACTAAGGATCTTTGCATATTCCGACATGTGTGGGAAGAATAGCATTGAAGATGAAGCTTCAAGCTATGTGAGAGGAAGCGACTCTAGAAAGAGCTCAAGCCAATCTATGTGAACGGCCCAAAGCTACAGTCCCTGTATCAATCTGTGTGAGCGATACACGTACAGGTTTAGTTAAAGTAACGTAGTTGTGTACGTAGTGATTTTAATAAACTCTTTACTCATGTATGGAGGACCAGTGGACGTAGAGGTGTTTACCTCGAACCACTTTAAACTGTGTGCTATTTACTTTCAGTATTTACTATTTTGATTTAATAGTATACATTGTAAAACCCTGTACGCTCCAAGCAAATAGTAGAAAGCCTAGTTGGTGTATTTACAGCAACTCACACAACAAACTTCCGCTACGTAAACTAATTTCGAAAACTGTACAGCTTACTGTGTTTCCATATTCAAGCTATTTATTGTATACTAAGTGGCTAACAAGTGGTATCGGAGCGGCTGATTCTAAAAAGAATCAGTCGATTTTTTACTGAGTCAGTTCCACAAATCACTAGTTTTTGAAAACCGTATCACATTTTCATCATCTTGCCTATTTCTCAAATGGATACCTCTATGATAAATAAGGTTCCTATGTCTATTAACGAGTTTGATGACTAGAGAATTAGGATGGAGGATCATCTTGCAGCCATGCACGAGGAGATGATATTCGTCATCCAAGAAGGTCCAATAAAGATAATGAAGGTTAATTCTGCCGCAAGGATAGAAGGACAACCTTATGCTGAAATGCTCCAGAAGGAGCACGATCAAAGGACAACTGGCGATCGCAAGCGTGCGAATCTCGATAATGTAGCTAAGAATGCGCTGTTTGTCACTCTAGACAAAGGCACATTCTCAAAGGTAAAAGGCTGTAAGACAGCTAAGGAAATCTAAGAGAAACTCAAGCTTTGAATCTTTTGAAACGAACTCTTCTGAAATGCTTGAGGGGCTTGACCTCAGATTCACTGGCATTGTCGGTGAACTTGAAGCATTGGGTAAAGTGTATACCCAAAAGGAGAAAAATTTAAAAATCTTTAGATCACTCCCTGCCCGATTGGACATTAAGACTGCACCCATGTGTGTATCCTGTAACCTTAATGATATTTCTACTTTTGACCTATTCTCTGACCTCAAAGCTTTTGAGTATGATATTGACAGGAGAGAAAAGGTCGAAGAGTCACCTGCCAAGACTATAGCGTTGGCCGTTGTATCTGACAGGAGACACAGTTCTGCACCCAGCACATCCAAATACTCACACAAGACTGCATACATTGATGATGACATCCTGTCACGAGATGAAATGCCCGTGCTCATGCACAAATTCAAAAAGTTCATCACACGGTCTGGAAAGACTCCATACAGGCCCAAGCCTTTTCACAAGGTCAACTCAGATACTCCCTCATCCGGTGATTCTAACTTATGCTATAATTCTAGGAAATCGAGACATTATGCAAATAAATGTCCACATTCAAAAGTGCAAAAGTTGCCAGAAGCTGAGCAACAAGAAAAGGATGAAAGAAGACGTGTCTGGAAAAACAGGCTCAAGGCCCTAAGTGGTGAATCAGAAGCCTCGCTTGCGTCCAACAAGACCGAGGAGTGTCGTTAGGATATCACTGATAGTGACTCGTCCGATGATGAGATGGAAGATAAAGCATATATATGCTTTATTGCCAAAGAAATTCAGGACGATGAAGATAACGATAATGAAATAAGCTCAAATTTGATTACTCCCACAAATGCATCGCATACTTTTGAAACTTGATTAATGAATTCAAAAACATTCAAAAGGCCCATGAGACTTTAAAACGAGAAAACATACAGCTCTAAATTTTAAATTTAGAGCTGAGAGATGAAAATGACTTGCTGAAAAATAATTACGAAAACATGTCTACTGACTGCGAAAACAGCAAAGTCACAAGTGAAAAACTCATGGAAAGCAATCATCTACTTGCCCATGATCTAAATGAGGTTAAGTCACATAATGAGAGTAAGATATATGATTTTGCTTTACTCTAAGCCAAAGTAAAAACTCTCGAGAAACTAGACAGAGAATTAGAGACCATCTTTAAATCATTCGAGAAATCATCTAAATTGATGGAAGAAATTCTAAGCAGTGGGCAACATACTCATGATAAAAGTGGCTTAGGATATAACTCATTCTCCAATAAGGGAAAAACTAGTACGGTATTCGTCAGGGGTGTGGAATCCATTCTTGTACCTGAATAAATTCCAAGCCCTGCAAAGGCTACAGTTTCCCCACGTACAGCGAAGGCTGCGATTCCGCCACCTAGATCATATCACAAAAAGCAGAAATCTCAGCCTCCTAGACCTGTAAGGCGTAATCAACAGCATGCTCCCCGAGCATACCAAAAGCGCCACCAGCCATTCAGAACGAAGGCTGTATCTAAGTATCAAAGGCAAGCACCACTTTACTTCCAACTGTACAGTGTGCCTAGATATTGGATACATGATCCCTGTTATCCATCCATAAAGTTGGTCACCGCGCAATATCATCAACAGCTCTGGAAATTCAACTGGAGACCCAGAAGACAAGTTGTAAGGTCTAAGAAAATGGCTCCACCTCTGAGACGGCAATCGTACTGGAATAATAATAATAACCCTAAATTTTACATGCATGATTATCAAAGTTACAGCGACTACGTGCCTGCCCCACATAGACATCACAGAACTGGACCAAAAGCAACCTACAGTAAAACCAATTGTTGTTAGGCAAATATGGGTACCAAAAGGCACTAACATTCATGAACCCAACAATCAAAGGGGACCTAAATCTACTTAAATTATGTGCTTACAGGATATCAAGGAGAAGGACATCTGGTACTTTGACAGCGGATGTTCTCGGCACATGACAGGATATATTAGCAAGCTGTCAGACTATGTAGAAGGCCGTGGTCCAAAGGTGCGCTTTGGTGATAAGTCTAAAGGAAGAACAAGAGGGAAGGGAACCCTGCTTGTAGGAAAGTTCAAAGTCACCGACGTAGCATATGTTGAAGTCCTACAGTACAATCTACTTAGCATCAGCTAATTCTATGACAAACAGTTCTCGGTGAAATTCTATATAGACCACTATAGAGTGAAGTACATCAAGACCAAATAAATCGTTCTCACAGGAAGCAGGTCAGGTAATATGAATATTGCTGACTGGAAGCCTACAAGCTCCACTATTCCCTATTTCGTTACCAAAGTCACTGCAGATCAAAGCTGGCTATGGCACAAGAGGATGTCTCACATCAACTTCAAGACAATCAACAAACTTGCCAGACATGGAATGGTTAGAGGCTTACCCGATGTGTTATTTCAAAAAGACAGCATCTGTGGACCCTGTCAGAAAGGCAAACAAGTCAAAACGGCCCTAAAAAGCAAATCATATCTGTCCACCCACAGGGTTCTGGATATGCTACACATGGACCTCTACGGCCCTGATGACCCTGTAAGTTTGGGAGGTAAGAAATATTGTCTCATTATTGTTGATGATTACTCCAGGTATGCTTGGACAATTTTTCTAAGCAAGAAGAAAGAAACGACAACAAAGTTGCCAGAGCACCTGAAAAGCTTCAGAATGAGAAAAGGTTGAGTATCGTGTCCATTCGTTTTGACAGAGGTACTGAATTCACAAACCGCTTTATAGAGCAATACTGTTCGGACAATGGCATACGGACGAATACTCGGTATCCGGACTCCTCAACAAAATGGTGTTGCCAAGCGAAAGAATAGTACCCGCAAGGAAGCTACAAGAACCATGATCGCCGCAAGCAAGTTGTCGCGGCGGTTCTGGGCGAAGCAACAAATACAGTGTGTTATACATAAAACTATTGTATCATCAACAAGCGTCATAACAAAACTGCATATGAGGTATGGAATGATAAAACTCCATTAGTTTAGTATTTTCACATCTATAGATGTCGGTGTTATGCTCTGAATAATGGGAAAGATCAACTCAAGACCTTTGATGAGAAGTCGGACGAAGGAATCTTTGTAGGATACTCCTCTGTCAGCAAAGCTTTCAGGATCTTTAACAAAAGGAAGCTGACCATAAGACTCCAATAGAACCTTTCATAGACTTAGAAATCAATCCCGCATCTGTAAGAACAGAAGTAGTCGAAGCTGATGCTGTACAAGCTGAAGCTGAAACTACAGCACCTCAAGATACAGTACAGGATGCCGAACTAGAACCTGACAGGATATTGTTGAAAGATCACCCACATGATTTAATTATAGGTGATATTGATGCTGGTGTATCTACCTGAAAAAGAATTCAAAGTACACAAGGAGATGTACTATGTGCGCAAGAAGAATCCGATTCTGAGAAATCTCATTTTCCTGTATGAAAATCTCAAGCTGAACTTAGGAGACTAAATATTTTCACCCTAGCTGTATTCTTAGATCAATCCAAACCTGTTTCTCCCAATGAAGCTTTAAATAATTCTCACTGGATTACTTCTATGGAAGAAGAGCTTAGCGGTTTCGAGAGAAACAATGTATGGTATCTAGTACCATGGCCAGAACATCAAGCTGTAATTGGAACCAAATGGGTATTTAGAAACAAGAAGTATGATAATGGATTTGTTATCAGGAACAAATCCCGTCTAGTCACACAAGGCTACAGACAGAAACAAGGCATAGACTACGACTGTAGCCAGACTAGAAGCCATCAGGATATTCCTAGCTTTTGCCACCCATAAGAGTTTTATAGTATATCAAATGCACCAAGGAATCTCATATCATTTGCAATCATATTTTTTCTACTCTTTACAATCTTATCCATTTTTCAATATTCATATCTACTCACTCGGGCATCAATGGATCACATGACCAAATCATCTTAATCAATTCTCCATCATCTTATCTTCTATAGACACAACTCTTAGCTTCACCCTGATCACCTCATTCTTTAGACGTTCTTTTCTTATATGGACACACATCCACCATAGCATATGCATCTCCATCACATTCATCTTTTAAATGTGACATTGTTTTCCGCCCGAAATTCGGTGCCATATAATAGTCAGTCCTAAATGTCATGCCATTAAATTAATGTTCAGTTTATGAGGCATGCTCGGATCACATAGCAACCTCATGGCAACCTTGTGGCACTATTCGACTTCAATCAACCAGCCTTAATTTTGTAAGCTACTCACTATCTAGATCTCCATCCTTTGGGACAACTGGTCCAAGATAATGGAAAGTGATCATAGTCGCATATTTTCGCTCAACTTACACTCCAGATATTCAATCTTACTTTTGTTTAGCTAAATCCGCGAGCTTCTAAAGTAACCTTCAAAATTTCTAACTTTACTTGAACTCCAATCTTCATCTCATCAATCAACACAATATCATCTGCGAAATAATATACCAAGGAATGTCATCTTGAACTGACATTGTCAGTTTGTCCGTAGATATGGTAAAGAGAAAAGGGCTAAGAGCAGATCCTTGTGCACCCTAACTGTAATGTAGAACTCTTCTTTGCTCCCAACATTAGTTCGTACACTTATACTAGCTCCCTCATACATGCCCTTTACGAGGTAAATATACTTACGAGATACTCTATGCTATATACTTTATCATATACGTTGTATAAATCAATATAAATCATATGTGGATCTTAGTTTATATAAGTAGTGTTTCATCATCCGTATCATATGATACATTGATTCCGTGGTCAATTTCCCAGGTATAAATCCAAACTGCTTTTTCGAGATCTTCACACATTTTACGAGCCTTTATTCAATCACATGTTCTCGTAGTTTTATGGTATGACTCATTAGTTTACTTTTGTGATAATTAGCATAATATTGAACCTCACCATTGTTCTTATATAAAGGTACGAGAGCACTTTTCCTCCATGCTAATGTGATCTTGTTGCGTCTCCAAATATTGCTGAAATGTATAGTTGTAATTTGATCTTGTTGGACACAATATACTCAAGGAACGGCTAGGGGGTCGTGAATAAGTTTTTCCCAACCTCTTACAAATTACTGCAATATGGAAGTCTTTAAAGGTTGTCATAGTGAAACAAAGGGTGTGCAGTCCTGTAGGCTTGGTGCTTACGTAAAATTTTGCAGAGTAAGTATATTAATTAAACTACAAGTATGAATGCAGTACGATGACAAGTATGAGAGTTGTAGGAAACTAGTAAAGACAGTATTTTTAGAGTAACTGGAGCGAAGTTTTCTATGTCGACTGCTCCATACAAGAGGTACTCACTAGAATTAATGTAGTACAAACAATAATTATGAAACTAGGAACTGTCGCATGTTGCATCACTCACATGAATTGATACACTTGGTCTATGCAACTACACCATTCACATAGATTGGCGTAAGGTGTATTTGAATCGTCTTTTTTATCGCACATATGTCGGAAGTTGGATTCCTTCTATGTACCTTCATCCCACACAGGTCGGGAGCCTGTTGGCTGTATCAATCTACAAAAGATCTATTCTCTCAACTTAAAGTAGGGTAAAATCAGGTAAGAACAATAGCTTTAGATTTTCAAGTAACACTCTGTAGTGTGTTATTCTCAAGTTGAGGACTTATAACTTTTTCTTAATGTAGGATTATACATTGTATGGTTTTTAGTGAACTTTGATCATTGATTCGTGTAAGTGTGTAAGTTATTTTTCAAGTCCTCTTCATGAATATATATTTTCTGATTTACAATCGTTCATTAATATCGCCGTTGTTGGTTGGTGAGATATTAACAGCTCGTGAATGGAAGATTCGGAATTCGAAATAAAGTAATTCTATGTTTCTCAGTATTAAATACAGTCAGAAAATCGTTAGCAGTCAATAGATGCTTTTGTAGACCTCCAGTATGTGGCGTATCGAATAGTCTCCATCTGCATTAAATACGTTCCGATTATGATTAATTTAGGAATATCTAATTCCCTTATTCACAACAGTAACGACTTATAGAACTTATATTGTAAGAAGTATTCACATTTTTCATTATGTGGAGCCAACAACAAAATATGTTGTAACTTAAAGGTTCTCCTGCTGCAGAAAAGGTCTTGTTGCTATGGGTTATGATAATTGCAGGATGTTGCGGTATGATGTTGCTAAGGTTTTGCATTTATAAAAAAATAATAGGAATTCTCCCAACAGTTTTTCCCTCTTTGGAAATGTCAAAATTCAACTCTAAGTCGTGAAAAATCTAACTTATGCTATAAAGCGAACAGCTTGCAGGTATGTTATAAACAAGTAAGAATACATCCTAACTCACTATGTTTTCACAACTTAAACTATAATTAACTCATATGCACAATCCTACAGCGAATGTACAACATATAGCTTGATCTATAGACGGGGCACGGGCAAGTTCGTGTAAGTTCCTTGCAAAAATTAAAAGAATTTCGATATCTTTTCAAGTGCTGGTACAAGTGCAGAAAGCTAAATTAAATTACAAGTTGTAATCTCTTGGGCCTAATATATCATCTTATTATTTAATTATAAACAATAGTAAACATCATATCCGCGGAACCATCCGGGATAATTACACTCCAAATAAACATTATTTGGAGTAAACTCCAAATAATCTATCTCAACTCATTGGGATAATTAATAAAACTTTTTAGAAACTATAACACTCCCCAAACCATCCGGGGATATTACAATGCCTGGGGCCTAGCACCGAAATCCACCAGGCTAAAAATCATGTTTGCAGTCATCAAACATGCCAAATGGTAATGACGGTACTAAATTTAAAAATACTGAGAGACTATCCAAAATTTATTTTCCAAATACCGTTAAAATAAATTTATTTGAAAGTATAAGGTCAGAATGCCAAAACTTGAATAGTTTCAAAATGTATGTTAAGCCACCGCTTACGCGTACCGACAAAAATAATTTAGGGAATTAATTTTCCAAAATATAGCCAAGTTCGTAAAATAACAGAAAATTATTTTAAAACACATGCAGCGGATATAAACCAGTTGAACAAATATTTGCATCAAAAAATAATGGTCAGCTAAAATACTCGATTCTCGATACATGTCATAGCTAGTATCTTCTGGGAATCTCATAACTTCATCACCACTATTGGCTCGATCTCCAAATACACAAAAATAAAGCCCACGATGGGATCAACCATAACATTCAACAATAATAATGATCACATCAACATCAATAATTACATATGAATATATTTGCAAGTAAGAAATATCATCATTACAATCTCAACGTCTTAACCTTACAAACTCCTGGTAGTACTAATTAAATAATCATTACCATAATCCACATTTCGTATTCTCAAAAATAAAATAAACCCAAATCCCACAGTTGTACTGTTTCTCAACAACACCAAAAAATTCTCAAAACATCACAACTCAAAATATAAAATAAACAATGTCTTAATATACACGATACCACGATGGGTCGTATCAGTCTGAGGTCAAATAGTGATAACCAGTCTTATGAAACTTTTAATAATTAAGCAAGGAAAGTCGTGCAACACCATATAAGTATCACAATTACAACCTCGAGATCAAAAAATTCACGAGGGTTAGGCCGACTATGGTCTCAACTGTTACTCCCCTTGTAGAAAACAACTTTTCTTAATTTTTGGTTGGATAAAATGTCGAATTTCTCCTGACGGCTGGATATCTTTCCATCAATTGGCGTATGGTTTGGGCCCTGCCATTCCCGTGGACACGGTCTGAAATCATTATAAATCACAATCACAAGTTGAAAATGAAATTGCATAATTACAATTTAGTTTCATAAGATCAATTACGTTGGTCCAAGCAAGTAATGAACTTGCCTCAAATTCGATAAAATCAATCTTGATATCAAAAAACCACCACGATAGATTATCTTTGATACTCGACGATCCTATATACAATGATAACTCGTATGCTTATCTTTGCAAGATTGTATACTCAACACTCAAGTATACCAATAATGAATGTAAATCATATACCTTATGATTTAACTCCAAAACCAGAATACAACACACAAACCAAATCTCCACAATTCACATTTAAAATCATTGTTATATTAATTATAAAAACTGAAACCATTAATTAAGCATTATGAATTGAATAAGTATAAACTTTTCTTAATACCAATACGCCAAAAGTAAAGTCATTACCAATCTCCTTGCCTTCATCTACGAGCTCCCCAATTCCGACTAGAGCCATTCACGAACTCCTTAATCAATCACAACACATTGGATCTTAATCAATGCTCAATTATCATAATATATTGCAATAATCAATTAACAAATATCAAATGTGAATGTTCATGAACAAGAACAACACTAAAATAACCAACCCGAAAATGACTACGAGCTCGAACGAAACGTCCAATCAATGTGGACTCTGCTCATCAATGCGATCAACGTATGCATCGATTCATCGAATACAAACTACGGACACGCGATCTCATCAGTTCAGTAATTATAACTTCCAAAATAATTTTCACATTGATTCTTAATCTGATAATTCATATTCATATCTATATCAATATCTTAATGAGATTCCTATCTCACCAATTTATCAAATTGACATCACCACATTATACTTCATCATGAACCATAGAAATTAATATACTTGTACATCAATAACTATGAAAATCCAACTTATAACAACCCAGTCCTCTCTTTATAATTCTATATCTCAATTTCATCATGATTCTGTTCCAAAAATGAAATGAAAAAGCTTGTGCTTCAATAACTTTGAAATCTAATAATCCCTATGCTTACTACTTCTGATAATCATTACAAATCATATCCTATATGATAATAATGCCTCCATCCGTTATCTTTTGAAAACGCTCAACTTCAGCACCACATGAACTCTCAAATCTTGTAACAATATATTTGACCAAAGTAAAAAACATGTTTAACATGATTATCATAACATACTTCAATTATTTTCCAACATATACATGTTTTAATCATTCATTGAAAGATGTGTAATATATTATTCCTATAATGCTGGACAAATTCAGACCTTAACATGATCATAATCATCAATAGCACTAAGTAACAGGGCTCACCTCATCTTGAAGAACAAATGACAAAGAACAATCAAACAACTTCGAATATACACTTAGACTTTAAACTTTCGATCTCCACACCAATCCACACATCATAATTGCTTGAAATCGACTTAGGAACAATTATATTACGAGTTGTAAGTAATAAGCCTTAGATGGAAGGTGCAAAAATAAATACCAACTCCCTTTATTTATAGATTGAATTAAATAACGTATGTTATCGTCTTCAGTAGCGTACATTAAACCCTGTTATGTATGTGATTTATGTCCACGTACATACGTAAGTCATTTAACAGAGACTCGCCTGGTACATATAAGATAATAAGCGCATATCTTCATGTAGCGAGTGTTAATCTTTCGCATTGTATATGTTATTCCTCACATGTTACGTATGCGATGAACCATTGACTTCACCCAATCATGCTCCGAAAGTAGTCGGGACCACACGTCACATTCCCTTGGACTGATCTGAATGTTACATACGTAAAATCATTCTTACGTACGCAACAACGAATAATTGACGTCCCTTAGCCCTATGCTTGGCATACATTAAACGCTTGACTCAATCATGCATATGCACGCCGAAAGATGCCGACTGCCGTACCCAACTGCTGGCCACTGCCTGGATCCTATATGATATGACCGTATGTAAGTTAATCTTACATTTACCATACATCATGGTTGTATATTAACGTATGGAATGTCTCGAAATTAACGTACATTATGTAGGCTATACTTAGCCAATTTCAACGATTTCTGCTCGACGTCCCGACATCTTGAATACGTATACTCATAATCATATCGATAATATTCGCATACGATATGCCTGATATCAATAATATGACTACCTAATACAAAATATCCTCAAATATGATTCTCGACCAACTACTACAATTATATTTGTACAGCTGTCTCAGTAATGAAATTATTATATAAAGATCTATCCAATACAACTCGAATAAAAAAGTAAAACATATATAGTAAAAATCCAGTATAATACATACTACCCACTTAAAATAAATTTCTCCTTGAAACTTGTTATCTTATCACAAACAACAGCCTAACCGAAATATCCCAAATCATCACAAAATCAAGTGATCGCATCATAATGAAATAACGAAAACAATATACTAACAAGTCTCTGAAGTCCATAATCTCTCATGATACAAGCATACTTCCCTTCCAATGTCTCAATATAAATTTTACTGATACAATTAGCACAAGTCCGAAATTAATACATCAATATGCCAATATCACAATTATGGCCATTGTTCACACTTTCAAAACATCCCAAAATTTTGATACCTCTAAAATCAATTTTAGATCATTTATCAGTTCAGTATTACAATCGGGATTTCATGTCTCGTCTGTTGCTCAGTCGGGGGCTTCTTGAACGTATCTCGACTACCATCGAGTTGGTTCTGATTCCTCGATCTCTTGTCGGTAGGCGATAGTTGCTTCTTAGCAACCTCTTTCACAATAAACGAGAACTTTGTCAATAAACTCGAGCAGCATACTACAATGAGGATTATGTAACCACATGGGCATCCAAAGCTTCAAACTCTTGCTAAAGTGCTTGATTATCGACTTCCATTGGAACAAACGAAGAGGCAAATGGGAGAAGTTCCCAAAACTTCTCAGCAACATATAGAACATCATCCTCATCAGAAGTATCTGGGTTCAGCAACTCATATAACTTGGCATTTTGGAGATGGGCCGAGTAGTATCTCTACAACATGAGAGTCTTAAACTTGTCCCAGCTAAAAATACCGTCGGTGGGCTTCATAAATAGCCGCTACAACCACTTTGTTGTCTTCCGAACACTCAACCATATCTAAGAACTTCTCAAAATGCTCGATCCAATGGATAATGTCGGTCAGCTTAGTTGAACTCTCAAATTTCGGAGGTCGATGACGAGAGATATCACCAATAATCCGACTCACATTTCCCCCTGTCCTGAGGCGACGATCGGGGATCTCACTGTTGCTGACCATGAGCGTAAGAGGCCTGCATAATTGAGCCATTTGCGTCATCTAGGTCACTATGCCATGCATCAATCAGAAAGGGTCGTTTCACACATCCTAGTTTTGTTCGGTTCCCCGAGTACAACTTCCCGAACATGAATCACTGGCCACCGATAAAATGGTAGCACTATCAGCCGAGTAGGCGGCATCATCTACTGACGAACTCCAATCAATCTTTGCATTTGCACACATGTTAGCCTGAGGTCCAAGGCTTTGGTCCGCTCTGCAGCCTCTGCCCCCAGCCACGCCCTTAAACTCCTCTTTCCATACTGAAAGCATGAAATCATAAATCATTAGCACAACTCAAACATCACACAAGTCAATTAATAACATGCTAAGTTAATAGCAACAATGTGCCACACACTGCAACTAATATATCAATAAATCAATCTGTACAACCCATGCCAAACAAGTTCGGAATCATCGACACGAAGTCGATGAAGACAAGTCAAATATAAATCGAGAATACAATGAAATGATAGATTCAAACAATATCAACCGATAATACCAACAAAATGATAGACTCGATAATATTAATCGAGAATACTAGCAAAATGATAGACTCCAATAAGATCAACAAAAGGATCAATCAAGAATATAAGTTCATCTTACCAGTAATTAAGCCTCGGCACAAGAATCACATACCATATTTAAGACGCAGGGCTCGACACTTGCATAGGTCACATATGGCACGAAGATAATCTTGATACTAGTACGATCAACAATGACTCACAAGAAGAAGTGATTCGGACACGCAGTATCTAAAAAAAAGCTTTGATGCGAACTCCTGTCGCACCCCAAACTATGCCTATATTACAGTGTCGTGGACCCCAACTGGAACCACAATTTTATTCTTAAATGGCTATTATCCCATTTTCACCAAAAGTGTTCTTTTATCCCACCAAAAACTAAAGAGCAAAGTAATAATTGAAAACCAAACAACTAATACACTAATAATCAATGCTACGAAAAATGACACGAACAAGTAATATAATTTCACTTCCGTCTGAAAATTTTAAAACATAAAATCATTCCATAACAATATCCCACTATAAAGTGAATCATCCATCATAGTCAAAATATGTGAATGATGATTGAATATATACTTCTTAACTTGTGCCAGCAACACCAAAAGTTATCTATATTTCCTTATTTCCTTCCAGATTCTCAATTTTGACGCATTCGAAAGTATTCTTTCTGTTCAAAATCCATTTAACTCAAAATCTTTCATCATGATATTCATGTCTTCTCTATCTCGCTCCAAATGAAGCTCTTCATTCTCTATACGAGACTGCATTTGAAGTTTGTCATTTTGAATGTGATTTGCTTCCCGTGCTTCCAACAATTGTGATTTCTCTACTTGAAGAGACTCATATTTTTTTGTTCATTGGATAAGTTAATTTTTTTCAATTTTCTCATCATGTTTTTACGCTTTCCATCCTTGAGTTATGTTGGGGTATTTGAAAATCAAGAAACATCACTAAGGAACTTCCTGCTGAACTCGCCTTTTCTTTTGCGGCTTTTCGTCAATAGGCTGTTCACTGTTATTTATTTACTTGGTTGGTTTATCACAATTTTCACCTAGATTAATAGTTTCTTGAGTTGAATGATTCTATAGTCCTCACAACTTCAACTTCCTTTTAATACCAGTTGATTGATTGTGTTTCTTCCATTTCTCTTCATCCTTCAAAAGAACCAAACAATGATCAATACGAAAAGCATTCTTCATGCTAGCTAGATACAATCTCTGTGCTTCTTGAATTTGCACAATAGAATTACCTTTATCAATACAAGTCAAGAAAAATTTAATAAGAGAAATGTTGACATAAAGCAAATAATATACTTACACTATCTGCATTACTCAAACCACTTCTATGCTGTGCTTCAACTCGAGTATGAAACGAAAAAATTTATTGACAACATGTTGGATGATATCCCAACGATGGTTTAGGGAGCTTTGAGTACGCATAGGACAGTCATCAATTTTCCCTGGATGAAATAAATTACAACTCGTTTCGAAAAACGATACCCTGTTATGTTATTTCTATCTGCTGGATTTAAATAGGTACTAAGACAAGTTGATACTAGTAATTTATATCTGGATGAAAATTCTTTTCACGTTTCTCAGCTGACCCCCTTCCATAACATCAGGCGACACATCAAACGAGGGATTATCCATGGGCACTTGTGTGCCTTGTTGCAACATAGATGTGAAATTAGGATTGATGTTCAACTTAACATACATTCCTAAATATACACGAAAGCACACCATTTATTTAAGCATCAGAATCATCAGCCTCAACAATTCTAATCATCATCTTCAACAATCCTCACAAGCGTCCTTTTTTTCTTATACCTTTTCTTTTTCAAAAGTCTGATGCTACACTTGCAAGAATAAAAAAAAAATGATTGTATCTGAAACTAGTTTTCTAATGATTCAGTTTACCAATGTCGTATAACCAGTGCCGGCCCTGACTATAGGCCCACTGGGGCTCGGATTGGAGCCCCAATATCTGATAAGTCCCAAACCTCAATAAAAATTTATATTATATTCAGTTTATAAAAAAAGATTACAAGTATTTTTGGAAACTGAAGTTAACTAATTTAATATGAATGTATTTCTAAACTCTAGTTATGAATTATATATTTTTATGAATTTGCATATTTTTTTCTAATTTTAATATATATAAAAAGGAGCTCCAAAATGATTTGGTCTATAGCCCCAAATTGTGAGGGGCAGCCCTGCATATAACGCTAACTCAATAAAAAACCCAACAGTTTTGAACTCTTATTTTCTCTTTAGATTGCCAGAAAGACCGACCAACGTCGAATAGGAAATCCACTACCACTTTATTAATAAAAAATGAAATCAAATTTAATTATCTGGAAGTTGAAAAGTACAGAAAACACAAACAATAATTTTCGATAAAAGAGAAACAAGCTTTTGATTACCTTGAAGACAAGCTCGTAGGGCGTGAGGGACTAGTTCCTTCTAATGATATCACTATAACCCCAACTCGGAATAGCAACCACCACAAAACAACTCCATGGGAATCTGCAATCGGCACAACAGAGGGCAAAGGAATATGAATCAGTGGAAGCCATTGTTAAATAAATGAAAAGGATGACACTTTACCTGAGTTGAAATTGAAAGATTTTGACGGTAGAAAAGTTTTAGCAGAGAAAGAGCCAAAACGTTGTGTGTGTGTGTGGGGTGGGGGGTTGGGGGAATCATATAAAGCCACTACTAATCCCCTACTTTAACTTTCCCCCTTATTGACAGGAGAGTGGAAAAATATCACTTCTGCCTTTAGAAGGAGTGGGGGGACTCGTATAAAGCCACTACTAATCCCCTACTTTTACTTTCCCTTATTGACAGAAAAATATCACTTCTGCGTTTAGTTGGTAGTGGAAAGTTAGGACTTTGTTTACTTTTTATCTTGTCGAACTTAATCGATCAATTTATATTTCTTGTTTACTTTCTACTTAATGATCTTAATAATGTTTTTTTAAATTAAGACTTTTGGGGTGTCCTACAATTAAGGCAATAAATACTTCCGATATACCAAAATTACTCTTTAATAATAAAAGAATTGAGTATATATAGTATAAATTATCATATAATCTTAATTATAATTGAGTATATATAGTATAAATTTAAAATATATATTAATATTATACATTTAAAATTCATAAAATATAAGCTATTTATTGATAAAAAAAATTAATATAACTATATATATATATTAAAATATAACTTAATATATTTATAAAAATATTGTCTGATTATTTAAATATACCTGAAAATTATAATATGATTTATGAATATATATATATATTATAATATAAATTAAAATATATTATTTTATATTATATAAATTGATTTTTTTATATTGACTATTAAAAAATTAATATAATTATATATAATAAAATATAACTTAATATATTTATAAAAATATTGTCTAATTATTTAAATATATCTGAAAATTATAATATAATTTATGAATATATATTACAATATAAATTAAAATATATATTATGTTATATTATTTAAATTGATTTTTTATATTGACTATTAAAAAATTAATATAACTATATATATATTAAAATATAACTTAATGTATTTATAAAAATATTGTCTGATTATTTAAATATCTGAAAATTATAATATAATTTATGAATATATATTATAATATAAATTAAAATATATATTATGTTATATTATTTAAATTGATTTTTTTATATTGACTATTAAAAAATTAATATAACTATATATATCTTAAAATATAACTTAATATATTTATAAAATATTGTCTAATTATTTAAATATACCTGAAAATTATAATATGATTTATGAATATATATTATAATATAAATTTAAATAAATATTATGTCATATAATTTAAATTGATTATATAAACTAAAATGCTCAATCCGTCTGACTTAATTCATATTGAGGGGTAAAATGGTCATTTCTGTCATTCAGATAGTTCATTCAGAAAAGAAAGAAACAACAGGATATTTTTTCAAATCAGCCAGATTAATCCACTCAGACAGCTTAATCCATTCAGGTATTAATGGAAAAAAAGTAAACAACCCCTTAGTCGGTAGTTGGTTAACTAATTGGTTAGCTAACTGATCATGTAAATGATAAATTAGCTGATAAGCTAGCTGATTTTAGTAAAGACGAGACAGCATGGCCCGTGCGATGCACGGGCTTTGTTCATCACGAAAGAATCATAGGTAAGAAGTGTTGAAGTTAAATTGACACATTGATTTCTTTTGAATACAACATTTAAATTCATCGATTTAATTACTATAACTCATTACCATACGATAGACAACACATCTCAACATAGTTATAAATCACAACTCTGAAACATTAGTTATCATGTATTGTATTCCTTGAGGTCTTCGTTTAACTAAGATTGTGTCCAACGCCAGAAAATTTAATTTTCATCCTACAATCCTAGGCAATACTAATAGCTTTATAACTTTTCAAGAATAAGTTGCTAAGCTTTCAGCCATCATCAATCCGAAATCTGTCAAAATTATAGATGAAAGCATTAATCATACATGATATGCATAGCGTAGAATCTAAACACGCAAATTATCATATCAAAAGTTTTAATATAACAAAGTGATGTGTTCCGGTTTATGGTTGTTAGCTTTCATAATATCACCTCGGGCTTTTTTCCCGCTAAATCATGATACTCCGTAATATAAAGTTGCAAGCTGTAGTCATTTTTTATCTTATAAATTTAGTCAAATTTTCCTGGCAATTATAAATATTTTTCATGCACTTCATTATAAATATTTCTCATTCATGTTCATTCAAAGACAAATCACGTCGAATACCTGCTAAGTATGAGACTTAGACATCTTAAGTTGAAAAGTACCAACAACTCTTGATCCCTGAAAAAAAGAAAGACATTTAAAGTTTGACATTAATCTATGAATATTAATCCAGCCGTCCGAACCATCACTTAAGATATATGCCTAATAATTCATTTAAAAGGTTAAAATTCCTACAAAAGAAATAAGCATAACTTGGATGTTCTGACCAATGTATTCTAATCGTTCAAAGCGAAGTTGAGGATGCTTAGACTTGAGCTTTGATGGATGCAAGAAACCAAGCTGCATTTCATAAAAGTATCCCCCAATTACATATATACGATTGTGTAATAGAAAACATTTAACGTGAACTAATAGATATAGAATGATAACATCACCTATAACCAAGGCCAAGCTCTATATCCCTTCACTTACAAACAATATTCTTAAATATAGTTCCGTCTAAAGTGACTCAGACCAAAATCTGACTGCAAGAAGAAGTCATTAAATCACTACTACAAAAAAGCTCATAGAGCCTTGCTGAAAATGGTTATCAAGCCCGGTTTTCCATATGGGCTCAAAGGGGAGGGAATCATGAATCACAAATAGAGCCGGTTGTAAAAACGGGCTCTATAGGTGATTAGAGAGCCCGTTTTCTTTTAAGGAACATGGCTCTATCTGAGAAGAAAAAAAAAACCTTCTAATGCAATATTTCGAGTTGTTATGTTAAAGTTTGATGTGAAAAGAAACCAAATTCAAAAATTCTTGAGCTATAGACTTCAAACAATTCCAAATGCAACTGCAATAAATTAAATACCAAAATCAAAACTCTTACAATTTTTTAGAAGATTTAAAGGAACAACGCCTAGTCGTTTGGTATACCTTTAGAGCCAAAGTTTTGAGCTATCTGATCTTGTTCTTGAGCTTTTGTTCTTGTCGAGCATCAAATATATAGAGAAAAGCAAGTTTAAACTTTAGAGCCTGCATATATTAGGACTCATCAGTAGCATATATATACAAAAAAATTCCTTAGTACATATAAGAAAAGAAGAATGCTCAACGTCGTGCAAATACTATATCAATAATTACCTGGATTTCTGCAATGTTGGAAATAATTACATTCAACCCTAGCATTTCCACGTCAAGCTACAATACAACCTAAGCAATTCAATCACCAAATCCAAACAGACCCATATAACCTAAGCAGTTTACATAAGAAATGCCAAATAACCTTAATAATTATGAGTGCCAAACTGGACCTGAACGATTACGGATCAACTAAATTATGAGAAATATATAACTTACCACTTTCTAGCGTAGTTTGACAATATCTTATCCCGCTGTGGGTCGTCTATACTAAGGCAAAGAATATGCACAATTGAGTAAGTTCAATATCAGTACAAACTACAAACCATGAAAATAAGAAGCCATATTTTCTAATTACCAAACCACAAAACTTTGAACTGCTCTAATGGTACTGGCAATATATTCAAAGTAGAAGTTCCGCGCGAATTAGCAGCCTAATGCATCACATAAATTAATAACTTCAATATATGTCTACTTGGTTAGATTTTAACTTATTTAGTCAATTCATAAAAAAACATGAAAGAAATTACCTTCAATCAAAGTCAATCAGAGGTCCCAAGATGATGGATTCATACACTTCAAAGATTCATAACTTTTCAAACAAAGTTGGAAAACATCAGTAATGGTATATGACGATTTGAGTGATTTCTACAAAAAAACATAACTTACAAACGTACAATGGTAATTCATTATATTTGCTTCTTGAAGGTGACTTTACAAGTTCTTCAAAGCATAACATATTGTCATCACTCAACTGATGGAAGTTGTAGCAGCATATTTGATCACCTTTAAATTAATGCATTTAATACCTTATTAAACTTCAAGCCATAACTCACCCCCAAAATTAACTTCTTCATCGATGAGGCTTTATAGTTTCTCTCTTTTTTTTCTTTATAGAACCACGGAACTCAAACTTTAATTTGAGCATGAAACTCAATATTGCATAATAGAGTTTCTTGGCTAATACCATTAATGCTCACATTCAATTAAAGGGAACTCATTCTTTATAGATATATAGATGTTTACCAAAATAGTTGATGAACTAACTGTTATTTTGTAAAATGACATAAAATGGTATTACTTTTTTTTCTTTTAAACTTTCTCATATTATTAGTCCATATTTTTATAAAATAAAAGTACAACACATTTTTCTCAAATCATTCAAATATGTATTCAATGTACTTTAAAGAGAGACAATTGTATTCTATGCGTTAACAACAATAGATTAAAGTAGAATGCAAGAGATTAACGGCAACGATAATAGATTAACGACAACAATTACAAGATGGAACATGTTAATCATCTAATTAAAGTATAGAAGCAATAGATTACCCTGAATTGGAGTGCTGCCCAAGGAGATACGAACAAACAAAATGATAAAGAATGAACAAGAGAATAACGTAGATACACCGATCGTTTTATGTTTATATTTAAGTCAGTGGTATTTTTGGAATGAAAAAGGTAAGGAGCTTTTTTTTAGAAAAAAACTAACCTTGTTAGCTTCTCAACCAGCTAGCTTTTCAGCTAGCTGATCAGCTAGCTAGTTTAAGAAGCTACTCGTTCACGTAACGAGATTTTTATCAGTCAATGGTCAAAGAAGCTCCTTGAAGCTGAAAAGTTGACTGAAAAGCTAGTACTAAACACAGCCTAGCTTTTATATATATATATATATTGTATATAAGAAGAGGGGATTTTTTCGTCGCCCGCCTCCTGCTTCTCATGTCTTCTTCACCTCCTTGCGGCGTAACCTCTCTGCCTCGCCATTCCGATTGACAGCACCTTCTTTATTCGTCCTCTTCTGCATTGTCTTCCCTTCATTCTTCATTTCTTTCTTTCTTCTTCGGTCGCTATTGCCTTTGCAAAGGTACGTTTCTTTTTTGGATTTAGGGTTTTTTTGGCATGGATTTTCTTTGTTGGTTGGTGGTCCATCGATCGATTTGGGTTTATCCTTATATTTGTTGCTTCTTCTGTGTCGTCGATCGGCCTAGGGTTGGTGTTCCATCGATCGATTGTGGTTGAATATCGTACGTTAAGTGTTGATGTATACATTAACTGTTGATGTTAACGACTGCTAAATAATTTGAAGATTACAAACACATGGTTGGTCTTTCATTTTCGGTTATCATTGAGTGAGTGCTGGATGGTTTAATTTTTTCTCGATTACACATTTTATCTTATCTGATGTAGGTTTTTTTTTCATTCCGTCATTGTTGCTCATATTGGCTCTTCCGCAACTTCATGTGGTATGAATTTTTTTTTCCTTTGAATTTTTTCTGCAGATTCATTTGGGAGTTTTTCTTGTATTCTTGGAATTTTGTTTTCAGAAAAAAAGAATTAAAAAAGCACCCAAAAAAAATATTGAACTTATTTTACTAAAGGTTTAGTATAAGTGCAAATTTTCTATGATTTGCTACAGGTTGTGATGTTCGTGTGAGGAGGATTGGAGAAATCGATGTAAAGGTTATGTATGATGCCTGAAGGAGGATTGTCACGACCAAACACTCGGGTCTTTCCCACGATGGAGGAGAAACATGTATGCTATATACTACTGGATATTTCATTACTCTTAACTTCCCAGGTTCGCCGCCTTATTGACCACGCTGCTTAGTGCTGCATCGAAACGACATCTTATGACGTCGTTTTATGGTTGGAAATAGGCTTTGGGTCAGAGCAATGCCTTTTCATTTATTCCTTCTCCTGTTTTCTTACAACGTTTTCAGGGTGGATGGCACTCACTAGGCTGTAATGATTTGAACAAACATCCGGTCATACTTTTTTCATGGGAAAAACTGTTTGGATGTCATGATCTTTCGATATTTTTTTTAGTTTGCATGCTATTAGTAGATTTCTGGACACGTGTTTGTGTTTGTTTAAGCTCTACGTACTGGTACTACTTGGTCATAATTTTGGCTTGGTAAAATTTTGATGGCGTGAAACGCAACTGTGTTTTGCAGCCAACCGTAGTTTTGACGTGGCAAGAACCATATGGCGTACAAGTACTTGCTTGCCAATATTTTATTTGCAATTAGGGGTTAGAGAAGGTCAAATTGAGTATGTGGTTTGGATGGTGTAACTATGTAATCTACTTCAAGTGTTTGACGTTTTATCTGTTGCAAGTTTTTAGTTTGTCAGTGCATTAGGTGTGTTATGTCGACACTGTTGTGCGGCGATTTATACGCCTCGATGGCGATCGGCATAATGGTCAGGAAACAGCTAAAGAAGACAGATGATGGGTAAGCACCTAGCGGTCGACGTCCAAGGCGATCGTCTATTGGCATCTGGCGATCGCCTCTAATGTCCGACTGGAGACGATCATCCCATTCCACGTGTGAATCCGACACCCGTCAAAGTCTGCGAAGACCGAATCTCAGGTGAAGACCCACGTACAGATCCGCAAAAGGCACCGCGAGAACAGGACCTACTCCAGCCCATCAACAGCTGTCAGTGATAAGGACGGCCTCATCAACCGACAGGCCCGCCGAAAGGACCTAAGGTGGGACCGCCCAGGACAGCAAGAAGAGGCACCTGCCGCCTCCTCATTGGTTCACGCATCTGGAAACCAGCAGCAGCTGCGGACTTTAAGGAAACAGTCTCACGTGCTGGGATGATTGCCCGCCTTATTTAAATACAGGAAACGGCGGTCGCCCGCGGCGGACAAGGACATCCGAGCAACCTTTTCTCCTATAAATAGGAGGCCTCCAGCATTGGCAGGAGGAGAGAGAAAAACGTTAACACGCACAGCTTACAACGTGAACACATAACGCTACAAGCAAACAATACAGAGAACTCTCCATCTTTGTAACAAGAACTCACAGAGCTTCAACTCTGGTTCTTCCGGCAATCTTCAGCACTCGATAGCTAAGATAACTAGAGTTTTTATACTCATTGTAATTGTACTCTAACATTAATACTTGTACTCACCAGTATTCATATTAATAACATCTCGCGAGAGCATTTAAGCCCGGAATTAACAACCCCGACAAATCTTGTGTTATTTATTTCCCCAAGGATGTGCTCTTGCATTTTGTTTGTTACTCGTCCATTCCAGCAATATCATTTCCGGATAATATTTTGGGTAACAACACACGCAATTAGGGGTTACAGAAAGGAAAAATGAGCAACTTTATGTTGTTGATGTTTTTGAATGTTTTCTGATGTGAATGTTAAATGCATGGTTGTTTCAAGATTTGGGTTTGCCACGTCGCCAGCCGTGGTTTTGGCGTGGCGAAAACCGTATGGCATAAAATGCAACCATATTTTGCAGCCGTAAAAACTTAACGCGAAATATTAGGACCATGAATGAAATTGGATGTTGCCTATGGTGCAGGTGTTTTGGCTGGAAACATGAGTGATAATGGCTATCAAATGGTTCAAGATTTAACATTTTTTGATGTCATCCCTCTTTCGCTTGGCTAGGCTATGAAATGTTGGTTAGGCCACTTTATATGTCACTCATATATGCTACTGGTAGAAATAGCGGATATGAGTGTCATATCAAGTTGTCTAACCAATGTCTCATTTTCAGCTTTTATATGTTGTTTGGACAGCACGGAAAAAGGGTGTTTCGACACTTTTTATAGCTTCCTAACAAAATTAACTTGCATTGGTTGCAAATTTGAGGCTTTAATGATGTTGTTCTATGTTTCGTGGCTGCTTATATTTGTTGGTTATGCCTGTCCTTTTATACAAAGGCCATACGGACGTCGTCGGTTCAGGCTAGACACAGTCGGTTGATGACCTATGGTGTATGATATTGTCATAAGTGTGAGTGTAATTTATTTGAGACTAGCCTCATTGCTTCCACTTTGATGGTTATAACTAATTTTATAGATTTTTGGATTTGTTGGTTGACAGACTGTTCTGATAGAAGTTGGCTGTGTGTGAGCGGGCTCGAGCAGAGCTGAGATTATTTGCAGCTTGGCGTGGCAGGTTATTAACTTTGTAGCCATGGCAGATTAATTTTCCTTCTCTGACTGCTTGCAAATTTGAGCATTTAATGTTGATGTTTTATGCTTCGTGACTGCCTATATTTCTTGGTTATAGCTATCCTTTTATACAAAAGCTATTGATGTTGGGGTGTAGACGAAGGCAGGAATTGCTATAAAGGTTTCCATTGCCAGGATCGAGACCCGTGTTCAGCGTCGGAGACACGATCTGTAATAAGGCGCATTACGACCCATGATATGAAAATTTAAAATGCTGCTGCGAATTGTGTTCATAATTGGTCTACAGTTGGATTAAAATAGGGCTTTGTGGGGTGTGCGTTAGTTAGTTGTGATTTTTGTTCTATGCATCTACAGTGAGTGTGTGCAGTGCAGTGTGTTTTCTGCATGTTGTGTGTCAGTGGGATGTATATGTGTGTTTTGTGTGCCTGTGCCACTGTGTTGTGTGTTCTATATATATAGATGGAAAAAAGAAATCATACTTAAAAAGATCATGTTGTCATACGTAAAAACATTAAAATCTACCTGGTACCTGATGCAATGTGAAAACCAAAAAAAAAAAATTAACATCTCGGGAACAACAAACATAGCATATGTTACTCGCAATAACGCGCGCCACCATACTACTTAACGTGCGCTAGCCTGCTTCAATAGCATACGTTACTCTACCATTAGTGTGCACTAATGCCCCATTCCAAAGTCCAGAGAGCTCACTGCCCAGCAGGCATAGTGCGCGCCACACACAAGGGTAGCGTGCGCTACTCACACCTGGTTAGCGTGCGCTACCAGGGAAACCTAGCGCGCACTAACTGCTACTCTCTAGTATAAAATTCGCGAAGTCCGACCAGAATGAACACAATCCGGAAAATTACAAGCTCAATGATTACCAACCAAGAACGCTCCAATATCGACCATCAATACAATCCTCTCCAATTAACCATAATTCAACAAGATACACTCAAATTAACACACACAAAATACATGGATATTACACCCTTACCCCCTAAAAACAAGTTTCGTCTCGAAACTTAAGATTCAAAAAGCTTAGGGTATCGGGAACGCATACTATCTTCAGTTTCCCAGGTAGCTTCCTCAACTCCATGTTTAGACCATTGGACCTTTACTAATGGAATTTCTTTCCGTCGCATTTGTTTCACTTGTCGCCCCAATATGGCTACTGGTTGCTCATCGTATGTAACATCATTAACTTCAATCTCCTTGTAATCAATAACATGGTTGGGGTCGGGGATGTACTTACGCAATTGCGAAACATGAAACACATTATGAACGTGAGCAAGCATTGGAGGTAACGCTAGTGGATAAACCACCTCACCTAATCTCTCCAGAATCTCAAAAGGTCCAATATAACGAGGTATAAGCTTCCCCTTTTTACCGAACCGAAGAATTCCATGCGTCGGGGACACCTTCAATAATACATGATCACCCGTCTGAAACTCTAGTGGTCGACGTCGAACGTCAGCATACGACTTCTGTCGACTCTGGGCTGTTAACAATTTCTGCTGGATCAACGCAATCTTCTCCCTTGTTTGAATTATCAAGTCTGGTTCTACTCCAAGTAGTTCGTACGGCTCGTCCCAACAAATCCGTGATCTACACCGTCTTCCATATAGCACTTCAAAAGGAGCCATTCCAATCGAACTATGCCAACTATTATTATACTCAAATTCAACCAATGGTAAATGAATCTCCCAATCTTCTTTCCAATCCAATGCACAAGCCCTCAACATGTCTTCCAGTGTTTGGATGGTTCTCTCCAACTGTCCATCCGTCTGCGGGTGATAAGCGGTACTGAAATTCAGTTCAGTACCAAGGGCTCGATGTACTGCTTGCCAAAAGTGTGATACAAAATGACCATCACGATCCGAAACAATACTCTTTGGGGTACCATGGAGTCTCACAATTTATGTAACGAATAAGCGAGCCAATCTCTCCGGTCCCAGTTATATTTAATGCCCATAAAATGTGTTGATTTGGTTAGTCGATCAACAATTACCCAAATCGTATTCATCCTAGTTCGCGTCCTTGGCATTCCCACAATAAAATCCATCATGGTATCTTCCCACTTCCATTCTGGGATTGGCAACGGTTGTAATTTCCCGGCAGGTCTCTGATAATCAGCTTTAACTTACTGACAAGTCAAACATTTCGACACGAACTCCACTACATCTTTCTTCATATTTGGCCACCAAAAAATTTTCTTCAAGTCTTTATACATTTTACTCATACCCGGATGAATCAAGTACGGAGTAGAATGTGCTTCATTTAAAATCATTTGCTTGAGATCATCCTGATTCGGTACACAAATCCTACCTTGAAATCGGAGAGCACCGTCTTTGTATATTATGAATCCAGGTGCTTTTCCTTGAACAACATTTTCTTGAAGTTGTACGAACAAAGGATCATCTAACTGTTTGGACTTAATGTCTTCAATCACGGAGGGTGTGACCTCAAGGAGGCATAATTGTCCTTGAGTTACTTGGGGCCAAATTTCAATTTCCAAATCAAATAGTTCTTGTCTGAGCTTCGGTTGGACGGTAAGTAATTCCAATCTTTGTAACACGGTTGACTTGCGGCTCAAAGCATCGGCAACAACATTCGCTTTACCAGGATGGTAAAGAATATCAAGATCATAATCTTTAATCAATTACAGTCATCGCCGTTGACGCATATTAAGCTCCTTCTGAGTAAAAATATATTTCAAACTCTTATGGTCTGTATACACCCGACAAGAAGAGCCATATAAATAGTGCCTCCGAATTTTCAACGCAAACACCACGGCGACTAAATAAAGATCATGAGTAGGGTAATTCATCTCAGATGGCTTTAATTGTCGAGATGCATAAGCTACTACCCTCTCGTTTTGCATCAATACACATCCCAATCCTTGTTGAGAGGCATCACTATAAATAACGAAACCCTCTGTCCCCTGTGGTAAGGCTAGAACTGGTGACGTTGTCAGTCTTTTCTTCAACTCATCGAAACTATTCTGACACTTATCATTCCATTCAAACTTCTGAGTTTTCTGTAGTAGCTGGGTGAGTGGTCGGGCAATCTTCGAGAAACCCTCGACAAATTGACGATAATAGCCAGCTAATCCTAGAAAATTCCGAACTTCCCTGACATTCCACGGGGGTTCCCATGCTAAAACTGCTTCAATTTTTGGAGGATCTACTCGAACACCCTCCTGATATTATATGGCCAAGAAAAGCAACTTCCTTCAACCAAAACTCGCACTTAGAGAATTTAGCATAGAGCTAGTTAGCCCTAAAAATGCTCAATATTATCCTTAGGTGCTCAGCATGTTCCGTTTCACCCTTAGAATAGATTAATAAATCATCAATGAACACCACTACGAATTTATCCAGATATTCGATAAAGATCTTATTCATGAGATACATAAACACCGCCGGGGCATTAGTCAAACCAAATGGCATAACTACGAACTCGTAATACCCATACCTCATTCGGAATGCCGTTTTTGAAATATCCGAATCCCAAATTCAGAGCTGATAATATCCCGACCTCAAGTCAATCTTTGCGAAATCCGTAGCTCCTTGCAGTTGATCGAATAGATCATCGATCCGTGGCAGCGAGTACTTGTTCTTAATAGTAAGTTTGTTCAACTCACGATAGTCAATACATAGTCGTAAGGATCCATCTTTCTCCCGTACAAACAACTTTTGAGCACCCCAAGGAGAGGCACTAGGCCGAATATAACCTTTGTCTAACAAGTTGCTTAGTTGCTTCTTCAACTCTTGCATTTCCGATGGGGTCATTCTGTAGGGCGCTTTAGATATTGGTACCACGTTAGGTTCTAGCTCAATAATAAACTCTACATCACAGAGCGGCGGTAATCCGTAAATCATCCGGGAACACGTCTGGAAACTCATTCACGATCGGAATAGAGGATAAGCGAACCTCAACAGTTCTGTCTTCATTGCATAACACCAATAGCCAATCTGACCTTATGTCGCAATAACTTTATCGCCTTCATGGCCCGAATAATTTTCCCTGAAGTGCCTGCTTTCTGTCCTTCAAAGACATGTTCGGTCCCATCTTGTGCGATGATCGAGATTGTCTTCGATGGTAATCCACTACCACCCCATGAGGGTCTAACCAATTATCGCCCAAAATCAAATCCTCTCCCTTCATATCAATCACAATTAAGTCGGACGGCCAATCTCTACCATCGATAGTTATAGGACAATTTATGAGCTCTTGATCTCCAACTATTCTTTCCCCACTTGGTAATCCAACAACAAATGGTTCACATACAGATAGGCCATTAAGACCCAAACGATGTACGCAAGACCACGATATAAAGGAATGAGTAGCCCCAGAATCAAACAATACATCTACCGGGTGCACATAAATATAAACAATACCTGACATAGTCGCAGCCCCAACATCGTCAGTCCGTCTCATTTCATACAATCGAGGTGGAGCTGAACCAGTGCTTGGGGTATCTTTATGCCCGGATCTTCCTCTACCACTGCCGCGTCCAACACTCAGAGTTGGTTGACATGTAATATTGGAGCATGAGACTGACCGGTAAAGACTCTGCTCGCGGTCTCACAGTATGACGCTCGATGTCCCTGCTTTCCACAGTTAAAACAATCGACGGGACTAAATGAACACTGAGAACTGATATGCCCTGGTTTCCCACAATTAAAACAAACTTCCTGCACTCCTCCACCAGGCTGAGGTGATCCAACGGAAGACTGTGCAGAAGGTTGAGGCCTACGCGATCCGCTTCCTCGGAAACTGCGAGAAAACTTCGGCTTCTTTGGACCAGGAGTTGCCTGTACCGGTATCGTCACCATCTCATACACAAGCGCTCTATCCTGATACTCTCTCAACGTAGCACACGTAAAACCCACCATGTACTTCCGGACTTCAGGTTTCATTCTAGCATCAAAATGAAGTATTTTAGCCACTTCGTCCCGAACTTGATCTTGAACATATACTAGCTGCTTGTTGAATATATTGATTGCCTCAGACATAGGAACATCCTCGGGTTAAGCTCCGAAGAATTCACCAACTCTCGCAAACTGTACAGGTGCCGGGCAATACTGCGCTTCCATTAAATCTTTGAATTCTTCCCAAGTGGCAACATGATCCTTAGGGTTAACGGCTTTTGTGTGGCGCACGCTATGCCTGCTGGGCAGTGAGCTCTTTAGACTTTGGAATGAGGCATTAGTGCACGCTAATGGTAGAGTAATGTACGCTATTGAAGCAGGCTAGTGCACGTTAAGTAGTATGGTGGCGCGCATTATTGCGACAGGACAGTGAGGACGGTAAGGTTCTGGACTGCAAGTGTTATTGGGTAGCGCACGCTATTTCTGGAGTTAGCGCGCGCTAGTATCGATGAATAACACACGCTAACCATTATGGGTAATGCACGCTAGTGCGGATAATGCCGAAAGTCCTGCACCACCCTTCAAAGGCGGTGGACTATTTTTTAAGCCCGATAGCGCATGCTACACTTTGCCCGTAGCACGCGCTAATCAGCGTCCAGTATATATAGGACTTCATGGCTTATATTGCGTCATTTTCATCCTTCCCTCCTTTCTCCTCCAGCGAAGGGCGACCTAGGGTTCAGAGGAGTGCAGCTCTTCACCTGATATCATCATCCAATCACGTTTTGAAGTTCCTAATGCAGAGTTATCAGCATCTTAACGCCTGTTACCATCTAGATTTAGGTAATTCATGCGGAAACCCAAGTTTCGGGATTTTGGGTTTTTCTTGCGACTTTATCATTTATGGTCCTCGACTAACCTTGGGTTGTGTTGGATTGGGATGTTATAACTATAATCCCTTGTTCTTTTTGAAATTCTTGGGTTAAATTCTGAGTTTTCATTTGTAGTCGGGGCATGACCCATGTTGTCTGCATGGTGCTCGGTTGATTGCCCTAAGGTTAAAACTTAGGGAAATTCTTTCGTTTCAGTCGTATTGTGCTTAATATAGCCTTGTGTTATGCTAGGGTCAGATCGTTGAGTAAGGTCAGACCATAGGTTCCTCAGTTCATTGTTTCTTGTGTTGTTCCAACTAAGACAACTACTTTGATTGCGTTTGATGTACTTCGTGTGAATATGTGAAAAATGTGATTTTATGAAAAGTGGTAATTTCAGAAAATGTGGTTGCGCCATGTGGTTGAGTGTGTGTGAACCGAGTTAAAACCAGTGTGGGTCCCCTGGAATCCGTTAAACTGCGAGTATCTGCGGATCACTCGGTGGGGTCGTATAACCAGGGAGGGCCTAACGAGGACTTTCTGGGGTGTGTATCTCGCGTGAAGTACAGGGCTAGTACAGCTCGGGAGATTGTTTTGAGATGATGATTATTGTATGGTATTCCGGAATACATGATGGCACAGTGATTTGGTTATTTATTCATTTGTTGTACATATTCATAAATCGTTGTACTTGCACCAGCCAGTGCTGACCCCTTGTGGGTGAATACTTGTTCTGTATTCAGGTACAGGTCCGGAAGGCGATACGGCATAGGGCAGACACGAGCTTGATGGGCAGCAGTGATGTCATGTGTCATTCTCGAGTTGTGGTTGTTTTGTTTGAGATGAATAGTGGTTTGTTTTGTACTCGCGCGAGTACCATCATGTGATGTGTATTTGTTGTGTTATGTAGTCGTTTGATAAATGACGTTGTATCAGTTAGTTCCTTAGAACAATGTGTCGTTTATTGTGGTGTCGAGTTGTTTTGAAGTGATTATCGTGAACATTTTATGTATTTCGTGAGTGGAAAACTGTTATCGTGATTTTGTGTCGATCTAAGCCTGGTAAGTTCTCCAACAAGAATCTACGGCACTGTAATATCTCCGTATATCATGGGGGTGTTACAGATTTTGGTATCGGAGGCCTAGGTTTATGGATACCTAGGTTGTTGGTATTTTTGGGTCTGTTAAAGTTGAGTCGGTTGTTTGTTTCCGACATCACTAGCTGCTGCCATCTCGAGCTGTCTGTGCTGGAAGTCCCTTCGGATGATAGTTATTCCCTCTTGTAGAGAGTGATTTTTAATGTAATTGTGTAACTTATTGTTGCGATCATCCCCTTACTGAACTGTTTGTTTCTCCACTATGTTGCGAGGTAGGGCTAATCGTCGACGCGGTCGAGGTCTTGGTAGGGGAGTGGTGCCTGAACCAGAGATGTCCGTATCTGATTCGGCACCTCATTCTCTGACCAATTCAGACCCAAACCTATCAGGAGATACTGACTCGAGTACAGAAGTGGAAGTACCTAATGTGCTTCAACAAGTTGTGACTCAAGTGCATCAGCTGGCCCAAGTGGTGCAGAATATTCATGCTAGCAAGGCTACTGAAAATCGATGGCTACAAGAAGTCATGAAGATGAATCCTTCCAGATTCAATGGTTCCGGTGATGCGAACAACTGGGATCATTGGTTAGTTGAGCTGGAGAAGATATTTGATGGTATTGGCTGCCCTGAAGCCAAGAAGGTCCCAATTGCTCAATACCTAACAGTTGATGATGTTTCTGCGTCGCGTGCGCTACTCACACATGGTTAGCATGCGCTACCAGGGAAATCTAGCGCGCGCTAACTGCTACTCTCTAGTATAAAATTCGCGAAGTCCGTCCAGAATGAACACAATACGAAAAATTACAAGCTCAATGGTTACCAACCAAGAACACTACAATATCAACCATCAATACAATCCTCTCCAATTAACCATAATTCAACAAGATACACTCAAATTAACACACACAAAATACATGGATATTGCAGTTTAAGTAGTTTTTGGGCTTAGAAAAGTGTTTTAGACTATGTTAGTGTATTAATTCCCAAGTATATTAATGGTCCAAGTAGTGGGTTAGTTATGAGGCCCATAAGGTGACTAATGAGTCCAAGTATCCAAACTTAAGTCCACTAGTTGAATTATTCAATTAGATTAATGAATAATATTTATTTGAATATGTTGGGATAAACACTCATGTTTTGATATTTGCCAACATACAGCAAAGAAGTCTTAAAGAAGTCAGAATTCCATTAAGTATAAAAGCTCTTAGGACTCTCCATACAGCAAAGAGATCTTGTACAATCCATCCTACAGAGTCTGCCTCATACAGCAAAGAAACTTATTGTGTTGGATACAGCATACAGTCTGAAGGTGTTTTACTTTGAAAAGTAAAATACATCCAACAACACTGATCATAAAAAGCTTTTAACTGTTGTGACATAAAGATTGTTTATTCATAATATATTCACAGTTAAAGCAGCATTGATTGCTGATAGGACACCATTTAATGCAGCCGGAGAGAGATAAGTCTGAACGCTCTGAAGAGCATTTAATCTAAAGACAGAAAGGATGTCTGAAGCACTAAATGCAATCTGCTTTAATTCAAACATTCAGCAGCCGCCAATCAAGAGTCAGATGTCAACATCTCACCAACCAACAAAGGCTACATTTATAACGGATACAATTCCAAAGTTATAAATGTAATAACCTTGTATTTCATGTGTGTTATTTTGGATGTATTTGGTTGTATTGTGGTTATTTGTATACGAGGGTATTCACGATTGATATTGGAATGTTCTTGGTTGGTAACTATTGAGTTTTGTAATTTCGGTTTGCGTTCGTTTGGCTGGACTTCGTGAATTTTATGCTGAGTAGTAGCAGTTAGCGCGCGCTAGACTGCAATGATAGCGCACGCTAACTAGGTGCGAGTAGCGCACACTACTCTTGTGCATTAGCGCACGTGAGGCCTGCTGGACAGTGAGCTTTCTGGACTCTGGACTGAGGCATTAATGCACGCTAATGGCAGGCTAGCTTACGCTATTATTGATGTGTTAGCATGCGTTACAGGGTGGTAACGCGTGCTAGGATGGCAGAACAGTAAGGGCAGAATGTTTCTGGACTGCGGGTGATAGAATGTAGCGCATGCTATTTTTCTAAGTTAGTGCACACTAGTATCGATCGATAACACGCGCTAATATATATGGGTAGCGCACGCTACCGGAGTCAGACAGTAGGTTCTGGATAGTCTTTTTGTTCAACATTGCACCGCCTTTTAGCCTGTTAGCGCACGCTAAACTTTAGCCATAGCGTGCGCTAATCCCTCTGAGTATATATATATATATATATATGTTGGGCATGTTCTAGAATCGTCATTTTCATTCCCTTCTTCTCCTTCTCCGACGGCTGAGTAGTCTTGGACAGAGAGGAGCGTAGATCTTGGTCGGATTTCATCATCCAACAATGTTTTTGAGTTTCTAGCACCAAGTTAACAACATCTCATCAACTTTCACCGTCCAAATCAAGGTAAGATCCACTCGAACCCTAGTTCTTCATATTTTGGGGCTTTTGCTAAGATCTTCGATTCTAATTTATTTTAGCTACGATTTGTGCTAGAATATGATGCTATAATCATAATCCTTCATTTTTCTCCAAAATTCATTGATTAAATCCCAAGTCTCTTCCATAGTTTGGATTCGAACTATGTTGCCTTCATAGTGTTGGTTAAATGTCCCTAAGGGTAAGGTGAATCCTTCCATTTTATAGTATAATATTTGATTCAGTATTTTGTTGAACTAGGACCGAATTGTTGAAGGAGTTTGGATCATACGTCTTTCCGTTCGTTATTCTTATATCATTTCCAATCAAGGCAAGTACTCTGATTTTGTTAACTGTACTTCACGTGAATATGTGAAAATTCTATTTTGTGAAAATGTGATTTGTGCCAAGTGTTTATTAAGTATGTGAGAGCCTAGTAAAACCAGTGAGGGTCCCTGGGATCTGTTAGACTTCGAGTTCCACAGATCACTTGGTTGGGTTGTACACTGGGGAGGGCCTGACGAGGACTCTTTAGGGTGTGTATCCCGTGTGGGTACAGGGCCAGTGAGATTGTTTTATGATGATGATTATGATATTGTATTCCGGAATATATGTGATGGCACCGTGATTTCTGTTGAATATTCATTTGTTGTACATATTCTGCAATCATTGTACTTGCACCGGCATTTTGCTGACCCCTCTGGGGTGGATATACTTGTTGTGTATTCAGGTACAGGTCCAGTGGGAGAGGCAGCACAGGGTAGACATGAGTTCGCTTGGCAGCATTGATATCGTGAACTATTTTGAGTTGGTGGTCATATTGTCGAAGTCATGGTTGTGTTTTGGTTTTGTACTCGTGCGGGTACTGTCGTGTGATGTTATCATGTCATTTTTTATGGTTAATGGTGTTGTTGTATCAGTTGTGAAATGTTGTATCATTCGTGATCTTATGGGACGATGTGTTGTTTGGTTTTGTAACTTATGTCGTGTTGGAGACAGTTTGTTCTTTTAAATAAGTGAATGCTGTTGTTGTTAATTTTTAATGAGTTTTATGTATGTTAAGCCCGGTGGGTTCTCCAAAAAGAATCTATGATGCTGTAATATCACCGTAAATCACGGGGCTGTTACAGAATATGGTATCGGAGCTTAGGTTTATGGATACCTAGGCTGTCAGTGTTTTTGGGTCTGTTAAAGAGAGTCGATGGTTGTTTTCGATATCATTTACGTGCTACCACCCCCTGTCGCATATGCTGGAAGCCTCCCCGGACGTTGGATGTTTCTTTCCCTCGGGAGTAATTATTTTGTCATCGTATGATTTATTTTTGTAATCGTTTCCTTGTTGAACCATTTCTTATTCTTCAGTACGCCCAGAGGTGGAGCTGTCCGTCAGTGCGGCCGAGGCCGTGGTAGAGTAGCGGTATCTGAATCCGAGATGTCCGTTTTAGACTCGGCATCTCATTCTGTGGCTAGATCAGACCTTATCCCTTCGGGAGGTATAGGTGGGGGTTCGGAGGCCGAAGTGCCTAACGTTCTTCAACAAGTCATAACGCAAGTGCACCAGTTGGCTCAAGTGGTGCAGAACATTAACACTGGTAAGACTGTGGAGGATCGATGGCTTCAGGAAGTCATGAAAATGAACCCTCCTAGATTTGATGGTTCAGGTGATGCTAATAACTGGGATCATTGGCTGGTTGAACTGGACAAGATATTTGATGGTATTAGCTGCCCTGTGGCCAAAAAGGTCCCGATTGCTCAGTACTTAACAACCGATGATGCGTCTGACTGGTGGCGGGCGGTTGGGCCCAAGGATCGTGATGTCACTTGGGAAGAATTTAAAGAGTTAATGGAGGCACAGTATTGTCCCGCACCGGTACGATTATCCAGAGTTAGTGAGTTCTTTAGAGCTCAACCTGAAGATGTTCCTATTGCGGAAGCAATCAAGAAGTACAACGGACAATTAATATATGTTCAGGACCGAATTAAGGATGAAGTGGATAAAATACTTCATTTCGATGCAAGAATGAAACCTGAGGTCCGAAAGTATATGGCGGGTCTTGGGTGCACTACTCTGCGAGAATACCAAGACAGAGCGCTCGCTTATGAGATGGTTACAGTTCCGGTCCCTATGGTTTCGAGCTTGAAGAAACTGAAATTTTCTGGTAGTTTCCGAGGCAGCAGATCGCATAGGCCTCAATCTTCTATGCAGTCTTCCGTTGGTTCCCCTCAACCCAACAGAGAAGCGTCGAAAGTTTGCTTTAATTGTGGAGTTCCTGGTCATGTCAATTCTTATTGTTCATCACGCCTTGTTACTTGTTTTACGTGTGGAAAGCCGGGACAACGGGCATGATATTGTGAGAGAGCGAGTAGAATCCTTGCCAAGCAGTACCCTATTACAGCAGGTACAGTCACTGGTCAGCCAACTCCGAGTGTCGGACGTGGCAGAGGCAAGACTGAGCATAAGGATACACCTATCACTGAATCAGCTCCACCCCGATTGTATGAGATGAGGCGGGCTGATGACGTAGGGGCTGCTACTACGTCAGGTATTGTTTATATTCGTATGCACCCAGTAGATGTATTATTTGATTCTATATCTACTCATTCCTTTATATCATTGTCCTGTGTGAATCGTTTGGGCCTTATTGGTCTCTCTGCATGTGAACCTTTTATTGTTGGACTGCCGAGTGGGGAAAGGATAGTTGGGGATCGAGAGATTGTCAATTTTATGACCATCAATGGTAAAGATTGGCCATCTGACTTGATTGTGATAGATATGAAGGGAGAATATTTAATCCTGGGTGATGACTGGTTAGATAATCATGGGGCAGTAATGGATTATCGTCGAAAGATGATTTCGATCATTGATCAGGATGGTACAGAATATGTTTTTGAAGGGCAGAAACCCGGTACTTCTGGGAAGATTATTCGAGCCATGAAGGCTATGAAATTGTTGAACAAAGGTTGTACCGGTTATTGGTGTTACACATTGAAGACAGAAGCTGGCGGAGTTCAGTTATCCTCTATTCCAATCATGAATGAATTTCCAGATGTATTTCCAGATAATTTTATGGGATTGCCGCCACAGTGTGAGGTGGAGTTTGTTATCGAACTAGAGCCTAATGCGGCGCCAATATCCAAGGCACCATACAGAATGGCCCTGTCAGAAATGCAAGAGTTGAAGAAACAATTAGGTGAACTGCTGGACAAAGGTTATATTCGGCCTAGTGCATCTCCATGGGGTGCACCGATATTGTTTGTACGAGAGAAAGATGGATCTTTATAGTTACGCATTGACTATCGTGAGTTGAACAAACTCACTATCAAGAACAAGTACCTGTTGCCAAGAATCGATGATCTATTTGATCAATTACAAGGGGTTACGATTTTCTCCAAGATTGATTTGAGACCGGGATATTATCAGCTGCAAATTCGGGATTCGGATATCCCAAAAATGGCGTTTCGAACGAGATATGGGCATTACTAGTTTGTAGTTATGCCTTTCGGTGTGACGAATGCTCCGGCAGCGTTTATGCAACTTATGAACAAAACATTTATTGAGTATCTCGATAAATTTGTGGTGGTGTTTATTGATGATATCTTAATCTATTCCAAGAGCGAGACGGAGCATGTCGAACACTTGAAAATTGCATTGAGTATTCTGAGGGCTGATAAGCTTTATGCTAAATTTTCTAAGTGCGAGTTTTGGCTGAGAGAAGTTGCTTACCTTGGACACATTATATCAGCTGGTGCCATTAGGGTAGACCCTCATAAAGTCGAAGCGGTCTTAGCTTGGGAACCCCCTAGGAATGTTAAGGAAGTTCGGAGTTTCCTGCAATTAGTTGGTTATTATCGTCGATTTGTCGAGGGATTCTCGAAAACCGATTGACAGCTCACTCAATTATTGCAGAAAACTCGGAAGTTTAAATGGACTAACGACTGTCAGAAGAGTTTTGATGAGTTGAAAAAGAGGCTGACTACATCACCGATTTTAGCCCTACCGTAGGGAATGGAAGGTTTTGCTATTTATAGTGATGCTTCTAAACAAGGATTAGGATGTGTTTTGATGCAAAACGATAGGGTAGTGGCTTATACGTCTCGTCAATTAAAACCGTACGAGATGAATTATCCTACTCATGATCTTAACTTAGCTGCGGTGGTATTTGTGTTAAAGATCTGGAGGCATTGTTTGTATGGTTCTTCATGTCGAGTGTATACAGACCATAAGAGTTTGAAATATATTTTTACTCAGAAGGAGCTTAATATGCGCCAACGGCGATGGTTGTAATTGATCAAAGATTATGATCTTGACATGGGTAAAGCGAATGCCGTTGCCGACGCTTTGAGCCGCAAGTCAGTCGTGTTGCAATGATTGGAATTACTTACCATCCAACCGAAGCTCACACGAGAATTATTTGATTTGGAGATTGAAATTTGGCCTCAAGTGATGCAAGGCCAATTACGTTTCCTTAAGGTCACATCCTCCGTGATTGAGGACATTAAGTCCAAACAGTTAGATGATCCTTTGTTAGTACAGCTTCGAGAGGATGTTGTGAAAGGAAGGGAACCTGGATTCATGGTACACGAAGATGGTGTTTTTCGATTTCAAGGTATGATTTGTGTACCAAATCAGGATGATTTTCAACGAATGATTTTGAATGAAGCACATTCTACTCCGTACTCGATTCATCTAGGTACAAGTAAAATGTACAAAGACTTGAAGAAAATTTTTGGTGGCCGAACATGAAGAAAGAGGTAACAGAATTTGTGTCGAAATGTTTAACTTGTCAGCAAGTTAAATCCGAGCATCAATGACCTGCCGGGTAGTTGCAACCTTTACCAATTCTAGAATGGAAGTGGGAAGATATTGCGATGGATTTTATTATGGGTATGCCGAGGACGCAAACTGGGATGAATATGATTTGGGTAATCGTTGATCGGCTAACTAAATCTGCACATTTTCTAGGTGTTAGAGATACTTGGGGGCCGGAGAGGTTGGCCCGGTTATTCATTGCTGAGATTGTGAGACTCCATGGTACCCCAAAGAGTATTGTTTTGGATCGTGATGGCTGTTTTGTGTCACATTTCTGGCAAGCAGTACATCGAGCACTCGGTACCAAACTGAATTTCAACACCATTTATCATCTTCAGATGGATGGATAGTCGGGGAGAACCATCCAGACATTGGAGGACATTCTTAGAGCCTGTGCGTTAGATTGGAAGGAATATTGGGAGATTCACTTACCGTTGATTGAATTTGCGTATAATAATAGTTGACATAGTTCGATTGGAATGGCTCCATTTGAAGCATTATATGGAAGATAGTGTAGATCGCCACTTTGTTGGGACGAATCGTACGAATTTCTTGGAGTAGAACCAGACTTGATGATTCAAACACGGGAGAAGGTTGCTGTTATTCGACAAAGGTTGTTGACCTCCCAGAGTCAACAAAAGTCATATGCTGACGTTCGACGTCGACCCTTAGAATTTGAAGTAGGATATCACGTGTTATTGAAGGTATCTCCGACTCGTGGAGTCTTCCGGTTTGGTAAGAAAGGGAAGCTTAGTCCTCGTTATATCGGTCTTTTTGAGATCCTGGACAAAGTAGGTGATGTGGCTTACCGATTAGCATTGCCTCCGATGCTTAGCCATGTTCATTACCAGCCATGTTATTAATTATCAAGAGATTGTAGTTAATGATGATGTCACATATGAAGAGCAACCGGTATCCATATTGGAGCGGCGAGTGAAGCAGTTGCGACGGAAAGTGATCCCGTTAGTAAAGGTCCAATGGTCTAAGCATGGAAGTGAGGTAGCCACATGGAAAAGTGAAGATAGTATGCGTCCCATTAACCTGGACTATTCGAATCTTAAGTTTCGGGACAAAACTTCTTTTTAGAGGGTAAGGGTGTAATTACCGTGTATTTCATGTGTGTTATTCTGGATGTGTCTGGTTGTATTGTGGTTATTTGTATACGAGGGTATTGACGATTGATATTGGAATGTTCTTGGTTTGGTAACTATTGAGTTTTGTAATTTCGGTTTGCGTTCGTTCTGGCCGGACTTCGCGAATTTTATGCTGAGTTGTAGCAGTTAGCGCGCGCTAGACTGTAATGATAGCGCACACTAACTAGGTGCGAGTAGTGCACGCTACTCTTGTGCATTAGCGCACGTTAGGCCTGCTAGACAGCGAGCTTTCTGGACTCTGGACTGAGGCATTAACGCACGCTAATGGCAGGCTAGCGTATGCTATTATTGATGTGTTAGTGCATGTTACAGGGTGGTAACGCGTGCTAGGACGGCAAGACAGTAAGGTCAGAATGTTTCTGGATTGCGGGTGATAGCAAGTAGTGCACGCTATTTTTCTGAGTTAGCGCGCGCTAGTGTCGATCGATAATGCGCGCTAATATATATGGGTAGCGCACGCTACCGGAGTCAGACTGTAGGTTCTGGACAGTCTTTTTGTTCAACATTGCACCGCTTTTCATCTCGTTAGCGCATGCTAAACTTTATCCGTAGTGTGCACTAATCCCTCCCAGTACATATATGCTGGTGATGTTCTAGAATCGTCATTTTCATTCGCTTCTTCTCCTTCTCCGGTGGCTGAGTAGTCTTGTACATAGAGGAGCGTAGATCTTGGTCGGATTTCATCATCCAACAACGTTTTTGAGTTCCTAACACCAAGTTAACAACATCTCATCAACTTTCACCGTCCAAATCAAGGTAAAATACGCTCGAACCCATGTTCTTCATATTTTGGGGCTTTTGCTAAGCATTTTAGCTTCGGTTTGTGCTAGATTATGATGTTATAATCATAATCCTTCGTTCCTCTCCAAAATTCATGGATTAAATCCCAAGTCTCTTCCGTAGTTTGGATTTGAACTATGTTGCCTTCGTAGTGTTTGGTTAAATGTCCCTAAGGGTAAAACTTAGGGTGAATCCTTCCGTTTTCATAGTATGATATTTGATTCGGTTTGAAGGAGTTTGGATCATACGTCTTCCCATTTGTTATTCTTATATCGTTTCCAATCAAGGCAAGTACCCTGATTTCGTTTACTGTATTTCGCGTGAATTTATAAAAATGCTATTTTGTGAAAATGTGATTTGTGACAAGGGTTTATTGAGTATGTGAGAGCCGAGTAAAACTGGTGAGGGTCCCCTGGGATCTGTTAGATTTCGAGTTCTACGGATCACTCGATAGGGTTGTATGGGGAGGGCCTGATGAGGACTCTCTGTGGTGTGTATCCCGTGTGGGTACAGGGTCAGTACAACTCGGGAGGTTATTTTATGATGATGATTATGGTATTGTATTCTGGAATATATGTGATGGCACCATGATTTCTGCTGAATATTATTTGTTGTACATACTCTGTAATCATTGTACGTGCACTGGCATTTTGCTGACCCCTCTGGGTGGATATACTTGTTGTGTATTCAGGTACAGGTCCAGTGGGAGAGCCAGCATAGGGTGGACACGAGTTCGGTTGGCAGCATTGATATCGTGTACTATTTTGAGTTGGTGGTCATATTGTCGAAGTCATGGTTGTGTTTTGGTTTTGTACTCGCGCGGGTACTGTCGTGTGATGTTATCATGTCATTTTTGATGGATAATGGTTTTGTTGTATCAGTTGTGAACTGTTGTATCAGTCGTGATCCTACGGGACGATGTGTTGTTTGGTTTTGTAAACTATGTCGTGTTGGAGACAGTTTGTTCTTTTAAACAAGTTAATGTTGCGGTTGTTAATTTTTAATGAGTTTTATGTTTGTTAAGCCTGGTAGGTTCTCCAAAAAAAATCTACGGCGCTGTAATATCACCGTAAATCACGGGGGTGTTACAATAAATATCCCCGAGCAAGAGGACTTACATATACAAGTCATTCATTATCCAGCACTCTCTGACAGGTTACTCTGACATTCTGGCGATAATAAGAGAAGTATATTTCATGAGCATACAGCAGTATTCAAGCTAAGAAATATGCTAAGTCCTCAACGCAAATAGCACAGCATACAGCAAACGTTCATCAAAGATAAAGTTGCTATTTGAGATTTGTCCTACGCTTACCGTTGAGATTATCATTAGCCCTGTGTGGACTAAGGATCCTTGCGTATTCCGACTTGTATGGGAAGAATATCATTGAAGGCGAAGCTTCGATCTGTGAGAGAAGAAGCAAGTCGAAAGAGCTCAAGCCAATCTGTGTGAACGACTCAAAGCTACAGTCCCTGTATCAATTTGTGTGAACGATACAGAGACAGGTTTAGTTAAAGTCGCATAGTTGTGTACGTAGTGATTTTAATAAACTCTTTACTCCTATGTGGAGGACCAGTGGATATAGAGGGGTTTACCTCGAACCACTTTAAACTGTGTGTTATTTACTTTCCGTCATTACTGTTTTCATTCTATTGTGATTTATAAGTATAAATTGTAAAATCCTGTATGCATCAAGCAAACAGGAGATCACCCAATTGCTGTATTTACAGCACCTCACCCTACAGACTTCCGCTACGCAATTAACTTTGAAAAATCATACAGCTTATTATACTCTTACTTTCTAAATTGTTTATTCTATACTTAGTGGCCAATAAGTGGTATCGGAGAGGTTGGTTCTAAAAAGAATTAATCGACTTTTAACTGAATCAGATCACATAATCACTAGTTTTTGAAAACTTCGTTTTAGACTTTCATCATTTCATGTATAAAATGGAATCATCTATGATAAACAAGGTCCTTATGTTTACGATTAATGAGTTTGATGACTGGAGAATCAGGATGGAAGCCCATCTTGCAGCCATGCATGAGGAAATGATTTATGTCATCTAGGAAGGACCTATCAAAATTTTGAAGGTCAATCCAGCCCAAGGATGGAGGGGCAACCTTACGCCGAGATGCTCGAGAAAAGGCACAATCAGCGGACGGCTGATGAGCGCAAGCGAGCCAATCTGGACAATGTCGCCAAGAATGCACTATTTGTCACTCTAGACAAAGGCACCTTCTCAAAGGTAAAAAGCTATAAAACAGCTAAGGAAATCTGAGAAAAACTCAAGCTGATTTACGGGGGTACTGAGCTCTCAAAAGAAAATAAAATTTCCAAACTTACTCAGGAATTCGAATCCTTTGAAATGAAATCTTCTGAAATGCTTGAGGAGCTTGACCACATATTTACTGGCATTGTTTGAACTTGAAGCATTGGGTAAAGTGTATACCCAAAAGGAGAAAAATTTAAAAATCTTTAGATCACTCCATGCCCGATTGGACATTAAGACTACAGATATGCATGTATCCTATAACCTTAATGATATTTCTACCTTTGACCTCTTCCTTAACCTCAAAGCCTTTGAGTATGATATTAACAGGAGAGAAAAGGCTGAAGAGTCACCTGTCAAGACTATAGCACTAGCCGCTGTATCTGACAGGAGACATAGCTCTGCACCCATCACATCCGAATCCACACACAAGACTGTTGACAGCGATGATGATATCCTGTCACAAGATGAAAGGGCCCTGCTTATGTACACGTTCAAAAAGTTCATCAAACAGTCTGGAAAGACCCCCTACAGGCCTAACTTCACAAGGTAAGCTCTGAGTCTCCTTCCTCTGGTGGTTCTAACTTATGCTGCAATTGCAGAAAACTTGGACATTATGCAAATAAATGTCCACACCCGGAAGTGCAAAAGTTGCCAAAAGCTGAGCAACAAGGAAAGGATGAAAGAAGGCGCGTCTGGAAAAACAAGCTTAAGGGTCTGATTGGTGAATCAGAAGCCTCGCCAACATCGAATAAGATCGAGGAGTGCCTTCAGACAATTACTGACAGTGACTCCTCCGACGATGAGATTGAAGATAAAGCATATATGTGCTTTATGGCCAAAGAAATACAGGATGATGAGGATAGCAATGATGAAGTAAGTTCAAATTTATCTATTCCTATAAATGCATCACATACCTTCAAAAACAAGTTGAATGAATTCAAAAACATTCAAAAGGCCATGAGCCTTTAAAACGAGAAAACATACAGCTCGAAATTTTAAACATAGAGCTCAAAGTTGAAAATGACTTGGTGAAAACAACTATAAAAATATATGTATTGATTGCGAAAATAGCAAGGTCACACTTGAAAAACTCATGGAAAGAAATCATCGACTTGCCCACGATTTAATTGAGACCAAGTCTCATAATGAGAGCAAGATAAATGATTTTTCTCTACTCAAAGCCAAAGTAAAAACTCTCGAGAAGCGAGAAGGAGAATTAGAGACCATCCTAAAATCATTCAAGAAATCATCTAAACGGATGGAAGAAATTTTAAGCACTGGGCAACATACTCATGATAAAAGTGGCTTAGGGTATAACTCATTCTCCAATAAGGAAAAAAATAGTACGGTATTTGTTAGGGGTGTGGAACCCATTCCCGTTCCCGAACAGACTCCAAGTCCGGAAAAGCTACAGATGCCCTTCGCACAACAAAGGCTGCGATTCTGCCACCAAGTTCATATCACAAACAGCGGAAGCCTCAGCCTCCCAGACCTATAAGGCATAATCAACAGCATGCTACCCAAGCATATCAAAAGCCAGCAGCCATCTAGACAGAAGGTTATATCCAAATATCAAAAGAAAACACCGCAGTACTATCAACACTATAGTGGGCCTATATATTGGATACAGGAGCCCCGTTATCCATCGAGAAAGCAGGTCGTCACACAGCATCAACAACAGCTCTAGGAATCTAACTGGAGACCCAGAAGACAAGCTGTAAGATCTAAGAAAATGGATCCACCTCTTAGACGGCAATCGTACTGGAACCATAACCCTAAACTTAACATGCATAATTATCAAAGTTACAGCAAGTACGTGCCTGCCCCATACACCGTAAAACTGGACCACAAGTGACCTATCGCAAACCTATTGTTGTCAGGCAAATTTACCTAAAGGCACTAACACATATGGACCCAACAATCAAAAGGGATCTAAATCTACTTAATCTCTTTTATTACAGGATATAAAAGGAAATGACATATGGTACTTTGACAGCAGATATTCATGGCACATGACAGGAGATGTAAGCAAACTGCCAGATTATGTAGAAGGTCGCGGTCCAAAGGTGCGGTTCGATAACAAGTCCAAAAGAAGAACAAGAGGGAAGGGATCTCTGCTTGTAGGAAAGTTCAAAGTCACTGACGTAGCCTATGTTGAAGGCCTACAGTTCAATATACTTAGTATTAGCCAGTTCTGTGACAAATAGTTCTTGGTGAAATTCTATATAGACCACAGTAGAGTGAAGGACATCAAGACCAAAGAAATCATCCTCACAGGAAGCAGGTCAGGTAATATGTATATTGCTGATTGGAAGCCCACGAGCTCCACTGTTCCTTGTTTTGTTGCCAAATGCACTGCAGACCAAAGCTGGCTATGGCACAAGAAAATGTCACACATCAACTTCAAGACGATCAACAAACTCTCTAGAAAGGGAATGGATAGAGGTTTGCCCGATGTGTCATTCCATAAAGACAGCGGCTGTGGACCCTGTCAGAAAGGCAAATAAGTCAAAACCACCCTGAAAAGCAAATCACACCTATTTACCCACATAGTTCTGGATATGCTATATATGGACCTGTACGGTCTTGTAGACCCTGTAAGTTTGGGAGGTAAGAAATATTGTCTCGTTATTGTTGATGATTTTTTCAAGTATGCTTGGACAATCTTTTTGAGCAATAAAAAAGAAACCACAATGAAGTTGCCTGATCACCTGAGAAAGCTTCAGAATGAGAAAGGGTTGAATATCGTGTCCATTCAGCAGCCCGGACTCAGAAAAATGGTGTTGCTGAGCGAAAGAATAAAACACTCAGAAAAGCAACAAGAACCATGATTGACGCTAGCAAGTTGCCACAGAAGTTCTGGGGCGAAGCAACCAATACAGCGTGCTATACACAAAATCATTGTATCATCAACAAGCATCACAACAAAACAGCCTATGAGGTATGGAATAATAAAATTCCATTAGTTGCGTACTTTCATATCTTTTGATGCAGATGTTACGTTCTGGATAATGGGAAAGATCAACTCAAGACCTTCGATGACAAGTTGGATAAAGGGATATTTGTAGGATACTCCTCTCTGAGCAAATCCTTCAGAGTCTTTAACAAAAGAAAGCTGACAATAGAGGAATCTGTTCACGTAGTGTTGATGAACCACACTTTGATCCTACAGGAGTAGAAGACTTAACCCAGAATATCCGAACACTCTCCATTAATGACCCTCAAACTCCTATAGAGCCTATCGTAGACTTTGAGTTTAATCCCGCAGCTGTAAGATCAGAAGTAGTCGAAGCCGATGTTGTACAAGATGAATCTGAAACTACAGCAATACAAGATACAGTACAGGATGCCGAACTAGATCTAACAGGAGATGGTTGAGAGATAACCCACATGAGTTAATTATTTGAGATATTGACGCTGGTGTATCTACCCAAAGAAGAATACATAGTACACAAGGAACTGTAATTGGAACCAAATGGATATTTAGGAACAAGAAGGATGAGAATGGACTTGTCATTAGAAAAAAATCACGTCTAGTTGCACAAGGCTATAGAGAGGAAGAAGGCATAGATGACGATCACATATTTGCCCATGTAGCCACACTAGAAGCCATCAGGATATTCCTAGCTTTTTCTGCCTATAAGAGCTTTATAGTTTATCAAATGGACATTAAAAGTGCATTCCTAAATGGAGACCTCGCCAAAGAAGTCTATGTTGAACAACCACCGGGGTTTGTCAACACTGAAGGCGGAGACTTAGTATACATGCTACGAAAAGCATTGTATGGACTTAAGCAAGCACCTAGAGCTTGGTATGAAACCCTGTCCCTCTACCTTACCAATAATGGATTTGAGAAAGGTGCTGTGGACAAAAACCAATTTAAAATACATGAAGGAGATGACATATTAATGGTACAAATATATGTTGATGATAATATATTTGGTTCTACTAACCTTGCTTTATGTCAAAGATTCTTTCATCTCATACAAAGTAAATTTGAAATGAGTATGATGGGAGAACTTAGATATTTCCTAGGATTGCAGGTGAAGCAATTTCCTACAGGAATCTTCATCAACCAGGAGAAGTACAGCAAGGAGCTACTCAACAAGTTTGGAATGAATAACTCAAAATCCCCGTCAACCCCCATGACAACTCAACAAGTTTGGAATGAATAACTCCAAATCCCCGTCAACCCCCATAAGCACTTCCATGAAAATTAGTGATGATGAAGCTGGAAAGTCAGTTGATCAATTACTCTATAGGAAGCTTATTGACTCACTCCTGTACCTAACGGCTAGTAGGCCCGATATCCAGTTAGCTGTATGAGTGTGTGCTCGGTATCAAGTAGCACCTAAGGAGTCACACTTCACAACAGCTTAACGAATGTGAAAGGAACAGTTGATGTATGACTGCGGTATCCTAAGGAAGGAGGATTCGATTTGGTTGGCTACAGCGACTAGAATCTCGGAGGCTGTAAATTGGATAGGAAGAGTACAAGTGGTACTTGTCACTTTCTTGGACCTAGACTTGTGTCATGGTTCAGTAAGAAGCAATTGGCCAACTCTCTTTCTAAAGCTGAGTCGGAATACTATGCCGCTGGCAGTTGCTGTATGCAAATTGTCTGGATGCAACAGCAGTTATAAGATTATGGAATTAGTGCCAGAGAGATGCCAATCATGTGCAATAGTACGAGTGCAATTGCAATAACGCACAACCTTGCATTGCACTCGCGAACTAAGCATATTGATATAAATCATCACTTCATCAAGAATCACGTTGACAAGAAAAGAACCTTCAAGCATAAACCAAACATATCTGTGTCATCTATAGTTAGGCCATGTTAACCTTAGAAGAATTCATAGATTGGTAGATGATGGCCCATTAGATGACCTCCAAGTTGAGTCATTTCTAATTTGTGAGTCCTGTCTGGAAGGTAAAATGACCACAAGGGTTTTTAGAACCAAGGGAAACCATGCTCAGAACGTGTTAGAATTGGTTCATACGGATGTATGTGGTCCAAAGAATATATAAGCAGGGGTGGTTTCGAATACTTCATCACGTTTATCGATAATTATTCTAGATATAGATACAACTATTTGATGCAACGTAAGTCTGAAGCCCTTGACAAGTTCAGAAATTTCAACAATTTCCTTTTCCATCCGTCGGCAACCTATGTGCATTATTTATTTTTGGCAATTTTTTTACCCTTTCACAAAACAAGTGGGTCCATTTAATCCACTCACAACACATCTTACCAACTAAGTCAACTCAAATATTAAAACCAGTGCCGGTCAAAAAAAGTGCATATTCGTGGTGGACGGAGGGAGTATTTAAATTACATATTAATCTTAATAGTTAATTAATTAGCATGCCTAAATAGGTTTTGTGCTCATGGATGCATAAGTTACAATGGAAAGATTTCTCTACCAGCGCAAAACGCTTTTATCAAAATTTCTCCAACTTCGCTTCGGCTGCGTCTTATTTTCAACATGAGGCTCTCAACAATTCTCACTGGATCACTTTTATGGAATAAGAGCCCAATGGTTTCGAAAGAAATAATTTTTGGTACCTAGTCCTTGGACCAACTAATCAATAAGTCATAGGAACCAAATGGATATTCTGGAATAAAAAGGACGAAAAGAACTTGTTATCAGGAACAAATTCAGATTAGCCACCCAAAGTTACAGACAGGAAGAAGGAATAGATTATGATGAAATTTTTGCCCCTATAGATAGATTATAAGGCATTAGGATATTTTATGTTTGTGCTTATAAGAACTTTATCGTATATCAAATGGATGTTAAGAGCGCATTCTTGAATGGAGACCTAGCCGAAGAAGTTTATGTTGAACAACCTCGAGGGTTTTCCAACACAGAAGGTGGATACCTTGTGTACACGCTAAGGAAAGAGATGTACGGGCTCAAACAAACACCGAGGGCATGGTACGAAATATTGTCACTGTATCTCATCCATAATAGATTTCATAAAGGTGCAGTTGACAAAACCCTCTTCAAAATTCAGAAAGGTGGCGATCTTCTCATGGTACAAATATACGTAGATGATAAATATTTGGTTCAACTAACCTTGCTTTATGTCAAAAGTTCTCTCATCTCATGCAAAGTAAATTTGAAATGAGTATGATGGGAGAACTCAGCTATTTCTTAGGTTTGCAGGTGAAACAACTTTCTACAGGTATATTCATTAACCAGGAGAAATACAGCAAGGAGCTGCTCAACAAGATCAGAATGAATACTTACAAATCATCATCTACCCCCATGAGCACTACCACACAGATAAGTGCCGACGAAGCTGGAAAGCCAATTGATCAATCACTCTACATGAAGCTTATAGGCTCACTAATGTACCTAACACCAGTAGGGCTGATGTCCAGTTGGCTATAGGAGTGTGTGATCGGTATCAGGTATCACCTAAAGAGTGACACTTCTCCACAGCCAAATGAATTCTTAAGTACGTAAAAGTAACAATCGGTGTAAAATTATGGTATCCGAAGTAAAGAGGATTCAATTTAGTGGGCTAGCTGACTCGGATCTCGAGATCAGAATGGATAGGATGAGTACAAGCGGGACTCATCACTTCCTTAGACCAAGATTTGTGTCATGGTTCAATAAGAAACAATTGGCCAACTCGCTTTCTACAGCTGATTCGGAATATAAGTTGCTAGAAGTTGCTTATGCAGATCCTCTGGATGCAACAACAACTATAGGACTATGGCATTCATGCAAGAGAGACTCCAACCATATGCGACAACACGAGTACAATCGTAATCACGCATAATCATGTATTGCATTCGAGGACTAAGTACATTGACATGAAGCATAATTTCATTCGGAATCATGTGGAGAATAAAGATGTTCGGATCGAGAAAATTCATATAGACGTTCAGTTAGCCGACATCTTACAAAGCCTATTAGCACCACCAGGTTATATATGCTCTACCAAGAATTGGGAATGCTACAGCTTGACTCCTTATAAGCTTTTTTTTTAATTTTACTTATCAATTGAGGGGGAATGATGTAAGACCTATGAATACAGTGTCCACTTTGATTAATCATACACTCAGAACTACAAGTTATAGCCTTACTGTAGGACGAAGAAGGTATAATTACCTTCCTACAGATGACATGTATATTAATTAAGGGGGAACAAAGTATGACCCAAGAATACAATATTAATCCTAAATTAGAGTAAGAATTAATTCCTGTATGTACCTTTTAAGGGGAAGTGCTGTATTTTTGCTGATGCAACACATACATTGCAGGAGTAATATTTTAAGCATATCTAAATTCATACACTTAAACCTTTTAAAACTATTTCTAATCCACGTGCATCGTCTGGATTTAAAATGATTTATCTTTCAATACTAAAATGCCACCTGGACTTTAATGCCTTAAAATTCACAAATTCAAAATTCCAACCATAGTATCGTGCAATAGTGAAAGCTGAATCATGTTAGAGGTGGGATCGGGCATTAGTTTCCAAAACTGACGGACTAGATGTACCAGTTACATTTGAGTTCATCTTGTATGTTTATACAAAGCTGGTTCCCATCCCTTAACTCTGACCGTTCACTGAAACCTAGCTTTCCTGCACACTATAAAAAGGCCAGTATGCTGATCTATAGACTCTGTACGCTTTCTGCATAATTAACGAGCCTACAGCATACAGCTTATATATCTTTCCAACAATCTACTCTCCCCCTCTCTGCGAAAATGTCTTCTTCTCAAACTTCATATCTTTCTGTGAAAAATAAGGACATGATAATTAATGGTCGTATATGTGCTTGCTCTGTTCTTCAAGAGCGAATAATTTCTAAAGATGAAGACATGCCGGGGATGAACTTAGTCATCTCTTGTGTCAAACAAACCGGTATCTATAGGTTGGGTAGTCTACAACCGGAGAACTACGATGAACAGATTGTAGAAGAATTTTTCCTTGATGCTGAGTTCATGTACGCGTCTGAGAAGAATTCCTTTGCCCTTACTGTCATTGTTAGCACAGTCCAGGAGAAGGATATCTCCATCAACCGGGAACTACTTAAAAGACTGTATAAACTGCCTTCTGATGGAGTGACATTGGAGGAACTAGAATCATTTGGGTCTGATGACTTGATGAAGGCCTACTGGAACTTATTCACTAGCAATTCTCACCCATCGGAAGTTCATCTTTCCTGTCACAAGAAGAATTTCACCCTACCTTATATTTATCTGCATGATTTTCACTACAGAATTATGGAGAACTGGATTGGAGCGTTCGAGATATGCACCAGCCTGGGATTCCAGATGATGGTAGCTATCATGTCCAGAGAAAAAGTCAACTGGTGTTAGGTGATCTTGAAACGGCTTCAGGAGGAGGCTTCCAAACCAGACTCTGCAAGGAAATCTTTCTGATTGATCTTGAACTATATTCTGACTAGCTGTGGCATTCAACAGTCACCCAATGCCAAGAAGATCCTTGCTGGAAAGTTTCTTGGTGGTTCCAAGCCCACTATCTTCAACAAGGCACCTCTTCTCGCTGACATGCCAAACCCCTTCTCCCTTCCCACGTCGAATGATCCTAGAGATGTTACTAATCTGTAACGCCCCGACATTCTAAGGATAATTATAGGGGAAATTAATAAAAATATGAATTTTGACAAAAAGTAAATTCTTTTGAGAATATTAAAATTCTCGCCTACAAAGTCGAGTCGCTACACTGACTAAAATAAATACCTTTTAATTAAGGCAACAACACGTCGTAGATAAGAGATAATAATTGCGGCGGAAGAAAATATAAATTACTATTACTAATCAAGAGTTTTCCCCAAATAAATATTTCAAAAAAACATCAGTCACAATAGAAACATCGTTTAATAAAATATCATCATATGCCCTCTCGGCTCGCTCCTTCATCCATCCGGCTCGGTTTAACCTGCGGGATCAATATAGGTGGGGGTGAGCTTCCTTCAGCTCGTGGAAATCACACATATCAGAGTAATATACAATCTCATGGAAAGCATTTAAATGATTATTCTATCAATAACATTTTCCTCAACATAAATACATACACATAATACCACATATAACATAAATCGAGCACGCATGTGAATATTGAGGTTGTGCAGGTGTCCCCACACAACATATATCTTAAGATAGCCTCTTTACAAGTACACGGGTGAGCCTGATTTACAACATGTATCATCAATTTTAAACATGAATAGAATATCACATATACAATCCAATTAAAGCAATTAAAGTGATAGTAAAAATTCCCACCTGAATAAATGATGTTGCTTGAACTTGAGTATGAAGATGCTTGACTCACAGTCCTAAGCCCGTAAATCCTTGTTAATATCTACATATAATAATGATTTAATCATTATAAAATATTATAATATAATGACTGGAAATAAAAATATATGCATAAAATTGAACAAATTATTAACATTAATTGAAGAGTCAATATTTTAATGTCTTGGTCAAAAGGACTGGATTGAAGATATAAAAATCTGTCTAGGGTCAATTCGAAATAATTAAAAGGTGTCTGGGGTTAAAATGAAAGTTATTGAAAAAATGAGGGCTAAATTGAAAACCCTAAAAATTCGCCGGTATAAATACCCTTGCCCTATTCTATCCGCCAAAATTGCCTCACTTCTTCCCCCCGTTCCTCACTCTCTCTCTAGAACTCTCTCCCTCTCTCTCTCTACCCCCGCTCCTTTTCTATCCCGTTCTCTCTCTCTTCTTGGTCGAGGGCAGTGATGGGTAACAAATCGGATATTTGCGCCATTTTATGCGGAAGCGAAAATAAATTGCGGAAAATAAATCACACAAGGATTTATAGAGGTTCGGATATTAACGAAGCCTACGTCCTCTCTCGATGTATCTTTTTCTTTAGGCTTAAGATCAAAACCTCTACGCCTCTCTTCTATCGGTCGAGGGATTACCGTTACAAGCTCGTCTTCTATCGGTCCGAGTAAAACCATTTTTCCTTTTCTATTGGATAAGGAATCAACCACTCTAGCTTTCTATGGGTACTAGATAAACCTCACTTAGATATTGATTGCGATTCTAACAGTGCCGGATACTTGATCCTAATAACACCGAATCCAATCGTATCTTTTCTTTTACCTCTCGTGTATAATGTTGAATGTATAAACACTCAAACTAACAATATAAGCTCAATATTACAACAACAATGTAAGTATATGATTCTCAGATGTATATCTCGTTTGCTTGAAGTTGTTGTACTCAAACAATATCATAGGAATGATATTTATAGGCATTTCCCACAAACTAGCCGTTGCTGGCTGTTTTGACTTGCTAGCGTGCGCTAGCCTTCTTTTGTAGCGAGCGCTAGGTCCTCGATTTGATCCAAAGAGCCGTTTCTTCTTTAGCGTCGTTATACCTCCCGCCTTACGACGTTATTTCACTTACTTAGCGTACGTTAACCATGATTGAGTAGCGTGCGTTAACGTAATATATCCGTTGAGATTACTTGTCAAACTATCCGTTTGATGCTTGACTTTCCGCCGAATCTTTCCAACGTTCGGATTGACTAGATTCAAACAACTTAGCGTGCGCTATTCATTCTTTGTAGCGTGCGCTAATGCTGACTTCATTGCATACGTCATTCTGTGTTTGAATATCTTCTACAACAGTAACATGGCTCGATAGCGTGCGTTAATAATAGAGGGTAGCGTGCGCTAATAATAGAGTGTAGCGTGCGCTATCCATCTGCTGACTTCACTGCAGCTTACTTCGATACTAGGCTGGAATGCAGCTGACTCCTCGTTAGCGTGCGCTAACATATGTCCCTTAGCGTGCGCTAATGCAGTCCAGATTGCAACTTTTTGCGTCTTCGTCTGCTTCGTCGTTTTGCTTCGCCTCGATGTTGTTTTGTTGTTTAGCAACTTTAATCATCAAAACATAAATTAAATAATGTGTGGAATAAATATTCCAACAATCTCCCCCTTTTTGATGATTACAAAACAACACTTGAATTGGATAATCTGTAAAAAAAAATAATACATGTATATTTCTACAAATCAAAGTTTTCGACTTTGATCGATTCGTTAGTTTCTCCAATTCTCTTTTCTTTTCAATATCTCCCTTAATTTTCAACTCCGTCGTTTTTCATTTTTCAACTCCCCCTAATTGTATGCTTTTCTTTGCTTTTCGACTTCTTCGATTTTTCTCATTTTTATCTCAATTCATATCTTTCTCCCCCTTTTTGTCTTCATCAAAAAAAAAGAATATAAAGGATACCAAAAAAATATAAATATGCATGATATCAATTTATGCATTAATACGGGTATAAACTCCCCCTAAAAATATTATTTCTTTCTCCCCCTTTGTAAAATATCATTTGTCAAAATTTATTTTTGGGGATCCAACCGATAGTTGGTTTTTCTTTTGAAACATAGACGATGTTTGAAACGTTTGTTCCTTTAGGAACCCAAATCCTTTTAGTTTTTATCGTCCGTCTTGGGCTTTTGCAATTTGAAATATGATGCCCGATTTTTAAACATTTTTCACATCGGGGTATTTTGAAATTGACGGATTCGTTTTTCGAATGTGATTTGAATCCTAACCCCTCTTTATTTAGAGTATATTTTTGAACACATAACATTTGTTCAAATTAATCGTTGCCGCACGAAAATTTCTTTGTCAAAATTTTTAGTTCATCTTGAACTTTTAAAAGATCATTTTTTAAAATATTTTCATTTTCAAGGCATTTCGAATGATCAATTTCGACAAATTTCCCTTTTTCAAGTATTTTGGAATTTTCAATTTCCAAAGTTTTATATTTAGACTTGAGGGACTTAATTTCATTTAAAGCATTTTGATAGTCCGTATGTAGTAACTCGAATGCTTCAAAAAGTTCGTCGTAAGAATTACTTACTTGGCTTTCGACGTCGCTATCGTCGAATGAACTCCGGGCCATGAGCGCGAGATTATTTTGTTCAAGAAAATCTTCATCGGGATCTTCGTCGCTCCATGTTGCGATTAGAACCTCCTTTTGCTTTACTCGACAGTTCTTAGCAAAGTGGCCTGGTTTACCACATAATCGACAAGTTTTGTCGAATTTCTTAGGTTCGCCCGCTTGAATGTCCTTCTTTCTCCGGTTTAATAAGTGTTGGAACTTATTAATATTTTTGGCATAATATGCCATTTCTTCGTCACTTTCGTCCACCGGGGTTTCTTCTTTCTTTTTCGACATTTTAGCCTTGAAGGCTATCGACCTCTCCTTCGGTTTCGGTTTGGCATTACGAGATTTTAGGACAATCTCGTAGTTGATAAGAGAACCAACGAGAGCACTAAAATCGAGAGTATTTAAATCTTTGGATTCCATTATTGCCGTAACTGCACTGGCCCCATTCTCGAGGTAGTGATCGGAGAATTTTCTTTACTTTCTCACTACTCGAAAGTGGTTTTCCGTAACATGCTAATCCATTTGTGATAACCGAAAATCGGTCAAGCATAATCGAGATGGATTTGTCGTCCTTCATTTGAAATAATTCATAATCGTGAAGGATCATGTTTATCTTCGTCTCCTTGACTTGAGACGTACCTTCGTGTGTTACCTCAAGCATTTTCCAGATTTCTTTGGCACTATCACACGATTATATCCGGTTGTGTTCTTCCGGATTTAAGGCACAATAAAGAAGTTGAGTTGCCTTACAGTTGTAGTGGTCGTTTTTCCAATCGGAATCGTCATATTCTTCGAAGGTTTTGAGCGTACCGTTGGAATTTGTCGGAATTTTCGGACCAAGGCATATTACCTTCCATAATTCGATATCGTAAGCTCGAATGAATATCGACATCTTCTTCTTCCAAGTCATGAAGTTTGCGCCATCAAAAAATGGTGGTCGGTTGAGAGCAAGGCCTTCGACTGGAGCCATTTGAAACGCCATTGGATCTTTTCTCCTCGGATGTTAAGCCGCGTATTGGAGTACCGCTCCGATACCAATTGATGGGTACCAAATCGGATATTTGCGCCGTTTTATGCGGAAGCGAAAATAAATTGCGGAAAATAAATCACACAAGGATTTATAGAGGTTCGGCTATTAACGAAGCCTACGTCCTCTCTCGATGTATCTTTTTCTTTAGGCTTAAGATCAAAACCTCTACGCCTCTCTTCTATCGGTCGAGGGATTACCGTTACAAGCTCGTCTTCTATCGGTCCGAGTAAAACCGTTTTTCCTTTTCTATTGGATAAGGAATCAACCACTCTAGCTTTCTATGGGTACTAGATAAACCTCACTTAGATATTGATTGCGATTCTAACAGTGCCGGATACTTGATCCTAATAACACCGAATCCAATCGTATCTTTTCTTTTACCTCTCGTGTATAATGTTGAATGTATAAACACTCAAACTAACAATATAAGCTCAATATTACAACAACAATGTAAGTATATGATTCTCAGATGTATATCTCGTTTGCTTGAAGTTGTTGTACTCAAACAATATCATAGGAATGGTATTTATAGGCATTTCCCACAAACTAGCCGTTGCTGGCTGTTTTGACTTGCTAGCGTGCGCTAGCCTTCTTTTGTAGCGAGCGCTAGGTCATCGATTTGATCCCAAGAGCCGTTTCTTCTTTAGCGTACGTTATACCTCCTGCCTTACGTACGTTATTTCACTTACTTAGCGTACGTTAACCATGATTGAGTAGCGTGCGTTAACGTAATATATCCGTTGAGATTACTTGTCAAACTATCCGTTTGATGCTTGACTTTCCGCCGAATCATTCCAACGTTCGGATTGACTAGATTCAAACAACTTAGCGTGCGCTATTCATTCTTTGTAGCGTGCGCTAATGCTGACTTCATTGCATACGTCATTCTGTGTTTGAATATCTTCTACAACAGTAACATGGCTCGATAGCGTGCGTTAATAATAGAGGGTAGCGTGCGCTAATAATAGAGTGTAGCGTGCGCTATCCATCTGCTGACTTCACTGCAGCTTACTTCGATACTAGGCTGGAATGCAGCTGACTCCTCGTTAGCGTGCGCTAACATATGTCCCTTAGCGTGCGCTAATGCGATCCAGTTGCAACTTTTGCGTCTTAAATGCCTTCGTCGTTTTGCTTCGCCTCGATGTTGTTTTGTTGTTTAGCAACTTTAATCATCAAAACATAAATTAAATAATGTGTGGAATAAATATTCCAACAGGCAGCAAACGGGAAAACAGACACACACTCTCGATCCAACACCCACACAAACACATAAAACTCACACACGCACACAGGAAGTCCGCATCACACACCACGCGACCGGCGACAATTCAAATAGAAAGCGGCGGAGGAGATTAGGTCACGATGTGCGCCTGCAACGGCGATGATTCTGGCGAATCGAAAGTGAGGGCTCCGATTCTTCTCTCGGGTTTCTAGTTCGGGTAAGGTTTCTAGATTTGGTCAAGTGTATACAGTTTTATATTTGGGAATTTCGGGCTCGATGAACTTGAAGGGGCTGAAGGTGCTCGGGCTCGATTCGGGCTTACCGAGTTAGGTTCTGGGTTTGCTGATAAAAGGGTGATGCGACCCCCACATGACGTTCCGTGGTAACCGCTATCGCTAGTATGATTTTTGTTCCTAAGATCATTCCAATATTAAGCAAATGATTGTTTTACTTCAAGCCCTCTACGTGACGCGCCGTAGCAAACCGGAAGGTGCGATCAAACACGCCACAAGGTTCCTAATGCCTCGATAAGTGAATTGAAATCACGATTTATATTTTGGAGACACACTCAACAAAATAAGAAGAAAGTTTGTTAACACAAACACTCACAATTATGATAAATTTCAAGGTCTCCTTACAAATGAAAATGAGGGCTATTTATAGCCAAAATTCCTACAACTATTACAATATAAAATATAAAATAAAGACTAAGAAATTATAAATTCAACATTCAAAACACCTAAAATCTGATCAATGACTAATCAACCCATAAGTTAAGGAGTCAATACATTTTTAGGGGACAAAAATCAAGGACCAAGACTTATGTTTTGAAAATAAGAAATCAAAGTTAAAGAAAAATATGTTGTTGTCGTTTTAGTGGAATAATAGATCCTCACCCTCAGATGTTGGTCTTGATGTCTTCTATATTATTGTAGTACTTACTCTTAGCTTTCCAAATACACCAGAATCATCTCAATCGGACATCGGACGCGAAAGTTGCGACAAAAATACAAAGGTGTATCGTATCTGAAATTTCCAACGCCTGCTTTCAATTGTATCACATTTTCACCACTGAATATATCTTATTTTGATGTCATGATGAACATAAAAATTTAGGACTTTCTCTTAGTTTTCCGACGGTATAAATATGAGCTTAATTAGACACTGTATGTAGGAGATACATCTGAATTACGAAAGCTGCTTCAGTTAGGCTTATTGCTTGGAATGATGACATCAACACTTTTGATCTAACATGTGACGGCTTCAATAACACAAATAAAGATGTTATTATATTTATGGTCATTTGGTGTGATTGAAATGATTTTGCACGAGCATTGTTAATGAATTCTTTATCGCATTTGCTCATGATCTTGTTATTGGTCCCACAGGAATGTATAGTTCTTCTTCTGACTGACTGACTGCTTCTTGATTCGCATCAAAGGGTCGGGTTTTTTTATTTCTGGTTCGAGGTTGTTTCTTGTAGGTTTCGGCTGAGGGTTTCTGTTTCCTGAATTTGAGTTCAGGCTCGGCCCAGGACTGAAACTTTGAATATCAATTTCATGGTCGGGGTTGTGTAATTGGGTTTCGGTTAGGGAGGTCACATTGTTTGTATTTTTGAGTTATTATCTAATGTATATTGATTATTATTTTAGCGTTTAAGAGGATTCAGTCCCCAAATATGATGTTGTTGGTACCGAGGGGTTGTGGTCGGACATGGTGTTAGAGGTTCCGATAATATCGCAGAGAAAAGTTTAAGTTCGAATAATACTCGGATTAAAGGCAGTAGAAGAAGGATTATGAGTTTTACCTCGTAAGATTAAACAGAAATCGGATGTAACGCTACTAGAATGTTTGATCAAACGATGAACCCGATCGGATCCATGTTCTGTGCTCCTTAGTTTGCAGAAGAGAATACTGGGAGGTCTGTAGATTTGTTGATGATGGTCGCATTGGATGCTTCCCGGTGTTTTTCTTCTTTTCTTTTTTTTTTTTGTTTCAATCATGATGAAAGTTGTGGGCAGATTTCTGTCGTGATGTTGTAGAAGGTGAATTATTGTTGGATGATAAATTGTATTTATAGATATAGTTTTAAAGTGTTTTAGTTGAATTAGGATTGTATATTAGGATATATATCAAAATTTTGATGAAGTGAGGACTGTGATGGTTCGTCGACTGACAAGGATTTCTTAGTTATGGTTAATTAAGTTTAATCATAGTTAATTGAATTTAAAACACATGGTTAAGTATAATTGATATAATAATAATAATGGTATAATAATAAGTATAAAAGTAGTAATTCGGTAATAATGATAATAATATCACAAAATGATAATGATAATAATAATATTAGTACTAATAAAATAGTAATAATAATATTAATAATAATAATAATAATAATATTGATAATATTAATAATAGTAGTGTTAGTATTATGCTTGAACAAATAATAACACTATTATAATAATGACTACTGATAAAATGACTCGGGCTAGAACTTGGGATACGTCAAAATAAATATTCATGATCTTATAAATGAGATTAAATGAAACGAAAATGCATTATTAATATTATTATAAATAATAATATTATACTATAAAAATGGCGGATATTACATAATCACTCGGAGAAATCCAAATCTGTTGACAGTGAGAAGAAGATGGTCTGAAAAAAGAGACTCGTTCCCGGCAGCAGCTCCCCTACAGCTGTCGAAAGAAGAAGAAGATGAAGACTAATAAGTCTTTAAAGTGGAAGATATTCCTACAGCACGTCTAGTGGCTACAGCGATCACTGAGGCAGTTCTGCCTACTGCACCATCTTCCGCAGTAGTTGACCCACAGGGTCCAACCCCTATGGAAGAAACGTTGGATGCTCCTACAGCAGTTCTTGAGCATGTGGCGGCTATGACGAATGACCAGTCATTTGTCAAGTTGGAAGGAACCGGTGAATTGGCTACCCCTTTGGAGCCAACAGTCACCACTCCTAACAGGGCCCCTACCCATGTAAGGAGTCCCTCTCCCAATAGGGAATCCAACCCTGTCAGGGGTCCCTCTACTCAATAGGCTCCCATACCTATGGGGGATTCCAACTGAACAGTAGAACCGTCTAATGTTCGGAGTCCCCCCACATGGAAATAATCAGTCAAACACTCCTCCAAGTCCAGATCAACGAAGCATTCGAACGCTTCAAAACATGGAAAGCATACAGGGTCGCCCCAGACGAATTCCTGTATAAATGGGAAGACTGAAAGGAGGAAGACATGTTTGTTCTGGAAGTCATGGACACCCATAACGTCGAGGTCCTGATCATATGGGATGATCCCTTTTGCCATGATCTCATCACATCCTATTTTGTGGCGAAGGAAAAGACCCGACTGAAATGGAAGTCTCAGTCCGATGACAAGAGTCGGAGCCCCAGCCATCACTCAGATCCTGATTTAGGTGGAGATGATGATGACCTTCAAACAGGTATGAGGATGATCCACGATAATGCTCGCGAGAAGGAATTTGCCAAGTCCAATGCCGCTGAAGGCCAGGGGACTTCTAATGCACCAAAACCATCATCTTCCGCCCTGGAAGAATGAGTACCTCCGACTGGAGAAGATGGATCTCGCGCCGTCCAAGAGAAGTATTCAGTACCTTTTACAGAACAGACGGAAGCTGATAGCTAGTAGGGGGAATCAGTCCCTCTTGTACTCCAGGCTACAGAAATTGAGTAGATACATGAGGAATCAGTCCCCTATGTCTCCCAAACAGTACCAATACTGGAACCATCCGAGGTTCTCGTCCCTCAACAGGTATCCACTCCTATCCCTACATGATCACCATCTAGATCAGAAGAGGACTTCCAAGTTGAAAACCAACCCCAGAGGCCTAATCACAATGTCGTTCTCAAATAGCTTGGAGAGAAATTTGGCTCTAAAATCGGTCACCCGCACTCTCCCCGCACTAAAGACAAGATTGAGCAACTTCAGCATATCGGTCGCCAAACTGTATTTATACAGGATGCTGTCAAAGCCCTGTATGATGTCGGCAATAAGATCGACTGGATGCGCGAGACTGCTCAGTATGAAATTCTGAAGCTACAAAGGGTTGTGCAGGATATCGAAGAGGCATTCCACCTCATGCCAAATGCCCTATGACAGGCCCTCAATCAGCTGAAACAGCATCAGGAGCGAATCCTGAAGCAAAAGAAAGAGAAACTACATGTTGCGGAAGCCAAAATAGTCGCCGCCCTCGAGTACACTAGATTGAGACTCACTGCTCACGATCAAAAAATCGATGACCTTACAACAGTGGTCGTCAGTCTAGTGGACTCGATTAAAGATCCGAAAGACAAGTAGGCCAAATCGATGGATATTCTTCGGGATGTTCATAGTAAGGTCTCTGAGCTTGATAACGCCAAAAAGGGAGAAGAAGCTAGAGAGGCAGAAAGGTGGTGGAGGATTGTTAGGATAAACATTTCTATTTTGGTAATTGCCAACATACAGCAAGTAGTCTCAAATAAGTCATAAAATTGTCAAGTATGGAGGCTGTTAGAAACCGTCATATAGCCCCAACATATAGCAAAGAGTTCTTTGATAGTTTATCCTACAGAACCTTCCTCATACATCAAAGAGACGCCATATGCTGGATACAACATGCAGGCTGAAGGTGTTTTACTTAGAAAAGGTAAAACACATCCAATAGGATTGAATATAAAAGGGATTTAAACCATTGTGAGATAAACATTGTTTATTCATAAATTATTCACAGTTAAAGCAGCATTTATTGCTGATAGGACAACATTTAATACAGCTGGAGAGAGAAAAGTCTGAACGCTCTGAAGAGCATTTAATGCGAAGACAGAAAGCATGTCTGAAGCATTAAATGGGATCTACTTTAATTTAAACTTTCAGCAGCCGCCAATCAAGTGACAGACATCAACATCTCACCAACCAGCAACGGCTTCATTTATAATGAATACATTTCCAAGGTTATAAATACCCTCAAGCCAGAGGACTCAAACATCCAAGTTATTCATAATCACAAAAGCTCTGACAAGATCACACATTCTAGCGATTACAAAGAAGTATATTTAGTGAGCATACAGCATTATCCAAACGAAGAAATATACAAGTCCTCAACGCAAACAGCACAGCATACATCTATTGTTCATTCGTGATAAAGCTGCTGTTTGAGAAGTGTTCTACCCTATTCGTTGAGAATTATCATCAGCCTGTGCGGACTAAGGATCTTTGCATATTCCGACATGTGTGGGAAGAATAGCATTGACGATGAAGCTTCAAGCTATATGAGAGGAAGCGACTCTAGAAAGAGCTCAAGCCAATCTATGTGAACGGCCCAAAGCTACAGTCCATGTATCAATCTGTGTGAACGATACACGTACAGGTTTAGTTAAAGTAACGTAGTTGTGTACGTAGTGATTTTAATAAACTCTTTACTCATGTATGGAGGACCAGTGGACGTAGAGGTGTTTACCTCGAACCACTTTAAACTGTGTGCTATTTACTTTCAGTATTTATTGTTTTGATTTAATAGTATACATTGTAAAACCCTGTACGCTCCAAGCAAATAGGAGAAAGCCTAGTTGGTGTATTTACAGCAACTCACACAACAAACTTCCGCTACGTAAACTAATTTCGAAAACTGTACAGCTTACTGTGTTTCCATATTCAAGCTATTTATTGTATACTAAGTGGCTAACAAGTGGTATCGGAGCGGTTGATTCTAAAAAGAATCAGTCGATTTTTTACTGAGTCAGTTCCACAAATCACTAGTTTTTGAAAACCGTATCACATTTTCATCATCTTGCCTATTTCTCAAATGAATACCTCTATGATAAATAAGGTTCCTATGTCTATTAACGAGTTTGATGACTAGAGAATTAGGATGGAGGATCATCTTGTAGCCATGCACGAGGAGATGATATTCGTCATCCAAGAAGGTCCAATAAAGATAATGAAGGTTAATTCTGCCGCAAGGATAGAAGGACAACCTTATGCTGAAATGCTCCAGAAGGAGAACGAGCAAAGGACAACTGGTGATCGCAAGCGTGCGAATCTCGATAATGTAGCTAAGAATGCGCTGTTTGTCACTCTAGACAAAGGCACATTCTCAAAGGTAAAAAGCTGTAAGACAGCGAAGGAAATCTGGGAGAAACTCAAGCTTTGAATCTTTTGAAACGAACTCTTCTGAAACGCTTGAGGGGCTTGACCTCAGATTCACTGGCATTGTCGGTGAACTTGAAGCATTGGGTAAAGTGTATACCCAAAAGGAGAAAAATTTAAAAATCCTTAGATCACTCCCTGCCCGATGGGACATTAAGACTGCACCCATGTGTGTATCCTGTAACCTTAATGATATTTCTACTTTTGACCTATTCTCTGACCTCAAAGCTTTTGAGTATGATATTGACAGGAGAGAAAAGGTCGAAGAGTCACCTGCCAAGACTATAGCGTTGGCGTCAGATTCGACAGAGACACGATCGCACCCAAAGACATCCAAATACTCACACAAGACTGCATACATTGATGATGACATCCTGTCACGAGATGAAATGCCCGTGCTCATGCACAAATTCAAAAAGTTCATCACACGGTCTGGAAAGACTCCATACAGGCCCAAGCCTTTTCACAAGGTCAACTCAGATACTCCCTCATCCGGTGATTCTAACTTATGCTATAATTGTAGGAAATCGAGACATTATGCAAATAAATGTCCACATTCAAAAGTGCAAAAGTTGCCAGAAGCTGAGCAACAAGAAAAGGATGAAAGAAGACGTGTCTGGAAAAACAGGCTCAAGGCCCTAAGTGGTGAATCAGAAGCCTCGCTTGCGTCCAACAAGACCGAGGAGTGTCGTTAGGCTATCACTGATAGTGACTCGTCCGATGATGAGATGGAAGATAAAGCATATATATGCTTTATTGCCAAAGAAATTCAGGACGATGAAGATAACGATAATGAAATAAGCTCAAATTCGATTACTCCCACAAATGCATCGCATACTTTTGAAACTTGATGAATGAATTCAAAAACATTTAAAAGGCCCATGAGACTTTAAAACGAGAAAACATACAGCTCTAAATTTCAGATTTAGAGCTGAGAGATGAAAATGACTTGCTGAAAAATAATTACGAAAACATGTCTACTGACTGCGAAAACAGCAAAGTCACAAGTGAAAAACTCATGGAAAGCAATCATCCACTTGCCCATGATCTAAATGAGGTTAAGTCAGATAATGAGAGTAAGATATATGATTTTGCTTTACTCTAAGCCAAAGTAAAAACTCTCGAGAAACGAGACGGAGAATTAGAGACCATCTTTAAATCATTCGAGAAATCATCTAAATTGATGGAAGAAATTCTAAGCAGTGGGCAACATACTCATGATAAAAGTGGCTTAGGATATAACTCATTCTCCAATAAGGGAAAAACTAGTACGGTATTTGTTAGGGGTGTGGAATCCATTCTTGTACCTGAATAAATTCCAAGCCCTGCAAAGGCTACAGTTTCCCCACGTACAGCGAAGGCTGCGATTCCGCCACCTAGATCATATCACAAAAAGCAGAAATCTCAGCCTCCTAGACCTGTAAGGCGTAATCAACAGCATGCTCCCCGAGCATACCAAAAGCGCCACCAGCCATTCAGAATGAAGGCTGTATCTAAGTATCAAAGGCAAGCACCACTTTACTTCCAACAGTACAGTGTGCCTAGATATTGGATACATGATCCCTGTTATCCATCCATAAAGTTGGTCACCGCGCAATATCATCAACAGCTCTAGAAATTCAACTGGAGACCCAGAAGACAAGTTGTAAGGTCTAAGAAAATGGCTCCACCTCTGAGACGGCAATCGTACTGGAATAATAATAATAACCCTAAATTTTACATGCATGATTATCAAAGTTACAGCGACTACGTGCCTGCCCCACATAGACATCACAAAACTGGACCAAAAGCAACCTACAGTAAAACCAATTGTTGTTAGGCAAATATGGGTACCAAAAGGCACTAACATTCATGAACCCAACAATCAAAGGGGACCTAAATCTACTTAAATTATGTGCTTACAGGATATCAAGGAGAAGGACATCTGGTACTTTAACAGCGGATGTTCTCGGCACATGACAGGATATATTAGCAAGCTGTCAGACTATGTAGAAGGCCGTGGTCCAAAGGTGCGCTTTGGTGATAAGTCCAAAGGAAGAACAAGAGGGAAGGGAAACCTGCTTGTAGGAAAGTTCAAAGTCACCGACATAGCATATGTTGAAGTCCTACAGTACAATCTACTTAGCATCAGCTAATTCTGTGACAAACAATTCTCGGTGAAATTCTATATAGACCACTGTAGAGTGAAGTACATCAAGACCAAATAAATCGTTCTCACAGGAAGCAGGTCAGGTAATATGAATATTGCTGACTGGAAGCCTACAAGCTCCACTATTCCCTATTTTGTTACCAAAGGCACTGCAGATCAAAGCTGGCTATGGCACAAGAGGATGTCTCACATCAACTTCAAGACAATCAACAAACTTGCCAGACATGGAATGGTTAGAGGCTTACCCGATGTGTTATTTCAAAAAGACAGCATCTGTGGACCCTGTCAGAAAGGCAAACAAGTCAAAATGGCCCTAAAAAGCAAATCATATCTGTCCACCCACAGGGTTCTAGATATGCTACACATGGACCTCTACGGCCCTGATGACCCTGTAAGTTTGGGAGGTAAGAAATATTGTCTCATTATTGTTGATGATTACTCCAGGTATGCTTGGACAATTTTTCTAAACAAGAAGAAAGAAACGACAACAAAGTTGCCAGAGCACCTGAAAAGCTTCAGAATGAGAAAAGGTTGAGTATCGTGTCCATTCGTTTTGACAGAGGTACTGAATTCACAAACCGCTTTATAGAGCAATACTGTTCGGACAATGGCATACAGCACGAATACTCAGTATCCCGGACTCCTCAACAAAATGGTGTTGCCAAGCGAAAGAATAGTACCCGCAAGGAAGCTACAAGAACCATGATCGCCGCAAGCAAGTTGTCGCGGCGGTTCTGGGCGAAGCAACAAATACAGTGTGTTATACATAAAACTATTGTATCATCAACAAGCGTCATAACAAAACTGCATATGAGGTATGGAATGATAAAACTCCATTAGTTTAGTATTTTCACATCTATAGATGTCGGTGTTATGCTCTGAATAATGGGAAAGATCAACTCAAGACCTTTGATGAGAAGTCGGACGAAGGAATCTTTGTAGGATACTCCTCTGTCAGCAAAGATTTCAGGATCTTTAACAAAAGGAAGCTGACCATAAGACTCCAATAGAACCTTTCATAGACTTAGAAATCAATCCCGCATCTGTAAGAACAGAAGTAGTCGAAGATGATGCTGTACAAGCTGAAGCTGAAACTACAGCACCTCAAGATACAGTACAGGATGCCGAACTAGAACCTGACAGGATATGGTTGAAAGATCACCCACATGATTTAATTATAGGTGATATTGATGCTGGTGTATCTACCTATAAAAGAATTCAAAGTACACAAGGAGATGTACTATGTGCGCAAGAAGAATCCGATTCTGAGAAATCTCATTTTCCTGTATGAAAATCTCAAGCTGAACTTAGGAGACTAACTATTTTCACCCTAGCTGTATTCTTAGCTCAATCCAAACCTGTTTCTCCCAATGAAGCTTTAAATAATTCTCACTGGATTACTTCTATGGAAGAAGAGCTTAGCGGTTTCGAGAGAAACAATGTATGGTATCTAGTACCATGGCCAGAACATCAAGCTGTAATTGGAACCAAATGGGTATTTAGAAACAAGAAGTATGATAATGGAATTGTTATCAGGAACAAATCCCGTCTAGTCGCACAAGGCTACAGACAGAAACAAGGCATAGACTACGACTGTAGCCAGACTAGAAGCCATCAGGATATTCCTAGCTTTTGCCACCCATAAGAGTTTTATAGTATATCAAATGCACCAAGGAATCTCATATCATTTGCAATCATATTTTTTCTACTCTTTACAATCTTATCCATTTTTCAATATTCATATCTACTCACTCGGGCATCAATGGATCACATGACCAAATCATCTTAATCAATTCTCCATCATCTTATCTTCTATAGACACAACTCTTAGCTTCACCCTGATCACCTCATTCTTTAGACGTTCTTTTCTTATATGGACACACATCCACCATAGCATATGCATCTCCATCACATTCAGCTTTTAAATGTGACATTGTTTTCCGCCCGAAATTCGGTGCCATATAATAGTCAGTCCTAAATGTCATGCCATTAAATTAATGTTCAGTTTATGAGGCATGCTAGGATCACATAGCAACCTCATGGCAACCTTGTGGCACTATTAGAATTCAATCAACCAGCCTTAATTTTGTAAGCTACTCACTATCTAGATCTCCATCCTTTGGGACAACTGGTCCAAGATAATGGAAAGTGATCATAGTCGCATATTTTCGCTCAACTTACACTCCAGATATTCAATCTTACTTTTGTTTAGCTAAATCGCGAGCTTCTAAAGTAACCTTCAAAATTTCTAACTTTACTTGAACTCCAATCTTCATCTCATCAATCAACATAATATCATCTGTGAAATAATATACCAAGGAATGTCATCTTGAACTGACATTGTCAGTTTGTCCGTAGATATGGTAAAGAGAAAAGGGCTAAGAGCAGATCCTTGTGCACCCTAACTGTAATGAAGAACTCTTCTTTGCTCCCAACATTAGTTCGTGCACTTATACTAGCTCCCTCATACATGCCCTTTACGAGGTAAATATACTTACGAGATACTCTATGCTATATACTTTATCATATACGTTGTATAAATCAATATAAATCATATGTGGATCTTAGTTTATATAAGTAGTGTTTCATCATCCGTATCATATGATACATTGATTCCGTGGTCAATTTCCCAGGTATAAATCCAAACTGCTTTTTTGAGATCTTCACACATTTTACGAGCCTTTATTCAATCACATGTTCTCGTAGTTTTATGGTATGACTCATTAGTTTACTTTTGTGATAATTAGCATAATATTGAACCTCACCATTGTTCTTATAGAAAGGTACGAGAGCACTTTTCCTCCATGCTAATGTGATCTTGTTGCGTCTCCAAATATTGCTGAAATGTATAGTTGTAATTTGATCTTGTTGGACACAATATACTCAAGGAACGGCTAGGGGGGGTCGTGAATAAGTTTTGCCCAACCTCTTACAAATTACTGCAATATAGAAGTCTTTAAAGGTTGTCATAGTGAAACAAAGGGTGTGCAGTCCTGTAGGCTTGGTGCTTACGTAAAATTTTGCAGAGTAAGTATATTAATTAAACTACAAGTATGAATGCAGTACGATGACAAGTATGAGAGTTGTAGGAAACTAGTAAAGACAGTATTTTTAGAGTAACTGGAGCGAAGTTTTCTATGTCGACTGCTCCATACAAGAGGTACTCACTAGAATTAATGTACTACAAACAATAATTATGAAACTAGGAACTGTCGCATGTTGCATCACTCACATGAATTGATACACTTGGTCTATGCAACTACACCATTCACATAGATTGGCGTAAGGTGTATTTGAATCGTCTTTTTCATCGCACATATGTCGGAAGTTGGATTCCTTCTATGTACCTTCATCCCACACAGGTCGGGAGCCTGTTGGCTGTATCAATCTACAAAAGATCTATTCTCTCAACTTAAAGTAGGGTAAAATCAGGTAAGAACAATAGCTTTAGATTTTCAAGTAACACTCTGTAGTGTGTTATTCTCAAGTTGAGGACTTATAACTTTTTCTTAATGTAGGATTATACATTGTATGGTTTTTAGTGAACTTTGATCATTGATTCGTGTAAGTGTGTAAGTTATTTTTCAAGTCCTCTTCATGAATATATATTTTCTGATTTACAATCGTTCATTAATATCGCCGTTGTTGGTTGGTGAGATATTAACAGCTCGTGAATGGAAGATTCGGAATTCGAAATAAAGTAATTCTATGTTTCTCAGTATTAAATACAGTCAGAAAATCGTTAGCAGTCAATAGATGCTTTTGTAGACCTCCAGTATGTGGCGTATCGAATAGTCTCCATCTGCATTAAATACGTTCCGATTATGATTAATTTAGGAATATCTAATTCCCTTATTCACAACAGTATCGACTTATAGAACTTATATTGTAAGAAGTATTCACATTTTTCATTATGTGGAGCCAACAACAAAATATGTTGTAACTTAAAGGTTCTCTTGCTGCAGAAAAGGTCTTGTTGCTATGGGTTATGATAATTGCAGGATGTTGCGGTGTGATGTTGCTAAGGTTTTGCATTTATAAAAAAATAATAGGAATTCTCCCAACAGTTTTTCCCTCTTTGAAAATGTCAAAATTCAACTCTAAGTCGTGAAAAATCTAACTTATGCTATAAAGCGAACAGCTTGCAGGTATGTTATAAACAAGTAAGAATACATCCTAACTCACTATGTTTTCACAACTTAAACTATAATTAACTCATATGCACAATCCTACAGCGAATGTACAACATATAGCTTGATCTATAGACGGGGCACGGGCAAGTTCGTGTAAGTTCCTTGCAAAAATTAAAAGAATTTCGATATCTTTTCAAGTCTTTGGTACAAGTGCGTAAAGCTAAATTAAATTACAAGTTGTAATCTCTTGGGCCTAATATATCATCTTATTATTTAATTATAAACAATAGTAAACATCATATCCGCGGAACCATCCGGGATAATTACACACCAAATAAACATTATTTGGAGTAAACTCCAAATAATCTATCTCAACTCATTGGGATAATTAATAAAACTTTTTATAAACTATAACACTCCCCAAAGCATCCGGGGATATTACAATGCCTGGGGCCTAGCACCGAAATCCACCAGGCTAAAAATCATGTTTGCAGTCATCAAACATGCCAAATGGTAATGACGGTACTAAATTTAAAAATACTGAGAGACTATCCAAAATTTATTTTCCAAATACCGTTAAAATAAATTTATTTGAAAGTACAAGGTCAGAATGCCAAAACTTGAATAGTTTCAAAATGTATGTTAAGCCACCGCTTACGCGTACCGACAAAAATAATTTAGGGAATTAATTTTCCAAAATATAGCCAAGTTCGTAAAATAACAGAAAATTATTTTAAAACACATGCAGCGGATATAAACCAGTTGAACAAATATTTGCATCAAAAAATAATGGTCAGCCAAAATACTCGATTCTCGATACATGTCATAGCTAGTATCTTCTGGGAATCTCATAACTTCATCACCACTATTGGCTCGATCTCCAAATACACAAAAATAAAGCCCACGATGGGATCAACCATAACATTCAACAATAATAATGATCACATCAACATCAATAATTACATATGAATATATTTGCAAGTAAGAAATATCATCATTACAATCTCAACGTCTTAACCTTACCAACTCCTGGTAGTACTAATTAAATAATCATTACCATAATCCACATTTCGTATTCTCAAAAATAAAATAAACCCAAATCCCACAGTTGTACTGTTTCTCAACAACACCAAAAAATTCTCAAAACATCACAACTCAAAATATAAAATAAACAATGTCTTAATATACACGATACCACGATGGGTCGTATCAGTCTGAGGTCAAATACTGATAACCAGTCTTATGAAACTTTTAATAATTAAGCAAGGAAAGTCGTGCAACACCATATAAGTATCACAATTACAACCTCGAGATCAAAAAATTCACGAGGGTTAGGCCGACTATGGTCTCAACTGTTACTCCCCTTGTAGAAAACAACTTTTCTTAATTTTTGATTGGATAAAATGTCGAATTTCTCCTGACGGCTGGATATCTTTCCATCAATTGGCGTATGGTTTGGGCCCTGCCATTCCCGTGGACACGGTCTGAAATCATTATAAATCACAATCACAAGTTGAAAATGAAATTGCATAATTTCAATTTAGTTTCATAAGATCAATTACGTTGGTCCAAGCAAGTAATGAACTTGCCTCAAATTCGATAAAATCAATCTTGATATCAAAAAACCACCACGATAGATTATCTTTGATACTCGACGATCCTATATACAACGATAACTCGTATGCTTATCTTTGCAAGATTGTATACTCAACACTCAAGTATACCAATAATGAATGTAAATCATATACCTTATGATTTAACTCCAAAACCAGAATACAACAGACAAACCAAATCTCCACAATTCACATTTAAAATCATTGTTATATTAATTATAAAAACTGAAACCATTAATTAAGCATTATGAATTGAATAAGTATAAACTTTTCTTAATACCAATACGCCAAAAGTAAAGTCATTACCAATCTCCTTGCCTTCATCTACGAGCTCCCCAATTCCGACTAGAGCCATTCACGAACTCCTTAATCAATCACAACACAGTGGATCTTAATCAATGCTCAATTATCATAATATATTGCAATAATCAATTAACAAATATCAAATGTGAATGTTCATGAACAAGAACAACACTAAAATAACCAACCCGAAAATGACTACGAGCTCGAACGAAACGTCCAATCAATGTGGACTCTGCTCATCAATGCGATCAACGTATGCATCGATTCATCGAATACAAACTACGGACACGCGATCTCATCAGTTCAGTAATTATAACTTCCAAAATAATTTTCACATTGATTCTTAATCTGATAATTCATATTCATATCTATATCAATATCATAATGAGATTCCTATCTCACCAATTTATCAAATTGACATCACCACATTATACTTCATCATGAACCATAGAAATTAATATACTTGTACATCAATAACTATGAAAATCCAACTTATAACAACCCAGTCCTCTCTTTATAATTCTATATCTCAATTTCATCATGATTCCGTTCCAAAAATGAAATGAAAAAGCTTGTGCTTCAATAACTTTGAAATCTAATAATCCATATGCTTACTACTTCTGATAATCATTACAAATCATATCCTATATGATAATAATGCCTCCATCCGTTATCTTTTGAAAACGCTCAACTTCAGCACCACATGAACTCTCAAATCTTGTAACAATATATTTGACCAAAGTAAAAAACATGTTTAACATGATTATCATAACATACTTCAATTATTTTCCAACATATACATGTTTTAATCATTCATTGAAAGATGTGTAATATATTATTCCTATAATCTTTGGACAAATTGAGACCTTAACATGATCATAATCATCAATAGCACTAAGTAACAGGGCTCACCTCATCTTGAAGAACAAATGACAAAGAACAATCAAACAACTTCGAATATACACTTAGACTTTAAACTTTCGATCTCCACACCAATCCACACATCATAATTGCTTGAAATCGACTTAGGAACAATTATAGTACGAGTTGTAAGTAATAAGCCTTAGATGGAAGGTGCAAAAATAAATACCAACTCCCTTTATTTATAGATTGAATTAAATAACGTATGTTATCGTCTTCAGTAGCGTACATTAAACCCTGTTATGTATGTGATTTATGTCCACGTACATACGTAAGTCATTTAACAGAGACTCGCCTGGTACATATAAGATAATAAGCGCATATCTTCATGTAGCGAGTGTTAATCTTTCACATTGTATATGTTATTCCTCACATGTTACGTATGCGATGAACCATTGACTTCACCCAATCATGCTCCGAAAGTAGTCGGGACCACACGTCACATTCCCTTGGACTGATCTGAATGTTACATACGTAAAATCATTCTTATGTACGCAACAACGAATAATTGACGTCTTTTAGCCCTATGCTTGGCATACATTAAACGCTTGACTCAATCATGCATATGCACGCCGAAAGATGCCGACCGCCGTACCCAACTGCTGGCCACTGCCTGGATCCTATATGATATGACCGTATGTAAGTTAATCTTACATTTACCATACATCAAGGTTGTATATTAACGTATGGAATGTCTCGAAATTAACGTACATTATGTAGGCTATACTTAGCCAATTTCAACGATTTCTGCTCGACGTCCCGACATCTTGAATACGTATACTCATAATCATATCGATAATATTCGCATACGATATGCCTGATATCAATAATATGACTACCTAATACAAAATATCCTCAAATATGATTCTCGACCAACTACTACAATTATATTTGTACAGCTGTCTCAGTACTGAAATTATTATATAAAGATCTATCCAATACAACTCGAATAAAAAAGTAAAAGATATATAGTAAAAATCCGGTATAATACATACTACCCACTTAAAATAAATTTCTCCTTGAAACTTGTTATCTTATCACAAACAACAGCCTAACCGAAATATCCCAAATCACCACAAAATCAAGTGATCGCATCACAATGAAATAACGAAAACAATATACTAACAGGTCTCTGAAGTCCATAATCTCTCATGATACAAGCATACTTCCCTTCCAATGTCTCAATATAAATTTTACTGATACAATTAGCACAAGTCCGAAATTAATACATCAATATGCCAATATCACAATTATGGCCATTGTTCACACTTTCAAAACATCCCAAAATTTTGATACCTCTAAAATCAATTTTAGATCATTTATCAGTTCAGTATTACAATCGGGATTTCATGTCTCGTCTGTTGCTCAGTCGGGGGCTTCTTGAACGTATCTCAACTACCATCGAGTTGGTTCTGATTCCTCGATCTCTTGTCGGTAGGCGATAGTTGCTTCTTAGCAACCTCTTTCACAATAAACGAGAACTTTGTCAATAAACTCGAGCAGCATACTACAATGAGGATTATGTAACCACATGGGCATCCAAAGCTTCAAACTCTTGCTAAAGTGCTTGATTATCGACTTCCATTGGAACAAACGAAGAGGCAAATGGGAGAAGTTCCCAAAACTTCTCAGCAACATATAGATCATCCTCATCAGAAGTATCTGGGTTCAGCAACTCATATAACTTGGCATTTTGGAGATGGGCCGAGTAGTATCTCTACAACATGAGAGTCTTAAACTTGTCCCAGCTAAAAATACCGTGGGTGGGCTTCATAAATAGCCGCTACAACCACTTTGTTGTCTTCCGAACACTCAACCATATCTAATAACTTCTCAAAATGCTCCATCCAATGGATAATGTCGGTCAGCTTAGTTGAACTCTCAAATTTCGGAGGTCGATGACGAGAGATATCACCAATAATCCGACTCACATTTCCCCCTGTCCTGAGGCGACGATCGGGGATCTCACTGTTGCTGACCATAAGCGTAAGAGGCCTGCATAATTGAGCCATTTGCGTCATCTAGGTCACTATGCCATGCATCAATCAGAAAGGGTCGTTTCACACATCCTAGTTTTGTTCGGTTCCCCGAGTACAACTTCCCGAACATGAATCACTGGCCACCGATAAAATGGTAGCACTATCAGCCGAGTAGGCGGCATCATCTACTGACGAACTCCAATCAATCTTTGCATTTGCACACATGTTAGCCTGAGGTCCAAGGCTTTGGTCCGCTCTGCAGCCTCTGCCCCCAGCCACGCCCTTAAACTCCTCTTTCCATACTGAAAGCATGAAATCATAAATCATTAGCACAACTCAAACATCACACAAGTCAATTAATAACATGCTAAGTTAATAGCAACAATGTGCCACACACTGCAACTAATATATCAATAAATCAACTGTACAACCCATGCCAAACAAGTTCGGAATCATCGACACGAAGTCAGATGAAGACAAGTCAAATATAAATCGAGAATACAATGAAATGATAGATTCAAACAATATCAACTGATAATACCAACAAAATGATAGACTCCAATAATATTAATCGAGAATACTAGCAAAATGATAGACTCCAATAAGATCAACAAAAGGATCAATCAAGAATATAAGTTCATCTTACCAGTAATTAAGCCTCGGCACAAGAATCACATACCATATTTAAGACGCAGGGCTCGACACTTGCATAGGTCACATATGGCACGAAGATAATCTTGATACTAGTACGATCAACAATGACTCACAAGAAGAAGTGATTCGGACACGCAGTATCTAAAAAAAAGCTTTGATGCGAACTCCTGTCGCACCCCAAACTATGCCTATATTACAGTGTCGTGGACCCCAACTGGAACCACAATTTTATTCTTAAATGGCTATTATCCCATTTTCACCAAAAGTGTTCTTTTATCCCACCAAAAACTAAAGAGCAAAGTAATAATTGAAAACCAAACAACTAATACACTAATAATCAATGCTACGAAAAATGACACGAACAAGTAATATAATTTCACTTCCGTGCTGAAAATTTTAAAACATAAAATCATTCCATAACAATATCCCACTATAAAGTGAATCATCCATCATAGTCAAAATATGTGAATGATGATTGAATATATACTTCTTAACTTGTGCCAGCAACACCAAAAGTTATCTATATTTCCTTATTTCCTTCCAGATTCTCAATTTTGACGCATTCGAAAGTATTCTTTCTGTTCAAAATCCATTTAACTCAAAATCTTTCATCATGATATTCATGTCTTCTCTATCTCGCTCCAAATGAAGCTCTTCATTCTCTATACGAGACTGCATTTGAAGTTTGTCATTTTGAATGTGATTTGCTTCCCGTGCTTCCAACAATTGTGATTTCTCTACTTGAAGAGACTCATATTTTTTTGTTCATTGGATAAGTTAATTTTTTTCAATTTTCTCATCATGTTTTTTCTGCTTTCCATCCTTGAGTTATGTTGGGGTATTTGAAAATCAAGAAACATCACTAAGGAACTTCCTGCCTGAACTCGCCTTTTCTTTTGCAGCTTTTCGTCCAATAGGCTGTTCACTGTTATTTATTTACTTGGTTGGTTTATCACAATTTTCACCTAGATTAATAGTTTCTTGAGTTGAATGATTCTATAGTCCTCACAACTTCAACTTCCTTTTAATACCAGTTGATTGATTGTGTTTCTTCCATTTCTCTTCATCCTTCAAAAGAACCAAACAATGATCAATACGAAAAGCATTCTTCATGCTAGCTAGATACAATCTCTGTGCTTCTTGAATTTGCACAATAGAATTACCTTTATCAATACAAGTCAAGAAAAATTTAATAAGAGAAATGTTGACATAAAGCAAATAATATACTTACACTATCTGCATTACTCAAACCACTTCTATGCTGTGCTTCAACTCGAGTATGAAACGAAAAAATTTATTGACAACATGTTGGATGATATCCCAACGATGGTTTAGGGAGCTTTGAGTACGCATAGGACAGTCATCAATTTTCCCTGGATGAAATAAATTACAACTCGTTTCGAAAAACGATACCCTGTTATGTTATTTCTATCTGCTGGATTTAAATAGGTACTAAGACAAGTTGATACTAGTAATTTATATCTGGATGAAAATTCTTTTCACGTTTCTCAGCTGACCCCCTTCCATAACATCAGGCGACACATCAAACGAGGGATTATCCATGGGCACTTGTGTGCCTTGTTGCAACATAGATGTGAAATTAGGATTGATGTTCAACTTAACATACATTCCTAAATATACACGAAAGCACACCATTTATTTAAGCATCAGAATCATCAGCCTCAACAATTCTAATCATCATCTTCAACAATCCTCACAAGCGTCCTTTTTTTCTTATACCTTTTCTTTTTCAAAAGTCTGATGCTACACTTGCAAGAATAAAAAAAAAATGATTGTATCTGAAACTAGTTTTCTAATGATTCAGTTTACCAATGTCGTATAACCAGTGCCGGCCCTGACTATAGGCCCACTGGGGCTCGGATTGGAGCCCCAATATCTGATAAGTCCCAAACCTCAATAAAAATTTATATTATATTCAGTTTATAAAAAAAGATTACAAGTATTTTTGGAAACTGAAGTTAACTAATTTAATATGAATGTATTTCTAAACTCTAGTTATGAATTATATATTTTTATGAATTTGCATATTTTTCTAATTTTAATATATATAAAAAGGAGCTCCAAAATGATTTGGTCTATAGCCCCAAATTGTGAGGGCAGCCCTGCATATAACGCTAACTCAATAAAAACCCAACAGTTTTGAACTCTTATTTTCTCTTTAGATTGCCAGAAAGACCGACCAACGTCGAATAGGAAATCCACTACCACTTTATTAATAAAAATGAAATCAAATTTAATTATCTGGAAGTTGAAAAGTACAGAAAACACAAACAATAATTTTCGATAAAAGAGAAACAAGCTTTTGATTACCTTGAAGACAAGCTCGTAGGGCGTGAGGACTAGTTCCTTCTAATGATATCACTATAACCCCAACTCGGAATAGCAACCACCACAAAACAACTCCATGGGAATCTGCAATCGGCACAACAGAGGGCAAAGGAATATGAATCAGTGGAAGCCATTGTTAAATAAATGAAAAGGATGACACTTTACCTGAGTTGAAATTGAAAGATTTTGACGGTAGAAAAGTTTTAGCAGAGAAAGAGCCAAAACGTTGTGTGTGTGTGTGGGGTGGGGGGTTGGGGGGACTCATATAAAGCCACTACTAATCCCCTACTTTAACTTTCCCCCTTATTGACAGGAGAGTGGAAAAATATCACTTCTGCCTTTAGAAGGAGTGGGGGGACTCGTATAAAGCCACTACTAATCCCCTACTTTTACTTTCCCTTATTGACAGAAAAATATCACTTCTGCGTTTAGTTGGTAGTGGAAAGTTAGGACTTTGTTTACTTTTTATGCTTAATCAGCTTAATCGATCAGCTATATTTTACTGTTTACTTTCTAATCTTAATAATGTTTTTTTCATTAAGCAACTTTTGGGGTGTCCTGCAATTTAAGGCAAATCTTCCGATATACCAAAATTACCTCTTTAATAATAAAAGAATTGAGTATATATATTATAAATTATCATATAATCTTAATTATAATTGAGTATATATAGTATAAATTTAAAATATATATTAATATTATACATTTAAAATTCATAAAATATAAGCTATTTATTGATAAAAAAAATTAATATAACTATATATATATATATTAAAATATAACTTAATATATTTATAAAAATATTGTCTGATTATTTAAATATACCTGAAAATTATAATATGATTTATGAATATATATATATATTATAATATAAATTAAAATATATTATTTTATATTATATAAATTGATTTTTTTATATTGACTATTAAAAAATTAATATAATTATATATAATAAAATATAACTTAATATATTTATAAAAATATTGTCTAATTATTTAAATATATCTGAAAATTATAATATAATTTATGAATATATATTACAATATAAATTAAAATATATATTATGTTATATTATTTAAATTGATTTTTTATAATGACTATTAAAAAATTAATATAACTATATATATATATATTAAAATATAACTTAATGTATTTATAAAAATATTGTCTGATTATTTAAATATCTGAAAATTATAATATAATTTATGAATATATATTATAATATAAATTAAAATATATATTATGTTATATTATTTAAATTGATTTTTTTATATTGGCTATTAAAAAATTAATATAACTATATATATCTTAAAATATAACTTAATATATTTATAAAATATTGTCTGATTATTTAAATATACCTGAAAATTATAATATGATTTATGAATATATATTATAATATAAATTTAAATAAATATTATGTCATATAATTAAAATTGATTATATAAACTAAAATGCTCAATCCGTCTGACTTAATTCATATTGAGGGGTAAAATGGTCATTTCTGTCATTCAGATAGTTCATTCAGAAAAGAAAGAAACAACAGGATATTTTTTCAAATCAATCAGATTAATCCACTCAGACAGCTTAATCCATTCAGGTATTAATGGAAAAAAAGTAAACAGCCCCTTAGTCAGTAGTTGGTTAACTAATTGGTTAGCTAACTGATCATGTAAATGATAAATTAGCTGATAAGCTAGCTGATTTTAGTATAGACGAGACAGCATGGCCCGTGCGATGCACGGGCTTTGTTCATCACGAAAGAATCATAGGTAAGAAGTGTTGAAGTTAAATTGACACATTGATTTCTTTTGAATACAACATTTAAATTCATCGATTTAATTACTATAACTCATTACCATACGATAGACAACACATCTCAACATAGTTATAAATCACAACTCTGAAACATTAGTTATCATGTATTGTATTCCTTGAGGTCTTCGTTTAACTAAGATTGTGTCCAACGCCAGAAAATTTAATTTTCATCCTACAATCCTAGGCAATACTAATAGCTTTATAACTTTTCAAGAATGAGTTGCTAAGCTTTCAGCCATCATCAATCCGAAATCTGTCAAAATTATAGATGAAAGCATTAATCATACTTGATATGCATAGCGTAGAATCTAAACACGCAAATTATCATATCAAAAGTTTTAATATAACAAAGTGATGTGTTCCGGTTTATGGTTGTTAGCTTTCATAATATCACCTCAGGCTTTTTTCCCGTTAAATCATGATACTCCGTAATATAAAGTTGCAAGCTGTAGTCATTTTTTATCTTATAAATTTAGTCAAATTTTCCTGGCAATTATAAATATTTTTCATGCACTTCATTATAAATATTTCTCATTCATGTTCATTCAAAGACAAATCACGTCGAATACCTGCTAAGTATGAGACTTAGACATCTTAAGTTGAAAAGTACCAACAACTCTTGATCCATGAAAAAAAGAAAGACATTTAAAGTTTGACATTAATCTATGAATATTAATCCAGCCGTCCGAACCATCACTTAAGATATATGCCTAATAATTCATTTAAAAGGTTAAAATTCCTACAAAAGAAATAAGCATAACTTGGATGTTCTGACCAATATATTCTAATCGTTCAAAGCGAAGTTGAGGATGCTTAGACTTGAGCTTTGATGGATGCAAGAAACCAAGCTGCATTTCATAAAAGTATCCCCCAATTACATATATACGATTGTGTAATAGAAAACATTTAACGTGAACTAATAGATATAGAATGATAACATCACCTATAACCAAGGCCAAGCTCTATATCCCTTCACTTACAAATAATATTCTTAAATATAGTTCCGTCTAAAGTGACTCAGACCAAAATCTGACTGCAAGAAGAAGTCATTAAATCACTACTACAAAAAAGCTCATAGAGCCTTGCTGAAAATGGTTATCAAGCCCGGTTTTCCATATGGGCTCAAAGGGGAGGAATCATGAATCACAAATAGAGCCCGGTTGTAAAAACGGGCTCTATAGGTGATTAGAGAGCCCGTTTTCTTTTAAGGAACATGGCTCTATCTGAGAAAAAAAAAAAACCTTCTAATGCAATATTTCGAGTTGTTATGTTAAAGTTTGATGTGAAAAGAAACCAAATTAAAAAATTCTTGAGCTATAGACTTCAAACAATTCCAAATGCAACTGCAATAAATTAAATACCAAAATCAAAACTCTTACAATTTTTTAGAAGATTTAAAGGAACAACGCCTAGTGGTTTGGTATACCTTTAGAGCCAAAGTTTTGAGCTATCTGATCTTGTTCTTGAGCTTTTGTTCTTGTCGAGCATCAAATATATAGAGAAAAGCAAGTTTAAACTTTAGAGCCTGCATATATTAGGACTCATCAGTAGCATATATATATACAAAAAAATTCCTTAGTACATATAAGAAAAGAAGAATGCTCAACGTCGTGCAAATACTATATCAATAATTACCTGGATTTCTGCAATGTTGGAAATAATTACATTCAACCCTAGCATTTCCACGTCAAGCTACAATACAACCTAAGCAATTCAATCACCAAATCCAAACAGCCCCATATAACCTAAGCAGTTTACATAAGAAATGCCAAATAGCCTTAATAATTATGAGTGCCAAACTGGACCTGAACGATTACGGATCAACTAAATTCTGAGAAATATATAACTTACCACTTTCTAGCGTAGTTTGACAATATCTTATCCCGCTGTGGGTCGTCTATACTAAGGCAAAGAATATGCACAATTGAGTAAGTTCAATATCGATCTAAACTACAAACCATGAAAATAAGAAGCCATATTTTCTAATTACCAAACCACAAAACTTTGAACTGCTCTAATGGTGCGGCAATATATTCAAAGTAGAAGTTCCGCGCGAATTAGCATTCTAATGCATCACATAAATTAATAACTTCAATATATGTCTACTTGGTTAGATTTTAACTTATTTAGTCAATTCATAAAAAAACATGAAATAAATTACCTTCAATCAAAGTCAATCAGAGGTCCCAAGATGATGGATTCATACACTTCAAAGATTCATAACTTTTCAAACAAAGTTGGAAAACATCAGTAATGGTATATGACGATTTGAGTGATTTCTACAAAAAAACATAACTTACAAACGTACAATGGTAATTCATTATATTTGCTTCTTGAAGGTGACTTTACAAGTTCTTCAAAGCATAACATATTGTCATCACTCAACTGATGGAAGTTGTAGCAGCATATTTGATCACCTTTAAATTAATGCATTAAATCACCTTTAAATTAATGCATTTAATACCTTATTAAACTTCAAGCCATAACTCACCCCCAAAATTAACTTCTTCATCGATGAGGCTTTATAGTTTCTCTCTTTTTTTTCTTTATAGAACCACGGAACTCAAACTTTAATTTGAGCATGAAACTCAATATTGCATAATAGAGTTTCTTGGCTAACACCATTAATGCTCACATTCAATTAAAGGGAACTCATTCTTTATAGATATATAGATATTTACCAAAATAGTTGATGAACTAACTGTTATTTTGTAAAATGACATAAAATGGTATTACTTTTTTTTCTTTTAAACTTTCTCATATTATTAGTCCATACTTTTATAAAATAAAAGTACAACACATTTTTCTCAAATCATTCAAATATGTATTCAATGTACTTTAAAGAGAGACAATTGTATTCTATGCGTTAACAACAATAGATTAAAGTAGAATGCAAGAGATTAACGGCAACGATAATAGATTAACGACAATAATTACAAGATGGAACATGTTAATCATCTAATTAAAGTATAGAAGCAATAGATTACCGTGAATTGGAGTGCTGCCCAAGGAGATACGAACAAACAAAATGATAAAGAATGAACAAGAGAATAACGTAGATACACCGATCGTTTTATGTTTATATTTAAGTCAGTGGTATTTTTGGAATGAAAAAGGTAAGGAGCTTTTTTTTTAGAAAAAAACTAACCTTGTTAGCTTCTCAACCATCTAGCTTTTCAGCTAGCTGATCAGCTAGCTAGTTTAAGAAGCTACTCGTTCACGTAACGAGATTTTTATCAGTCAATGGTCAAAGAAGCTCCTTGAAGCTGAAAAGTTTACTGAAAAGCTAGTACTAAACACAGCCTAACTTATATATATATATATATATATATATATATATATATATATATATATATATATATATATATATTGTATTGTATATAAGAAGAGGGGATTTTTTCGTCGCCCGCCTCCTGCTTCTCATGTCTTCTTCACCTCCTTGCGGCGTAACCTCTCTGCCTCGCCATTCCGATTGACAACACCTTCTTTATTCGTCCTCTTCTGCATTGTCTTCCCTTCATTCTTCATTTCTTTCTTTCTTCTTCGGTCGCTATTGCCTTTGCAAAGGTACGTTTCTTTTTTGGATTTAGGGTTTTTTTGGCATGGATTTTGCTGTTGGTTGGTGTTCCATCGATCGATTTGGGTTTATCCTTATATTTGTTGCTTCTTCTGTGTCGTCGATCGGCCTAGGGTTGGTGTTCCATCGATCGATTGTGGTTGAATATCGTACGTTAAGTGTTGATGTATACATTAACTGTTGATGTTAACGACTGCTAAATAATTTGAAGATTACAAACACATGGTTGGTCTTTCATTTTCGGTTATCATTGAGTGAGTGCTGGATGGTTTAATTTTTTCTCGATTACACATTTTATCTTATTTGATGTAGGTTTTTTTTTCATTCCGTCATTGTTGCTCATATTGGCTCTTCGGCAACTTCATGTGGTATGAATTTTTTTTTCCTTTGAATTTTTTCTGCAGATTCATTTGGGAGTTTTTCTTGTATTCTTGGAATTTTGTTTTCAGAAAAAAAGAATTAAAAAAGCACCCAAAAAAAATATTGAACTTATTTTACTAAAGGTTTAGTATAAATGCAAATTTTCTATGATTTGCTACAGGTTGTGATGTTCGTGTGAGGAGGATTGGAGAAATCGATGTAAAGGTTATGTATGATGCCTGAAGGAGGATTGTCACGATCAAACACTCGGGTCTTTCCCACGATGGAGGAGAAACATGTATGCTATATACTACTGGATATTTCATTACTCTTAACTTCCCAGGTTTGCCGCCTTATTGACCACGCTGCTTAATGCTGCATCGAAACGACATCTTATGACGTCGTTTTATGGTTGGAAATAGGCTTTGGGTCAGAGCAATGCCTTTTCATTTATTCCTTCTCCTGTTTTCTTACAACGTTTTCAGGGTGGATGGCACTCACTAGGCTGTAATGATTTGAACAAACATCCGGTCATACTTTTTTCATGGGAAAAACTGTTTGGATGTCATGATCTTTCGATATTTTTTTTTAGTTTGCATGCTATTAGTAGATTTCTGGACACGTGTTTGTGTTTGTTTAAGCTCTACGTACTGGTACTACTTGGTCATAATTTTGGCTTGGTAAAATTTTGATGGCGTGAAACGCAACTGTGTTTTGCAGCCAACCGTAGTTTTGACGTGGCAAGAACCATATGGCGTACAAGTACTTGCTTGCCAATATTTTATTTGCAATTAGGGGTTAGAGAAGGTCAAATTGAGTATGTGGTTTGGATGGTGTAACTATGTAATCTACTTCAAGTGTTTGACGCTTTATCTGTTGCAAGTTTTTAGTTTGTCAGTGCATTAGGTGTGTTATGTTGACACTGTTGTGCGGCGATTTATACGCCTCGATGGCGATCGGCATAATGGTCAGGAAACAACTAAAGAAGACAGATGCTGGGTAAGCACCTAGCGGTCGACGTCCAAGGCGATCGTCTATTGGCATCTGGCGATCGCCTCTAATGTCCGACTGGAGACGATCGTCCCATTCCACGTGTGAATCCGACACCCGTCAAAGTCTGCGAAAACCGAATCTCAGGTGAAGACCCACGTACAGATCCGCAAAAGGCACCGCGAGAACAGGACCTACTCCAGCCTATCAGCAGCTGTCAGTGATAAGGACGGCCTCATCAACCGACAGGCCCGCCAAAAGGACCTAAGGTGGGACCGCCCAGGACAGCAAGAAGAGGCACCTGCCGCCTCCTCATTGGTTCGCGCATCTGGAAACCAGCAGCAGCTGCGGACTTTAAGGAAACAGTCTCACGTGCTGGGATGATTGCCCGCCTTATTTAAATACAGGAAACGGCGGTTGCCCGCGGCGGACAAGGACATCCGAGCAACCTTTTCTCCTATAAATAGGAGGCCTCCAGCATTGGCAGGAGGAGAGAGAAAAACGTTAACACACACACCTTACAACGTGAACACATAACGCTACAAGCAAACAATACAGAGAACTCTCCATCTTTGTAACAAGAACTCACAGAGCTTCAACTCTGGTTCTTCCGGCAATCTTCAGCACTCGATAGCTAAGATAACTAGAGTTTTTATACTCATTGTAATTGTACTCTAACATTAATACTTGTACTCACCAGTATTCATATTAATAACATCTCGCGAGAGCATTTAAGCCCGGGATTAACAACCCCGGCAAATCTTGTGTTATTTATTTCCCCACGGATGTGCTCTTGCATTTTGTTTGTTACTCGTCCATTCCAGCAATATCATTTCCGGATAATATTTTGGGTAACAACACACGCAATTAGGGGTTACAAAAAGGAAAAATGAGCAACTTTATGTTGTTGATGTTTTTGAATGTTTTCTGATGTGAATGTTAAATGCATGGTTGTTTCAAGATTTGGGTTTGCCACGTCGCCAGCCGTGGTTTTGGCGTGGCGAAAACCGTATGGCATAAAATGCAACCATATTTTGCAGCCGTAAAAACTTAACGCGAAATATTAGGACCATGAATGAAATTGGATGTTGCCTATGGTGCAGGTGTTTTGGCTGGAAACATGAGTGATAATGGCTATCAAATGGTTCAAGATTTGACATTTTTTGATGTCATCCCTCTTTCGCTTGGCTAGGCTATGAAATGTTGGTTAGGCCACTTTATATGTCACTCATATATGCTATTGGTAGAAATAGCGGATATGAGTGTCATATCAAGTTGTCTAACCAATGTCTCATTTTCAGCTTTTATATGTTGTTTGGACAGCACGGAAAAAGGGTGTTTCGACACTGTTTTTATAGCTTCCTAACAAAATTAACTTGCATTGGTTGCAAATTTGAGGCTTTAATGATGTTGTTCTATGTTTCGTGGCTGCTTATATTTGTTGGTTATGCCTGTCCTTTTATACAAAGGCCATACGGACGCCGTCGGTTCAGGCTAGACACAGTCGGTTGATGACCTATGGTGTATGATATTGTCATAAGTGTGAGTGTAATTTATTTGAGACTAGCCTCATTGCTTCCACTTTGATGGTTATAACTAATTTATAGATTTTTGGATTTGTTGGTTGACAGGCTGTTCTGATAGAAGTTGGCTGTGTGTGAGCGGGCTCGAGCAGAGCTGAGATTATTTGCAGCTTGGCGTGGCAGGTTATTAACTTTGTAGCCATGGCAGATTAATTTTCCTTCTCTGACTGCTTGCAAATTTGAGCATTTAATGTTGATGTTTTATGCTTCGTGACTGCCTATATTTCTTGGTTATAGCTATCCTTTTATACAAAAGCTATTGATGTTGGGGTGTAGACGAAGGCAGGAATTGCTATAAAGGTTTCCATTGCCAGGATCGAGACCCGTGTTCAGCGTCGGAGACACGGTCTGTAATAAGGCGCATTACGACCCATGATATGAAAATTTAAAATGCTGCTGCGAATTGTGTTCATAATTGGTCTACAGTTGGATTAAAATAGGGCTTTGTGGGGTGTGCGTTAGTTAGTTGTGATTTTTGTTCTATGCATCTACAGTGAGTGTGTGCAGTGCAGTGTGTTTTCTGCATGTTGTGTGTCAGTGTGATGTATATGTGTGTTTTGTGTGCCTGTGCCACTGTGTTGTGTGTTCTATATATATAGATGGAAAAAAGAAATCATACTTAAAAAGATCATGTTGTCATACGTAAAAACATTAAAATCTACCTGGTACCTGATGCAATGTGAAAACCAAAAAAAAAAAAAAAATTAACATCTCGGGAACAACAAACATAGGATACTCAAAAAAAGATATGTTTGCAACTTTTTACGTGTACTGGAATTTTGAAATCGGATATTGGTGTATTGTTAAATAGATTGTTCTTATGCTTTCTTGGATGTTTTATAGTTCTAATCATTTTTCAGTATTCCATCGACAATTCAGGACCTAAAAGCTTTATATTAAATTCTTTCGGTTGTAGTTGTCCCAATCAAAATCCGTAACATTTTATTCTTGGCTCGATCAGAATGAGAACAACCTTAGTACAAATTGGTTTGATATAGAGTCTCTGCTGACTGCAGGTGGCAGTATTATTTATAAGATTCATGCCTATAGTATTCATTCTGACTATCCATTCTGACATATTGTTAGTAGAGAGGAAAACCCAGATTTGATCCTAGATTTTCTTCGGCACTACGTACTTCTCATTCAGGTAATTGCGTAGGCCAGGTTATGTCTGCGCCGAATGTTTTTTGAAATGCAATACATGTTTTTTTTATTGACTATGAGATTATGTCATGATCAATACCATTTTCTGATTTGAGATTGGGGCTGTATTTTCTCTTGTGATTGGAGGTATATAGACTGAAAACCTTGCGACCAAAAGGACTCTTTGGAGGATGATTACGACTCCTTAGAAGTACTGGTCTAATAGGTATTGTAACACCCCCAGAATCTAATCGGGAATATTAGATTCCGCAGACCCCCTCCGTGAGGATCCACCAGGCTAAACATCGAAACAATATAATACATTACATGCCGACAAGGCATAATCATGAAACATTAGACCGATTTGGTCTTTTATCATTATCTTAAAAATCAAAAATACATAATCCTATCCAGACTCATACCCACGCAAGGGTAAAATACTTCAAAACATAGACAATACGGCAGCGGAAAAGACAATACAAAGGGCTCCGACTAACTGAACCCAAAACTGGCCTTCGTGTGATTAGTATCATTCGTCTTTCATCATCCCTCGTACCGATCCTGTGTCTTGCTCCCGAAAACCTGCATATACCTGGACACAATACAGATACCCACCCCCCGATTACTCGGGGGTTAGCAAAACTCCACTGTTTCGCTAGTGCAAGTATAAAGTGCAAAACGAGCCATACATAACACATTCCGAGAATACAGTGAAAGACTTCCCGAGATTTATTTAGTAAAAAAAAATAGTTCAAGTCTTGAAAGTAGGAACGAAGCAAGTAAGCACTTTGAAAACATTTCCAAATCTAAGGAGTTTTGAAAACATTAGAAATTGAAAAGTTCTTAATTCCTCGAAAGCCATTTAGGGTCACAGCCCCAAAGTTCATTTTCCAAAATATAAATCCGTTAACAAAACACGGGGTCTACGGCCCGACCATTTTGATCACAAAACACAGGGCCTACGACCCAATCATCCACTATAATTCACTTACGAGGACACAATACACATAACACGTTATTCTTATGCCATTCTAGCCAAACACCAAGACTCGATATATATTGTATCTCGACCCCGAGCGTAAGGCATTGTGATACTCCGGACATATCACAATTAATCATCAAACATAAACATCAATATCACAGAAACCGCACTTGGTAACCCGTGGCCGTACCCATTAGTATCGGCCCCCAGAGGCCCCGTCGGACCGTCCCCAGGTGGGAAACCACTTCCGCGGCCGTACCCATTAGTATCAGCCCCCAGAGGTCCCGTCGAACCGTCCCCAGGTGGAAGAACATCAACACACGCACCCAAGTCCACTTTCGTGGCCGTACCCATTAGTATTGGCCCCCAGAGGCCACATGCCATCCCCAGGTGGAAGAGTAACAACTCACATATTACAAAACCACAACTCTCAAAGGTCAAACACACAAAATATATATAGTCGAGGTACCTTGCTAGAATGGCCACATTATCCAACATGTACTCACGACCCAGAACTATATCAATTCACAAGGGAGCTCAAGATCTCAACAGCTCCGAACGACATAACCAATATTACACAAACTCACATATTCATCCATAACCACGTGACTCCAAGCACATAATTTCACAAGAGAATTACACTTTACATTTACAAACGCCATAATCATACATAATGACATCACACGAAAGTAAGGTGATCCTATACTCGTCACTAGCACACATATCCAACTAAGCATATTAATTCCCGACACCCACGGTTCACCTTTACGAAAACCATGATGGTAAATATACCGATTCTTTTGAAAAATGGTTATAGATATTTATTTAGCACATATCGACACTTAGCAACCATTATATCTACAAAACACGTAATGTATGGGCAAGATACTTGCCTCGAATAAGAACAACACGGAGAATCGACCGAAGTAGGTTGGCACGAACCGACTACGAACCCGCCGACTCCACCGAATGCCAACTCGCGACAATAAACTATGAAAGACAAATATAACAACGAAAATGAATTCCAAAGTGTGACCCAAAGCCGCTGAATTCAAAGAACGAATGACGAAGAATCAAGTGTTTCCCCCAAAACGGCCAAGAACACGATTCATCCCGACAAAACACGAAAACGGAATTCCATGTTGAAATATGGATATAAAATCCATAGAACGTGTTTAACAACATCATTTAACCACAATCGATCCATCAAAAACGTATGAAAAACGAGATCGAGAACAAATCCCCCTAAAAGTCGATTCGATTGAAATCAAGAATTATACTTCGATTCGACGAAGAACGATGGATTAAATGATGTTAAACACAAGAGTACTACCAATATTAATCATACCCAATATGAATTAATCAACAATACGGAACGAATCGGACAAAAACACAAAAATCCCCAAATTCAAGAATTTAGGGTTCTAGGAAGAGATTACCTTGATTCGCTGGATCAAAGGATGATAACGGATGATTAATCGATGATAAAACCTCTAGAACTTCGTGGATTTGTTGCCCAACAACATGGCTCCATGATAAGAACAACCCTAGCCGCGGAAGAGAAGTAGAAGAAGGAGAAAATGGCGGAAAAAAACGATTGCAGGGCCTTAAATAGGCTGCTTGCCGGCAGGGTTACGTACGTAACCGGCCAAGGCTTACGTACGTAACCGAGTCATTGCCCCAAATCTGCCGGCCCGTTACGTACGTAACTGGACAGGGCCTTACGTACGTAACTGCCGAGCACTACCGGCCGTAACTCGGCCAGTGCCGGCCTGGGCCCGAACGACGGCCCGAACGACCCCGAAACCCGAACCTGAATATGAATCGAAGATACGGTTACGAAGTACTCGCAAAGAAGAATTCGAGCACTAAGGAACACACGATTCCGACCACCCGAAGGCTCAAAATTCGACAACGAAAAGTAATTACCCCAAACTTTGGGAAATTACGAAAATGGCCCAAAACGCCCGAAAATCACGATACGTGATCGAATAACCAAACCGAAGTTCACAACACGTCGAACAAAGTTAAACGGACTTACGGGAAACTCGGAACAGCAGTTTCGAACGAGATTCGCAAGAATCAAACTCAAGTGCGAAAAAGTCGCCAAAAAGCACGGAACTCAACAAAACAACACCGAAACGAAGTCGGATGACAAAAAGTGCAGAATTAATCATTCTCGTAATGACGAAACGGTCATGAGCGAGTCGTCAAAATGGACTTTCGCCGAAAAAAAGAAATTACTGGAAATCGAAATTACGGGTATTACACACTACCCTCCTTAAAAGAAGTTTCGTCCCGAAACTTAAAACAAGTAGGGAGAAGCAATATCCCGCCAGGAAAACTCGACGAGATACACAAAAACTAAAAACTCGCGCCCGACGGCGAAACGCTGCAAGAAACGCAAAGGAACATATGGCGTGAAAACACGCTCCACGACGACCAACACAACGCCACCGATAGAGACATAATAAAACCAACAAGTGACAAATGTCGTCAAACAGATAATACAATCAAGTTGGTTATCCGTACAATCACAAAATACAATGAACGAAGGTCAATACGCTAGACCAAACCAATGGTACATCAATCAAAACGCGAGCCAATCGCTGAAGAAATACGGAATTCCACCGCCCAAGGGTTGGAAGATCGAAAACGAGACAAATTTCCCAAATTTAAGGGAATTAGGAAGGAGTCTGAACGCTCAACAATCAAGAAACGGGGTCAACAAAAACCGAACAATCAAACGATCGAACCACAACGATCGAGACAACAAAAATCGAACAATCATGTTCGGATCACGAAGAACAATAAGGTTCAATCGACAACTCCGAGGTTCACATCTCGACTCGAGACAAAACATGATCCGGTGAAAACAACAAGATGTGCACCCACATAAGATCCACACGAAAGGGAATAGCAATTGAAAAGTCACGACGACAAACGAGTAATTCCGACACAATACCACCCTCGTTCGATTAACAAAAGTAAGGAATAGGGCAAGCTCAGAAAATGTTAACGAACACAAACGAGTCGACAGAGTCGAAAATACAGAAGTTCCAAATCTAATAATCCACTTCGAATAAAAGAACTAGTAGAACCAAAAGATGTTACTTCCTAACAAGGTTCACAAGAATCGAACCGAACTCGGAAAAGTCATAGCGATACCAGATCGACCCAAAACAAGATTACAGCTCGTTCGAACGATGAAACTGAAATACAGAACAAGCTCAGAAAGTATCAACGAATATAGACCTGAGAAATAGGAAATGCAGAAGTCCAAAAACAATACGGGTATTACATTCGACCTCTTCTAAAAGAAGTGTCGTCCCCGAAACTCACAACAACGAAATCAAGGTGACGATACAACAAGCAACCGACAGAAACATCCTTCGAAGGCCTATCAAAGCCGATTCTGATAACTGTGTTGTAGCGCGAACTCTGAAAGTCTCGATAGCCAATTCGCAAAACTGAATTCGGTGTCCCACGAGTCTGCACCTGAAACGCGTTACGGACAAGAAGGACAATTTACACGTGCATGCCCCGGCACGTCACGGTTGAAACACCTCGGCTTGGCATACCGAAAATACAAATGCTTGATACAATGGGGCATAACGTCCCAAAACAACATAGCGGAGATGCCAACTCAGCACAACAAAGAATCATAATACATATCATATACAACGATTACCATCGTAAGGTAATACACACACAAATACTACAGCAACGACGGTATCGTTCGGCAACCTCAAAGGCCCGAACAATTACCAGCACATAATCCCACATTGTACACAAACGTACAATCCCAAGCTTTAACATCTCACACAGGAGCGATAACACGCAAGCCACCACAAAATGACAACATTAAAGATCGTCATCACACCTCCCAAAAGGGCTAACAGAACATATGCGTGGCGAACGACTCAACGTTCACACCACCAATTCAATCACAATTCGGAGGGCTAACACCCTAACAACAATACCAACATCATACACACTTTCTCCGACCACAAGTAGAAAATGATGGATTTTAAAAACGAAAACCACCTTTTGAAAACAGTTTGGAAACACCAGTTGATCTTGAGTATCATTTTACAAAAAGTAGTACAAACACCATTATCGAGACTTTGGAAAACCATTTATCATTTGATAAAAATGAGGACACTTTCTCTTAGTGGAAAAATTTCAGAATATTCGACCCTCGGGTCTAAGTAAAAGTGTTTCTAAAACATTTAAAATATCTCAAAATATTTTGGTCCTCGAGGTAGAAGAATTTTGAAACATATTGTGGCGCCTTGGATGTACCACGAGAAAATAATTCATTTTAAAAGTACGTCTCGAATTTATTTTCTAAGATACTCAAGGTTTTCAAAGATAATTCAATGGGCTAGAATGCCCAAAAATTTCAGGTAAATACACGGAACAATATAGCGCTGTGGGTCCCACGCCGGAACCCACCAGGCTAAAAACCATTTACAAAAACGCCAAAAAGGCCGATGACGGTAATATTTCAAAAACTTACAAAGGCCATTTACAAAGTACTAAATACCGTCGTAAGAATTTCGACAAAACGATCAAGGCCATAATGCCAAAAACTCGGTTAAGGGAATCAGTTTTTGAAATAAAACTCAGTCGGTAAAATACCGAAAGTCATTACAAAAGAACTCACGCAGCGGATAAAAGAAATACAGTTCAACATGCACAATCCAGCAACACTACTCCTCATATGAACGAAATATGAGAGTCACATAACCACATATCACGAAATCAAAATCCAAAAGAGGATTCCGTCACTTAACAAATAATCATAAAAATAGCTCGTGTCACACGAGGCACAACACAAAGAAGGGAGACTTACATCCACAGGTCGCACGAAGATGATGGCTGCACCCTGATACTAATCACAGCCGACATTCCAAACGACGCGCCGCGACACGACTCAGTCAGATAAAATCTGACAATACAAGACTCAACAACACATAACTCGACCCGACAGCCTAGGTTTCCTCAACCTAAGCTCTGATACCATAAATGTAACACCCCCAGAATCTAACCGGGAATATTACATGCCGCAGACCCCCTCCGTGAGGATCCACCAGGCTAAACATCGAAACAACATAATACATTACATGACGACAAGGCATAATCATGAAACATTAGACCGATTTGGTCTTTTATCATTGTCTTAAAAATCAAAAATACATAATCCTATCCAGACTCATACCCACGCAAGGGTAAAATACTTCAAAACATAGACAATACGGCAGCGGAAAAGACAATACAAAGGGCTCCGACTAACTGAACCCAAAACTGGCGTTCGTGTGATTAGTATCATTCGTCTTTCATCATCCCTCATATCGATCCTGTGTCTTGCTCCCGAAAACCTGCATGTACCTGGACACAATACAGATATCCACCCCCCGATTACTCGGGGGTTAGCAAAACTCCACTGTTTCGCTAGTGCAAGTATAAAGTGCAAAACGAGCCATACACAACACATTCCGAGAATACAATGAAAGACTTCCCGAGATTTATTTAGTAAAAAAAAATAGTTCAAGTCTTGAAAGTAGGAACGAAGCAAGTAAGCACTTTGAAAACATTTCCAAATCTCGGGAGTTTTGAAAACATTAGAAATTGAAAAGTTCTTAATTCCTCGAAAGCCATTTAGGGTCACAGCCCCAAAGTTCATTTTCCAAAATATAAATCCGTTAACAAAACACGAGGTCCACGGCCCGACCATTTCGATCACAAAACACAGGGCCTACGACCCAATCATCCACTGCAATTCACTTACGAGGACACAATACACATAACACGTTATTCTTATGCCATTCTAGCCAAACACCAAGACTCGATATATATTGTATCTCGACCCCGAGCGTAAGGCATTTTGGTACTCCGGACATATCACAATTAATCATCAAACATAAACATCAATATCACAGAAACCGCACTTGGTAACCCGTGGCCGTACCCATTAGTATCGGCCCCCAGAGGCCCCGTCGGACCGTCCCCAGGTGGGAAACCACTTCCGCGGCTGTACCCATTAGTATCGGCCCCCAGAGGTCCCGTCGAACCATCCCCAGGTGGAAGAACATCAACACACGCACCCAAGTCCACTTCCGTGGCGTACCCATTAGTATCGGCCCCCAGAGGCCACATGCCATCCCCAGGTGGAAGAGTAACAACTCACATATTACAAAACCACAACTCTCAAAGGTCAAACACACAAAGTATATATAGTCGAGGTACCTTGCTAGAATGGCCACATTATCCAACATGTACTCACGACCCAGAACTATATCAATTCACAAGGGAGCTCAAGATCTCAACAGCACCGAACAACATAACCAATATTACACAAACTCACATATTCATCCATAACCACATGACTCCAAGCACATAATTTCACAAGAGAATTACACTTTACATTTACCAACGCCATAATCATACATAATGATATCACACGAAAGTAAGGTGATCCTATACTCGTCACTAGCACACATATCCAACTAAGCATATTAATTCCCGACACCCACGGTTCACCTTTACGAAAACCATGATGGTAAATATACCGATTCTTTTGAAAAATGGTTACAGATATTTATTTAGCACATATCGACACTTAGCAACCATTATATCCACAAAACACGTAATGTATGGGTAAGATACTTGCCTCGAATAAGAACAACACGGAGAATCGACCGAAGTAGATTGGCACGAACCGACTACGAACCCGCCGACTCCACCGAACGCCAACTCGCGACAATAAACTATGAAAGACAAATATAACAACGAAAATGAATTCCAAAGTGCGACCCAAAGCCGCTGAATTCAAAGAACGAATGACGAAGAATCAAGTGTTTCCCCCAAAACGGCCAAGAACACGATTCGTCCCGACAAAAAACGAAAACGGAATTCCAAGTTGAAATATGGATATAAAATCCATAGAATGTGTTTAACAACATCATTTAACCACAATCGATCCATCAAAAATGGATGAAAAACGAGATCGAGAACAAATCCCCCTAAAAGTCGATTCGAATGAAATCAAGAATTATACTTCGATTCGACGAAGAACGATGGCTTAAATGATGTTAAACACAAGAGTACTACCAAGATTAATCATACCCAACATGAATAAATCAACAATACGGAACGAATCGGACAAAAACACAAAAATCCCCAAATTCAAGAATTTAGGGTTCTAGGAAGAGATTACCTTGATTCGCTGGATCAAAGAATGATAACGGATGATTAGTCGATGATAAAACCTCTAGAAACTTTGTGGATTTGGTGCCCAACAACATGGCTCCATGATAAGAACAACCCCAGCCGCGGAAGAGAAGGAGAAGAAGGAGAAAATGGCGAAAAAAACGACTGCAGGGCCTTAAATAGGCTGCCTGCCGACAGGGTTACGTACGTAACCGGCCAAGGCTTACGTACATAACCGAGTCACTGCCCCAAATCTGCCGGCCCGTTACGTACGTAACCGGCCAGGGCCTTACGTACGTAACCGGCCTTACGTACGTAACTGCCGAGCACTACCGGCCGTAACTCGGCGATCTTGGCCAGGCGGCAACGGCCCGAACGACCGAACGAAACCCGAATACGAATCGAAGATACGTTTACGAAGTACTCGCAAAGACGAATTCGAGCACTAAGAGAACACACGATTCCGACCACCCGAAGGCTCGAAATTCGACAACGGAAAGTAATTACCCCAAACTTTGGGAAATTACGAAAATGGCCCAAAACGCCCGAAAATCACGATACATGATCGAATAACCAAACTGAAGTTCACAACACGTCGAACAAAGTTAAACGGACTTACGGGAAACTCGAAACAGCAGTTTCGAACGAGATTCGCAAGAATCGAACTCAAGTGCGGAAAAGTCGCCAAAAAGTACGGAACTCAACAAAACAACACCGAAACGAAGTCGGATGACAAAAAGTGCATAATTAATCATTCTCGGAATGACGAAACGGTCATGAGCGAGTCGTCAAAATGGACTTTCGCCGAAAAAAAAATTTACCGGAAATCGAAATTACGGGTATTACAGGTATAACAACATCACGTACCTCTAATAGTTCGTTAAATACCCTAACATGATGAGGCAATATTTTTCTTGAATAACCTCATAAATAGTTGCTCCAATATTCTATATAAATTATGTATACAGTGTTTCTTTCTGATCCCTGGATTCTTTTAAATTAATTTATGTGCCCTATTTTTATGATGATCTAAGTGTTTTTTAAGTTGAAGTTTTTTTTAAATGCTTCCTTTATTATTCTTATAAATTGTCTTGATTCACAAACTTTGCGGTTCTTTAGCTAGGATAGGCATAATTTCCTGGCATAAATATAATATAGCTCTTCACATTCATATTTTTTAGGTACCTGATATCTTGGAACTATATAGACGCATATATGAAGAGTTTTTGGCTGTTTCCGATTATTAAGGCCAAGAAAAGCGAGCATGAGAAGTTTGATGGTGGACTCTATACAATTACTGTCAATATTGTGATGTTGTTTGTGATGTTACTCTGACACAATAGTTTATCATGAACTATTAAGGAACTTTATTCACTATTTTTCTGAATGGTTGGCTTCCGTTCATGACAGGATTTTATCCCGAACACCGGACATGGTGTGTAGGATGCAACTTCAAATTGTTTGGGCCAAAATTTTGCAAAAAAAGTTAGATTATATTTGAGAATGAGAAAGGAGAAAATTTCATGGTCTGGCAGAATTCATGGGCTTATACCACTAGAACGGTAAATGACCTTCTCATTATTCTATTTTTTTTGTTCTTGAAATATCGGTCAATGCACATACATGAGCCTATTTTTCCTCTGCTGTATTTCATTGATATGGATTCTCATATATTTGGCATATTTTGAATTTATTTTTACCTATATCTTTTATTAAAAGAAATCAAATTTTACAAGTGAATGGAAAGGGGTAGGATTTGAACCTTTGTGAGTGGAGAAATGCCAAATTCCATCAAATAAAATTGCCCCTTCAATTGAAAAGTGTGGTCTGTCTACCACACACATAAACATAACCTTTGTTATGAACCTTTTTGGATTGACAAGACCTATGTGGTTCAATTTCATTAGGTAAGAGAGCATATGTCACTTGTTTTGGTCATATAGAACCACTTTTCATCAATGTGGATTGTATTCTTCATTGTTTGAAACTTGACTACAATGCCTTCCTGATGATCAAATCTCAATTGACCCAAGGCAAACTTGAGACTGTCAGGCTTGATTGCCTCAGAAAGTGCAGATACTATAGCACTTATGTAAGGGCTAATCAGTTTGTGCTTGATCCATACTCCAAACAAGGACTTGCTTACATTTAACTTGGATGCCATTTTCCTGATGATTGATTTTTCAAGAACATCAATAATCATTTTATCTTTATGACTAATAACTTTTTTCTTATTCTGAAAATAGACAGGAAGTCCCAAAGATACTTGGTTTACCTCTTTCCATATGTTGCGCACTGATTCGACAGTTAATCAATACATTATTACTGCCTCGACTTGAGCTTTAGGGCGATTCAGACCACTAGCAGGCTGATTTTTCAAGAGGCACTATCAAAATTGATTTTTTTATCCATTGTCATATCCGGGTTCTTTCGAGGTTCTGACCTCTTGATGATTTTAAATTTATGGCACTTTAATTTCCAAATAAAGCTTTTTTTTTCTTTGTGTAATTACACTGAACCTTGAGGGTGGTTTTTGTAGTTAACTATTTTATTATGTGTATATGTTGGCAGTGGTTTAGCATAACCAACTTCATGAAGATATTAAAATGAAGTTCCTCCAAGAGGTGAGGGACAGAAAAGAACTTTATAACAAAGTCTTGAAATTGAAAGTTAAGGGATAGACTTGTTAGTAATGATTTTTCCATATCAAATAAGGCTCTAAAATTAACAGATTTTGTTTCCTCAGGTAACATCAGTATTACGCGTGCAGCCTTTGAACAAGCGAGATTGATGGAGGAGTTCCGGTTGCCCTTGATTTCGAGGCTGCAAAGGATGGCGAACTAACAGTCAGGTCGAACGGGATATCTAAACGGGGTTTCAAATTTGATGTCGTCTTTAGTCCTGAAGCTGATCAATATAATAGCTTTGTGTTTTATCTATGCTTGACTGATAGTATGATCATTTCACAAAAATTAACCCTGAGGTTTAGTCTAATTACCCAAAAAAAAAAAGTTATCTTTTAAATTACAATTATTACCTTGACATTTGTTTCTCTTTTACGTATTGCATGCTCAGGAGGGTGATTTTTGCAATATTGGAAGATAACTAGATAAACCTCAGGTGCAGTTATGTATATTATCTCTATGGTTACTTTCTGTTTTGCTTCTTGGTACAAGTTGATGTTTTTGAGGAAACGTCACCACTTGCAATGTCGGTTCTGGCTGGATATAACGTCTGTATATTCGCCTACGGGCAGACGGGGACTGGGAAGACTTTCACTATGGACGGAACATAAGAGGCACGGGAGGTTAACTATTTGAACTCTCGAGAGGCTATTCGACATCATCGAAGACCGGAAGAAAATGTTCTGATATGAAGTGTCGGTGAGTGTGCTGGAGGTTTACAACGAGCAGATAGGGGATTTGTTAGTCTCGGATTCACAGCCCAGTTTCAGTATAGAGGTATTGGATCAGAAATATAAAATAAAAGCTTGGTTGTTATTCATCACTTCAGTTTTTTGATAATGATAATTTTTGGTAATTACAAAAGATACCCAACTATCTCTCAAAATTACACACACACCCTTGATGTGTATGTTGCGAAATTCAGTGAACGCAAGTGCACGTTGTCGTAACAAGTAATAAAGAGATGAGTAAGATATCGTTCCCACGAGGACTGACTTACTAACTACCGATTTATGAGTACTCTAATTTTATTTGAACTGTCGAAATTTTAGGTGCAAGTAATAGTTAAGGAAAATTAATAAAAGCAAAGAAATAGTAGAATCAATTATTCAAAGGAGGAAACTCAAATAAGGAAATAATCTAGGATTGTGAATCCACCTCGGTTTATCCGAATTACTCTCGATTATATGAATTTAATGATTTCTCAATTTATTGAAGGCGAAGCTTGCTAAAATACTCTACCGCCTCTCCCGAGGTCAATAGATTTTTTCTAAGACGAATAACACACTCTATTCCTAGGTGGATTACTTCAACAATAGGCAAAAAGCACGGAATCTTCTAACAGGCCACGTAATTCCTATGAGTATGTTCCTATCTCACAAGATAAAACGATTCTCACCAATTTTTCCTACCAACTCTCCTCTCCTGATTTGAGTTGCGTAATTAAAACAATTCAATTATAGGCCACACAATTGAAAGCATTAAAAACAATTGGGAAAACTCAATAGAAAAGGGAATTATATTGATAATCAAAAGTAAATTCGTCAAAACTTCGGTTTCATCAAAATCCTAGACTAGGGTTCTAGCCTGACATGCTAAAAAATATAAATACAAAAAGAATTAAAGAAAGCATAGAAAACAAATGCAGACGAAGGACTTGGATTCCTCCGTTCTCTGTCTTCCGCTCTCTGCTCCTTGGTGTTTCTGATTCTTCTCGATTCCTTGATTCCTCGATGATCGATCATCCGATAATTCGATGATGCTCTTTTTTAGACCTTGAATCCCTATTTATAACTATCATTAGCCGCCAAAATGCGTCCGGGGATTGGGTCGAAAACTGTTCCAAAAATGGCCCAGAAACGCGGCAAACTCAGCAAAACCGCCCCGTGGGCCGCGGCTCACTTAATCTGTGCCGCGGCCCCTAACCTTCAGCGAGTTGCCTGGGCGCCTATTTTTCTTCCTGGGCCGCGGCCTGCTTTCCTTGTGCCGCGGCTCATGACCAGAAATCGCCGTTTTGGCCAGTTTTTCGCCGTTCGAGCTTCCGGACTCCAATTTCCTATAAAACATATAAAGATAGTGCATTAAAAGCTCATTTATGCAGGTTTAGACTTAAAATGGATATGAAAATGATAAATAAACATATAAAAATATGCCTAACAGTGTAACACTCGCCCGAATGTTATTTTTGATCTCTATAAAATGAGAAAAAATACAGGCTCGAGATAAAACAGGTAGGCGAAGGAGGCCATCATGTCCCATGATTAGGCGAAGCTAGTGTGAATAATGTGAGTGAGGTTTGGGAAGTCCTTCGGACTGGCGGTAATTTAAGAGCCGTTGGATCGGCTAATTCGAATGAACACAGTAGCCGATCATATTGGTTAGTTTCACTCCTACATATTAGTACAATCTATATACTCTATGCTATCATAATTAGGGTAGTTTGATGTGGAAATATGTTTCTCTTTTCCCTTTCTTGATTGCAGCATGCATTGTGTAATGGTTAAGGGAGAGAACTTACTAAATGGAGAATGCACGAGAAGCCGGTTGTGGCTGGTTGACCTAACTAGCAGTGGCAGAGTAGCTAGGATAGAATGTAAGGAGAGAGAATGAAAGAATCTCCGATCGGGTTCCTTCACCTTTGCTTCCTTCCGCAACCTGACCCAGCGTCACACGTCTCGTGGTTCGAAGGGATCCAGTGCCCACTGCCCAACTACCGACTCCTTTTGAATGGAGATGCATGCCTCAAACGATAAAGTGTAATGAGATTACAGAGGGCAATTGTAGAAGAATTCGAAGAAGAAGAAGCATAGCCCCATGAGACTAGAGAGTAGAGACTGAGAGGCCGAGAGGGCGGAGAGGCTAGAGACTCTCTGCCGGCCCGACGAAGAGGCTAGCTACTCTGAGAGTATGAGAGAGACAGAGACTGAAGAGAATGACGTATGAAGAGAGACAGAGACGGTATAAACGGGTGAAGCTCGAACCCCTCCAAAAACCAAAGAATAGAAGTGTAAAATGATGTCGTTTGATCAAGCTGCCTGCTTTTATGAATCGAATCAAAACCGAATCAAAAGTTCGATTTTCGGTTCTTTTTTCCTTCGGTTCAGCTTGTTTTCAGTTCGGCCTATTTTGAGTTCGATTTCAGTTTTTTCAGTTTTAGTTTCGATTTTCGGCCACAAATTCCCACCCTTAATATAAAAGATATATTAGTAATTAACAAAATTATTAGAAACTAAATTAAAAAAAAAATCAAGAAAGTGGGGAGGTGGGAAACAAGTAGTCGGGTAAATATTTTTAATGAGTTTTACTTGTAATAGAAAATAAGATATTTATTTATGGGAATTATTTTGCTAAAAATTGTTTTACCTTTTGAGAGAAAGAAAAATAAAATTGGGGAAATTACAACCAACTACCCTATTAGATGACATCTTTACACTTTAGTCCCTATTGTTTTATAAATTACAGCGAAGGACAAAAATCTGAATTGGTGTTGACTTCTATTAAAAAGACGAAAATGCCCCTCTATTTACTTGAATAAAATATTTCTTTTAAAATACATTTCATATTAAACAAATAGCTTATAAGTTATTAAAGTGTTTGGCTAATACATTTCTTTTAAAAAATATTCTTTTTTCAGAAAATAATTTTTGTTTCGAAATATAATTTTTTTCCTGAAAATATATTTTTTTTTTCAAAAATATTTTATTTTATTTTTTTTCCAGAAAACAATTTTATTTTTTCAAAAAAATAATATTTTTTCAAGAAAATAATTTTATTTCGAAAAAATATTATTTTGCGAAAAAATATTTTTTCCTCCAGAAAATATTTTTTTAATATTTTTGAAAAAATATTTTTTTTATATTTTTCCAGAAAATAATTTTATTTTTTCGAAAAAATAATATTTTTTTCCAGAAAATAATTTAATTTCGAAAAAATATTATTTTGCCAAAAAAATACCTTTTTCTACAGAAAATATTTTTTTAATTTTTTCGAAAAAATATATTTTTTATTTTTTTCCAGAAAATAATTTTATTCTTTTGAAAAAATAATATTTTTTCCAGAAAATAATTTTATTTCGAAAAAAAATATTATTTTGCCCAAAAATAATTTTTTCTCCAGAAAATATTTTTTAATTTTTTGAAAAAGATAATTTTTTTCCCAGAAAATAATTTTTTTTTATTTTTTCGAAAAATAATTTTTTTTTCCAGAAAATACTTTCTTTTGGAAAAATATTTTTCTAGAAAGTTGAAAATTTATTACATCGTTCAAAGTCATATATATATTACAACGAGGTCAATACGCGCCACCCACGCGTGCGAAAAATAAATGGGTAAACAAGAAAAAGAAAATAAAAGCAAGAAATTCTAATATCGACTCTCTCTCCAGTGACATCATCTGAAAATTTGACTTTTATCCTTCGTTGTAAATATAATTTCTGGACAGTGCAAAGTTTGTCCTTCATTGTAATATCTGAAATAATAGGGATCAAACTGTAATTAGACCATCTAAAAAGGTGGTGAGATATAAATCGCCCAAATAAAATTACATGTAGAGCATGATTATGAGTATGCGCACATGCTTGAAAGCAACATTTGCGCTTGCGAATCGCCCAGTGAAGTGTTCATTGGAGTCACGCACGAGCTGAAGAAATGCTCTCTTGGGCGATTTCATCCCTCCAGGCGCTGACTGCAGAACCTCTCGATTTGTCTTTCTAAATCTAGTATTGTGATTATGTGTTTCCTTTATCCCTTTGCAATTTCTCTTGTCCCGCTTTCGTTGGCTAGTATTCCTCCACCGCCAGATTCATTCGGTGGCTCGGAATCACTTAATCTCAGGCGAGCGAGCTTCACCGTCGTGATTAGCTGTCATGGGTGGTCGGAAAGCAAAGGGTAAAGGGAAGCGGATTGCCTTCAGCCCTTTTGCGATTCTCGATGTCCCCTGTTCCACTTCAGGTAAATTGGCTAATCCCCCCTCTAATTGAAGTTTATGTGAGTAGTGTTGCTGTAACTGGTAATAAATCCAGTCGGGAGGTAGAAAATTCCTTGCTTGGTTCTGACTCGGAGGAACGTAAGATAGACTTGGGCATTATTCCTTCTGCACCTGTTCTTGCACGCGAGGTGCTTGATGGATTGCCTAGCAGGAACAAAAGTGTGAAGCAACCTGATTCCGTCAGAGACAACCTTTCGAAGCAGCCTGCTCCAGTGCCTGCTCCTAAACTGCTTAATGATTTCTCTGAATCGAAGAAGAATCCAAGTCAGAAAGCTGCTTTCAAGACAGCAGGTCTTGGGCCCGAGAAGAAGTATAGCAAAGCAGATTATGACCCAACCTATGCTGATCTCGTGAGAAATAATAGGAACCCGGAATCCGGGCACAAGCTAACTCTGGAACCGACATTAGAGGAATGCATTCGCATTTCAACGGATGAGGTTCTGGACGTAGAAAGTTGCTTCGGACCTGCCCTTGTGGGATATTTTCCTACTCGTCACCCAGGGAAAATTAGACTACAAGAGTTGTGTGCCTCCTGGAATGTCCAACATGAAATAATTCACAATGTTAATGGTTGGATCACGTTCGTTTTTAAATCGAGGGAAGACCGAGATTTGGTAAGTAGCGGAGGCCCTTACTCGGCTAGGGGGCATACTTTGCTCCTTAAAGAGCTACCAGCATGGTTTAAGTTTGGTGAAGATGGCATCAGATCAGCACCAGTCTGGGTGATTTTGCCTAACCTGCCACTCGAGTGTTGGAGTCCGAAAATTCTGAGCCGCATAGCTTCCAGAGTTGGCACTCCTTTGTTAACGGACAAGCTCACCAAAACTATGTAACGAATCGCATATGCTAGGGTCCTTTTCGACGTTGACGTCTCCAAGGATTTGTTGAAGTCTGTTGAGATAATCGACACTAGGGGTATCTCTTTCCAGCAGAAGATTGAATATGAGTTTGTTCCGAGATTTTGTCATGCTTGTAGCCGTATCGGACATTCAACCGATTTATGCAAGATCAAGGAGGGGAATAGCAGTAAGGCAACGACGGATATCCCGCGGGCTGACTGCCCACCAGATGCGGGGAATTCTAGTCTGCTTTTGCCAGTTTTCGATCCAGCACAAGCTAAGCGGACTGTTGAGGATAAGTCTGCCAATTGCCCTTCGCCTCCTGAGGGTCATACCGCGGATCACTCACTGTCTCTGAATGCCTGCCCAACTTTAGGGGTTAACTCAGTGATGTGCATCTCTAGTCTCAAGGCTAATGCTTGTAAAACTGTTGTTGTAAGTCTGGCTACTCCTTGGCAAGAAAGCAATTCTGCCTCTAGTGTGCCCGAGGCCCCAAATTTTGTTGGTTCCCACACGGACTCTATTGCCTCGGATGAAACCGAATATGCCCAAGTAGAAATCGTGGGGAATAAAAGCCGTATTGTCAAGCTTCAAGTTGGATCGTGTAATCTTAAGGGGGTGTCCCTCTCGGATGTCAAATTTCTGGATCGATTGATACATGAAGAAGCTCGGAAAGGTAACAAGACCAAGGCCAAGAAACAATGGATATAGGATCACTTTTTTCATTTCCAATGTAATCCTAGTTGATTGATATATGATTGATGTAATATGCAGATTAAAGGTCAGGTTAGGAGATTACCCATCTGGGTCGCCTGCCTTTAGATCTGTTAGGATTGTTTGGACAGACCTGTTTGGGCAGATCTGAGGGCCGCCGCCACAGTACTCGGACCATATTTCTGCAGCCGCCATACCTTCTTCTTCTTCTTCTTCTTCTTCTTCTTCTTCTTCTTCTTCTTCTTCTTCTTCTTCTTCTTCTTCTTCTTCTTCTTCTTCTTCTTCTTCTTCTTCTTCTTCTTCTTCTTCTTCTTCTTCTTCTTCTTCTTCTTCTTCTTCTTCTTCTTCTTCTTCTTCTTCTTCTTCTTCTTCTTCTTCTTCTTCTTCTTCTTCTTCTTCTTCTTCTTCTTCTTCTTCTTCTTCTTCTTCTTCTTCTTCTTCTTCTTCTTCTTCTTCTTCTTCTTCTTCTTCTTCTTCTTCTTCTTCTTCTTCTTCTTCTTCTTCTTCTTCTTCTTCTTCTTCTTCTTCTTCTTCTTCTTCTTCTTCTTCTTCTTCTTCTTCTTCTTCTTCTTCTTCTTCTTCTTCTTCTTCTTCTTCTTCTTCTTCTTCTTCTTCTTCTTCTTCTTCTTCTTCTTCTTCTTCTTCTTCTTCTTCTTCTTCTTCTTCTTCTTCTTCTTCTTCTTCTTCTTCTTCTTCTTCTTCTTCTTACGATTTAACCGGTGAACCGCGAACCCTAATTCCTGTTGTGCCGACATTGGCCATTTTTGGCCGGTGTATCGCCGGAAAATTAATAATACAATGCTGTATTTATTTCCTCTCCTTCAATCTAACAGTAGTATAGCATATAGCTGATTGTATTGCAGGTTCCCTTGTCGATCTTTCAAGCTGCTTGGAATCCTCTCGAAGGCTTCCTCTTTTCCAAGTCGTCTCGAAGGCTGGTATCATTGTACTTTTCCGTTAAATTTCATTTTATATATATATATCTATTATTTACTGTGCTTTCTCTGCGTTTTTCCTACTTTAATTATTTTTTTTACATTCTCATCGTATTTTCACTTTGTTACACACTACCACATTTTATTTATTTTCGTAGTGCGTTTGTTGTTTTGTGTTGGTTGATGTCGCGCCGTTTGCGGGTTGGTAGTTGGAATTTGGGTACCTTGACGGGAAAGCTTTTGGAGCTCGTGGATATTTTGGGTAAGAGAAGGGTTGATGTGGTTTGTATTCAAGAGACTAGGTGGAAGGGTGTAATACCCGTAATTTCGATTTCCGGTAATTTCTTTTTTTCGGCAGAAGTTTGTTTTGACGACTCGTTCATGACCGTTTCGTCATTCTGGGAATGATTAATTCTACACTTTTTGACATCCGAGTTCGTTTCGGTGTCTTTTTGTTGAGTTCCGTGCTTTTTAGCGACTTTTCCGCACTTGACTTCGATTCTTGCGAATCTCGTTCGAAACTGTTGTTTCGACTTTCTCGTAAGTTTATTTAATGTTATTATTCATGTTGCAAGCTTCGGCTTGGTTTTTCGATCATGTATCGTGTATTTCGGACGTTTTGGGCCATTTTCGTAATTTCCCAAAGTTTGGGGTAATTACTTTCCATTGTCGAATTTCGAGGCTTCGGGTGGTCGGAATCGTGTGTTATCTTAGTGCTCGAATTCGTCTTTGTGAGTACTTCGTAACCGTATCTTCGATTCATATTCAGGTTCGGGTTTTTGGGGTCGTTCGGGCCGTCAGAGTTGGCCCCGGCCGAATCATGACCGGCAAGATGGGCCTGCATCGCAAGATCGGCCGAGTTACGCACGGTAGCGCTGGCGATTACGTACGTAATTCGCTACGTACGTAACCCTTGGCCTAAGCATACGTAAGGATGCCGCATTTTCGGGCGCTGCCTCACCATGGCCGGTTACGTACGTAAGCCCTTGGCCGGTTACGTATGTAACTCGGCCGGCAGACAGCCTATATAAGGCCCTGCAGACGGGTTTTTGGCCATTTTTCTCCTTCTTCTCCTTCTCTTCCGTGGCTGAGGGTGTGCTTATCATGGATCCATGTTGTTTAACAACAAATCCATGAAGTTCTTGAGGTTATATCATTGATCAATCATCCGTTATCATCCCTTGATCCAGCGAATCAAGGTAATCTCTCCTTAGAACCCTAATTTCGTGAATTTGGGGGTTTTTGCATTTTTGTCCGATTCGTTCCGTGTTGTTGATTAATTCATGATGGGTATGATTAATCTTGGTAGTATTCTTGTGTTTAACATCATTTAATCCATTGTTCTTCGTCGAATCGAAGTATATTTCTTGATTTTCTTCAAATCGACTTTTTGGGGGATTTGTCCTCAATCTCATTTTTCATCCGTTTTTGATGGATCGATTATGGTTAAATGATGTTGTTAAACATATTCTATGGATTGTATATCCATATTTCAACTTGGAATTCCGTTTTCGTGTTTTGTCGGGACGAATCGTGTTCTTGGCCGTTTTGGGGAAAACACTTGAACATTCATCGTCCGTTCTTTGAATTCAACGGCTTTGAGTCATGCTATGGAATTCATTTTCATTGTTGTTATTGTCCTCCGTAGTTTATTATCGTGAGTTGGCGTTCGGTGGAGTCGGCGGGTTCGTAGTTGGTTCGTGCCAACCTACTCCGGTCGATTCTCCGCGTTGTGGTTGTTCAAGGCAAGTACCTTGTCCATACTTTTCTTGTTTCGTGGATATGATGATTGGTGACCGTCTCAATGTGTTTGTTTGGTTATTTGAAACGAGTTTTCAAAAGATTTGGCTAATCATGTTAAAGGCTCACATTCAAAACGCGTGTGTTTTGTGAATGGTGTAGTTTGTAAATGACTATGTGATTTCTATGGATATGTTTGGTGTTGATGTTGCACTTGGTATTGCGTGTGGGCGTATATTATTTCATTTCGGTGTGTTGTGGTTTGATGATGCGTTTTGCTAAGTGTTTGATACCTCTGAATGAATTGTTTGGATATCTTTGTTGCATTGTGCTATGTGTGTGATTTGTTTAGCTAGCCAGCTCGGGAGGGTCCTTCGAGGCCTCAGGCGGGATCAATGGTATTACCCTGTTCCCAAGGCGATGCTTGGTGTGATATGTTATTTAGTGAACGTATTTTACTCACCTCGGGGGATCCGACGGGATCACGGAGGGAATTCTAATGGGTTGAGTCCGGGATTCACGAGTGAAAGACTTCATAGGTTGGTGTTTATTTAGTGAACGTATTTTACTCACCTCGGGGGGTCCGACGGGATCACGGAGGGAATTCCAATGGGTTGAGTCCGGGATTCACGAGTGAAAGACTTCACAGGTTGGTGTTTATTTAGTGAACGTATTTTACTCACCTCGGGGGGTCCGACGGGATCACGGAGGGAATTCCAATGGGTTGAGTCCGGGATTCACGAGTGAAAGACTTCACAGGTTGGTGTTTATTTAGTGAACGTATTTTACTCACCTCGGGGTCCGACGGATCACGGAGGGATTTCAATGGGTTGAGTCCGGAATCACGAGTAAAAACTTCACGAGTTGGTATTGATTTTATGTCCGTCGAGGACACATGACTTGAGTTTGGCCCCGTGAATCAGGTGGGTTTTCTATTTGCCAAAACAAAACCTTTCAATGCGACTGCGTTGATTTTGGAAAGATAAGGATTTGATAATCCTAAATTGTTTTCTATTAAAACTCTCGATGGCATTTTAAACTGTTTCATAAATTGTTTCCCTTTAATTGTGGTCTTTCGGTTTTGGAATGTCTTACTCAAATTCTTGCCTCGGGAAGTATTCGTTTCGTTGTATTTTAATCTTTGAGGATTTCTGATTATTGTTATTCTTGGAACTTGAATTGTATGGCTCGTATTTTTGCACTTGTACTTGCACTAGCAAAACAGTGGAGTTTTGCTAACTCCCGAGTATTCGGGGGGTGAATGTCTATTTTTGCATTCAGGTCTTGGAGCATAACACAGGGTCGGCACGAAGAATGATGAAAGTTAAACGATACTAATCACACGAGGATCCGTTGATGTCATTTTGGTCCAGTTGTATTTTCTTTTCCGCTGCAGTATTTTTCCCCGTTGTATGGGAGTTTATCAGATTTTGACCCTCGCGTGGGTATGTGTTTGGAATTGAGTTGTATGTTATTGTTGAAAGACCAAATCGGCTTCATCGAGTCATTTTAGCCTTAAAGGCGATGTTTAGATGTTTGATTTTAGTTATCACCGGTAGATCCTCTAGAGAGGGTCTACGACGTGTAATATCCCCGAGTGGATTGGGGTGTTACATAAATGGTATCGAGCTTAGGTTGTGGAAACCTAGCCGCCGTCGATGGTGTCTATTGGGTTTTGTCTCGTCGGATTTTGTCTAATCGAGTCGTGTCGCGACGCTGTCCGAGTTTGTTGGTCGTGATTAGTATCGTGGGGCGATCATCATCTTCGTGCGACTGTGGTCGTAAGTCTCCCTTCTTTGTGTTGTGCCTCGTGTGACACGAGCTATTTTTATGATTGTTTGTTCAGTGACGGAATCCTCTTATGGATTTTGATTTCGTGATATGTGGTTATTTGACTCTAATATTTCGTTCATATGAGGAGTAGTGTTCTTTGGATTGTGCATGTTGAATCGTATTTATTTTATCCGCTGCGTGAGTTCTTTTGTAATGACTTTCGATATTTTACCGACCGAGTTTTATTTCGAAAACCGATTCCCTTAACCGAGTTTTTGGCATTATGGCCTTGATCGTTTTGGCGAAATTCTTATGACGGTATTTAGTATTTTGTAAATGGCTTTTGTGAGTTTTTGAAATATTACCGTCATCGGCCTTTTTGGCGTTTTTGTAAATGGTTTTTAGCCTGGTGGGTTCCGGCGCGGGACCCACGGCGCTATAAAGTTTTGTGTAATTACCTGAAATTTTTGGGCTTTCTAGCCCATTGAATTATCTTTGAAAACCTTGAGTATCTTAGAAAATAAATTTCGAGACGTACTTTTAAAATGAATTATTTTCTCGTGGTACATCCAAGGTGCCACAATATGTTTCCAAATTCTTCTACCTCGAGGACCAAAATGTTTTGAGATATTTTCAATGTTTTAGAAACACTTTTATTTAGACCCGAGGGTCGAATATTCTGAAAGTTTTTACTAAGAGAAAGTGTCCTCATTTTTATCTAATGTGAAATGGTTCTCCAAAGTCTCGATAACGATGTCTCATGTTTGTACTTTTTTTGAAAGGTGATACTCAAGATCAACCGGTGTTCTTCTAAAATTATTTTCAAAATGAGGTTTTCGTTTTTAAAACCTATCCATTCCCGTTTAAGGGCTGGGTATGTATGTATGATGTTCGCGTTCTCATTATGATGTTTGCTCCCGAGTATGATCGAATTGGCGGTGTGAGCGTTGAGTCGCTTTCCACATATTTGTTGTGCTAGCCCTCTGTGAGAGGTGGGATGTTGGTATTGAATATTGTCGCCTCGTGGTGATTTCTGCGTTGTCGCGCATGTGCGAGCTGTTAGAGCTTGGTTTGGTATGGCCGTGTGCATCGGTAATCGTTCTGTTATGTGTCGGTTGTTTAATGTCTTGTTACCTTGCTCCTGTTTTTGTAAATTTCGTGGATGAGGTCGGGGGTAATACCCGTACTATTTTGACTTCTGTATTTTATCTTTCTCCAGTCTATCGATTCGCTCATGTTCGTTGATACCTTATGAACTTGTTCTGTATTTCGGTTTCATCGCCCGAACGAACTGTGATCTTGTTGTGGGTCGATCTAGTTATCGCTGTGACTTTTTCGAGTTCGGTTCGATTCTTGTGAACCCTGTTCGGAAGTGACATCATTTGGTTCTATTAACTCTTCTATTCGACGTGGATCGGATTTTGAATTTCAATATTTTCGACTCTGTCGACTCGTTTATGTTCGCTGACATTTTCTGAACTTTCCCTATCCCTTGCTTTTGTTGATCGAACGAGGGTGGTATTGTTTCGGAATAACTCATTTGTCGTTGTGACTTTTCAATCGCTATTCCCTTTCCTGTGGATCTTATGGGAATGCATGTCTTGTTGTTCTCACCAGATCATCCTGGGAGTTGTTGTTTGAATTTTATTATCCTTCGTGTTTCGGACATGATTGTTCGATTTTTGTTGTCTCGGCCGTTTGTTTGTTCGGTTTTTGTTCTCGTTTCGTGATTGTTGAGCTTTCAGGCTCCTTCGTAATTCCCTTAAGTTCGGGAAGTTAGTCTCGTTTTCAATCTTCCAACCCTTGGGCGGTGGAATTCCGTATTTGTTCAACGGTTAGCTCGCGTTTTGATTGATGTACCGTTGGGTTAGTCAATCCTATTGATTTTCGTTCGTTGTGTTTTGTGATTGTCCGGATAATCGACTCGATTGTATTGTCTGTTTGATGACGCTTGTCACTTGTTGATTTTATTATGTCTCTACCGGTGGCGTTGTGTTAGTCATTGTGGAGCGTATTTTCACGCCGTAGTCTCTTTGCGTTTCTTGCAGCTTTTCGCCGTCGGGCGCGAGTTTTGTTTTGTGTTTCTCGTCGAGTTTTCTGGCAGGGATATTTCTTCTCCCTACTTGTTTTAAGTTTCGGGACGAAACTTCTTTTAAGGAGGGTAGAATGTAATACCCGTAATTTCGATTTCCTAATTTCTTTTTTACGGAAGTCCGCTTTGACGACTCGCTCATGACCGCTTTCGGCCATTCCGGGAATGATTAATTCTACACTTTTGACATCCGAGTTCGCTTTTGTCGCTTTTGTTGAGTTCCGTGTTTTTAGCGACTTTTCCGCACTTGAATTCGATTCTTGCGAATCTCGCTCAAACCGTTGTTTCGACTTTCTCGTAAGTTTATTTAATGTTATTATTCATGTTGCAAGCTTCGCTTGGTGTTTCGATCATGTATCGTGTATTTGGACGTTTTGGGCCGTTGTAATTTCCCAAAGTTTGGGGTAATTACTTTCCGTTGTCGAATTTTGAGCCTTCGGGTGGTCAATCGTGTGTTCTCTTAGTGCTCGAATTGCCTTTGTGAGTACTTCGTAACCGTATCTTCGATTCATATTCGTGTTCGGGTTTCGTCGGGCCGTCGAGTTGGCCCGGCGCCAATCATGACCGGCGCCTGGGCCAGCCAGATCGCCGAGTTACGACGGTAGCGCTCAGAAGCAGATGTAATGCCTGCTACGACGTAACCCTTGGCGCCATTACGACGTAAGGATGCCGCATTTTTGGGGGCTGCCTCGGCCATGGCGACATGCACGTAAGCCCTTGGCCGGTTACGTACGTAACTCGGCCGGCAGACATCCTATATAAGGCCCTGCAGACGGGTTTTTGGCCATTTTTCTCCTTCTTCTGCTTCTCTTCCGCGGCTGAGGGTGTGCTTATCATGGATCCATGCTGTTTAACAACAAATCCATGAAGTTCTTGAGGTTATATCATTGATCAATCATCCGTTATCATCCTTTGATCCAGCGAATCAAGGTAATCTCTCCTTAGAACCCTAATTTCGTGAATTTGGGGGTTTTTGCATTTTTGTCCGATTCGTTCCGTGTTGTTGATTAATTCATGATGGGTATGATTAATCTTGGTAGTATTCTTGTGTTTAACATCATTTAATCCATTGTTCTTCGTCGAATCGAAGTATATTTCTTGATTTTCTTCAACTCGACTTTTTGGGGGATTTGTCCTCGATCTCGTTTTTCATCCATTTTTGATGGATCGATTATGGTTAAATGATGTTGTTAAACATATTCTATGGATTGTATATCCATATTTCAACTTGGAATTCCGTTTCGTGTTTTGTCGGGACGAATCGTGTTCTCGCCGCTTGGGAAAACACTTGAACATTCGTCGTTCGTTCTTTGAATTCAACGGCTTTGAGTCATGCTATGGAATTCATTTTCATTGTTGTTATTGTCCTCCGTAGTTTATTATCGTGAGTTGGCGTTCGGTGGAGTCGGCGGGTTCGTAGTTGGTTCGTGCCAACCTACTCCGGTCGATTCTCCGCGTTGTGGTTGTTCAAGGCAAGTACCTTGTCCATACTTTTCTTGTTTCGTGGATATGATGATTGGTGACCGTCTCATTGTGTTTGTTTGGTTATTGAAACGAGTTTTCAAAAGATTTGGCTAACCATGTTAAAGGCTCACTTTCAAAACGTGTGTGTTTTGTGAATGGTGTAGTTTGTAAATGACTATGTGATTTCTATGGATATGTTTGGTGTTGATGTTGCACTTGGTATTGCGTGTGGGCGTATATTATTTCATTTCGGTGCGTTGTGGTTTGATGAGGTGTTTTGCTAAGTGTTTGATACCTCTGAATGAATTGTTTGGATATCTATGTTGCATTGTGCTATGTGTGTGATTTGTTTAGCTAGCCAGCTCGAGAGTTTCCTTCAAGGCCTCAGGCGGGATCAATGGTATTACCCTGTTCCCAAGGAGATGCTTGGTGTGATATGTTATTTAGTGAACGTATTTTACTCACCTCGGGGGGTCCGACGGGATCACGGAGGGAATTCCAATGGGTTGAGTCCGGGATTCACGAGTGAAAGACTTCATAGGTTGGTGTTTATTTAGTGAACGTATTTTACTCACCTCGGGGGGTCCGACGGGATCACGGAGGGAATTCCAATGGGTTGAGTCCGGGATTCACGAGTGAAAGACTTCACAGGTTGGTGTTTATTTAGTGAATGTATTTTACTCACCTCGGGGTGTCCGACGGGATCACGGAGGGAATTCCAATGGGTTGAGTCCGGGATTCATGAGTGAAAGACTTCACAGGTTGGTGTTTATTTAGTGAACGTATTTTACTCACTCTGGGGTCCGACGATCACGAGGGATTTCCAATGGGTTGAGTCCGGAATCACGAGTAAAAACTTCACGAGTTGGTATTGATTTGATGTCCGCCGAGGACACGTGACTTGAGTTTCGCCCCGTGAATCGTGTGGGTTTTCTATTTGCGAAAACAAAACCTTTGGGTTGTGACTTCGTTGATTTTGGAAAGATAAGGATTTGATAATCCTAAATTGTTTTCTATTAAAACTCTCGATGGCATTTTAAACTGTTTCATAAATTGTTTCCCTTTAATTGTGGTCTTTCGGTTTTGGAATGTCTTACTCAAATTCTTGCCTCGGGAAGTATTCGTTTCGTTGTATTTTAATCTTTGAGGATTTCTGATTATTGTTATTCTTGGAACTTGAATTGTATGGCTCGTATTTTTGCACTTGTACTTGCACTAGCAAAACAGTGGAGTTTTGCTAACCCCCGAGTATTCGGGGGGTGAATGTCTATTTTTGCATTCAGGTCTTGGAGCATAACACAGGGTCGGCACGAAGAATAATGAAAGTTAAACGATACTAATCACACGAGGATCCGTTGATGTCATTTTGGTCCAGTTGTATTTTCTTTTCCGCTGCAGTATTTTTCCCCGTTGTACGGGAGTTTATTGTATTTTGACCCCTGCGTGGGTATGTGTTTGGAATTGAGTTGTATGTTATTGTTGAAAGACCAAATCGGTCTACTGAGTCATTTTAGCCTTAAAGGCGATGTTTAGATGTTTGATTTTAGTTATCAGCCTGGTAGATCCTCGAGGAGAGGGTCTACAACGTGTAATATCCCTGAGTGGATTGGGGGTGTTACATAAATGGTATCGGAGCTTAGGTTGTGGAAACCTAGGCTGTCGGGTCAGTGGTGTCTATTGAGTTTTGTCTCGTCGGATTTTGTCTAACTGAGTCGTGTCGCGACGCGTCGTCTGAGTTTGTTGGTCATGATTAGTATCGTGGGGCGATCATCATCCTCGTGCGACCTGTGGCTGTAAGTCTCCCTTCTTTGTGTTGTGCCTCGTGTGACACGAGCTATTTTTATGATTGTTTGTTCAGTGACGGAATCCTCTTATGGATTTTGATTTCGTGATATGTGGTTATTTAACTCTAATATTTCGTTCATATGAGGAGTAGTGTTGCTAGATTGTGCATGTTGAACTGTATTTCTTTTATCCGCTGCGTGAGTTCTTTTGTAATGACTTTCGGTATTTTACCGACCGAGTTTTATTTCGAAAACCGATTCCCTTAACCGAGTTTTTGGCATTATGGCCTTGATCGTTTTGGCGAAATTCTTATGGCGGTATTTAGTATTTTGTAAATGGCTTTTGTGAGTTTTTGAAATATTACCGTCATCGGCCTTTTTGGCGTTTTTGTAAATGATTTTTAGCCTGGTGGGTTCCGGCGCGGGACCCACGGCGCTATAAAGTTTTGTGTAATTACCTGAAATTTGTGGGCTTTCTAGCCCATTGAATTATCTTTGAAAACCTTGAGTATCTTAGAAAATAAATGTCGAGGCGTACTTTTAAAATGAATTATTTTATCGTGGTACATCCAAGGTGCCACAATATGTTTCCAAATTCTTCTACCTCGAGAACCAAAATGTTTTGAGATATTTTCAATGTTTTAGAAACACTTTTATTTAGACCCGAGGGTCGAATATTCTGAAAGTTTTTACTAAGAGAAAGTGTCCTCATTTTTATCTAATGTGAAATGGTTCTCCAAAGTCTCGATAACGATGTCTCATGTTTGTACTTTTTTTGAAAGGTGATACTCAAGATCAACCGGTGTTCTTCTAAAATTATTTTCAAAATGAGGTTTTCGTTTTTAAAACCTATCCATTCCCGTTTAAGGGCTGGGTATGTATGTATGATGTTCGCGTTCTCATTATGATGTTTGCTCCCGATTATGATCGAATTGGCGATGTGAGCGTTGAGTCGCTTTCCACACATTTGTTGTGTTAGCCCTCTGTGAGAGGTGGGATGTTGGTGTTGAATATTGTCGCCTCGTGGTGATTTCTGCGTTGTCGCGCATGTGCGAGCTGTTAGAGCTTGGTTTGGTATGGCCGTGTGCATCGGTAATCGTTCTGTTATGTGTCGGTTGTTTAATGTCTTGTTACCTTGCTCCTGTTTTTGTAAATTTCGTGGATGAGGTCGGGGGTAATACCCGTACTATTTTGACTTCTGTATTTTCTCTTTCTCTAGTCTATCGATTCGCTCATGTTCGTTGATACCTTATGAACTTGTTCTGTATTTCGGTTTCATCGTCCGAACGAACTGTGATCTTGTTGTGGGTCGATCTAGTTAGCTGTGACTTTTTCGAGTTCGGTTCGATTCTTGTGAACCTTGTTCGGAAGTGACATCATTTGGTTCTATTAACTCTTCTATTCGACGTGGATCGGATTTTGAATTTCTATATTTTCCACTCTGTCGACTCGTTTATGTTCGCTGACATTTTCTGAACTTTCCCTATCCCTTGCTTTTGTTGATCGAACGAGGGTGGTATTGTTTCGGAATAACTCATTTGTCGTTGTGACTTTTCAATCGCTATTCCCTTTCCTGTGGATCTTATGGGAATGCATGTCTTGTTGTTCTCACCAGATCATCCTGGGAGTTGTTGTTTGAATTTTATTATCCTTCGTGTTTCGGACATGATTGTTCGATTTTTGTTGTCTCCGTCGTTTGTTTGTTCGATTTTTGTTCTCGTTTCGTGATTGTTGAGCATTCAGGCTCCTTCGTAATTCCCTTAAGTTCGGGAAGTTAGTCTCGTTTTCAATCTTCCAACCCTTGGGCGGTGGAATTCCGTATTTGTTCAACGGTTAGCTCGCGTTTTGATTGATGTACCGTTGGGTTAGTCAATCCTATTGATTTTCGTTCGTTGTGTTTTGTGATTGTCCGAATAATCGACTCGATTGTATTGTCTGTTTGATGACGCTTGTCACTTGTTGATTTTATTATGTCTCTACCGGTGGCGTTGTGTTAGTCGCTGTGGGGCGTATTTTCACGCAGTAGTCTCTTTGCGTTTCTTGCATCTTTTCGCCGTCGGGCGCGAGTTTTCGGTTTTTGTGTATCTCGTCGAGTTTTCCTGGCAGGGGATATTTCTTCTCCCTACTTGTTTTAAGTTTCGGGACGAAACTTCTTTTAAGGAGGGTAGAATGTAATACCCGTAATTTCGATTTCCGGTAATTTCTTTTTTTCGGCAGAAGTCCATTTTGTCGACTCGCTCATGACCATTTCGTCATTCTGGGAATGATTAATTCTACACTTTTTGACATCCGAGTTCGTTTCGGTGTCGTTTTGTTGAGTTCCGTGTTTTTTAGCGACTTTTCCGCACTTGAGTTCGATTCTTGCGAATCTCGTTCGAAACTGTTGTTTCGACTTTCTCGTAAGTTTATTTAATGTTATTATTCATGTTGCAAGCTTCGGCTTGGTGTTTCGATCATGTATCATGTATTTCGGACGTTTTGGGCTATTTCCGTAATTTCCCAAAGTTTGGGGTAATTACTTTCCATTGTCGAATTTTGAGCCTTCTGGTGGTCGGAATCGTGTGTTCTCTTAGTGCTCGAATTCGTCTTTGTTAGTACTTCGTAACTGTATCTTCGATTCGTATTCAGGTTCGGATTTCGGGGTCGTTCGGGCCGTCGGAGTTGGCCCCGGCCGAATCATGGCCGGGCAGTCTGGGCCAGCCAAGATCGCCGAGTTACGACGTGAGCGCTCGGCGATGCACGTAATGCCGCTAAGCATGACGTAACCCTTGGCCTAAGCATGCACGTAAGGATGCCGGCATTTTTGGGAAGCGTCTCAGCCATGGCCGGTTACGTACATAATCCCTTGGCCGGTTACGTACGTAACTCGGTCGGCAGACAGCCTATATAAGGCCCTGCAGACGGGTTTTTGGTCTTTTTTCTCCTTCTTATCCTTCTCTTCCGCGGCTGAGGGTGTGCTTATCATGGATCCATGTTGTTTAACAACAAATCCATGAAGTTCTTGAGGTTATATCATTGATCAATTATCCGTTATCATCCTTTGATCCAGCGAATCAAGGTAATCTCTCCTTAGAAGATTAATTTCGTGAATTTGGGGGTTTTTGCATTTTTGTCTGATTCGTTCCGTGTTGTTGATTAATTCATGATGGGTATGATTAATCTTGGTAGTATTCTTGTGTTTAACATCATTTAATCCATTGTTCTTCGTCGAATCGAAGTATATTTCTTGATTTTCTTCAACTCGACTTTTTGGGGGATTTGTCCTCGATCTCGTTTTTCATCCATTTTTGATGGATCTATTATGATTAAATGATGTTGTTAAACATATTCTATGGATTGTATATCCATATTTCAACTTGGAATTCCATTTTCGTGTTTTGTCGGGACGAATCGTGTTCTTGGTCGTTTTGGGGAAAACACTTGAACATTCGTCTTTCGTTCTTTGAATTCAACGGCTTTGAGTCATTCAATGGAATTCATTTTCCTTGTTGTTATTGTCCTCCGTAGTTTATTATCGCGAGTTGGCGTTCGGTGGAGTCGGCAGGTTCGTAGTCGGTTCGTGCCAACCTACTCCGGTCGATTCTCCGCGTTGTGGTTGTTCAAGGCAAGTACCTTGTCCATACTTTTCTTGTTTCGTGTATATGATGATTGGTGACTGTCTCAATGTGTTTGTTTGGTTATTTGAAACGAGTTTTCAAAAGATTTGGCTAACCATGTTAAAGGCTCACTTTCAAAACGCGTGTGTTTTGTGAATGGTGTAGTTTGTAAATGACTATGTGATTTCTATGGATATGTTTGGTGTTGATGTTGCACTTGGTATTGCGTGTGGACGTATATTATTTTATTTCGGTGCGTTGTGGTTTGAGGAGGTGTTTTGCTAAGTGTTTGATACCTCTGAATGAATTGTTTGGATATCTTTGTTGCATTGTGCTATGTGTGTGATTTGTTTAGCTAGCCAGCTCGGGAGGGTCCTTCGAGGCCTCGGGCGGGATCAATGGTATTACCCTGTTCCCAAGGCGATGCTTGGTGTGATATGTTATTTAGTGAACGTATTGTACTCACCTTGGGGGGTCCGACGGGATCACGGAGGGAATTCCAATGGGTTGAGTCCGGGATTCACGAGTGAAAGACTTCACAGGTTGGTGTTTATTTAGTGAACATATTTTACTCACCTCGGGGGGTCCGACGGGATCACGGAGGGAATTCCAATGGGTTGAGTCCGGGATTCACGAGTGAAAGACTTCACAGGTTGGTGTTTATTTAGTGAACGTATTTTACTCACCTCGGGGGGTCCGACGGGATCACGGAGGGAATTCCAATGGGTTGAGTCCGGGATTCACGAGTGAAAGACTTCACAGGTTGGTGTTTATTTAGTGAACGTACTCACCTTGGGGGGTCCGACGGGATCACGGAGGGATTTCCAATGGGTTGAGTCCGGGAATCACGAGTAAAAACTTCACGAGTTGGTATTGATTTTATGTCCGTCGAGGACACGTGACTTGAGTTTTGGCCCTGTGAACTGTTGTGGGTTTTCTATTTGCGAAAACAAAACCTTTGGGCTGTGACCCCTGTTGATTTTGGAAAGATAAGGATTTGATAATCCTAAATTGTTTTCTATTAAAACTCTCGATGGCATTTTAAACTGTTTCATAAATTGTTTCCCTTTAATTGTGGTCTTTCGGTTTTGGAATGTCTTACTCAAATTCTTGCCTCGGGAAGTATTCGTTTCGTTGTATTTTAATCTTTGAGGATTTCTGATTATTGTTATTCTTGGAACTTGAATTGTATGGCTCGTATTTTTGCACTTGTACTTGCACTAGCAAAACGGTGGAGTTTTGCTAACCCCCGAGTATTCGGGGGGTGAATGTCTATTTTTGCATTCAGGTCTTGGAGCATAACACAGGGTCGGCATGAAGGATGATGAAAGTTAAACAATACTAATCACACGAGGATCCATTGATGTCGTTTTGGTCCAGTTGTATTTTCTTTTCCACGCAGATTTTTCCTCAGACGGAGTTTATCAGATTTTGACCCCTGCGTGGGTATGTGTTTGGAATTGAGTTGTATGTTATTGTTGAAAGACCAAATCGGTATACTGAGTCATTTTAGCCTTAAAGGCGATGTTTAGATGTTTGATTTTAGTTATCAGCCTGGTAGATCCTCGAGGAGAGGGTCTACGACGTGTAATATCCCTGAGTGGATTGGGGGTGTTACATAAATGGTATCGGAGCTTAGGTTGTGGAAACCTAGGCTGTCGGGTCAGTGGTCTCTATTGAGTTTTGTCTCATCGGATTTTGTCTGACTGAGTCGTGTCGCGACGCGTCGTCTGAGTTTGTTGGTCGTGATTAGTATCGTGGTGCGATCATCATCTTCGGGCGACCTGTGGCTGTAAGTCTCCCTTCTTTGTGTTGTGCCTCATGTGACACGAGCTATTTTTATGATTGTTTGTTCAGTGACGGAATCCTCTTATGGATTTTGATTTCGTGATATGTGGTTATTTGACTCTAATATTTCGTTTATATGAGGAGTAGTGTTGCTGGATTGTGCATGTTGAACTGTATTTCTTTTATCCGTTGCGTGAGTTCTTTTGTAATGACTTTCGGTATTTTACCGACCGAGTTTTATTTCGAAAACCGATTCCCTTAACCGAGTTTTTGGCATTATGGCCTTGATCATTTTGGCGAAATTCTTATGACGGTATTTAGTATTTTGTAAATGGCTTTTGTGAGTTTTTGAAATATTACGTCATCTACTTTTGGCGTTTTTGTAAATAGTTTTAGCTGGTGGGTTCTGCCATGGACCCACGGCGCTATAAAGTTTTGTGTAATTACTCAAATTTTTGGGCTTTCTAGCCCATCAATTATCTTTGAAAACCTTGAGTATCTTAAAATAAATTTGAGACGTACTTTTAAAATGAATTATTTTCTCGCAGTACATCCAAGGTGCCACAATATGTTTCCAAATTCTTCTACCTCGAGGACCAAAATGTTTTGAGGTATTTTCAATGTTTTAGAAACACTTTTATTTAGACCCGAGGGTCGAATATTCTGAAAGTTTTTACTAAGAGAAAGTGTCCTCATTTTTATTTAATGTGAAATGGTTCTCCAAAGTCTCGATAACGATGTCTCATGTTTGTACTTTTTTTGAAAGGTGATACTCAAGATCAACCGGTGTTCTTCTAAAATTAGTTTCAGAATGAGGTTTTCGTTTTTAAAACCTATCCATTCCCGTTTAAGGGCTGGGTATGTATGTATGATGTTCGCGTTCTCATTATGATGTTTGCTCCCGAGTATGATCGAATTGGCGGTGTGAGCGTTGAGTCGCTTTCCACACATTTGTTGTGTTAGCCCTCTGTGAGAGGTGGGATGTTGGTGTTGAATATTGTCGCCTCGTGGTGATTTCTGCGTTGTCGCGTATGTGCGAGCTGTTAGAGCTTGGTTTGGTATGGCCGTGTGCATCGGTAATCGTTTCGTTATGTGTCGGTTGTTTAATGTCTTGTTACCTTGCTCCTGTTTTTGTGAATTTCGTGGATGAGGTCGGGGGTAATACCCGTACTATTTTGCTTTTGTATTTTCTCTTTCTCCAGTCTATCGATTTGCTCATGTTCGTTGATACCTTATGAACTTGTTCTGTATTTCGGTTTCGTCGTCCGAACGAACTGTGATCTTGTTGTCGGTCGATCTAGTTATCGCTGTGACTTTTTCGAGTTCGGTTCGATTCTTGTGAACCCTGTTCGGAAGTGAAATCATTTGGTTCTATTAACTCTTCTATTCGACGTGGATCGGATTTTGAATTTCTATATTTTCGACTCTGTCGACTCGTTTATGTTCGCTGACATTTTATGAACTTTCCCTATCCCTTGCTTTTGTTGATCGAACGAGGGTGGTATTGTTTTGGAATAACTCATTTGTCGTTGTGACTTTTCAATCGCTATTCCTTTTCCTGTGGATCTTATGGGAATGCATGTCTTGTTGTTCTCACCAGATCATCCTGGGAGTTGTTGTTTGAATTTTATTATCCTTCTTGTTTCGGACATGATTGTTCGATTTTTGTTGTCCCGATCGTTTGTTTGTTCGGTTTTTGTTCTCGTTTCGTGATTGTTGAGCGTTCAGGCTCCTTCGTAATTCCCTTAAGTTCGGGAAGTTAGTCTCGTTTTCAATCTTCCAACCCTTGGGCGGTGGAATTCCGTATTTGTTTAACGGTTAACTCGCGTTTTGATTGATGTATCGTTGGGTTAGTCAATCCTATTGATTTTCATTTGTTGTGTTTTGTGATTGTCCGGATAATCGACTCGATTTCTGTTTGATGACGCTTGTCACTTGTTGATTTTATTATGTCTCTACCGGTGGCGTTGTGTTAGTCGTTGTGGAGCATATTTTCACGCCGTAGTCTCTTTGCGTTTCTTGCAGCTTTTCGCCGTCGGGCGCGAGTTTTTGGTTTTTCTGTATCTCGTCGAGTTTTCCTGGCAGGGGATATTTCTTCTCCCTACTTGTTTTAAGTTTCGGGACGAAACTTCTTTTAAGGAGGGTAGAATGTAATACCCGTAATTTCGATTTCTGGTAATTTCTTTTTATTCGGCGGAAGTCCGTTTTGACGACTCGCTCATGACCGTTTCGTCATTCTGGGAATGATTAATTCTACACTTTTTGACATCCAAGTTCGTTTCGGTGTCGTTTTGTTGAGTTCCGTGCTTTTTAGCGACTTTTCCGCACTTGAGTTCGATTCTTGCGAATCTCGTTCGAAACTGTTGTTTCGACTTTCTCGTAAGTTTATTTAATGTTATTATTCATGTTGCAAGCTTCGGCTTGGTGTTTCGATCATGTATCGTGTATTTCGGACGTTTTGTGCCATTTTCGTAATTTCCCAAAGTTTGGGGTAATTACTTTCCGTTGTCGAATTTCGAGCCTTCGGGTGGTCGTGTTCTCTTAGTGCTCGAATTCGTCTTTGTGAGTACTTCGTAACCGCATCTTCGATTCGTATTCGTGTTCGCCGGTCGTTTCGGCCGCTTGAGTTGGCCACGGCCAATCATGGCCGGCGATGGGCCTGTGCCGCAGATCGCCGAGTTACGATGCGGTAGCGCTCGCGATACAGACGTAATGCCGATGACGTAACCCTTGGACGACATGCACGTAAGGATGCCGACATTTTTGGGCGTCTCGGCCATGGCGATTACGCACGTAAGCCCTCGGCCTTACGTTTAACTCGCCGTACAGATGCCTATATAAGGCCCTGCAGACGGGTTTTTGGCCATTTTTCTCCTTCTTCTCGTTCTCTTCCGCGGCTGAGGGTGTGCTTATCATGGATCCATGTTGTTTAACAACAAATCCATGAAGTTCTTGAGGTTATATCATTGATCAATCATCCGTTATCATCCTTTGATCCAGCGAATCAAGGTAATCTCTCCATAGAACCCTAATTTCGTGAATTTGGGGGGTTTTTGCATTTTTGTCCGATTCGTTCCGTGTTGTTGATTAATTCATGATGGGTATGATTAATCTTGGTAGTATTCTTGTGTTTAACATCATTTAATCCATTGTTCTTCGTCGAATCGAAGTATATTTCTTGATTTTCTTCAAATCGACTTTTTGGGGGATTTGTCCTCGATCTCGTTTTTCATCCATTTTGATGGATCGATTATGGTTAAATGATGTTGTTAAACATATTCTATGGATTGTATATCCATATTTCAACTTGGAATTCCATTTTCGTGTTTTGTCGGGACGAATCGTGTTCTTGGCCGTTTTGGGGAAAACACTTGAACATTCGTCTTTCGTTCTTTGAATTCAACGGCTTTGAGTCATGCTATGGAATTCATTTTCATTGTTGTTATTATCCTCCGTAGTTTATTATCGCGAGTTGGCGTTCGGTGGAGTCGGCGGGTTCGTAGTCGGTTCGTGCCAACCTACTCCGGTCGATTCTCCGCGTTGTGGTTGTTCAAGGCAAATACCTTGTCCATACTTTTCTTGTTTCGTGGATATGATGATTGGTGACCGTCTCAATGTGTTTGTTTGGTTATTTGAAACGAGTTTTCAAAAGATTTGGCTAACCATGTTAAAGGCTCACTTTCAAAACGCGTGTGTTTTGTGAATGGTGTAGTTTGTAAATGACTATGTGATTTCTATGGATATGTTTGGTGTTGATGTTGCACTTGGTATTGCGTGTGGACGTATATTATTTCATTTCGGTGCGTTGTGGTTTGACGAGGTGTTTTGCTAAGTATTTGATACCGCTGAATGAATTGTTTGGATATCTTTATTGCATTGTGCTATGTGTGTGATTTGTTTAGCTAGCCAGCTTGGGAGGGTCCTTCGAGGCCTCGGGCGGGATCAATGGTATTACCCTGTTCCCAAGGCGATGCTTGGTGTGATATGTTATTTAGTGAACGTATTTTACTCACCTCGGGGGGTCCGGCGGGATCACTGAGGGAATTCCAATGGGTTGAGTCCGGGATTCACGAGTGAAAGACTTCACATGTTGGTGTTTATTTAGTGAACGTATTTTACTCACCTCGGGGGGTCCGACGGGATCACGGAGGGAATTCCAATGGGTTGAGTCCGGGATTCACGAGTGAAAGACTTCACAGGTTGGTGTTTATTTAGTGAACGTATTTTACTCACCTCGGGGGGTCCGACGGGATCACGAAGGGAATTCCAATGGGTTGAGTCCGGGATTCACGAGTGAAAGACTTCACAGGTTGGTGTTTATTTAGTGAACGTATTTTACTCACCTCGGGGGGTCCGACGGGATCACGGAGGGATTTCCAATGGGTTGAGTCCGGGAATCACGAGTAAAAACTTCACGAGTTGGTATTGATTTTATGTCCGTCGAGGACACGTGACTTGAGTTTTGGCCCTGTGAACTGTTGTGGGTTTTCTATTTGCGAAAACAAAACATTTGGGCTGTGACCCGTGTTGATTTTGGAAAGATAAGGATTTGATAATCCTAAATTGTTTTCTATTAAAACTCTCGATGGCATTTTAAACTGTTTCATAAATTGTTTCCCTTTAATTGTGGTCTTTCGGTTTTGGAATGTCTTACTCAAATTCTTGCCTCGGGAAGTATTCGTTTCGTTGTATTTTAATCTTTGAGGATTTCTGATTATTGTTATTCTTGGAACTTGAATTGTATGGCTCGTATTTTTGCACTTGTACTTGCACTAGCAAAACGGTGGAGTTTTGCTAACCCCCGAGTATTCGGGGGGTGAATGTCTATTTTTGCATTCAGGTCTTGGAGCATAACACAGGGTCGGCACGAAGGATGATGAAAGTTAAACGATACTAATCACACGAGGATCCATTGATGTCGTTTTGGTCCAGTTGTATTTTCTTTTCCGCTGCAGTATTTTTCCCCGTTGTACAGGAGTTTATTGTATTTTGACCCCTGCGTGGGTATCTGTTTGGAATTGAGTTGTATGTTATTGTTGAAAGACCAAATCGGTCTACTGAGTCATTTTAGCCTTAAAGGCGATGTTTAGATGTTTGATTTTAGTTATCAGTCTGGTAGATCCTCGAGGAGAGGGTCTACGGCGTGTAATATCCCTGAGTGGATTGGGGGTGTTACATAAATGGTATCGGAGCTTAGGTTATGGAAACCTAGGCTGTCCGGTCAGTGGTGTCTATTGAGTTTTGTCTCGTCGGATTTTGTCCGATCGAAATGTGTCGCGACGCGCTGCCCGAGTTTGTTGGTCGTGATTAGTATCGTGGGGCGATCATCATCTTCGCGACTGTGGTCGTAAGTCTCCCTTCTTTGTGTTGTGCCTCATGTGACACGAGCTATTTTTATGATTGTTTGTTCAAGGATGTAATCCTCTTATGGATTTTGATTTCGTGATATGTGGTTATTTGACTCTAATATTTCGCTTATATGAGGAGTAGTGTTCTTTGGATTGTGCATGAATCGTATTTCTTTTATCCGTGCGTGAGTTCTTTTGTAATGACTTTCGATATTTTACCGACCGAGTTTTATTTCAAAACCGATTCCTTAACCGAGTTTTTGGCATTATGGCCTTGATCATTTTGGCGAAATTCTTATGACGGTATTTAGTATTTTGTAAATGGCTTTTGTGAGTTTTTGAAATATTACTGTCATCGGCCTTTTTGGCGTTTTTGTAAATAGTTTTTAGCCTGGTGGGTTCCGGCGCGGGACCCACGGCGCTATAAAGTTTTGTGTAATTACCTGAAATTTTTGGGCTTTCTAGCCCATTGAATTATCTTTGAAAACCTTGAGTATCTTAGAAAATAAATTTCGAGACGTACTTTTAAAATGAATTATTTTCTCGTGGTACATCCAAGGTGCCACAATATGTTTCCAAATTCTTCTACCTCGAGGACCAAAATGTTTTGAGGTATTTTCAATGTTTTAGAAACACTTTTATTTAGACCCGAGGGTCGAATATTCTGAAAGTTTTTACTAAGAGAAAGTGTCCTCATTTTTATCTAATGTGAAATGGTTCTCCAAAGTCTCGATAACGATGTCTCATGTTTGTACTTTTTTTGAAAGGTGATACTCAAGATCAACCGGTGTTCTTCTAAAATTAGTTTCAGAATGAGGTTTTCGTTTTTAAAACCTATCCATTCCCGTTTAAGGGCTGGGTATGTATGTATGATGTTCGCGTTCTCATTATGATGTTTGCTCCCGAGTATGATCGAATTGGCGGTGTGAGCGTTGAGTCGCTTTCCACACATTTGTTGTGTTAGCCCTCTGTGAGAGGTGGGATGTTGGTGTTGAATATTGTCGCCTCGTGGTGATTTCTGCGTTGTCGCGCATGTGCGAGCTGTTAGAGCTTGGTTTGGTATGGCCGTGTGCATCGGTAATCGTTCCGTTATTTGTCGGTTGTTTAATGTCTTGTTACCTTGCTCCTGTTTTTGTGAATTTCGTGGATGAGGTCGGGGGTAATACCCGTACTATTTTGCTTTTGTATTTTCTCTTTCTTAAGTCTATCGATTCGCTCATGTTCGTTGATACCATATGAACTTGTTCTGTATTTCGGTTTCATCGTCCGAACGAACTGTGATCTTGTTGTCGGTCGATCTAGTTATCGCAGTGACTTTTTCGAGTTCGGTTCGATTCTTGTGAACCCTGTTCGGAAGTGACATCATTTGGTTCTATTAACTCTTCTATTCGACGTGGATCGGATTTTGAATTTCTATATTTTCGACTCTGTCGACTCGTTTATGTTTGCTGACATTTTCTGAACTTTCCCTATCCCTTGCTTTTGTTGATCGAACGAGGGTGGTATTGTTTCGGAATAACTCATTTGTCGTTGTGACTTTTCAATCGCTATTTCCTTTCCTGTGGATCTTATGGGAATGCATGTCTTGTTGTTCTCACCAGATCATCCTGGGAGTTGTTGTTTGAATTTTATTATCTTTCTTGTTTCGGACATGATTGTTCGATTTTTGTTGTCTCGGTCGTTTGTTTGTTCGGTTTTTGTTCTCGTTTCGTGATTGTTGAGCGTTCAGGCTCCTTCGTAATTCCCTTAAGTTCGGGAAGTTAGTCTCGTTTTCAATCTTCCAACCCTTGGGCGGTGGAATTCCGTATTTGTTTAACGGTTAGCTCGCGTTTTGATTGATGTACCGTTGGGTTAGTCAATCCTATTGATTTTCGTTCGTTGTGTTTTGTGATTGTCCGGATAATCGACTCGATTGTATTGTCTGTTTGATGACGCTTGTCACTTGTTGATTTTATTATGTCTCTACCGGTGGCGTTGTGTTAGTCGTTGTGGAGCGTATTTTCACGCCGTAGTCTCTTTGCGTTTCTTGCAGCTTTTCGCAGTCGGGCGCGAGTTTTTGGTTTTCTGTATCTCGTCGAGTTTTCCTGGCAGGGGATATTTCTTCTCCCTACTTGTTTTAAGTTTCGGGACGAAACTTCTTTTAAGGAGGGTAGAATGTAATACCCGTAATTTCGATTTCCGGTAATTTTTTTTTCGGCGGAAGTCCGTTTTGACGACTCGCTCATGACCGTTTCGTCATTCTGGGAATGATTAATTCTACACTTTTTGACATCCGAGTTCGTTTCGGTGTCGTTTTGTTGAGTTCCGTGCTTTTTAGCGACTTTTCCGCACTTGAGTTCGATTCTTGCGAATCTCGTTCGAAACTGTTGTTTCGACTTTCTCGTAAGTTTATTTAATGTTATTATTCATGTTTCAAGCTTCGGCTTGGTGTTTCGATCATGTATCGTGTATTTCGGACGTTTTGGGCCATTTTCGTAATTTCCCAAAGTTTGGGGTAATTACTTTCCGTTGTCGAATTTCGAGGCTTCGGGTGGTCGTAATCGTGTGTTCTCTTAGTGCTCGAATTTGTCTTTGTGAGTACTTCGTAACCGTATCTTCGATTCGTATTCAGGTTCGGGTTTCGGGGTCGTCGGCCGTTTGAGTTGCCTGGCCGAATCATGGCCGGCGATGGGCCTGTCAGCCAAGATCGCCGAGTTACGCACGGTAGCGCTCGGAAGTTACGACGTAATGCCGATACGCACGTAACCCTTGGCCTAAGCATGCACGTAAGGATGCCGCAATTTGGGCGGCGTCTCACCATGGCCTTACATGCACGTAAGCCCTTGGCCGGTTACGTACGTAACTCGGCCGGCAGACAACCTATATAAGGCCCTGCAGACGGGTTTTTGGCCATTTTTCTCCTACTTCTCCTTCTCTTCCGCGGCTGAGGGTGTGCTTATCATGGATCCATGTTGTTTAACAACAAATCCATGAAGTTCTTGAGGTTATATCATTGATCAATCATCCGTTATCATCCTTTGATCCAGCGAATCAAGGTAATCTCTCCTTAGAACCCTAATTTCGTGAATTTGGGGGGTTTTTGCATTTTTGTCCGATTTGTTCCTTGTTGTTGATTAATTCATGACGGGTATGATTAATCTTGGTAGTATTCTTGTGTTTAACATCATTTAATCCATTGTTCTTCGTCGAATCGAAGTATATTTCTTGATTTTCTTCAAATCGACTTTTTTGGGGATTTGTCCTCGATCTCGTTTTTCATCCGTTTTTGATGGATCGATTATGGTTAAATGATGTTGTGAAACCTCGGCTCCTTGGCCAGTGCTACAGCTCCGTCGTTGTCGCAGTACAGCGGAACAGGAAGCTCAGCACATGGTATCACTTGAAGTTCTTCCAGAAACTTCTTAATCCAGAACCCTTCCTTGGAAGCCTCCGAGGCTGCTTGATACTCAGCCTGATAGGTGGAATCAGCAGTCGCGCTTTGCTTGGCGCTACGCCAAGATACTGCTCCTCCATTAAGAGTAAATATATAGCCATAAGTAGACATCGAATCGTCCTTCAGTCCTTGGAAATCCGAATCAGTGAATCCTACCACATCCAATTCTCCACCGCCATACATTAGAACCATATCTCTAGTCCTTCTTAAGTACTTGAGAACGTTCTTTATGGCAGTCCAATGTTCCCTACCTGGGTTTGCCTGAAACCTACTCACCACGCTTACAGCATGCCAATGTCAGGTCTCGTACACAACATAGCATACATAAGGCTACCCACGGCCGAAGCATATGGTATATTACTCATTTCCTTTCGTTGTTCCTCACTTTGAGGACACATCTTCAAGGAGAGTTGTATTCCATGTCACATCGGTAGGAACCCTCTTTTAGAATCATCCATCTTAAATTTCTTTAAGATTTTATCTATATATAGGGCTTGGGAAAGACCTATTGTTATCTTCGCTCTATCCCGGTAGAGCCGAATTCCAAGAATATATGTTGCTTCTCCCAAGTCTTTCATGGAGAAATTACTCGAAAGCCTAGCTTTCACAGAACTGAGCATTCCCACATCATTTCCTATTAGTAGAATGTCATCTACATATAGTACTAAGAATGTGATCTTGATCCCACTAACCCTCTTGTATACATAAGGTTCCTCTTCATTTTGCACGAAGTCAAACTTTTTGACTATCTTGTTAAAACGAAGGTCCCAACTACATGAAGACTGCTACAGTCCATTTCATGGAGTCTACATCCACCATTGCTAGGTCATTGGTCATAGGTCGGTCTCTTGTTTATCACCTGGAACCTCGTGGAATCCCAGTTCCTCCAAGTGCATAAAACTATACCTCTCAGGTAATTTGAGACAGCCTACTAATTAACCTACGAGGTGGTTGTACTTATGTTTCAGAAGGTTCGGTTCCATTTTCCTGCACAGGTGTCTCTTGAGGAGTTTCATTGTATTCTTCCAAAGAAATATTTCTACCTGCTCCGCCTTCCTGAGTGAACTCTTCTTCTAGGAAGTGTGCATGCAAAGCAACAATGATCTTTCGATCTTTGGACATGTAGAATAGATAACCCATCGTCTTAGATGGGAATCCAATGAGATGTCTCCTCACGGACCTCGCTTCCATTTTGTCCACCTTAGTCTTCTTAACATAGGCGGGACATCCCCAAATCGTAATGGATTAAGACTTGGTTTCCTACCCTCCCACATCTCATGTGGAGTTTTAGGAACGGATTTGGAAGGATATCTGTTCAAGATATATGCAACAGTCAGGAGTGCATACCCCCACAGGTAAATCGGTAAGTCAGTATAGCCTAGCATGGAACAGACCATGTCCAACAAGGTCTGGTTCCTTCTTTCTGAAACACCATTTAACTGAGGAGTGCCTGGAGGTGTAAGTTGTGATACTATTCTATGTTCCTTAAGGAACTCGTCAAGCTCCGTACTCATATACTCGCCACCTCGGTCGACCGAAGTGCTTTGATATGGATTCTAGTTTGTTTCTCGACTAGGGCCTTGAATTCCTAGAATTTCTCAAAGGCCTTGAATTTATGATTCATTATGTATACATAACAATACCTAGTATGGTCATCTGTAAACGTAATGAAATATTGATATCCGTCACATGTTGCTTCCAAAGCCCCACATATGTCGGTATGGATTAATCCTAGTTTATCAGCGGCTCTTTCAAAAGTCCCTGTGAAGGGGGACTTAGTCCATTTGCCTTTAAGGAAAGATTCACAAGTAGGAAAGGGATCCGATCCCAATGGACCCATAAGTCCATCTATTTCCATCTTGTAAACCTTGGTCTAACCAACATGACCAAGTCTAAGATACCATTTCAAAACTTGATTGGTTTCATCCCTACCACGTTTTCTAGTGATAGTATTCACAACTACTTTGTTGCTGAGATTTATATGATACAATCCATTTAACAATGTAGCAGTACCCACTAGTTTATTTCTGAAATAAATTTTGCAGGAACCATCACCAATGAAAAATGAAAAGCCTTTTCGGTCCATGACCGGAATGGATACAATGTTTTTGTGCCCGTTGGGGAAAACAAGTATATCTTCTAAAGTCAAAACAAAGCCAGATTCTAAACCCTAAAGATGCGATCCTATGTTGGTTGCCTCAACACTATGCCCGCTTCCGACAGTGATCATTACTTCTCTAGCTCTAAGCTTCCTACTTTGTTCTATATCCTGATTCACGGTACAAATATGAGAACTAGCACCAGAATTTAGTATCCAAGAAGTAGATAATACAGTAGCAGAACAATTTATTTCCAAAACTAAAAGTTCTGTACTTGTAGTGCCATGAAGAATTGGACAGTCACTAGCCCATTGGCCCAGCTCACCGCACTTGAGACAATCATCCTTCTTCTTGCTCTTCGGAACCATCCGGGCCTTGCCCTTACCCTTAAGGTCCTCGACTTGTGGTCCCGTCCGCTTCTTGGTCTTTTTCTTCTTTTTCTTGGACCTCCGAGATCCAGAAGAAATTACAAGGGCATACTCCTTCATCCGCGGAGTCTTCATCTGAGACTGAGCGATCACTAGTTTGTTCATTAGCCCAGCTAAGTTACATGCAATCTCATTGCAGTTGAAATTCATAACAAACTGTGAGAAGGAATTAGGGAGAGACTGTAGGATAAGGTCGGTTTGAAGAGAAGTATCTATCTTAAAATCAAGAGCCTCCAATATCTCGATCATGGATATCATTTTGAGGACGTGGTCCCCAACCTTCTCATCTTCCTTCATCCTTACACCGAATAGTTGCTTGGATATATCATATCTAGCAGTTCGACTATGCTCACCAAAAAATTCCATTAAGTGAGATAGAATTTGCCTAGCAGAAGTCATTTTCTCATGAGCTCTCTGAAGCTCATTAGACATAGAATCCATCATGTAAGCACGGACTTTTACGTCATCCTTAACCCATTTTTCGTGGTTTTCAATCTCTTCCTGATTGGCTCTTGTCCGCACTATAGGCGCCGGAATATCCGTCTCCAAGACGTATCCCAGTGCCTCTATACTGAGGACTATCATCATATTGCGGAGCCAATCCACAAAGTTAAGTCCGTTCAAGGTGTTCTTTTCGAGTAGAATTACGAGTGGATTTATTGTCATATTGAGAGTTATGTCTGCATTTAAGTATGACAGATTAATTAGTGACTCGTTTAATTATGTTCTGAGTATAGAATTAAGGTCTTTTCTATTCTTGTTACCCAGCTCCCACTATTTTTATCGGAATAACACACTCCCATGTGAAATCCGAAAGTATCGTCGCTCTACTTCATAGTGGTGATCGAGTTCTTTATAAATCTTAATATAGGGCAACCGAACAGGTTTCTAGTCTATTAATTTTCGTAAAGTGGTGTCCAACACCAACCATCTAATGGATGATTCAATCTTCTTTTTCCCCTTGTTGACTCCCCTTAACCTATACGGTTTCTATGGTTCGTAAACAATTTAAGTTTATACCATCGACGCAAATCAGTTTCACAATTGAATCTTATCCGGCAACCTATTAGGTTTCTAGGGATAAAATTTGCTCCAACCGAAGGCATCTAATGCGCTCCCGGTAATTTATCCATCCTCCCCGAATGACTAACCCGATAACTCGGAAGCATAGCACATCCAGTTTGGATTTCAATTTCCCGAAAGCTCGATGGAGGGAAGGAAAACCTTGAAACCTTATAAACTTAATAATTTGTCATGGGAGAATTTTCGCGATTAATGTTATACTTTGCACATTAATTCAATTAAGCGCGTATGTGGCATTCATACAATATGAAACAACCATTCATAACCTAGTTGCTACCAACATGTGGTTCATGGACCGTTCCTAGCAAACAAAAACTCCGTAATCTAATTACAAGTCTTTGTCTTGAATCTTCGTCTTATCGAAATGGATCTTGCACCGGTCTTCGTCATTACATATAAATTTTACATTGAAAGTTGCATCCTAGATACAAATATTTCTAGTAAAATAAATAGTCTCCATACGGCCTTTACAACCCAATCGAATAAATCGAACGATTTAAAAACTAAGTCCACGAACCGCATCCCCATTCAAAAGCATTCATCCAATAAATACTATATAAATGGAAAGCGTAGAGATACATTGATCCAATCAATAATACAAAGCGATCCAATCGATTCACACAATCGGTAATATGAAAAACGTTCAAATAATTCGGTCACCCATAAATATTCCAATTAATCAAATATCCCTTATAAAATAAAATACCATAAATCATTTTAATCATATTAAATCCAATTTAACATGCGGCAGATTAATTTTCAAGAATACACAAAAAATCGAGCCAGGGCGAAACTGGCCTGCCACGGCCGAGACACTACTGGCAGTCTGCCGGCCAGACACGGCCCGTATCGCCTGACACGGTCCGGTCGTGCTGGAAGTGTCCTAGACTATCCTGCCAAACTCGGCCGTGTCTAAATGACACGGTCGGGTCGTACCGACAGCCTGTCGCCAGACACGGCCCGTGTCGCCTAACACGGTCGGGTCGTCCCGATACCGCTGAGATCGGGTCGGCACGGCCGTGTCGCTCGACACGGCCGGTCCCAGCCTTCTCGCCGTTGTCCGAAAAGTCGCCCGACGACGATTCGGAGCTCGATTTTCGACCAGATATCAAATATCAATATTTTTCAACATTCATATCTTCAATATAAATCATATTTCCTATAAATTAAAGATTTATATTTAGACATAAACTTACGAAAAATACAACTATTACGAATGAAATACATATACTACGATTATGACTATAAATGATTCCAAATCATTCACCATCTAATCAAGCATTCCAAATGCCAATATCGTATATACGATCGCAAGACTACGCTCCGATACCACTGTTGGGATTCAGTGCCTAAAAACGAAGGCCCAGCGGAAGCGGTAAAATGAAAATTAATTTGATCCGAATCCCTACGAGGATCGATCTAGCTACGTATATACGAATATAATACGAAACACAAGAGATACGAGAAAACATACCCTTGTAGTCCATTGATTAAATAGTATCCTTCTCTTGAGCTATTCCCCAGGCTTTGCGTGATCTCTACGAATCCAATCCGCTCCAAGCTCTAGGATGATCCAACGCCGAAAGTACCGCATCTCTACTTGTCACGCGCCAGAGAAACGATCAGAACGACGATCACTTTGCTATCCTCTAAGGATACGGCTAGAGCTAAGTGATGAAGCTTTTAATTGTGATTATAGCACTCTCAGTGTATAACTCACACTCTCAATGAATCTCTTGATTTTCTCCAAGAACAACCAAGAAGTGATATGAAGAAGAAGATAAACTCTATTAGAAAAATGTTTTTTCTCTCTTTCTCTCTCCTTGCAAGAACCGTGAATGTGCTCAAAAAGGTTGAGAATGGAGTCAATTCTTCATCATATATAATACACTACTAACAACTCATCTCACATGAGAGATTCCCAACAAAGTCATTGTCATCCATTATAAAATGGAAACAAAGACTAAGTGGAAGGTAGGTGGAAAGGGGGCGGCCATTTAGAAAGAGTCGTACGAGTTCGGTCCGTTTCGGACTCCCGTGAGTCCAAACAGATAAACTCCGATTTCATTCCGACGTATTTATATCGATTAATTAATTCAATTAATTAATCATATCAAATACATAATAACATAATTAGTTTCTCCAAAAAATAATTATATTCATGAATTAAATTAATCACCTAGTAATTTGTTTAATTCATTAGGCCGTAAATTAATTTATCCAATAAATCAATTTAAACATCCAATGTCCCAGTTTTAGATATCCAATATCTAATATTCATAATGAGAGAATAAGCTTGATTCATTCCGTTGTCAATCCTATTGCGCGACTCGGTAGGTCCGTCTCAATCAGCAATGGGAGGAACCAAAGCACCACCTAGCTAGCCAGGCGGCCTACACTGTACCCCAACTGAGAATGAATGATTGAGATCATTCAAGAACTATTCTGTCGTGAATAACAGTATATGTATAAACCCTTCTTTCAAATGTCACAATCAAGTTATAGGGTCACGGTCAGTCAAACCCTATCTGTACTTGACTCTATGCATGTGTTAACATAAATCGAGATCATCGAGCTTTCGTGTATCTAATACAGCTAGCTCCAATGCTTTGGCCAAAGACTTATGATCTCATCTGCCAATAACCGCATAGGACATATAACCCGCTCACTAACGGCAGAAAGAATTCTATCTTGGTATTCAGTAGGAACTGCTACTTGCCCGTCAAGATGCACGTCGAGTTTGACCCCTGCCTTCCTGTTTACAGGGTCGAACTACTCTAATGAAAATCTTGACGTCACAAGAACATCCCTACTAAATCCTCAAGTCGAAGGTTCACGAATACCTATCACAAACTTTCGATTCCGTCATTGACTGTCCCGGAGTGGAATCCGTGTGACGAATCGAGGGTGAATCGGTTCGAGTATACTAATCTAATTAGCATACCTATAACGTGTGCTCCCACTAACCATTAGTGTTCGACATGCACTCTCCATGTCAAAGAACACGTCATACAAGTCTTCACATAAACTTAACACCCAGTCAAGTTTCATCAACTTGCTAACGATTAAGTATTTGAGCTGTAAACATTTCGAGTGCCGACCCCCTTATCCAATAAGGAGTGGAACGTTTTGATCTTAAATAAATGGACTAGTTTCTATATGTATATTTACGAGTTAGGAACGCTAGTAACTACCAGTAAATAAAGAAACATCCATTGCCTTATTACAATGATATACATAATAACAAGTACAATGCCCTCACTCAAGATCCTCTGAGTGGTATTCGAGGGCATACTCCTAACAATATAAACCCAGGCCACATTAAGTACGTTATCCCTGGACAGCTAACATACGTTAGCAGCTTAATGTACGTAAGCCTTCCAGACTTATGTACGTAATGCATTGGCAGAACCTCCTGCCAAAAAATACAAGGGTCATTACGTACGTTATGCGCTGGCTCTTACATACATAACACCTCACGCTAACGCACGCTGTACGTAAGACCTCATGCTAACGCATGCAACAACAAGCTCGTAGCGTACGCTGGCAGAGTCTACTGCCCGATTTCCTGAACACCATTACATACGCAACAACAACGAAGTTACGTACGCTATACATAGCACATAACATACGTTATGTGCAGACAGTCACATACGTTATGTCCTCCCAGAACAGGACTGACAAACAGGCAAGAGGTGAATCGGAAATCAAAATGCGTCTATGAACAAAACATGATGATAAGAAAACCTAGGGTTCGAGATGACGAACTTAAGTGTTGAAATAAAATGTGTTTCCGACTACCCGAAGGTTCTGAAAGCAGTAACAAACGTAATTACCCACAACTTTGGAAAATTAGAAAACAACCCAAAACACACAAAATACATAATACAAGATCGAAACACCAAACGAAGGCTCACAACATGCATGAAAACATGAGATTGGTCTGCGTCAACCCCAAAACGGCGATTCCGAACAACGATTACGAGAATCGAACGAAATAGTGACGGGATGACATTAAACGCGGAATTGAGTAGAATAAGTCCGAAACAATCTCGGATGACAAAAAGTCCAGTATTAAATATTCTCAAAATATCAATATGGTTACACATGTGTCACTAAAATGAAAAATACACTAAAACGAAAAATCCCGGAAAAAGAAAAAAATGCGGATATTACATTCTACACCTCTAAAAATAACTTTTGTCCCGAAACTTAAGAAACGAATAACTCAGGGTACCTAGCACGCATGTTATCCTCGGTTTCCCAATTGCCTCCTCTACACCATGTCTCTGTTAGGAATATGCCCTCAAATGCCACTCAGGGGATGAGAGAGTAGGGGCATTCTACTTATAATTATAAAATAATTAATAAAAAGGCAATACGATTCATTCACTGTTTATTGTATTTCAATTGCATTCTTGACTTGGTAAACATTGAAGTGAAATCACCTTGAACCTCGTGGAAACCCAGTTCCTCCAAGTGCATAAAACTATACCTCTCAGGTAATTTGAGACACCCTACTAGACCTACGAGGTGGTTGTACTTGTGTTTCAAAAGGTTCGGTTCCATTTTCTTGCACAGGTGTCTCTTGAGGAGTTTCATTGTATTCTTCCAAAGAAATATTTCTACCTGGTCTGCCTTCCTGAGTGAACTCTTCTTTCAGGAAGTGTGCATGCAAAGCAACAATGATATTTCGATCTTTAGACATGTAGAATAGATAACCCATCGTCTTAGATGGGAATCCAATGAGATGTCTCCTCACGGACCTCGCTTCCATTTTGTCCACCTTAGTCTTCTTAACATAGGCGGGACTTGGTTTCCTACCCTCCCACAACTTATGTGGAGTTTTAGGAACGGATTTGGAAGGACATCTATTCAAGATATATGCAGCAGTCAGGAGTGCATACCCCGACAGGTAAATCGGTAAGTCAGTATAGCCTAGCATGGAACGGACCATGTCCAAAAAGGTCTGGTTCCTTCTTTCTGACACACCATTTAACTGAGGAGTGCCTGGAGGTGTAAGTTGTGATACTATTCTATGTTCCTTAAGGAACTCGTCAAGCTACGTACTCATATACTCGCCACCTCGGTCCGACCGAAGTGCTTTGATATGGATTCCAGTTTGTTTCTCGACTAGGGCCTCGAATTCCTGGAATTTCTCAAAGGCCTCGGATTTATGTTTCATTAAGTATACATAACCATACCTAGTATGATCATCTGTAAACGTAATGAAATATTGATATCCGTCACGTGCTGCTTCCATAGCACCACATACGTCGGTATGGATTAATCCCAGTTTATCAGCAGCTCTTTCAAAAGTCCCTATGAAGGGGGACTTAGTCAATTTGCCTTTAAGGCAAGATTCACAAGTAGGAAAGGGATCCTATCCCAATAGACCCATAAGTCCATCTATTTCCATCTTGTAAACCTTGGTCTGACCAATATGACCAAGTCTAAGATGCCATTTCAAAACTTGATTGGTTTCATCCCTACAACATTTTCTAGTGATAGTATTCACAACTACTTTGTTGCTGAGATTTATATGATACAATTCATTTAACAATGTAGCAGTACCCACTAGTTTATTTCTGAAATAAATTTTGCAGGAACCATCACCAATGAAAAATGAAAAGCCTTTTCGGTCCATGACCGGAAGGGATACAATGTTTTTGTGCCCCTTGGGAAAAACAAGTACATCTTCTAAAGTCAAAACAAAGCCGGATTCTAAACCCTAAAGATGCGATCCTATGTCGGTTGCCTCAACACTATGCCCGCTTCTGACAGTGATCATTACTTCTCCAGCTCCAAGCTTCCTACTTTGTTCCAGATCCTGATTCACGGTACAAATATGAGAACTAGCACCAAAATTTAGTATCCAAAAAGTAGATAATACAGTAGCAGAACAATTTGTTTCCAAAACTAAAAGTTCTGTACCTGAAGTGCCATGAAGAATTGGACAGTCTCTAGCCCAGTGGCCCATCTCACCGCACTTGAGACAAGCATGCTTCTTCTTTCTCTTCGGAACCATCGGGGCCTTGCCCTTACCCTTAAGGTCCTCGACTTGTGGTCCCGTCGGCTTCTTGGTCTTTTTCTTCTTTTTCTTGGACCTCCGAGATCCAAAAGAAATCACAAGGGTAGACCTCTTCATCCACGGAGTCTTCATCTGAGACTGAGCGGTCACTAGTTTGTTCATTAGCCCAGCTAAGTTACATGCAATCTCATTGCAGTTGAAATTCATAACAAACTGTGAGAAGGAATCAGGGAGAGACTATAGGATAAGGTCGGTTTGAAGAGAAGTATCCATCTTAAAATCAAGAGCCTCCAATCTCTCGATCATGGATATCATTTTGAGGACGTGGTCCCCAACTTTCTCATCTTCCTTCATCCTTGCACCGAACAGTTGCTTGGATATATCATATCTAGCAGTTCGACTATGCTCACCATAAAGTTCCATTAAGTGAGATAGAATCTGCCTAGCAGAAGTCATTTTCTCATGATCTCTCCGAAGCTCATTAGACATAGAAGCCATCATGTAAGCACGGACTTTTACGTCAACCTTAACCCATTTTTCGTGGTTTTCAATCTCTTCCTGATTGGCTCTTGTCCGCACCATAGGCGCCGGAATATCCATCTCCAAGACGTATCCCAGTGCCTCTATACTGAGGACTATCATCAGATTGCGGAGCCAATCCACAAAGTTAGGTCCGTTCAAGGTGTTCTTTTCTAGTAGAATTACGAGTGGATTCATTGTCATATTGAGAGTTATGTCTGCATTTAAGTATGACAGATTAATTAGTGACTCATTTAATTATGTTCTGAATATAGAATTACGGTCTTTTCTATTCTTGTTACCCAGCTCCCACTATTTTTATCGGAATAACACACTCCCATGTGAAATCCGAAAGTATCGTCGCTCTACTTCATAGTGGTGATCGAGTTCTTTATAAATCTTAATAGAGGGTAACCGAACAGGTTTCTAGTCTATTAATTTTCATAAAGTGGTGTCCAACACCAACCCATCTAATGGATGATTTGATCTTCTTTTTCCCCTTGTTGACTCCCCTTAACTTATACAGTTTCTATGGTTCGTAAACAATTTAGGTTTATACCATCGACGCAAATCAGTTTCACAATTAAATCTTATCCGGCAACCTATTAGGTTTCTAGGGATAAAATTTGCTCCAACCGAAGGCATCTAATGCGCTCCCGGTAATTTATCCGTCCTCCCCGAACAACTACCCCGATAACTCGGAAGCATAGCACATCCGGTTTGGATTTCAATTTCCCGAAAGCTCGATGGAGGGAAGGAAAACCTTGAAACCTTATAAACTTAATAATTTGTCGTGGGAGAATTTTCGCGATTAATGTTACACATTGCACATTAATTCAATTAAGCGCGTATGTGGCATTCATACTGTAACACCCCAATCCACTCAGGGATATTACACGCCGTAGACCCTCTCCTCGAGGATCTACCAGGCTGGTAACAACATTTAACATCTCGACAATGCCTTCAAGTCTAAAATGACTTAGTAGACCGATTTGGTCTTTCAATAAAATATACAACTCGATTACAAACACATACCCACGCAGGGGTCAAAATACAATAAACTCCCATACAACGGGGAAAAGATACTGCAGCGGAAAAGAAAATACAACTAGACCAATACGACATCAACGGATCCTCGTGTGATTAGTATCATTCATCTTTCATCATCCTTCATGCCGACCCTATGTTATGCTCCAAAACCTGAATGCAAAAATAGACATCCACCCACCCGAATACTCGGGGGTTAGCAAAACTCCACTGTTTTGCTAGTGCAAGTACAAGTGCAAAAATACGAGCCATACAATACAAGTTCCAAGAACAATAATAATCAGGAATCCTCAAAGATCCAAACGTAAAGAAAAGTACTTCCCGAGGCAAGAGTTTGGGTAAACATTTCCAAAACCGAAAGATCGCAAATAAGGGAAACAATTTACAAAACAGTTTAAAATGCCATCGAGAGTTTTAATAGAAAACAATTTAGGATTATAAAATCCTTCTCTTTCCAAAAATCAATAGGGTCACAGCCCAAATGTTTTGTTTTCGCAAATAGGAAACCACCAACAATTTACAGGGTCAGAGCCCAACATCACGTGTCCTCAACGGACGTAAAACCAACGAAACATAATCACGCACGCGCATCACCTAGGACCGGGACGCTACCACCGACATCCCACCCGAGGCCTCGAAGGACCCTCCCGAGCTGGCTAGCGAAACAAATCACACACATCTCACGGTTGGATCAATCGCTTGTTGCATCCTGGCCACATGATCACATGCCATGTGCCACCGTAGATTATCTCAGGCTCTCACGGTTGGATCAATCACTTGTTGCATCCTGACCACATGATCACATGCCATGTGTCACCGTAGACCTTCAACCATATCCACACATTCACACAAATAACATATCATATCAAGGATATTCAAACAATTCGCCCAGAGGCATCAAACACTTAGCAAAACACCACGTCAATCCACAACGCACCGAAATGAAATAAGATACATCCACACACAATACCAAGTGCAACATGAACACCAAGCATATACATAGAATTCACATAGTTATTCACGAACCACACCAATCACAAAACACACACGGTTTTGAAAGAGGGCCTTTAACGAGGCTAACCAAATCTTTTGAAAACTCATTTCAAATAAACAAACAAATCAAGACGATCTTAAATCATCATATCCACGAAACAAGAAAAGTATGGACAAGGTACTTGCCTCGAATAAGAACAACGCGGAGAATCGACCAAAGTAGGTTGACACGAACCGATTACGAACCCGCCGACTCCACCAATCGCCAACTCACGTCATAAACTACGAAGGACAATAATAACAATGAAATGAATTCCATAACACGACTCAAAGCCGTTGAATTCAAAGAACGAATGACGAAAGTTCAAGGATTTCCCCCAAAACGGCCAAGAACACGATTCGTTCCGTCAAATCACGAAAACGGAATTCCAAGTTGAAATATGGATATACAATCCATAGAATATGTTTAACAACATCATTTAACCATAATCGATCCATCAAAAATGGATGAAAAACGAGATCGGGGACAAATCACCCAAAAAGTCAATTCGAAGGAAATCAAGAATTATACTTCGATTCGACGAAGAACAATGGATTAAATGATGTTAAACACAAGAATACTATCAAGATTAATCATACCCATCATGAATTAATCAACAACACAGAACGAATCGGACAAAAATGCAAAAATCCCCAAATTCACGAAAATAGGGTTCTAAGGAAGATTACCTTGATTCATGGATCAAAGGATGATAACGGACGATTGATTGATGTTATGAACTCAAGGACTTCATGGATTTGTTGTTAAACAACATGGCTTCATCACCCATGAATCGCCATCCGCGGACGGAGAAGGAAGGAAGTGAAAACGAAATGAAATGTGATTGCTCGGCCACATTTATCTCGGGCCGGACTAGCGCGCTAAGGCTGCCGAGCTAGCGTGCGCTTCTCGGCCCTGAGCCGCGATCCGAGTATACGGACTAGGCTGGGCGGAGTAGCGTCGCGACCTTCCGGCCGTAGTGTGCGCTACTTGCCGTGGCGTGGCGTCTGGCGTCAAGCGATGGCGTGCGCTACCGCCGAGCTGGCCGATTCAGAACCCCAGGACTCCACTGTCTGTGCCCGCTAGCGTCGTTAGGCCGTCGTGGCGTGCGCTACACTGCCGGTTAGCGCATGCGGCCTTACGGCCGTGGCGTCACGCTACGCCGGTTCTACCGCACCGTCCGTGGTGCCATAATCGTCCGGCGATCCTGCAACCGTCGGCGATCCATAGCCGTCGAGGGCTCGGCGACCCGATTTCCAAAACGCACGCAGGCGAACACGACGAAAAGTTCGCGGACGACATCAACGACCCGAAATGAAAACATAATACCATAATTAATCATACGCGACCAAGAAATGGGTCGAGACAACAATTACAGATACGTATACCCGTAACTTTCAAGAAATTACAAAATGGCCCAAAACGCCCGGAAATCACGATACGTGATCGAATAACCAAACCGAAGTTCACAACACGTCTAACAAAGTTAAACGGACTTACGGGAAACTCGAAACAGCAGTTTCGAACGAGATTCGCAAGAATCGAACTCAAGTGCGGAAAAGTCGCTAAAAAACACGGAACTCAACAAAACGACACCGAAACGAACTCGGATGACAAAAAGTGCAGAATTAATCATTCTCAGAATGACGAAATGGTCATCAGCGAGTCGTCAAAATAGACTCCGACCAAAAAAAGAAATTTTACCGAAAATCGAAAATTGCGGATATTACACATACAATATGAAACAACCATTCATAACCTAGTTGCTACCAACATGTGGTTCATGGACCGTTCCTAGAAAACAAAAACTCCATAATCTAATTACAAGTCTTTGTCTTGAATCTTCGTCTTCTCGAAACGGATCTTGCACCGGTCTTCGTCATTACATATAAATTTTACATTGAAAGTTGCATCCTAGATACAAATATTTCTAGTAAAATAAATAGGCTCAATACGGCCTTTACACCCCAATCGAATAAAACGAACGATTCAAAAACTAAGTCCACGAACCGCATCCCCATTCAAAAGCATTCATCCAATAAATACTATATAAATGGAAAGCATAGAGATACATTGATCCAATCAACAATACGAACTGATCCAATCGATTCACACAACCGGTAATATGAAAAACGTTCAAATAATTCGGTCACCCATAAATATTCCAATTAATCAATTATCCCTTATAAAATAAAATACCATAAATTATTTTAATCATATTAAATCCAATTTAACATGCAGGAGATTAATTTTCAAGAATACACGAAAAAATCAAGCCAGAGCGAACCGCTGCCACGCAGTCGAGACAACTGCCGTGGTTCTTTGGCGGAACACGGCCGTGTCACCCGACATGATCGGGTCGTCTTGCGATGTCTAGACTATCCTGCCAAACTCGGCCGTGTCCAAATGACACGGTCGGGTTGTACCGACAGCCTGCCGGCCAGACACGGCCCGTGTCGCCTGACACGGTCGGGTCAGCCTGGCAGCTTGCTGCACGTTGTCCGAAAAGTCGTCCGACGACGATTCGGAGCTCGATTTTTGACCGGATATCAAATATCAATATTTTTCAACATTCATATCTTCAATATAAATTATATTTCCTATAAATTAAAGATTTATACTTAGACATAAACTTACGAAAAAATAGAACTACTACGAATGAAATACATATACTACGATTATGACTATAAATGATTCCAAATCATTCACCATCTAATCAAGCATTCCAAATGCCAATATCGTATATACGATCGCAAGACTACGCTCCGATACCACTGTTGGGATTCGGTGCCTAAAAACGAAGGCCCGGTGGAAGCGATAATATGAAAATTAATTTGATCTGAATCTAGTAGATTAATCTGCATTTGATAAGAGAACTCGATTTAGTTTATGACCAAGACTTGTGTTAAAAAGATAAATCAGAATCTAGTAGATTACCTCTGTAAATCTTGTGTTAAAAACACCGCAAAATGTAAAAACTGAGACTTTAACTTAACTTTATTAAACACAAATAAATGAAATTAAACTGTACTGCTACAATACTAACTCCCAAACATAAAGATTTGATAAACAAATCCAAACTTCATTTTGTAAAAACAGTCATTTTCAAGTGTTGACCAACTGACTAACCCACTCAGTCATTTCATCTCCTCTACCTAAACCAATTACAGCCAGCAATAATAGAATATGACAACAGCTGAGAGTGATAGAGTTATGCTGCTGAACCAACGTAGCAAACACAGTAATTAAATAACAGATGTCATTAGTAAGTTATGCTACTGAACCAACGTAGCAAACACAGTAATTAAATAACAAACAATAAATATAATACCTTGTCATCGTCAAAATCATACAAATCGGCAGCTGCATATGAAAATACGTTAAAACTTTATTGTTTGTTATATTACACTAGCATAATAAAAGCTACTAATAGATGTACAAAAGCATATCTACATATTGTCGTCCATTTTGAACTTAATTGAACTTCATTTAAGATTTAAGATGCTTCCAATCAAAAGCAGCAATCAAATGATAAGAACCTCAGTGCAGAAACGGAACACTTGAACTTCTTTCTTCTGCCCGATTCTATGAGCACGATTCTGAGCTTGTAAATCCACTTGTGGATTCCTGCATAATACATACACAAAGTTAACATCATTTTCAACTGATAAAAATACTGCAATGAGAAAGAAAAATGTTCTACTGTCTCACCAATCACTGTCATAAAGAATGACAATATCCGCAGTAGCAAGATTGATACCAAGACCTCCAGCTCTTGTTGATAATAAGAAGACAAACTTTTCACTTCCTGGATTACTGAAAGCCTCAATGGAAGCATCACGATCTTCACCACCAGTGTTTCCATCAATACGGCAGTACAAATATCCACGATACATCAAGTAATCTTCAAGAATGTCCAGCAGTCTTGTCATCTAAAAAATTATAACCAGAGAAATGAGTGCGAATTCACTAGAAATTCTTTTAACATAAATTCCTTTATCTTTTAACATAAGTATCACGAGAAAATATGGTTACTCCAGTGTTCTGCTACAATACTAACTCCCAAACATAAAGATTTGATAAACAAATCCAAACTTCATTTTGTATAAACTGTCATTTTCAAGTGTTGACCAACTGACTAACCCACAGATATATCTCACAGATATACAGATTCGGGTCTCATGAACCCTAATTTCAAAAGTCAAGCAAACACGAAATTGACTCATGAACACCACGAATTGATGATTAAATTGAACATATAACACATTAAAGTACCTGATTCATGGAAATGTGGACCTGAAATCGAGAGTGGGACTGTGGTTGACTAGCAAAGAAAACCAACAAGGTATAGCGGCAGAGAAGAGATTAGGGTTATAGCGGTTGTGTTATAGCGGCAGACAAGAGAGATAAATGGGGAGTAGTGAAAATAGTGGGTGACCTAGATGAGTATGGAGGGATAATGAAAAATATTTGATTTTGGGGAAAAAAAGTGGGCGGGAGTTAGCCAAAAATGTGATTATGACCCATATGTATGACGCTTCTTAAAGCGAGTCATCCCCAATAGAAAATTTACTCGTTATGACTCTTATATTATGACTTTGCTATTTGCACGTCATCCTGTAGCGTGCGTCATAAAATGTGAGTCAAGGATAGATTTTTTTCTAGTAGTGATTGACTGTCCCGGAGTGGAACCCGTGTGACGAATCGAGGGTGAATCGGTTCTAGTATACTAATCCAATTAGCATACCTATAACGTGTGCTCCCACTAACCATTAGTGTTCGACAGACACTTTCCATGTCAAAGAACACGTCATACAAGTCTTCAAATAAACTTAATGCCCAGTCAAGTTTCATCGACTTGCGAACGATTAAGTATCTGAGCTATAAACATTTCGAGTGCCGACCCCCTTATCCAATAAGGAGTGGAACGTTTTGCTCTCAAATACACGGACTAGTTTCTATATGTATATTTACGAGTCAGGAACGCTAGTAACTACCAGTAAATAAAGAAACATCCATTACCTTATTATAATGATATACATAATAACAAGTACAATGCCCTCACTCAAGATCCTCTGAGTGGCATTCGAGGGCATACTCCTAACAATATAAACCCAGGCCACATTATGTACGTTAGCCATGGACAGCTAACATACGTAAGCCTTCCAGACTTACATACGTAATGCATTGGCAGAACCTCCTGCCCAAAAATACAAGGGTCATTACGTACGTTATGCGCTAGCTCTTACGTACGTAACACCTCACGCTAACGCACGTAACAACAAGATCGTAGCATACGCTGGCAGAGTCTACTGCCCGATTTCCTAAACACCATTACGTACGCAACAACAACGAAGTTACATATGCTATACATAGCACATAACGTACGTTATGTGCAGACCGTAACGTACATTATGCCCTCCTAGAACCGGACTGACAAACAGGCAAGAGGTGAATCGGAAATCAAAATGCGTCGATGAACAAAACATGAAGATAAGAACACATAGGGTTCGAGATGACGAACTTAAGTGTTGAAAGAAAACGTGTTTACGACTACCCGAAGGTTCGGAAAGCAGCAACAAACGTAATTACCCACAACTTTGGGAAATTACAAAACAGCCCAAAACACACAAAATACATAATACAAGATCAAAACACCAAACGATAGCTCAAAACATGCATGAAAACATGAGATTGGTCTACGTCAATCCCGAAACGGCGGTTCCGAACAACGATTACGAGAATCGAATGAAATAGCGACGGGATGACATTAAACGCGGAATTGAGTAGAACAAGTCCGAAACAATCTCGAATGACAAAAAGTCCAGTATTAAATATTCTCAAAATATCAATATGGTTACACACGAGTCACTAAAATGAAAAATACACTAAAACGAAAAATCCCGGAAAAAGAAAAAAAAGCGGATATTACATTCTACCCCTCTATAAATAAGTTTCGTCCCGAAACTTAAGAAACAAATAACTCGGGGTACCTAGCACGCATGCTATCCTCAGTTTCCCAAGTTGCCTTCTCTACACGATGTCTCTGTTAGGAATATGCCCTCGAATGCCACTCAGGGGATGAGAGAGTAAGGGCATTGTACTTATAATTATGAAATAATTAATAAAAAGGCAATACGATTCATTCACTATGTATTGTATTTTAATTGCATTCTTGACTTGGTAAATATTGAAGTGATGTCCATGTAAATAAATCGAACATTCCATTCTCGTTATGGGATAAGAGAAAATGCACTGGAAGTGTTTAAAGATTATTTACGTAAATCGTTCGCAAGTCAATAAACTTAAATGGGCATTACGTTTTAATAAGACTTGTATAACTGATGCTAGGACATGTGCATGTCTTGATAGCATAGTTATAAGTATATTGGTGGGACTAGTATACTCGAATACGACTCATACTCGATTCAGTCACACGGTATTCACTCTCGGAGAGTCGATGACGAATCGAAAGGTTGTGATAGTATACGTGGACCTTTGACTTGAGGGTTCAGTAGAAGATGTGCCTGTGACGTTTATTTTGTCATTAGAGTAGTTAGACTCAATTGCTTAATTGCTGAGTCAACCTCGAAGTGCGGACTATACGAGCAGGTAGCAGTCTTTACTGTACGCCAAGAAAGGATTCTATCTCCTGTTAGTGAGCAAGTGAATGTCCTATACGGTTAAGGGAAAATAAGATCATAAGTCTTTGGCCAAAGCGTTCTAATATAGTCGCATTAGATACACTATTAATTAGTTGGTCTTGATTTGCATTAACACATTTATAGAGTCTAGCCAACAGTAGGGTTTGACTTTACCGTGACCCGAAGACTTGACCGGGACATCTGATGAAGGGTCTATACGTATGTGGTATTCACAACATAATGGTTCTGGAATGATCCCTTCATTCGTTCTCAGTCGGGGTTTACAGTGCGACCGGCTAAGCTGGCTAATTGCTGCCCGCACTCATTGGTTCCTCCCAATGCCGGCTGAGACGGACCTACGGAGTCGCGCATCAGGAGCGTTGACGGATAAATGTGAATTTATTATCTCTCTATTAATATTAGATATTGGATATCTAATTTATGATTTATTGGATAAATGAAATAGCAGTCTTATGAATTAAAATTAAGTTACCAGGCAATTAATTTAATTCATAAATTATATTTCTTAGAGAAATATATTTGTATTTGATATAATTAATTGATTAGATTAATTAATTTATATAAATACATTGGAGGTTAAACAGAGTGTATTTAACGGAATCGTTTGACGAACGTCCGGTACACGAGCCGAGTGACTCAGCTCGTTTTCTAGGAAACTTCCTTGTAGGCCACCCCCTTGGCATGGCATGATGATGATCATGTGTGTGGGATCTCACTTAGAGTTGGGATTCCCACATTATTGTTAATGATAAGTTGTAAAGGAATTTTTATTCCTTTATATAATCATATCATCATCATCACAATTAACACTTCATTATAAAAACTAAGAGTGAAAGTGTGTGTATTGTGTTGTGGTTCAGCCGTGAGCACATCTTGAGGGAAAGAGACAATTTTATTTTTCTTGTTTTTTCCACTTTGAGTTGAAAAATTAAGAAAGAAAATAAGATAAAAATTTCTATAGTAATTCCTAGCCGTGTTCTTGGAGAACGGATTATTGGGATTAGGTGCCTAAAACGAAGGCCCAGCGAAAGCGGTAAAATGAAAATTAATTCGATCCAAATCCCTACGAGGATCGATCGAGCTACGTATATACGAATATATAAAAGAAAACACAAGAGATGTAAGAAACTCACCCTTGAAGTCCGTTGATTAAATGGTATCCTTCTCTTGAGCTATTGCCCAAGCTTTACTTGTATTCTCTACAATCCGAAGCACTCTAAGCACTTGAATGATCCAACGCCGAAATACCGCGTCTCTACTTGTCACGCGCCGGAGAAACAAATAGAATGACAACACCCGATTAACCTCTAAGGTTACGGCTAGAATCAAGTGATGAATCTTTTATTATTACACTCTAAGTGTATAATCTAAATCTCTCAATTTTATCTCTTGATATTTTCTCCAAGAATATATCTAAGAACAATGAATAAGTATGAAGACTTGAAGAAAATCTTTTTCCTCTCTCTATTTCCTTCACTCACGTAAGTCTCAAGTGGTTGAGGCTAATGAGATAGTCTTCACATTATATTCAACACCAACCAACATGATGAGATATCACTTTGATATCTTGTCCCCTCATATCTTGATTTTCATTATTAAAATGATGACCAAAGACCAAGAGGGAGTTGGTGAGGGGGGGCGGCCATCTAGAAGGAGCCGAACGTGTTCGGTCCGTTTCGCACTCCCGTGAGTCCAAACAGATAAACTCGATTCCATTCCGATGTATTTACATCGATTAATTAATCCAATTAACTAATCATATCAAATACATAATGACATAATTAATTTCTCTAAGAAATAATTATATTCATGAATTAAATTTATTACCTAGTCATATATTTAATTTATTTGGCCGTAAATTAATTTATCCAATAAATTAATTTAGACATCCAATGTCCTAAATTTAATTAGACATCCAATGTCCAATAAATTAGATATCAAATATCTAATATTCATAATGAGATAATAATGAGCTTATTCATCCCGTCGTCAATCCTGTTGCGCGACTCGGTAGGTCCGTCACGGTCAGCAACGGGAGGAACCCTATCTGTACTTGACGCTATCTATGCGTTAATGAAAATCGAGATCATCGAGCTCTCGTGTATCTAATACAACTAGCTCCAATGCTTTGTCCAAAGACTTATGATCTCAGCTGCCAATAACCACATAGGACATATAACCCGCTCACTAACGGGAGAAAGAATTCTATCTTGGTATTCAGTAGGACCTGCTACTTTCCCGTTAAGATGCACGTCGAGGTTGACCCCCACCTTCCGGTTTATAGGGTCAAACTACTCTAATGAAAATCTTGACGTCACAAGCACATCCCTACTAAATCCTCAAGTCGAAGGTTCACGAATACCTATAACAACCTTTCGATTCCGTCATTGACTGTCCCAGAGTGAAATCCGTGTGACGAATCGAGGGTGAGTCAGTTCGAGTATACTAATCCAATTAGCATACCTATAACATGTGCTCCCACTAACCATTAGTGTTCGACAGGCACTCTCCATATCAAAGAACACGTCATACAAGTCTTCACATAAACTTAACGCCCCGTCAAGTTTCATCGACTTGCGAATGATTAAGTATTTGAGCTATAAACCTTTCTAGTGCCGACCCCCTTATCCAATAAGGAGTGGAACGTTTTGCTCTCAAATATACGAACTAGTTTCTATATGTATATTTACGAGTTAAGAATGCCAGTAACTACCAGTAAATAAAGAAACATTCATTGCCTTTTATAATTGATTTACATAATTACAAGTACAATGCCCTCAGTCAACATCCTCTGAGTGGCATTCGAGGGCATACTCCTAACAATCTCCCACTTACACTCAATGCCACACACTATGGTATCTAATACCCATGTTCTCCAGATGACGCTCCAAGCTAGTCTGAAAAAGTGGCTTGGTCAGTGGATCAGCGACGTTGTCGGCCGAGTCTACTATGTGCAGCGCAATGTATCCCTTGCGAACAATCTCTTATGAGATGATACTTCCTCTCAATATGTTTGGTGCTGTTGTGAAACCTTGGCTCCTTGGCCAGTGCTACAGCTCCGTCGTTGTCGCAGTATAGCGGAACAGGAAGCTCAGCACATGGTATCACTTGAAGTTCTTCCAGAAACTTCTTAATCCAGAACCCTTCCTTGGAAGCCTCCGAGGCTGCTTGATACTCAGCCTGACAGGTGGAATCAGCAGTCGCGCTTTGCTTGGCGCTACGCCAAGATACTGCTCCTCTATTAAGAGTAAATATGTAGCCAGAAGTAAACATCGAATCGTCCTTCAGTCCTTGGAAGTTCGAATCAGTGAATCCCACCACATCCAATTCTCCACCACCATACATCGGAACCATATCTCAAGTCCTTCTTACGTACTTGAGAACGTTCTTTACGGTAGTCCAATATTCCCTACCTGGGTTTGCCTGAAACCTACTCACTATGCTTACAACATGCGCAATGTCAGGTCTGTTACACAACATAGCATATATAAGGCTACCCACGGCCGAAGCATATGGTATATTACTAATTTCCTTTCGTTGTTCCTCACTTTGAGGACACATCTTCAAGGAGAGTTGTATTCCATGTCGCATCGGGATGAACCCGCTTTTAGAATCATCCATCTTAAATCGCTTTAAGATTTTATCTATATAGAGGGCTTGGGAAAGACCTAGTTTTCTCTTCGCTCTATCCCGGTAGAGTCAAATTCTAAGAATATAGGTGGCTTCTCCCAAGTCTTTCATGGAGAAATTACTCGAAAGCCAAGCTTTCATAGAACTGAGTATTCCCACATCATTTCCTATTAGTAGAATGTCATCCACATATAGTACTAAGAATGCGATCTTGCTCCCACTAACCCTCTTGTATACACAAGGTTCCTCCTCATTTTGCACGAAGTTAAACTCTTTGACCGCCTCGTCAAAATGAAGGTTCCAACTACACGATGCTTGCTTCAGTCCATAAATGGAACGCTGAAGCTTGCACACATTCTGAATATCGACTTCGGACACAAAGCCTTTAGGCTGCTCCATATAGATTTCCTCCTCGAGGAATCCATTAAGAAAAGCCGTCTTTATGCCCATTTGCCATATCTCATAATCGTGGTAGGCAGCTATAGCAAGCATCATGCGAATAGACTTGATCATGGCTATGGGCGAGAAGGTATCGTGGTAATCGATCCCTTCCTTCTGGGTATAACCCCTTGCCACAAGTCTGGCCTTATAGGCGTCAACCTTGCCATCACCATCAGTCTTTCTCTTGTAGATCCACTTGTTCCCAATAGGCACTATGCCCTTGGGACGGTCTACAAGAGTCCAGACCTGATTTGTAAAACCCCCAAGATGTTCAGGTTGTATTACAGCGCCGTGGACCCCACACTTTGGAATCCACCAGGCTAACAAACCGACCCGACAAACAACAAGGACAGACATCACTAACAATCGAACAATTTCTCAAACCACGACATTCAAATCAAAGACTAAAATCCGACAAATACAATCTGACATCAAATCTATTTCCCAAAATAGGAACACAACATTAACAAATTCAAAAAGGAAGTACTCGAGTACTTAAACCGATTTCATAATACAGAAATCCCAAAACAAGATATCAATAATAAACGACAGAACAGAACATCAAAAAATGACTACTGAACAGTATCATGCTTGCCCATCATTCTCATACGGCTCGTGTGCTCGCTTGTCTCCAAGACCTGTACCTGAAATAAAAAAGTATTTCCCCCATTTAAGGGGTTAGCGACAACTGTTAGTGCAAGTACAATCCATTTGAACTACCATTCTAATCAGATGATAATATGCGCCAAAATCATTTTAGAAATCATTTATATTCGGGAATATTTACGGTGCACATGCACAAAACATAATTTTCTCCAACAAAACAATTCAAAGTTAACCCTGGTACGAGACTCACGGCCACCGTACCCCGCAGAGCCCCGTTGGACATCCCTGGGTGGTTAACCATAGTTTGCGGTACGAAACTCACGGCAACGTACCCCGAGAGGCCCCGTCGGACCATCCCTAGGTGAACATACATATATCCATCCATACAACCACAATAAGCCATAATTCAAATACTAGAACGTGTAAACAAATGTAAAGTACTTGCCTTTGAGATATCTTCGAAGAATTGGGAATGAATAATGACTACGAACGATCTGAATGGAAAACGACGATCCCTAAGCGAAGGACCAACATATCTCAGTCCTACTGGAAAACAATAATCAAATGGAATACTCCCACAAACTTGATTACAAACTAAGTCAATATACGATTAATCGATACGGGCGAGGGTTTACACAAAATCTCCCCGTATCGACAATTCACGGGCTAAACTCGAGGAAAACATTTGGGAATCACCCAATAACAACAATCGGTAAGGAATATCGCAACATATATGAACAATTCGGAATTAATCCAACAAAACCCGAAATCCCCCAAAAATTGACAAAGTAGGGTCCTGAGTCAAAATACCTTGAATTGGAGTGGAGAAGATGGGTTAAGATGATGATGTTCTAAGCTTGGAACACAAGAATCGGTCTACAATGAGACTCCATGGATTAGTCTCCACAATTCGCCCTAAAATCGCCGGAATCGCCCAATGGAAGTGAAGAGAAGAAAAAATTACGGAAAATGGGATCTGCTGTCCTATTTAAAATGCATAGTTAGCGCACGCTAACCATTAAAAGGTAGCGCGCGCTAACGGGGATTGCAAACAGTCCAGAAACTGCTGCCCGACGATGCTAGTGTGTGCTAGACATGCTTTGTAACACCCCCAGAATACGACCGGGAATGTCACACGCCGTAGACCCTTATCACAAGGATCTACCAGGCTAAGCTCCAAAAGACTACTCAATGGTTGACCGACCGGGGTCAAAATTAAATGCAAAGGCATCGACAAGGTCATTAACCAATTCAGAAAATAACGACATTCACATTACAATGACAATAATAAACTTGAACACCGAAAAGAATGACAACTCAGTTTAATAAATGCAAACTACACCCATACAAGGGTGAATACTCGAACGACAGAGAAATACCGACCAACTGAAACAAAGGAAAAGACTCTGACTCTGGCGTGATTAGTATCATTGTCCTCCATCTCCTTCCAAGCCAATCTCAGATCGTGCTCCCGAGCTGCCAAAACCTGAGCGCATAACAGGCACCCACCCCCCGAAAACTCGGGGGTTAGCAAACTGGAATTTTGCTAGTGCAAGTACATAATATACAAGATATACGAATAATAACAACACAAATCTCAACAGTCGTGAAGCCTTAACACAAACCACACACATTCCCATAGCCCACACCGAATAACATCACATACACAAAGTGAAAGATAATCACATAGTCATATTCTCTCAGACGGAACATAATACCAATGAAACTTTAAACGAGTCCAAGGAGTCGAAAATCCCTTTTATAAAAGGAAAAGTATTTTGATAAGAAAGTTTGAAAACATTATTATTGACTCGAGCCATCATGGGATTTTGAAAATCAAACGGAATACTTTTAGAAAATACTTCAAAACTCTGATCCTCGACCCAAAGATGTGGAAAACAATTTACAAGAAAACCATTACAACGTTATTCGGGGTCCTCGACCCAATGCACGTAATAATCATCACAAAGACAATCAAAGGCACAACCTCTCATTCGACAATTCCTGCTCAAGACCCTTGATTAATTAACCCTGAGATTTCACAAACATCCTTGGTTAATTAACCCCAATACCAACGTCTTAAAAACAATTTGAAACAAGCTTTCAAAAACACGAATCACAGTCTATATCGAGACCAATATTTTAAAAGAGTTGAAAGAACTTTGAAATACGAGGATTGTTCTAGAACTGGGTCTTAGCTATCACTCGAATATCCGTTACCAATAAGCCCGCCAGCGCCTCCCTTACACACTGCACCGGCGTTCACTCCACTATGTTGGCCGCCCTTGAACATGTCACCGCGCCGGCGATCACTCCCGACAGAGCGCCCTTGCACGCGCATTAGGTAACACGGTGTTCACCAAACATATGGAGCCGCACATTGCGGCGTACACTGTGCCGGAGTACACACCCGCCCTCGAGGTTCCTGATACGACGTCTCTCACAACAAGTATTCACATTATTACAAACATCAAGTACACAATCAATCAATTCAACAATTATCAAATCAATACACCAATTCACACAATTTATCCGACAGTCCATAACCACACAATAAACAATAACACGTACATTATCAATCAAGATCCAATACAATAAGCCTTGGCACAAACAACCAACGCTACACATATATCCTTGTATTGCGACTCAACCGAATATATATATATACATATAGATTTATATATGTATATATACATATAACCTTACTATATTATATGAATAACTATAGTTCATCCATCAATCCAAGTTGAGTACGCCAACTAGTGTTAGCATTCACCACTCGTCGTTCACCGACATAGGCATATATATCAATATACGTATATACATACATATATTTAACAAATAAATATATATAAATCTATATATATATACACACATATATATATATATACACACACATATATATATATATACATATCCGTATAAATACATGCACTTCGACAACGATGATTTCACGCAGATAATTCGTATATCAAGGTACTTGCCTTGGTAATCTCTCGGATACTCCGAAAGTACGGTCGGTTGGCAAAATCCGAACTCCAACGAAAACAACGATCTAAGGGCTCAACACCAGATTTTTGTAGGGAAATCGTCCCTAATATCCTATCATCGAATAAACAATCAATCATACGAGGAAAAACATCACAAAACGACCAAATTCCTCTATGCGGCATTTCCTGACACTTTGAAGGCGTCAAACGGAAGTTCATATAATCGATTTAATCGGAAATGGTAAAACCGTGGAAAGATGATGAAAATGATAGAATACAACTTAATCTACAATTATCCATCGAATTTAAGTTCATAAGGCTCAAACGGACGAAATCTACCAAGATCCCCAAATTTCCCAAAGTTCGATTTTAGGAAAAACTAACCTTGATTCGGTCGATTGAAGGATGTTATGGATTGATCGATCAATGATATGGGCTCGGGATCTTCGTGGTTTTGTTGTTCAACAACATGCCTTATCGCTCTCATAACCTCCGCCGCGGAAGGAAGAGAATGAAATGAAAAAATGTGTTGAAACAGGTGCTCGGTCAAATATATATCGCAAATCGACTAGCGTGCGCTAGGTTGTCCGGGTAGCGTGCGCTATCGGCCGGCCACGGCCGATAGCGTGCGCAAGTCATCGGCAGCAGCGTGCGCAATCGCCCGCCCAGACTCCATCGACTAATTGTCCGGCCAGAAGCGGCCGGGCCGAGCCGAAGGCGTGGCGCTAGCTCGCTGAAAGTTAGCGCGCGCAGAATGTCTGGCCAGAAGGCGTGCGCTACTCGCCGGTCTGCCAAGTCTGCACTTACCGCTTAGATCGCCCGGCCGATTAGCGTGCGTTACCTCCGGCAGATGGCGTGCGCTACTCCTGCGGTTTAGCGAAGGCACTGTCTTGGCCAGAAGACGCTTAGGCCGGTCCTCGCCAGAATCGTCTGGCAAGGCTCAAAGATCCGTGCAGTTCCTCCCGCAACCGTCTGGGCCGCATTGCCGTCGTGGCCCGACGACTCGATTCCTAAAAACGCACTTTAACGAACACGACGAAACGCCATGACAACAACACCGATCCGAAATGAAATTAACATACAACAAATCATCACCTATGGCCATAAACACAAAATCGATTGTCGAGAAAATAATACCGACGCTCGAAACCGAGAAATTTCCGCCTAAGAAAAAGAAAAATTCGAATAAATCAAAATAAAAATCTCGGATATTACATTCTACCCTTTAAAATAAGTTTCGTCCGAAACTTAAAATAGAGAGCGGAACAATCAAGGAAATAACTACTTGCTCAGCCCCAAATCATCACGAGCAAAGCGCGAGTGCAAGGTTCCAGAATACGATGAACTGACCTAGCAAGTACAAGGCGCTTTAAAATGGTCGAAAGGTGCGCAGATGAATTACCAACAACGAAAGTCGTCCCATACCGAAAATACTAAGAAGAGTACGTAATACATTCCCCATACTAAGAGGACATTATGATCCCGAAACTTAGAACAACAAGAGTTGGAAACGTAAAGCAATGAAACGAAATACGATCGAAGTCACGATTGTTTGAAACAAAGAACGATTAAGACATAGTACAAAAATCTTCATTCTCCCATGCTAGGATCTTCTAAGGAAACATAGGATTTCGGACACTTCCGGCCCCTAGTTCTGCTCTCTCTTAGGCGGCATTCTTTGCCAATTCGAAACCTGTCTCACAATGTTTCTCCCGATGACCTTCACACCCACACCAGAACAAGTCAAGAGTGGAAAGGGACAATTTGCACGATCATGTCCCCGACGATTGCGCTGAAGCACCTTCTCTTCTTACCGAGAATCACCGATGTTGGCTTGGGATCCCTGGCCACTCACTCCCGATCAAGAAAGACGACGCGTCCGAACGACGCGGGGTTTGGGAGCCTTAGACTCTTCATCGCCCAAAATTTCCCGGATGTCCTCGCCTCTTCGTTTCGCTCGTGGGCTCGACCATTAAGGACATTTCATAGGATACCGTTTGATCTTGATACTCCTTCACTGTAGCAAGAATAGTTGTCGTACGAACCACCTTGTCGCTTCCACTTCCGTCATCACACTTACGTCCGCCAAGGCCCGACATACTAATACAGATAGTACCGTTCAGCGTTATCAATAATCAGTTGCACAGTATACCACAATTATCAGCATAAGGTTTAGTTAACATCAATAGAATAACGTAAAGCGTTAAGTTTTATGAAGTTAATTTCGAGTCCTCCGACGATGACGATCATTATATGTATGCACTTAATGAAAATAAATTCTTGGAAAAGAGGGCTAGTCACGTTGCGCCCAAGACTCATAAATACTGTCTTTTATTTCGGAAGAGGAATTTTATATAACGACTCTAAAAATTATTTTCGAGTGATGTATAAAAGAAAAATCGGAAATTGAATTGTAACTAATTTGAAATATTTCAAAAGTGTTGAGTCCCAAATACCACAATTTTGAAAATCTTTCCTCTTCTTCCAAAATGTTTATTCGAAAGAATTTTTTTTTTTTCACCGAGATACGTGACCATTTAACATGACGACATTAAATCATGGTTTTTCACAATGTTAGAAAATTTCAAAGCACCACTTTAAAATATTCGTGATACTACATAGCTGTGGCCCCGTCTGGAACCCACTGTGCTAAAAATCTTTTTTTAAAAAAATGTTCAAATTGCCAAAAAGGCCGATGTTGGTAATATTCTCGAATACTCACTAAGTCATTTATAAAAATATCAAATACCGTCATAAGAATACTATCAAAACGTGAAAGACCAAAATATCAAAAATTGGTTTGCAAGATACCAAAAGCCATCTTAAAATACTCATGCGTGATAAAATTAACATTCATAAGTTTATTCTAATAAGTGTAGAAACAGATAAATATGCTCGACTTCAAACATATTACATAACCATTTTGCTCGGACCGCATACGCATGTTATATCCTAAAACAATAATATCACCAACAAGTTCCAATCCTTAGTTCACATTAAACACGTTAGCACAATATAATCAAATACGTATATAAGGGGACTTACGATCGGGAGGCTTACCATCACAGATTGCCTAAGATGATATCGGAACCACGATACTAATCACAACTCGATGCGCGCGACTTACACAAGACATGGACTTGACCCAACGGCCTAGGTTTTTCGCAAACCTAAGCTCGATACCATAAATGTAACACCCTGCATACGGCCGAATGTCACACGCCGTAGACCCTTATCACAAGGATCTACTGTGCTAAGCTCCAAAAGACTACTCAATGGTTGACCGACCGGGGTCAAAATTAAATGCAAAGCATCGACAAGGTCATTAACCAATTCGTAAAATAACGACATTCACATTACAATGACAATAATAAACTTGAACACCGAAAAGAATGACAACTCGCTTTAATAAATGCAAACTACACCCATACAAGGGTGAATACTCGAACGACAGAGAAATACCGACCAATCAAACAAAGGAAAAGACTCGACTCTGGCGTGATTAGTATCATTGTCCTCCATCTCCTTCCAAGCCAATCCTGTGATCGCTCCCGAGCCGCCAAAACTCGAGCGCATAACAGGCACCCACCCCGAAAACCCTGGGGTTAGCAACCGGAATTTTGCTAGTGCAAGTACATAATATACAAGATATACGAATAATAACAACACAAATCTCAACAATCGTGAAGCCTTAACACAAACCACACACATTCCCATAGCCCACACCGAATAACATCACATACACAAAGTGAAAGATAATCACATAGTCATATTCTCTCGACGGAACATAATACCAATGAAACTTTAAACGAGTCCAAGGAGTCGAAAATCCCTTTTTATAAAAGGAAAAGTATTTTGATAAGAAAGTTTGAAAACATTATTATCGACTCAGCCATCATGGGATTTTGAAAATCAAACGGAATACTTTTAGAAAATACTTCAAAACTCTGATCCTCGACCAAAGATGTGGAAAACAATTTACAAGAAAACCATTACAACGTTATTCGGGGTCCTCGACCCAATGCATTAATAATCATCACAAAGACAATCAAAGGCACACCTCTCATTCGACAATTCTGCTCAAGACCCTTGATTAATTAACCCTGAGATTTCACAAACATCCTTGGTTAATTAACCCCAATACCAACGTCTTAAAAACAATTTGAAACAAGCTTTCAAAACACGAATCACAGTCTATATCGAGACCGGATTTTAAAAGAGTTGAAAGAACTTTGAAATACGAGGATTGTTCTAGAACGGGGTCTTAGCTATCACTCGAATATCCGTTACCAATAAGCTGCCAGCGCGCCTTGCACACTGTGCACCGGCGTTCACTCCACTATGTTGGCCGCCCTTGAACATGTCACCGCGCCGCGATCACTCTGACAGAGCCGCCTTGCACGCGCATTAGGTAACACGGTGTTCACCAAACATATGGAGCCGCACATTGCAACAGACACTGTGCCGGAGTACACACCCCGCCTCGGAGGTTCCTGATACGACGTCTCTCACAACAAGTATTCACATTATTACAAACATCAAGTACACAATCAATCAATTCAACAATTATCAAATCAATACACCAATTCACACAATTTATCCGATACCATAACCACACAATAAACAATAACACGTACATTATCAATCAAGATCCAATACAATAAGCCTTCGACAACCAACCAACGCTACACATATATCCTTGTATTGCGACTCAACCGAATATATATATATATAGATATATAGATATATATATATATGTATATATACATATAACCTTACTATATTATATGAATAACTATAGTTCATCCATCAATCCAAGTTGAGTACGCCAACTAGTGTTAGCATTCACCACTCGTCGTTCACCGACATAGGCATATATATCAATATACGTATATACATACATATATTTAACAAATAAATATATATAAATCTATATATATATATACACACATATATATATATATACACACACATATATATATATATATATATATATATATATATACATATCCGTATAAATACATGCACTTCGACAACGATGATTTCACGCAGTTACAATTCGTATATCAAGGCACTTGCCTTGGTAATCTCTCGCGGATACTCCGAAAGTACGGTCGGTTGGCAAAATCCGGAACTCCAACGAAAACAACGATCGGAAGGGCTCAACACCAGATTTTTTTGTAGGGAAATCGTCCCTAATATCCTATCATCGAATAAACAATCAATCATACGAGAAAAAAAACATCACAAAACGACCAAATTCCTCTATGCGGCATTTCCCCGGACACTTTGAAGGCGTCAAACGGAAGTTCATATAATCGACGAATCGGAAATGGTAAAACCGTGGAAAGATGATGAAAATGATAGAATACAACTTAATCTACAATTATCCATCAGTAATTTAAGTTCATAAGGCTCAAACGGACGAAATCTACCAAGATCCCCAAATTTCCCAAAGTTTGGATTTTAGGAAAAACTAACCTTGATTCGGTCGATTGAAGGATGTTATGGATTGATCGATCAATGATATGGGCTCAGGATCTTCGTGGTTTTGTTGTTCAACAACATGCCTTATCGCTCTCATAACCTCTGGCCGCGGAAGGAAGAGAATGAAATGAAAAAATGTGTTGAAACAGTACGCTTGGTCAAATATATATCGGCAATCGACTAGCGTGCGCTAGGTTGTCCGGGTAGCGTCTTATCGGCCGGCCACGGCGATAGCGTGCACAAGTCATCGGCGGCGGCGTGCGCAATCGGCCGTCCGGGACTCTTTGGACTAATTCGTCCGGCCAGTAGCGTGCGCCGGCAAGCCGTAGCGTGCGCTAACTGCCGAGTTAGCGCGCGGATTGTCCGGTATGGCGTCGCTACCTGGTCGGCGAAGTCCAGACCTACGCCTAGACTGCCGGGCGATTAGCGTGCGTTACCTCCCGGCGATGGCGTGCGCTACTCCTGCGGTTTAGCGCGGCATTGTCCGGCCAGAAGCGTCGCTAGGCGGTCCTGCCCTGCTTGTCCTAAGAAGCCCAACATCCGTGCAGTTCCTCCCGCAACCGTCCGGCCAGCGCCATTGCCGTGGCCCGACGACTCGATTCCTAAAAACGCCGCGGGCGAACACGACGAAACGCTCGCGGACAACAACACCGATCCGAAATGAAATTAACATACAACAAATCACCACCTATGGCCATAAACACAAAATCGATTGTCGAGAAAAATAATACCGACGCTCGGAAACCGAGAAATTTCCGGTCTAAGAAAAAGAAAAAATTCGAATAAATCAAAATAAAAATCTCGGATATTACATGCTTAGCGCGCGCTAAATACTACTCGATAGCGTACGTTACTGAAGCATAGCGCACGCTATCGGATGGTCAGTATACAGGATTCTGGGTTCAGAACCCCCACTGCCCAGTACGCTAAAGTCGATAGCGCACGCTAATAACAACGAGTTAGCGTACGCTAACTGCACACCGATAACGCACGCAAGGAGATAAGGAATAGCGTGCGCTACTCACGCAGCAGTTCAGTACTGCTCAGATCAGTACGCTGCTGTCGAAGGTACGAAACTCGAAACGCATGACAAGGCCAGAATCGAGGAATATAAACATGAAATATACAAGACGACAGAGCTAAGCGCTGAAAGAAAATATAATTCCGACTACCGGGGAATCCGAAATACGTCAAAGAAGATAAAATTCCCTAAACTTATAGGAAATTACAAAAATGGCCCAAGTTTCCGAAAATCACGATACGACGTCGGATTCACGAACCGAAAGTCACAACACGAACAACTCAACCATACGAACTCATACAAACCAAGAAACAATGAAAACGAACAAGTCTTATGAGAATCGAATGCACAAACGACGAAACATGTCATAAAATGGAATCACGCAAAAACATCACCAAAACTCGTCCAAATGGAAAAACTCCAAGAATAAAGTAGATTCAAAATGTCGAAACAGTTACAAGCGAGTAAATAAAAATAGACATACACCAAAATGGAAACTGCTAAGAATAAAAAGGTACGGATATTACATTCTCCCCCTCTAAAAAGAAGGTTCGTCCCGAAACTTAAGAATCAAAAAGCTTGGGGTACCTCGAACGCATATCCTTCTCTAACTCCCACGTCGCTTCTTCTACTCCGTGCCTCGACCATTGCACTTTAACCAAAGGAATGGTTTTGTGCCTTAACTGCTTGACTCGACGCTCTAAAATTCTGACGGGCCTCTCCTCAAACATAACATCCTTCTCGATCTCCACGCCTGCGAAATAAATAATGTGGGATGGGTCTGGAACATACTTCCTCAACTGGGAGACGTGAAACACACTATGTACATGACTCAACGACAGAGGTAATGCCAAACGGAACGCTAACTCGTCAACTCTCTCCAATATCTCGAAAGGTCCAATATACCTCGGGCTGAGCTTCCCCTTTTTCCCAAAATGAAAAACTCCTTTCGACGGAGACACTCTCAACAGGATATGATCTCCCACCTCAAAATCCAAAGGTCGACGCCTAACATCCGCATAAGACTTTTGTCGACTCTGAGCTGCCAACATTCTCTTTCTAATCAACTCAACTTTCTCTCTCATCTCCAACACAAGGTCCGGCTCGGTGCCAACTAAATCGGACGGGTCATCCCAGCATATTGGTGATCGGCAACGTCGGCCATAAAGCGCCTCATACGGTGCCATCTTAATCGACGCGTGCCAACTATTATTATACGTAAACTCAATCAAGGCCACATGCTCCTCCCAGTCACTACTCCAATCTAACGCACACGCGCGCAACAAATCCTCGAACGTCTGAATGGTACGTTCGGACTGCCCGTCGGTCTGAGGGTGGAAAGACGTACTCAAACGCAACTGTGTCCCCAATGCCTTATGTACCGCCTGCCAAAAGTGCGACACAAACTGGCCATCTCTATCCGAAATAATAGTCTTCGGCGTATCATGAAGTCTCACTATCTGCGCGATAAAAATATGAGCCAATTTTTCTGGACCCCAAGTATCCTTGATACCTAGAAAATGTGCCGACTTAGTCAGTCGGTCCACGATCACCCACAACATATTCATTCCGGTCTTCGTCCTCGGCAAACTCGTGACAAAGTCCATCGAGATATCTTCCCACTTCCATTCTGGGACGGGAAGTGGTTTCAACAATCCGGCTGGCCGCTGGTGCTCGATTTTGACTTGTTGACAAGTCAAACACTTAGCCACAAACTGAACCACCTCATTCTTCATGTCATTCCACCAGAAATTCTTTCTCAAATCTTTATACATTTTACTCGAGCCCGGATGGACTGAGTATGGTGACGCGTGAGCCTCTCGCATAATATTCTGCCTCAATTCCAAGTCGTTCGGAAACACAAAGCCGACCTTGGAATCTCAACACACCATACTCATGTATCACGAATCCCGGGGCTTTCCCCTTCCCTACATTCTCTCGAAGCTGAATACACATCGGGTCCTCTAACTGTCCCGATTTGATGTCGTCGACTAGAGACGACGAAATCTCAAGTGTACGCAACTGCCCGGAACTCTCTGGTAGCACGATCTCAACGCTCAACCTCATTAACTCTCGCTGAAGTCCCGACTGGGCCATAAGCAACTCAAGCGTCTGAAGCGATACCGATTTCCGGCTCAAGGCATCTGCCACCACATTTGCCTTGCCCGGATGGTAAAGAATCTCAAGGTCGTAATCCTTAATCAACTCCAACCATCTCCGCTGTCTCATCTTAATCTCTTTCTGCGTAAAAATGTACTTCAGGCTCTTGTGATCGGTAAAAATCTGACACGAAGAGCCATACAAGTAATGACGCCAGATCTTCAACACAAATACAACTGCGGCCAACTCAAGATCATGCGTAGGGTAATTCAATTCGTACGGTTTCAACTGACGGTAAGCATAGGCAATCGTCCTCCCGTGCTGCATGAGTACACATCCGAGTCCTTGGCCCGAATCATCACTAAAAACTGAGAAAGCCTCATTACCACTCAGTAAATCCAAAACAGGAGCGGTCGTCAACCGCTTCTTCAACTCCTCAAAACTATTCTGCCTCTCATCGATCCACACAAACTTCTCTGACTTCTGTAACAACTGATTCAGCGGTCGAGCGAGCTTAGAGAACCCCTCGACAAATCTACGGTAATATCCGGCCAAACCCAGAAAACTACGGACCTCCTTCACGTTCTTGGGCGGCGCCCAATCCAAAACTGCCTCTACCTTATGTGGGTCCACACGAACACCCTCAGCCGAGATCACATGACCGAGAAACATAACCTCCCGTAACCAAAATTCACACTTTGAGAACTTCGCAAAAAGATGCTGAGTTCTCAAAATATCTAACACGATATGCAAATGACGGGCGTGCTCCTCCTTGCTCCTCGAGTAAATCAGTATATCGTTGATAAAAACGACTACACACTTATCGAGGTACTCGATAAAGACTTTGTTCATAAGCTGCATGAACACGGCTGGGGCGATGGTTAGCCCAAAAGGCATAACCACAAACTCATAGTGACCGTATCTCGTCCGAAAGGCCGTCTTCAGAATATCGGTATCCTTCACTCGGAGCTGATAATACCTCTATCTCAAATCAATCTTCGAAAACACGGTTGCCCCTTGCAACTGGTCGAACAAATCATCGATCCTCGGGAGCGGATACTTGTTTTTAATAGTCACTTTGTTCAACTCACGATAGTCGATGCACAAACGAAGTGACCCATCCTTCTTCTTCACAAACATGACCGGTGCGCCCTAAAATGAAGCGCTCGTCGAATATACCCCATGTATAGCAACTATCCCAACTGTTTCTTCAACTCTAGCATCTCAGCAGGCGCCATACGATATGGCGTCTTATAAATCGATGCCGCACCCGGCTCCAAATCAACAGTAAACTCGACCTCTCGATCCGGTGGCAAACCCAGCAACTCATCTGGAAAGACGTCAGGATACTCACACACTACCGGAATAGACGAGAGCTCGGCTCCCCCTTATTCCGATCTCAAAGCATAACACCAATAACCCATGTAACCTCCTCGAAGAAGTCTCACTACTTTCAAAGCGCTGATCAGAAATCTCTGGCTACCCCGCTTAGGCCCCACAAAAAAATGCTCGGTACCGTCAGAGGCTAACATCGAAACGGTTCTCTTTCTATAAATCATGATCACCCCATGACGGTCCAACCAATCCTCACCAAGAATTAGATCCTCGTCTCTAATATCTACCACAATCAGATAAGAAGGCCAATCCCTCGCCGCGATACTCACAGGAAAATCTCGAATCTCACGGTCCCCCACGATGATATCCCCACTAGGCAGTTTAAAAACAAATGGTTCACACGCAACTAGGCAATCAACATGCAGACGATGCACACAATCCAGAGATATGAAAGAATGCGTAGCACCAGAATCGAATAACACGGAAACAGGATGATCAAGAATGTGGACGGTACCTGTAGCTACCGTCGCGTCGGGATCCCCAGCTCGTTTCATCTCGTACACACGGGGTGGAACAGACCCCGCACTAGAAGCGCCCCATCTAGAAGGCTGTCCACGTCCTCGACCTCTACCAAAACTCTGATGTGGCTGAGAAACTGCCAGTGTCTGATTCACGCTCGGTTCTCCCGCAGCTGGGGCTGATATCTGAGTAACCGGTGCCCGAGCAGCATCTGTACAAAACTTGGCACGATGCCCCATCCGACCGCAGGAATGACACTGAATCGGAGGCCTATCACACTCACTCATAATGTGTCCAGGGCGACCACAATTAAAGGAATTAGGACCATGCACTAAACTAGTAGGAGCAGACTTAGAACCCTTTCCTCGTCCAAATGACGGGGACTGGCTCCCGAAGACTCGCGAACCAGACTGAGTCTTCTGATACCCTCCAGACTTGCCTCCCGAAAACTGGCCGGAGGTCTTCTACTTCTTTCCCTAGGCTGCCGTCTCTGTCGCAGAAAACAACATCTCATAAGCCATCGCCTTATTCTGATACTTCTTCAAAGTCGTGCACCCCAGACCAGACATGTAGTGATGCACCCTCGGTTTCATCCGCATATCGAAGTGTCGTATCTTATCAAGCTCATCTCGGACTTGGTTTCTCACATAATGAAGTTGTTGGTTGTAGTCCTTGATTGCCTGCGAAATCGGGACATCTTGGGGCTTAGACTCAAAGAAGGCTCGGATCCTCCCTTCTTTAACTGGCCACAGACAAAACTCGTCTTCCATCAGCTCCCGGAACTCTGCCCATGTGGCTGCCCGATCAAGCAATTTCACCGCTTGCCACCACGTTGCCTCCTCTTTGGCGAGGAAGTACTAAGCGATGGGTACCTTCCTCTCCTCAGAGCAGTTAGCAGCCTCAAACACCTTCTCCATCTCAAATAACCAACTCTCCCAACCGGAAGGGTCAGAAGCACCATCAAACTGTGGGGGACGCATACGAATCACGTCCTGAAGTAACTTATCATTACCAGATCCAGTAGGCGGAACCGGGTTAGCATTAGCCTGGCCGACCAAAACAGCCTGAGTCAGTAGCGTCATCTGGTTCGCTACTTGCTGTAAAATATTCACCACCCCAACATTCTCATGCGCATTACCGGAGCTAGTAGACTGATCCTGCTGACCTCCGGAACTAGGTGGAACACTGTTCGACAAGGAAGGCATCGCCGAATCAGTTCCCGAGTTATCGGACATGGCCGCCCCACCGGCTGCGCCACGTCCCCTACCGCGTCCGCGACCGCATCCGCGTCCTCTACCAGCAGGAATTCTGAAGAAGTAGTGGTGAGTACAATTCAAACGTAAAACGCAATAAGATACCAAGAAACGAATAGAACAGAACAACGTAACGAGTCAAGTTAGGAAAACTTATGAGCACCGGTGTACTGAGATGATGGCATGGCAGTGATACTGTTCAAAAACGACACTCGACTAGACCCAGATAACCGACAGCCTAGTGATCCATAAACCTAAGCTCTGATACCATATTCTGTAACACCCCCAAGACGTTCAGGGTGTATTACAGTGCCGTAGACCCCACACTTTGGAATCCACCAGGCTAACAAACCGACCCGATAAACAACAAGGACATACATCACTAACAATCGAACAATTTCTCAAACCACGACATTCAAATCAAAGACTAAAATCCAACAAATACAATCTGACATCAAATCCATTTCCCAAAACGGGAACACAACATTAACAAATTCAGAAAGGAAGTACTCGAGTACTTAAAACCGATTTCATAATACAAAAATCCCAAAACAAGACATCAATAATAAATGACAGAACAAAACATCAACAAATGACTACTGAACAGTATCATGCTTGCCCATCATTCTCATACGGCTCGAGTGCTCGCTTGTCTCCAAGACCTGTACCTGAAATACAAAAAGTATTTCCCCCATTTAAGGGGTTAGCGACAACTGTTAGTGCAAGTACAATCCATTTGAACTAACATTCTAATCAGATGATAATATGCGCCAAAATCGTTTTAGAAATCATTTATATTCTGGAATATTTACGGTGCACACGCACAAAACACAATTTTCTCCAACAAAACAATTCGAGTTAACCCTGGTACGAGACTCACGCCCATCGTACCCCGCAGAGCCCCGTCGGACATCCCTGGGTGGTTAACCATAGTTCGCGGTACGAAACTCACGGCAACGTACCCCTAGAGGCCCCATCGGACCATCCCTAGGTGAACATACATATATCCATCCATACAACCACAGTAAGCCATAATTCAAATACTAGAACGCGTAAACAAATGTAAAGTACTTGCCTTTGAGACATCTTCGAAGAATTGGGAATGAATAACGACTACGAATGATCCGGATGGAAAACGACGATCCCTAAACGAAGGACCAACATATCTTAGTCCTAACGGACAACAATAATCAAATGGAATACTCCCACAACCCCGATTACAAGCTAAGTCAATATACGATTAATCGATACGGGCGAGGGTTTACACAAAATCTCCCCGTATCGACAATTCACGGGCTAAACTCGAGGAAAACAGGTTGGGAATCACCCAATAACAACAATCGGTAAGGAATATCGCAACATATATGAACAATTCGGAATTAATCCAACAAAACCCGAAACCCCCCAAAAATTGACAAAGTAGGGTTCTGAGTCAAAATACCTTGAATTGAAGTGGAGAAGATGGATTAAGATGATGATGTTCTAAGCTTGGAACACAAGAATCGGTCTGCAATGAGACTCCACGGATTAGTCTCCACAATTCGCCCTAAAATCGCTGGAATCGCCTAATGGAAGTGAAGAGAATGAAAAATGATGGAAAAGGGATCTGCTGTCCTATTTAAAATGCATAGTTAGCGCACGCTAACCATCAAAAGGTAGCCCACGCTAACGGGGATTGCAAACAGTCCGAAAACTGCTGCCCGGCGATGCTAGCGTGCGCTAGACATGCTTAGTGCGCGCTAAATACTACTCGATAGCGTACGTTACTGAAGCCTAGCGCACGCTATCGGATGGTTAGTATACAGGATTCTGGGTTCAGAACCCCCAGTGCCCAGTACGCTAAAGTCGATAGCGCACACTAATAACAATGAGTTAGCATACGCTAACTGCACACCGATAACGCACGCAAGGAGATAAGGAATAGCGTGCGCTACTTATGCAGCAGTTCAGTACTGCTCAGATCAGTACGTTGCTGCCGAAGGTACGAAAATCGAAACGCACGACAAGGCCATAATCCAGGAACATTAACCTGAAATATACAAGACGACAGAGCTAAGCGCTAAAAGAAAATATAATTCCGACTACTGGGGAATCCGAAATACGACAAAGAAGATGAAATTCCCTAAACTTATAGGAAATTATAAAAATGGCCCAAGTGTCCGAATATCACCATACGACGTCGGATTCATGAACCGAAAGTCACAACACGAACAACTCAAGCATACGAACTCATACAAACAAAGAAACAACGAAAACGAACAAGTCTTATGAGAATCGAATGCACAAACGACGAAACATGACATAAAATGGAATCACGCAAAAACATCACCAAAACTCGTCCAAATGGAAAAACTCCAAGAATAAGATTCAAAATGTCGAAACGGTTACAAGCGAGTCGATAAAAATAGACATACACCAAAATAGAAATTGCTAAGAATAGAAAGGTACGGATATTACATGATTGACATGCATTGAGTCTATCTCAGCTTCCATAGCTTCACGCCATTTCGCGGAGTCTACATCCACCATCACTTGGTCATAGGTCGTTGGGTCGGTCTCTTGGCTATCACTTGGAACCTCATGGAGACCCAGCTCCTCCAAGTGCACCAGCCCATACCTATCAGGTAAATGAGACACCCTACTAGACTTACGAGGTGGTTGTACTTGTTTTTCAGAAGGTTCGGTTCTAGTTTCTTGCACAGGTGTCTCCCGAGGAGTTTCATTGTATTCTTCCAAAGAAATACTTCTACCTGCTCCGCCTTCCTGAATGAACTCATCCTCCAAGAAGTGTGCTTGTAAAGCAACAACGATCTTTCGATCTTTGGTCATGTAGAATAGATACCCCATTGTCCCAGATAAGAATCCAATGAAACGTCCCTTCGCGGACCTCGCTTACAACTTTTCCACCTTAGTCTTTTTGACATAGGCAGGAAATCCACAAATCCTAATGTGATTAAGACTTGGTTTCCTGCCCTCCCACATCTCATATGGAGTTTTAAGAACGGAGTTGGAAGGACATCTGTTCAAGATGTGAGCAGCAGTCATGAGTGCATACCCCCACAGATAAATCGGTAAGTCAGTATAGCCCAGCATGGAATGGGCCATGTTCAACAAGGTCGTGTTCCTTCTTTCTGACACACCATTTAACTGAGGAGTACCTAGAGGTGTTAGTTGTGAAACTATTCCATGTTCCTTAAGAAACTCGTCAAACTCCATACTCATATACTCGCCACCTCAGTCCGACCGAAGTGCTTTGGTATGATTATCAGTTTGTTTCTCGACTAGGGCTTTGAATTCCTGGAATTTCTCAAAAGCCTCGGATTTATGTTTCATTAAGTATACATAACCATACCTAGTATGATCATCTGTAAACGTAATGAAATATTTATATCCATCACGTGCTGCTTCCAAAGCACCACATACGTCGGTATGGATTAATCCCAGTTTATCAGCGGCTCTTTCAAAAGTCCCTGTGAAGGGGGACTTAGACATTTTGCCTTTAAGGCAAGATTCACAAGTAGGAAATGGATCCGGTCCCAATGGACCCATAAGTCCATCTTTTTTCCATCTTGTAAACCTTGGCCTGACCAACATGACCAAGTCTAAGATGCCATTTCAAAACTTGATTGGTTTCATCCCTACTACGTTTTCTAGTCATAGTATTCACAACTACTTTGTTGTAATAATGTAGCAGTACCCACTAGTTTATTTCTGAAATAAATTTTGCAGGAACCATCACCAATGAAAAATGAAATGCCTTTTCGGTCCATGACCAGAATGGATACAATGTTTTTGTGCCCCTTGTGTAAAACAAGTACATCTTCTAAAGTCAAAACAAAGCCGGATTCTAAACCCAAAAGAAGTGATCCTATGTCGGTCGCCTCGACACTATGCCCGCTTCCGACTGTGATCATAACTTCTCCAGCTCCAAGCTTCCTACTTTGTTCCAGATCCTGATTCACGGTACAAATATGAGAACTAGCACCAGAATCCAGTATCCAGGAAGTAGAAAATACAGTAGCAGAACAATTTGTTTCCAAAACTAAAAGTTCTTTACCTGAAGTGCCATGAAGAATCGGACCCTCTCTAGCCCAGTGGCCCAGCTCACCGCACTTGAGAGAAGCGTCTTTCTTCTTGCTCTTTGGAACCATTGGGGCCTTGCCCTTGCCCTTGAAGTCCTTGACATGTGGTCCAGTCTGCTTCTTGGTCTTTTTCTTCTTGTTCTTAAACCTCCGAGGTCTAGAAGAAATCACAAGAGCAGACTCCTTCATCCACGGAGTCTTCATCTGAGACTGAGCGGTCACAAGTTTGTTCATTAGCCCAGCTAAATTACATGCAATCTCATTACAGTTGAAGTTTATAACAAACTATGAGAAGGAATCAGGGAGAGACTGTAGGATAAGGTCGGTTTGAAGAGAAGTATCCATTTTAACATCAAGAGCCTCCAATCTCTCGATCATGGATATCATTTTGAGGACGTGTTCCCCAACCTTCTCATCTGCCTTCATCCTTGCACCGAACAGTTGCTTAGATATCTCATATCTAGCCATTCGACTGTGCTCACCATAAAGCTCGGTTAAGTGAGATAAAATCTGCCTAGCAGAAGTCATTTTCTCATGAGCTCACTGAAGCTCATTAGACATAGAAGCCATCATGTATGCACGGACTTTTATATCATCCTTAACCCACTTTTCGTGGTTTTTAATCTCTTCCTGATTGGCTCTGGTCCGCACAGGAGGCGCCAGAATGTCCGTCTCCAAGATGTATCCCAGTGCCTCTATACTGAGGACAATCATCAGATTGCGGAGCCAGTCCACAAAGTTAGGTCTAATCAGGGTGTTCTTTTCGAGTAGAATTGCGAGTGGATTCATTGTCATATTGAGAGTTATGTCTGCATTAAATATAACAGATTAATTAGTGACTTGTTATATTATGTTCTGAGTATAGAATTAAGGTCTTTTCTATTCTTGTTACCCAGCTCCTACTATTTTTATCGGAATAACTCACTCCCATGCGAAATCCGGAAGTATCGTCGCTCTACTTCATAGTGGTGATCGAGTTCTTTATAAATCTTAATAGAGGGCAACCGAACAGGTTTCTCATCTATTAATTTTCATAAAGTGGTGTCCAACACCAACCCATCTAATGGATGTTTCGATCTTCTTTTTCACCTTGTTCACTCCCCTCAACCTATACGGTTTATATAGTTCGTAAACAAGTTAAGTTTATACCATCGATGCAAATCAGTTTCACAATTGAATCTTATCCAACAACCTATCAGGTTTCTAGGGATAAAATTTGCTCCAACCGAAGGCATCCAATGCGCTCGCGGTAATTTATCCGTCCTCCCCAAACGACTACCCCGATAACTCGGAAGCATAGCACGTCCGGTTTGGATTTGAATTTCCCGAAAACTCGATGGAGGGAAGGAAAACCTTGAAACCTTATAAACTTAATAATTTGTCGTGGGAGAATTTTCGCGATTAATGTTACACTTTGCACATTAATTCATTTAAGCGCGTTTGTGGCATTCATACAATATGAAACAACCATTCAGAACCTAGTTGCTACCAACATGTGGTTCATGGACCGTTCATAGAAAACAAAAACTCCGTAATCTAATTACAAGTCTTCGTCTTGAATCTTCATCTTCTCGAAACGGATCTTCCTCCGGTCTTCGTCATTACATATAAATTTTACATTGAAAATTGCATCCTAGATACAAATATTTCTAGTAAAATAAATAGGCTCAAAACGGCCTTTACAACCCAATCGAATAAAACGAATGATTCAAAACTAAGTCCACGAACCACATCCCCATTCAAAATCATTCATCCAGTAAATACTATATAAATGGAAAGCGTAGAGATACATTGATCTAAACAACAATACGAACCGATCCAATCGATTCAAAACGAATGATTTCATTAAATTAATTCCCCTAATAATAAAATTACCATAATTAAATCTTAGTCAAATTAAATCCAATTTAATTTGTGGGAAATTAATTATCGAACGAAATATAAAAAACGGAGTCGGAAAACACGACCGGGCCCAGCCCGGGACACTGCCCAGCAGGTGCCGAGCAAGGCTTGCACAGGCTCCCCAGCAGGGCCTGCACATGCTGCCGAGCATGTCCGGCAGGGGCTGGCAGACCGCAATCTAGAGAGGCAGACCGCGACACAGCGCCCGGAGAGCTCCAAGCTGCCGGGTCCGTTTACGTTTTCGGCTCGTTTTTTTGCCCTGATTCCAAAAATAATATTTTTCTAATCTTTGTATTACTCATTTAAATCAGTTTTTCAAAAGAATAACAGATTTATATTGTAACATAAAATCATGAAAAATAATTTTTAGATGAACAATAGAAAATCAACGATTAATACGATTATGATTCCAAATCATACACTATCTAATTAAGCATTCCAAATGCTAATATCGTATATATGATCGCAAGACCTACGCTCCGATACCATTGTTGGGATTCGGTGCCTAAAACGAAGGCCCAGTGAAAGCGATAAAACGAAAATTAATTCGATCCGAATCCCTACGAGGATCGATCGAGCTACGTATATACGAATATATAAACGAAAACACAAGAGATGTAAGAAACTCACCCTTGAAGTCCGTTGATTAAATGGTATCCTTCTCTTGAGCTATTCCCCAAGCTTTACTTATATTCTCTACGATCTGAAGCACTCCAAGCACTTGAATGATCCAGCGCCGAAATACCGCGTCTCTACTTGCCACGCGCCGGAGAAACGAACGAAATGACAACACCCGATTAACCTCTAAGGTTACGGCTAGAATCAAGTGATGAAGCTTTTATTATTACACTCTAAGTGTATAATCTATATCTCTCAATTTTATCTCTTGATATTTTCTCCAAGAATATATCTCAAGAACAATGAATAAGTATAAAGACTTGAAGAAAATCTTTTTCCTATCTCTATTTCCTTCACTCACGTAAGTCTTAAGTGGTTGAGGCTAATGAGATAGTCTTCACATTATATTCAACACCAACCACCATGATGAGATATCACTTTGATATCTTGTCCCCTCATATCTTGATTTTCATTATTAAAATGATGACCAAAGACCAAGAGGGAGTTGGTGAGGGGGGGGGGGGGGGGGGGCGGCCATCTAGAAGGATCCGGGCGTGTTCGGTCCGTTTCGGACTCCCGTGAGTCCAAACAGATAAACTCTGATTCCGTTTCGATGTATTTACATCGATTAGTTAATCCAATTAATTAATCATATCAAATACATAATGACATAATTAATTTCTCCAAGAAATAATTATATTCATGAATTAAATTAATCACCTAGTAATATATTTATTTCATTTGGTCGTAAATTAATTTATCGAATAAATTAATTTAGACATCCAATGTCCCAAATTTAATTAGACATCCAATGTCCAATAAATTAGATATCCAATATCTAATATTCATAATGAGATAATAATAAGCTTAATTCATTCCGTCGTCAGTCCTGTTGCGTGACTCGGTAGGTCCGTCTCAGTCAGCAATGGGAGGAAGCAAAGAGTAGTAGCACCACCTAGCCAGCCTGGTGGCCTATACTGTACCCCTACTGAGAACGAATGATTGGGATCATTTAAGAACCATTCTATCATGAATACCAATATACGTATAAACCCTTCTTTTAGATGTCCCGATTAAGTTATCTGTACTTGACGCTATGCATGCGTTAATGCAAATCGAGATCATCGAGCTCTCGTGTATCTAATACAACTAGCTCCAATGCATTGGCCAAAGACTTATGATCTCATCTGCCAATAACCACATAGGACATATAACTCGTGTTGTGTCGAGAATTTTACACCTCGACAGGTGATCGGAACAGACGACAGGCGATCGAGCCAGAGTCAAATAGACCAAGGCAGATTGGCCGACCTCGGGTCCCAGGTCAAGATCCAGTGTCGAGCGATCGACATCCAAGGCGATCGTCTCTTGGCACTTGGCGATCGACTCTGGGGCCCGGCCAATGGCAACCGCCTATTGCCACGCAAAGCCAGCATGTCTAGTCGGCGAAGGACGAAGCTCATACAGAGTCCCACATGCAGATCCGGAAACGGCGCCACAAGACATGGATCATTGACCACAGCTTGTCAGCATCTACTCACCTACTGACAGACCCGCCGAAAGGTGCAAGGTGGGACCGCCCGGGACAACGACGCAGGCCGCGTGCAGGCTCCTCATTGGACCGCACAGCTGGCTGCCAGCAACAGCTGCGGACTTCAAGGCAGACAGCCCATGTGCTAAAAGATGATCGCCCCTTATTATATTACAAGGAAGGCGATCGCCCGTCAGTAAAGGGCATCTCAGCTCCTATAAATAGAAGGCTGCCTACACTTGGAAAAGGGGCTGATTCTCTGGCTTTGGGTCTGGCTTTTCTTACAGCTGTCTCTCGGCCTTTCTCTCTCAGCACCTCTTAATCCTAAGACAGTCGACAGAAACGAGAACAAGAACACACAGAGCTTCGCTCAACAGCTAGATAACTAGGATCTTTTACACTCACTGTAATTGCATTCTAACATTAATATTTGTACTCAAACGTATTCTTATTAATAACATCTCGCGAGAGCATTCAAGCCCGGGCCTAACAAACCCGGCAAATCTTGTGTTATTTCCATTCCCTCGGACGTGCTCTCGCACCTTGTTTGTTGTCCGTCCATTCCAGCAATATCTATCTCTGGATAATATTTTGGGCAGCAACAATTGGCGCTAGAAGAAGGGGATCTTAACCCTCATTTTTATTCCTACCATCTCGAAGAACACTCATTGTTCACCGGGGCATATACTTGGAGAGACACTCGCTGCTCTTCAAAGAAAGCTTTCAGAATCATGACTTCTGCCTCCACATCGAAGAAAGCCGCTGGCCGATCCGCCAGACGCCTCATTCCGTCTCAATCCGAACCTCAGCCTATGGCGGAGGGTAGCCGTGGCGACCCGAGACTCTCGATCCCGCCCCCGTGGGATGACCCAAGCCTCTCGCTTGATCAGTTCCAAACTGCGGAACAGATCGAGGAGGCCATGGCCATCCTACGGAAGCGACGGAGAGCTTTCGACGTGCCCGCTATAACCCCCTCGGCCATCCACCGCGTGAGCAAATGGAAGTTCAAGGGGCTACTGGCCGAGCGATCGCCGGTAGGCCCTGATTCACAAGAAGGGGCGCTCGCAAGGCGGGACACCTCCGTCTTCAGCCGCCTAGGAAGCGACCCATCATGGCGACCGGGGCAGTCCGGTCCCAGCCACGAGACGATGGAGCCCGAATCCGTCACCAGGAGTTCAGCTTATCCAATTCCCAGAAGGCCGATCAGCCATCTGGCTCCTCCTCGCTGAAGAACTGAGGTCGGCGACCGCGGAGTCAGGAGATAGGTACACGATCGCCTCGACTCCCGCTCCGAAAGCCAAACCACGATCAACCAAGCCACGACGATGGCCGCGATGCAACGCCAGCTCGATGACATGAAGGCACTCCAAGGATCCGGGGGAGGCGCCAAGAGAGAGATCGCCAAGCCGAGCGAGCCACTCGCGGTCCACATCGAGCTCGCCCCCGTGCAGCGTAAGATCGCTCCTCCGCAAACACCTTTGTATGAGGGGAGGTCGGACCCCGAGGCTCACCTAAGCAGGTTCCCGATCTACATGACCGGATGTGGGGCATCAGACGCGACCAGATGCCGAATGTTCCCACTAACACTGGGCGACCTGACCCATAAGTGGTACGTCTCATTGCCACCACGATCCATCAGTTCCTTTGAACAACTGGCAAACAACTTCACAGCGTACTTCGCCGCCAAGGTCGCTCGGCCGGAAGGTCCCCATCGCATGATGCAGATCCGGCAAGGGGAAGAAGAGTCCGACGCTGACTACATCGACCGTGTAGATGAGATCATCCTCAACGGTGAGCCCATAAGCGACGAGATCTCCCTATACTCGGTCCTAGGGGGATTCCATGGTCGTTCGCCTATGTCCAGGCATCTTACGAAGGACCTCCCCCCGACCTACGCGATCTTCCGTGCCAAAGCCGCAGACTTTTTGGCCAGGCAAATGTTACTTTTTAACCTATGAGCAATGCAATCGGAGACCGAACGACGATCATCAATCTCCCGACCCGATCGCCTTTATCAAACAACATCATCGAAACGGAGGACTCGCTCGCCCTTTACAGTTCATCATCTAACATGTTGGACTAAGGCACGAGATCGCCTCCCCCGCACAACGTATACCGTCGAGGGTCGGCATCTAACATGACGATCCTAGGTAGAAGAGTGCAGCCATGGTCCTGGTGGTTGATGGAACCGACTACTTCGGCCATGCAAGGTTCCTTTGGGATGAGATCCCTCGCCCTTCATTTAAATACGAGGCGGGCGTAGTCGAAGGACCCTCCAAACAAATCAGTGGACACGCTCGCCCGCCCTCAAAGGTTCATCATCTAACTTGCTGAACCCGGACAATGCGACGCGTCCCTACCCCCGTCTCAACGTATGACGATCCGAGGTAGAAAAGAGCTAACAAGCCGCGGACGCGGAGTCGATTAATCCGACGACGCCCCGCGCAAGGACTCCTCCAGACCAAGACCGCACGCCCTTTGTTTAAATACGAGGCGAGGCGCAGCCTAACGGAGGACCCTCACAATAAAATGAGTCACGAGACAGACAATGTCGCTCGTGCACAAGACACGGTCATGAAGTCGGTCCATCGAACTCGGTGACTATGCACGGTTCCTCAATGAAGAAACTATCAGCTTTCTACGAGGGATCGGCCAAATTTGAAAATTTCAGGTACAAGACCGAAGATAGCTCGCCAATCGATCAGATCGCCCAAGTCCGAGACCAAAGTCCGCTCAACGGATCGCCCGTCCTTATCCTCAACGATCGCCAGTAAAGACCACCTCGCCCCATGTCTTCAACATCGGACCAAGCTGGGGGGCAATTGTTGTGTCGAGAATTATACACCTCGACAGGCGATCGGCACAGACGACAGGCGATCGAGCCAGAGCCAAATAGACCAAGGCAGATTGGCCGACCTCAGGTCCCAGGTCAAGACCTAGTGCCGAGCGATCGACATCCAAGGCGATCGTCTCTTGGCACTTGGCGATCGACTCTGGGGCCCGGCCAATAGCGACCGCCTATTGCCACGCAAAGCCAGCATGTCTAGTCGGTGAAGGACGAAGCTCATACAGAGTCCCACATGCAGATCCGGAAAAGGCGCCGCAAGACATGGATCGTTGACCACAGCCTGTCAGCATCTACTCACCTATTGACAGACCCGCCGAAAGGTGCAAGGTGGGACCGCCCGGGACAACGACGCAGGACGCGTGCAGGCTCCTTATTGGACCATACAGCTGGCAGCCAGCAACAGCCGTGGACTTCAAGGCAGACAACCCATGTGCTAAAAGACGATCGCCCCTTATTATATTACAAGGAAGGCGATCGCTCGTCAGTAAAGGGGCATATCAACTCCTATAAATAGAAGGCTGCCTACACTTGGAAAAGGGGTTGATTCTCTGGTTTTGGGTCTGGCTTTTCTTACAGCTATCTCTCGGCCTTTCTCTCTCAGCACCTCTTAATCCTAATATGGTCGGCAGAAACGAGAACAAGAACACGCAGAGCTTCGCTCAACAGCTAGATAACTAGGATCTTTTACACTCACTGTAATTGCATTCTAACATTAATATTTGTACTCAAACGTATTCTTATTAATAACATCTCGCGAGAGCATTCAAGCCCGGGCCTAACAAACCCGGCAAATCTTGTGTTATTTCCACTCCCTCGGATGTGCTCTCGCACCTTGTTTGCTGTCCGTCTATTCCAGCAATATCTATCTCCGGATAATATTTCGGGCAGCAACAACCCGCTCACTAACGGGAGAAAGAATTTTATCTTGGTATTCACTAGGACCTGCTACTTGCTCGTCAAGATGCACGTCAAGGTTGACCCTGTAATACCCGAGATTTTTCATTTCCAGTTTAATTTGAATTTTTCTTTGTAGACCGGAAATTTCTCAACTGTCGGGCGTCAACATTTATTTATTTCTCCCTCTCGACGATCGATTTTATATTTAGGGCCATATGTGGTGAATTGTTGAATATCATCATTTTCATTTCGGATCGTGGATGTTGACCACGAGATTTTCGTCGTGTTCGTTCAGTGCTCAGGATATTCTATGCTTCGTAATTTGCTCATTATCATTTTGGATCATAACCGGTGCGTTAAAGTGGTCGAGACGTCGTCGAATGCCTAACTGTGTGAGAATCCTATTTTTCTCGTTTTCGTATATTTTGGTTTTTGTGACTTATAATATTATTATAATTCGTTACTAACTTTCTTCCGCAATGTTTCCTTTGATGCATATTAGAGATTTGAATTCGTGATCGAGACTCCTACCGAGCATTTCATCATGTTCGTTTCCGTGCGATTTTGGAGAATCGAGTCGTCGGGTCATGGCGTGGCTGCCACGGACAAAGGGCAGAACTTTCATGGAGGCCGGCGCCACGACAGCCAGTGGCAGGACTGCCTAGCGTACGCTACGACCGGACAGCTGCGCAAGCTATCCCGCAGGAGTAGCGCACGCCACTGCCGGGAGGTAACACACGCTAATCGTCCGGGCAGTCTAGGCAGTAGGGTCTGGACTTCGGCCAGACCAGCAGGTAGTGCACGCTACGGCCGGACAGCTGCGCGTGCTAACTCGGCAGGCTAGCGCACGCTACCGGCTCGGCCGGCGCACGCTACCTGGTCGGGCAGATTAGTCCAGTAGGTCCTAGACGGGCCGATTGCGCACGCTGCTGCCGATGTCTTGCGCATGCTATCGGACCCTAGCCGAAGATTCTGGACCAGGGCCGACCGATAGCGCACGCTACCCGGACAACCTAGCGCACGCTAGTTAGTTACCAGTATATATATGACCGAGCAGCCCTGTTTCACCCATTTTTCACTTCTCTTCCTTCATGTCCGCGGCTGGATCTTTTGAGAGCAAGGAGGCATGTTGTTGAACAACAAATCCACAAAGATCCTGAGTTCATATCATTGATCGATCATTTCATAACATCCTTCAATCGACCGAATCAAGGTTAGTTTTTCCTAAAATCCAAACTTCGGGAAATTTGGGGATCTTGGTAGATTTCGTCCGTTCGAGCCATATGAACTTAAATTACTGATAGATAATTGTAGATTAAGTTGTATTCTATCATTTTCATCATCTTTGCACGGTTTTACCATTTCCGATTCGTCGTTTATATGAACTTTCGTTTGACGCCTTCAAGGTGTCTTGGGAAATGCCGCAGAGAGAAATTCGGTCGTTCTCTGATGTTTTTCCTCATGTGATTGATTGTTTATTCGATGATAGGATATTAGGGACGAATTCCCTACAAAAATATGGTGTTGAGCCCTTCCGATCGTTGTTTTCATTGGAGTTCCGGATTTTGCCAATCGACCGTATTTTCGGAGTATCCGCGAGAGATTACCAAGGCAAGTACCTTGATATACGAATTGTAACTGCGTGAAATCATTGTTGTCGAAGTGTATGAAATTATACGGATGTATTGTTGTAAATATTAGATAAAATGGAGGAAATGGGCTGTTTTGAGCAACCCACTTGAGAGTAAATTTTGAGTGGGCTCGACTACGAGTTAAAGTCGGGACTTAGTTGGAATACGTAGTACTCCGTACGAGGTTTACAAAATATGTAAGAACACTCAAAATAATTGAGGTATGAATGAGATATAATGTTCCAAAGTGAACCCTTAAGAAATGGGTTTGGGATGCTATCCCACATTGGAAAAAGAAGGGAGAAATTGTGAGTATATAAGGAGATGTGGACAAAGGCATGTTCAAAAACTGAGACATGTGTGGATGTGTGACTAGGCGCCCCTTGCGCACATACACACACACGCGCGCGCCGCCGCCGCCGCTGTCCGTCCGTCCGTCCGGCTCGGCTCGGTTCGGTTCGGGTCGGTCTCGGTCGAAGGGCGATTTGGGCTAAATTTCTCGGCGTCTCGAAGTTATCTTTTTACTGCAATTTTATTCGGTAAAATTTTATTTTACTGAAAATACCTCAGTTAATAAATTCTGAATTTTTCGGATCCGAATAAAATCGAATTAAACAGATCTGGATAAGTATTGAAATACTAATCCTGATCGGTTTAGAGTTCCTCCAGATACCAATTTTGGTCGGTATAGAGTTCCTCCAGCACACAACCTCCTCCAACCTTCACCTATAAATACCCGGCTTGAGGGGCTCGTTTTTACACAGAAATTTTCATCCGTTTTTCTCGCCCGAAAATCCGACTTCGTTTTTTTTATTTTTTGGAAATAATTTCTCCTCATATTTTGGGTCGCGTCGGTGGTAGTTCAGGTTTATTCTAGTTCGCTGAGGGTGCGATGATCGATTTATCAGCGCATCGAGATGTTGTTTTATCCTGGGAGGCAGACGCTATACACTGTGGTGGAGGCGAATTTACTTTAAAGAGACAGATTTTCTGGACTCAACATCGCCCCCACATTCGGATTTATCTCATTTGATTAATTATATATATACATATATATATATTATTTAATGCTTTCGTCATTAACGAATATGTCTCCTACTTTGTTCCTCTCAGATTTATAGCACAGACAGGAGATTCAAAACATGCGATCCCTTAAGTCGTAATTTGACGGACACGGACGAGTCCAAGACAAGCTTTTGGATCTACAGGTATAATGGATAATTATCAAATATTATACTTCATGGTATAATTATATGACTTCAAATTTATCGATATAATTTTAGTAAATTATACCAACAATCTTAAAGCAAATTAAACTATTTCGTAGCATAAATTTCGAAATTATTGATATCGGATCTCTGCATATTTTCCATCTATGGGAAAGTTGATTTATTATTTTGAGATGTGCTCTTCTATTTCTTATTCTATTTATGGCTTTGCAATTACCTTGGCTTAGAGTGAGGGCTTGAGCACTTACTGAAGTGCCGATTCTTCCAATCTTCCTTTGCCTCTATAATTCGATTTGCCATATGGTTGCTTTATAACTGCACATATATGTTACAAACATATTATGTTTATTTTGGCTGCCTTTTAGTTCTACTGAGCTTAACTATTTTTTTTCACAAATCTTGTTGAAAAAACACATAGCAAGTCGTAGCAGCTGCCTGTTTCAGTTTTATAGTAAACCATGCATGCATGAGCAACTATTGTGTGTACAAAATATATACCATGAGTCTAGAATATATTAATCGTTCTATTCTTACTGAAACTGAGTGGGACACCAGTGAGTTTTCTGTTGTGAATAAAGGGATAGAGGAGTTTCATAAGAACAGTTGAAGTTAGAAGAGAATAATTTAGAGGTTGGTCGAACTTTTGAGGAGGTTCTTGAAACTGATGGTGCTGTTGAAGAAACTGGAACTGTTTCTCGAAATGTTTGGATCTTCTCATGGGCGTCATGAGATGTCGGATATGATGCTCCCCCGGGCGGACTCCGCGATATGCGAAAAGGCATTAACTTAGTTTTCAACATGAATCAGATTTTGGTTTTTGGATCCAATTTTGAGAATTTGATTAAGTAATTGGATGGTTTTGCAAATCTTTAAACCTATTGAACTTGGAATAGCTGATTAGAATAAAAATTATGGATTGCATGTCGATCATTATTTAGAAAGTATTTATAGTTAATATAAATGAGAATAATTAATATTATTTGTTGCCACGCGTTTTGCTAAATATGACTGTGATTATATTTGCTATTATATAATCATGCATACGATAATTTTGATAAGGTATAGCATTGCTTGATAAGAGACGAATCAATTATTAATTGATTATTCGATTAAGATGTTAAGATTATTTAGTTTAATTAAGATATTAACTAAATAGTATTTGTTGATTGATTTTAATCTTTTTATGTGATGGAATGTTAATCTTGGTCGGATGCTCGGACGTTAAAAACCTAACGGGCCTGGTACCTATTGAGTACAAGTTGTGGGTCGGCTTGAGAATTATAATTTTTTGGTTGGATTTGCTCTTCCGGTTAAGTTATATATTCTCGTGTTGGTGTCGGTCTGCTGCGGTAGTGATACACGAGCCTATTACGGTGATCCATGTGATACCAAACACGACAAATATTGATATTAGCTCTATACGCGGAAAATTCGGACAAATTTGAGATCTTGTTAACCCTAACGCATCGATTGATCGAGGATCACTGAATGTGGGTTTAAGGTGGTGTATCAGCGTTTGTGCTAAGGATTTTTGGTTTTCCTTGGAACCATGCTGAAATTTCGGAGAAATTCAATAATTGAATTTTAGTGCTAAGAACATAAAAGTTCTTTAATCGAATATTAAAAGCAGAGAGGTTTTAAATGAGATGAAACCTACTCTTATGAGAGGTTGTAACAAGAAATGTGATCACTCTATAAAGATAGTGATACATTGGTTACGTATACTCGATAATGAGTAAAGCAAAAAGAGAAATTTACGCTCTAAAAGCTCGAGATAGAAAACCAACTTAATCCGGAAATTAAGATGGTTGAATTGCACTCTAACGGAGACGCAAAAAATGATGTTAATCAGTTCAAACTATCACTGGTTATGAGAATATTAGTCACGTGAAGACTACTTAACTTAAAACAAGATCCCATGCTAGGAAATAATTGAAATTTCCTATTAGCTCTGAAATGTAGTAAAATAATTTTAGAAATACTAAAAATGTGGGGGTGTATGGCTAAGGCAAAAGTTCCTAAGCCAAAGCAAGTGAAGGTCTGACCCAATACGGTCAACTGCATTTTCACTAGATACGCACATGATGCATGATGCGTATAAATTCGTAGTGCAAAAATCTGATAGTCTGACATGTCAGTATGTGCTAATCGAGTTAAGGAAAAGCGTGTATCAAACGCATAACTGATTTAAAAACTAAATCAATTATGAGATACCGTGGATTTATCAATGTGAAATGAATCACCAAGTGGTTTTAAAGGTTGAAGCGAAAAGGCTTGAACTTGGGAAATCACCACGTCTGAAATTTCTAGCATGCGTGCTAGAAGATAACTTACAATGCCATATACACTCTTGATATGGTCATATACGAGGAAGAATAATTCTGTTGTGTAGAATTTTGTTTAATGTTCGGTAGATCTTCCTCTAGAACAGATACCGCTAGGATCCAACGTAAATTCAAAAATAAAATTAAATGGATCCATGGATATATAAGAAGCGAAACTACTAACTGAGGTTGTAGTAACGTCAGAGCCTAAAGTACTCTGAGATATATTCTCTAGTAATGAGAAGAAAGTTCATTATTATGATATACATGTAGAAGTATCAAATGAACATACATGCAGTCTTTCTAAATGGCATTTTGAGAAAAGCCAACTTGGAAGAACCAAAGGCATATGTACCTAACGCAACGATTGAAAGTCTGCAACTCAGTGAGAGTATTATGAATCTAAATTGACACTAAAATAGTGGCATAAAATCTTTGACACTGTGATGTCAAGCAATGACTTCAAAGGATGTGATAAAATCTCCAATTTGACAATGCTCAAATATGGTGATTAAATGACCGAAAAGTACCAATTTGGGGACGCTCAAATCTGGTAATGTAGTTAATGGAAAATTGCTAATTTTGGGGACGCCTAAAATTAGTAATTTGATCTATGAGAAATTGAAGTCTGGGTTAATAGTTGGTAACGTAATTTCAAAACGTTAAAAATGCCAATTTATAATGTCAAAAGATTCAAGATAATGAATATGTCAAGTGTGTATATGTCAAATACACATGATGACTATGTCATTTTAAGAATGAATTTGAATGATCGAGACATTGATGTAAGTAATGACAAGGGGATCAATTCAACAAAGTCTGCAAAGATAAATATATGAGGCTAAAGAGATGACTTTAAGATGTAAAATCTCAAGTCGTTCACAATGTCTCATATGAGGTAAGTCATACTATGATGACAGGAATCTTGGAAAGATCAACAGAATCAATTGGAATGTCAATGGATATGGTGCATCTATCCAAGCACAAAGGCAACTGATCTTTCAAGAGTAACTAAAAGTCTAATGTACTAAGTGAATTGTACAAGACTAAACACAGTCTATATCGTGAGTAGACTATGTGGATACACGAGTAATCAGGAAACTAATCATCAGTTGGTGATTACAATGATATAAAGATTACTTGTGTGTATATGCTTCCTGATATGAGATATTCAAAAAACTATAAAATGATATAGTAACGCAAATTGGATATCTGACATTATGAATTTAATGTCTAAATAGTGAATATGTTTCACACTAGCTAGTGCACCAGTGGTATGGAAATCTTTAATATAGATGGTTATTGCTCGATTTACAAAGGAATATGAGTTCATAATCTTAGACAAATATGCATAAGAGGCATAATGCAATACCAATTTCTAGAAGATATTCCAAAATGGGCGAAGCTGTGACCGCAATATGTATTTATTGTGATAGTCAATCTACGATTGACAGGGCATAGAGCAAAAGTATAATGGTAAGTCTCATCATTGTTGGGATTCCGAAAATAAAACGAAATACGCAGCGGAAATAAAAACGAATCCCAAACAGGATCGATCAAGTAACGTATATACGAAAAATAAATAAAGAAGATAAAGATTCATACCCTTGAAGCCTTTGAAATAAATCTTCGTAAAGTGTAGCCGATGATCACGATCCCGTCCCGAACACGAAATCCCTTCGTTCCAAGCACCGAAAGTTCGAAGCCTCTACTTCATACGCGTCGGAAGTTTCCCGGAAAAATTTCAACGAGACTCCGTTCTCCAAGAACACGGCTAGGGAACTCGTAGGAATTTTTTCTCTCAATTTTTTCTTAACTTTTATAACACCTCTAAGATGAAAATTATAGAAAAGAAAAAAAAATTTCTCCTCCCTCACTCAAAGCTCACGTCCAGCAGCTCCAATGAATGAGTATGTGTATGTGTGTGTTTTTTTCAAGACTCATCATACACCATATGAGTTGGTTTTTATAAAGATATAAAACAACTCATTTATGTAATTATAAATTGAGAAAGAATCTCAACTTAACAATTATTCATGACAAGACAACACAAAACACATGCATGGTGATCATGCCATGTGAGAGGAGTGGGTGGCCACAAGGAAGTTTCTAGAAAACGAGCCGAGCCACTCGGCTCATCTTGGACGTTAAATCAAATGACTTCGTTAAATACTCTCCTTTTAATCCTCAATTTTTTTATATTAATTATTTTATCTAATTAATTTATTATATCAAATAAATATATATATTTCTCTGAGAAATTTAATTTATGAATTATATTAATTACCCAGAACTTAATTTAAATTCATAAGACCGATATTTGATTTATCCAATAAATCATAATTAAATATCCAATATCTAATATTAATAGAGAGATAATAAATTCACATTTATCCGTCAACGCTCCCGATGCGCGACTCGTAGGTCCGTCTCACCGGCATTGGGAGGAACCAATGAGTGCGGGCGGACTTAGCCACTCTAGCGGGCCGCATCTGTAAACCCCGATCGAGAACGAATGAAGGGATCATTCCGAACCATTATGTCGTGAATACTATATACGGATAGACCCTTCATCGATGTCGGTCAAGTCTTCGGGTCACGGTAAAGTCAAACCCTACTGTTGACTAAACTCTATACATGTGTTAATGCAAATCAAGATCGACTGATTAATAGTGTATCTAATACGACTATATCAGAATGCTTTGGCCAAAGACTTATGATCTTATTTGCCATTAACCGTATAGGACATTCGCCTGCTCACTAACAGGAGATAGAATCCTTTCTTGGCGTACAGTAAAGACTGCTACCTGCTTGTATAGTCCGCACTTCGAGGTCGACTCAGCAATTAAGCAAATGAGTCTAACTACTCTAATGACAAACTAAACGTCACAGGCACATCTTCTACTGAACCCTCAAGTCAAAGGTCCACGTATACTATCACAACCTTTCGATTCGTTATCGACTCTCCGAGAGTGAATACCGTGTGATTGAATCGAGTATGAGTCGTGTTCGAGTATACTGGCCCCACCAATATACTTATAACTATGCTATCAAGACGTGCACACGTCCTAGCATCAGTTATACAAGTCATATTAAAACTTAATGCCCATTTTAAGTTTATTGACTTGCGAACAATTTACGTAAATAAACTTTAAACACTTCCAGTACATTTTCTCTTATCCCATAACGAGAATGGAATGTTCGATTTATTTACATGGACTTCACTTCAATGTTTACCAAGTCAAGAATGCAATTGAAATACAATAAACAGTGAATGAATCGTATTGCCTTTTTATTAATTATTCCATAATTACAAGTATAATGCCCTTACTCTCTCATCCCCGAGTGGCATTCGAGGGCATATTCCTAACAATCTCCCACTTGCACTCAATGCCACACATCATGGTATCCAATACCCATGCTCTTCGATGTCTTTCTAAGACGGCTGAGATAATGGCTTAGTCAATGGTCGAGACATTGTCTTCTCGAGTCTACTCTTTCCAATGAAACATATCCTTTTTCCACCATCTCTCGAACGATGTGGTACTTTCTCTCTATATGCTTGGTGTTGTGGTGAGCCCTCGGCTCCTTGGCTTGGGCGACAGCTCCATCATTATCACAGAATAGTGATATAGGCAACTCCGCGTTAGGCACCACTTGAAGTTCTTGTATAAACTTCTGCATCCAAAATGCTTCTTTGCTAGCCTCTGAGGCAGCTTGATACTCTGCTTGGCAGGTGGAATCTGCAGTAGCGATTTGCTTGGAGCTTCTCCAAGATACTGCTCCTCCATTGAGAGTAAATAAATACCCAGATGTCGACTTAGAGTCGTCATTGTCTCCTTGAAAATCAGAATCGGTGAATCCAATCACCTTCAGTTCTCCACCACCATAAGTAAGAACTAAATCTCTAGTTCTTCTTAAGTACTTAAGAATGTTCTTTACGGCCCAATGTTCCCTTCCCGGTTTGCTTGAAATCGACTTACCATACTCACGGCGTAGGCTAAGTCTGGTCTCGTACACAACATAGCGTACATGAGGCTACCCATCGCCGAGGCATAGGTACCTTACTCATCTCTCTTTTCTTCCTCACTTTGATTTCTCATTTTCTTGGTGATATGAATTCCATGTCGCATGGGAAGGTACACTCTTTTAGATTCATCCATCTTGAATCTTCTCAGATTTTATCGATATAAAGGGCTTGGGAAAGTCCTATCATTCTTCGCGTCTATCTCTGTAAAGACGGATCCCTAGAATATAGGAAGCTTCTCCCAAGTCTTTCATGGAGAACGCTTTAGAAAGCCAAGCTTTCACGTCTTGAGCATTGCTATGTTATTTCCCATAAGTAGAATATCATCTACATATAGTACTAAAAACGCAATGTTGCTCCCACGATCTTTTGTAAACACACGGTTCCTCCTCATTTCGTTCAAGTCAAAGTCCTTAATCGCTTCCGTCAAATCGAAGGTTCCAACTCCGAGAAGCTTGCTTCGGACCATAAATGGCTCGTTGCGGCTTACACACTTTATGAATATTAGCTTTGGACACAAAACCTTTAGGCTGTTCCATATAGATTTCCTCCTCGAGGTATCCATTTAGAAAAGCCGTTTTGACATCCATTTGCCATATTTCATAATCATAATAGGCAAGAATGGCAAGCATCATGCGAATCGACTTTATCATAGCTACGGGCGAGAAGGTATCATGATAATCGATTCCTTCCCTTCGGGTATAACCCTTTGCCACAAGCACGGCCTTATAGGCATCAACCTTGCCATCCCCATCGCCTTTCTCTTATAGATCCATTTATTTCCAATAGTCCTCATGCCGGTTGGAAGATCTACTAGAGTCCAGACTGATTGGTATGCATCGAGTCTATCTCGGCTTCCATTGCTTCTTGCCATTTATCGAGTCTACATCCACTATCGCTTGGTCATAGGTGACAGGGTCGTTTTCTTTGCTATCGTGTGTCGTGGAGACCCGGTTCCTCGACATGTGTATAGCCATACCTCTCGTAAGTGAGATACCCTATCGACCTTGAAGTGGAGGTTGTGTTACAATAGGTTTGGTTCTTGATCCCCGATCGATGTCTCCTTAGGAGTTTCATTATGCTCTTCCAAAGAGATATTTCTAACCGAGCCACCTTCCTGAATGAATTCATCCTCAAGGAAGAGAGATTGTAATTCCACAACTACCCTATGGTCTTCCGGCAAGTAGAATAGATAACCCATCGAGTCCTCTGGGTATCCTATGAAACGTACTTTTATGGACCTCGCATCGGTTTGTCCACCTTAGCCTTTTGACATAGGTGGACATCCCCATATCCTTTTGTGATTTAGGCTTGGTTTCTTAAGCTTCTACATCTCATGCGGAGTGATAGGAACAGATTTGGAAGGACATCTATTTAGGATATAGGCGGTTAGTAAGGCATACCCCACGGGTAAATAGGTAAATCGGTGTAATTTAACATGGAGCGAACCATGTCCAACAAAGTCCGATTTCTCCTTTACGAAACACCATTTAACCGTGGGGTTCTGGAGGCGTGAATTGTGAAACTATTCCATGTTCCTTAAGGAACTCATCAAACTCGGTGCTCATATATTCGCCACCTCGGTCCGACCAAGTGCTTTGATATGACATCCAGCTTTGTTTTTCAACTAGGGCCTTAAATTCTTTGAATTTAGCAAAGGCTTGATTTATGTTTCATTAAGTACACAATCCCATACCTAGTATGATCATCTCGTGAACATTATGAAATATTGATATCCGTCTCTGCTACTTCTAAAGCACCACAAACATCGGTATGCACCAATCCAAGTTTATCGGACTCTTTCAAAAGTCCCCGTGAAGGGGAACTTAGTCATTTTGCCTCTAAGGCAAGATTCACAAGTTGGATAGGGTTCTACACCCAATGGACTTAAAAGTCCATCTTTCTCCATTTTCGAACCTTGGTCTCACCAACATGACCAAGTCTAAGGTGCCATTTAAGAGCTTGATTAGTATCTTGCCTACCACGTTTCCTAGTTATAGTGTTCAATTGCTTTATTTTGCATGTTCGGATGATATAAACCATTCAACAATGTAGTTGCTCCAACCAATTTATTTTGAAAATAAATTTTACAACCGCCATTGCCAATGAAGAAACAAAATCCTTTCCGGTCCAAGACTGGAATGGATAATGTTTTTATGCCCTTGGGCAAAACAAGTACTTCATCTAATGTCAAAATAAAACAGATTCTAAACCCGAAGGATTGATCCAATATCGGTTGCCTCGACACTTTGTCCGCTTCCAACGGTGATCATTATTTCCCGACTTCAAGTTTTCTACTGTTCCAGATCCCGATTCATAGTACAAATGTGAGAAGTGGCACTGAATCGAATCCATGAAGCGTAATATACAGAGCGGAACAATTAGTTTCAAAAACAAAAAGTTCCGCACTGATGCGCCATTAATCTTGGGACAAGTCCTTCGCCAAAGGGCCCACCTCACCGCATTCAAGGCATTTGTCCGTAGGTTTTGGACCGCCTACCTTTTGAACCTTTCGGGCCTTGCCCTTTCCTTTTGCACCCCTTTCTTGGGTTTGTCCGCTCGTAGGTCTTTTCTTCTTGTTCTTGGACCTCTTAGGCCCGGAAGAAATCACAAGAGTAGCCTCTCTGGTTTAGTCTTCATGTTAGACTGTGTCACCGCTTTATTCATTAGCCCGGCTAATGTGCATGTAATTTCATTACGGTTGAAATTCATTACAAACTGCGTGAAAGAGTCGGGTAGAGATTGAAGGATGAGATCAATTTGAAGGGATAAATCCATATTAAAGTTGAGCACCTCGAGCCTCTCAATCATAGAGATCATCTTAAGGACGTAGTCTCCCACTTTCTCCCCTTCTTTCATCCTAGCACCGAACAACCGCTTTGATATCTCATATCTAGCATCTCCGTGCTCTCCATAAAGTTCGGTCAAGTGTGCGAGAATCGCACAGCGAAGTCATTTTCTCGTGCGCTCTCTGCAGCCTCATTAGTCATTGAGCCCATCATATAACCACGAACTAGCACATCATCCTTGACCCATTTTTCATGGACGTCAATGTCTTCCCGATTACCCTAGTCGGATTGGAGTCGGTGGAATGTCCGCCTCCAAGACGTATCCCAAAGACTCCATACCGAGTACAATCATCGATTCGCAACCACCAACAAAGTTAGGGCCAGTTAGGAGATTCTTTTCAAGTAGTATTGCAAGTGGGTTTTTAGCCATTTTAGAGAGATTCAATTTCGTTTTCTGCAAAGATTTAGACAAGATTAAATTAGTGACTTGTTTAATTATGACCGAGTATAGAACTTAAGGGCTTGTATAATTCTTGTCTCGGCTCCCACTAATTTTATCGGAATTATACACTCCCATGTTATAATCTGGAAATCATGGTTAGATCGACTTCTTAGTGGTGATCAAGTTCTTTACAAATTTTAACAGACGCAACCTATCAGGTTTCTTGCCAATTAATTTATGTAAAGTGGTGTCTAACACCAACCCGTCTGACGGATGATTTGATCTTCTTTTACCCCTAGTCTTCATGCCCTCAACCTATCAGGTTTCTTGGCAATCCAGACTATCTAAGTTGTTGACCATCAACGTCTATCAGTTTGACTATTGAATCTCACCCGAACCTATCGTGTTTCTAGGGGCGAAATTTATCACCAACCGAAGGCATCTAATGCACTCAAGAATTTTTCAACCTCTACCAAATGTACTACCCCGATAACTCTAAGCATAGCACACCGGCTGGTATCAATTTTCTACGAGTTTGATGGAGGGTAGGAAAACTCGTAACCTTTTTCAAACTTAGTCTGCTTGTAGTCGGGAGAATTTCGCGATTAATGTTACACTTTGCACATTAATTCAATTATACGCGTTTGTATGTTTGTCAATCATTCAAAATGAAAATGTAAAATAGTAACCTAGTTACTACCAACATATAGCTCATGGACCTAATTGTAAATCTTGGGCCAAGCGAATGACCCAATAAATAAAAAATACAGTCTTCGATTCTTCGTCTTCTCGGTCGGTTGTCTTCGGTCTTCGTCATACCCAAAATAATACTTACATCATTGAAAAAATGCATCCTATACAAATTTTCTAGTAAAAATAAATAGGCTCAAAACGGCCTTTACAACCCAATCGAATCGAACAAATCAAAAACTAAGTCCACGAGCTATATCACCATCACATAAGGATTCCATACAACATGTAATGGCAACGAAATTAAACAATTAATTTTAATATAAATTAATCTATTCAATTTCTACTATATTAATCCAATTAATATAAAGTGGCATTAAAATTAAATAATCAATTAATATATTAATCCAATCAATATAAAATTAATCTATTCAATTTTAATGATATTAATCAAATTAATACTAATAATCATCATTTTAATTGCTCAAGTAATCGGCCAAAAATAATATTCTCGTTTAATTTATTTCCTTAACTCAAAATATTCCAAATATTAATTTAGTCAAAATAAAATCCAATTTAAATTTTGGGAAATAATTAAAACGAAATATAAACTTAAAACGGAGTCCCGGACAATCCGATTTAGGCCCAGCCCGCGGCCCGATTCAAAATCGGGCCAAAAACCCGAGGGCTGCCTGGCCGAGCCACTGCTCGGCAGACTGGCCGATCATGCTCGGCCCCTGGCCGAGCACTCTCAGCTCCTGGCCGAGTCATGGCCGAGCACGCTCGGCAGCCTGGGCAGGCAGCCCAGGCAGTGCTGCCGGCACCACTGCCAGCAGCCCCGCTTTCGCTTTTTCGCCCGCTTCCAAAAACGTGATGCTACAACGAACAATTTAAAATCTAAAATTATTCCAAATATGATTCTAAATCATAATCATCATCCAAAAGCATTCAAAATGCACAAATAATCGTATATACGATATCATTGACCTCGCTCCGATACCACTGTTGGGATTCCGAAAATAAAACGAAATACGCAGCGGAAATAAAAACGAATCCCAAACAGGATCGATCAAGTAACGTATATACGAAAAATAAATAAAGAAGATAAAGATTCATACCCTTGAAGCCTTTGAAATAAATCTTCGTAAAGTGTAGCCGATGATCACGATCCCGTCCCGAACACGAAATCCCTTCGTTCCAAGCACCGAAAGTTCGAAGCCTCTACTTCACACGCGTCGGAAGTTGCCCGGAAAAATTTCAACGAGACTCCGTTCTCCAAGAACACGGCTAGGGAACTCGTAGGAATTTTTTCTCTCAATTTTTCTTAACTTTTATAACACCTCTAAGATGAAAATTATAGAAAAGAAAAAAAAATTTCTCCTCCCTCACACAAAGCTCACGTCCAGCAGCTCCAATGAATGAGTATGTGTATGTGTGTGTTTTTTTCAAGACTCATCATACACCATATGAGTTGGTTTTTATAAAGATATAAAACAACTCATTTATGTAATTATAAATTGAGAAAGAATCTCAACTTAACAATTATTCATGACAAGACAACACAAAACACATGCATGGTGATCATGCCATGTGAGAGGAGTGGGTGGCCACAAGGAAGTTTCCTAGAAAACGAGCCGAGCCACTGCTCGGTATCTGACGCTCACAAACGACTCCGTTAAATACACTCCTTTTAATCATCAATGTATTTATATTAATTAATTAATCTAATTAATTAATTATATCAAATACAAATATATATTTCTCTAAGAAATATAATTTATGAATTAAATTAATTACCCGGTAACTTAATTTAAATTCATAAGACCGATATTTGATTTATCAAATAAATCATAATTAAATATCCAATATCTAATATTAACAGAGAGATAATAAATTCACATTTATCCGTCAACGCTCTTGATGCGCGACTCCGTAGGTCCGTCTCAGCCGGCATTGGGAGGAACCAATGAGTGCGGCAAGACTTAGCCACTTAGCGGGCCGCACCGTAAACCCCGACCGAGAACGAATGAAGGGATCATTCCGTAACCATTATGTCGTGAATACTATATACGTATAGACCCTTCATCGATGTCCCGGCCAAGTCTTCGGTCACGGTAAAGTCAAACCCTATCATTGACTAAACTCTATACATGTGTTAATGCAAATCAAGACTGATCGATTAATAGTGTATCTAATACGACTATATCGTAATGCTTTGCCAAAGACTTATGATCTTATTTGCCATTAACCGTATAGGACATTCGCCCGCTCACTAACAGAGATAGAATCCTTTCTCGGCGTAAGAAAGATCGCTACCGCTCGTATAGTCCGCACTTCGAGGTCGACTCAAAGAATTAAGCAAATGAGTCTAACTACTCTAATGACAAACTAAACGTCACAGGCACATCTTCTACTGAACCCTCAAGTCAAAGGTCCACGTATACTATCACAACCTTTCGATTCGTCATCGACTCTCCGAGAGTGAATACCGTGTGACTGAATCGAGTATGAGTCGTGTTCGAGTATACTGGCCCCACAAATATACTTATAACTATGCTATCAAGACATGCACACGTCCTAGCATCAGTTATACAAGTCATATTAAAACTTAATGCCCATTTTAAGTTTATTGACTTGCGAACAATTTACGTAAATAAACTTTAAACACTTCCAGTACATTTTCTCTTATCCCATAACGAGAATGGAATGTTCGATTTATTTACATGGACTTCACTTCAATGTTTACCAAGTCAAGAATGCAATTGAAATACAATAAACAGTGAATGAATCGTATTGCCTTTTTATTAATTATTCCATAATTACAAGTATAATGCCCTTACTCTCTCATCCCCTGAGTGGCATTCGAGGGCATATTCCTAACAATCATATGAGGCAAAGACATAATACCATTTTACTATCAACATTGGTTATCACTATTGACTACGATTCGTCAAGAGATAACATAGCGGATCCATAACCAAAGGGTTATCAAAAGACCTTGTTGATAAATCATCAAGGGAAATGGGTCTATTGCCATGAGCTAATGGTTTTATGGAGGATACCCAACCTAAGCTGACTGGAGATCCCAAGATCTAGGTTCATTGGAACAACCAATTCATAAAACTGGGCACGATCACTGTGGGGGTTACCCCGAACCGACCATTCCTAGGATGAAAACAGTGATACCCATAGGGAGAGGTTAAGCTTATGCTTTTAATGATTCTTAAGTCGACAACGTATAGTCGGGTGGAGTAAATTACGGGTTTACTCAAAACACTTAACGAGAATCACCTATGTTGGAGTGAAGAGGGGCCGCTTCAAAGGAGAATTGCAAGGCACAATTCTCTAGAAACTCCCGCAGAACCAGGACGGTGTCCACGGCCAAAATGGGCACAATAATGAGAACAGAATAAATCAGGTAGGGCACTTGTGAAGGATATACGATCACTTACACAAGCGGTCGGACAGTTCAAAGGCATCTAGTCATACTGTCTAGCCAGTAAGGAGAATATATCTTTTCGAGGGAAGGTTCAAGGAGCATACTCTACCTATCCTATGCAATGCCTAACCGCAGTAATTATCACCAAGTCAACTCCGTGTCTGATGTGTGCTGCTGGACCATCAATCTCATTCATGTGGCGGATTGTTGGAAATATTAGATAAAATGGAGGAAATGGGCTATTTTGAGCATCCCACTTGAGAGAAAATTTTGAGTGGACTCGACTACGAGTTAAAGTCAGAACTTAGTTGGAATACGTAGTACTTCATACGAGGTTTCCAAAACATGTAAGAACACTCAAAATAATTGAGGTATGAATGAGATATAATGTTCCAAAGTGAACCCTTAAGAAATGGGTTTGGGATGCTATCCCACATTGGAAAAAGAAGGGAGAAATTGTGAGTATACAAGGAGATGTGGACAAAGGCATGTTCAAAAAATGAGACATGTGTGGATATGTGACTAGGCGCCCCTCGCGCACACACACACACGCGTGCGCCGCCGCTGCTATCCGTCGGGCTCGGCTCGACTCGGTTCGGGTCGGTCTCGGTCGAAGGGCGATTTGGGCGAAATGTCTCGGCGTCTCGAAGTTATCGTTTTAGTGCAATTTTATTCGGTAAAATTTTATTTTACTGAAAATACCTTAATTAATAAATTCCGAATTTTTCGGATCCGGTAAAATCGAATTAAACAGATCTGGATAAGTATTGAGATACTAATCCTGGTCGGTTAAGAGTTCCTCCAGATACCAATTTTGGTCGGTATAGAGTTCCTCCAGCACACAACCTCCTCCAGCCTTCACCTATAAATACCCGACTTGAGTGGCTCAGTTTTACACAGAAATTTTCGTCCGTTTTTCTCGCCCGAAAATCCGACTTTGTTTTTTTTATTTTTCAGAAATAATTTCTCCTCATATTTTGGGTTGCGTCGGTGGTAGTTCAGGTTTATTCTAGTTCGCTGAGGGTGCGATGATCGATTTATCAGCGCATCGAGATGTTGTTTTATCCTGGGAGGCAGACGCTATACACTGTGGTGGAGGCGAATTTGCTTTAAGGAGACAGATTTTCTGGACTCAACATCGCCCCCACATTCGGATTTATCTCATTTGATTAATTATATATATACATATATATTATTTAATGCTTTCGGCATTAACGAATCTGTCTCCTACTTTGTTCCTCTCAGATTTGCAGCACAGACAGGAGATTCAAAACATGCGATCCCTTAAGTCGTAATTTGACGGACACGGACGAGTCCAAGACAAGCTTTTGGATCTACAGGTATAATGGATAATCATCAAATATTATACTTCATGGTATAATTATATGATTTCAAATTTATCGATATAATTTTTAGTAAATTATACCAACATGTATATATGTGTGTATATATATATATAGATAGATTTATATATATTTATATGTTAAATATATGTATGTATATACGTATATTGATATATATGCCTATGTCGATGAATGACGAGTGATGAATACTAACATTAGTTGACGTACTCAACTTGGATTGATGGATGAACTATACTAATTCATATAATATAGTAAGGTTATATATATATATATATATATTCGGTTGAGTCACAATATAGGGATATATGTGCGGTGTTGGTTGGTTATGCTTGAAGGCTTATTGTGATTGAGTTTGATTGATAACGTGCGTGTTATTGTTTATTGGTGTGGTTATGGACTGGCGGAGAAATTGTGTGACTTGATGTACCGAGTTGATAATTGTTGTGACGTTTGTCTGTGTGCTTGATGTTTGAAATAATGTGGATACTTGTTGTGAGAAACGTCGTATCCGGGAACCTCTGAGGGCGGGGCGTGCACTCCGGATTGGTGTATGCTGCAATGTGCGGCTGCATATGGTGGTGAACGCCGGTGTTACCTAATGCACGCGCAAGGGGCGGCTCTTGCGGGAGTGATCGCCGGCGCGGTGACATGTTCAAGGAGCGGCCAACATAGTGGAGTGAATGTCGGTGCACATGTGCGCAACGGAGGCGCCTGGCAGGCTTATTGGTTACGGGTATTTGAGTGATAGCTAAGACCCCGTTACCGAACGATGTTAGTATCTCAAATTCTTTCAACTCACTTTTAAATGTTTATCTTGTATAGACCGCGATTCGTGTTTTTTTTGAAAGTTTGTTTCAACATGTTTTTAAAGCATTGGTATCAGGGTTAATTAACCAAGGAGATTTGACGAAATTTCCGAGGGTTAATTAATTGTGGATCTTGAGCAGGATATGTCGAATGAGAGATTGTGCCTTTGATTGTATTGTGGTGCCATTCTGTGTATTTGGTCGAGGACCCTGTGAAATGTCGAGATGATTGATCTCGTGATGATGTTCTTTGGATTGGGATGATAACCCTGTGAGATGTTGTAATGATTTCGTTTGTGACAGTGATCTATAAATTGTGTCGAGGACCCCCAAATAACGTGACATGGCTTTCGTATAATTGTTTTCCATATGTTGGGTCAAGGCCCCGAGAGCTTTTGAAATTATTTTCCAAAACTGTTCCCATTCGATTTTCAAAACCCCAAGACGGCCCGAGTCAATAATAACATTTGCAAACTATCTTATCAAAAATACTTTTCCTTTTACAAAAGGGATTTTCCTGACTCCTTGGGCTCGTTTAAAGTTTCATTGGTGTTATTTTCCGTAAAGAGAATATGACAATCTGATTATCTTTCACCTTGTGTATACGAGTGCTACTCTGTGTTGACTATGGGAATGTATGGTTTGTGTTAAGGCTTCACGACGGTTGAATTTTGTGTTGTTATTGTTCGTATATCTTGTATATTATGTACTTGCACTAGCAAAATTCCAGTTTGCTAACCCCCGAGTTTTCGGGGGGTGGGTGCCTGTTATGCGCTCAGGTTTTGGCAGCTCGGGAGCAGTCACGGGATTGGCTTGGAAGGATATGGAAGACGACGATGCTAATCACACAAGAGTCAGAGTCTTTTTCTTTTATTCCATCTGGGTCGGTATTTTCCATTTGGTTGAGTATTCACACTTGCACGGGTGTAGGTTTTCATTTATTAAATGGAGTTGTCATCCCTTTTTGTGTAAAAGTTTATTTTTGTCATTGAGATGTAAAATTCATTAGTTTCTGAATTATTTAATGACCTTGTCGGTCTGTGTTGTATTTAGATTGACCCCGGTCGGTCAATCATTGTGTAGTCTAGTGGAGTTTAGCCTGGTAGATCCTAGTGAGAAGGGCCTACGACGTGTAACATTTCCGGATGTATTCTGGGGGTGTGACAGACCCCCACCTTCCGGTTTATAGGGTCGAACTACTGTAATGAAAATCTTGACGTCACAAGCACATCCCTACTAAATCCTCAAGTCGAAGGTTCACGAATACCTATCACAACCTTTCGATTCCGTCATTGACTGTCTCGGAGTGAAATAGGTGTGACGAATCGAGGGTGAGTCGGTTCGAGTATGCTAATCTAATTAGCATACATATAACGTGTGCTCCCACTAACCATTAGTGTTCGACAGGCACTCTCCATGTTAAATAACACGTCATACAAGTCTTCACATAAACTTAACGCCCAGTCAAGTTTCATCGACTTGCGAACGATTAAGTATTTGAGCTATAAACCTTTCCAGTGCCGACCCCTTATCCAATAAGGAGTGGAGCATTTTGCTCTCAAATACACGGACTAGTTTCTATATGTATATTTACGAGTTAAGAATTCTAGTAACTACCAGTAAATAAAGAAACATTCATTGCCTTTTATAAATGATTTACATAATTACAAGTACAATACCCTCACTCAACATCCTCTGAGTGGCATTCGAGTGCATACTCCTAACACGGATTGCTATTGAATTTTTCCGGGCAACTTCCGACGCGTGTGAAGTAGAGGCTTCGAAGTTTCGGTGCTTGGAATGAAGGGATTGTGTGTTCGGGAGGGGGTTCGTGATCGTCATCCATTTTTACGAAGATTTTTCCAAAGACTTCAAGGGTATGATTTATCTTCGTATTAAATTTTCGTATATACGTTACTTGATCGATCCTGTTTGGGATTCATTTTTTTATTTTCCGCTGCGTATTTCGTTTTATTTTCGGAATCCGAACAGTGTAATACCCGAGATTTTTATTCTGATTAATTGAAATATTTCTTTTTAGACCAGAAATTTCTCGGTTTTCGAGCGTTGGTATTATTTTTCTCGACAATCGATTTTGTGTTTATGGCCATATGTGGTGATTTGTTGTATATTATTTTCATTTCGTATCGATGTTGTTGTCCGCGAGCGTTTCGTCGTGTTCGTTCCGTGCGTTTTTAGGAATCGAATCGTCAGGCCACGGCAGCTGGCGGCAGCAGAACTGCACCGCACTGGGGCGCCGGACGGTTGCGGCGAACCGGCAGCTTCTTCTGGCACCGCGGATGGGTGCGGCAGGGACCGGCATAGCGCACGCTACTGCCGGGAGACTGCGCGCGCTAACCGGCAGGCGTAGCGCACGTTATTCGGCATCCAGCGCACGCTACCTGGGCCGGGCAGTGAGGCCTCTGAGGTTCTGGACTCCGGAGGGTTGGCGGGTAGCGCACGCTACGACCGGTCGCTGCGCGCGCTAATCGGAAGGGGTAGTGCACGCTACTCGACAGCCAGCGCGCACTACCTGGGCTAGGGGGCCAATCCAGGAGCCTCTGGACTCGACCAAGGCCGGCCCGCTAGCGCACGCTGCCGGCACGCTAGCGCACGTTAGGGCGGTCTGCCTATATATTTGACCGAGCAGCCCTGTTTCAACCTATTTTTCATTTCCTTATTTTCTTTCCGCGGCCAGAGGTTTTGAGAGCAAGGAGGCATATTGCTGAACAATAAATCCATGAAGTTCCTGATTTTATATCATTGATTGATCATTCCATAACTTTCTTCAATCGACTGAATCAAGGTTAGTTTTTCCTAAAATCTAAACTTTGGGAAATTTGGGGATCTTGATAGATTTCATTCGTTCGATCCATATGAAATTAGATTACTGATGGATAATTGTAGATTAAGTTGTATTCTATCAATTTCATCATCTTGCCACGGTTTTGTCATGTCCGATTAGTCGTTTATATGAGTTTTCAATTGACGCCTTCAAAGTGTCCGGGAAAATGCTGCTGACGTAGATTCGGTCGTTTTGCGATGTATTTCCTCGTGTGATTGATTGTTTATTTGATGATAGGATATTAGGGATGAATTCGCTACGAAAATATCATGTTGAGCCCTTCCGATCGTTGTTTTCATTAGAATTCCGGATTTTTCCAATCGACCGTATTTTCGGACTATGCGCGAGAGATTACCAATATATGAATTATAACTACGTGAAATAATTGTTACCGAAGTGTATGAATTAATATACGAATATACATATAAAAAAAAACATATATATTTATGTGTTAAATATATGTATGTATATAGATATGCGTGTGTATATATATATATATATGTATACATGTATATAGATAAATACATACATATGTTGGTGAATGCCGAGTGATGAATGCTAACACTAGTTGAGGTACTCAACTTGGGTCGATGGATGAACCATACTTATAGATATAATAAAGTAAGGTTATATATATATATATATATATATATATATATATATTAGGTTGAGTCGCAATATAGGGATATATGTGCGGCGTTGGTTGGTTATGCCTGAAGGCTTATTGTGAATGAGTTTTGATTGATAACGTGCGTGTTATTGTTTATTTGTGTGGTTATGGACTGGCGGATAAATTGTGTGACTTGGTGTACTGAGTTGATAATTGTTGTAATGTTTGTCTATGTGCTTGATGTTTGAAACAATGTGGATACTTGTTGTGAGAAACGTCGTATCCGGGAACCTCTGAGGGCGGGGCGTGTACTCCGGCCTGGTGTATGCTGCAATGTGCGGCTCCATATGATTGGTGAACACCGGTGTTACCTAATGTGCGTGCAAGGGGCGGCTCTTGTGGGAGTGATCGCCAGCGCGGTGACAAGTTCAAGGGGCGGCCAACATAGTGGAGTGAATGCCGGTGCACAAGTGTGCAAGGGAGGTGCCTGGCAGGCTTATTGGTAACGGATATTTGAGTGATAGCTAAGACCCCGTTACCAAATGATTTTCGTAATACAAAGTTCTTGCAACTCGCTTTAAAATGTTGGTCTTGATGTAGACCGCGATTCGTGTTTCTGAAAGTTCGTTTCAACTTGTTTTAAATGTTGGTATCAGGGTTAATTAACCAAGGATATTTGACGAGATCTCCGAGGGTTAATTAATCAGGGGTCTTGAGCAGGATTTGTCGAATGAGAGGCTTTGCCTTTGATTATACTGTGATGATTATTCTGTGTATTGGGTCGAGGACCTCGTGGGATGTTGAGATTTGATCTCGTGATGATATTATTTGGATTGGGCTGAGAACCCCGTGAGATGTTGTAATGATTCGCTTGTGATAGTGTTTTATAAATTGGGTCGAGGACCCCGAATAACATTGTAATGGTTTTCTGGCAAATTATTTTCCACATGTTGGGTCGAGGACCTGAGAGCTTTTGAAGTATTTTCTAAAAGTATTCCCATTCGATTTTCAAAACCCCAAGACGGCCCGAGTTAATAATAATGTTTTCAAACTTTCTTATCAAAATACTTTTCCTTTTATAGAAAGGGATTTTTCAAACTAGATCTTCTGACTCCTTGGGCTCGTTTAAAGTTCCATTGGTGTTATGTTCCGTAAAGAGAATATGACTATGTGATTATCTTTCACCTTCTGTATGCGAGTGCTATTCTGTGTTGACTATGGGAATGTATGGTTTGTGTTAAGGCTTCGTGGCTGTTGAGTTTTGTGTTGTTATTGTTCGTATATCTTGTATATTATGTACTTGGACTAGCAAAATTCCAGTTTACTAACCCCCGAGTTTCGGGGGGTGGGTGCCTATTATGCGCTCAGGTTTTGGCAGCTAGGGAGCAGTCATGGGATTGGCTTGGAAGGAGATGGAAGACGACGATGGTAATCACACAAGAGTCAGAGTCTTTTTCTTTTGTTTCATTTTGGTTGGTATTTCGCTTTCGGTCGAGTATCCACCCTTGCATGGGTGTAGTTTTCATTCATTAAATTAAGTTGCCATTCCGTTCTGTGTTCAAGTTTATTATTGTCATTGAGAGTAAATTTAGTTAGTTTCTGAATTGTTTAATGACCTTGTCGGTCTGCTTTGTAATTAATTTTGACCCCGATCGGTCAATCATTGAGTAGTCTTTCGGAGTTTAGCCTAATAGATCCTTGTGATAAGGGTCTACGGTGTGTGACATTCCCGGTCGTATTCTGGGGGTGTTACATATATGGTATCGGAACTTAGGTTTGCGTAAAACCTAGGCCGTTGGGCCAAGTCCATGTCTAGTGTAAGTCGCGCGCATCAGAGTTGTGATTAGTATCGTGGTTCCGATATCATCTTCAGGCAATCCGTGATGGTAAGTCTCCCGATCGTAAGTCGCTTTATATACGTATTTGATTATATTGTGCTAATGTGTTTAATGTGAACTAGGGATTGGAACTTGTTGGTGATATTATTGTTTTAGGATATAACATGCGTATACGGTCCGAGTAAAAATGGTTATGTAGTATGCTTCGGAAGTCGAGCATATTTATCAGTTTCTACATTTCATTAGAGTAAATCTTTGAGTGTTAATTTTATCCGTTGCGTGAGTATTTTGAGATGGCTTTTGGTATCTTGCAAACCGAGTTCTATTTCCTAAAACCGATTCCCTAAACCGAGTTTTGATATTTTGGTCTTGCACGTTTTGATGGTATTCTTATGACAGTATTTGATATTTTATAAATGACTTTTGTGAGTATTTGAAAATATTACCGACATCGGCCTTTTTGGCATTTTGAACATTTTTAAAAATGATTTTTAGCCTGGTGGGTTCCGGCGCGGGGCCCACGATGCTGTAATATCACGAATATTTTAAAGTGGTGCTTTGAAATTTTCTAACATTGTGAAAAGCTATGATTTAATGTCTTCATGTCAAATGGTCACGTATCTCGGTGGAAAATTCTTTCGAATAGACATTTTGGTATAAGAGGAAAGATTTTCAAAATTGTGGTACTTGGGACTCAAACACTTTTGAAATATTTCAAATTAGTTACAATTCAATTTTCAATTTTTCCTTTATACATTACTCGAAAATAATTTTTAGAGTCGTTGTATAAACTTCCTCTTCCGAAATAAAAGACAGTATTTACAAGTCTTGGGCATAACATGACTAGCCCTCTTTTTCAAAAATTTGTTTTCATTAAGTGCATACATATAATGATCATCCTCGTCGAAGGACTCGAAATTGACTTCAGAAAACTTTGTGCTTTACAATATTACCATTATTCTAAGGATGATAACTAAACCTCGTGTTGATAATTGTGGTATACTGTACGACTGATAAATCAATATTGTTGAACGGTATTATCTGCATTAGTATGTCGAGCCTCGGCAGACGTAGACATGATGATGGAAATGGAATCAGCGAGGTGGTTCGTACGACAACGATTCATTCTACGGTGAAGGAGTATCAAAATCAAACGATATCCTATGAAATCTCCTCTGTAGTCGAGTCCACGAGCGAAGCGAAGAGACCGAGGACATCTGGAAAATTTTTGGTCGGTGAAGAGTCTAAGGCCCTGTTCTCTTTGCCGTTTTGAGGTCATTTTCTGTTTTTATTTTCGAAAATATTAAAAACGTGTTCTTTTTATCATTTTCGAAAATGCATTTTGGAAAACAAAAAAAATATTTGTACACAAAATGCAAAACGCCCAAAACCTCGTTTTGAGCGTTTTGTGTGTATTTCAACAAAAAATCTTCAAAATGCTCAAAATGCATTTTGAATTTTTTTTTGGATTATCCTAATTTAAAACTAAGTCTAAAATAAAGATTTATGAATTTAATATTAATATTACAGAACGCGTTTTCAGCAATTTTAAAAACAAAAACAAAAATCGAAAAATACAAAACATTTTTCAAAATGAAAATACAAAATAAAATACAAACAGAACGCACCCTAAGGCTCCCAAACCCCCACGCCGTTCGAACGCATTGTCTTCGTGATTGGGAGTGAGCGCTGGGAATCCTAAGCCAGCATGGGTGACTCTCAGTAAAAAGAGAAGGTGCTTCAACTACAACCGTCAGGGACATGATCGTGCAAATTGTCGCTTTCCACTCCTGATTTGTTACCGGTGCGGGTGTGAAGGTCATCGGGAGAAACACTGTGAGATAGTTTCCGAATTAGAAAAGAATGCTACCCTATTGGAGAATAGAGCAAGTGACCGGAGAGTGTCCCGAAACCCTATGTTTCCTTCTGAAGATTCTAGTATGGGAGAATGAAGATCTTGTACTATATCTTAATCGTTGCTGGTTCCAACAATCGTGACTTCGATCGTTTTTCATTTCATTGCTTTATGTTTCCAACTCTTATTGTTCTAAGTTTCAGGGTCGTAATGTCTTTTTAGTATGGGGGAGTGTATTACCCGTACTTTTCTTAGTATTTCCGGTATTATGTGACCTTTCATTGTTGGTAATTCAATTGTGATCCTCTCGACGATTTTAAACTACCATGTTCTACCTAGCCTACCGTCCTCCGAATGAATTCCAGATTTGTTTTGTCAGACTCCATGGATTATTGTGGCCTTTCCACATCTGAACTTAATCCTTGCGAATTTTGTTCGAAACTATTATTCCCACACGTGCAATTAACATTTCCGAATGTATTATGTACTTGGATGCGGTTGGTCGAGCTCGAAACATGGTTTTAGGACGTCTGAGCCGTTTTGTGATTTTCTTTACTCTTGGAGCTTTTGTCTCCAAATTCATACTCCTCCACCTCGACTTATCATGTTCACATATATTTTATCGCCTCGACTCACGTACCAGATGATTGCTTAGTCAGCTCATTGTATTTCAAGGATTCTCGCGTTTGCGCATTGCTCGTGACGTTTTGGGGCTGAGCAAAGTAGTTATTTCCTTGATTGTTCCGCCGCTCTCTATTTTAAGTTTCGGGACGACACTTATTTTAAGGGGGGTAGTATGTAATACCCGAGATTTTTATTCTGATTAATTTGAAATATTTCTTTTTAGACCGGAAATTTCTCGGTGTTCGAGCGTTGGTAATATTTTTCTCAACAATCGATTTTGTGTTTATGGCCATATGTGGTGATTTGTTGTATATTATTTTCATTTCGGATCGATGTTGTTATCCGCGAGCGTTTCGTCGTGTTCGTTCCGTGTGTAACACCCCAACCCGACAAGGGTAGAAGTATCACATTATGGTGGCATATCAGAACATACATAAATAAACGCAAGCGGAAGTTTTAAATATAAATAATCAAAAGGAGTTAAGTCGAAGTGACTTAAACCAAAACATAAGTTCAACGAAAAGAAATACTCCAAGGGATGAATAACAAATCATCCAAGTCTAGACCATGTCATAACAAATAGCAAAATAAATCTAATATGACTAGGGTAAAGTCTCCACAAGCTCAACTCTCAACCCCAAAGCAACCCCAGCTCCTAGCTTAGATACCTGCCACAGAAAAAGGAAAATGCGGCTGAGCTTAAAAAGCCCAGTGAACAGACATATATAAACAAAACCAAAAGATAAGGAACGAACATATAAAGTACGGTGCATTGGAAAAAGCATGAGGTATAAACAAATGGATATCAAAAGTAAGGAAAGGTCAGTAATCTACCACGAGCCCGAACACAAATCAAATCAAACATCATAGTAACCATGGAGTAGCTAACTCCCGAACATGTGAAAGACGTGTATTGCACACAAGCATCAATAACCGAACATATCATATCATAATCATGTCATATCCAATCAAATACGAATCGAACCTAGGATGCATCCATACGCCCCCGAACAAATCATATTGGCCATAACAAATGTAAAGTGCACATATCATATCAAAATAGGACGGTGTGGAACATCACTCAACCACACTAGAGTCATGCCATTAGTGCATCAATGACACGGCCATGTTACCTTCATGGCTAGGAAACGAACTTGGATCGGGTATCAAACTGAAGGGTTCAAATAGCATATCATATGAAAGTTCATATCAAAGGTTCATATCAAATGTATCATATCAAAGGTTCAACAATATCCGTACGAATATCAAAACAAACGAAACAACCGGTACAATGGTAGAGAGAAGGGGGTATCAAGAATATCCGTACCTCCAACCGCAAAATTCAAAACACGTCAGAAGATATAAATATTAGAGTTTACTCCTTCTTCAGCGAATCTACACAAATTAGGTTCATTTTATGCTTATTAGCTCATAATGTCATAACGGGTTCTTAATTACTTAACACCATTTATTAATGTGATTAGAGTTTCATTATTGGAATTAGTTAACATATGACCAATTGTATCATAATTAATATTCAAATGCATTTTAGGGTTCAAGTATATTAAATGGTATTAAAATCACAACGATTTTAATCTTCTAACAAAATTCTGGTTTTACTATGTTTTAGCCTTCATTTTATGAATTTTAACACCATACCAGATGTCAAAGTAAAAATTCATAAATATTACCACTGAAGCATATATGTCTTAGGAGTCTACTTGAATTTTCGCAGATTTTATTCATTAGTACAAGAACACAATAAAAATCACTCTTTACACTACTGTCCAGAAAGTTAACTGCTGAAACACCCAGAAGGTATACATTACAAAGGCATATCAAAACACTTTGGAAAAATCCACAAAATTTCCAAAGCTTAGAAAACATATGAATTATAACTCCTGTAAATTGGAAAGTCATAACTCCTTATAGTTTTAAAATGAAAAATCGTGAAACCAGACTGAATTTAAATTCTTAAAACTCAGGTTTTGACATATGATCCCGTAAAATTCAAAAGCATGACCAATACAACTTCAATTCCATTGAAACCAATTGGAAAACTTAAATAAGACATTAAACTAAGTTTTTATGCAAAAGTAAAGAATTAAATTCTTATTAAAATCGAGCTATAACGCACACATATTCAGCTTTTCAAAACTGTCTCCTTCAGAAATCCGTTTAAGACCATTTTTAACATGTTTTACTTACACAAACGCACACGAGACCTATATATATCACAAGACCTGGTTTAATTAATATATTAACCCACATGTTTCCAGACTTTGATGGTCATACACACGACACACACATAACACAGAATATACGAGTCAAGTAAATACATGAAATCATACCAAACAAGCCCTAGTTCTCTAGTATCAAATGCATATGTTTCTCATAAACACTTAGGGTTTTATATCAGATTTTAAAGGTACGTAATAGAGATCATATTAGGTCGAATAGATCAGGTTTAGGGTCGAATTAATAAGGAGTTGAATCATATCAGAAACATAAGTTGATTTGATTTGGTATTTACATATCGAAACATCCAATACCGTTATGAATTTATGTGATCTTCCATATACGTTTTAGCATATAATTCGAATAGAACAGATCAGACTTTTGTTTAGTATGTATACGAATTAGATTTCAAGTTTATATATATTCAGATTATATGTGCAAACATGTGTCGAATACAAAAGTGATATAAGATTGATTGGAGATACCTTATGATGAATCGAATAAAGGAGAGAACAAGAACGAAACCCTCACGAATCAAACCCTAATCACGATCCAAACAACAAGCACCAAGGGTTCATGATTATACAACCTCATCAACACTTTTTAAGGGTCACGAATAGCAGCAACCTTGATCTTTGATAGAGAAAATAGTAGCAGCCTTATGAATGTGTGGTTGTTTGTGTTGTTCGTATGATAGGAATGGGAAGAAACCACGTTATTTAGGGGGAGGAGCGGCTGCATAAAAGGAAGGTAATAAATAATCATAATTGTATTTGATTGGGTATAATGGGGTCGGTTATGAGGTGATGATTAGAAGAGATTAATGGAATATGAAGATGCAAAAATTTTTGGAGGTTACAAACATAGAAACGTGTTTTAATGCATGTAATTTAGGAAGGTGCAACAATTATTTATATTAAGTAAACTTATGTGAGTTAATTTTAATTTAAATATAATACATAACATATTGTTTAGGTAAAGGTTTTAAATTGTAGCAAAACTTAGGTTAGGCTTCGAATTAATTAGAAAGTATGGAAACCGAATTTTAGGGTTTTACAACTCTTCCCCTCTAAAAAAAATTTCGTCCTCGAAATTGAATTGAAAACGAAATAGATACGTACCAGACTACGAAAAGAAATGTGGATAACTTATTCGCATCGATTCCTCGGTTTCCCAGGTAGCTTCACGCTCTGGGTGATTCTTCTAAAGAATTTTAAGAAACGGAATGACTTTGTTTCTCATGACTCTATCTTGTCGATCCAAAATGGCTTCGGGTTCCTCAGAAAAAGAGATATCAGGCTGAATCTAATCAAAAGGATAAGACGCCACATGCAACGGATGATAATTGTATCCCCTCAGAAGAGATACATGGAAGACATTATGAACATGTGATAACTGAGGAGGTAGAGCCAAGCGATAAGAAACCTCCCCAATACGTTCAAGAATTTCGAACGGTCCAATGAATCGAGGACTAAGCTTCCCTTTGATCCCAAAACGTTTCACACCTCTGAACGGCGATACTTTCAGAAATACACGATCCCCAACCTAAAATTCCAAGTCACGTCGACGCTTATGAGCATAACTCTTCTGTCGAGTGCGAGCCTCTTTCAGCTTCTCCTTGGTTACAGCCACTTTCTCATTAGTGATTTGAATAAGTTCCGGCCCCTCGATCACACGTTCACCTACCTCGTTCCAACAAATGGGTTCTCTACATTTCCTCCCATATAAAAGCTCATACGGTGCTGCATTGATGCTATCATGCCAACTATTATTATAAGCAAACTCCACCAAGCACAAGTATTCGTCCCAACTTCCCGTCCACTCCAAAGCACATGCCCTCAACATGTCTTCTAAAGTATGAATGGTCCTTTCTCGATCGACCATCATGCGTGGATGAAAAGCCGTGCTAAACTTAAGACGTGTACCCCAAGCTTTATGTAGGCTTTTCCAAAAATGAGAAGTAAACCGCGGATCTCTGTCTGACACGATAGATGTCGGAGTACCATGAAGTCTAACAATCTCCTGTTGGAAAATTTCCGCCAATCTACTAACACGAAACTCCACACGAATAGGTAAGAAATGGGCAGATTTGGTTAGACGATCGATGACTACCCAAATTGCATCATGTCTTTTCCGAGTAAGAGGCAAACTAGTAACAAAGTCCATGGAAATCTCATCCCACTTCCAAGTAGGGATATCTAACGGTTGCAGCAAACCACTAGCCCTCTGATGTTCGATTTTGACCTGCTGGCAAGTCATACACCTAGCAATATACAAGGCTACATCCTGTTTCATGCTGTTCCACCAAAAGTGTTGCTTAAGATCCCTGTACATCTTGGTAGAACCAGGATGGATAGTGAATGGGGAACTATGGGCCTCTGACAACATAGCCTCACGCAACTCAGGATCGCTAGGAACACAAAGTCGATTTTCAAACCATACCACACCAGAGTCATCTACCCTGAACTCCGACTGCTTACCCTCCTGAACATTTTGAACCACAGCCCAAAGCTCACCATCATCCTTTTGAGCTTCTTTAATCCATAGTATAAGATTGGATTCTATCTTCATACTAGCCCAATATCCATCATAACCTCGTACACAAAGTTCAACATCCAAAAGTTCTAAATCATGAAGAACCCTTGGCTCAATCTCTAAACTAGCAATCATACCAGACTTACGGCTAAGCGCATCGGCAACAACATTCGCCTTGCTCGGATGGTATTGAATATTCGCATCATAATCCTTAAGGAGTTCCAACCACCTTCTTTGTCTCATGTTAAGTTCCTTCTGGGTGAAGATATACTTGAGCCTCTTGTGGTCAGTAAAGATATCACACGATTCGCCATACAAGTAGTGTCTCCAAATCTTCAAAGCAAAAACCACCGCAGCCAACTCTAGATCATGAGTAGGATAATTCTCTTCATAAGGTTTTAATTGCCTCGAAGCGTAAGCAATCACCTTACCGTGCTGCATAAGGACACAGCCTAAACCCTTCTTCGATGCATCACTATAAATCTGATAGCCCCCAGAACCAGATGGAAGAGTCAAAATAGGAGCCGACACCAATCTCTATTTCAACTCTTCGAAACTCTACTCGCGTTCCTCCGTCCAAACAAACTTCTCACCCTTCCTCATCAGTTGCGTCAAAGGTAACACCAACCGTGAGAAACCCTCAACAAAACGTCGATAGTATCCAGCAAGTCCCAGAAAACTCCTAACCTCAGTCACAGTAGTAGGTCTCGGCCACTTGGTGATAGCCTCAACCTTAGATGGATCCATGGTGATGCCATATGCGGATACAATATGACCAAGGAATGCAACTTGCTTTAGCCAAAACTCACACTTCGACAACTTGGCATACAACTTCTGCTGCCGAAGAGTCTCCAAAACAATCCGAAGATGTTGCTTATGATCTCATTCAGTCTTGGAATAAACAAGAATGTCGTCGATGAAAACAATAACAAACTTGTCGAGATACTCGTGGAATACGCGATTCATAAGATCCATAAATACAGCGGGAGCATTTGTCAAACCGAAGGGCATAACCAAAAACTCGTAGTGACCACATCGGGTACGGAACGCGGTCTTAGGAACATCTTGCTTCTTCACACGTAATTGGTGATAACCGGACCTCAGATCGATTTTCGAAAAGAACTTATCCCCTTGCAATTGATCAAACAAATCATCGATACGCGGAAGAGGATAACGATTACGGATAGTGATACGGTTAAGCTCATGATAGTCGATACACAGTCGCATACTTCCATCCTTCTTCTTAACAAACAAAACAGGTGCACCCCAAGGAGAGACACTGGGTCGGATGAAACCATTCTCCAAGAGTTCCTGTAACTGTTCCTTCAACTCTAAGGGCGCCATACGGTACGGAGCTTTGGAAATAGGTTCAGCACCTGGGATCAACTCTATGCCAAACTCAACTTCCCTAACAGGAGGTATACCAGTAAGTTCGTCGGGGAAAACGTCGGGAAACTCTCGTACGACAGGAAGACTTTCGATACTAGAACTCTTCAAATATGTATCTTCAATAGAAGCCAGAAAACCTTGGCAACCATGGGAAATCAAGGTTCGTGCCTTCATGGCAGAAATAATTTTAGCAGATTTAAGAGGTTGAGAACCATGATAAATAAAATCAGGCTGATGCAAGTCGCCGAAAATCACATTTCTGGCATGGCAATAAATGGTAGCTCTATGCGAAGCCAACCAATCCATGCCCAAAATCACATCAAAATCGATCATATCAATAGGGAGTAAATTCGCCAGACGAATGCGGTCATCAAACCGTAAGGGACAATTCACATATTCATGTTCAATGAGTACATGGTTTTTCATTGGTGTTGAGATGGATATACGATTTGTTAGTGGTGTTGGGGTCATATTAAGTTTCTTGGCAAATGCAACAGATATAATGGAGTGTGTGGTACCAGTATCAAATAATGCAAAAACTGTATGATCACCAATGTAAAGAAAGCCGGTAATAGTACCTGATAAGTTTGCTGCCTGATCACGCATCGTAGCATAAACACGACCCATAGTAGGAGCTGGCTTAGCGGAGTTCACTGATGTAATCCGTTTCTCCTGGGGACAATCCCTCACCTTGTGATTAGTGGACCCGCAAGTGAAACATCCTCCAGTAGCTTTGTGACAAATGCCCGGGTGAGGCTTCCTGCAAGTAGCACAGAGAGGGGGAGGAGGTAAGGTCTCAGCAGGCCTCCTCTGACCCGAAGAACCTGAAGAACAACCCTGCTACGAACCTCGAGTCGACTGATCCCTGTACTGACGCTGGTTGTTGTTGCCATGACCCTGACGGTCATTCCTATTCCTACCAGTAACCCTTTGATCCTGACCCCTGTACTCCTTTCGCCTCTGATCAAAACAGCCAGCGCACGCTATTTGGGCCGGGCAGTGAGGCCTCTGAGGTTCTGGACTCCGGAGGGTTGGCGGGTAGCGCACGCTATGGCCGATCGCTGCGTGCGCTAACCGGAAGGGGCAGCGCATGCTACTCGGCAGCCAGCGCATGCTACCTGGGTGAGGGGATCAGTCCAGGAGCCTCTAGACTGGACCAAGGCCGGCCCGCTAGCACACGCTCCCGGCACGCTAGCGCACGCTAGGGCGGTCCGCCTATATATTCGACCGAGCAGCCCTGTTTCAACCCATTTTTCATTTCCTTCTTTTCTTTCCACGGCCAGAGGTTTTGAGAGCAAGGAGGCATGTTGCTGAACAACTAATCTATGAAGTTCCTGAGTTTATATCATTGATTGATCATTCCATAACATCCTTCAATCGACCGATTCAAGGTTAGTTTTTCCTAAAATCTAAACTTTGGGAAATTTGGGGATCTTGATAGATTTCATTTGTTCGAGCCATATGAACTTAGATTACTGATGGATATAGATTAAGTTGTATTCTATCAATTTCATCATCTTTCCACGGTTTTGTCATGTCCGGTTCATCGTTTATATGAGTTTTCAATTGACGCCTTCAAGGTGTCCGGGAAAATGCCGCTGAGGGAGATTCGGTCATTTTGCGATGTTTTTCCTCGTGTGATTGATTGTTTATTTGATGATAGGATATTAGGGATGAATTCCCTACGAAAATCTGGTGTTGAGCCCTTCTGATCGTTGTTTTCATTGGAGTTCCGGATTTTTCCAATCGATCGTATTTTCGGAGTATTCGCGAGAGATTACCAAGGCAAGTACCTTGATATATGAGTTATAACTACGTGAAATCATTGTTGCCGAAGTGTGTGAATTATTTTACGAATATACATATACATATATATATTTATATGTTAAATATATGTATGTATATATATATGCGTGTATATATATATATATATATATATATGTATACATGTATATAGATAAATACATACATATGTCAGTGAATGCCGAGTGATGAATGCTAACACTAGTTGACGTACTCAACTTGGGTCGATGGATGAACCGTACTTATAGATACAATATAGTAAGGTTATATATATATATTCGGTTGAGTCGCAATATAGGGATATATGTGCGGCGTTGGTTGGTTATGCCTGAAGGCATATTGTGAATGAGTTTTGATTGATAATGTGCGTGTTATTGTTTATTTGTGTGGTTATGGACTGGCGGATAAATTGTGTGACTTGGTGTACTGAGTTGATAATTGTTGTAACGTTTGTCTGTGTGCTTGATGTTTGAAACAATGTGGATACTTGTGAGAAACGTCGTATCCGGGAACCTCTGAGGGCGGGGCGTGTACTCTGTCCTGGTGTACGCTGCAATGTGCGGCTCCATATGATTGGTGAACACCGGTGTTACCTAATGCTCGTGCAAGGGGCGGCTCTTGTGGGAGTGATCGTCGGCGCGGTGACATGTTCAAGGGGCGGCCAACATATCGGAGTGAACGCCGGTGCACAGGTGTGCAAGGGAGGTGCCTGGCAGGCTTATTGGTAACAGATATTTGAGTGTGTTGTTACCCAAAATATTATCCGGAGATGATATGCTAGAATGGACGAGTAACAAACAAATGCCTGAGCACATCTTTGAGGAAAGTAAATAACACAAGATTTGCCGGGGTTGTTAGTCCCGGGCTTGAATGCTCTCGCGAGAAATTATTAATACGAATACTTGTGAGTACAAATATTAATGTTAGAGTACAATTACAATGAGTGTAAAGACCCAAGTTATCTTAGGTATCGAGTGCTGAAGATTGCCGGAAGAACTAGAGATGATGCTCTGTGAGTTCTTTTAACAACGATGGAGTGTTGTGCTGACTGTGAGAAATCGACGGTCTCTCACTGTGTGAATTAGATGAATGTCTGAGCTTCCGAACTTGTGAATCTCTTCAAATCTGAACTGTAGGGAGTTCTCGTTTCTGCCGACCGTCTTTCGGTTAAGAGGTTGTGAGAGAGAAATCCTAGATAGATTCAAGAGAGAAGCCGAGAAAAATCGAGAGAGAATCAAGAACTTTCCAAGTGCTGGAGGCTCTCTATTTATAGGACTGGGAGTCGCTGGGCGATCGCCTCTGCTGTATTATAATAAGCGGGCGATCGTCTTTAGCACATGGGCTGGTCTCCTTATAGTCCGCAATAGCTGCTGGCAGTCAGATGTGCGAACCAATGAGAAGCCAACATGCATCTATGCCACTGTCTTGGGAGGCCGTACCTAGGACCTTTCGGCGGGTCTGTTGGTAGGTGAGGCCTTATACGTGGCATAGGTCGGTCGTCCTTGGTCGGGCACCAGAGTCGATCGCTAGGTGCCAAAAGGCGATCGCCCTGGACGTCGATCGCTCGGTACCTGATTTCGGCCTGGGCTCTTTGCTTTGGCAAGTCTGCCTTGGATTTATTTGATTCTGTCTTTGGTCGCTCGGCCCTTATACCGATCGCCGTCGAGGTGTATAAATCTCCGAACAACAGAGTGATAGCTAAGACCCCATTACCAAATGATTTTCGTAATTCAAAGTTCTTGCAACTCGCTTTAAAATGTTGGTCTTGATGTATACCGCGATTCGTGTTTCTGAAAGTTCGTTTCAACTTGTTTTAAATACTGGTATCAGGGTTAATTAACCAAGTATATTTGATGAGATCTCTGAGGGTTAATTAATCAGGGGTCTTGAGCAGGCTTTGTCGAATGAGAGGTTGTTGGGATAATAAAAACTCTGTATCGAAACAGCCAGGATAATCAATCCCTGTATCAAATAGTGATGATAAGAGGTTTTGACATATATGCCAATCCTCAATACAATAAGGAAACTGTATCGATAAGTTGAAGTGTCAACCTGTATCGAAGACCTGTCACAGATCCAGCATATAGTGGAACCTTTCAGTACAGCCAAGAAGTCTTATAAAGACCAAGTATGGAAGCTGTCTCGAATTGTCAATACAGTGATCTTCCACACAGCTCTCAACAGGACAAAGAAGGAATCTTCAGAAGTCAAGTCCCGCTGATATAAGAAGTATTTAAATACTAAGAGATAAAGTATTTAAATACTTTCAGTCAACAGATCTTCAAATCCCACAAAATCCGGTCGTGGTTTTCATCCCGTTGGAATGGAATCTTACTCAACGGATTTATCTCAACGGATATATTTTCCAGAAGACTATATATATCTCATTAAGGCGTTGAAGATCAATTACTAAGCTATCAAGTATCAAAGCTATTAATATATTCATCAGAGCAAAACATATCTCCAGAAGCTTATTGCAACTCAGATCTAAGAGATATACAGTGCTCAACATCTTGAACAACACTTCATTAGCTAGAAGCTCAAAAAGTCAAAGCTGTTGTTCATACCCTGTTTTATCCTTTGAACAAACCCAGATCAGCCCTGTGTGGACTGAGTAATCGTTGCTACTCCAGAACTGTGTGTGAAGGAATTGCATCAAAAAGACAAAGCTTCATAACTGTGTGTGAAGAAGCCAGTCAAGCATTAGCTCAAACCAATTTGTGAGAACGGTTGAAGCTAAGATCTTTAAATCAATTTGTGTGAACGATATATTGATTGTGTGTTGTTATAATTATGTAGTTGTGTATGTAGTAATTATAATAAACTTTTTACTCCTGTGTGGAGGACTAGTAAACGTAGAGGGGTTTACCTCGAACCACTTTAAATATTGTGTTATTTACCTTCTGCCTTATTTGTTTTAATTACTGTAATTATTTAAGTATACACTGCACATCGAGTTGTTGTATCCACAGCAACTTACTGTATTTAAGACTTCCGCTACGCACTCAGATTTAAAATCAGTACAGCTTGTTGTTTAAACTACTTTCCAAGCTGTATCCAGTATACTTAGTGGCCAACAAGTGGTATCGGAGAGGTTGATTCTAAAAAGAATCAGTCGTATTTTTAACCGAATCAGATCCAAAATCACTTACTCTTTAAAACAGTCTCTTTCATTTCTTTATTTTCACATGGATACATCTATGATCAACAAAGTGCCTATGTTCTCTATTGACGAATTTGATGATTGGAGAATTAGGATGGAGGCTCATCTTGCAGTAATGCACGAAGAGATGATTTTTGTTATACAGGATGGCCCCATCAAGATCATGAAGGTAAACACGACCGCAAGGATTGAAGGCCAAGCCCATGCTGAGATGCTCGAAAAGGAACGCGAGCAATGGACCACAGATGAAAGAAAGCGAGCCAACCTCGATAATGTGGCTAAGAACGCGTTATTTGTCACTCTTGACAAAGGCACATTCTTGAAGGTAAAGAGCTGTAAATAAGCCAAGGAAATCTGGGATAAACTCAAGATGATTTGTCAGGTAACTGAGCTCTCAAAAGAAAACAAAATTTCAAAACTGACTCAGCAATTTAAATCTTTTGAAATGAAACCAACTGAGACACTTGAGGAACTTGACCTCAGATTCACTGGTATTGTTGGTGTACTTGAAGCTTTGGGCAAAATTTATACCCAAAAGGAGAAGAATTTAAAATTTTTCAGATCTCTCCGTGGCCGATGGGACATTAAGACCACAACTATGCGTGTATCTTGCAATCTTAATGAAATATCTACTTTTGATCTCTTCTCTGACCTCAAAGCTTTTGAGTATGATATTGATAGAAAAGAGAAAGCTGAAGAATCTCCTTCAAAGGTCACAGCACTAGCTGCTGTATCGAATCGTCGACACAGCATGCCCAGCTCATCGAAGCCTAGTCACAAGAATGCTGACAGAGACGACGACATCCTGTCTCAAGATGAAATGGCGCTTCTCATGCACAAGTTCAAAAAGTTTATCAAGCAGTCTGGAAAGACTCCCTACAGGCTCAAACCTGTCCACAAGGTAAGTACCGAAACTTCACCCGGTGATGCCAACCTGTGCTATAATTGCAGGAAACCAGGGTATTATGCAAATAAATGTCCTCATCCCAAAGTTCAAAGTTTGCCGGAAGCCGAGCAACAAGAGAGAGATGAAAGAAGACGTGCTTGGAAAAACAAGCTCAAGGCCCTGATTGGAGAATCAAAAGCCTCCCCCACACCATCCAAATCAAAAGAATGTCTTCAGGTGGTCACTGAAAGTGATTCATCTGACGATGAGTTTGATGATAAAGCATATATGTGCTTTATGGTCAAGGACATTCCAGAAGGTGAAGATAGTGTTGATGAGGTAAGTTCAACCTCAGCTATTCCATCAAATGCATCTCATACTTTTGAAAATATGATGAATGAGTTTAGAAACATTCAAAAGGCCCATGAGACATTGAAAAATGAGAATATACAGCTCCAACTGTCTAACCTAGAGCTTAAAGATGAAAATGACTTGCTGAAAATAAATTATGAAAATATGTCTCTTGATTGTGAAACCAGCAAAGTCGATTTTGAAAAACTCATGGAGAGCAATCATCAACTTGCTCATGAACTAAGTGAGGTTAAAACTCACAACGAGAGTAAGACAAATGATTAGGTTCTACTTCAAGCCAAAGTCAAAACTCTCGAAAAACAAGAAATTGAACTTGAGACCACTCTGAAATCGTTCGAGAAATCGTCCAAAAGAATGGAAGAAATTCTGAGCACTGGGCAACACACTCATGATAAAAGTGTCTTAGGATACAGCTCATGTTCAAACAAAGGGAAATCTAGTACAATGTTCCTCAAGAGTGTGGAACACATTCCTGTTTCGAAAGAAACTTAGAGTCCCGTTAAGGAACCTGTTGCACAGCGAACAGCAAAGGCTGCCATTCCGCCACCACAATCCTATTCCGCATACTGAATCACCACCATTCGACATGAAAAGCGCACTCAACAAAGATGCTCCCGAGCATATCAACAGCGCCAACAAATGCTCGTAAGGAAGGTCAGATCCAAATACCAAAGGCCCGCACGGCAGTACTATCAGTACAACACGCCGAGGTATTGGATACAGGAGCCCCGTTATTCCTCAAGACAGCAGGTTTCCGCTCAGTATCAACAACAGCGTTGGCAATCTAACTGGAGACCCAGAAGGCAAGCTATTAGGCCAAAGAAAATGGCTCCACCTCCAAGACGGCACTCGTACTGGATTAATAATAATAACCCTGAATTTTACATGCATAATAATTATCATGGTTATAGCGACTATGGATATGCCCCACGTAGATATCGCAACACTGTACCGAATGTAACCTACAGTAAACCAATTGCTGTTAGGAAAACTTGGGTACCTAGAGGAACTAACATATATGGACCCAAAAATCAAAGGGGACCTAAATCTACTTAATCTCTTTGCATACAGGACATCCTAGAGGAGGACACCTGGTACTTCGATAGTGGATGCTCTCGGCACATGACCGGAGATAGAAGCAAGCTATCAGATTTTGTAGAAGGTCGCGGTCCAAAAGTTCGTTTCGGTGACAAATCTAAAGCAAGAACAAGAGGGAAAGGAAACCTACTTGTTGGAAAATTCAAAGTCACCGATGTTGCATATGTTGAAGGCTTACAGTACAATCTACTTAGCATTAGCCAGTTCTGTGATAAATAGTTCTCGGTGAAATTCTATATAGATCGCTGTAGAGTCAAAAACATCCAGACCAAAGAAGTTGTGCTTACAGGAAGCAGATCAGGTAACATGTATATTGCTGACTGGAAGCCTATGAGCTCCTCAATTCCATGCTTTGTTGCTAAAGGCACTGCAGATCTTAGCTGGTTATGGCACAAGAGGATGTCTCACATCAACTTCAAGACGATCAAAAAGCTCTCAAGACAGTTAATGGTAAGAGGATTGCCAAACGTGTCATTCAAAAAGGACAGTGTCTGCGGACCGTGTCAGAAAGGCAAGCAAATAAAGTCAACCCTGAAGAGCAAATCCTACGTTTCAACATAAAGAGTGTTGGAGATGTAATATCCGCAATTTCGAATTTCGGTAATTTTATTTTTTCAGCGGAAGTTCGTTTTGACGACTCTCTCCTGACCGTTTCGTCATTCCGAGAATGATTAATTCTGCACTTTTGGTCATCCGAGTTCGTTTCGGTGTCGTTTTGTTGAGTTCCGTGGCCTTAATCGACTTTTTCACGTGGGAGTTCGACTTTGTAAAGTCACCATTAATTCTTGTAAACTCCAAAAATTCTGAATCTTTGCAACATTATAGAGAATCAAGTTAGCTTTCCAATGGTTCAAACGGTGAGTCAATCGGAGTCCAGACGAAGGAGTTATGGTCGAAATAGCCAAGACTGCACGATGTGCCACAATATATTTCAAAATTTTTCTGCCTCGAGGACTAAAATGTTTTGAGATATTTTCAATGTTTTAGAAACACTTTTATTTAGACCCGAGGGTCGAATATTCTGAAAGTTTTTACTAAGAGAAGGTGTCCTCATTTTTTATCAAATGCGAAACAGTTCTCCAAAGTCTCGATAATGATGTTTCACGTTTGTACTTTTTGAAAGGTGATATTCAAGATCAATCGGTGTTCTTCTAAATTATTTTCAAAATGAGGTTTTCGTTTTTAAAACCGATCCATTCCCGTTTGAGGGATGGTTATATATGTATGATGTTCGCGTTGTCATTTTGATGTTTGCTCCCGAGTATGACCGAATTGGCGGTGTGAGCGTTGAGTCGTTTTCCACACATTTGTTGTGTTAGCCCCTTGTGAGAGGTGGGATGTTGGTGTTGAATATTGTCGCCTCGTGGTGATTTCTGCATTTTCGCGCATGTGCGAGCTGTTAGAGCTTGGGTTGGTATGGTCGTGTGCATCGGTGATCGTTCCGTTATGTGTCGGTTGTTTAATGTCTTGTTACCTTGCTCCTGTTTTTGTGAATTTCGTGGATGAGGTCGGGGGTAATACCCGTACTATTTTGACTTCTGTATTTTCTCTTTCTCCAGTCTATCGATTCGCTCATGTTCGTTGAAACTTTATGAAATTGTTCAGTATTTCGGTTTCATCGTCCGAACGAACTGTGATCTTGTTGTGGGTCGATCTGGTTATCGTTGTGACTTTTTCGAGTTCGGTTCGATTCTTGTGAACCTTGTTCGGAAGTGACATCATCTGGTTCTATTAATTCTTTTATTCGAAGTGGATCGGATTTGGAACTCTTGTGTTTTCGACTGCGACTCGCTTTATGTTTGTTGACATTTTCTGAGCTTGTCCTGCCCCTTGCTTTTGTTGATCGGACAAGTGCGGTATTGTTTCGGAATAACTCGTTTGTCGTTGTGACTTTTCAATTTCTATTCCCTTTCATGTGGGTCTTATGTGAATGCATACGTTGTTGTTTTCACCGGATCATATATTGTCTCGAGTCGAGATGTGAACCTTAGAGTTGTTGTTTGAATTTTATTGTTCTTCGTGATTCGAACATGATTGTTCGCTTTTTGTTGTCTCGACCGTTGTGGTTCGGTCGTTTGTTTGTTCGGTTTTTGTCCTCGTTTCGTGATCGTTGAGCATTCAGGCTCCTTCCTAATTCCCTTAAGTTTGGGAAATTAGTCTCGTTTTCGATCTTCCAACCCCTGGGCGGTGGAATTCCGTATTTGTTCAGCGATTGACTTGCGTTTTGATTGATGCACCGTTGGGTTGGTCAATCGTATTGATTTTCGTTCGTTGTGTTTTGTGATTGTTCGGATAATTGACTTGATTGTATTATCCATTTGATGACGCTTGTCACTTGTTGGTTTTATTATATCCTTAACGGCGACGTTGTGTTGATCGTCGTGGAGCGTGTTTTCACGCCGTATATTCCTTGCGTTGCTTGTAACGTTTCGCCGATGGGAATAAGTTACGCGTTTCCTTGCATATCTCGTTGAGTTTTCCTGGCGGGATATTGCTTCTCCCTACTTGTTTTAAGTTTCGGGACGAAACTTCTTTTAAGGAGGGTAGAATGTAATATCCGCAATTTCGAATTTCGGTAATTTTCTTTTTTCGGCGGAAGTTCGTTTTGACGACTCTCTCCTGACCGTTTCGTCATTCCGAGAATGATTAATTCTGCACTTTTTGTCATCCGAGTTCGTTTCGGTGTCGTTTTGTTGAGTTCCGTGTCCTTAATCGACTTTTTCACGTGGGAGTTCGACTTTGTAAAGTCACCATTAATGCTTGGAAACTCCAAAAATTCTGAATCTTTGCAAAATTATAGAGAATCAAGTTAGCTTTCCAATGGTTCAAACGGTGAGTCAATCGGAGTCCAGACGAAGGAGTTATGGTCGAAATAGCCAAGACTGCACGATGTGCCTTTTTGGTGTTGAAGGGGGCATCTGCAGCCGCGCACACTCAGTCAGGCCGTGGCACTAAGCTGATTTCTGGGCATTTTTGGTGGCCCTGGGCCACGGCACACTTGTCTTGTGGCACACGGGCTTTTTCTGCGTTTTTTAGCAGATTTTCGAGGAGAAAACTTCATTTTTCTCCTCTCTTCTTCCTCCTTCCATCTAGGGCGATTTGTGGGCGATTTTTGGGCGATTTGAGTGCTCCCAAACTTGTAGAGATCATCCACCTCAAGTCTTGTTGTAGATTTTTGGCCTCTACTTGAATCCTTCATCCAAATCAAGGTATTTTTGGCTTGAACCCTTGTTTTTGTAGATTTGGGGATTTTCCTTTTTGATTTCGATTCCAATCCGTTTTTAATCAAATAATTGTTGTATAAACGTTGTTTTGAACTTGTTCTACGGATTGGATACTCGTATCTTTGGTTCGTTCAACCCGAGGGGTGATTTCTTTGTTCTTGAAGGGTCTTGAACATTTAATGTTCGATTAAATGTTCGAATGAGTTCCCTTTGATAGTTTGTTGGGATTTCCGTTGTTTTCGGACTTGATTCTCGTCGTAATCATGTTTTATTATTCCTTACGGAGGATTCTAGGTGCTCGATGATTCCGATGTTGAATTCCGTTGGTGATTGATGATTCATGTGGTGTTTTCCCATAGTAATTTCGGTGCTATCGCGTTCTAGATAGTGTTCGGGAATTTGAGGGCTACCCGGCCGTATCCGTTCACTTTTCCATTGCTCGTGATATCGAGGCAAGTACCTTTCCCATACTTTTCTCGTTTTATGGATATGATGATCGGTGGTCGTCTTGATGTGTTTGTTTGGTTATTTGAAATGAAGTTTCAAAGGATTTCGGTTTGGCCTCGTTAAAGGCTTTCTTTCAAAACGCGTGTGTTTCGTGAACGGTGTTTTGAGAATTGATTATGATTTGATTATTTTGAACGTAGAAGGATTTTATGATGATACTCCTATTGTTTAAAGTTATGGAATCGTGTATTCCGTATTTAATCTTGTTATTGTATTTTTGAAGAGTTTGGTAATGGTGTCGAGTTAATGGCCATCTCTAGTGAGTATTCTTAATGAACTTACATTCTTAGCATGTTAGTATTGCATGAGTAACGTGTGTGTGTGTATGCTCACTACGGGCTAGATCCGACGGGGTCTCGGTAGGGCTCCACGAAGCTGTGGAACCGCGAGCTTGCTTTTAACCACTGTGGGTTAGATCCGACGGGGTCTCGGCAGGGATCCACGAAGCTGTGGGTCCGCGGTTAATTGTGGTGCATTTTGCAAATGTGGTTTGATTATTGGCATTTCCGGAAATGAATGCTTTCGAACGGTTTTCATGATTGCATGCATTGACTAAGTGTGTAAGAGGTAAGTTGTTCGTTTGGCCTACTTGGCTAGGATGGCTCTAGAGTATTTTGACGTTTATGTTAAAACCTTTATTTGTGGATTTTGATGTTGGGAGACGAACCTTGTGGTCGTTCTTGTGTACTGTGAGTTGATGAGATTTGGGGCTAAAATCCCCATGGTCTTGTAAAAGTCATTTTACGGATTTGGGGCTAAAATCTCAACGGTTTGGTAAAGGTCGTTTTTCGGAAAGTAAACCTTTGGGGCGGTGACCCCTTTCGTATTTTGGGTTTTTGAAAAGTAGGATTTGATAATCCTAAATCATTTTCTATTAAAACTCCCGATGGTATTTCAAATCATTTTATAGATTGTTTCCCTTGATATTTTGATCTTGAAATTTTGGGAAGTCTTTACTCAAACTCTCGCCTCGGGAAGTGTTCATCTTGTTGTATTTGAACCTTTGAGGATTCCGAATTATTATCGTTCGTGGAATGTGAATTGTATGGCTCGTATTTGCACTTTGTTCTTGCACTAGCAAAACAGTGGAGTTTTGCTAACCCCCGAGTATTCGGGGGGTGGATGTCTATTTTTGCATTCAGGTTTTGGAGCATAACACAGGGTCGGCACGAAGGATGATGAAAGATGAACGATACTAATCACACGAGGATCCGTTGATGTCGTATTGGTCTAGTTGTATTTTCTTTTCCGCTGCAGTATCTTTTCCCCGTTGTACGGGAGTTTATTGTACTTTGACCCCTGCGTGGGTATATGTTGTAATTGAGTTGTATATTTTCATTGAAAGACCAAATCGGTCTACTGAGTCATTTAGCCTTGAAGGCATTGTCGAGATGTTAAATGTTGTTACCAGCCTGGTAGATCTTCGAGGAGAGGGTCTACGGCGTGTAATATCCCTGAGTGGATTGGGGGTGTTACAGGAGATGCAACATATGGATCTCTACGGTCCTGTAGACCCAGTAAGTTTGGAAGGTAAGAAATACTGTCTTGTTGTTGTTGATGATTACTCCAGGTATGCTTGGACAATTTTCCTAAGCAAGAAGAAGGAAACAACATCAAAGATGCCCGAGCTCCTGAGAAAGCTGCAAAATGAAAAGGCATTGAGTATCATGTCCATTCGTTCCGACAGAGGTACATAATTTACTAACCGCTTTATAGAGCAATACTGTTCGGAAAATGGGATACAACACGAATACTCAACTGCCCGTACACCTCAACAAAATGGTGTTGCCGAGCGAAAGAATAGGACGCTGAAAGAAGCAACAAGGACAATGATCGCCGCAAGCAAATTGCCACAGAGTTTCTGAGGTGAAGCAACCAATATAACATGCTACACTTAAAACCGCTGTATCGTCAACAAGCACCACAACAAAACAGCATATGAGGTATGGAACAACAAAACTCCGTTAGTTTCATATTTTCACATTTTTGGATGCAGGTGTTATGTGTTGAATAATGGGAAGGATCAACTTAGAACTTTTAATGAGAAATCAGATGAAGGAATATTTGTAGGATATTCCTCCGTCAGCAAAGCTTACAGGATCTTTAATAAAAGGAAGCTTACAATCGAGGAATCAGTTCATGTAGTGTTCGACGAACCTCACCATGACCCTACACGAGTAGATGATATTACTCAGAACATCCAACATCTCTCTGTCTTAGATCCTCCAACTCTCATAGAACCTATTGTTGATCTAGAAATCAACCCCACAGCTGTAAGAATCGACGTAGATGAATCCGGCGCTGTACAAGCTGAAGCTGTATCTACAGAAACTCTCGATATAGTATGGGACCCTGAATTAGAACCCGACCGAAGATGGTTGAGAGATCACCCACAAGAGCTGATCATTGGAAACATAGATGCTGGTGTTTCTACCCGTAGGAGAATATAGAGTACACAAGGAAATGTACTTTGTCCACAAGAAGAACTAGATACTGAGATATCACCATTTCTTGAATGGAAATCTCAATCCGAGCTTAGAAGACTCAACATGTGCACTATTGTTGTATTCTTAGCCCAGTCCGAACCTGTTTCGACCATAGACGCTCTTAATAATTCTCATTGGATAACATCTATGGAAGAAGAGCTTAACGGTTTCGAAAGAAACAATGTATGGTATCTTGTACCCAGACCTACACATAAATCGGTTATAGGAACCAAATGGGTGTTTCGAAACAAGAAGGATCGAAATGGACTTATTATAAGGAACAAATCAAGGCTAGTCGCACAAGGCTATAGCCAGGAAGAAGGCATAGACTATGATGAAACCTTTGCCCCTGTAGCCAGACTAGAAGCCATTAGGATATTCTTAGCCTTTGCCGCCCATAAGAGCCTTATTGTATACCAAATCGACGTCAAGAGTGCATTCCTAAATGGAGACCTTGCCGAAGAAGTTTATGTTGAACAACCACCAGGGTTTGCCAACACAGACGGCATCGACCTAGTATACAGGCTAAGGAAAGCACTGTATGGACTTAAGCAAGCCCCTAGAGCCTGGTACGAGACCCTGTCCCAGTATCTAACCGACAATGGATTTGAGAAAGGTGTTGTGGACAAGACCTTGTTCAAAATACAGGAAGGTGATGACCTTCTAATAGTGCAAATTTATGTAGATGATATAATTTTTGGTTCAACTAACCTTGCTTTGTGTCAAAGGTTCTCTCATCTCATGCAAAGTAAATTTGAAATGAGTATGATGGGAGAACTTAGTTATTTCCTAGGTTTGCAGGTAAAACAGTTGCCTACAAGTATTTTCATCAACCAGGAAAAATACAGCAAGGAGCTTCTCAACAAATTTGGAATGAACACTTCCAAATCATCGTCAACCCCCATGAGCACTTCCGTGCAAATTAGTGCTGATGAAGCCGGAAAGTCGGTTGACTAATCACTCTACAGGAAGCTTATTGGTTCGCTCCTGTACTTAACGGCTAGCAGACCCGATATCCAGTTTGCTATTGGAGTGTGTGCTAGATATCAAGTAGCACCTAAGGAATCACACTTCAATACAGCTAACGAATCCTGAAGTACATTAAAGGAACAGTCGATGTAGGACTGTGGTATCCTAAACAAGGCGAATTTGATTTAGTTGGATACAGCGACTCTAATCTCGGAGGTTGCAAGCTAGATAGGAAGAGTACAAGTGGAACTTGTCACTTTCTTGGACCTAGACTCGTTTCTTGGTTCAGTAAGAAGCAATTGGCTAACTCACTTTCCACGGCTGAATCAGGATACTATGCTGCTGGTAGTTGCTGTATGCAGATCCTTTGGATGCAGCAGCAGTTGTCAGATTATGGAATTGAAGCCAGCCAATCATGTGTGATAGCACGAGTGCAATTGCAATCACGCACAATCCTGTCCTGCACTCGCGCACTAAGCATATCAACATGAAGCATCATTTCATAAGGAATCATGTCGAGAACAAGGATGTTCAGCTCGAAAAGGTTCATACAGATATACAGTTGGCCGACATCTTCACCAAGCCTCTCGACACAGCAAGATTCAACATGCTTAGACAAGAATTGGGAATGCTACAGCCCGACTCCCTGTAAGTAATTTACTGTTTTTACTCAATAATTAAGGGGGAAAACAGTATGACCCATGAATACAGTATTAATCCAAAAGTTGTTGTATGGAGTTAAAACCTATATGTACCTTTTAAGGGGGAACGCTGTATCGTCGCGGATACAGCACATACTATAGGATTTCGATTCAGTATATATATTATATTATATTATTTCATTTTAAAATAATTTTTGTCCACGTGCCCTGTTTTCATGTCAAACGTCATTTACATTAAATGCCTTACACGACATCTGGACAACTGAATCTCAAAAGCCGCGATGTTTTCAAATTGTTTAATGTTTTAAAACCGCCGTTTCAGGCATTTAGGGTAATAACAAATGTCAGAAGTGGGGCCCGCTCATATTTTAATATTCCGTGGATAAGTGTACCAGTTACACTCAGTTCATCATGACCATTCTTTTCAAAAACTGGTTTCCATCCCTTAAAATCTGACCATTCGTACTCTGGAAAACCCTACACCGCCGCCCACTATAAAAGGACTGATACTGCCATTAGAGACTCTTTACGCTTTCTGCAAAATTTAAGAGTACTCAAGCAAATATAGACTACAAAGTTTTCTGCGTTTTACTGCAAATTTCGTTTATTCTCTTTCATATTTTCTTGAGAATCATCAATGGCTGGTCAGACATCTTCTCCCGCACTCAAGAAATCTGCGAACATCATCAATGGACGTATCTTCTCAAGATCTGTCGTCATCGAGCGTATTCTCGCTGAAACTAATCACGCCGAACCAATGGAGTTCATTATCACCCGACTCCATCAACAAGGTCTCTACCGCCTTGGGAGTCAAACCGTCGAGAAATACGATGTTCACTTGGTTGAGGACTTTTACCTCAACGCCGCCGTTCGCTTTTTGTCACTGGCCCAGGGAGGTCACGTTGCTTACATCACTGCTATCATTCAAGGAGTGGAGATCTGTATCGATCGAGATCTTCTTCAGAACATTTACAGGCTACCTCCTGATGGCCTTACCATGGAAGAACTTGAGACTTTTGGGTCTCAAGAGCTGATAACAAAGTACTATGGGCTGTTCACCGACTCAACTATTGTTGACATGGTTCACAGCACCTGTCACAAGAAGAATTTTTGTTTGCCATATGTGTACTTGCATGATTTTTGTTGCAGGATCATCGAAAATCGCACTGGTGCATTTGAAATGTGCACAAATCTGAGATTTAGGATGATGGTTGCGATTTTGACCTGTGAAAAGGTCAACTGGTGCCAGATTATTTTGAAGCGATTGCAGGAAGAAGTATCCAAGCCTGCCACTCAAAAGAAGTCGTTTGGTTTAATTTTAAACCATATTTTGATGAAATGCGGACTTTCGCAATCCGCAGATGCAAAGAAAAACAGCTCCCGGATATACTTAGGAGGCGTCAAGCCTACAGCCTATAACCAGAGCACTCTGGTCTGCAACCACCCTAAAGTCCTAAGTATGCCCGTGTCGGAAGATCCAAGGGATGTTTCTTTGAAATCCCAAGATGTGGAGTCTTCAACGAACAGGAAAAGATCTCACAGCAAGACACATATTGCTGGTGAGAAGCCGAAAAGGAAGCTAAGGAGGCTTTCTAAAGCTAAATCCACCAAAACCTCCGAGGAAGTTTCTACTGTGGCGCAACCCACTGAACAACTACCCAAGGGCCCAACCCTTGTGGAAGAGGTGCTTGCTACTATATCGACAGCAGATCCTGAGCCTTTGGCGGCTAAGACGGATGATCGGACATCTGCCAACTTAGAAGACTCTAGCGAGTCGGCTTCCCCTTTGGAGCCAACAGCTACTTCTCCTACGCGGGATTCCACACCCGTACAGGATCCACCTTCCTTCGGGGTACCATCCCCTATAAGGAATCCCACTTCCCTACATGATCCCAGACCTATAGAGGAACCCCTCGCTACAGCGGATTCAGACGTTTACACAGTCCCTCCCCGGACACCATTATCAACAAAACCCTTCTCTATGTGCAGATTGATCATGCTTATGAAAGATTCCTTAAATGGAAAAGCTATAGGCTAGCTCCGTATGACACATTATACAACTGGAGCGATTGGAGCCATGAAGAGAAATTTGTATTGGAAGTGACGGACTCAACAGAGGTTGAAGCCCTGATCCAATGGAACAATCTCTACTGCAAAGAATTGATTGAAAGCCATCTACTGCAAAAATCTGATGCCAGGAGAAAAGGAAAAGATAAGTCCGAGGACTCTCCCCAAAATCCAAAAGATGACGATGACTCAGACGAAGATGACGATGCTTTACAAGCAGGTATGAGAATGAGTCGTGAGGAGGCTCGAGACAGAGATGCCTCTCAAACCAAGGATGACGAAGGGCCATCAAGCCGAAGTGAGAATATTCCTGACAACGAGGAATCAGTCCCTCAAGTCGAGGAAGAAGAAATTGTTTTGGAACAGGCATCCAAGCCTGCTGCCGCAGAAGAAGTTGTTGCTGAGAGACAACAGGAGGAATCAGTCCCTCCTGTATCCATGTCTACAAACGCACCTTCGCAACAAGAGGATACAGCACCCCCTGCCGCCGAATGTGAAAATGCTGCTCCCGCCCCATCAACCGTGGAATCCGACGACGGTAATGTACCTGAGGATGTCCAACTCAATTCACGCCCTACCATGAATCTGAGAAGGCTGAATAGAGCCGAAGACTTTGCTAAGCCGGATTCTCCAAGCACCGTTGCTAGAAAAGAGTGATTACGTGCTCTTGGTCTTCAAACTGTCTTCATCCAGGATGCAGTTAATGCCCTGTACTCAGTGGAAAAAGCTCTGAATTGGATGCACACTTCTGCTGTTGAAGAGATGACTGGTTTACAACATGAAGTTTCTCGCGTAGTCGAAGCCTTCACTATTTTACCAGAAGTCTTCAAACAAGCACTGAAGAAGCTGAAAGAGTCTCAAGAGCAACTCCTGAGAGAAGAGGCATCCAAAACGTGCATATCTGAGGCCAAGACCGCAGCTGCCATGATCGAAACCACTTCTCATCTTCAAGCCCACGACAAAAGTATCAAGGATATGTCGGAGGTGCTTTCCACCCTTGTCGAGAGAATGACAAAAATTGAGACGAAATAGGATGCCGCACTGGAGATCCTAGGACGTCTTGATGACGCCAAAATGGGGGAAGAAGCAAGAGAAGCTGCAAGGAGAATAAGGCTACAGCACGAAAGGGAATTTAATGCTGCTCAAGACAGCATTACCGCTGAATTGAACAAGCTAGCCCCTCCCTCTCAAAGTTTCAATATTTCAGGCTCCCGACCTGAGTTTCATGACCCCAATGTCCCGTGGCAAAGCTTAATCCAAAGACCTTCTGAACTTCGTCTGCCAACCAACCACCATCCAACTGCCGAAGAGGTGAAGCAATGGAGGAAAAACGAACTGATGAGATATTTTGTTAAACTCATCAGGGAATCCGCCATCTTCAAAGGTCTTACGACATTAGCAAAGGCTGCAGACAAATTCACGAAGATGTTAGAAGAAGGAAAGCTTCCTCTCCAGCTAGATATGAAATCTAGGCATAAAAGAGGAGATCGGATCACCCATCCAGAAGACTGGATTCTTGCATTTGACATATCCTACGAAGGTAGAGCAATATACCTAGATCTAGGCAATGATTCCCTACAGCACTGGTGGCGTGGAACCGAGAATGATCCAGGGAAAAAGCCATGAAGACATGCGGGCTATAGGAGCTGAAATCCTTACTATATTAGTTTTGTTTGTAATTTTTTCTTTCGAAACAGCAAACCTTGTACTCTATTTTTGAATATCAATAAAAATGTTTGCTTGTCTTGAAAGATTACAACTCATAATCTACTGTGTTGATGTATGATTACATAACTTAAATTGTTGAGATGACAATCACAGGTATAGAAACTTGTTTGAAAAATAACCTGTATGAACTTGTCTACGAACAGTTCATAATTTCAGTTGTATGCATCTAGAATACATTGTAAGATTGTGCCTATGCGCCAATCATAAGCTTAAGTTGTAAAAATTCTTAGCTGTATCGAACTTGCCTGCGAGCAGTTCGTAAATTAAACTAAGTTGCTGAAAGACAGACCATTTGACAGAAGACCAAGAAAATCTGCCAGAAATCATAGAGAAAGTCATTTTCTTCATGAAGCAGGTTTTTGAATCATCAAGAAGGACTTGAAAGATTTAAGTCTTGGCAAATTGTCAAAAAGGGGGAAATTGTTGGGATAGCAAAAACCCTGTATCGAAACAGCCAGGATAATCAATCCCAGTATCAAATAGTGATGATAAGAGGTTTTGACATATATGTCAATCCTCAATACAGTAAGGAAACTGTATCGATAAGTTGAAGTGTCAACCTGTATCGAAGACCTGTCACAGATCCAGCATATAGTGGAACCTTTCAGTACAGCCAAGAAGTCTTATAAAGACCAAGTATGGAAGCTGTCTCCAATTGTCAATACAGTGATCTTCCATACAGCTCTCAACAGGACAAAGAAGGAATCTTCAGAAGTTAAGTCCCGTTGATATAAGAAGTATTTAAATACTATTTAAAATCAGTACAACTTGTTATTTAAACTACTTTCCAAGCTGTATCCAATATACTTAGTGGCCAACAGAGGTTGTGCCTTTAATTGTACTGTGATGATTATTCTATGTATTGGGTCGAGGACCCCATGGGATGTTGAGATTTTATCTCGTGATGATATTATTTGGATTGGGCCGAGAACCCCATGAGATGTTGTAACGATTCGCTTGTGATAGTGTTTTATAAATTGGGTCGAGGACCCCGAATAACGTTGTAATGGTTTTCTTGCAAATTATTTTCCACATGTTGGGTCGAGGAACCGAGAGCTTTTGAAGTATTTTCTAAAAGTATTCCCATTCGATTTTCAAAACCCCAAGACGGCCCGAGTCAATAATAATGTTTTCAAACTTTCTTATCAAAATACTTTTCTTTTTATAAAAAGGGATTTTTCAAACTAGATCTTCTGACTCCTTGGGCTCATTTAAAGTTCCATTGGTGTTATGTTCCGTATAGTGAATATGACTATGTGATTATCTTTCACCTTTTCTTTGCGAGTGCTATTCTGTGTTGACTATGGGAATGTATGGTTTGTGTTAAGGATTCACGGCTGCTGAGTTTTGTGTTGTTATTGTTCGTATATCTTGTATATTATGTACTTGCACTAGCAAAATTCCAGTTTACTAACCCCCGAGTTTCGGGGCGTGGGTGCCTGTTATGCGCTCAGGTTTTGGCAGCTCGGGAGCAGTCACGGGATTGGCTTGGAAGGAGATGGAAGACGACGATGCTAATCACACAAGAGTCAGAGTCTTTTTCTTTTGTTTCATTTTGGTTGGTATTTCTCTTTCGGTCGAGTATCCACCCTTGCATGGGTGTAGTTTTCATTCATTAAAATAAGTTGTCATTCCTTTATGTGTTCATGTTTATTATTGTCATTGAGAGTAAATTTAGTTAGTTTCTGAATTGTTTAATGACCTTGTCGGTCTGCTTTGTAATTAATTTTGACCCCGGTCGGTCAATCATTGAGTAGTCTTTTGGAGTTTAGCCTAGTAGATCCTTGTGATAAGGGTCTACGGTGTGTGCCATTCCCGGTCGTATTCTGGGGGTGTTACATATATGGTATCGGAGCTTAGGTTTGCGTAAAACCTAGGCCGTTGGGCCAAGTCCATGTCTAGTGTAAGTCGCGCACATCAGAGTTGTGATTAGTATCGTGGTTCCGACATCATCTTCAGGCAATCCGTGATGGTAAGTCTCCCGATCGTAAGTCCCTTTATATACATATTTGATTATATTGTGATAATGTGTTTAATGTGAACTAGGGATTGGAACTTGTTGGTGATATTATTGTTTTAGGATATAGCATGCGTATATGGTCCGAGTAAAAATGGTTATGTAGTATGCTTCGGAAGTCGAGCATATTTATTGGTTTCTACATTTCATTAGAGTAAATCTTTGAGTGTTAATTTTATCCGTTGCGTGAGTATTTTGAGATGGATTTTGGTATCTTGCAAACCGAGTTCTATTTCCTAAAACCGATTCCCTAAACCGAGTTTTGATATTTTGGTCTTGCACGTTTTGATGGTATTCTTATGACAGTATTTGATATTTTATAAATGACTTTTGTGAGTATTTGAAAATATTACCGACATCGGCCTTTTTGGCATTTTGAACATTTTTAAAAATGATTTTTAGCCTGGTGGGTTCCGGCGCGGGGCCCACGGCGCTGTAATATCACGAATATTTTAAAGTGGTGCTTTGAAATTTTCTAACATTGTGAAAAGCTATGATTTAATGTCGTCATGTCAAATGGTCACGTATCTCGGTGGAAAATTCTTTCGAATAGGCATTTTGGTATAAGAGGAAAGATTTTCAAAATTGTGGTATTTGGGACACAAACACTTTTGAAATATTTCAAATTAGTTACAATTCAATTTTCAATTTTTCCTTTATACATTACTCGAAAATAATTTTTAGAGTCGTTGTATAAACTTCCTCTTCCGAAATAAAAGACAGTATTTACAAGTCTTGGGCGTAACATGACTAGCCCTCTTTTTCAAAAATTTGTTTTCATTAAGTGCATACATATAATGATCGTCCTCGTCGAAGGTGTAATATCCGACGGAAATTCTTACTTACTGTTGTATCATTCGGATAATTCAAATACTGTTGTAGTCTTGTTGTATTTGTGTATTGTTATTGAAGTTGGAATATATCATAAATAGACATAATAATAACGATCACTCGCACTATAATTGGATTCTCAACGTCGCATAGATTAATACATTTTTGAGCTACTAAACCTGAGTCTAACGTACGCTATTCCTCAAGCATAACGTATGTTATTTTAAGTCCTTTACGTACGTAAAGGGGTACTTGTTACGTACGTAACCAGTGTAATGGTATCCGATCTCAACTTTCGGCGTGTGGGGCCGGACATGATTCGAATATCTGATCTTCTGGAGGCAATCTAGTTGACCTACATTACGTACGTAATGCTTCGATAGGTAACGTACGTAACGATGTTCGTATTTCAGTCCAGTAGCCTCTGGACTTAGCTTACGTACGTAACACTTTCCGTGTAGCGTACGTAAAGTTGTTAACGTACGTTATCCTCTTGTGATAACGTACGTAACGAGCTGTGCTGTTATAAAAAGACAACTTGTGTCTTTCATTTTGCACGACCAAACTCTGAGTTTTCACCAATATAATCATCCCCCTTCATCCCTAGATCAAAATTACCTTCTTCCAACTTGTGTTTGAGCTTTACATTTGTATTTTGGAGCTTGTTGATTGGGAGTTGGAGTCATTCTTGAAGCTTAGATTGTGTTCCTGTGGTTTTGGTGTATTGTTCTTCAATTCTGAAGGTATGTCATACGTTTTAACCCTATAATCTCATAGTTATAATAATATTGATTAAGTATACTCCACCTAGTGATGAATTAATCAAGCTAAACATGTTTATAGTTAAGCTTCCAACAAACTTAATGGTGAATATGATGATTAAGGTTTTTGTAATGATGTGTTCTTAGTGTTTTAAATGGTGATGATCATGTTTAGTTAAACCAAACTCTTATTCCTGGACTAATAACACCAATGGAATACTAATAGTCTTTGTTTCATTATAATGTAAATAACTTATTGGAATAATTACCATAAAATGTTTTAAGAAACCCTTGTTGATCATTAGAAGAATGGAATCATCTTCTTGAACCTAAGCTAAATGAATCCAGAGGAGTAATGTTTGAACCTCCAAGTTAACTAGAAGATTATAAGGAAGGTGTTGAACTTGAAGTAGTCTTCTTGATCATAATTAATCAATTGAGATGTTCTTGATAAGTTTAAAGAGTAGGAGATTATTGTTTAACACATCTTAATCCAGCAAACATTTGGTAAACATCTTGTAATCAATTGTAAGAATAGAATGGTATTGAATAAGGTTCTTGGAGTAACCCTCAACATCTTAAAGTTGAACTACTCAAATTAGAATTAAGATGTTGTCTCGTTGAAATTTGGTATAGATGATCATATGAACGTATTATTGAACAAAATATACTTCATTCAAGGTTGATTGTCCGAGTAACCGATTTTGAATTGAGGGCCGGCTGTTTGTTCGACAAAGAAGGACTTTACTCGCCTTCGTATTGAGGCAAGTTATCTTGCTTGGTTATAATGATGTGTGGATTCTTATGATGATTATGCATTTCGTGTATATGAAACACTTATAAACTTATGTCTTGTGACTTGAGGTTGTTCTTAATGATGTCCCGTTTTCATCGTGGGATTGTATTCCCAAGTTCGTTACTTTTGGACCCTTGATATTGTTGATCTTGTTGTCATTTCGGTGAGTCCTCGGTCCTTAATCGGATTTGTGAATTATTGAATTCGTTGTCATGTTGCATTGTGACATATCCGGAGTCATATCTACGTTCCGATTGGATATTGTGTAGGATTTTTAGCCGGGCACATATATAATCATGCGTGAATATTTTCCGTGAAGGGCTGTGCACACGAGATGTAGTTCGTTGAGGCTAATTAGGTACATTGTCCCACGTATATCCTAGAGTCCGTATACGGGGTGGACATGTGCACTGACACATATTCGGATCGGGTGTACTGTGATGTCCCTCTTGAGCCGTACTATCTTAGTCGTTCACAGTCCATTTTTATACTTGGATGTGTTCGATGTTTTGTGACTGAGCGTTCATACGCCCGAGGGGTATGTTCGTTATGTCGGGGCGTTATTCTTGAAATCTTATATACGTGAATTGTATAACATCTTGAGAATCATTTATCATGTATATCTGACCCTGTGTTGGGCGAAATACTTGTGTTGTATTTTAGGTCGAGGAAAAGGCAAGGCACGGGAAGATCAAGGTGATGACGAAGGGTTCGAAGGATACTAGTTCGGGGGGCCCAAGTCTTTCGTGTCCGGTCATGTTCGTACCGTGTAATGTTATCTTTCCGCTTTAATTTAAGTTTGAACAAATGTATTGTTATTTAAGGTATATTTCATCTCCATATGGATTATACTTATGTTTTTGGATCCTGTGTGTAATAAGGCCGTAGGCCATACTGCTGTAAACTCCAGATCGGAGTAAGTGCTATGTTTTGTGGTTCGGTATCACATGTATTGTGTATTTAATCTGTACTTTGGGTATCGCATGGTGGATCCAAATGATGGGGTCCACGGCACTGTAATGGCCGCCTTATCGGGGTGTTACAAAAGATGGTATCGGAGAGCTTTTTCACTAGAGGTCGTTTTCTTTCTTTTGAGTCTTTGTGTATTGAATTAGTATCAAGATACCTTCGTGTCACGTGTGACCCGTGCGAGCACCTGATCCTACGAGCCAAATGCGGTACGTACTTTATGAACCATGAATAAATTACTGACATGATATTGATCTCTGAATAGATCTCCTTGTTGATCTTGGCATTTTAAGGGTTTGTGGCAGGAATTATCTGATTGATGATTCAAATAAAATTCTGGATTGATTATATGATTGAAATCATTCGACTCAAACGTCGATATGATATTCTGTGTGACTCTCGTAGTGACGATAATTCATTACGGACTGTTTTCTTGAATATGTAATTTCTTACTGCCATTAACTTAGCATGAATTCTGATTCGTATCATGAACTGTACTTATGATTATCATTACAAATTGATTCTTTCAGTATGGAAAGGAATTTGAGAGGCCGTGGCAGAGGGGGACGAGGCCGCGGAAGGGGCCGAATCCCGATACCGCGAGCCAACATACGTGCGAACGCAGAGCATAGTTCTGCAGGCAGTGATTCGCCTTCTAGGGACCAATCGCACCACAATGGACGCGAGGATGCTCGTGTCGATCCTTACACTGTAATGCAGGGCATGATGGCTCAGATGACCCAAATGGGTCAGTTAATGGAAACTATGCAGAGAGCTGCTACCGACCAGCATCAGGGGCCACCTCCTGTACATGGCGGGCCGGTGAATCGGATCATCAGCGACATCTCGCGCCAACGACCCCCGATTTTTGAAGGTTCCTCTGAGCCGGCTGATATCGTGCATTGGATAGAACACTTCGAGAAATTGTTCGATATGGTAGACTGTCCAGTAGAGAATCGCGTCTCCGTAGCAGCTTACTACTTGGGCAAGGGCGCCCACACTTGGTGGCTTTCGGTGAGGCCAGCTGATGGCGTATGTACTTGGAAAGAATTTAAAAATCTCATGCTAGATCGTTACTATCCAGGTCCTCTCCGCGAGGCCAAACTATCAGAATTGCTGAATCCGGAACCGTCCGAAGATGATGACGTACTATCTATCACCGAGAAATTCCAGGCACTTCTCCCTTTTTCCGCGACGATTGTCCACACAGAAGCTGATAAGATCAAATACTTTCTCAAAAGGCTTAAACCCCGAATGAGGATGCAACTGTTGAACCATCATTGTGTGACCCTACCGGAGTTCATCGAGAAAGCTCTGGAGTACGAATTGACCGTGAAGGAAATTTCCAAGAAGCAACCGCAGTCTAACAACAAGAAATTCAGGAACCAGAACTAGTCAGACAGCAACCGGGGAACATTCAAGAGACCCCAACTAGTGCCAAATCTTTCTGAACGGCAACCTACGGCATCAAAGCCAATCGGATCGCAACCTCGAGCGGTCAGCCTATCTGTTGTGTGCTATAATTGTGGAGACCAGGGGCACATCAATTCGAAATGTCCTAGGCCAGCCGTGTCATGCCATACCTGTGGGAAGAATCGACATCGTGCTCGTTATTGTAGGAGTGGACCAGTACGTATTCCCGCAGCACCGCATGCTCCAGTACAGTCTTCAGTTCAGGACCGAGTACCTCCATCCGCTTCTTATCAGACTACCGGGGCAAACAAGGGGATGGGACGTGGAAATCAAGCTGGTACATCTGGTGCAGGGGCTGCAAAACCTAGAGTTTACGAGATGAAGAGGGCCGAAGATCCCGAAGCCAGCATGATTGCAGGTACTCTCGAGATCCAATCTCAGCCTGTCTGTTTTCTTTTTGATATTGGTGCTTCACACTCCTTTTTATCTACTTCTTGTTTGAATCGTTTGCAATTAGAGCATGTTATCAATTGTGAACCTTATATAATTGGTCTACCCGATGGTAGAAGAATTGTTGGGAATTGTGAAGTTCAGGACTGCTCGATTCGAATGAACGACCGTGAGTGGTTGTCAAATTTAATTGTGGTCGATTTACCTAAAGATGATGTGATCTTGGGTATCGATTGGATGGACCGTCATGATGCCATAATTAGTGTCCGCAAGCGAACAGTGACCGTCACCTCTGACGATGGTATTGAGTGTACTTTCCAGGGTGATAATCCCAGCCGTTCCGGGAGAATCATCAGCGCTATGAAAACGGTGAAACTGCTTAATCAAGGATGTATTGGCTATTGGTGTTACATGACCAAGACAATGGATCGACCAGTTGAATTGATCGATATTCCGGTAGTCCGAGACTACCCAGACGTATTTCCAGATGAATTGCCAGGCTTACCTCCGCATCGTGATGTAGAGTTCAATATTGAGCTAGAGCCTGGTACGTCCCCGCTTTCAAAAGCACCGTATCGTATGGCTCCGACTGAGATGCAGGAGCTGAAGAGCCAACTTGAGGATTTGACCGAGAAGGGCTACATTAGACCTAGCGCGTCCCCTTGGGGAGCACCAGTACTATTTGTACGGAAGAAGGACGGATCCCTACGTCTGTGTATTGATTATCGTGAGCTGAACAGGGTAACCATTAAGAACAAATACCCATTGCCGCGTATTGATGATTTATTGGATCAGCTTCAAGGGGCTGCTGTGTTTTCTAAGATTGACCTGAGGTCTGGTTACCATCAGTTGAGGATTTGTGAGTCTGATATTTCGAAGACCGCTTTTCGTACTCGCTATGGGCATTATGAATTCGTAGTGATGCCTTTTGGACTAACGAATGCACCGGCAGTATTCATGGAGCTGATGAATCGAGTCTTTATTAATTATCTGGATCGCTTTGTAGTCGTTTTTATTGATGACATTCTGATCTATTCTCGTGACCATGAAGAGCACGAGCGTCATCTCCATCTAGTTCTCGAGGCGTTAAGGCGAGAGCAGCTTTATGGAAAATTTTCTAAATGTGAGTTCTTGATGAATGAAGTTATCCTTCTCGGACATGTGATATCAGCTGATGGGGTGCGAGTAGACCCACAGAAGACAGAAGCTATCCGAGACTGGTTACCACCAAAGAACGTTAAGGAAGTATGCAGTTTCTTGGGACTAGCAGGTTATTACCGACGGTTCGTGGAGGGTTTTTCCAAAATTACCCAACCAATGACTAATTTGTTGAGGAAGGATAAGAAGTATTTATGGTCAGAGGCATGTCAGCGGAGCTTTGATGAACTTAAGAGTCGGTTGATTTCGGCACCTTTTTTAGTCCTACCGAAAGGAACGGAAGGGTTTGTAGTGTATAGTGACGTATCTAAACAGGGCCTTAGGTGCGTACTAATGCAAAATGGGAAGGTGATCTCCTATGCATCGAGACAGCTACGACCTTACGAGGTCAACTACCTCACCCATGATTTAGAACTCGCAGCCGTGGTGTTTGCTTTAAAAATCTGGCGTCATTATCAGTATGGAGTTACCTGTCAGAGTTTTACGGATCACAAGAGCTTGAAATACATTTTTACTCAGAAGGAGTTAAACATGAGGCAGAGAAGGTGGCTAGAACTCATCAAAGACTATGATATCGATATCCTTTATCATCCGGGCAAAGCAAATGTAGTTGCTGACGCTTTGAGTCGTAAAACAGTACAGGAGCAGATGCTTGCCCGCCTAACAACTCAGAGGGTATTGCAGTTAGAATTGGTGAGGTCGGAGATTGAAGTCTGGTTACAGCGTATTCAAGGGCAACTCTGTACACTTGAGATTTCATCGTCCCTTGAGGATATAATTAGATCGAAGCAAGTTACGGACCCATTCTTATCTCGAGTTCGCGATGAAATAACTCAAGGGAAAGCTCCTGGCTTTGTAACACACGAGGATGGATTGATACGCTTCAGAAACCGAGTTTGTGTACCCGCTGATGATGAGTTAAGGAATTCTATCCTGAAAGAAGCTCATGCTACCCCGTACTCTATCCACCTGGGGTCTAGCAAAATGTATAAGGATTTGAAACAATATTATTGGTGGGGAAGTATGAAACGTGCAGTTGCGTAATCTGCTTTGAGGTGTTTAACCCACAACAAGTTAAGATTGAGCACCAACGACCGCAGGATTGCCGAAACCGCTTCCGATCCCCGAGTGGAAATGGGAGGACATATCGATGGATTTTATTACTGCACCGCCGACGAGTCGTCGAGGGATGAATACGATTTGGGTGATTGTGGATCGTTTGACCAAATCAGCCCACTTTCTGGAGATTAAAGATACTTGGGGACCCGAGAGATTGGCCCAACTATTTATCAAAGAAATTGTAAGGTTACATGGTACCCCTAAGAGTATTGTCTCAGATCGTGACAGGCGATTCGTGTCACATTTTTGGAAAGCAGTTCATCGTGCGATGGGTACGCATTTGAACTTCAGCACAGCATTTCACCCGCAGACGGATGGTCAGACTGAGAGAACTATCCAAACTTTAGAGGATATGCTGAGGGCATGCGTTCTCGATTGGAAGGATGATTGGGAGGCCCAACTACCCTTGGTGGAATTCACTTATAATAATAGCTGGCACACTTCGATTTAGATGGCACCTTATGAAGCATTGTATGGTCGTCGTTGTAGATCCCCTCTGTGTTGGGACGATCTATCTGAAACCCTGGGTACGGAACCCGATATGTTGTTAGCAGCCCGTGAGAAGATCGCCCTGATTAGGAGTCGTTTGTTGACGGCTCAAAGCTGACAGAAGTCCTACGCAGACAACCGCCGACGACCGCTTGAGTTCGAGGTCGGCGACCATGTACTAATGAAGGTGTCCCCTACTCAAGGAGTTTTTCGTTTTGGGAAGAGAGGCAAGCTAAGTCCGAGATATATCGGGCCGTTTGAGGTTTTGGACCGAGTAGGCGATTTAGCCTATCGCCTGGCTTTACCACCGGCCCTGAGCCGAATTCATAACATGTTCCATGTCTCCCAGTTAAGGAAATACGTTGCTGATCCGAGTCATGTACTTCAGTTCGATGAGATCGATTTAGCGGAGGATCATTCGTATGAGGAGTGCCCCGTACGAATACTTGAGAGGAGGATCAAACAACCCGCGTAATAAGACGATTCCCCTACTGAAGGTTCTGTGGTCACGACACGGGGTCGAGGAAGCCACGTGGGAGATGGAGAGAAGCATTCAAGAGAGGTATCCTGAATTGTTTAACCCTTAGTTTCGAGGACGAAACCCCTTTTAAGGGGGGGAGTATGTAATATCCGACGGAAATTCTTACTTACTGTTGTATCATTCGGATAATTCAAATACTATTGTAGTCTTGTTGCATTTGTGTATTGTTATTGATGTTGGAATATATCATAAATAGACATAATAATAACGATCACTCGCACTATAATTGGATTCTCAACGTCGCATAGATTAATACATTTTTGAGCTACTAAACCTGAGTCTAACGTACGCTATTCCTCAAGCATAACGTACGTTATTTTAAGTCCTTTACGTACGTAAAGGGGTACTTGTTACGTACGTAACCAGTGTAATGGTATCCGATCTCAACTTTCGGCGTGTGGGGCCGGACATGATTCGAATATCTGATCTTCTGGAGGCAATCTAGTTGACCTACATTACGTACGTAATGATTCGATAGGTAACGTACGTAACGATGTTCGTATTTCAGTCCCGTAGCCTTTGGACTTAGCTTACGTACGTAACACTTTCCGTGTAGCGTACGTAAAGCTGTTAACGTACGTTATCCTCTTGTGATAACGTACGTAACGATCTATGCTGTTATAAAAAGACAACTTGTGTCTTTCATTTTTCACGACCAAACTCTGAGTTTTCACCAATATAATCATCCCCCTTCATCCCTAGATCAAAATTACCTTCTTCCAACTTGTGTTTGAGCTTTACATTTGGATTTTGGAGCTTGTTGATTGGGAGTTGGAGTCATTCTTGAAGCTTAGATTGTGTTCCTGTGGTTTTGGTGTATTGTTCTTCAATTCTGAAGGTATGTCATACGTTTTAACCCTATAATCTCATAGTTATAATAATAGTGATTAAGTATACTCCACCTAATGATGAATTAATCAAGCTAAACATGTTTATAGTCAAGCTTCCAACAAACTTAATGATGAATATGATGATTAAGGTTTTTGTAATGATGTGTTCTTAGTGTTTTAAATGGTGATGATCATGTTTAGTTAAACCAAACTCTTATTCCTGGACTAACACCAATGGAATACTAATAGTCTTTGTTTCATTATAATGTAAATAACTTATTGGAATAATTACCATAAAATGTTTTAAGAAACCCTTGTTGATCATTAGAAGAATGGAATCATCTTCTTGAACCTAAGCTAAATGAATCCAGAGGAGTAATATTTGAACCTCCAAGTTAACTAGAAGATTATAAGGAAGGTGTTGAACTTGAAGTAGTCTTCTTGATCATAATATGGAATTATAACTACTTAACTCAACATAAGTAATTGATTGAAGTGCAGATTTTACTTTTAATCAATTGAGATGTTCTTGATAAGTTTAAAGAGTAGGAGATTATTGTTTAACACATCTTAATCCAGCAAACATTTGGTAAATATCTTGTAATCAATTGTAAGAATAGAATGGTATTGAATAAGGTTCTTGGAGTAACCCTCAATATCTTAAAGTTGAACTACTCAAATTAGAATTAGGATGTTGTCTCGTTGAAATTTGGTATAGATGATCATATGAACGTATTATTGAACAAAATATACTTCATTCAAGGTTGATTGTCCGAGTAACCGATTTTGAATCGAGGGCCGGCTGTTCGTTCGACAAAGAAGGACTTTACTCGCCTTCGTATTGAGGCAAGTTATCTTGCTTGGTTATAATGATGTGTGGATTCTTATGATGATTATGCATTTCGTGTATATGAAACACTTATAAACTTGTGTCTTGTGACTTGAGGTTGTTCTTAATGATGTCCCGTTTTCATCGTGGGATTGTATTCCCAAGTTTGTTACTTTTGGACCCTTGATATTGTTGATCTTGTTGTCATTTCGGTGAGTCCTCGGTCCTTAATCGGATTTGTGAATTATTGAATTCGTTGTCATGTTGCATCGTGACATATCCGGAGTCATATCTACGTTCCGATTGGATATTGTGTAGGATTTTTAGCCGGGCACATATATAGTCATGTGTGAATATTTTCCGTGAAGGGCTGTGCACACGAGACGTAGTTCGTTGAGGCTAATTATGTACATTGTCCCACGTATATCCTGGATTCCATATACGGGGTGGACATGTGCACTGACACATATTCGGATCGGGCGTACTGTGATGTCCCTCTTGAGCCGTACTATCTTAGTCGTTCACAGTCCATTTTTATACTTGGATGTGTTCGACGTTTTGTGACTGAGCGTTCATACGCCCGAGGGATATGTTCGTTATGTCGGGGCGTTATTCTTGAAATCTTATATACGTGAATTGTATAACATCTTGAGAATCATTTATCATGTATATCTGACCCTGTGTTGGGTGAAATACTTGTGTTGTATTTTAGGTCGAGGAAAAGGCAAGGCACGGGAAGATCAAGGTGATGACGAAGGGTTCGAAGGATACTAGTTCGGGGGCCCCAAGTCTTTCGTGTCCGGTCATGTTCGTACCGTGTAATGTTATCTTTCCGCTTTAATTTAAGTTTGAACAAATGTATTGTTATTTAAGGTATATTTCATCTCCATATGGATTATACTTATGTTTTTGGATCCTGTGTGTAATAAGGCCGTAGGCCATACTGCTGTAAACTCCAGATTGGAGTAAGTGCTATGTTTTGTGGTTCGGTATCACATGTATTGTGTATTTAATCTGTACTTTGGGTATCGCCTGGTGGATCCCAATGATGGGGTCCACGGCACTGTAATGGCATATCAAACTGAAGGGTTCAAATGGCATATCATATGAAAGTTCATATCAAAGGTTCATATCAAAGGTTCAAGAATATCCGTACGAATATCAAAACAAACGAAACAACTGGTACAATGGTAGAGAGAAGGGGGTATCAAGAATATCCGTACCTCCAACCGCAAAATTCAAAACACGTCAGAAGATATAAAGATTAGAGTTTACTCCTTCTTCAGCGAATCTACACAAATTAGGTTCATTTTATGCTTATTAGCTCATAATGTCATAACGGGTTCTTAATTACTTAACACCATTTATTAATGTGATTAGAGTTTCATTATTGGAATTAGGTTAACATATGACCAATTGTATCATAATTAATGTTCAAATACATTTTAGGGTTCAAGTATATTAAATGGTATTAAAATCACAACAATCTTAATCTTCTAACAAAATTCTGGTTTTACTATGTTTTAGCCTTCATTTTATGAACTTTAACACCATACAAGATGTCAAATTAAAAATTCATCAAAATTACCACTGAAGCATATATGTCTTAGGAGTCTACTTGAATTTTCTCAGATTTTACTCATTAGTACAAGCACACAATAAAAATCACTATTTACACTACTGTCCAGAAAGTAAACTGCTGAAACACCCAGAAGGTATACATTACAAAGGCATATCAAAACACTTTGGAAAAATCCACAAAATTTACAGAGCTTAGAAAACATATGAAATATAACTCATGTAAATTGGCAAGTCTTAACTCCTTAGATTTTTCAAACGAAAAATCGTGAAACCAGACTGAATTTAAATTCTTAAAACTCAGGTTTTGACATATGATCCCGTAAAATTCAAAAGCATGAACAATACAACTCCAATTCCCTTAAAACTAATTGGAAAACTTAAATAAGACATTAAACTAAGTTTTTATGCAAAATTATAGAATTAAATCCTTATGAAACTCGACCTATAACGCACACATATCAGCTTTTCAAAACTGTCTCCTTCAGAAATCCGTTTAAGACCATTTTTAACATGTTTTACTTACACAAACGCACACGAGACCTATATATATATATCACAAGACCTGGTTTAATTAATATATTAACCCACATGTTTCCATCCTTTGATGGTCATACACACGACACACACATAACACAGAATATACGAGTCAAGTAAACACATGAAATCATACCAAACAAGCCCTAGTTCTCTAGTATCAAATGCATATGTTTCTCATAAACACTTAGGGTTTTATATCAGATTTTAAAGGTACGTAATAGAGATCATATTAGGTCGAATAGATCAGGTTTAGGGTCGAATTAATAAGGATTTGAATCAGATCAGAAACATAAGTTGATTTGATTTGGTATTTACATATCGAAACATCCAATACCGTTATGATTTTATGTGATCTTCTATATACGTTTTAACATATAATTCGAATAGAACAGATCAGACTTTTGTTTAGTATGTATACGAATTATATTTCAAGTTTCTATATATTCAGATTATATGTGCAAACATGTGTCGAATAGAAAAGAGATATAAGATCGATTGGAGATACCTTATGATGAATCGAATAAAGGAGAGAACAAAAACGAAACCCTCACGAATCAAACCCTAATCACGATCCAAACAACAAGCACCAAGGGTTCACGATTATACAACCTCATCAACACTTTTTAAGGGTCACGAACAGCAGCAACCTTGATCTTTGATAGAGAAAATAGTAGCAGCCTTATGAATGTGTGGTTGTTTGTGTTGTTCGTATGATAGGAATGGGAAGAAACCACGTTATTTAGGGGGAGGAGCGGCTGCATAAAAGGAAGGTAATAAATAATTATAATTGTATTTGATTGGGTATAATGGGGTCGGTTATGAGGTGCTGATTAGAAGAGATTAATGGAATAAGAAGATGCAAATATTTTTGGAGGTTACAAACATAGAAACGTGTTTTAATGCATGTAATTTAGGAAGGTGCAACAATTATTTATATTAGGTAAACTTATGTGAGTTAATTTTAATTTAATTATAATACATAACATATAGTTTAGGTAAAGGTTTTGAATTATAGCAAAACTTAGGTTAGGCTTCAAATTAATTAGAAAGTATGGAAACCGAATTTTAGGGTTTTACAACTCTTCCTCTCTAAAAAAAAAATTCGTCCTCGAAATTGAATTGAAAACGAAATAGATTCGTACCAGACTAAGAGAAGAAATGTGGATAACTTGTTCGCATCGATTCCTCGGTTTCCCAGGTAGCTTCACGCTCTGGGTGATTCTTCCAAAGAATTTTAACAAACGGAATGACTTTGTTTCTCATAACTCTATCTTGTCGATCCAAAATAGCTTCGGGTTCCTCAGAAAGAGACATATCAGGCTGAATCTGATCAAAAGGATAAGACGCCACATGCAACAAATGATAATTGTATCCCCTCAGAAGAGATACATGGAAGACATTATGAACATGTGATAACTGAGGAGGTAGAGCCAAGCGATAAGAAACTGTTGGAAAGTAAAACGCAGCGGAAGCGATGTTTGATAAAGTTGATAATAGCGTTTTACGCATCTACGGGCATTAGATCTATTTAGGCATGCTAATTAATTAATTACTAAGACTAATAAGCAATTTAAATATTATTTATTATTTATTAATTAAATATGTTGATTAATTAAAATATCCTAATCTAGATCCAAGATCATAGGATATTACCTTTTGAAGCGTGTTGGTTACTTCCGTCTTGATCGCCTTGTATTTCTACTTTTAGATCTTCTAGAGTATGATCCGCCTTGAACCGGACGTTGTGTGGGCAACGAGCTGCCGGATCTTGCTTGGACACCTATGGGATCGGCCGAAACAATATGCCTCACAATTTTCGATTTTCTTTTCTTCAAGTAATTCCGATGTGTAGCAAGAATTAAAGTGTTCTCTCAATTGTGGAATCAAAGACACAAGTCAAGATCCACAATTAAACACTTAGAAGAAAAATCGAAATTTCTTGTGTATGTTTGTGATAAAATTGGCCAACCTCCCCATTGTCCTATTTATAGGCTTTTGTACTACTACTAGGGATCTAAAGGAGGATTATGGAAGGACTCCCAATTAATTCATCTTACCTTATTAGGACTCTTCCTAATATATGATGAATCTATTAATATCAACTTAGTCCACTAAAAAGTTGATATTGCACTTCCTACCAAAATCCCAAATTACGAAATTGGGCTCCTTATTAAATATATTATTTCCCGTGTTTAAGATATAGAATGTCCATTAATTAATTATAAGCTACTGACACCTTTAATTAATTAATATCTTATCCAAGAGTAGTACCACTCGAACCTTATTATTATATCGGAATTAAATCCGCCTGCAGGGTTTAATATAATAATCATTATCGAGCTCCTCAAGGGGACATCATCAACCCACACGAGTCGGGACACGATTTCTAGTAATAATAATAACTGTCGTATAAACAATATTATTTCCCAAGATACGAGGCTTATTGAGTCGATCATTTTGACTCTCACCTATGGTAAATCAAAGCAATAATTATTATAAATACACAATTAAATATTATATACTTAGAATTAAGAAATAATAATTATCCGAGATTTACGTTCTTCTTACGGTCGATGTAAGACACTATCTCACCTCGATCTGCTCAACGTATGCAAATAAGCTAATGTATGCTAATAGTCAAGACCAACTATTCTCAAGCATACACTACAACCCTTTATATAATTTGTCTAATAATTATATAGGTTGTGAACTATTATATTATTTTATAAGGCACCGATAATGTGATCTTCCGTGTGACACCAACACACCACATTATCTACAATATAAAATAATTAAACATTTCATTTGCATAACCATAACGTGAATAAATATGCAAATCATGTGATTAAGTGTAATTAATATCCTCATAGGTAGTAACAGGGAAATTAGGTAATACAAGCATAAAGTATGCTTTGCAGTATACAATCCTAACAATCTCCCACTTATACTCAAAGCATGCTTTTAAGTATACTACTCTATTACATAGTCTCTCATTTCTCCCACTTATACTCAAAGCAATGCTGCCATACACCGTAATCCCATTCCTTCCACATGCCTTTCAAAAACTTTTGAAGGTAGGCCTTTCGTGAAAGGTTCAGCAAGATTATCTTCCGATGCAACCCTGACTACAACTACGTCTCCTTCCTTTACGAAGTGTCGTATGATGTGGTACTTGCGGTTGATATGTTTACTTGCCTGATGGGATCGTGGTTCCCTTGAATTTGCGACTGCACCAGTATTATCACAATAAAGTGTAATACCCTCTAGCAAATTGGGAATCACATCTAAGTCCTTCAGGAAGTACTTGAGCCATACTGCCTCCTTGGTGCCTCAGAGGCTGCCACGTACTCGGCTTCCATGGTAGAGTCCGAGATGCATTTCTGCTTCACACTCCTCCAACTAATGGCTCCACCTCCCAGGCTAAACACATAACCCGAAGTAGACTTGGACTTTTCTTTGTCCGATGAAAATCGAGTCGTTGTAACCCACCTAAGGTGTCGTCTGATTGATATACAAGCATGTACTCCCTAGTCCTTCTCAGGTACTTGCGTATGTGCTTGACAGCAATCCAGTGTCCTGGTCCTGGGTTTGACTGATATCTTGCAGCCATGCCCACGGCATGACAGATATCTGGTCTAGTGCAAAGCATAGCATACATGAGACTTCCCACAGCAGATGCATAAGGGACCATCTTCATGTCATCTATCTCCTTTTGTGTCTTGGGACACATGTTCTTAGATAGTTGAATTCCATGTCTGTAAGGTAGAAAATCTTTCTTGGAATTCTCCATGCTAAACCGCTTCAGCACTGTATCGATATAGGATGTCTGGGATAAGCACAACATCCTCTTCTTCCGATCACAAAAGATCCTGATTCCAAGGATGTGTCCTGCTTCTCCTAGATCCTTCATATCGAACTGCTCAGATAGCCATACCCGTACGTCTGACAATTCCTTCATGTTGTTTCCAATCAGAAGGATATCGTCTACATACAGTACAAGAAACACCAACACATTTCCATTGCATTTCTTATACACACAACTCTCACTCGGACATTGAACGAATCCATATGACTGGACAACTTCATCAAAACGAGTGTTCTAAGATCTAGATGCTTTCTTAAGTCCATAAATGGATTTCTTAAGTTTGCACACCAAGTGCTCTTCTCCTTTAGCAATGAATCCCTCTGCTTGGCGCATATAGATTTCCTTGTCTAGACTCTCATTCAAGAATGCAGTCTTGACATCCATCTGCCAAATCTCCAGATCCAAATGCGCAGCTATAGCTAAAAGAATCCGGATTGACTTAAGCATGGCTACCGGCGAAAAGGTTTCATCATAATCGATACCCTCTTTCTGAGTGTAACCTTTTGCAACAAGCCTCGCTTTGAAGGTTTCAACCTTCCCGTCACGTCCTTTCTTTCACTTGTAGACCCATTTACTCCCAATGGCTTGTACACCATTAGGTAGCTCTACTAGCTCCCACACTTGATTGGAATCCATAGATCCCATTTCTGATTCCATTGCTTCTTGCCAGGAGTCAAGATCTTTATCTTGGATTGCCTCCTTATAGGTCCAGTGGAACCGATTCATCTTCGCCGGGATTGAGTCCGAAGACTTTCCCACGCCTATGAATCGCTCGGCCGACGAACAACCCTCCCACTACGACGAGGCAAATCCCGAGTTGGTGTAAAAGTTTCTAATCGATACGTGGTGCGGTTAGTTGGCGCTTGTACGATTGGTATAGACGAGTCTCGCCCTCGCCTCTTCCGACTATCTCGCTCATGGGCTTGTGACTAATCATATAATCCTCTTCCGTAAATCGGGCATTGGTGCTAACAATGACCTTCGATCCTCGGGACTATAGAACAAGCCACCCTTCGCTCCTTAGGTATCCTACAAACACTCGCACTGCATACGAGATGCCAACTTATTAGCTTCCTTATTCAAAGACATGTCTCGGTACCCAAATCCGAACATGTCCTAGACTGGGCTTACGCCCACTCCACGCTCGTGGGTGTTTTGGAATCGATTTCAAGGCACTGTGTTTAGAATGTACGCACTGCTTTCTAAGGCGTATCCCCAAAACGAAATATGTAAATCTGAATAACTCATCATTGATCTAACCATTTCTAAAAGAGTCCTATTCCTTCTTTCAGCCACACCATTTTGTTGTGGAGTTCCCGGCGCGGCGAGCTGGGACGAAATCCCCTCATTCGCCAAGAAATCCAAAAACTCTCCACTAAGGTATTCGCCACCACGATCAGATCATAGTGACTTGATAATCTTCCCATGACGCTTCTCCGTTTCAGCCTTGAAGTCTCTGAAGTTGTCAAAAGCTTCAGACTTACGTCGCATCAAATAGATGTATCCATATCTCGAATAATCATCTATGAACGTGATGAAGTATTCGAAACCACCCCTAGCCTGGATATTCATTGGACCACATACATCCGTATGAACCAATTCTAACACATTCTGAGCACGGTTTCCCTTGGTTTTAAAAACCCTTTTGGTCATCTTACCTTCCAGACAGGATTCACAAATTGGAAATGACTCAACTTGGAGATCATCCAATGGGCCATCATCTACCAGTCTTTGAATCCTTCCCAGGTTTACATGTCCTAACCTTAAATGCCACAGATATGTTTGGTTTATGCTTGAAGGTTCTTTTCTCTTTTTAGGTTTAGACAAAGAGTCAAGTGATTTATGCAAAGGAGTTTGTGCAGTATTAACAACATATAGTCCATCATTAAAAGTACCTTTGCAAATATATTCACCGCTTCTTTTCTTAATAATGGCATCATCATCAAAAGAAACTGAATAACCATCGCATTTTAATTTAGAAACTGAAATTAAATTCATTCTAAAATCCGGTATAATAATACATTATTGAGAACTAATAATTTATCATTAATCTTCAACTGCACGACTCCCACTGCAACAGCCATAAGCCTGGAATAATCGCCCCAGTTGATGGTAATATCGCCCGCACTAAGCTGCTTGGTTACCTGAAAACCATGCGAGTCAAAACAAACATGATCAGTGGAGCCTGAATCAACTATCCACGAAGTGGAAGAACAAGCTGCCAAACATGTTTTGACTACTAGTGCACGAGACATACCTTTCTTAAGAGTAGGGCAGTCCGCTTTAAAATGTCCTTTCTGACCGCACTTGTAGCACTTTCCCTTTGGCTTTTTGTTCGCCTCGGGGTGAGGAGCCTTGCTTTTCACCTTGAGGGTTGCCACTTGCTTCTGGCTAACCTACTTCTTCTTCTTTCCCCATTTGGGTTTGGAAGAAGTAGCACCGGTTGCCGCAAGAATTTGATGATAACCTTGTTTGAAGAGACCTTCAGCAGATCAAGCTTCACGTAAGTTCCGCCAAACTATATGTCCTACGGTTCATATTGTAGTTAAGGCGGAACTGCTCAAAGCTTCTAGGTAAGATGCCTAAGATAATATCGACCTGCGTTTCCGTATCGATAGTAGCCCCAAGATGCTCGGCCTGCTCAAATGAGACATCATTTTTAGAACATGATCCCTCGCTGGAGTCCCTTCAGACATTTGGGTTGTCATCAATACCCTCATAGCATTTTGTCTAGCCGCCCGGTTCTGATGACCAAACATCTCGGTGAGACTTTTCATCATTTCCGCGGCCGAGCCCATAGTCTGATGCTGATGCTGCAATACATTTGTCAGTGAAGCCAAAATGTAACAGCGAGCCATCTCATCAGACTTTTTCCACTTTCGGAATTCAGCCAACTCTTCGGGAGTGGCATCCGGTTCTGGCTCTAGAGGGGTCTCCTCGATTAAGACAAATTTATGCCCCTCAGCAGTCAAGATAATGTCAAGATTTCTTTTCCAATCGGCAAAGTTAGTGCCATCTAGTTTATTTTCTTTGAGAATAACAGCTAGTGGATTGAAAGACATCTGAGAATAAAAATTAAAAAGACCCATCACATAATGCATAGCAAAATATATCGAAAAACCTCAAAAAACACAATATATATGCTAGCAACCAACACCTCAAAAAATCTGCACATGCAAGCCACGATCGTGTGGACGTTTACACACACATTTTTCAAGTAGAGTTTTATGTCTTTAATTTTACTATCTAGTCAAATTACGTTATGACAAGTAAAATTAATAGTTGGTTCCTCTTGGCCATGTATTAATTAACATAGACTCCGATGTGGAGCTTATTAATTAATACACCTAAGTGAACACCATAATTTAACATCCTTAAAATATTATCTTTTAAATAATAGTCCTACAGATGGAGAGGTCTTATCATAAAAAGTAATATTTACCTTATGTTATCATTTGAAATTTAAAACTAGTGAACCTATAATTAGCACATCCGATATGGAGGAAGACTCTAATATCAATGCGCATGCTAAGTACTTCACAATTTAAATTAATTATGGAGGCCAACTTGATTTTATTTAGAAAATAAATCAATTTAATCACTTAGTTATTTTAGCCTTAAGGTTTTTTAATTATCTCGTCCTAACATGCAAGGAAACATATCACGCATACATCCATACATGCCATACATCAAAATAATAAAAACCAAAATAAAGCATGGATAATTAATTATCCAATTATCATGGTCTTCTTCCTTGAGTTGAATCCGAGAAAATCTTCGACTCGATCTCTCCCACTGAATCAAGCATCTCGTCGCTCCTCCGTACGGCCGTGGATTTCAAAATTAAAATTTCACTTTTATGCAAAATTAATTACAAAAAAATTTAATTTTAAATCCCGACTTCCCAAATGACGCAACTAACGGCGGCGAAAAACGGACTAAAATCGACGGCCTGCCAACCAAATAACTGCCCGGACCAGCCGCTGCATCGTACCGCTGGCGCGCTTCGGAAAGGCGGCCGAAGCTGCAGTCTTGTCATTGCCGTCACGGCCGCCAGTTAGCCCGGCGATCCTGTTTCGCTTATTTCTTCGTGATCCCGTCTTTTCCGAATTCGATTACAATTTTATACGAAATAAAATACATCGAAATTACATCAAGATTACACGAAAAATAAAACCACCTAGAACTACCCGCGGATTTTCTCACAGGAAAAAACGATTACATGCCTCAAAAAAACGGGCCAAACCAACAATTGCATAATTAATAAGAAAAATAAATAAATACACCATTCATATAAAGCATGATAATTGGATCATATCACCTGCAAGAACACATCTAGCAAAATATTCCAACATCAAAATATATGAATATTTAAATTGCTATCAATTAATCACTACAATTAATTAAAATAGCAAAAGCCTAAAAATCCGGCTCCGATACCAATTGTTGGAAAGTAAAACGCAGCGGAACCGAAGTTTGATAAAGTTGATAATAGCGTTTTACGCATCTACGAGCATTAGATCTATTTAGGCATGCTAATTAATTAATTACTAAGACTAATAAGCAATTTAAATATTATTTATTATTTATTAATTAAATATGTTGATTAATTAAAATATCCTAATCTAGATCCAATATCATAGGATATTACCTTTTGAAGCGTGTTGGTTACTTCCGTCTTGATCGCCTTGTATTTCTACCTTTAGATCTTCTAGAGTATGATCCGCCTTGAACCGGACGTTGTGTGGGCAACGAGCTGCCGGATCTTGCTTGGACACCTATGGAATCGGCCGAAACAATATGCCTCACAATTCTCGATTTTCTTTTCTTCAATTCCGATGTGTAGCAAGAATTAAAGTGTTCTCTCAATTGTGGAATCAAAGACACAAGTCAAGATCCACAATTAAACACTTAGAAGAAAAATCGAAATTTCTTGTGTATGTTTGTGATAAAATCGGATAACCTCCCCATTGTCCTATTTATAGGCTCTTGGACTACTACTAGGGATCTAAAGGAGGATTATGGAAGGTCTCCCAATTAATTCATCTTACCTTATTAGGACTCTTCCTAATATATGATGAATCTATTAATATCAACTTAGTCCACTAAAAAGTTGATATTGCACTTCCTACCAAAATCCCAAATTACGAAATTGGGCTCCTTATTAAATATATTATTTCCCGTGTTTAAGATATCGAATGTCCATTAATTAATTATACGCTACTGACAGCTTTAATTAATTAATATCTTATCAAAGAGTAGTACCACCCGAACCTTATTATTATATTAGAATTAAATCCACCTGCAGGGTTTAATATAATAATCATTATCGAGCTCCTCAAGTGGACATCATCAATCCGCACGAGTCGGGACACGATTTCTAGTAATAATAATAACTGTCGTACAAACAATATTATTGCCCAAGATATGAGGCTTATTGAGTCGATCATTTTGACTCTCACCTATGGTAAATCAAAGCAATAATTATTATAAATACACAATTAAATATTATATACTTAGAATTAAGAAATAATAATTATCCGAGATTTACGTTCTTCTTACAGTCAGTACAGAAGACACTATCTCACCTCGATCCTGTTCAACGTATGCAAATACGCTAATGTATGCTAATAGTCGAGACCAACTATTCTCAAGCATACACTACAACCCTTTATATAATTTGTCTAATAATTATATAGGTTGTGAACTATTATATTATTTTATAAGGCACCGATATGTGATCTTCCGTGTGACACCAACACACCACATTATCTACAATATAAAATAATTAGAGATTTCATTTGCATAACCATAACGTGAATAAATATGCAAATCATGTGATTAAGTGTAATTAATATCCTCATAGGTAGTAACAGGGAAATTAGGTAATACAAGCATAAAGTATGCTTTGCAGTATACAATCCTAACAGAAACCTCCCCAATACGTTTAAGAATTTCGAACGGTCCAATGAATCGAGGACTAAGCTTCCCTTTGATCCCAAAACGTTTCACACCTCTGAACGACGATACTTTCAGAAATACACGATCCCCAACCTGAAATTCCAAGTCACGTCGACGCTTATCAGCATAACTCTTCTATCGAGTGCGAGCCTCTTTCAGCTTCTCCTTGGCTACAACCACTTTCTCATTAGTGATTTGAATAAGTTCCGGCCCCTCGATCACACGTTCACCTACCTCGTTCCAACAAATGGGTGCTCTACATTTCCTCCCATAAAAAATCTCATACGGTGCTGCATTGATGCTAGCATGCCAACTATTATTATAAGCAAACTCCACCAAGCACAAGTATTCGTCCCAACTTCCCGTCCACTCCAAAGCACATGCCCTCAACATGTCTTCTAAAGTCTGAATGGTCCTTTCTGACTGACTATCTGTCTGTGGATGAAAAGCCGTGCTAAACTTAAGACGTGTACCCCAAGCTTTATGTAGGCTTTTCCAAAAATGAGAAGTAAACCGCGGATCTCTGTCTGACACGATAGATGTCGGAGTACCATGAAGTCTAACAATCTCCTGTTGGAAAATTTCCGCCAATCTACTAACACGAAACTCCATACGAATAGGTAAGAAATGGGCAGATTTGGTTAGACGATCGACGACTACCCAAATTGCATCATGTCTTTTCCGAGTAAGAGGCAAACTAGTAACAAAGTCCATGGAAATCTCATCCCACTGTTAGGAGTATGCCCTCGAATGCCACTCAGAGGTTGTTGAGTGAGGGCATTGTACTTGTTATTATGTAAATCATCAATATAAGGCAATGGATGTTTCTTTATTTACTGGTAGTTACTGGCATTCCTAACTCGTAAATATTCATGTAGAAACTAGTCCGTGTATTTGAGAGCAAAATGTTCCACTCCTTATTTGATAAGGGGGTCGGCACTGGAAGGGTTATAGCTTAAATACTTAATCGTTCGCAAGTCGATGAAACTTAACTGGGCGTTAAGTTTATGTGAAGACTTGTATGACATGTTCTTTGACATGGAGAGTGCCTGTCGAACACTAATGGTTAGTGGGAGCACACGTTATAGGTATGCTAATTGGATTAGTATACTCGAACCGACTCACCCTCGATTCATCACACGGATTTCACTCTGGGACAGTCAATGATGGAATCGAAAGGTTGTGATAGGTATTCGTGAACCTTCGACTTGAGGATTTAGTAGGGATGTGCTTGTGACGTCAAGATTTTCATTAGAGTAGTTCGACCCTATAAACCGGAAGGCGGGGGTCAACCTCGACATGCATCTTGATGGGCAAGTAGCAGGTCCTGCTGAATACCAAGATAGAATTCTTTCTCCTGTTAGTGAACGGGTTATATGTCCTATGCGGTTATTGGCAGATGAGATCATAAGTCTTTGGCCAAAGCATTGGAGCTAGTTGTATTAGATACACTACAGCTCGATGATCTCGATTTGCATTAACGCATGCATAGCGTCAAGTACAGATAGGGTTTGACTGACCGTGACCCTATAACTTGATCGGGACATTTGAAAGAAGGATTTATACGTATACTAGTATTCACGACAGAATGGTTCTTGAATGATCCCAATCATTCATTCTCAGTTGGGGTACAGTGTAGGCCGCCAGGGTGGCTAAGTGGTGCTACTACTCTTTGGTTCCTCCCATTGCTGACTGAGACGGACCTACCGAGTCGCGCATTAGGATTGACGACAGAATGAATCAAGCTAATTCTCTCATTATGTGTATTAGATATTGGATATCTAAATTTGGGACATTAGATGTCTAAATCGATTTATTGGATAAATTGGTTTACGGCCTAATGAATTAAATATATCACTGGCTGATTAATTTAATTCATGGATATAATTATTTCTTGGAGAAATTAATTATGTTATAATGTATTTGATATGATGAAATTAATTGGATTAATTAAACTATACAAATACATCGGGACGGAATTGGAGTTTATCTGTTTGGACTCTCGGGAGTCCGAAACGGACCGAACTCATCCGTTTCTCCATGGTCCCCCCCATTTCTAGCCACCTTCTTTTTGGACTTATGTATCCATTCTTTTATGAATGATAATTGTGGAGGTGGGGTTAGATTCCCACATACATGAGTTGTTAAAGGTAGTGGGGAGTTGAATAAATGAAGAAGGATGACAATCACTCTCACACACAAGATTACCAACGTGAATAAGAGAGAGGAAAGAGAGAGAGAAGTCTTCTTCATCATCTTCTTCTTTATTCATCAAGTTCTTGATTTTTTCTTGGAGAAAAAAAAATTGAGAAATAAAAGAGAGATTGTGAGTTATACACTTAGAGTGTTATAATTTCATATTGGAAGCTTCATCACTTAGCTCTAGCCGTATCATAGGAGGATAGCAAGGTGATTGTCGTTCCGGTCGTTTCTCCGGCAAGTGGCAAGTAGAGACGCGGTGTTTTCGGCGTTGGATCGTTCAAGGGCTTGGAGCGGAATAGATTAGTAGAGATCAAGCAAAGCTTGGGGAATAGCTCAACAAAAGTATTCCATCTAATCAACGGACTACAAGGGTGAGTTTCTATATCTATTGTTGAATTCATTTATATATAATCGTATATACGTAGCTCGATCGATCCTCGTAGGGATTCAGATCGAATTAATTTTCGTTTTACCGCTTCCGCTGGGCCTTCGTTTTAGGCACCGAATCCCAACAGTGGTATCGGAGTGTAGGTCTTGCGATCGTATATACGATATTGGCATTTGGAATGCTCGATTAGATGGTGACTGATTTGGAATTATTTTAGTCATAATCGTGGTACATGTTTTACGTTCGTTGTAGTTATATTTTTCGTAAGTTTATGTCTAAATATAAATCTTAAATTTCTGGGAAATATGATTTATATTGAAGATATGAATGTTGAAAAATATTGATATTGGATATCCGGTCGAAAATCGAGCTCCGAATCGTCGTCGGACGATTTTTCGGACAAAGGGCAGGTTGCTGCCAGGGTGACTCGGCCGTGTCTGGTGACACGGGCCGTGTCCGGCAGTCCCCAGGCCACTGCCAGGCTGACCCGACCGTGTCTGGAGACACGGGCCGTGTCCTGGCCGGCATCTTCCGAGCGTGACTCGGCCATGCAGGCCTGTCTGCCGGCAGGCTGCCGAGGGTGACTCGGTCAGGCAGGCCTGTTTTCACCCCGGCTCGATTTTTCCGTGTATTCTTGAAAATTAATCTCCCACATGTTAAATTGGATTTAATATGATTAAAATGCTTTATGGTATTTCATTTTATAAGGGAAATTTGATTAATTGGAATATTTATGGTCGGCCGAATTATTTTGAACGTTTTCATATTACCGATTGTGTGAATCGATTTGATCGGTTCATATTGTTGATTGGATCAATGTATCTCTACGCTTTCCATTTATTTAGTATTTATTGGATGAATGCTTTTGAATGGGGATGTGGTTCGTGGACTTAGTTTTTGAATCGTTCGTTTTATTCGATTGGGTTGTAAAGGCCGTTTTGAGCCTATTTATTTTACTAGAAAAATTTGTATCTAGGATGCAATTTTCAATGTAAAATTTATATGTAATGACGAAGACCGGAGGAAGATCCATTTCGAGAAGACGAAGATTCAAGACGAAGACTTGTAATTAGATTACAGAGTTTTTGTTTTCTAGGAACGGTCCATGAACCACATGTTGGTAGCAACTAGGTTGTGAATGGTTGTTTCATATTGTATGAATACCACAAACGCGCTTAAACGATTAATGTGCAAAGTGTAACGTAAATCGCGAAAATTCTCCCACGATAAATTATTAAGTTTATAAGGTTTCAGGATTTTCCTTCCCTCCATCGAGTTTTCGGGAAATTGAAATCCAAACCGGATGTGCTATGCTTCCGAGTTATCGGGGTAGTCGTTCGGGGAGGATGGATAAATTACCGGGAGCGCATTGGATGCCTTCGGTTGGAGCAAATTTTATCCCTAGAAACCTGATAGGTTGCCGGATAAGATTCAATTGTGAAACTGATTTGCGTCGATGGTATAAACTTAACTTGTTCACGAACCATAGAAACTGTATAGGTTGAGGGGAGTGAACAAGGGGAAAAAGAAGATCGAATCATCCATTATATGGGTTGGTGTTGGACACCACTTTATGAAAATTAATAGACTAGAAACCTATTCGGTTGCCCTCTATTAAGATTTATAAAGAACTCGATCACCACTATGAAGTAGAGCGACGATACTTCCGATAAAAATAGTGGGAGCTGGGTAACAAGAATAGAAAAGACCTTAATTCTATACTCAGAACATAATTGAATGAGTCACTAATTAATCTATCGCACTTAATGCAGACTCAAATCTCAATATGACAATGAATCCACTCGCAATTCTACTCGAAAAGAACACCTTAATGGGACCTAACTTTCTGGATTGGCTCCGCAATCTGATGATTGTCCTCAGTATAGAGGCACTGGGATACGTCTTGGAGACGGACATTCCGGCGCCTCCTGTGCGGACCCGAGCCAATCAGGAAGATATTGAAAACCACGAAAAGTCGGTTAAGGATGACGTGAAAGTCCGTGCTTATATGATGGCTTCCATGTCTAATGAGCTTCAGAGAGCTCATGAGAAAATGACTTCTGCTAGGCAGATTCTATCTCACTTAACCGAACTTTATGGTGAGCACAGCAGAACTGCTAGATATGAGATATCCAAGCAACTGTTCGGTTCAAGGATGAAGGAAGGTGAGAAGGTTGGTGAACATGGCCTCAAAATGATATCCATGATCGAGATATTGGAGTCTCTTGATTTTAAAATGGATACTTCTCTCCAAACCGACCTTATCCTACAGTCTCTCCCTGATTCCTTCTCACAGTTTGTTATAAACTATAACTGCAATGAGATTGCATGTAACTTAGCTGGGCTAATAAACAAACTGGTGACCGCTCAGTCTCAGATGAAGACTCCGCGAATGAAGGAGTCTGCCCTTGTGATTTCTTCTGGACTTCGGAAGTCTAAGAATAAGAAGAAAAATACCAAGAAGCGGACTGGACCACAAGCTAAGGACCTTAAGGGAAAGGGCAAGGCCCCGATAGTTCCAAAGAACAAAAAGAAGAAGGATGTTTGTCTCAAGTACGGTGAGCTGGGCCACTGGGCTAGAGACTGTCCGATTCTTCATGGCACTTCAGGTACAGTACTTTTAGTTTTGGAAACAAATTGTTCTGCTACTGTATTTTCTACTTCCTGGATACTGGATTCTGGTGCTAGTTCTCATATTTGTACCGTGAATCAGGATCTGGAACAAAGTAGGAAGCTTGGAGCTGGAGAAGTTATGATCACAGTCGGAAGCGGGCATAGTGTCGATGCGACCGACATAGGATCACTTCTTTTGGGTTTAGAATCCGGCTTTGTTTTGACTTTAGAAGATGTACTTGTTTTGCTCAAGGGGCACAAAAACATTGTATCCATTCCGGTCATGGACCGAAAAGGCTTTTCATTTTTCATTGGTGATGGTTCCTGCAAAATTTATTTTAGAAATAAACTAGTGGATCGCTACATTGTTGAATGGATTGTATCATCTAAATCTCAGCAACAAAGTAGTTGTGAATACTATGACTAGAAAACGTGGTAGGGATGAAACCAATCAAGTTTTGAAATGGCATCTAAGACTTGGTCATGTTGGTCAGACCAAGGTTTACAAGATGGAAAAATATGGACTTATGGGTCCATTGGGATCAGATCCCTTTCCTACTTGTGAATCTTACCTTAAAGGAAAAATGACTAAGTCCCCCTTCACAGGGACTTTTGAAAGAGCCGCTGATAAACTGGGATTAATCCATACCGACGTATGTGGTGCTTTGGAAGCAGCATGTGACGGATATCAATATTTCATTACGTTTACAGATGATCATACTAGGTATGGTTATGTATACTTAATGAAACATAAATCCGAGGCTTTTAAGAAATTCCAGGAATTCAAGGCCCTAGTCGATAAACAAACTGGTAATCATATCAAAGCACTTCGGTCGGACCGAGGTGGCGAGTATATGAGTACGGATTTTGACGAGTTACTTAAGGAACATGGAATAGTTTCACAACTAACACCTCCAGGTACTCCTCAGTTAAATGGTGTGTCAGAAAGAAGGAACCAGACTCTGTTGAACATGGTCCGTTCCATGCTGGGCTATACTGACTTGCCGATTTACCTGTGGGGGTATGCACTCCTGACTGCCGTGTATATCTTGAACAGATGTCCTTCCAAATCTGTTCCTAAAACTCCACATGAGATGTGGGAGGGAAGGAAACCAAGTCTTAATCATATTAGGATTTGGGGATGTCCCGCCTATGTCAAGAAGACTAAGGTGGAAAAGTTGGAAGCTAGGTCTGCGAAGGGACATTTCATTGGATTCCCGTCTGGGACGATGGGATATCTATTCTACATGCCCGAAGATCGAAGGATCGTTGTTGCTTTACAAGCACACTTCCTGGAAGATGAGTTCATTCAGGAAGGCGGAGCAGGTAGAAGTATTTCTTTAGAAGAATATAATGAAACTCCTCGAGAGACACCTGTGCAAGAAACTGGAACCGAACTTTCTGAAACACAAGTACAACCACCTCGTAGGTCTAGTAGTGTGTCTCATTTACCTGAGAGATATGGGCTTGTGCACTTGAAGGAGCTGGGTCTCCATGAGGTTCCAAGTGATAGCCAAGAGACCGACCCGACGACCTATGACCAAGCGATGGTGGATGTAGACTCCGCGAAATGGCATGAAGCTATGGAAGCTGAGATAGACTCGATGCATGTCAATCAGGTCTGGACTCTAGTAGACCGCCCCAAGGGCATAGTGCCTATTGGGAACAAGTGGATCTACAAGAGAAAGACTGATGGTGATGGCAAGGTTGACGCCTATAAGGCCAGGCTTGTGGCAAAGGGTTATACCCAGAAGGAAGGGATCGATTACCACGATACCTTCTCGCTCGTAGCCATGATCAAGTCTATTCGCATGATGCTTGCTATAGCTGCCTACCACGATTATGAGATATGGCAAATGGACGTAAAGATGGCTTTCCTTAATGGATTCCTCGAGGAGGAAATCTATATGGAGCAGCCTAAAGGCCTTGTGTCCGAAGTCGATATTCAGAAAGTGTGCAAGCTTCAGCGTTCCATTTATGGACTGAAGCAAGCGTCGCGTAGTTGGAACCTTTGTTTTGACGATGCGGTCAAAGAGTTTGACTTCGTTCAAAATGAAGAGGAACCTTGTGTATACAAGAGGGTTAGTGGGAGCAAGATCGCATTCTTAGTACTATATGTAGATGACATTCTACTAATAGGAAATGATGTGGGAATTCTCAGTTCTGTGAAAGCTTGGCTTTCGAGTAATTTATCCATGAAAGACTTGGGAGAAGCTACCTATATTCTTGGTATTTGACTCTACCGGGATAGAGCGAAGAGAACAATAGGTCTTTCCCAAGCCCTCTATATAGATAAAATCTTAAAGCGATTTAAGATGGATGATTCTAAAAGAGGGTTCCTACCGGTGCAACATGGAATAAAACTCTCCTTGAAGATGTGTCCTCAAAGTGAGGAACAACGCAAGGAAATGAGTAATATACCATATGCTTCGGACGTGGGTAGCCTTATGTATGCTATGTTGTGTACAAGACCTGACATCACGCATGCTGTAAGCGTGGTGAGTAGGTTTCAGGCAAACCCAGGTAGGGAGCATTGGACTGCCATAAAGAACGTTCTCAAGTACTTGAGAAGGACTAGAGATATGGTCCTGATGTATGGCGGTGGAGAATTGGATGTGGTGGGATTCACTGATTCGGACTTCCAAGGACTGAAGGACAACTCGATGTCCACTTCTGGCTACATATTTACTCTTAATGGAGGAGCAGTATCTTGGCGTAGTGCCAAGCAAAGCGCGACTGCTGATTCCACCTGTCAGGCTGAGTATCAAGCAGCCTCGCAGGCTTCCAAGGAAGGGTTCTGGATTAAGAAGTTTCTAGGAGAACTTCAACTGGTACCATGTGCTGAGCTGCCTGTCCCGGTGTATTGCGACAACGATGGAGCTGTAGCGCAGGCCAAGGAGCCGAGGTTTCACAACAGCACCAAACATATTGAGAGGAAGTATCATCTCGTAAGAGAATTTGTTCGCAAGGGATACATTGTGCTGCACAGAGTAGACTCGGCCGACAACGTCGCCGATCCACTGACCAAGCCACTTTCTCAGACTAGCTTGGAGCGTCATCTGGAGAACATTGGTATTAGATACCATAGTGTGTGGCATTGAGTGCAAGTGGGAGATTGTTAGGAGTATGCCCTCGAATGCCACTCAGAGGTTGTTGAGTGAGGGCATTGTACTTGTTATTATGTAAATCATCAATATAAGGCAATGGATGTTTCTTTATTTACTTGTAGTTACTGGCATTCCTAACTCGTAAATATTCATGTAGAAACTAGTCCATGTATTTGAGAGAAAAACGTTCCACTCCTTATTTGATAAGGGGGTCGGCACTGGAAGGGTTATAGCTCAAATACTTAATCGTTCGCAAGTCGATGAAACTTGACTGGGCGTTAAGTTTATGTGAAGACTTGTATGACGTGTTCTTTGACATGGAGAGTGCCTGTCGAACACTAATGGTTAGTGGGAGCACACGTTATAGGTATGCTAATTGGATTAGTATACTCGAACCGACTCACCCTCGATTCATCACACGGATTTCACTCTGGGACAGTCAATGATGGAATCGAAAGGTTGTGATAGGTATTCGTGAACCTTCGACTTGAGGATTTAGTAGGGATGTGCTTGTGACGTCAATATTTTCATTAGAGTAGTTCGACCCTATAAACCGAAAGACGGGGGTCAACCTCGACGTGCATCTTGATGGGCAAGTAGCAGGTCCTGCTGAATACCAAGATAGAATTCTTTCTCCTGTTAGTGAACGGGTTATATGTCCTATGTGGTTATTGGCAGATGAGATCATAAGTATTTAGCCAAAGCATTGGAGCTAGTTGTATTAGATACACTACAGCTCGATGATCTCGATTTGCATTAACGCATGCATAGCGTCAAGTACAGATAGGTTTTGACTGATCGTGACCCTATAACTTGATCGGGACATTTGAAAGAAGGGTTTATACGTATACTAGTATTCACGACAGAATGGTTCTTGAATGATCCCAATCATTCGTTCTCAGTTGGGGTACAGTGTAGGCCGCCAGGCTGACTAGGTGGTGCTACTACTCTTTGGTTCCTCCCATTGCTAACTGAGACGGACCTACCGAGTCGCGCATTAGGATTGACGACGGAATGAATCAAGCTAATTCTCTCATTATGTGTATTAGATATTGGATATCTAAATTTGGGACATTAGATGTGTAAATCGATTTATTGGATAAATTGATTTACGGCCTAATGAATTAAATATATCACTGGGTGATTAATTTAATTCATGGATATAATTATTTCTTGGAGAAATTAATTATGTTATAATGTATTTGATATGATGAAATTAATTGGATTAATTAAACTATACAAATACATCGGGACGGAATTGGAGTTTATCTGTTTGGACTCTCGGGAGTCCGAAACGGACCGAACTCATCCGTTTCTCCATGGTCCCCCCCATTTCTAGCCACCTTCTTTTTGGACTTATGTCTTCATTCTTTTATGAATGATAATTGTGGAGGTGGGGTTAGATTCCCACATGCATGAGTTGTTAAAGGTAGTGGGGAGTTGAATAAATGAAGAAGGATGACAATCACTCTCACACACAAGATTACCAACGTGAATAAGAAAGAGGAATGAGAGAGAGAAGTCTTCTTCATCATCTTCTTCTTTATTCATCAAGTTCTTGATTTTTTCTTGGAGAAAAAAAAATTGAGAAATAAAAGAGAGATTGTGAGTTATACACTTAGAGTGTTATAATTTCATATTGGAAGCTTCATCACTTAGCTCTAGCCGTATCATCGGAGGATAGCAAGGTGATTGTCGTTCCGGTCGTTTCTCCAGCGCGTGGCAAGTAGAGACGCGGTGTTTTCGGCGTTCGATCGTTCAAGGGCTTGGAGCGGAATAGATTCGTAGAGATCAAGCAAAGCTTGGGGAATATCTCAAGAGAAGGATTCCATCTAATCAACGGACTACAAGGGTGAGTTTCTATATCTCTTGTTGAATTCGTTTATATATATTCGTATATACGTAGCTCGATCGATCCTCGTAGGGATTCGGATTGAAATAATTTTCGTTTTACCGCTTCCGCTGGGCCTTCGTTTTAGGCACCGAATCCCAACACCCACTTCCAAGTAGGGATATCTAACGGTTGCAGCAAACCACTAGCCCTCTGATGTTCGATTTTGACCTGCTGGCAAGTCATACACCTAGCAACATACAATGCTACATCCTGTTTCATGCCGTTCCACCAAAAGTGTTGCTTAAGATCCCTGTACATCTTGGTAGAACCAGGATTGATAGTGAATGGGGAACTAAGGGCCTCTGACAACACAGCCTCACGCAACTCAGGATCGCTAGGAACACAAAGTCGATTTTCAAACCATACCACACCCGAGTCATCTACCCTGAACTCCGACTGCTTACCCTCCTGAACATTCTGAACCACAGCCCAAAGCTCACCATCATCCTTTTGAGCTTCCTTAATCCGTAGTATAAGATTGGATTCTATCTTCATACTAGCCCAATATCCGTCATAACCTCGTGCACAAAGTTCAACATCCAAAAGTTCTAAATCATGAAGAACCCTTGGCTCAATCTCTAAACTAGCAATCATACCAGACTTCCGGCTAAGCACATCGGCAATAACATTCGCCTTGCCCGGATGGTATTGAATATTCGTATCATAATCCTTAAGGAGTTCCAACCACCTTCTTTGTCTCATGTTAAGTTCCTTGTGGGTGAAGATATACTTGAGACTCTTGTGGTCAGTAAAGATATCACACGATTCGCCATACAAGTAGTGTCTCCAAATCTTCAAAGCAAAAACCACCACAGCCAACTCTAGATCATGAGTAGGATAATTCTCTTCATAAGGTTTTAATTGCCTCGAAGCATAAGCAATCACCTTACCGTGCTGCATAAGGACACAGCCTAAACCCTTCTTCGATGCCTCACTATAAATCCGATAGCCCCCAGAACCAGATGGAAGAGTCAAAATAGGAGCCGACACCAATCTATGTTTCAACTCTTCGAAACTCTGCTCGCGTTCCTCCGTCCAAACAAACTTCTCACCCTTCCTCATCAGTTGCATCAAAGGTAACGCCAACCGTGAGAAACCCTCAACAAAACGTCGATAGTAGCCAGCAAGTCCCAGAAAAATCCTAACCTCAGTCACAGTAGTAGGTCTCGGCCACTTGGTGATAGCCTCAACCTTATATGGATCCATGGTGATGCCATAGGCGGATACAATATGACCAAGGAATGCAACTTGCTTTAGCCAAAACTCACACTTCGACAATTTGGCATACAACTTCTGCTACCGAAGAGTCTCCAAAACAATCTGGAGATGTTGCTTATGATCTCATTCAGTCTTGGAATAAACAAGAATGTCGTCGATGAAAACAATAACAAACTTGTCGAGATACTCGTGGAATACGTGATTAATAAGATCCATAAATACAGCGGGAGCGTTTGTCAAACCAAAGGGCATAACCAAAAACTCGTAGTGACCACATCGGGTACGAAACGCGGTCTTAGGAACATCTTTCTCCTTCACACGTAATTGGTGATAACCGGACCTCAGATCGATTTTCGAAAAGAACATAGCCTCTTGCAATTGATCAAACAAATCATCGATACGCGGAAGAGGATAACGATTACGGATAGTGATACGGTTAAGCTCACGATAGTCGATACATAGTCGCATACTTCCATCCTTCTTCTTAACAAACAAAACAGGTGCACCCCAAGAAGAGACACTGGGTCGGATGAAACCATTCTCCAAGAGTTCCTGTAACTGTTCCTTCAACTCTAAGGCGCCATACGGTACGGAGCTTTGGAAATAGGTTCAGCACCTGGGATCAACTCTATGCCAAACTCAACTTCCCTAACAGGGGGTATACCAGGAAGTTCGTCGGGGAAAACGTTGGGAAACTCTCGTACGATAGGAAGACTTTAGATGCTAGGACTCTTCAAATATGTATCTTTAATAGAAGCCAGAAAACCTTGGCAACCATGGGAAATCAAGGTTCATGCCTTCATGGCAGAAATAATTTTAGCAGATTTAAGAGGTTGAGAACCATGATAAATAAAATCAGGCTGATGCAAGCCGCCGAAAATCACATTTCTGGCATGGCAATCAATGGTAGCTCTATGCGAAGCCAACCAATCCATGCCCAAAATCACATCAAAATCGATTATATCAATAGGGAGTAAATTCGCCAGACGAATGCGGTCATAAAACCGTAAGGGACAATTCACATATTCATGTTCAATGAGTACATGGTTTTTCATTGGTGTTGAGATGGATATACGATTTGTTAGTGGTGTTGGGGTCATATTAAGTTTCTTGGCAAATGTAACAGATATAATGGAGTGTGTGGCACCAGTATCAAATAATGCAAAAACTGTACGATCACCAATGAAAGAAAGCCGGTAATAGTACCTGATAAGTTTGCTGCCTGATCACGCGTCGTAGCATAAACACGACCCATAGTAGGAGCTGGATTAGCGGAGTTCACTGATGTAATCCGTTTCTCCTGGGGACAATCCCTCACCTTGTGATTAGTGGACCCGCAAGTGAAACATCCTCCAGTAGCTTTCTGACAAATGCCCGGGTGAGACTTCCCGCAAGTAGCACAGAGAGGGGGAGGAGGTAAGGTCTCAGCAGGCCTCCTCTGACCCGAAGAACCTTAAGAACGACCCTGCTGCGAACCTCGAGTCGACTGATCCCTATACTGACGCTGGTTGTTGTTTCCATGATCCTGACGGTCATTCCTATTCCTACCAATAACCCTTTGATCCTGACCCCTATACTCCTGTCGCCTCTGATCAAAACCCCGATCCTGGCGACCCCTGTGCTCAACACCCTGGTCCTGAGGAACCCTATGCTCATGACCCTGGTCCTGACGACCCCTGTAGTAAATACGATCACCATCCCTGTCCCTCTTGTTCGAACCCCTATCAGCATGAAGTAACTCAATATTGCGGGCCGCGTCCGCTATTAGTGCAACATCGGTGTAATCAGTATTCACGATCCGGTCTAATATCCACTTCTTCAGCCCCCACTTAAAGTGCCTAGCCTGCCTATGAGCATCACCCGCAATCGGTCCAACAAAACTAGCTAACCTCAGAAACCTCTGCACATACTCTCTAGACGATTCCTGATCCAACTGATGAATAGCCCCATACTCGCGCTCATACCTTTGCTGCTCAGAGAAAGGAAAGTACTGCTTATAGAAGATGTCACGGAAAGTATTCCATGCAAAAGTGTCAGCAAAGTTCTCTCCCTCAGCCAGAACATACGCCTTCCACCAATTCAACGCATCACCTTCCAACTTGAAGGTAGCCAAACGCGTCTTGAATTCATCACCACAACCCAAGACCTTGAACAACTTCTCCAAATGTGTGATCCAATCTTCTGCCTATGTGGGGGTGGCAGCAGATTGGAAAGAAAGAGGCTTAAGCTTAGTGAACTTTTCAATCCAACCATGCATCCCGATAGGTGGAGCACCGCCACCCGACGAACCAGCACCATTTCTGATGTCATCGACGATTCTGGTCCTCAATTCAGCAGAGATTCGGGAGAGCATTAGCCAAAGCAGCGGCTATCATGGCCTCGAAGTCAGGGATATCATCCCCATTAGGATTTCTACACGTATACACCATCCGAATGATTATCAAAACAATTTGTAAGGTCAAATAAAGATGAAGTATGAAAGGAAAATATGCAGAAGGAAACATAATGTCTACCCAAATCCTCACAGGTCATAGCCTAAGCTATACAGGTCGAACCTAAGTCTTCGATACCATAATTGTAACACCCCAACCCGACAAGGGTAGAAGTATCATATTATGGTGGCATATCAGAAAATACATAAATAAACGCAAGCAGAAGTCTTAAATATAAATAATCAAAAGGAGTTAAGTCGAAGTGACTTAAACCAAAACATAAGTTCAACGAAAAGAAATACTCCAAGTGATGAATAACAAATCATCCAAGTCTAGACCATGTCATAACAAATAGCAAAATAAATCTAAGATGACTAGGGTAAAGTCTCCACAAGCTCAACTCTCAACCCCAAAGCAACCCCAGCTCCTAGCTTAGATACCTGCCGCAGAAAAAGGAAAATGCGGCTGAGCTTAAAAAGCCCAGTGAACAGACATATATAAACAAAACCAAAAGATAAGGAACGAACATATAAAGTATGGTGCGTTGGGAAAAGCATGAGTTATAAACAAATGGATATCAAAAGTAAGGAAAGGTCAGTAATCTACCACGAGCCCGAACACAAATCAAATCAAACATCATAGTAACCATGGAGTAGCTAACTCCCGAACATATGAAAGACGTGTATTGCACGCAAGCATCAATCACCGAACATATCATATCATAATCATGTCATATCCAATCAAATACGAATCGAACCCAGGATGCATCCATACGCCCCCGAACAAATCATATTGGCCATAACAAATGTAAAGTGCACATATCATATCAAAATGGGACGGTGTGGAACATCACTCAACCACACTAGAGTCATGCCATTGGTACATCAATGACACGGCCATGTCACCTTCATGGCTAGGAAACGAACTTGGCTCGGGTATCAAACTAAAGGGTTCAAATGGCATATCATATGAAAGTTCATACCAAAGGTTCATATCAAATGTATCATATCAAAGGTTCAAGAATATCCGTACGAATATTAAAACAAACGAAACAACCGGTACAATGGTAGAGAGAAGGGGGTATCAAGAATATCCGTACCTCCAACTGCAAAATGCAAAACACGTCAGAAGATATAAAGATTAGAGTTTACTCCTTCTTCAGCGAATCTACACAAATTAGGTTCATTTTATGCTTATTAGCTCATAATATCGTAACGGGTTCTTAATTACTTAACACCATTTATTAATGTAATTAGAGTTTCGTTATTGGAATTAGGTTAACATATGACCAATTGTATCATAATTAATGTTCAAATGCATTTTAGGGTTCAAGTATATTAAATGGTATAAAAATCACAACAATCTTAATCTTATAACAAAATTCTGGTTTTACTATGTTTTAGCCTTCATTTTATGAACTTTAACACCATAACAGATGTCAAAGTAAAAATTCATCAAAATTACCACTGAAGCATATATGTCTTAGGAGTCTACTTGAATTTTCTCATATTTTACTCATTAGTACAAGCACACAATAAAAATCACTATTTACACTCATCCGAGAGAAAGTAAGCAGTGAAACACCCAGAAGGTATACATTACAAAGGCATATCAAAACACTTTGAAAAATCCACAAAATTTACAGAGCTTAGAAAACATATGAAATATAACTCCTGTAAATTGGCAAGTCATAACTCCTTAGAGTTTTCAAATGAAAAATCGTGAAACCAGACTGAATTTAAATTCTTAAAACTCAGGTTTTGACATATGATCCCGTAAAATTCAAAAGCATGACCAATACAACTCCAATTCCCTTAAAACCAATTGGAAAACTTAAATAAGACATTAAACTAAGTTTTTATGCAAAAGTATAGAATTAAATCCTTATGAAACTCGATCTATAACGCACACATATTCAGCTTTTCAAAACGGTCTCCTTCAGAAATCTGTTTAAGACCATTTTTATCATGTTTTACTTACACAAATGCACACGAGACCTATATATATCACAAGACCTGACTTAATTAATATATTAACCCACATGTTTCCAGCCTTTGATGGTCATACACACGACACACACATAACACAGAATATACGAGTCAAGTAAACACATGAAATCATACCAAACAAGCTATAGTTCTCTAGTATCAAATGCATATGTTTCTCATAAACACTTAGGGTTTTATATCAGATTTTAAAGGTACGTAATAGAGATCATATTAGGTCGAATAGATCAGGTTTAGGGTCGAATTAATAAGGATTTGAATCAGATCAGAAACATAAGTTGATTTGATTTGGTATTTACATATCGAAACATCCAATACCGTTATGATTTTATGTGATCTTCTATATACGTTTTAACATATAATTCGAATAGAACAGATCAGACTTTTGTTTAGTATGTATACGAATTAGATTTCAAGTTTATATATATTCAGATTATATGTGCAAACATGTGTCGAATAGAAAAGAGATATAAGATCGATTGGAGATACCTTATGATGAATCGAATAAAGGAGAGAACAAGAACGAAACCCTCACGAATCAAACCCTAATCACGATCCAAACAACAAGCACCAAGGGTTCACGATTATACAACCTCAGCAACACTTTTTAAGGGTCACGAACAGCAGCAACCTTGATCTTTGATAGAGAAAATAATAGCAGCCTTATGAATGTGTGGTTGTTTGTGTTGTTCGTATGATAGGAATGTGAAGAAACCACGTTATTTAGGGGGAGGAGTGGCTGCATAAAAGGAAGGTAATAAATAATCATAATTGTATTTGATTGGGTATAATGGGGTCGGTTATGAGGTGATGATTAGAAGAGATTAATGGAATATGAAGATGCAAAATTTTTTGGAGGTTACAAACATAGAAACGTGTTTTAATGCATGTAATTTAGGAAGGTGCAACAATTATTTATATTAGGTAAACTTATGTGAGTTAATTTTAATTTAATTATAATACATAACATATAGTTTAGGTAAAGGTTTTGAATTATAGCAAAACTTAGGTTAGGCTTCGAATTAATTAGAAAGTATGGAAATCGAATTTTAGGGTTTTACACCGTGTGTTTTTAGGAATCGAGTCGTCAGGCCACGGCAGCCGGGCTTTGGCCGGCGATTCTGTGAGCAAGCCTTGCGGTGAGTCTTGGCCGGACGGTTGCGGCATGAACCGACACTACAGCTGGGCGCTGGCCGGACGGGTGCGGCAGGGACCGGCATAGCGCACACTACTGCCAGGAGACTGCGCGCGCTAACCGGAAGGCGTAGTGCACGCTATTCGGCAGCTAGCACACGCTATCTGGTCCGGGCAATGAGGCCTCTGAGGTTCTGGACTCCGGAGGGTTGGCGGGTAGCGCACGCTACGGCCGATCGCTGCGTGCGCTAACCGGAAGGGGTAGCGCATGCTACTCGGCAGCCAGCGCGCGCTACCTGGGTGAGGGGATCAGTCCAGGAGCCTCTGGGCTGGACCAAGGCCGGCCCGCTAGCGCACGCTGCCGGCACGCTAGCGCACGCTAGGGCGGTCTGCCTATATATTTGACCGAGCAGCCCTGTTTCAACCCATTTTTCATTTCCTTCTTTTCTTTCCATGGCCAGAGGTTTTGAGAGCAAGGAGGAATGTTGCTGAACAACTAATCTATGAAGTTCCTGAGTTTATATCATTGATTGATCATTCCATAACATCCTTCAATCGACCGAATCAAGGTTAGTTTTTCCTAAAATCTAAACTTTGGGAAATTTGGGGATCTTGATAGATTTCATTTGTTCGAGCCATATGAACTTAGATTACTGATGGATATAGATTAAGTTGTATTATATCAATTTCATCATCTTTCCATGGTTTTGTCATGTCCGGTTCGTCGTTTATATGAGTTTTCAATTGACGCCTTCAAGGTGTCCGGGAAAATGCCGCTGAGGGAGATTCGGTCATTTTGCGATGTTTTTCCTCGTGTGATTGATTGTTTATTTGATGATAGGATATTAGGGATGAATTCCCTACGAAAATATGGTGTTGAGCCCTTCCGATCGTTGTTTTCATTGGAGTTCCGGATTTTTCCAATCGATCGTATTTTCGGAGTATTCATGAGAGATTACCAAGGCAAGTACCTTGATATATGAATTATAACTACGTGAAATCATTGTTGCCGAAGTGTGTGAATTATTTTACGAATATACATATACATATATATATATATTTATATGTTAAATATATGTATGTATATATATATATATATGTATACATGCATATAGATAAATACATACATATGTCGGTGAATGCCGAGTGATGAATGCTAACACTAGTTGACGTACTCAACTTGGGTCGATGGATGAACCGTACTTATAGATATAATATAGTAAGGTTATATATATATATATTCAATTGTGTCGCAATATAGGGATATATGTGCGGCGTTGGTTGGTTATGCCTGAAGGCTTATTGTGAATGAGTTTTGATTGATAACGTGCGTGTTATTGTTTATTTGTTTGGTTATGGACTGGCGGATAAATTGTGTGACTTGGTGTACTGAGTTGATAATTGTTGTAACGTTTGTCTGTGTGCTTGATGTATGAAACAATGTGGATACTTGTTGTGAGAAACGTCATATCCGGTAACCTCTGAGGGCGGGGCGTGTACTCCGTCCTGGTGTACGCTGCAATGTGCGGCTCCATATGATTGGTGAACACCGGTGTTACCTAAGGCTCGTGCAAGGGGCGGCTCTTGTGGGAGTGATCGCCGGTGCGGTGACATGTTCAAGGGGCGGCCAACATAGCGGAGTGAACGCCGGTGCACAAGTGTGCAAGGGAGGTGCCTGGCAGGCTTATTGGTAACAGATATTTGAGTGTGTTGTTACCCAAAATATTATCCGGAGATGATATGCTGGAATGGACGAGTAACAAACAAATGCGAGAGCACGTCTTTGGGGAAAGTAAATAACACAAGATTTGCCGGGGTTGTTAGTCCCGGGCTTGAATGCTCTCGCGAGATATTATTAATACGAATACTTGTGAGTACAAATATTAATGTTAGAGTACAGTTACAATGAGTGTAAAGACCCAAGTTATCTTAGGTATCCAGTGTTGAAGATTGCCGGAAGAACTAGAGATGATGCTCTGTGAGTTCTTGTAACAACGATGGAGTGTTGTGCTGACTGTGAGAAATCGACGGTCTCTCACTGTGTGAATTAGATGAATGTCTGAGCTTCCGAACTTGTGAATCTCTTCAAATCTGAACTGTAGGGAGTTCTCGTTTCTGCCGACCGTCTTTCGGTTAAGAGGTTGTGAGAGAGAAATCTTAGATAGATTCAACAGAGAAGCCGAGAAAAATCGAGAGAGAATCGAGAGCTTTCCAAGTGCTGGAGGCTCTCTATTTATAGGACTGGGAGTCGCTGGGTGATCGCCTCTGCTGTATTATAATAAGCGGGCGATCGTCTTTAGCACATGGGCTGGTCTCCTTATAATCCGCAATAGCTGCTGGCAGTCAGAAGTGCGAACCAATGAGAAGCCAACATGCATCTATGTCACTGTCTTGGGAGGCCCTACCTAAAACCTTTCGGCGGGTCTGTTGGTAGGTGAGGCCTTATACGTGGCATAGGTCGGTCGTCCTTGTTCGGGAACCAGAGTCGATCGCTAGGTGCCAAAAGGCGATCGCCCCGGACGTCGATCGCTTGGTACCTGATTTCGGCCTGGGCTCTTTGCTTTGGCAAGTCTGCCTTGGATTTATTTGATTCTGTCTTTGGTCGCTCGGCCCTTATACCGATCGCCGTCGAGGCGTATAAATCGCTGCACAACAGAGTGATAGCTAAGACCCCATTACCAAATGATTTTCGTAATTCAAAGTTCTTGCAACTCGCTTTAAAATGTTGGTCTTGATGTAGACCGCGATTCGTGTTTCTGAAAGTTCGTTTCAACTTGTTTTAAATAATGGTATCAGGGTTAATTAACCAAGAATATTTGACGAGATCTCTGAGGGTTAATTAATCAGGGGTCTTGAGCAGGATTTGTCGAATGAGAGGTTGTTGGGATAATAAAAACCCTGTATCGAAACAACCAGGATAATCAATCCATGTATCAAATAGTGATGAAAAGAGGTTTTGACATATATGCCAATCCTCAATATAGTAAGGAAACTGTATCGATAAGTTGAAGTGTCAACCTGTATCGAAGACCTGTCATAGATCCAGCATATAGTGGAACCTTTCAGTACAGCCAAGAAGTCTTATAAAGACCAAGTATGGAAGCTGTCTCGAATTGTCAATACAGTGATCTTCCATACAGCTCTCAACAGGACAAAGAATGAATCTTCAGAAGTCAAGTCCCGCTGATATAAGAAGTATTTAAATACTAAGAGATAAAGTATTTAAATACTGTCAGTCAACAGATCTTCAAATCCCACAAAATCGGATCGTGCTTTTCATCCCGTTGGAATGGAATCTTACTCAACGGATTTATCCCAACGGATATATTTTCCAGAAGACTAGATATATCTCATTAAGGCGTTGAAGATCAATTACGAAGCTATCAAGTATCAAAGCTATTAATATATTCATCAGAGCAAAACATATCTCCAGAAGCTTATTGCAACTCAGATCTAAGAGATATACAGTGCTCAACATCTTGAACAACACTTCATTAGCTAGAAGCTCAAAAAGTCAAAGTTGTTGTTCATACCCTGTTCTATCCTTTGAACAAACCCAGATCAGCCCTGTGTGGACTGAGTAATCGTTGCTACTCCAAAACTGTGTGTGAAGGAATTGCATCGAAGAAGACGAAGCTTCATAACCGTGTGTGAAGAAGCCAGTCAAGCATTAGCTCAAACCAATCTGTGAGAACGATTGAAGCTAAGATCTTTATATCAATCTGTGTGAACGATATATTGATTGTGTGTTGTTATAATTATGTAGTTGTGTATGTAGTAATTATAATAAACTTTTTACTCCTGTGTGGAGGACCAGTAGACGTAGAGGGGTTTACCTCGAACCACTTTAAATATTGTGTTATTTACCTTCTGCCTTATTTGTTTCACTAGTAGAATAAACATCAAAGACTTCGGTACGTCTCACTTCGGTAATCTATATTAGCGAAGTAAAAACAAACAACAACTTCGCTTTTCAATTTACTGAAGTAAAAAACCCACATAGACTTCAGTAAATGGTACCAAACATAAAAGTAGGAGCTAGCTATAAATTTTAAATTACAAAGACTTCGCTTATTTGATAATTACTGAAGTAAACAGTGTGAAATTTGATAATTCTGGATTCAGGTTAGATTGAAGGATCCGAAAATTCTGGATCTTTAATTGAGTTGGACCCAAAAATCAGGTTAAACGCCTTTCTCAATGCTAAGTCGGCCGATATCTCATTTCTCTCCTCTATTCTGACCTCTCCGCTCTCCCTCTCTCTCTCTTCATCCCTCTCGGCCATAAGTCAAAATTTGCAGAACACACATAAATTAAATCTACACAGAAACATAAAAGAGATGCACACTGCCAGATCCACGCACACCGATTGTGAAAACAGCAGTGGTAGCGGCGGCGGTTTCCTATCAAAATTCATGGTCGAGTCGGGTCGGTTGAGGTGACCTTGAGTCCGATTCGGCTCTGATTTGGGTTGTTCATATGTAGGTCCGACTTGGGTTCAAAAATTCTAGTCTGAATCTCCAGCGGCACATCGGCGGCTCGCGAATAGAGGTCCAGGTCTGGTATCGATCTAGGGCTTTTTTGAAGTTTCAGCTTTGGTCTGATTTGGGCTCTGATATGGAGTTATTCGGCAGTGGGTTCAGACCGGAAAAGCAGCGGTTCATAATGTTTGTTCCATTATCTTATTTCAGTTCCGTGCTTCACTATGGTCAGGCAGTCGCACATAATGTTGTGTAATTCCTTTAACCTTTTTTACTATGTTGATTTTTTATCAGTTAAGAATTGGAATTTTTTTGCTCGAATTTTGTTCTCATTATTAAGCTTAAATCAGATATCTTCTCATCTTTGCGTTCTTTGTGCGGGTGCAACCCGTGTAGTTGTATCTAGGGACTTGATCCGAGATGAGTGTTTAATGTGTGTGTATGTATGTGTGTTATGTTGTCATGTTGATGATATAACTAAGTGTATGGATTTGAGATGATTTGGGGCTAGTAAACATCGACTTCCGGTGATGTTCGAGAATGTCATCGAAGCATGACATTTTGAGAAGCATCTTCAATCTATAAAAGAAAGACGCAATTTGTTATAGTTCCTATTGGGGTCCAGTTTGGTGTTTGCAGGCATAGAGCATTGCTCATGAAGGTACCTCTTTTGTTACACATGTTTTTTTCAGTTTAAATGAATAGGTCAGTTTTATGAATTGAAATATTTTCTTTTGTTTTGCTTCTAGTATCTGTGTGATCGGATGGAGCCTCGTGTTCATTGTGAGCTTGTCAGGGGTTACTTGGATTTCTCTCCTCATGCTTGGAATGTAATTGTTATGGAAAAGGGCAGTTCATTGTCCCGTATGATAGTTGATGCATGCCATCCACATGACATCAGAGAAGAAAGTGACCCCGAATATTTTTGCAGGTAGCAATTTAAATTTTTCGTTTCCATAATAAGATAGTTTTTATATTAATGGCAATGTTTTATATGCATGTTTATCCTTCACGGATAGCTCTATCCAGATTGATGGTTGCAAGAAGATGTATTTTGGTATTTAGCTATTGTACTTTCACCTTTAGTGATTTTTTGGAATATTCTTACATGAACGAGGTCCATGAGTAAGTTGTAGACCTTGTGGTCCAGATTCGTCCAATCATCAATTGAAAAATTAAAAATACATGTCTGGACAATGTTAGAATTTTCTGATTTTTTGTTCTATTGGATTGTTATTTGTGAATACTAAAATGGAATACCAGTTTATGCTTCTTGCTTTAGCTTTGAATTGTGAAAGCTTATCTTTTTTTATGCTTCATAAAAGCAACATATATGTGAAGCTAACTTTTAGCACTTTCTAAGTTGGCCCTTTAAGTTTTGAACGAGCGATCAAATCCTATAATGCCTCAGTGATCGATTAAAATTTTACGGCCGTGGTATTAGGTATATGTGAATTATCATACTTCTATACATGTTTCTAATGTATGTCACTTGTTGTAGGTATATTCCCTTGAGCCGGTCGGTGAACTGTTGTCACGGTTCTGATGCAAGTCCTAATTGTTCATTTCCTATGTATTGTATGTGATGAAATTGGGAAATTGACATTCACGTCTTTGGTGCGCTGCAATATTGGACAACTGTATGCAAAGGTTTTCTTGTATTAATTTAAGCAGATGGCCAATTTTCGTGAATTAGGCGTAATTTTTGTGTGGAGTAACTGAAGAAATTATTTGGATTGTGTTTTTTTTGTGGCTCAAATTGAGTTGTCTTAGATCGGGTTTGTTTCTCTTTGTACAATGTCTTATATCACAGATTTCAGAAGGAAAATATATGAGTAACACGAAGAAAATGAATTATTGTTATGTTGTAATCTTCACGTTTAACTTGACGACAATAGATAATTCTTTTTTTCACATATTCTGATGTTTAATTTGTCTTCTTGAGAAAGTGAATTGAAGCAAAAGTAATGGATAAATGAAACATGAATGTAACCTAGTTGAGTTTTCTCGAGTAAATGAGATTGATCTTATCTTTTCAGTCACAGGCTGAACAGAGTCTCAGTTTATCTATCATTGATTCTTTGAGACATTGTTCCATATAGCTGGTTATTTTATATTTAATTTCATGTGTTATCCATGGTACCTTTATGATTTTTGTATTATGAAGTTAATTCACATCCCTTACTACTTCAGCCAATTATTTGCGCAAGCAAGCAAAGAAGTAGGCTGTGTATTTCAAACTAAAGGTGATATCGACTTAGAGAAGATCAAGCACTCGGGGTATTTCCGGTCACTTTTTCCAGAGTCATGTGAAAGAACTGCATATGGATTGGTATGTTCCGCTGGATCATTGAACGTTGAACTTGTTTTACTCAATAGACGTCTAACTCGTGTTTGCTTTTTGTATGATGTCAGGAATGGCCTTCAGTATTCAAATGCTGTTTCCGAAACATTTTCCTAAATTTTTTCAGAGAAAAGAACCTGATAAGTAGGATTGTGTTGTCATCAGAAAAAAATATTCAAGTCAGAATTATAGGTATAACCATTCTATGTCTGCCATCACTAAAGCATAGGAGAAAAGGAGCTTATTGGGCTAGTTTTAAGACCAAAAGCTTACATTGGGAAAGTAGTAGTCCCAGAATTGAAAATGTAAAATCTCCATAATGCACTGAAGAAGCTGATCTTCATGCTCACAGTAAAGGATTTGTTAATGCTAGAGCAAAAGGTATGCACTTTATTCTTGAGCTATCTTGTTTTATTTGCTTAATACTGCTTTTATTGTTGACATCACAGTCAGCCAGTTCATTGACGAGTAAATGGGTATATTTTTCTACTGTGAACCTGTGTGATTGGTTAGACTGGTTGTTTAGATGGAGCTTATATACGTTATTTTTCAGTCAGAATTGCAGATATCATAGTTCTTCTATGATAAACACCTCCGAATAAATATAGGCAAAAGTTAGATGTAAAACATGAAAATGTTTGATGATTATGCTGTTTTATTAACAATCGAAGCAATCCTAAAGCAAATCAAGTATGATATCTGGATGATGCCATTGATTGTTTCCGTTTTATATGGTTAATTCCTATATCAAAATATACGGAGGCAATGTATAGATTTTATATGCTTGATTAAAATGATGATTGCAGATAGGCGAGGGTGAAAAACTTGTAAGACCATTTTTTGGTGTTGCTAGCTGCTACGGGTGATTATGTGGATTTGTTTGCTTCATGTGCTGATGTTGAAGATTTGAAGAAGAAAGTTGATGAGAATATGATTTCATGATGAACAAGAAGTGTGATCGTCTGATGAAAAGCAATGATGTGTTGAAGAGAGACTTTGTCGTTTCGGAGTATATGATCCTTTTTAATCCTTTTTGTCCTATTTGTGGTGTTCATAATGAAATAGATAGAATCTTATTAGACATTCTTTGTCTTTGTTATGATATGTATCTGGTTTTGAATTGGTTGGAACGCATGTTATTTTTTTTAAGATGGGATGATATGAAATTGTTGGTTCTTATATTATTGAGCTCTTGTGGTTGATGGTTAGTTATAGTTGAATGTAGATTTTGGCAATAAATTCTAAATTGAAATATGAAATATTAATATATATTACTGCAGAAAATACTAATATATATTATACAATAACTGAAGTAAAAAGTTCTTTATTTACTGCGTCAATTATAAAATAACTGAAGTTAAAGGTATTCTTTTACTTCACTTACCCCCATATTTGGATCACAATTAGAAAAAAAACCGAGATAGACTTCGGTTATTAGGATATTAGACTTCGCATATAAAGCGAAGTCTAAAGTATACCTTTTACTACACGAACATAGACTTCGGTAATTATAATATTTTTACTTTAGATATTATACGAAGTCTTTGACGTTTATTCTTATAGTGTTTTAATTACTGTAATTATTTAAGTATACACTGCACATCGAGTTGTTGTATCCACAACAACTTACTGTATTTAAGACTTCCACTATGCACTCAGATTTAAAATCAGTACAGCTTGTTGTTTAAACTACTTTCCAAGCTGTATCCAGTATACTTAGTGGCCAACAAGTGGTATCGGAGAGGTTGATTCTAAAAAGAATCAGTCGTATTTTTAACCGAATTAGATCCAAAATCACTTACTCTTTAAAACAGTCTCTTTCATTTCTTTATTTTCACATGGATACATCTATGATCAACAAAGTGCCTATGTTCTCTATTAACGAATTTAATGATTGGAGAATTAGGATGGAGGCTCATCTTGCAGTAATGCACGAAGAGATGATTTTTGTTATACAGGATGGCCCCATCAAGATCATGAAGGTAAACACGGCCGCAAGGATTGAAGGCCAAGCCGATGCTGAGATGCTCGAGAAGGAACGCGAGCAATGGACCACAGATGAAAGAAAGCGAGCCAACCTCGACAATGTGGCTAAGAACGCGTTATTTGTCACTCTTGACAAAGGCACGTTCTCGAAGGTAAAGAGCTGTAAATAAGCCAAGGAAATCTGGGATAAACTCAAGATGATTTGTGAGGGAACTGAGCTCTCAAAAGAAAACAAAATTTCAAAACTGACTCAGTAATTTGAATCTTTTGAAATGAAACCAACTGAGACACTTGAGGAACTTGACCTCAGATTCACTGGTATTGTTGGTGAACTTGAAGCTTTGGGCAAAATTTATACCCAAAAGGAGAAGAATTTAAAATTTTTCAGATCTCTCCCTGCCCGATGGGACATTAAGACCACAGCTATGCGTGTATCTTGCAATCTTAATGAAATATCTACTTTTGATCTCTTCTCTGACCTCAAAGCTTTTGACTATGATATTGATAGAAGAGAGAAAGCTGAAGAATCTCCTTCAAAGGTCACAGCACTAGCCGTTGTACCGAATCGTCGACACAGCATGCCCAGCTCATCGAAGCCTAGTCACAAGAATGCTGACAGTGACGCCGACATCCTGTCTCAAGATGAAATGGCGCTTCTCATGCACAAGTTCAAAAAGTTTATCAAGCAGTCTGGAAAGACTCCCTACAGGCTCAAACCTGTCCACAAGGTAAGTACCGAAACTTCACCCGGTGATGCTAACCTGTGCTATAATTGCAGGAAACCAGTGCATTATGCAAATAAATGTCCTCATCCCAAAGTTCAAAGGTTGCCGGAAGCCGAGCAACAAGAGAGAGATGAAAGAAGATGTGCTTGGAAAAACAAGCTCAAGGCCCTGATTGGAGAATCAGAAGCCTCCCTCACACCATCCAAAGCAGAAGAATGTCTTCAGGTGGTCACTGAAAGTGATTCATCTGACGATGAGTTCGATGATAAAGCATATATGTGCTTTATGGTCAAGGACATTCCAGAAGATGAAGATAGCGTTGATGAGGTAAGCTCAACCTCAGCTATTCCATCAAATGCATCTCATACTTTTGAAAACATGATGAATGAGTTTAGAAACATTCAAAAGGCCCATGAGACATTGAAAAATGAGAATATACAGCTCCAACTGTCTAACCTAGAGCTGAAAGATGAAAATGACTTGCTGAAAATAAATTATAAAAATATGTCTCTTGATTGTGAAACCAGCAAAGTCGATTTTGAAAAACTCATGGAGAGCAATCATCAACTTGCTCATGAACTAAGTGAGGTTAAAACTCACAATTAGAGCAAGACAAATGATTTGGTTCTACTTCAAGCCAAAGTCAAAACTCTCGAAAAATGAGAAATTGAACTTGAGACCACTCTGAAATCATTCGAGAAATTGTCCAAAAGAATGGAAGAAATTCTGAGCACTGGGCAACATACTCATGATAAAAGTGGCTTAGGATACAGATCATGTTCAAACAAAGGGAAAACTAGTACAGTGTTCGTCAAGAGTGTGGAACACATTCCTGTTTCGAAAGAAACTTCGAGTCCCGTTAAGGAACCTGTTGCACAGCGAACAGCAAAGGCTGCCATTCCGCCACCACAATCCTATTCCAGACAGCGGAATCACCAGCCATTCAGACCTGAAAAGCGCACTCAACAGCATGCTCCCCGAGCATATCAACAGCGCCAACAGCCGTTCAGAAGGAAGGTTGTATCCAAATACCAAAGGCCCGCACGGCAGTACTATCAGTACAACACGCCGAGGTATTGGAAACAGGAGCCCCGTTATTCCTCAAGACAACAGGTGTCCGCTCAGTATCAACAACAGCGTTGGCAATCCAACTGGAGACCCAGAAGGAAAGCTATTAGGCCAAAGAAAATGGCTCCACCTCCAAGACGGCACTCGTACTGGATTAATAATAATAACCCTGAATTTTACATGCATAATAATTATCATGGTTATAGCGACTACGGATATGCACCACGTAGATATCGCAACACTGTACCGAATGTAACCTACAGTAAACCAATTGCTATCAGGAAAACTTGGGTACCTAGAGGAACTAACATATATGGACCCAAAAATCAAAGGGGACCTAAATCTACTTAATCTCTTTGCATACAGGACATCCTAGAGGAGGACACCTGGTACTTCGATAGAGGATGCTCTCGGCACATGACTGGAGATAGAAGCAAGCTATCAGATTTTGTAGAAGGTTGCGGTCCAAAAGTTCGTTTCGGTGATAAATCTAAAGCAAGAACAAGAGGGAAAGGAAACCTACTTGTCGGAAAATTCAAAGTCACCGATGTTGCATATGTTGAAGGCTTACAGTACAATCTACTTAGCATTAGCCAGTTCTGTGATAAACAGTTCTCGGTGAAATTCTATATAGATCGCTGTAGAGTCAAAAACATCCAGACCAAAGAAGTTGTGCTTACAGGAAGCAGATCAGGTAACATGTATATTGCTGACTGGAAGCCTATGAGCTCCTCAATTCCATGCTTTGTTGCCAAAGGCACTGCAGATCTTAGCTGGTTATGGCACAAGAGGATGTCTCACATCAACTTCAAGACGATCAACAAGCTCTCAAGACAGTTAATGGTAAGAGATTGCCAAACGTGTCATTCAAAAAGGACAGTGTTTGCGGACCGTGTCAGAAAGGCAAGCAAATCAAGTCAACCCTAAAGAGCAAATCCTACCTTTCAACACAAAGAGTGTTGGAGATGCTACATATGGATCTCTACGGTCTCGTAGACCCAGTAAGTTTGGGAGGTAAGAAATACTGTCTTGTTGTTGTTGATGATTACTCCAGGTATGCTTGGACAATTTTCCTAAGCAAGAAGAAGGAAACAACATCAAAGCTGCCCGAGCTCCTGAGAAAGCTGCAAAATGAAAAGGCATTGAGTATCATGTCCATTCGTTCCGACAGAGGTACAGAATTTACTAACCGCTTTATAGAGCAATACTGTTCGGAAAATGGGATACAACACGAATACTCAGCTGCCCATACACCTCAACAAAATGGTGTAGCCGAGCGAAAGAATAGGACGCTGAAAGAAGCAACAAGGACAATGATCGCCGCAAGCAAATTGCCACAGAGTTTCTGGGGTTAAGCAACCAATACAACATGCTACACTCAAAACCGATGTATCGTCAACAAGCACCACAACAAAATATCATATGAGGTATGGAACAACAAAACTCTGTTAGTTTCATATTTTCACATTTTTAGATGCAGGTGTTATGTGTTGAATAATGGGAAGGATCAACTTAGAACCTTTGATGAGAAATCAGATGAAGCAATATTTGTAGGATACTCCTCCGTCAGCAAAGCTTACAGGATCTTTAATAAAAGGAAGCTGACAATTGAGGAATCAGTTCATGTAGTGTTCGACGAACCTCACCATGACCCTACAGGAGTAGATGATATTACTCAGAACATCCAACATCTCTCTATCTTAGATCCTCCAACTCTCATAGAACCTATTGTTGATCTAGAAATCAACCCCACAGCTGTAAGAATCGACGTAGATGAAGCTGGCGCTGTACAAGCTGAAGCCGTATCTACAGAAACTCTCGATATAGTATGGGACCCTGAATTAGAACCCGACCGAAGATGGTTGAGAGATCACCCGCGAGAGCTGATCATTGGAAACATAGATGCTGGTGTTTCTACCCGTAGGAGAATACAGAGTACACAAGGAAATGTACTTTGTGCACAAGAAGAACTAGATACTGAGATATCGCCATTTCCTGAATGGAAATCTCAATCCGAGCTTAGAAGACTCAATATGTGCACTATTGCTGTATTCTTAGCCCAGTCCGAACCTATTTCGACTATAGACGCTCTTAATAATTCTCATTGGATAACATCTATGGAAGAAGAGCTTAATGGTTTCGAAAGAAACAATTTATGGTATCTTGTACCCAGACCTACACATCAATCGGTTATAGGAACCAAATGGGTGTTTCCAAACAAGAAGGATCGAAATGGACTTATTATAAGGAACAAATCAAGGCTAGTTGCACAAGGCTATAGCCAGGAAGAAGGCATAGACTATGATGAAACCTTTGCCCCTGTAGCCAGACTAGAAGCCATTAGGATATTCTTAGCCTTTGCCGCCCATAAGAGCTTTATTGTATACCAAATGGACTTCAAGAGTGCATTCCTAAATGGAGACCTTGCCGAAGAAGTTTATGTTGAATAACCACCAGGGTTTGCCAACACAGACGGCATCGACCTAGTATACAGGCTAAGGAAAGCACTGTATAGACTTAAGCAAACCCCTAGAGCCTGGTACGAGACCCTGTCCCAGTATCTAACCGACAATGGATTTTAGAAATGTGTTGTGGACAAGACCTTGTTCAAAATACAAGAAGGTGATGACCTTATAATGGTGCAAATTTATGTAGATGATATAATTTTTGGTTCAACTAACCTTGCTTTGTGTCAAAGGTTCTCTCATCTCATGCAAAGTAAATTTGAAATGAGTATGATGGGAGAACTTAGTTATTTCCTAGGTTTGCAGCAAACACTTAGCAAAACACCACGTCAAACCACAATGCACCGAAATGAAACAATATACGTCCACACACAAATACCAAGTGCATCATCAACACCAAACATATCCATAGGATTCACATAGTCACTTACAACCCACAATTTACAAAGCACACGCGTTTGAAAGTGAGCCTTTAACGAGGCTAGTCGAATCTTTTGAAAACTCATTTCAAACAAATAAACAAACACACCAATTATCATATTCACAAAACAAGAATAGTATGGACAAGGTACTTGCCTCAAAATCGGCACTCAAGTATCCCGACGAACACGGCTCAACCGGAAAGCTTCGAAACGCCCGATGCTATCGAAAAGGAAGACGACAACGAACAGAATGGTTCAACTCGGTTTCTTCGCAAGAAACTCGACCCTAATAACATATAATCAATAAATCATTGATCATACGAGGAAGAATAATCGTAGAACGCCCGAAAAACCCTCTAAGACATTTTACCGGACACCTTCAAGGCGTCGATCAAGAACTCGACCAAAACAACGAATCGATACAATCCAACCATGGAATAATAAAGGAAATGATATAATACATCTAAATAATCATCAATCCATCATAATCCTAAGTTAAATCGGATTAATCGGACGAAAACAACCAAAATACCCAAATTCCCCAAAACTAGATTTTCAAGAAATCTAACCTTGATTCGGTAGATCGGAGGATGTTAACGGATGATTGATTGATGATATAACCTCAATAACTTCGAGGATTTGTTGTTCAACAACATGGCTCCATGGTAAGAACAACCCCAGCCGCGGAAGAGAAGGGGAAGAAGGAGAAAATGGCGAAAAAAACGACTGCAGGGCCTTAAATAGGCTGACTGTCGGATGGGTTACGTACGTAACCGGCCATGGCTTACGTACGTAACCGGCCATGGCCGAACTCACTACCTGGAAATGCCGGAAACGTTACGTACGTTACCGGCCAGGGCCTTACGTACGTAAGCGGCCTTACGTACGTAACTGCCGAGCACTACCGTACGTTACTCGGCCAGGGCTGGCCTAGCCCCAGCATGTCCGGCCATGACTCGGCCGGGACCAACTCCGACGGCCCGAACGACCCCGAAACCCGAACCTGAGTATGAATCGAATATACGGTTACGAAGTACTCGCAAAGACGAATTTGTGCACTAATAAAACACACGATTCCGACCACCCGAATGCTCGAAATTCGACAACGGAAAGTAATTACCCCAAACTTTGGGAAATTATGAAAATGGCCCAAAACGTCCGAAACACACGATACACAATCGGAACACCAAGACAAAGCTCGCAACACATCTAACAAAGTTATACGGACTTACGGGAAACTCGAAACAGCAGTTTCGAACGAGATTCGCAAGAATCGAACTCAAGTGCGGAAAAGTCGCCAAAAAGCACGGAACTCAACAAAACAACACCGAAACGAACTCGGATGACAAAAATGCAGAATTAATCATTCTCGGAATGACGAAACGGTCATGAGCGAGTCGTCAAAATGGACTTCCGCCGAAAGAAAAATAAATAAATTACCGGAAATCAAAATTACGGGTATTACATTCTACCCTCTTTAAAAGAAGTTTCGTCCCGAAACTTAAAACAAGTAGGGAGAAGAAGTATCCCGCCAGGAAAAGCTCAACGAGGTACACAAAACCGAAAACTCACGCCCGACGGCGAAATGCTGCAAGAAACGCAAAGAGACGTACGGCGTGAAAATACGCTCCACGGCGACTAACACAACGCCACCGGTAGAGACATAATAAAACCCACAAGTGACAAGCGTCATCAAACAGATAGTACAATCAAGTCGATCATCCGAACAGTCACAAAACACAACGAACGAAAATCAATACGATTGACCAACCCAACAGTTCATCAATCAAAACGCGAGCCAAACGCTGAACAAATACGAAATTCCACCGCCTAAGGGTTGGAAGATTGAAAACGAGACTAATTTCCCGAACTTAAGGGAATTACGAAGGAGCCTGACGCTCAATAATTATGAAACGAGAACAAAAACCGAGCAAACCAACGATCAAGACAACAAAAATCGAACAATCATGTCCGAAACACGAAGGATAATAAAATTCAAACAACAACTCTCAGGATGACCTGGTGAGAACAACAAGACGTGCATTCTCATAAGATCCACAGGAAAGGGAATAGCGATTGAAAAGTCACAACGACAAACGAGTTATTCCGAAACAATACCACCCTCGTTCGACCAACAAAAGCAAGGGATAGGGAAAGTTCAGAAAATGTTAACGAACATAAACGATTCGACAGAGTTGAAAATACAGAAGTTCAAAATCCGATCCACTTCGAATAAAAGAATTAGTAGAATCAAAAGATGTTACATCCAAATAAGGTTCACAAGAATCGGACCGAACTCGGAAAAGTCACGATGATAAACAGATCGTTCTGAAACAAGGTCACAACCAGTTCGAACGATGACAACCGAGACATCAAACAAGTTCAAAAAGTATCGACGAACACGAGCGAGTCGATAGACTTGAGGGAGAGAAAATGTGGAAGTCAAAAATGATACGGGCATTACATTCGACCTCTTATAAAAGAAATGTCGTTCCCGTAACTCACAATAACGGAAGTAAGGTGACAACTCAAAAAGCAAACGACAGAAACATCTCCCATGGGCCTCTCAGAGCCGATCCTCATATCTGTACTAAAGTTCGCGCCCCGAAAGACTCGGAACCCAACTCGCAAAACTGGATCCTGTGTCTCTCGGGTCCACCCTTGAAATGTGTAACCGACGAGAAGGACAATTTACATGTGCATGCCCCAACACATCACGATTGAAACGTCTCGGCTCGGCATGCCAAAAATACAAAATGCTAGATATAATGGGGCATAACGTCGCAAAACAACATAGCAGAGATGCCAACTCAGCACAACAAAGAATCATAACACATATCATATACAACGATTACCATCGTAAAGTAATACACACACAAACACTACCGCAACGACGGTATCGTTCGGCGACCTCAACGGCCCAAACAATAACCAGCACATAATTACAAACATCATGAAACAACCACACATGTACACAAACGTACAAGCCCAAGCTTTAACAGCTCACACAGGTGCGATAACACGCAAGCCACCACGAAATGACAACATTAAAGATCGTCATCACACCTCCCACGAAGGGCTAACAAAACATACGCGTGGCGAACGACTCAACGTTCACACCACCAATTCAATCATAATTCGGAGGTTAACACCCTAACAACAATACAAACATCATACAAACTTTCTCCGACCAAAAACAGGAAATGATGGGTTTTAAAACGAAAACCACCTTTTGAAGACAGTTTGGAAACACCAGTTGATCTTGAGTATCATTTTACAAAAAGTTGAACAAACATCATTTTCGAGACTTTCAAAATCATCTTGCGTTTGAACAAAAATGAGGACACCTTTCTTTTAGTGAAAACTTTCAGAATATCCGACCCTCGGGTCTAAGTATAAGTGTTTCTAAACACCGAAAATATCTCAAAACATTTTGGTCCTCGAGGTAGAAGAATTTTGAAACATGTTGTGGCACCTTGGATGTACCACGAGAAAATAATTCATTTTAAAAGTACGTCTCGAAATTTATTTTCTAAGATACTCAAGGTTTTCAAAAATAATTCAATGGGCTAGAATGCCCAAAACTTCGAGTAATTACACAAGACTTTATAGCGCCGTGGATCCCGCCGAACCCACCAGCTAAAAACCAATTACAAAACGCCCAAAGGCCGATGACGGTAGTACTTATCAAAACTCACAAAATCATTTGAAAACTCCCAACTACCGTCAAAACGGTCAAGGCCAAAAACTCGGTTAAAGGAATCGGTTTTCGAAATAAAACTTAGTCGGTAAAATACCGAAAGCCATTACAAAAGAACTCACGCAGCGGATAAAAGAAATAAAGTCAAACATGCACAATCCAGCAACGCTACTCCTCATATGAACGAAATATGAGGGTCAAATAACCACATATCAAGAAATAAAAATCCATAAGAGGATTCCATTAATTAACAAATAATCATAAAAATAGCTCGTGTCACACGAGGCACAACACAAAGAAGGGAGACTTACAGTCACAGGTCGCACGAAGATGATGATCGCCCCACGATACTAATCACAACCAACAAACTCAGACGACGCGTCGCGACACGACTCAGTCAGAAAAAATCCGACGAAACAAGACTCAAACAACACGACTTGACCCGAAAGCCTAGGTTTCCTCAACCTAAGATCCGATACTATTTCTGTAACACCCCCAATCCGCTCAGGGATATTACACGCCGTAGAACCTTTCCTCAAGGATCTACCAGGCTGGTAACAACATATAACAACTCAACCATGCCTTTAAGGCTAAAATGACTTAGTAGACCGATTTGGTCTTTCAATAAATACTTACAACTCAAATACAACTCATGCCCACGTAGGGGTCAAACCACAACCATACCCGTACAACGGGAAAAATATAGCAGCGGAAAATAAAGTACAACTGAACCAATAAAAAATGCACGATTCCTCATGTGATTAGTATCGATCATCTTTCATCATCCTTCGTGCCGACCCTGTGTTATGCTCCAAAACCTGAATGCAAAAATAGACATCCACCCCCTGAATACTCGGGGGTTAGCAAAACTCCACTGTTTTGCTAATGCAAGTACAAAGTGCAAATACGAGCCATACAATTCACATTTCACGAATAACAATAACCAGGAATCCTTAAAAATCCAAAGGTGACGAAAAGTACTTCCCGAGGCAAGAGTTTGGTAAAACATTCTAAAACCGAAAGGTCGCAAATCAAGGGAAAAGAATTTATAAAACAGTTTGAATTGCCATTGAGAGTTTTAATAGGAAACAATTTAGGATTACCGAATCCTTCGCTTTCCAAAAATCAACAAGGTCACAGCCCAAAGGTTTTGTTTTCATAAATAAAACCAACCATAATACACAAGGTTAAAAACCACGCCATGCGTCCTCCACGGACATAAAATACACACGCACCCGTGAAGTTTCACTCGTGAATCCAGGTCGAAGCCAATGGAATTCCCTCCGTGGTCCCGTCGAACCCTCCTGAGGTGAGCCAACACATTCACAAAACATAAGCAACCACACTCGTGAATCCAGGACGAAGCCAATGGAATTCCCTCCGTGATCCCATTGGACCCTCCCGAGGTGAGCGAAAAACAATCACAAAATATACACACGTAGTGGTGAAGTTTCACTCGTGAACCCAGGTCGAAGCCGTTGGAATTCCCTCCGTGATCCCATCGGACCCTCCCGAGGTGAGCGAAAAACAATCACAAAATATACACACGTAGCGGTGAAGTTTCACTCGTGAACCCAGGTCGAAGCCATTGGAATTCCCTCCGTGGTCCCGTCGAGCCCTCCCGAGGTGAGCAAACATATTCACAAAACACAGTACTCACATCGCCTAGGACCGGGTCGAAGCCACAAATCCCACTCCGTGATCCCGTCCAACCCACCCGAGCTGGCTAGCGAAATACTCAAGCACCACACGTCGCCTAGGATCGGGACGAAGCCACGAATCCCACTCCGTGATCCCGTCGGACCCACCCAAGCTGGCTAGCGAATCAATCATGCACAAATAACATATCACACCAAGGATATCCAAACAATTCACCCATAGGCATCAAACACTTAGCAAAACACCACGTCAAACCACAATGCACCGAAATGAAACTATATACGTCCACACGCAAATACCAAGTGCATCATCAACACCAAACATATCCATAGGATTCACATAGTCACTTACAACCCACAATTTACAAAGCACACGCATTTGAAAGTGAGCCTTTAACGAGGCTAGTCGAATCTTTTGAAAACTCATTTCAAACAAATAAACAAACACACCAATTATCATATTCACAAAACAAGAATAGTATGGACAAGGTACTTGCCTCAAAATAGGCACGCAAGTATCCCGACGAACACGGCTCAACCGGAAAGCTTCGAAATGCCCGATGCTATCGAAAAGGAAGACGACAACGAACGGAAGGGTTCAACTCGGTTTCTTCGCAAGAAACTCGACTCTAATAACAAATAATCAATTAATCATTGATCATACGAGGAAGAATAATTGTAGAACGCCCGAAAACCCCTCTAAGACATTTTACCAGACACCTTCAAGGCGTCGATCAAGAACTCGACCAAAACAACGAATCGATACAATCCAACCATGGAATAATAAAGGAAATGATATAATACATCTGAATAATCATCAATCCATCATAATCCTAAGTTAAATCGGATTAATCGAACGAAAACAACCAAAATACCCAAATTCCCCAAAACTAGATTTTCAAGAAATCTAACCTTGATTCGGTAGATCGGAGGATGTTAACGGATGATTGATTGATGATATAACCTCAATAACTTCGAGGATTTGTTGTTCAACAACATGGCTCCATGGTAAGAACAACCCCAGCCGCGGAAGAGAAGGGGAAGAAGGAGAAAATGGCGAAAAAAACGACTGCAGGGCCTTAAATAGGCTGACTGCCGGCCGGGTTACGTACGTAACCGGCCATGGCTTACGTACGTAACCGGCCATGGCCGAACTCACTGCCTGGAAATGCCGGAAACGTTACGTACGTTACCGGCCAGGGCCTTACATACGTAACCGGCCTTACGTACGTAACTGCCGAGCACTACCGTACGTTACTCGGCCAGGGCTGGCCTGGCCCCAGCATGCCCGGCCATGACTCGGCCGGGACCAACTCCGACGGCCCGAACGACCCCGAAACCCGAACCTGAGTACGAATCGAATATACGGTTACAAAGTACTCGCAAAGACGAATTCGTGCACTAATAGAACACACGATTCCGACCAACCGAAGGCTCGAAATTCGACAACGGAAAGTAATTACCCCAAACTTTGGGAAATTACGAAAATGGCCCAAAACGTCCGAAACACACGATACACGATCGGAACACCAAGACAAAGCTCGCAACACATCTAACAAAGTTAAACGGACTTACGGGAAACTCGAAACAGCAGTTTCGAACGAGATTCGCAAGAATCGAACTCAAGTGCGGGAAAGTCGCCAAAAAGCACGGAACTCAACAAAACAACACTGAAACGAACTCGAATGACAAAAAGTGCAGAATTAATCATTCTCGGAATGACGAAACGGTCATGAGAGAGTCGTCAAAATGGACTTCCGCCGAAAGAAAAAAAAAAAGAAATTACCGGAAATCGAAATTACGGGTATTACATTCACAGGTTATAAGACATCAGCGGAGGCTGCAGACAAATTCACGAAGATGTTAGAAGAAGTAAAGCTTCCTCTCCAGCTAGATATGAAATCTAGGCATAAAAGAGGAGATCGGATCACCCATCCAGAAGACTGGATTCTTGCCTTTGACAGATCCTACGAAGGTAGAGCAATATACCTAGATCGAGGCAATGATTCCCTACAGCACTGGTGGCGTGGAACCGAGAATGATCCAGGGAAAAATCCATGAAGACATGCGTACTATAGGAGCTGAAATCATTAGTATATTAGTTTTGTTTGTAATTTTTTCTTTCGAAACAGCAAACCTTGTACTCTATTTTTGAATATCAATAAAAATGTTTGCTTGTCTTGAAAGATTACAACTCGTAATCTACTGTGTTGATGTATGATTACATAACTTAAATTGTTGAGATAACAATCACAAGTATAGAAACTTGTTTGAAAAATAACCTGTACGAACTTGTCTACGAACAGTTCATAATTTCAGTTGTATGCATCTAGAATACATTGTAAGATTGTGCCTGTGCGCCAATCATAAGCTTAAGTTGTAAAAATTCTTAGCTGTATCGAACTTGCCTGCGAGCAGTTCGTAAATTAAACTAAGTTGCTGAAAGACAGACCATTTGACAGAAGACCAAGAAAATCTGCCAGAAATCATCGAGAAAGTCATTTGCTTCATGAAGAAGGTTTTGGCATCATCAAGAAGGACTTGAAAGATTTAAGTCTTGGCAAATTGTCAAAAAGGGGGAAATTGTTGGGATAACAAAAACCCTGTATCGAAACAGCCAGGATAATCAATCCCTGTATCAAATAGTGATGATAAGAGGTTTTGACATATATGCCAATCCTCAATACAGTAAGGAAACTGTATCGATAAGTTGAAGTGTCAACCTGGTGGAACCTTTCAGTACAACTAAGAAGTCTTATAAAGACCAAGTATGGAAGCTGTCTCGAATTGTCAATACAGTGATCTTCCATACAGCTCTCAACAGGACAAAGAAGGAATCTTCAGAAGTCAAGTCCCGTTGATATAAGAAGTATTTAAATACTATTTAAAATCAGTACAGCTTGTTGTTTAAACTACTTTCCAAGCTGTATCCAGTATACTTAGTGGCCAACAGAGGTTGTGCCTTTGATTGTACTGTGATGATTATTCTATGTATTGGGTCGAGGACCCCATGGGATGTTGAGATTTGATCTCGTGATGATATTATTTGGATTGGGCCGAGAATCCCGTGAGATGTTGTAATGATTCGCTTGTGATAGTGTTTTATAAATTGGGTCGAGGACCCCGAATAACGTTGTAATGGTTTTCTTGCATATTATTTTCCACATGTTGGGTCGAGGAAACGAGAGCTTTTGAAGTATTTTCTAAAAGTATTCCCATTCGATTTTCAAAACCCCAAGATGGCCCGAGTCAATAATAATGTTTTCAAATTTTCTTATCAAAATACTTTTCCTTTTATAAAAAGGGATTTTTCAAACTAGATCTTCTGACTCCTTCGGCTCGTTTAAAGTTCCATTGGTGTTATGTTCCGTAAAGTGAATATGACTATGTGATTATCTTTCACCTTCTGTATGCGAGTGCTATTCTGTATGGTTTGTGTTAAGGATTCGCGGCTGCTGAGTTTTGTGTTGTTATTGTTCGTATATCTTGTATATTATGTACTTGCACTAGCAAAATTCCAGTTTACTAACCCCCGAGTTTCGGGGGGTGGGTACCTGTTATGCTCTCAGGTTTTGGCAGCTCGGGAGCAGTCACAGGATTGGCGTGGAAGGAGATGGAAGACGACGATGCTAATCACACAAGAGTCAGAGTCTTTTTCTTTTGTTTCATTTTGGTTGGTTTTTCTCTTTCGGCCGAGTATCCACCCTTGCATGCGTGTAGTTTTCATTCATTAAATTAAATTGCCATTCCTTTCTGTGTTCAAGTTTATTATTGTCATTGAGAAGTAAATTTAGTTAGTTTCTGAATTGTTTAATGACCTTGTCGGTCTGCTTTGTAATTAATTTTGACCCCAGTCGGTCAATTATTGAGTAGTCTTTTGGAGTTTAGCCTGGTAGATCCTTGTGATAAGGGTCTACGGCGTGTGACATTCCCGGTCGTATTCTGGGGGTGTTACAAACCGTGGTATCGGAGCGAGGTCAATGATAGTGTATATACGATTTTTTATGCATTTTGAATGCTTATGGATGATATTTATGATTTAGAATCATGTATTGAATAATCTTAGAATTTTAAATTGTTCGTTGTAGCATCACGTTTTTGGAAACGGGCCGAAAAACGAAGAAATGGGGCTGCGGGCAGTGGTGCTGGCAGCACTGCCTGAGCTGCATGCCCAGGCTGCCGATCATGCTCGGCCATGTCTCGGCCAGGCACTCCTCGGGTTTTTGGCCCGATTTTGAATCGGGCCGTGAGCTGGGCCTAAAACCGGATTGTCCGGGACTCCGTTTTAAGTTTATATTTTGTTGTAATTATTTCCCAAAATTTAAATTGGATTTTAATTTGACTAAATTAATATTTGGAATATTTTTTAGTGAAGGGAAATAAATTAAACGTGAATATTATTTTTGGCCGGATTACTTCGAACGAATTAAAATGGCGATTATTAGTATTAATTGGATTGATACCATTAAAATTGAATAGATTAATTTTATATTGATTGGATTAATACATTAATTGATTATTTAATTTTAATGCCACTTTATATTAATTAGATTAATATAGTAGAAATTGAATCAAAAGAGTATCAAAAGGGGACTAAAACAACACCAAGTGTCCTCAAAACCGAACAAAAGAGAGTACGATACAAATGTCCGAAATCCGGAAATAACAATAAGGAAATAAAGTTCATTATTATAATAAAGCTATAGGGTAATCCACTCTCTCTCATCCCCAAGCTAATAACCCCGCTCCTAGCTTAAGTACCTGCCGCATGGAGAAGAAAAGCGGCGGAGCATAAAAAGCTTAGTGAACAGATATAAAGCAAATAACAAAACAGATCAAACGAGATAAGATAATCAAAGGAATGCAAAGATAAAATACACATGGTGTCAATGGATAATCAAAAGGATATCAAAGTTTAAGTATAAAGTGTATGAATGTAGATTCAGGTTTTACCCCAGGCCCAAACAAATATCCAAACAAATAGTAGCCCAATAGAGTGATCAACTCCCAAATATGAAGGGACTGCATGCACGCATGCCCAATCACCAAACAAATATAATATGTATCCATATCATCATAGTATCCCAAACAAATAACAAATAAATCTAGGATGCATCCATATGCCCCTGCAAATAATTCATAATCATATTAATGGCCATAGCAGACAACAGATAAGGGACGGTGTGGTACATCTCCCCAATCACACTAGACTCATAACATTGGTGCATCAATGCTACGGTCATGGACCCCCCATAACTGGGAACAGATAATACCTGGGTAAATACTGAAGGGTCAAAAGTACAAGTACAAATCAAAGTGTAGGTCTCATTCATATCGTCAAAGTTCAATATCAAATGTTCGAATAATCAAAGAGCTAATATCAAAGGTTCAGTTCACATGTATCAAATCAAAGATGCAATGTCAAAGGTTCAAACGAAGAGTTCAAATATCAACAGTCCAAAATAATATAGGCAAATAATATAGAAGAGAGAGAAAGATCATGAGAGAGAAAGTAGTTGTACTCTTGCTTAAAGAGTACGGAATATCTGTACCTTATTCAACAGCAAAAGTAAACAAAGATAGATGGATCACAAGATACAAGATCACTCCCGCTTCACGGAACCTATGCGGATCAATAACCAAGTATTACTTTAAGTGCAAATGAATTTGGTTACTCATTTTAGTAATATAATAGACTTTGAGTGTGTAACCACCTTTTTAAGAAAACTCAGCTTTTAATATCAAAACATGTATCACGTTTCCAAATTTTTTAAAATATACTTGTGCACCTCCTGGAGCCTTAGAAAAATTACCTCATGTAGGTACATATGTTTTCTAGTTTGTTTAATTTTTGTAGAATTTCCAGGTAGTATAGCTATAGAACAAAAATTCCTTATCAAAACTAGTCCAGATTCGGTGATAGATCTGAGACTCAAAAAGTAAGCAATTAAGAGCCCATGATGTGATACTCTAAAAATTCCACCAAAAATCACAGAGGCCAAACACATCTTATATTTAAGCCCTGTCTAATTTGAGTTAATGATTCCTTACTGATTTCAAAACAAAAATCATAAACCAATGTTAAAATTCAGATTACTAATTGATAGGTTTGACACTTGAACTTGTAAAATCATAAAATACATTCTCTCGACTTCTAAAAATTACAAGACTTGTATACTCAGAAAGTACTTTTCCAGAACTTGATTTTAGACTCAAGAATCACTCAAAAACACGTTGGTATAAATAAAATAGACCCCTTTCAATTTGACCCAAAAACCTTACAGCATACCTAGAGATAAATTCAATACAACCCTAACCTTTATTAGCCTTTTAACCTTTTTTTTATCAGCTTTTATCTATGAACAAGTTACAACTTGACGAATTTTTGAACCACATCAGAACTTAAACATAAAATTCACAGAAATTCACACAGATACTTCAATGTCCTTAGAACCCAAACGAATTTTTACAGTTTATTAGTTAGTTTAACCCCACACGAAAAATACTCAAACTTAGACTATTCAGAAAACCAACTTCTAGTTGTACCCAAAAAGTATCCGTCTCAACGACCTACCAAAACATCCAGGAAAAATTCCCAAAAATTCATGGTATTGCTAATCATATAGAATCTACATACTGGACTGTTTCATGGCTCAAATCATTATAGTTTTTGAATCAAAAATCGACAAAGTGGACTGATTTCAGACTCCCGAATTTCAGATTCAACACTTAATCACACAAAAATAAAAAACACGACCAAAACAACTCCAAATCACTCCAAACCAATTTTAGAACTTAACTAAGACATAAAACTAGGTTTTTATCAAAGGAAACTGAATTGAATCATTATATATAATGACCTATCTCATTCACAAATTCAGGTATACAAGCTGTCTTAATTCCAGAATTCATTTAAGCCATCATATAACGTGTTTAATCATACCAAGGCACCCGAGACCTTCAATCTACCACCAATCCTTCCATTGTGCACGCCTCGATCGAACGGGAATGGTAGAGAACTAGGTAGCCGCCGTTTTTAGTTTTAGGTTTTAGGGTTTTTAGTTTTGTGAAGTATGTGTGTGTGATATATATAGGCGAGTGGGGAGGAATTTCAAAAAGGAAAATGCCTAAATTATGGGGATTTGATGGAAGGCTTTGCCAAATATAAAACACATCACGAACCTGGACATGATTCACGATTCCATATGTTTGTGTAAAACATATCATTCGGCTAGGGACAAAAATAGAAACGTGTGACAATTTTAATTATGTACAAATTAGTTCTCCATAAGTTTTATATTCATATTACATTTATTTGTTCAAATGTTGACGATTTAAATACTTAGGTTATAATCATAATGTAATATTTTAAATAGTTAAACGTCTTTTATAGATTCGAGATTAAAGAGTATTTTAACTTGTTCAAAAATCTGGGTTTTACAACTCTTCCCCTCTAAAAAAATTTTCCGTCCTCGAAAATGAAAAAGGAAAGGTAACGAAATAAAACGAAAGCATACCAGACAACGAAAAGAAATGAGGGTAGCTGGCTCGCATAGACTCTTCAATTTCCCAGGTCGCCTCGCGTGCTGGGTGGTTCTTCCAAAGAATCTTAACAAAGCGAATGACCTTATTTCTCATGACTCAATCCTGCTTATCAAGAATGGCTTACGGTTCTTCCGGAAGTGACATGTCTGGTTGAATCTGGTCAAAAGGGTATGACACCACATCTAGAGGATGATAGTTGTATCCCCGCAAAAGGGATACGTGGAAAACGTTATGCACATGTGATAACTGAGGAGGTACAGCCAGACGATAAGAAACCTCCCCAATACGATCAAGAATCTCAAACGGTTCAATGAATCGTAGCAAAGTCAAAAATAAAGATGAAGTACGAAAAGAAAAGATGAAGAAGGAAACCTAATGTCTACCCAATCCTCACAGGTCAAAGCCTAAGCTCTACATGTCAAACCTAGTGCTCTCTGATACCATAAATTGTAATGCCCCAACCCGACAAGGGTAGAAGAATCACTTTATAGTGACATATCAGATACAACAGATTCAAATCAAACAGCGGAAGTCTTAATTAGGAATTATCAAAAGAGTATCAAAAGGGGACTAAAACAATACCAAGTTCCCCGAAACCGAACAAAAGAGAGTACGATACAAATGTCCAAAATCCAGAAATAACAATAAGGAAATAAAGTTCATTATTAAAATAAAGCTATAGGGTAATCCACTCTCTCTCATCCCCAAGCTAATAACCCCGCTCCTAGCTTAAGCTTAGTGAACAGATATAAAGCAAATAACAAAACAGATCAAACGAGATAAGATAATCAAAGGAATGCGAAGATAGAATACATATGGTGTCAATGGATAATCAAAAGGATATCAAAGTTTAAGTATAAAGTGTATGAATGTAGATTCAGGTTTTACCCCAGGCCCAAACAAATATCCAAACAAATAGTAGCCCAATGGAGTGATCAACTCCGAAATATAAAGGGACTGCATGCACGCATGCCCAATCACCAAACAAATATAATATGTATCGATATCATTATAGTATCCCAAACAAATAACTAACAAATCTAGGATGCATCCATATGCCCCTGCAAACAATTCATAATCATAATAATGGCCATAGCAGACAGCAGATAAGGGACGGTGTGGTACATCTCTCCAACCACACTAGAGTCATAACATTGATGCATCAATGCTACGGTCATGGACCCCCCATAACTGGGAATAGATAATACCTGGGTAAATATTGAAGGGTCAAAAGTACAAGTACAAATCAAAGTGTAGGTCTCATTTATATAGTCAAAGTTCAATATCAAATGTTCGAATAATCAAAGAGCTAATATCAAAGGTTCAGTTCACATGTATCAAATCAAAGATGCAATGTCAAAGGTTCAAACGAGAAGTTCGAATATCAACAGTCCAAAATAAGATAGGCAAATAATATAGAAGAGAGAGAAAGGTCATGAGAGAGAAAGTAGTTGTACTCTTGCTGAAAGAGTACGGAATATCTGTACCTTATTCAACAGCAAAAGTAAACAAAGATAGATGGATCACAAGATACAGGATCACTCCCGCTTCACGGAACCTATACGGATCAATAACCAAGTATTACTTTAAGTGCAAATGAATTTGGTTACTCATTTTAGTAATATAATAGACTTTGAATGTGTAACCACCTTTTTATGAAAACTCAACTTTTAATATCAAAACATGTATCACGTTTCCGGATTTTTAAAGTATAATTGTGCACTTCCTGGAGCCTTAGAAAAATTACCCCAGGTAGGTATATATGTTTTCTACTTTGTTTAATTTTTGTAGAATTTCTAGGTAGTATAGCTATAGAACAAAAATTCCTTATCAAAACTAGTCCAGATTCGGTGATAGATCTAAGACTCAAAAAGTAAGCAATTAAGAGCCCATGATGTGCTACTCTAAAAACTCCACCAAAAATTACAGAGGCCAAACACATCTTATATTTAAGCCCTGTCCAATTTGAGTTAATGATTCCTTACTAATTTCAAAACAAAAATCATAAACCAATGTTGAAATTCGGATTACTAATTGACAGGTTTGACACTTGAAGTTGTAAAATCAGAAAATACATTCTCTCGACTTCTAAAAATTACAAGACTTGTATATTAAGATAGTACTTTTCCAGAACTTAATTTTATACTCCAGAATCACTCAAAAACACGTTGGTATAAATAAAATGGATCCTTTTCAATATGACCCAAAAACCTGACAGCATACCTGGAGATAAATTCAATACAACCCTAACCTTTATTAGCCTTTTAACCTTTTTTTTATCAGCTTTTATCTATGAACAGGTTACAACTTGACGAATTTTTGAACCACATCAAAACTCAAAAGTAAAATTCACACAGATACTTCAATGTCCTTAGAACCCAAACGAATTTTTCCAGAATTTATTAGTTAGTTAACCCCACACGAAAAATACTGAAACTCAGACTATTCAGAAAACCGACCTGCAGTTGTACCCAAAAAGTATCCGTCTCAACGACCTACTAAAACATCCAGGAAAAATTCCCAAAAATTCATGGTATTACTAATCATATAGAATCTACACACTGGAGTGTTTCATGGCTCAAATCATTATAGTTTTTGAATCAAAAATCGACAAATTGGACTAATTTCAGACTCCCGAAATTCAAATTCAACACTTAATCACACAAAAATAAAAAACATGACCAAAACAACTCGAAATCACTCCAAACCAATTGTAGAACTCAACTAAGACATAAAAATAGGTTTTCATCAAAGGAAACTGAATTGAATCATTATATATAATGACCTATCTCGTTTACAAATTCAGGTATAGAAGCTGTCTTAATTCCAGAATTCATTTAAGCCATCATATAACGTGTTTAATCATACCAACGCACCCGAGACCTTCAATATACCACAATCCTTCCATTGTGCACGCCTCGATCAAACGGGAATGGTAGAGAACTAGGTAGCTGCCATTTTTAGTTTTAGGTTTTAGGGTTTTTAGTTTTGTGAAGTATGTGTGTGTGATATATATAGGCGAGTGGGGAGGAATTTCAAAAAGAAAAATGCCTAAATTATGGGGATTTGATGGAAGGCTTTGCCAAATATAAAACCCATCACGAACCTAGACATGATTTACGATTCCATATGTTTGTGTAAAACATATCATTCGGCTAGGGACAAAAATAGAAAACGTGTGATAATTTTAATTATGTACAAATTAGTTCTCCAGAAGTTTTATATTCGTATTACATTTATTTGTTCAAATCTTGACGATTTAAATACTTAGGTTATAATCATAATGTAATATTTTAAATAATTAAACGTCTTTTATAGATTCGAGATTAAAGGGTATTTTAACTTGTTCAAAAATCTGGGTTTTACAACTCTTCCCCTCTAAAAAAATTTTTCGTCCTCGAAAATGAAAAAGGAAAGGTAACGAAACAAAACGAAAGCATACCAGACAATGAAAAGAAATGAGGGTAGCTGGCTCGCATAGACTCTTCAGTTTCCTAGGTCGTCTCGCGTGCTGGGTGGTTCTTCCAAAAAATCTTAACAAAGCGAATGACCTTATTTCTCATGACTCTCTCCTGCCTATCAAGATTGGCTTACGGTTCTTCCGGAAGTGACATGTCTGGTTGAATCTGGTCAAAAGGGTATGACACCACATGTAGAGGATGATAGTTGTATCCCCGCAAAAGGGATACGTGGAAAACGTTATGCACATGTGATAACTGAGGAGGTAGAGCCAGACGATAAGAAACCTCCCCAATACGATCAAGAATCTCAAACGGTTCAATGAATCGTAGCAAAGTCAAAAATAAAGATGAAGTACGAAAGGAAAAGATGAAGAAGGAAACCTAATGTCTACCCAATCCTCACAGGTCAAAGCCTAAGCTCTACAGGTCAAACCTAGTGCTCTCTGATACCATAAATTGTAACGCCCCAACCCGACAAGGGTAGAAGCATCACTTTATGGTGACATATTAGATACAACAGATTCAAATCAAACAGAGGAAGTCTTAATTAGAAATTATCAAAAGAGTATCAAAAGGGGACTAAAACAACACCAAGTGTCCCCGAAACCGAACAAAAGAGAGTACGATACAAATGTCCGAAATCCGGAAATAACAATAAGGAAATAAAGTTCATTATTAAAATAAAGCTATAGGGTAGTCCACTCTCTCTCATCCCCAAGATAATAACCCCGCTCCTAGCTTAAGTACCTGCCGCATGGAGAAGAAAAGCGGCTGAGCATAAAAAGCTTAGTGAACAGATATAAAGCAAATAACAAAACAGATCAAACGAGATAAGATAATCAAAGGAATGCGAATATAGAATGCATATGGTGTCAATGGATAATCAAAAGGATATCAAAGTTTAAGTATAAAGTGTATGAATGTAGATTCAGGTTTTACCCCCGGCGCAAACAAATATCCAAACAAATAGTAGCCCAATGGAGTGATCAACTCCCAAATGTGAAGGGACTGCATGCACGCATGCCCAATCACCAAACAAATATAATATGTATCCATATCATCATAGTATCCCAAACAAATAACAAACAAATCTAGGATGCATCCATACGCCCCTGAAAACAATTCATAATCATAATAATGGCCATAGCAGACAGCATATAAGGGATGGTGTGGTACATCTCTCCAACCACACTAGAGTTATAAAATTGGTGCATCAATGCTACAGTCATGGACCCCCCATAACTGGGAACAGATAATACCTGGGTAAATACTGAAGGGTCAAAAGTACAATTACAAATCGAAGTGTAGGTCTCATTCATATAGTCAAAGTTCAATATCAAATGTTCGAATAATCAAAGAGCTCATATCAAAGGTTCAGTTCACATATATCAAATCAAAGATGCAATGTCAAAGGTTCAAACGAAGAGTTCGAATATCAACAGTCCAAAATAAGATAGGATAATAATATAGAAGAGAGAGAAAGATCATGAGAGAGAAAGTAGTTGTACTCTTGCTTAAAGAGTACGGAATATATATACCTTATTTAACAGCAAAAGTAAACAAAGATAGATGGATCACAAGATACAAGATCACTCCCGCTTCATGGAACCTATACGGATCAATAACCTAGTATTACTTTAAGTGCAAATGAATTTGGTTACTCATTTTAGTAATATAATAGACTTTGAGTGTGTAACCACCTTTTTAAGAAAACTCAGCTTTTAATATCAAAACATGTATCACGTTTCCGGATTTTGAAAGTATACTTGTGCACCTCCTGGAGCCTTAGAAAAATTACCCCATGTAGTAGGTACATATGTTTTCTACTTTATTTAATTTTTGTAGAATTTCCAGGTAGTATAGCTATAGAACAAAAATTCCTTATCAAAACTAGTCCAGATTCGGTGACAGATCTGAGACTCAAAAAGTAAGCAATTAAGAGCCCATGATGTGCTACTCTAAAAATTCCACCAAAAATCACATAGGCCAAACACATCTTATTTTTAAGCCCTGTCCAATTTGAGTTAATGATTCCATACTGATTTCAAAACAAAAATCATAAACCAATGTTGAAATTCGGATTACTAATTGACAGGTTTGACACTTGAACTTGTAAAATCAGAAAAGACATTCTCTCGACATCTAAAAATTACAAGACTTGTATATTCAAAAATTAATTTTCCAGAACTTAATTTTAGACTCAAGAATCACTCAAAAACACATTGGTATAAATAAAATGGACCCTTTTCAATATGACCCAAAAACCTGACAGCATACCTAGAGATAAATTCAATACAACTCTAACCTTTATTAGTCTTTTAACCTTTTTTTTATCAGCTTTTATCTATGAACATGTTACAACTTGACGAATTTTTGAAACACATCAGAACTCAAAAATAAAATGCAAAGAAATTCACGCAGATACTTCAATGTCCTTAGAACCCAAACGAATTTTTCCAGAATTTATTGGTTAGTTTAACCTCACACGAAAAATATTCAAACTCAGACTATTTAGAAAATCGACCTGCAGTTGTACCAAAAAAGTATCCGCCTCAACGACCAACCAAACCATTCAGGAAAAATTCCCAAAAATTCATGGTATTACTAATCATATAGAAGTTATATACTGGGAAGTTTCATGGCCCAAACAATTATAGTTTTTGAATCAAAAATCGACAAAGTGGACTGATTTCAGAGTACCGAATTTCAGATTCAACACTTAATCACACAAAAATAAAAAACACGACCAAAACAACTCGAAATCACTCCAAACCAATTGCAGAACTTAACTAAGACATAAAACTAGGGTTTCATCAAAGAAAACTGAATTGAATCATTATATATAATGACCTATATCCTTCACAAATTCAGGTATACAAGCTGTCTTAATTCCAGAATTCATTTAAGCCATCATATAACGTGTTTAATCATATCAACGCACCCGAGACCTTCAATCTACCACAAATCCTTCCTTTGTGCACGCCTAGATCGAACGGGAATGGTAGAGAACAAGGTAGCCGCCGTTTTTAGTTTTAGGTTTTAGGGCTTTTGGTTTTGTGAAGTATGTGTGTGTGATATATATAGGCGAGTGGGGAGGAATTTCAAAAAGGAAAATGCCTAAATTATGGGGATTTGATGGAAGGCTTTGCCAAATATAAAACCCATCACGAACCTGGTCATGATTCACGATTCCATATGTTTATGTAAAACATATCATTCGACTAGGGACAAAAATAGAAAACATGTGACAATTTTAATTATGTACAAATTAGTTCTCCATAAGTTTTATATTTGTATTACATTTATTTGTTCAAATGTTGACGATTTAAATACTTAGGTTATAATCACAATGTAATAATTAAACGTCTTTTATAGATTCGAGATTAAAGGGTATTTTAACATGTTCAAAAATCTGGGTTTTACAACTCTTCCCCTCTAAATAAAATTTTCGTCCTCGAAAATGAAAAAGGAAAGGTTACGAAACAAAATGAAAGCATACCAGACTACGAAAAGAAATGAGGGTAGCTGGCTCGCATAGACTCTTCAATTTCCCAGGTCGCCTCGCGTGCTGGGTGGTTCTTCCAAAGAATCTTAACAAAGCGAATGACCTTATTTCTCATGACTCTCTCCTGCCTATCAAGAATGGCTTCCGGTTCTTCCGGAAGTGACATGTCTGGTTGAATCTGGTCAAAAGGGTATGACACCACATGTAGAGGATGATAATTGTATCCCCGCAAAAGGGATAGATGGAAAACGTTATGCACATGTGATAACTGAGGAGGTAGAGCCAGACGTTAAGAAACCTCCCCAATATGATCAAGAATCTCAAACGGTTCAATGAATCGTAGCAAAGTCAAAAATAAAGATGAAGTACGAAAGGAAAAGATGAAGAAGGAAACCTAATGTCTACCCAATCCTCACAGGTCAAAGCCTAAGCTCTACAGGTCAAACCTAGTGCTCTCTGATACCATAAATTGTAACGCCCCAACCCGACAAGGGTAGAAGCATCACCTTATGGTGACATATCAGATACAACAGATTCAAATCAAACAGCGGAAGTCTTAATTAGAAATTATCAAAAGAGTATAAAAAGAGGACCAAAACAACACCAAGTGTCCCCGAAACCGAACAAAAGAGAGTACAATACAAATTTCCGAAATCCGGAAATAATAATAAGGAAATAAAGTTCATTATTAAAATAAAGCTATAGGGTAATCCACGCTCTCTCATAACCAAGCTAATAACCCTGATCCTAGCTTAAGTACCTGTCGTATGGAGAAGAAAAACGGCTAAGCATAAAAAGCTTAGTGAACAGATATAAAGTAAATAACACAACAGATCAAACGAGATAAGATAATCAAAGGAATGCGAAGATAGAATACATATGGTGTCAATGGATAATCAAAAGGATATCAAAGTTTAAGTATAAAGGGTATGAATGTAGATTCAGGTTTTACCCCAAGCCCAAACAAATATCTAAACAAATAGTAGCCCAATGGAGTGATCAACTCCCAAATATGAAGGGACTGCATGCACGCATGCCCAATCACCAAACAAATATAATATGTATCCATATCATCATAGTATCCCAAACAAATAATAAACAAATTTAGGATGCATCCATACGCCTCTGCAAACAATTCATAATCATAATAATGGCCATAGCAGACAGCAGATAAGGGACGGTGTGGTACATCTCTCCAACCACACTAGAGTCATAACATTGGTGCATCAATGCTACGGTCATGGACCCCCCATAACTGGGAACAGATAATACCTGGGTAAATACTGAAGGGTCAAAAGTACAAGTACAAATCAAAGTGTAGGTCTCATTCATATAGTCAAAGTTCAATATCAAATATTCAAATAATCAAAGAGCTAATATCAAAGGTTCAGTTCACATGTATCAAATCAAAGATGCAATGTCAAAGGTTCAAACGAAGAGTTCGAATATCAACAGTCCAAAATAAGATAGGCAAATAATATAGAAGAGAGAGAAAGGTCATGAGAGAGAAAGTAGCTGTACTCTTGCTGAAAGAGTACGGAATATCTGTACCTTATTCAACAGCAAAAGTAAACAAAGATAGATGGATCACAAGATACAAGATCACTCCCGCTTAACGGAACCTATACAGATCAATAACCAAGTATTACTTTATGTGCAAATGAATTTGGTTACTCATTTTAGTAATATAATAGACTTTGAGTGTGTAACCACCTTTTTAAGAAAACGCAGCTTTTAATATCAAAACATGTATCACGTTTCTGAATTTTTAAAGTATACTTGTGCATCTCCTAGAGCCTTAGAAAAATTACCCCAGGTAGGTACATATGTTTTCTACATTGTTTAGTTTTTGTAGAATTTCCAGGTAGTATAGCTATAGAACAAAAATTCCTTATCAAGACTAGTCCAGATTCGGTGACAGATCTGAGACTCAAAAAGTAAGCAATTAAGAACCCATGATGTGTGCTACTCTAAAAACTCCACCAAAAATCACAGAGGCCAAACACATCTTATTTTTAAGCCCTGTCCAATTTGAGTTAATGATTCCTTACTGATTTCAAAACAAAAATCATAAACCAATGTTGAAATTCGGATTACTAATTGACAGGTTTGATACTTGAACTTGTAAAATCAGAAAAGACATTCTCTCGACTTCTAAAAATTACAAGACTTGTATATTCAGAAATTACTTTTCCAGAACTTGATTGTAGACTCAAGAATCACTCAAAAACACATTGGTATAAATAATATGGACCCCTTTCAATATGACCCAAAAACCTGACAGCATACCTGGAGATAAATTGAACTTGACGAATTTTTGAACCACATCAAAACTCAAAAGTAAAATTCACAGAAATTCACACAGATACTTCAATGTCCTTAGAACCCAAACGAATGTTTCCAGAATTTATTAGTTAGTTTAACCCCACACGAAAAATACTCAAACTCAGACTATTCAGAAAACCGACCTGCAGTTGTACCCAAAAAGTATCCCTCTCAACGACCTACCAAAACATCCAGGAAAAATTTACAAAAATTCATGGTATTACTAATCATATAGAATATACATACTGGAGTGTTTCATGGCTCAAATCATTATAGTTTTTGAATCAAAAATCGACAAAGTGGACTGATTTCAGACTCCCGAATTTCAAATTCAACACTTAATCACACAAAAATAAAAAACACGACCAAAACAACTCGAAATCATTCCAAACCAATTGTAGAACTTAACTAAGACATAAAACTAGGTTTTAATAAAAAAAAAACTGAATTGAATCTTTATATATAATGACCTCTCTCGTTCACAAATTCAGGTATACAAGCTGTCTTAATTCCAGAATTCATTTAAGCCATCATATAACGTGTTTAATCATACCAACGCACCCGAGACCTTCAATCTACCACAAATACTTCCTTTGTGCACGCCTCGATCGAACGGGAATGGTAGAGAACTAGGTAGCCGCCGTTTTTAGTTTTAGGTTTTAGGGCTTTTAGTTTTGTGAAGTATGTGTGTGTGATACATATAGGCGAGTGGGGAGGAATTTCAAAAAGGAAAATGCCTAAATTATGGGGATTTGATTGAAGGCTTTGCCAAATATAAAACCAATCACGAACCTGGACATGATTCACGATTCCATATGTTTTTGTAAAACATATCATTCGGCTAGGGACAAAAATAGAAAACGTGTGACAATTTTAATTATGTACAAATTAGTTCTCCATAAGTTTTATATTCGTATTACATTTATTTGTTCAAATGTTGACGATTTAAATACTTAGGTTATAATCATAATGTAATATTTTAAATAATTAAACGTCTTTTATAGATTCGAGATTAAAGGGTATTTTAACATGTTCAAAAATCTGGGTTTTACAACTCTTCCCCTCTAAAAAAATTTTTCGTCCTCGAAAATGAAAAAGGAAAGGTAACAAAACAAAACGAAAGCATACCAGACTACGAAAAGAAATGAGGGTAGCTGGCTCGCATAGACTCTTCGGTTTCCCAGGTCGCCTCGCGTGCTGGGTGGTTCGTCCAAAGAATGTTAACAAAGCGAATGACCTTATTTCTCATGACTCTCTCCTCCCTATCAAGAATGACTTCCGGTTCTTCCGGAAGTGACATGTCTGGTTGAATCTGGTCAAAAGGGTATGACACCACATGTAGAGGATGATAGTTTTATCCCCGCAAAAGGGATACGTGGAAAATGTTATGCACATGTGATAACTGAGGAGGTAGAGCCAGACGATAAGAAACCTCCCCAATACGATCAAGAATCTCAAACGGTTCAATGAATCGTAGCAAAGTCAAAAATAAAGATGAAGTACGAAAGGAAAAGATGAAGAAGGAAACCTAATGTCTACCCAATCCTCACAGGTCAAAGCCTAAGCTCTACAGGTCAAACCTAGTGCACTCTGATACCATAAATTGTAACGCCCCAACCCGACAAGGGTAGAAGCATCACTTTATGGTGACATATCAGATACAACATATTCAAATCGAAACAACACCAAGTGTCCCTGAAACCGAACAAAAGAGAGTACAATACAAATGTCCGAATCCAAAAATAACAGTAAGGAAATAAAGTTCATTATTAAAATAAAGCTATAGGGTAATCCACTCTCTCTCATCCCCAAGCTAATAACCCCAGTCCTAGCTTAAGTACCTGCCGCATGGAGAAGAAAAGCGGCTGAGCATAAAAAGCTTAGTGAATAGATATAAAGCAAATAACAAAACAGATCAAACGAGATAAGATAATCAAAGGAATGCGAAGATAGAATACATATGGTATCAATGGATAATCAAAAGGATATCAAAGTTTAAGTATAAAGTGTATGAATGTGGACTCAGTATTTTACCCCAGACCCAAACAAATATCCAAACAAATAGTAGCCCAATGGAGTGATCAACTCCCAAATGTGAAGGGACTGCATGCACGCATGCCCAATCACCAAACAAATATAATATGTATCCATATCATCATAGTATCCCAAACAAATAACAAACAAATCTATAATGCATCCATACGCCCCTGCAAACAATTCATAATCATAATAATGGTCATAGCAGATAGCAGATAAGGGACGGTGTGGTACATCTCTCCAACCACACTAGAGTCATAACATTGGTGCATCAATGCTACGGTCATGGACCCCCCATAACTGAGAACAGATAATACCTGGTTAAATACTGAATGGTCAAAAGTACAAGTACAAATCAAAGTGTAGGTCTCATTCATATAGTCAAAGTTCAATATCAAAGGTTCAATAATCAAAGAGCTAATATCAAAGGTTCAGTTCACATGTATCAAATCAAAGATGCAATTTCAAAGGTTCAAACGAAGAGTTCGAATATCAACAGTCCAAAATAAGATAGGCAAATAATATAGAAGAGAGAGAAAGATCATGAGAGAGAAAGTGGTTGTAGTCTTGCTGAAAGAGTACGGAATATCTGTACCTTATTCAACAGCAAAAGGAAACAAAGATAGATGGATCACAAGATACAGGATCACTCCCGCTTCACAGAACCTATACGGATCAATAACCAAGTATTACTTTAAGTCCAAATGAATTTGGTTACTCATTTTAGTAATATAATAGACTTTTAGTGTGTAACTACCTTTTTAAGAAAACTCAGCTTTTAATATCAAAATATGTATCACGTTTATGGATTTTTAAAGTATAATTGTGCACCTCCTGGAGCCTTAGAAAAATTTCCCCCGGTAGGTACATATGTTTTCTACTTTGTGTAATTTTTGTAGAATTTCAAGATTGTATAGCTATAGAACAAAAATTCCTTATCAAAACTAGTCCAAATTCGGTGACAGATCTGAGACTCAAAAAGTAAGCAATTAAGAGACCATGATGTGCTACACTAAAAATTCCACCAAAAATCACAGAGGCCAAACACATCTTATATTTTAGCACTGTCCAATTTGAGTTAATGATTCCTTACTGATTTCAAAACAAAAATCATAAATCAAGGTTGAAATTCGGATTACTAATTGACAGGTTTGATACTTGAACTTGTAAAATCAGAAAAGACATTCTATCGTCTTCCAAAAATTACAGGACTTACATATTCAGAAAGTACTTTTCCAGAACTTGATTTTAGACTCAAGAATCACTCAAAAGAACATTGGTATCATTAAAATAGACCCCTTTCAATATAACCCAAAAACCTGACAGCATACCTAGAGATAAATTCAATACAACCCTAACCTTTATTAGCCTTTTAACCTTTTTTTTATCAGCTTTTATCTATGAACATGTTACAACTTGACGAATTTTTTAACCACATCAGAACTCAAAAGTTAAATTCACAAAAATTCACACAGGTACTTCAATGTCTTTAGAACCCACACGAATTTTCCCAGAATTTATTGGTTAGTTTAACCTCACACGAAAAATGCTCAAACGCAGAATATTCAGAAAACCGACCTGCAGTTGTACCCAAAAAGTATCCGCCTCAACGACCTACAAAACATCCAGGAAAAATTCCCAAAAATTTATGGTATTACTAATCATATAGAAGTTATATACTGGGTGGTTTCATGGCCCAAACCATTATATTTTTTGAATCAAAAATCGACAAAGTGGACTGATTTTAGACTCCCGAATTTCAGATTCAACACTTAATCACACAAAAATAAAAAACACGACCAAAACAACTCGAAATCACTCCAAACTAATTGGAGAACTTAAATAAGACATAAAACTAGGTTTTAATCAAAGGAAACTGAATTGAATCATTATATATCATGACCTATCTCGTTTACAATTTCAGGTATACAAGTTGTCTTAATTCCAGAATTCATTTAAGCCATCATATAACGTGTTTAATCATACCAACACAGCCGAGACCTTCAATCTACCACCAAGCCTTCCTTTGTGCACGCCTCGATCGAACGGTAATGGTAGAGAACTAGGTAGCCGCCATTTTTAGTTTTAGGTTTTAGGGTTTTTAGTTTTGTGAAGTATATGTGTGTGATATATATAGGCCAGTGGGGAGGAATTTCAAAAAGGAAAATACCTAAATTATGGGGTTTGATGGAAGGCTTTGCCAAATATAAAACCCATCACGAACCTGGACATGATTCACGATTCCATATATTTGTGTAAAACATATCATTCAGCTAGGGACAAAAGTAGAAAACGTGTGACAATTTTAATTATGTACAAATTAGTTCTCCATAAGTTTTATATTCGTATTACATTTATTTGTTCAAATGTTGACGATTTAAATACTTAGGTTATAATCATAATGTAATATTTTAAATAATTAAATGTCTTTTATAGATTCGAGATTAAAGGGTATTTTAACATGTTCAAAAATCTGGGTTTTATAGATTGGGGGTAATATTCTTTGATGAACTTGTGTTTATTTTCTAAATTTTTATCAAAATTTGTATCGGATTATGCTAAGATTATTGATTGATTGATGGTGTTTCGTTATTTTGTCGTGAATTGCTGTGATTGTCGATTGAAATTGTTGTTGTTGAGGATTGAATTGAGTAAATTATTGTTTTTTGTTCTTCAATTAAGCTAACACATGCAAAGTGTTTGATAAAATGCACCAATGAATTTTTTTTGAGCCAAACATCTCCAAATTGTCTGCAACAAATTCGATTATCGGAATAGTATGTGCCACAACCCTTACGTCAAGTTTGAGTTTAAATTTCTGCCTCATAACCCTCATACGGAAGTGCGAGTTCATTCGACGCTATATCCATTTTCCGTACGTTATAAGTTGAGAGTGGTGTAGTGTTATTTAAAGTCATCTAAGCTATCCTGCGTTTATTTTTCAGGACTTCGTCATGGCTCGGAAAAGGAAGTTGAGCACGAGGGCTAGGACGCGATCATCCCCCATAAGAGAGGAGACGTCAAAAAACCGGACGGATATGGGATCCCACCAATTCTCTGACCCCGACATACATCGAATATTCAACGAGAGAATCTGTCCTCGTCTAATAATTCCTGAGCGGGGATTCACTCCTGCCCCCCAAGACGACGAGCTATTGGCGATGATCAATGAAATGGGATGGACTCGATTCACTGCGCCACCCGAGCCGGTGGTGATTTCTTTCATCCAAAAGTTCTACGCCAGTGCTCTATTACGACAAATCCAGGCGGGGCAGATGATGAGATGACCGGATGCACGGACTGAGATCGTCGTCCGCGGCCAAACAGCAAACTTCTCAGTGGCCGCGATTCGGAGGCTGTACGATCTACCGGAGGTGGATGAATCGGCGTACACACGGACTATGAGTAGCCTCACGAGGGAGGCTTTGCTGGAGGCACTTGCTCAGCCGGGTTCCGTCTAGGAAACGTGCGTCCTGGGTTCCACAGCTTTCTATTTCAAGAGTTCCCGCCTCAGTCGGCTCGGGCGAGCCTGGCTTTATTTCCTCTGTGCACGAGTCGACCCTACCTCACAGAGCCGCTCGGTCTTGCTTCCTCGTGCCCAATTATTATATGCCATCACGACGGGACTCCTATTTGATGTGGCCCCATGTCTGTCCCGTTCTATATTTCAGTGCATCCAGGGAGGGGCAAAGACGGGCTCGCTGATTTGTGCCCTATGCCGCCAGTCGGGCGTGACTTAGTCCGACGATGAGCCGTCCATAGCACCCCACGGTCTGATCGACCACCGTATTATCTCCCATTTTGACCAGTGGGGTGGCGCGATGGCACACAAGCGAGGGCGAGGATTTATTATCGATGAGCCACACGAGCATTCCCCTGAGCCACTACTTCTGACTCATGAGCCGACGGCAGATGCTGAGGATCAGACTGAGTCCAGTCCACCGCCAGCGAGAGAGCACCTTCAGGCGATGTTTTACAGCTTGAGGGAGGAGATGCGGGCAGAGAGAGACAGCCTTCTCGCAGCTGTTCAAGAGGAGATGCGCGAGCAGGCCCGCGGGGCCAATCGTCGTGCGGAGAGGCGCTTAGCGGCGAGGGATGCTTATCATCAGGACTATTTCGCTGCGTGGACGAGCCATATAATCCATCCGGACGGACCCTTCATTCCACCAGTCAGGCCATCTACACCACCCTCCTCGCCGGACGAGGCTGGCGCCAGTTCCTGAGCTGATATTAGGGGAGTACTTGACCTTTCTCATACTGCATATTATTATTTGTGTCCATTGAGGTCAATGTACGTCTTAAGTTTGGGGGGGTTACTTTTAGTTGTTATTTACTTATTCGTTGCTATTTTTTGTTGTTATTGATTCTAGCCTTGCTTGTCTTCTAAAATATTCTGGACTTTATTTGCATTCATGAATTTTTTCGTGCAGCCTTGTGTAAGACTTATGATATGATACTGGTTTCTTTTTGTACAAACGGTTGAGTTTTGGTCGAGTTTGCATTCTGCGATATTTGTTTCCTTTGAGTATTTATTTCGGTCTGATTTTTTGCGTCATTGTAGAATCCTAGCATATAAGAAATGAGACATGCGTGTTTACGAACCACCGTCTATACATTTGGTTACACTTTTCACGTAGCTAGTCGTCCAGTAACATGAGTCTTCTTGGCATTTAATTTGAGTTTAGGTATTGAGTCGGACAGCTTTTCCCAAAAAAATAAAAATTCGAGAAATTATACATGTTCTATGATGGGAAGTCTAGTAACTGGGGGTATTCACGTGACCCGTTGTTTACTCTCGCGTAAAACGACAACCCTGAATAGACTAATGGTTCAGAAAAATCGCATGATGATAAAGGAAGCCAAGTAACCGGATGTATTCACGTGACCCGTCGTTTACATTCGCGTAAAACAGCAACTTTGAATCGGACATGCGGGAATAGCCATTCGAGTTTTTTCTCCGTGGTAGAAGGAGACTTAGTAACTAGAAGCACTCATGAGCCCCATGAGTGTCTTTTACGTCAAACGGTTCCCCAATACATGAGAATGGATTTCCACCATAGGGTCATTTCATGAAACATATCGGGAGTCGGAACCTAGTGGTTAACTCGAATCATTATAATAATTATATATAAGGGAATGCTGTCCGAGGATTATTATTTACGATGAAACTCTTGCATTTTTGCCACGAGACCGTGGGACTTGGCGAGTTGGCTTGTTTAATCTAACCCTTCATATTGGCGGTCGGCTAAATCCACACTTGTTAATCTTTGAGCCTTGATTTTCTTCATGACCGATAGATCAGCACTAAAAATGATTGCTTTGTGGAATCATTGTCCGTGATGTGACCCACTAATACGATACTTGTATTTTTCTTTGAGATTTTCAGGTTAGTATTAATCAGGTAAACACTATGGATTTGCAAGTTTACCCACGATACTTGTCATCTCATTTGAAATTAATTTTTGCTTGTGGACAAGCAAAGGCTTAAGTTTGGGGGTATTTGTTAGATTTATTTTTATGCGCTTAATTATAATTATTTTATACCCATTTTTAGTTTAAATCTGCGTAAATGAGCTTTTAATGCATTATCTTTATATGTTTTGAAGGAAATTGGAGTCCGGGAGCTTGAACGAAGAAAAACGGGCCGAAACGACATTTTTTGGTCGTGGACCGCGGCACACAGATGCTGGGCCGCGGCACAGGAGGCGCCCAGAAGGACCCAGTACAAACTGTACCGGGGGCCACGGCACGCAAGCTCTGAGCCGCGGCCCATAAGGAAGACGAGCGCCCAGGCCTGGCGGGTGAGGACTGTAACACCCCGGATATATTCAGGAATATTACAGCACCGTAAATCATTTACATAAGAATTTACAAGGCTGAATAAAGGAAATGACAATAACAGATACCAATTTATGAAATTGTTGAAATAAAATAGAACCGTTTGGTTCAAAACAGAGAATACAAATATCCAATGAAGAGTTATTATTATTACATCATTAAAATCCAAACATTATAAACTGACGACGTACTCGAGTACTTATTGAAATAACCAACAAACAACAGACAGTAAACCCGGCCGGAACATCACTCTGCACCCTCGTCGTCATGCATCTCCAGTGGTTGTTTCCCCGCTCTCCTGGATCCTGAACATACACAAATATTCACCCCCGAAGATATAATCATACAACAGTGATATAATCAACAATTATATCATAACAAGTTTCTCCAACGAGAAATATTCACAACACATATCATATCATAACAGTTTCAACATACTGATGGTATTCCAACGATCCAGCGCACGCAGCTATAGATTCCCATGATGATCCCGTCGGACCAAAGCATGGTGGAACTACCTGTCCAATGATCCAGCGCACACAGCTATAGATTCCCATGATGATTCCCGTCGGATCAAAGCATGGTGGACATTTAATCACAACACATAATACACAATACAATCAGAATATACTTGTTATAATATAGACAATTCTAATTAGAGTACTTGCCTCGGTTCGTTGACAAGAATAAACTTCCACGAATATCAAAATACTCGAAGGTCATCCCCTTCGATCAATCACGTGTTAAGCTCGAACTTTAACAAAAGAAATAGCATAGAATTCATTTCATGCCGAACGAACGTCTAACAATTCAACAATTACGGTAGAAAGTCCTTAATATGCAATCTGTCTGGATAGCTTAACGCACGCTACGAATCCTATGTAGCGTATGTTAATGCTACTCGTTAGCGCATGCAGTACACACAGCCTAGCGTACGCTAATCAGGCGTGGTCAGTGCCTCACTGATCAGCCGACTGACTCAGCTGATGACTTAACGCACGCTAAGTCCCAATTGTGGCGTACGCTAAACGTACTCGATAGCGCACGTTACTTCACGTAGCTTAGCGCACGCTAAGAGTGCATGGCAGTTCACTGGAGGGCAGCAAATTATACAAATGGTGATGAAGTAAGCGAATTCCTCAGTAATTAATGTTTGTTATCCGGCTTCATGTTATGTTCATAACCTTTAAGAATGATCTCATGGATAATAACAACTTTGAGGTGCAAGTATACGTATAATCATCATAACACCATAATCCGTCTTGATTACAATTCTCATGCGAAGTTGGTGATCTCCGGTTTATGTATTAGATTCTACTATCATTATACATATTCAGACTTCATCTTGAGGTGAACTAACAATTCCAACTTATACGAAAGAATATTTCTTAAGATGATTCTTCCTTTAAGTTCTTATAACCGAAATAATATCACCTCCAATTCATGATCACAAAGATAACATAAATCATACGGATTGTCAACTTCAGAATGTTTCTCTCATCATTTGAAGTATTAGGGTTCCAACTTCAAGGTTCCAACAATAATATCGCAATCGTAGACATTCCAATCTTCTAAACATGGTGTTGTTGAATAATTCACTAATGAAATTCAATATCTCATTAACATGATCACCTTATTCTCCATAACACGAATCTAGAGTTGAAGATAGAATCAACATACCTTAATATGATGAAATCACTGAACCACGAGGTAGAATCCGACTCCGGTTGGTTATGTGCCACTCCAAGGTGTTACTTCTCTTCAATGATCACTCACAAGTGATAACCAATATTCAAGGATCAGTAAGATGTGTTCTAAGTGTGTTAGAAGGATGATTATAGCTCTCTGGCCTCTCAAGAATGAAGAATGGACAAAGGAAATGTAAGCCAAAATGGGTGGTTGTCTCATTTATAATATTCTGCACTTTAGCTAATTAGCGCACGCTACAATACATACTTAGCGCGCGCTAATAAGCGTTGACTACAAATCTGTCCAGGTTCGTCCGCGGGAATCTTATCCCGGACCCATGTCCCGGATGGCGCATGTGCTAGCCACCTACCTCAATAATTCAGTGTCTAGCGCACGCAACTCCTACATACATAGCGTGCGCTAGTAATAGCCGATAGCGCGCGTTAAGCTACATTCTTAGCGTGCGCTATCACGAATTTGCATGAGAAAATTTGCATGTTGTTATACTCAAGTACAAGGATGCCAAACAGAGTTATAAATAGGCACTGAAGGTCAGAAGATATGATCATCAAACAGAAGGAGAAAATAAATAGGAGCAGAAAGCAGAAGCCAGAGAACGGCGCAATTCAAGTTCCTAAACTGTGTTTGATTTTTCTTATGCTTTCTTTAATTCTTTGTGTATTATTTTCTAGCATGTCGGGCTAGAACCCTTTTCTAGGATTGTGATGAAATCAAGATTTTGACGGATTAACTTTTCATTTTGCATTATTAACATATTTTCCTTTTCTATTGAGTTTTCCCCAATTGTTCTTAACGCGTTCAATTATGTGGCCTATGATTGAATTGTTTTGATTATGCAACTCGAATCGGGAGAGGAGAGTTAGTAGGAAAAATTGGTGAGAAACATCTTATCTTGTGAGATAGGAATATACTCATAGGAATTACGTGGCCCGTCTGAAGATTTTGTACTTTTTGCCTATTGTTGAATTAATTCACCTAGGAATAGAGTGATTTATTCACCTTAGAAAATTCTACTGACCTCGGGAGAGGCATTAGAGTATCTTAGAAATCTTTGCCTTCAATAAATTGGGAAATTACTTAGTTTAAATAAATCAAGAGTAATTTGAATTAATCGAGGCAGATTCTCAATCCTAGATTCTTCTCTTATTTGATCTTCTTTATTCGCATGGAGGCAATGACGAAGAAATATTATGGATTTTTCCTTGTTCTGGATTGTTGTTTTATTTTCTTCTTTACGATATTGATGATATTTTATTATTTTGTACAACTTCTAGTTGTAACTTCTAATTTTATTTTATTTTTTATTTTTCATATTTAAATATTTTACAACTTCAGGTTGTAAATTTTCTAAAGTTTTAATTTTATACAACTTCTAGTTGGATTTTTTTTAATCACAATTTCTGGTTGCATATTAAGTCTTCAAAAATTCACTTCAAAATATCACAAGAACTAGTGACGGCTCTACCAAATAAAAACTTATAAATATAGTCAACCATGTAATGTTCATGCAATGTTAAATTTCACAGTTGTATACTACCAAGTACCAACAAAAATATCAATAAGTAATTACAAGTAATATCGCCACACGTTTTAGGGATGTTATAAAAATTAGAATCCAAACATGTTGTATTAACAAATTATATTTATATTCATCACCCTACTCGGATATTAGCTAATATTTTGGCAAAATAATCTAATATTTTGAAAAATAATATATGAGGGACAATTTTATCAAAGTAATATTTTGCAGAGAAAACTTAATATAAAGCATATTACAACTCTAAAAGCTCCTATATACACATTAATGTTTTAACATTTTATCATGTCAATATCAAAATTATAAATATGATCATATAACAATAGTTGTGCCAATATCATCTAAGTATAGTTTTAAACCTTAGGAACAAGGAAAGCACCCAAGTAATGTATCTTTAAGATTATTGTATGAGCAGTTAATTTATGATGATATTTTGCTATGAAAGTCTATAAAAGTATATATTTAAAATATATTACAGTCATAAATACTTGCCTCATATATTTATGTTCATACAGATACTACTGTTTGTTGTTAACATGTAGTATAATATTAGATAGTGTATGGCATGAATAAATATAAACTATATACAATAAGTTATTAGGTTTCATTTATAAATAAAAGATAACATGGAATAAGGGAAATATTTCAAAGTCTTAGTTACACTAGTATGTATATGCGATATGTGATTTCCTAGCATACTCTTTATAGGTTTTCACCAAGGTGTCTCCAACAAAGAATCAAAGACATATATCCCTATGCAGTTTAGAGAATAGAAATCATAGAGGGGTTTTGCCAGCCAACAAATTCTTCCACATACAACACCCAAGAATTGAAGCCTGGACAACATGCTAACCAGTTTGTACTATTATTTAGTTTGTTAATTTATCTTTTTATTATTGCGTATATGCTTCTGAACTGTTGCATTATATTACTCATGTTGACCTGATATAACTTCTTGACACACAATTTACATCAGGCAGCATAGTACGTTGCAAATAACATATGCATGAAAAGTACATACCTTGGATACTTTGTATATGAAATCAACCCTCAAGTATTAATCGGAAGAGCCATTCGTCATCGATTCGATAGCAAAAAAGAAACTAGTGTCTGATGCAATAACTAGAGCAAACTCGAGCTGATAACGTGTTATAAATCTACTAGAAATATAGAGAGAATTGAGTGAAATGAAGAGATCATTTCATTCATATATGTGTATATCTTACATATCAAGAATATGGACTTTATGTAGGCTTATGATTCAAGAGTTACAATAGAGATAAAATACCAAAGGTCGAGACTTGAAAAGCCAAATGATGTATGTATTAATGGAGAAAGATGAACAGTTAAAGGTCATCCAATAATACATAACCTTTAGGCAATTATCTTTTATATTATTTTCTCATTTTCAATTTAAGTTGGAGGTTTCACTATTTTTTATTTTCTAAAATAAGTTTTTCATTTGAATATTTTATATTTTTATATCCAAATTATCCATACTTCACAAATTCCACAAAAAACACCATATTACTTTTTTTTTATCGTGTCATTCCGAGACGTTATTTTTGAGCCACTTTGCCGAGGGACGTCATTTTTGAAGTCGTTCAACATTGGAGATTATTTTCAACCCGTTCCGCTTAAGGATGTTATTTTTTACTCATTTCGTCACGTGATGTTGTTTTTCTACTGTTTTCACCCATAGACATTATTTTCATTCCATCCCGCACCAGAAGGTCATTTTCGATTGTTTTTGTCCCAGCACGTTATTTTTGACCTAATTTTCCACACACATTATTTCCGACCAGTTTCCCAAGAGCGTCATTTTCGACCATATTTCGTTGTGGGGCGACAATTTCGACCAGTTTTGTCACAAAATGTTGTTTTGGACCCTCTTCATCCAGGAACATTATTTCGACCAGCTTCGTCTAGGGACGTCATTTTCGACCGCTTCGCCCTGGATGATATTTTCGATCAATTTCGCTGTTTTCATCTACGGACATCATTTTTGACCAATTTTGTCTCGGGATGTCATTTGCGACCAGTTTCTCCCCAGGACGATTTTTTTTGTCTTTTTTGCTTCAGGGGATATTTTCGACCAATTTCGTCATGGGATATTATTTTCGATCAATTATGCCCCAAGACATTATTTTCGACTCATTTCGCCTCGTGAAGATATTTTCAGCCCATTTCGCCCCGTGATGTTATTTTCAGCCTGTTTCGCCCTGTGATGTTATTTTTGCCCCATGACGTTATTTTCGACCTGTCCCAGGATGTCATTTTCGGCTCGGGACATGGTTTTCGACCTATTTTATCCCGAGATGTTATTTTCGACTATTTTCGCCTTGAGATGTCATTTTCGACTCATTTCGACCCGAGGCGATACTTTTGGCCTGTTTCGCCCCAAGACATCATTTTCGGTATGTTTCGTCATGGGGCGTCATTTTCGACCCATTTCGTTCCCATGCATTATTTTCGAACTGATTTGTCCCATGACATAGTCTTCGACTATTTTTGCCCCTAGACGGTGTTTTCGACCCGAGTTTATTTTCGACTATTTCTGCCTCAGGTCGTCATTTTCAATCTGTTTCGCCCCAAGATGATATTTTTTACGCATTTTATCCAATGAAGTCATTTCGACCATTTCCGCCCCAGGACGTCATTTTCGACCGTTTCTCCCTGGGACGACATTTTCGTCTCATTTTGCCCAGGGATGTCATTTTCAACCCATTTCAACATGGGGCGTCATTTTCGACCCGTTTTCTCCAGGGATGTCATTTTCGACCCATTGCACCTCGGGACGATATTTTCATTCCGTGACGTCATTTTCGACTCGTTTCGCAATAGCACGACATTTTGGCCCGTTTCTCTCCGGACGTCATTTTCTATTTTTTCGCCCCTGGACGTCATTTTTTATTTGTTTTGCCCTCAAGTGTTATTTTCGATCTGATTTGTCCCATAATGTAAATTTTTGATTGTTTTCGTCACTGGTCATCATTTTCGACCCGTTTTGCACAAGGACGTCATTTTCAATTATTTTTGCCATGGGACATTATTTTCGACCGGTTTCGCCCCAGGACAACATTTTCAGCCCATTTCATCCTAGGGCATTTTTTTTAGTGTGTAGGGCTAAGTACAATCGGTTTGATTGGGACAACCGAGTCCATGGATTTTACGTATGCAACCATGCAAGGGTTGGCCTATGCAATGAAGAATGACTAACGTACTGATCGAAAATGACGTCTTAGAGAATGGGTCGAAAATAAAGTCTTGTGATAAAGCTGGTCAACAATGTCATCACAGGGAAAAAACATGTCGAAATTGACATCCCGGAGTGAAATCGAAAATGATTTCATAGGACAAAACAGATCGAAAATAGTGTCCCAAGACAAAACAGATAAAAAATGACATCCGCGAACAAAAATGATGGTCCGGATGAAACGAGATGAAAAATGTTGCCCTGGGGTAAAACGGATCGAAAATGACGTCCTAGGATGAAATAGAACGAAAATGACATCCAGGGTAAAACGGGACAAAGATGACATCGTGGTACAAAATGGGCCAAATATGATGTTCGATGACAAAATCGGTCGAAAATAACGTCCCTATACGAAACGGGTTGAAAATAACATCCCTGAGTGAAAGGACCGAAAATGTTGTCTTGTGAAATAGAGTGAAAATAACGTCATGGGTCGAAAATGGCGTCCCAGAGCACACAGGCTGAAAATGACATCCTAGTGCGAAGTAGGTTTAAATATAATCCCATTACGAAATGGGTCAAAAGTATCGTTATGGGGGCAAAAAGGGTCAAAAATTATAATATCCGAGATTTTTGTTTCTAGTTGTTTTGAATTATTTGTCATTTTATATTTAATGTTCCTTTATTAGGGATTATATTTTTTTCGTTGATTGCGATATTTAGACTGTGTTATCGTGTTGACGTTAACATGAATTCTTTGGCGTTAGTTTTGTGGTGATTCAGATGTGTGTTCGTGATTCATTTTTATATCGGTTCGTCGACTCGCTGAAGCATTTTCGCCAATTCTGGAGGAACACGACAGTAAACACGCCGTTGGTTGCGCTATGTATTGGGCCGTTTGTGACACGATCGAGTAAGGGCCGAGTGTGCACCTCGTGTTGCGCGCCATGTGTGTGTGTTTAGCATATGTACTCACAAGACAGGACACAGTCGAGACACACAATTGTGTATGTCATGCGTGTTGTGCCGTTTGTGAGAACACGACTTTGAACACGATGTTCGTGCACTCCCTTTAGGTATTCGCCAACATTCAAAACACGGCCGTCAACACAGTGATGTTTGAGTCGTTCCCTGGGCTGTTTGTTCAGATGTATAAATAATACGGTCATATTCTTTAGCCGCATTTCATTTCTCTCTCTCTCGATTTTGGGCTATTTCTCAAAGGTTTCGATCCTTGAACAAATTATCATAATATATTGAGGTCTTGCTCGTGATTAACATCATCCTTTTTTTATTCTTTGACTGTTTCGAGGTAATTCCCTGAAAATCTATATTTGTCTATTTTTGGGATTTGCTTGAGGGTTCGATTTCACCCGATTTTGATGAATTGGTTAATGTTAGATGCTGTTATTGACCGAGTTCTATGAATTGTATATCCATATTTTGAGTTTGTTTAACCCGATTGGCGGTTTGAGTGTTCTTAAAAATTTTTGGACATTTAATGTTTGATTAAATATTTTATGATTTTCCTTCGGGGGATGGATATGTTTTCCGTCGTTATTAGTTGTTAGTGATTGTGTTGTTGGTTCTCGGGGTGAATGTAGGCTTTCGGGGCTTTTCGATCGAACCTGTTTTAATACCCGAGATTTTCATTTCCGGTAGCCTTGAATTTTTATCACTTTAACTGGATTGCATGATGTTTGTGTCTATATGATCATGTGTCATGGTTTGTCATGTGTTTGTTTGCGAATCAGATTGTTGGTGTTGTACGTTAGTGTTTTATCGCATGTGTAATGCCCGGATAATTATTATGTATTTATCTTGTATTCGATCTTGTAAGATTTGACTTTGTGATGTTACTAATCGGAGTTTGGTTTCCCGTATTCGTATCCTTACGTTTTCGTATCTCCATCATTTTGCATGCGTGGTTCGGCACGTCTTAACGCACGCTAGAGGATGATATTAACATACGCTACGACTGCAGCATAAAGTACGTTATGTGATGAGCTTAACGTACGTAAGCTCAGTCAACTCGAGATCCAACAAGGGTCGGCGTGTGGGGGCCATGGAAGATTCATGAAATGCTCCGCGTGAATGTTGCGATATTTCCTACATGCAAGTGCACGTCATCGTTTACAAGTAATAAAGTGATAAGTAGAGTATCGTTCCCACGAGGATTGAATCTCTAACTACCGATTTTTTCGTATTCCAATTTTATCTGAACAATCGAATTTGGGTTTTGCGATTAATAACTAAAAGAATTACTAAAAACCTAAGCAGTAGAAAACAATATCTTGGATAAAAGAAATCAAATGATGAATAAGTCTAGGGTTCTGAATCCACCTTAGTTTATCTGAATTTACTCTCGATTATCCGTAATAAATAATTTTCCCAATTTATTGAAGGCGGAGATTGCTAATATATTCTACCGCCTCTCCCGAGGTCAATAGATTTATCTAAAGGCGAATAACGCACTCTATCCCTAGGTGAATTAATTCGTCAATAGGCGAAAAGCATAAAATCTCCTAAAGGCCACGTAGTTCCTATGAGTATATTCCTATCTCACAGAATAAAACGGTCCTCACCAATAGTTCCTCACCAAATCTCCTCTCCCGATTCGAAGTGAATGATTAAATCAATACAACTATTGGCCAGATACTTGCAAGCATTAAACTTAATTGGGAAAACTCAATAAAAAGGTAATAAATTGGATAATCTCAATCAATTCGTCAAAACAAAGGTTTCATCAAAACCCTAGATTAGGGCTTTAGCCTGACATACTAAAAATTGAAAATACAGAATAAATAAACGAAAGCATAAAATTCAAACGCAGATGAAGCGCGGATTCCTCCGTTCTTCAGCTTCCGCCTTCTGCCCTTGAATCCTTCTGCTTCCCTCTTCTTCTCCGTCTCCAAGCTTAAGCTCTCCAAGGTTAAAAATCCCAAGATTCCAAGATGATTTAATTAGGGTCTTAAACCCTATTTATAGCTCAGCAATCAGCAAATCGCGTCCGTATTAGTCGGTCGAAAACTGGCTTCGAAACAGCTCAAAATCCGCGCGGGCATACACAAACCGCCAAGTATGCCGCGGCTCACTAAACCTATGCCGCGGCACATCGCCTTCAGCTGAATGCCTGGGCGTTAATTAATTCTTCTGTGCCGCGGCTCACCTGGGTTGTGCCGCGGCACAGAGTACAGGTTACTCTGCCCTTCGGCTGGTGTCTTCCTATGCCGCGGCTCAGCTTCCTTGTGCCGCGGCTCAGAGTCCAGATTAGCCGTTTTCGCCCGTTTTGCCTCGTTTTAGCTCTCGGACTTCAATTTCCTGTCAATCATACAAAATTAAGGCATTAAAAGCTCATTTAGACAATTTCACTCACCAAAACACTACAAAATAATGATAAATAAGCGTATGAAAATACGCCTAACAAATACCCCCAAACTTAAGCCTTTGCTTGTCCTCAAGCAAAAAGAATTAAATTCAATAAAAAAAATGTCATGTATCATCGTGCAACTCATAGTGTTCAACCTAATCAATACTATCCTGTAATTCTCTCTAAATAATACGAGTGTCATAAAAGCGAGCTGCACTCAGAATAATGATTCCGCAAAGTAATCAAATTCCGTCCTAATCACTCGTTCATGAAGAAAATCCAGCTTAAAGATTAACAAAACGTGAGTCAAATCGACCGTCAATAAGAAAGGCTAACACAACCAAGCTAGTTCGTCCCGTTCCACAGTCGAAAGGCACAATTTTCACGAGTTTCATAACAAATAAACCTCGGACAGTATCCCCTTATATATGTGCTCAAGAATTTGATTCGAGTTGACCACTAGGTTAGGATCTCGGGATGTTTCATCGGGATAATCCTAGGGTGGAACTTCCATTCTCATGTATTAGGAAACCGTTTGACGTAAAAGACACTCATGGGGCACATGGATGCTTCTAGTTACTAAGTTCCCGTCTACAGCGGAGAAACAACTCGAATACATAATTTCCGCATGTCCGAATCAAGGTTGCCGTTTTACGCGAGAGTAAACAGCGGGTCACGCGAATACCCCCGGTTACTAGGCTCCCTTTTCTTGGCGCATGTGAAATAACTAAATCACTAGTCTAATCGGGGTCGTCGTTTTACGCGAGAGTAAACAACGGGTCACGCGAATACCCCCGGTTACTAGACTTCCCTTCATAGAACACATTCTCTCGACTTTAGGGAAAAACTGACCGACTCAAAACTCGATCTAAGTGCCAACACGACTAAAGAAACAGTACGACTCACTATCTGGAAAATGTAGCCAAACGTATTGATGGGGATTTAAAAACAAGTATGTATCGTCTCTTATCTGCCAAGACCTCTACAATCACGAAAAATTTCGGACCTAAATGATTACTAAGCAGAACAGAAAAAACTGACTACAACTCGACTAAAACTCGACCGCTTCTTCAGAGAGAAAAACAGTGTCGTAACATCAGTATCACACAAATAGAAGCACGAACAATTCACGAATAAAGAAAACTAAGACAAGCAAGGCTATCTAAAAAAAAAAAAATTACGCAAAGAAATGAAAAGTGCAACGAAATAACGTACAACAATAAAATAAAGTACATCAATGAATGTAGAAACTGAAAGTAAATCCCCCCCAAACTTAGGACGTACATTGACCTCAATGGACAAAAATGATATGCAAGAAAAGTAAAAGGTCAAGTACTCCCCTCCAGTCTGCTCAGGAGCTGGTGCCGGCATCGTCCGGTGAGGAGGGTGGTGTGGCTGGCCGGGCGGGCGCAATAAATGGCCCGTCGGGATGCAGGATATGGGCCGTCCATGCGACAAGGTGCTCCTGATGATAAGCATCCCTCGCAGCAAGACGCCTCGCCACTCGTCGGCTGGCCCGGCGGGCCTGCTCTCGCAACTCGGCACGGACGGTAGCAATAACACTCTCCTGCTCCGCCCGCTGCTCCTCCCGCATGGCAGCCATCAAGCCCTCTCTCTCTCCTCATCTCATCTCTCTCTCTCCTCGTCTCCTCTCTCAGCTCCTCTCTCTCTCTCCTCAGCTCCTCTCTCTGCTCCTCTCTCTGCCTCCTCAAATCCTCCCGCAGCCCATCAAATAACTCCTCCAACCTCGCCCTGTCGGGCTGAGGGCCTCCATCTCCATGCGTCAACAAAAGCGGCTCGGGGGATCCCTCGTGAGCCTCCTCTAGCAAAAATCCTCTCCCCCGAGCGTGCGCTGGCGCTCCGCCCCACTGATCGAAGTGTGATATGATGCGGTGGTCGATCGGGGCCTATGGGGCTAGCATCGGCTCGTCGTCTGACCACGTCAGCCTCGACTGCCGGCATAAAGCGCAGATGAGGGAGGGGTGCTTCAACCCCGTCTTGGCCCCCCCTGGATACTCTGGAAGATAGATCGGACCAGGACGGGGGCCACATCGAAACGCAGCCCGGAAGTGATAGCAAGAAGTGTCCGGGCGCGGGAGAGAAAGACTGTACGGATCTAGGAGGTGGGGTCAATGCGTGCGCAGATAAAATAAAGCCAGGCACGCCCGAGCCGGCTGAGGCGCGAGCTCCTGAAGTGAAAAGTGGAAGAACTCTGTGCTCGCTGCTCCCAGTCGGTACCGGGCTGTGCAATGGTTTCAAGCAGGGCCTCCTTAGTGAGGCTGGTCATCACTCGGTCATAGGCTGACTCGTCAACCACCGGAAACCCAAAAAGCCTCCGAATAGCAGCCGTGGAGAAATCAACTGTAACCCCTCGGACGTCAACCTGAGTCCGAGACTCTAAAGACGGCAACGTATGCCCTGCCCGGATGTGCTTCAGCAGTGCACTGGCGTAAAACTCCTGCACGATCGAGATAACTGCGGGCTCGGGAGGTGCGGTAAATCTGGCCCACCCCATCTCGTCGATCATGGTGAGCAATTCCCCGTCCTGAGGAGCTGGAGTAAAACCCCTCTCTGGAATAAGTGGTCGTGGCCGGATCTTTTCATTAAATATCTTGTGAATTTCGGGGTCCGAAAATTGGTGCCCCTCCACCTCGGCCCGACCACGAGAGGTCTCCCCTCGAGTAGGGGATGACTCGGTCCTAGCACGCTTGCTCAGCTTCTTTGTGCGCGCCATAATCAGTCCTGAGAAGTACAACACGAGGGTTTATTCATGCAAAAATAATAACAATGATCTATGTGCGGCTAAGGATGTCCAGCCAGAAATTCCGAATTTAAGAAAATAGCGCATACGTGAGAGAAAGATGAATTTGGACTTAAACATTTAACCTGGATGTAAGGGTTGGGCTTGCTGTAAATTCAAAACGTATACGTTGCACGAAAATTCAAAACGATTGCTTTTTCAAAGAAAATTTTTCATTTAGGCAATTTATCAGACACCTTGAGGGCACACGTTTACTTGAAGAATAAACATAGTTATAGCTCGATTCAACCCTCAAAAATCAAAACATAATTCAATCATCATGAACTTAACACATTCAACTCATTGATATTCCGATTTAACCATGAAAATTCGATAAAACTACCATGTTATTCTCTAAACAATCCTAAAACTTTCGAAGGAGAATAAACATGTTCCATTCATTCAAAGCAAAAACAACTTCCAAAATAAATCATAAGCAAGTCAAGATTAAAGATTGAAACATACCTTTTGAAGATTGCAAGAAAAAAATCGCAGGAAGAAAAGAAAATGGAAGAACTTGTTCGGCCGGTCGCGCGCTGGGGAGGGAAGGAAAAGGAGAAGGGAGGCGTACCTGATAATGCCGGCCGAATGCGTGTTATATGCTACCTGGCCTTTCGGATTCCGCATAGTGTGCCGCGGCACAGATAAAGTGAGCCGCGGCACAAGGTACAGTCCCTATTACCTGTGTTCTCGTTTTGTCGTGTGCCGCGGCTCAGATTTCGTGTGCCGCGGCTCATTTCCAAGTGTGCCGCGGATCATTTAAGCCGTGCCGCGGCACAGGGTACAGTTGGTTTGGCCTCCCCTTGCGATTGATGTGTGCCGCGGCTCACAATACTTGTGCCGCGGCTCATACTTCAGTTTCTTCCCTGGGACTTTCCTGCACAGAATTTTGAGAAGAAGACGTTAAAAACGAGAGGCAGAAGCAAATTGAAGCACAAAAATGATGAAAAATAAGAATCACGAATACAAGAAAAATAAAGAAATGCAAAAAAAATCTACAACTACGAACTCGGTTTGCCTCCCGAGAAGCGCTAAGTTTATAGTCTTCAGTCGGACCTATTGGACAACGTTAGTTCGCTTTTCGCAAACTCCATTTGGTTTCCGCCCCGTTCATCGAACCGTTCATATTTTTGTTAAAATTATGACCATTGGTCATTAGCGGTTCGACTTTCGGTTCAGTCATCAAATGTTGTTTTCGAAAAGGTTTCGACGTGAATAACTTCCCGAAACACCCGGTTTTTCCATGACTAATTGTCCGCTTGGCTTCCGGCTCACTCTCCTCCTTCACAAACGCACTCAAGACTACAGCAGATTTTTCCTCATGCTCGAGGGACGCCACTCGGTCTATATCCTTCTTAAGACTTGGACCATTTAACACAAAATATGAATTTTCCCACCGACGATGTTTTCGGTGCTTTCCTCTTTCAACAACATCCACACTTTCAATTTGTGACCCTTTATCAGCACCTCCGGGACATGGGAACGATTTGAATACTTGAAAAGTAACTTGCTCGTCTTGGACCCTCAGAGTTAACTCCCCCTTTTCCACGTCTATAAGGGTTCGGCCCGTCGCTAGAAATGGTCGTCCCAAGATGATTGGAATATTTTCATCTTCTTCCATGTCGAGTACGATGAAATCGGCCGGAAAGATGAACTTATCAACTTTAACTAAAACATCCTCGATCACTCCCCTTGGATACTTTATCGATCGATCTGCCAATTGTAAGGAGACTGTTGTTGGCTTGGCTTCCCCAATATTCAGATTTTTGAAAATCGATAGAGGCATGAGGTTGATACTCGCACCAAGATCGCATAGTGCCTTATTAAATGAAAGATTCCCCATGGTGCACGGTATATTGAAGCTTCCCAGATCTTTCAATTTAGGTGGGAGCTTCTTTTGAAGAATTGCACTGCACTCCTCTGTCAAGGCGACCGTTTCAAACTCCTCAAGCTTTCTCTTCTTCGATAATATCTCCTTCATGAACTTGACATAACTCGGCATCTGTTCCAACGCGTCGGCGAACGGAATGTTTATGTGAAGCTTTTTGAACACATCAAGGAACTTAGAAAATTGTTTGTCCGCCCTTCTTTGCTGTAGTCTCTGCGGAAACGGAACGGGGGGGACACATGTCTTCGAGTTATCCGGCTTCAAATCCTTCGACTCCTCTGGCTTTAAATTCTTCTCTTCCTCAATTTCTTTCTTCTCTTTACCCCACTTGGGCTGATCCAGCACCTCTTTCCCGCTTCTCAAGCTGATTGCGTTTAGACTCTCTCTAGGATTTGTCTCTGTTGTACTCGGCAATGCTCCCTCCGGACGAGCTGTCAACACATTAGCGATTTGGCCCAGCTGGACCTCCAAGTTCCGAATGGAAGCAGAATGATTTTGTAATGTAGCTTCCGTACGGGTCATAAATTGACTCGTATTTGCCGCCAATTTTGCAAGTGCTTCCTCGAGAGACACTTTGGGAGCGGAAGGGGGCTGCTGTTGATTTTGGGCGAACGGGGGCTGGTGTGAGTTCTGTCCGTTTCTCCATGAAAAGTTGGGATGATTGCGCCACCCCGGATTATAAGTGTTGGAGTACGGGTTATTCGGCCGATTCCCATTTCCTACGAATTGAGCCTGCTCCATCTGATTTTGCTCGAACGGATTTCCAACTTGACATTCCGCTCGGGTGTGATCCGTTACACCAATTGCATGTCTCAATGGTAACGGGGGCTGGTGCGTGCGAAAATGCCTGGAGTTGTGTCAAAGCGGCGACTTGAGTGACAAAGTGGAAATCGGGTCATTGCTTGAAACTTCCATGACTCTCTTGGTGTCAATCTTTCGATGGCCATTGGTATGCGTTTTCGGCCATATCTTCCAAAAGCACGTGTGCCTCGGCCATAGATTTTCCCATGAAGGTCCCACGGAGGCCGCATCCACGAGTGCGTGTAGAAGCACTCAAACCATTACAGAACGTATGAAGCTGAAGCCAATCAGGAATGCCGTGATGAGGGCATCTTCGTAGCAATTCTTTATATCGCTCCCACGCCTCGTGGAGCGATTCCATATCGTACTGGGCAAAAGTGGTTATTTCGTTTCTCAACCTCGCCGTCTTAGCAGCTGGGAAAAATTTGGCAAGGAAGGCTTGCGCTAACCTCTCCCATGTTGTAATCGACCCCGGCGGTAAGGAATTTAACCAGAATTTTGCTTTATCCCTCAAAGAGAAAGGGAAAAGCCTCAATCGGATGGCATCGTCGGTGACACCATTAGTTTTGAACGTGTCGCATATCTCAAGGAAAGAAGCAATATGGGCATTCGGGTCGTCCTTCGGCAATCCACAGAATGGGCTCGCCTGCACCATCTGAATAATGGCGGGCTTGATCTCAAAATTATTAGCTTGGATAGTGGGACGCCGAATTCCCGAAAAATTAGCGTTGACCTGCGGCATGGCATAATCTCGAAGGGCTAGTTTCGGTTGAACTTGCCGCACTTGGTTATCTCCTCCTCGGACTTCGATATTCTCGGCCATGTTGACCGTCGTCTGCAACTCTCTTTTCTCCTTTTTGTTCCGTCTTAGCGTGCGCTCGAGCTCGGTATCCAAAGGTAGTAGGCCTTCGTTACCGAGTTTTCTCATGCACTACACGAAAGGTCCTGAAAGGAAAAAACGAATAAACGAAATTAAATACACAAAAAAATAAAAATAAAACGTTCAAATTAAGACTGGAAATACTTTAATCGATATTAGAAAATTTCAATCCCCGGCAACGGCGCCAAAAACTTGTTGCGATATTTCCTACACGCAAGTGCACGTCATCGTTTACAAGTAATAAAGTGATAAGTAGAGTATCGTTCCCACGAGGATTGAATCTCTAACTACCGATTTTTTCGTATTCCAATTTTATCTGAACAATCGAATTTGGGTTTTGCGATTAATAACTAAAAGAATTACTAAAAACCTAAGCAGTAGAAAACAATATCTTGGATAAAAGAAATCAAATGATGAATAAGTCTAGGGTTCTGAATCCACCTTAGTTTATCCGAATTTACTCTCGATTATCCGTAATAAATAATTTTCCCAATTTATTGAAGGCGGAGATTGCTAATATATTCTACCGCCTCTCCCGAGGTCAATAGATTTATCTAAAGGCGAATAACGCACTCTATCCCTAGGTGAATTAATTCGTCAATAGGCGAAAAGCATAAAATCTCCTAAAGGCCACGTAGTTCCTATGAGTATATTCCTATCTCACAGAATAAAACGGTCCTCACCAATAGTTCCTCACCAAATCTCCTCTCCCGATTCGAAGTGAATGATTAAATCAATACAACTATTGGCCAGATACTTGCAAGCATTAAACTTAATTGGGAAAACTCAATAAAAAGGTAATAAATTGGATAATCTCAATCAATTCGTCAAAACAAAGGTTTCATCAAAACCCTAGATTAGGGCTTTAGCCTGACATACTAAAAATTGAAAATACAGAATAAATAAACGAAAGCATAAAATTCAAACGCAGATGAAGCGCGGATTCCTTCGTTCTTCAGCTTCCGCCTTCTGCCCTTGAATCCTTCTGCTTCCCTCTTCTTCTCCGTCTCCAAGCTTAAGCTCTCCAAGGTTAAAAATCCCAAGATTCCAAGATGATTTAATTAGGGTCTTAAACCCTATTTATAGCTCAGAAATCAGCAAATCACGTCCGTATTAGTCGGTCGAAAATCGGCCAAATGACTCAAAATCCGCGGGCATACACAAACGCCAAGTGTGCCGCGGCTCACTAAACTCGTGCCGCGGCACATCGCCTTCACCAATGCAGGCGTTAATTAATTCTTACGTGCGGCTCACAGGTTGTGCCGCGGCACAGAGTACAGGTTACTCTGCCCTTCGGCTGGTGTCTTCCTGTGCCGCGGCTCAGCTTCCTTGTGCCGCGGCTCAGAGTCCAGATTAGCCGTTTTCGCCCGTTTTGCCTCGTTTTAGCTCTCGGACTTCAATTTCCTGTCAATCATACAAAATTAAGGCATTAAAAGCTCATTTAGACAATTTCACTCACCAAAACACTACAAAATAATGATAAATAAGCGTATGAAAATACGCCTAACAGTGAACCTAGACGGCTTTCTAGCTATGCAAGTCAATGGACTTAACATACGCTAAGGGGGATTTTTAACGTACGCTAAGGTCCTATATATTACGTACGTAAGACCTGTATGCTAATGTACGTAAGCCAATGCCAGGAACTGGTCAGTGAGCTCTGGCCAGACGTTAACTTACGCTAATCTTCGAAGCATAGCGTACGCTAAAGTTGTTACGTATGTAATGTGGGGTGTTTAGCTTACGTAACGGATAGAATTCTATTTATAGACCTCAACCCCATTTCATTTCTCATCCTCCCTTTGGCCGATTTTTGTGTTCTGGAGATTGTCCAACACCATATACCTCTCATATCATCATCCTAGCTCGATTTTCGATGATCATAGACCCCTGTGGATTGGTGTTCAAGCCTACGGTGTAGAGTTTCTTCGAGTTCTTCGTTGTTTGTCACTATATTAAGGTATGTGACCCTTCACCAACTGGTTTAACATGTTCTTAGTGATGTTTTGGACCTGTTTTAAGTTCACCTAATCAGTTATATTCGTGAGGAGTCTTACATCAGGGTTTTAGAAGATTAAATTCGGTGGTACTTCGGTTCCTTTTGGTTTTTGAACATGTTGAACAAACCTTATAGTGATCAGATTCTTGAATATAACATCCTGAGATCATGAACCCAATTATAACAAGTTTTCGGAGATTATCTAAGTCCTTAGGATTGGTATGATCGAGCATTTCAATGGAGAAAATAATGGATTGAGCTTAAGGTTAATTCCTAGAAGGAGATGATAATCAAATAAACCTAGTGAATGAATTCTTACGATTTATCGAGGTTTTCCGATATCTTGCTATTGAAGAACATGATTAGAATCCTTCTAAGATGAATGTCATTTCATATTATATTTCGATCGAAGAAATGTGTTTGAACTTGGATAGTATTCTATGAGATTGTTGCCCAGTCAAATAGCGTAGTGTCGGTTCAACCGAATGAAGTAGGGCAGAATAGTTCCATCTCCATAATAGAGTATAACATGCCTCGTGTTGATTCGTTTGATGATTAGAACGATTATCCGGAACCGTCAGTTATACCGGTATTATTGTTCAATGAAGGTTTGGATTTCAGTGAGCTGATCGAGTGAGAATTCTCTGAGCGGATTGAAGCCTATTCGTAGTAGCAGTTCTTATCATCATTTATGAGGCAAGTATCATATTTTGAAACTTGTGAATATTGGTATCTTGATCATGTATATGGTTTATTCATGTTGTTGAACATGAGGTTAGTTATTTTGAATTTGTCATGATATTCATCGTTGATTTCTTAAATGTTCATGTTGTTGGACATATCGATTTGGCATATGTATATTCATGTTTTGTGTTTGTGTACGTTGTGAGGATTCGTAGGGATCGAGCGATCTATGCTGAGGGCGCTGGATCGGATGTCCACCATGCGTTGGTCCGACAGGATCATCAAGGGGATCTATGCTGAGGGCGCTGGATCGTTGGACGAGTTTTCCACCATACGTTAGTTCGACGGGATCATCATGGGGATCTATACTGAGGTCACTTTATCGTTGGATTAGCCTTTGTTATGTTGATGTAATCACGTGTAATCGCATCGTTGGATTCCGGTGGCGGAAGTCCGTTTTATGTAATTTATGATGCATTGTTGTTGCACATCCGATTTATTTATTATGATACTTGTACTAGCATCGTTTTGCTAACCCTTTCGGGGGTGGACATTTGTTTTGATGTTCAGGTAGCCGAGGAGCGGGGAGGAAACCACAGTACCGACATGACGATGAAGTGGCGCAGTGATGTAAATTGATGTTGTCTTATTTTCCAGTTATTTTTCAGTACTCGAGTACGCATATTTTGTTGGCGTTTGGAATGCTTGTAATAATGGACTCATTGTTGAACTGGTTTTGAATTATAACCTTAATGGTACTTTGGTATCATTATTATTATTTTCCGTATTTCTCAAATTACCCTATAAATTCTTATATAAAGGATTTACGGCGCTGTAATTATTCCGAATATATCGGGGTGTTACAGAATATGGTAACGGAGTTAAGATTCATGGATATCTTGGCAGTCAGGTTTAGTTGGGTCTATTTACGTTATTTGATTTATGGGTCGTTTGTAACATCACTGCTCAGCCTGCGTCGTCATGTGGACCGTGGTTGTAGGTCTCCTAATATCTTATACTACCGTCTTATTTAATTTCTATTTTGTGAATATTGACGGACTTTCTTTTAGAAAATTTTGCCCTGGATATTGAGTATTTGTATTTACAGTATGTTGAGGGGAGGTCGTGGATTTTGAGTATTTGTATTTACAATAATAACACAAATCCTAACATGTCCGGGGTGCTTCAGCAGGTGGTCGCTCAGATGACCCGGTTCGCTCAGGTGGTTGACCGCATGCAGACAGCGATGGGCCATCAGCGCAATGAGCATAATCGGGGAGACAAGTGGCTTACAGAGGTATTCAAATTGCACCCACCAAAATTTGATGGTTCTGCTGAGATGCCTACTTGGGATCACTGGCTGAAGGAGTTGGAAAAGATATTTTCGGGGATCAACTGTCTCGATGACCGAAAAGTTCCGATCGCCCAGTATTTTCTGACTAGGGAGGCATTTGACTGTGGGAGGCTGTTCGACCTGAGGATCATAATGCTGACTGGACGGAATTCAGAGTAATGATGGAAGCACAGTATTGTCCTCGTCCCGTTAGAGAGGCTAGAGTCCGAGAGTTTTTCTTTCCGCATAGTTCGGAGGCATCTGTGACAAACATAATCAAGACTTTTAATCACCAACTGACTTGTGTGCGACACTTGGTCAGGACCGAGGTGGAGAAGATTTTCCATTTCGAGATGCGGATGAAACCCGAGATTCAGCAATATATGTCCGGATTTGAATATACTACCTTGCGACAGTATCAGGACAAAGCGCTGGCATATGACATGAAAGAGGCAGCGGTGGAGAAATCGACGGAAGCTAAGAAGTAGAAAGTGTCTGGCAACTTCACGGAGAACAAAAGTGATGGGCCCCACAAGGTACAGTCTTCATTTCATTCATCTAGGAGACCTCTACATCCTTCCCGACGTGGAAAGAAGTTCCGAACAGCATCAATGGTTTTAGACGCAGCGAAGAAATGTTATAACTGTGGTAAAGCAGGGCATGTTCGGCATGATTGATACGCACCTTCTGTGACATGTTTCGAGTGTGGACAGGAAGGCCATCGTGCGATTTTTTGCGGAAATATGACTAGATCTATTGGTACTCGCACTCCTGCACCGGTCCCAAAAGAGGCAAGTGTGAACCAGGCACATCAAAGTGGTTTCTAGCAACAGAATATTGGGAAGAGAGAGGCGTCCAGTGCTGGGTCCGTTCCTCCGTGCCTTTACAAGATGAGGAGGTCAGACGATCAGAACACTGCTGTTGCATCAGGTACGATTCAGATCCTTTTGCAACCAGTTATTGTCTTATTCGATTCACGAGTTACACATTTTTTCATATCACTAAACTGTGTTAATCGTTTGAAAATCTCGTGTTTATATGATTGTGAGCCTTATGTTGTGGGATTACCGAGCGGAGGGAGAATTGTGGGAACCCTAAAAACTAGAGACATGAATTATATTCGGTCCATTGTATGAGAGGTTACATATCAAGGCTAGTTATCATGCCGATGTGGAACTCGAGGTTGGCCTTACCGCCATCGCTGAGTCACGTTCATAATGTATTCCACGTATCCCAATGGCGGAAATATGTTCCGGATCCCAATCATATCATCGATTTTGGCGAGATTGAAGTGACTAATGATGGCTCGTTCGAAGAAAAGCCAATCAAGATACTTGAGAGACGAGTCAAGCAATTGAGGAATAAATCGATCTCCTTGGTTAAAGTTCAGTGGTCTCGACATGGAGTCGAAGAAGCAACTTGGGAGACTAAAGATGTTATGAAGTCGAGATACCCGGAATTGTTTTAGTTTTAAGTTTCGGGCCAAAACTTCTTTTTAGAAGGGTAGTATGTAATGCCCAGATAATTATTGTGTATTTATCTTGTATTCGATCTTGTAAGATTCGACTTTGTGATGTTATTAATCGGATTTTGGTTTCCCGTATTCATATCCTTACGTTTTCGATCTCTATCATTTTGCATGCATAGTTCTGCACGTCTTAACGCACGCTAGAGGATGATATTAACATACGCTATGACTACAGCATAATGTACGTTATGTGATGATCTTAACGTACGTAAGTTCAGTCAACTCGAGATCCGACAAGGGTCGGCGTGTGGGCGCCAGGGAAGATTCATGAGATGCTCTGCGTGAACCTGGACGGATTTCCAGCTATGCAAGTCAATGGACATAATGTACGCGAAGGGGGATTTTTAATGTACGCTAAGGTCCTAGATATTACGTACGTAAGACCTGTATGCTAATGTATGTAAGCCAATGCCAGGAACAGGTTAGTGAGCTCTGGCCAGACGTTAACGTACGCTAATCTTCGAAGCATAACGTATGCTAAAGTTGTTACGTACGTAATGTGTGGTGTTTAGCATATGCAACGGATAGAATTCTATTTATAGACCTCAACTCCATTTCATTTCTCATCCTCCCTTTGGTCGATTTTTGTGTTCTAGAGATTGTCCAACACCATATACCTCTCATATCATCATCCTAGCTCGATTTTGATGATCATAGACCCTTGTGGATTGGTGTTCAAGCCTACGGTGTTGAGTTTCTTTGAGTTCTTCATTGTTCGTCACTATATTAAGGTATGTGATCCTTCACCAACTGGTTTAACATGTTCTTAGTGATGTTTTGGACCTGTTTTAAGTTCACCTAATCAGTTATATTCGTGAGGAGTCTTACATCAGGGTTTTAGAAGATTAAATTCGGTGGTACTTCGGTTCCTTTTGGTTTTTGAACATGTTGAACAAACCTTATAGTGATCAGATTCTTGAATATAACATCCTGAGATCATGAACCCAATTATAACAAGTTTTCGGAGATTATCTAAGTCCTTAGGATTGGTATGATCGAGCATTTCATTGGAGAAATCAATGGATTGAGCTTAAGGTTAATTCCTAGAAGGAGATGATAATCTAATAAACCTAGTGAATGAATTCTTATGATGATTTGTCGAGGTTTTCCGATATCTTGTTATTGAAGAACATGAATAGAATCCTTCTAAGATGAATGTCATTTCATATTGTATCTTTCGACCGAAGAAATGTGTTTGAACGTGGATAGTATTCTATGAGATTGTTGCCCGGCCAAATAGCGTAGTGTCGGTTCAACCGAATGAAGTAGGGCAGAATATTTCCATCGCCATAATAGAGCATAACAAGCCCCGTGTTGATTCGTTTAATTATTAGAACGATTATCCGGAACCGTTAGTTATACTGGTATTATTATTTAATGAAGGTTTGGATTTCGGTGAGCTGATCGAGTGAGAATTCTCCCAGCGGATTGAAGCATATTCGTAGTAGCAGTTCTTATCGTCATTTCTGAGGCAAGTATCGTATTTTGAAACTTGTGAATATTGGAATTTTGATCATGTATATGGTTTATTCATGTTGTTGAACATGAGGTTAGTTCTTTTGAATTTGTCATGATATTCATCATTGATTTCTTAAATGTTCTTGTTGTTGGACATATCGATTTGGCATATGTATATGCATGGTTTGTGTTTGTGTACGTTGTGATGATCCGTAGGGATCGAGCGATCTATGCTGAGGTCGCTGGATCGGATGTCCACCATGCGTTGGTCCGACGGGATCATCATGGGGATCTATGCTGAGGGCGCTGGATCGTTGGACGAGTTTTCCACCATGCGTTGGTCCGATGGGATCATCATGGGGATCTATACTGAGGGCGCTGGATCATTGATTACCCTTTGTTATGTTAATGGAATCACGTGGATTCGCATCGTTGGATTCCGGTGGCGGAAGTCCATTTTATGTAATTTGTGATGCATTGTTGTTGCACATCCGATTAATGTATTATGATACTTGTACTAGCATCGTTTTGCTAACCCCTTTGGGGGTGGAAATTTGTTTTGATGTTCAGGTATCCGAGGAGCGAGGAGGCAACCACAGTACCGACATGATGATGAAGTGGCGCAGTGATGTAAATTGATGTTGTCTTATTTTCCAGTTATTTTTCAGTACTGGAGTACGCGTATTTTGTTGGTGTTTGGAATGCTTGTAATAATGGACTCATTGTTGAACTGGTTTATTATAACCTTAATGGTACTCTGGTATTATTATTATTTTCCGTATTTCTCAAATTAGCCTTGTAAATTCTTATATAAAGGATTTACAGTGCTGTAATTATTCCGAATATATCGGGGTGTTACAGCATGTTGCGTGATTGTCGTTCTGTTTAGAAGTATCTTTGTTGTATTGGGTTTTTTATGCGATCCTACTGCATGTGTAGTAGGTGTAGCGCACGCTATGTTGCCTCATAGCGCGCGCTACTGGTGTAGAGTTAGTGCACGCTACTATGCTTGTTAGCGCACACCAACTGGAGATGCACAAACTGTCGAGAAGCTACTGCATTCGAATTAGAACTCGTTAGCGCACGTTAAGGTTTGTGATTAGCACTTGTAACTATACTGTTGGGTAGAACGTTTTGTGATGTTGCTACGATAGCGCACGCTAATCAGTGTGATTAGCGCACGCTCAGCTGTCTAGTATATAAACTGGACAACACGTGTTTCTCGTCATTTTATTTCATTTCTTCTTCCTTTCGCGACAGTTGAGACGAGGGTGATTAGGGTTTGAGTTCTTGGCCGATTCTTGCTCCATCCAAGGCGTTTTGGAGAGTCCTAGGTGTAATACTCGTGATTTTCTCTTTCGGTAATTTTTCATTTTTGGCATTATTCTGATTTCCAGAACTCACTTGCGAGTGTTTTGACATTTGGATAGTGTTTTGTTATGCGTGTGTGGTCATCTGTGTTTGTTTTGGGGCAGTTTTACCCGAATCCGTGTTTTGAGCGACTTTTTTTGCTATTTGGTTCATTTCGTGTGATGGTGGTTCGAAACTTAGATGTGTTGAAAACTTCAGTTTGGTTGTTTGATGTTGTGTTGTGATTTTCGGACGTTTTGGGCCGTTTCGTAATTTCCCAAAAGTTTTGGGGTGTTTGTCTTTATGTCATTTTTCCTAACCTTCGAGTTATTTGTATCACGTGTTTGTCTAGAGTTTGAGCTCGTGTGGTGATTGTGGCATTACTCGCCTTGATCGATCGTATTGTTTCGTAGTTGTTGGATTTCGTTATCCGTCTACGAGGTTCAATTGGTTCTCTGCAGTGCTGAACTGCATATCCATTACGTACGCTATTGGCAAGGCATAACGTACGATAATGGAGTTTGTTACGTACGCTACGAGGCCCTATTTACGTACGTAATGGACTCCATGTAATCGGTCAGTAACCCCAGGATGGCTCTTACGTACGTAAGGGCTTGGACCTTACGTTCGTTAATCATCTAACGTACGTTAGACTGTGCTCCTAACGTACGTAAACTTTAGTTTTCTATATATACCCAGGGGTTAACCATGTTCGTCATTTTTCTTCCTCCCCCGTTCTTCCGCGGCTGTGGTGATATGTCGGCGATTTTGGAGCGGTTCTAGAGTCTTGTAACTCTATGCTTTCATCTCCCTTGAGTTTTTGGTGTTGATTAACATCATCAATCCGTGTTCTTTGTCTTTGATTCGAGGTAACTTTCTTGAAACCCTTCTCGATGTATTTTTAGAATCTTTAATATTCGAGTTGTTCTTCATAAATTGAGTCGTTGTATATCATCAATCGGTTGTATTGATTCTATCCCTATGATTTGATTAGTATTTCTTACCGTATTCGGGTTTGGGTGATGTTCTTGATGTTTCTTGGAGAAGTATTGAACCCCAAGTGTTCGATCCTATGTTTCTACGAATTCTTGTTAAGAATTTCGTGTGTTTTGCATATTCCTAGCGATCGACCTTGTAGTGATTATGTTATTCTTGTGTTTTCGACCTAGTTGGAGGATTAGAGGGTTTCCGGTTGAGCTTTCCCATTGCTTCGCGTGCTTTGGACTTGAGGCGAGTATCTCGTCTATATTCCTTATACTTTGAGAATGTGAATTGCCGTGAACTTAACGTGGACTTGTTAGTGATTGAACATTAAACCGTAACTTATTTTTAAATGAATATGTGATTTCTATGAAAGTAAATACGAACGTAAAATTGAGTTTATTGAAGAATGATAACAACCATTTCATGTTGTACTTTGCTTAATACGTATACCAAAAATGAGTAGTTATCCGAGAAATTGTGGAATCACGGAATATTGGTATTATTCGCTGTTAACCCTTTTCTTTCCTGAATGATGTTGTCATGTGAATGTTGTGCCTTGGTGGAGATGTATGATGCGTTAACTTATATTTTACGTATTTGCGATTGTGGTGAATATGGTACCTTTGTTGTTGTGTATCTTAGTGAATTGAGATGTTATCCGGGTAGGGACCCATGTGGCCTCCGGCGGCGCGTGCTTGCGAGTACGGTCAGACTATACGATTTGACCATAAGGTTATCAATTCGGGTAGGTCTGGAGGGGGCTCCGAGAATCGTCACTTGCGAGTGGGATGTCACGATAACTTATGGGTGTGTTTGAATGGTGTTATCCGGGTAGGGACCCGTGTGGCCTCTGGCGGTGCGTGCTTGCGAGTACGGCCAGACGATACGATTTGACCATAAGGTTATATAATCGTGTAGGTCTGGAGGGGATTTCGAGAATCGTTACTTGCGAGTGCGATGTCAAGATAACTTATGAGTGTGTTTGAGTTTGTTTACGATAGCTAATCAGGATGGGTCCCATCGAGGCCATGGAGGTGATTTGAATGTTTGATTTGATATTTCTGAATTGTGAATGCTTGAATCTTGGATCCCGGTTATATTGGTGAATATGGTTTTTTAATTGAGGCTTGGTTGAGAATTAAATCATTTATATGATTTTGAAGGAAAACCCTTTAAAAAAGAAGAATTATAAATCTTTTCATGATTTTACACTGAGACCCCCAACGTCTTCAACTATTCTTTTAAATGTGTTTTGAAGTTATTCTTATGACCCTTCCTAATGGAAAACTATTTTCGAAAAGAATTTAGACTCAGGGATCGTGTTGCTACCTTGTCAAAGGGTTATTTTCATAACGGTTGTATTCTTGATGTATAACTTTATAGCTTGGTTACTTGCTAGCGATTTCCATCGCTAACCCCTTGTTGGGGACTATTTATATTCTTTTCAGGTGTCCTGATTGGAGAGAGCAACCACAGGATCGGCTTGGAGGACAGTTCTAGTCACAGTTGTAGTCGGTTGTCCGTCAGTGATCTGTCGGTCTGAGTGTTCATTTCTAGTTTCTTTATCATCCTTAAGAGGATGGACATGTTGTGTAATTTGTGATCGAGTTGTAATTTGGTTTATCAGTTGTACCGCTGTGTTGTTTTTTGAGAGACCTAATCGGTCTACGGTTTTATGCTTTGGTCGAGTTGACCACGTGTGGGTTTTGTTTTGTAGTCTCCTGCTTGGTAGATCCTTGTGGAAAGGGGTCTACGGCGTGTAATATCCCTGAGCGGATTGGGGTGTTATATAAATGGTATCAGAGCTTAGGTTGCGAAAACCTAAGCAGTTGGGTCTAGTTGGGTCTTGTCGAGTCGTGTATTGTCGTGTCACCCGGGTGAGCAATTGTGAACATGTGTGATCCGTTGTGATTGATTGTGATTAGTTGTGATTAGTATCGTGGTGTAGCCATCAACTCCGTGTGTCATATGGACGTAAATCTCTTCTTTTATGCGATGATTGTGGTGCGTAATATTGTTTGTGTAGTGCTATGAAATGGAATCCGTGTTTGATACTTGTGGAACACCATTTATGTATTGTGTCGAATGTATTGATGGTTGGGCACCGAATTGTGCAATACGATGTGAAAACTATGAATCTTGATGTGTTCCAGAAAATGTATTGATGGTAGAGTTAGTGAGGAACTCGGGTGGGTAGTGTAACACCCCCAAAACCAACCGGGGATATTACAGCACCGTGAACTCCGTGCCGGAACCCACAAGGCAAAAAATCATTTTTAAAAACGTTTCAAACACGCCAACGAGGCAAAGACGGTAATATTTTAAATACCCAAATATTTTACAAAACATAGTTCACCATCTACCGTCATAAAATACCATTTGATAGCACAAGACGGTTACACCAAATGGGCATTTAGAAAGTATACACGAGTTGGTAAAATACCGAAAGCCATTATAAAATTTCACACGCAGCGGATAGAGACATGATAAAATACATTTGCAGCGGAATTATAAAAACCAGAAAGAGTACTCAAAACCCAATAATCATGCCATAGCCAGTATCACCGGAAAGCTCATCTGTTCACGACCGCTACCAGCTCGATCTCCGAGAGCCTAAAAGATAAAGCCCACGACGGGGTCAGGTATAATACTCAACAATGATAACGATCACATCAACGTATACAATTACATATAAATGTAATTGCAAGGTAAGAATATTTCTAGTGTAACCTTACCGATCCGTGGAATCTCAAATCAATTCAACCCTTACCTCAATTCGCACCTCGCATTCTCAAGTGACGAATGCATTCGAAAATAACCATCTGTACTGTATTCAAAACAATACCAAGATTCTCAAACGTAAATATATCTCCAATATGGAATAATCTGGCCATGTCCGATTCTGTCCGATGGATCGCACGATCGGATCCCAATTCTGATAAAACCGATATCACACGATACATATGTAGATCAACTGTATCGAAACAATGGCAAGTCCCGGATATCAATACAAAGTATGAATTTTCACACAATCAACAATAATAAACAACCAATGCATCAGAACAAGAATATCAATGATATGATAACTTCACACAAGATCGACAAAGGGTCAACCACGAACGAGAATACCATTGATGTGGTAAACTTCAACGAGATCATTAAGGGATCAACGACCGAGAATACCCGATACGGTAAACTCCAACAAGATCAATAAAGGATCAACAACCGAGTATACCAATGATACGGTAAACTCCAACAAAATCAATAAAGGATCAATAACCGAGAATACCAATGATACAGTAAACTCCAACAAGATCAATAAAGGATCAATAATCGAGAATACCAACGATATGGTAAACTCCAACAAGATCAATAAAGGATCAACAACCGAGAATACCAACGATACGGTAAACTCCAAAAAGATCAATAAAGGATCAATAACCGAGAATACCAACGATACGGTAAACTCCAACAAGATCAATAAAGGATCAACAACCGAGAATACCAACGGTAAGGCAAACTCCAAACGGAATCAATAAGGATCAATAACGAACGAGATTACCAATGATAGGGTAAACTCCCAACAAGATCAATAAAGGGTCAATAATAAATGAGTTGACCATCGATATGGTAACTCCAAACGAGATCAGTAGGGAATCAATAACAAACAAGATTACTAACGATGTGATAACTTCAACAATATCGATAAAGGATCAAGAGGGACAGATACACGGGAAAATAAAATCGTCAACCGTATACAAATCACATATGAGGGACCTTGAAGACAAACCCGACTATCGAACAGATCCGATTATACATGGACTATGAACGACCAATCAATCTGACTCAAGATGGACGTCACGATACGCCCGATATGGAAATGTGTTCGTATACAAGCCAACCACGGGTATTGATCAGATACACGTCTAGTCTCGTACCTAATCAGCCTCACGAAGTACTTTTCGTGTGCACGGTTCAATATGAGATTGAAACCAACACATGCTACACATGCCCGCCCTTAAAATCCTACACATGACCGATCAGAACGTATCTGACTCCAGATATATCACAATACAACATGACAACGAAACTCGAAGAAACGCATATCCAATAAGGATCAGAAGACTTTCCAAGTGAGCAACGATAACTCGATCATGGAAGACCGACACGACCACAATGTCGTATTTCCATCAGACAACAGTTCACAGATTGCTCAACAATGCATATAATATTAGCACATAAACTCCCAAGGCCACATCCAAGGGTCATAGAAGCATCTACTCAGGAATACTCCGGACATGGGTACCATTCAGGTTTTATCCCGCAACACAGCATATGCAAACACAAAATAACCCAAGGTCGCACCAAGGGTCACAGAAGCATCTCACAGGAATACTCCGGAACGTAGGTGCCATTTAGGTCTTATCCCCCAACACATCGGCCCAACAGATTACAGTCCAAAGAAAGAGCACATCACAAAATGTACCAAACAATGATGCACACTCACCACATGAAGCATCAACACACACACATATGCAATAATGCAACAGGATGATTATCATAATTTAGCAATATTAATTGACCTCAAGCTGGGGACACTAACCTTTCCACAACTAACATCCCTAAATGAAGTACAGTCCATTACTAATACCAAACCACCATCTCGAGTTCCACGTCGGCATGATAACTAGCCTTGATATCTAACATTATGAACTGAGCAAGCATAACTTGCCTCGATACCAATGCGACGAAGCCTTTGCCAATCCCACCGTCTTCATCTACAAGCTCCTCAGCCCCGACCAAGGCGATCCATGCATTTTTCAATCCCAACCGCAGCACAATGATTAATAATCAACGATCACTTATCACAACCTAATGCAACAATTAATTAGCGATACATTCGATAACAATCAACAACCGATATAATCAACCAATCAAACTCAACGGTTCAATGATATCTCGATCATACAAAACCAAACCATTAGAATTCAAACAATACGAATACAAGCCACAATTCGATAGTCAATCAATCTTAACAAGTTTCCTAACATTCTAAATCCCGACTTAAATCTTACTTACGGATTAACACGGCTCATCCTTGTAAATTCATAGAAATGCAATTATCGGTTTTCATCACGAATAACCATATACCGAAATTAACCATATTCCTTCCAATTTCCATAAAATCACGACATATAACTCAAGAGTTCTTCAAGAACATTAATCAATCCATAATCATGTTTGTAGCCAACAAAACAACGTAATCCGTTGTGTTCTAACATCTAAAACATCATCTAATTCATAATCCAAGGCATATATCATCATGTTCTTTAACATACACTTCACATAACACTAAGGATCATAACAACAGTACCATAACCATCATAATGTAATATTTTAAATAATTAATCATCTTTTATAGATTAGAGATTAAAGGGTATTTTAACATGTTTAAAAATCTGGGTTTTACAGATTAGGGGTAATATTCTTTGATGAACTTGTGTTTATTTTCTAAATTTTTATCAAAATTTGTATCAGATTATGCTAAGATTATTGATTGATTGATGGTGTTTCGTTATTTTGTCATGAATCGCTGTGATTGTCGATTGAAATTGTTGTTGTTGAGGATTGAATTGAGTAAATTACTGTTTTTTGTTCTTCAATTAAGCTAACACATGCAAAGTGTTTGATAAAATGCACCAATGAAATTTTTTTGAGCCAAACATCTCCAAATTATCTGCAACGAATTCGATTATCGGAATAGTATGTGCCACAACCCTTAGGCCAAGTTTGAGTTTAAATTTCTGCCTCATATCCCTCATACGGAAGTGCGAGTTCATTCGACGCTATATCCATTTTCCGTACGTTATAAGTTGAGAGTGGTGTAGTGTTATTTAAAGTCATCTAAGCTATCCTGCGTTTATTTTTCAGGACTTCGTCATGGCTCGGAAAAGGAAGTTGAGCACGAGGGCTAGGACGCGATCATCCCCCACAAGAGATGAGACGTCAAAAAACCAGACGAATATAGGATCCTACCAATTCTCTGACCCCGACATCCATCGAATATTCAACGCGAGAATCTGTCCTCGTCCAATAATTCCTGAGCGGGGATTCACTCCTGCCCCCCAAGACGACGAGCTATTGGCGATGATCAATGAAATGGGATGGACTCGATTCACTGCGCCACCCGAGCCGGCGGTGATTTCTATTGTGCAAGAGTTCTACGCCGGTGCTCTATTGCGACAAATCCAGGTGGGGCAGATGATAGGACGACTGGATGCACAGACTGAGGTCATCGTCCGAGGCCAAATAGCAAACTTCTCGGTGGCCACGATTCGGAGGCTGTATGAGCTACCGAAGGTGGACGAATTGGCGTACACACGGACTATGAGTACCCTCACGAGGGAGGCTTTGCTGGAGGCACTTGCTCAGCCGGGTTCTGTCTAGGAAATGTGCATCCCGGGTTCCACAGCTTTCTATTTCAAGAGTTCCTGCCTCAGTCGGCTCGTGAGAGCCTGGCTTTATTTCCTCTGTGCACGAGTCGTCCCTACATCACAGAGCCGTGCGGTCTTGCTTCCTCGTGCCCGATTATTGTATGCCATCACGACGAGACTCCTATTTGATGTGTCCCCATGTCTGTCCCGTTATATATTTCAGTGCATCCATGGAGGGGCAAAGACGGGATTAAAACATCCCTCGCTGATTTGTGCCCTATGGTGCCAGTCGGGCATGACTTGGTCCGACGACGAGCCATCTATAGCACCCCACGGTCCGATCGACCACTGTATTATCTCCCATTTGGATCAGTGGGGTGGCGCGATGGCACACGAGCGGGGGCGAGGTGTAATATCCGCATTTTTCTTTCCCTTGTATTTTCATTTTCGGTGTATTTCTCGGTTGTAGCGACCCTCGTGTATCTTTCAGTGTATCTTTTCCGTCATCTATTGATCTGATTCCCGTAATTGTTGTGCGGACCCGCCGTTTCGGGGTTGCCGTGGATCTATTCTATGTTTTGATGCGTCTTGGGATGTTCCGTTTGATGTTTTGATCATATTCCAGTGTTTTGGACCGTTTATATTTCGTACCTAGCGCACGCTATCTTTTCTGCTAGCACACTAGGGGTCCCTTAGTAGCGCACGCTACGACTGCTTCGTAGCGCGCGGTAGAGAGCAAGCCCTGGGAGTGGCAGTACTAATTCCAGCTCGCTGGACTAGCAGATTAGCGTACGCTACGTAGCCTAGCGCACGCTAATGTTGGGGGATAGCGCACGCTGAGATGCCCGGTAGCGTGCGCTAGCGTGAGTGTCCAGTACTGGACAGTTGCTTTTGGACTCGGATGGTGTCCAGGTAGCGCATGCTATTGGTCGATAGCGCGCGCTACCGAGAGGTTATTAGCGCACGCTACGTTTCGAGTAGCGCATCCTAGCGGCCAGATATCTGGCTACTGGACTGGAGTTTTGTTCCGTTAGCGCACGCTAACTTTGAGGATTAGCGCGCGCTAACACTCCCTGGCTATATAAACCAGGGAGTTGACCGAGATGAACGTAATTTCTCATTTCTTCCTCCTCTCCGCGGCTAAGGCGATTCCGGGCGATTTTCTTGGCGATTTCTTCCTCCAATCATCTCATCCAACATCTTCCTTGAGTTCTTGGTGTATTATAACAACATCAACACGAATCTTTCATCCTAATCCAAAGTAAATCTCTTAGAACCCTACTTTTGAATAATTTAGGGGTTTTGGGATTTTCGTCCGATTCGTCTCGATTTGTCGGTTAATTCATGATGAGTATGATTAATCTTGTTGATATCATTAGTTTTCCTACGGATTCATGGTATATTTTCTTGGTTTCGTGAAATCGGGAGGGTGTGGTTGTGGTCCGCCCTCGTTGTTATTTTTATACGAATATACATGAATCGTAGGCGGGTTTCCGGGTGTATTCCATTTCCATAATCGTTTAGAAGTGGTTGTGATTGTGTTATTCGAATCGTTAGGTTCATTTCCGTCGGTTCCTTGCGGTCGTGTTTGATCCTTCATTTCCGTTCGTGTCACCGTCTATTTGATCGAGGCAAGTACCCTTATGAACTTACAATCTTGACATAGTAGTATTGTATGAGAATTTGTGTGTGTGTATGATCACTACGGGTTAGATCCGACGGGGTCTCGGTAGGGGTCCACGGAGGGGTGGATCCGCAAGTTTTTCTTTTAACAACTATGGGTTAGATCCGACGGGGTCTCGGTAGGGGTCCACGAAGGGGTGGATCCATGGTTAATTGTGGTCTATTTTACAAATGTGTTTTGATTATGGCATTTCCGGAAATGGGTGCTTTGAAACTATGTTTTCTTGATTGCATGCATTGACTATATATATAAGATGTAATTTGTTCATTTGGTTACTTGTACTAGCGTAATTGCTAACCCCTCTGGGGATCCATTTTGGGGAAGTTCGTTTTATGAATTTCAGGTCAGGTTCATCGAGACGAGCGGGCGCTGGACCAGTATGCGGATGATGGCCGTGCGTGATGATTGTGCACAAGTGATGTCTTATTGTCTTCTATCCTTTTTATCTTTTGTGGTTTTTTTCAACTAATAGAAGTACTCGAGTACTTAAGAGTTCTTGTTCGTCCAGATTGTATTGTTGTCTATTATGTTTGTGTCGGATGATGGTGCTATGTTAGACCGGTTGAACCGGGTGGATTATTATGTTTTGCGTCTTTATCATGAAGTGTTATTTTGTTGTTTCCGCGAGTTGATGAGTATGATGTTTGTTCAGCCTGGTGGGTCCCATATAGGGATTCACAGCGCTATAATATACCCCGAATATCTTGGGGGAGTTACAGAAAATGGTATCAGAGCGCACTAGGTTTGTGGATACCTAGGCTTGTCGGTTTATTGGGTCTTCTTGTGTTTCGTTTTGCACATCATCGTTACGCTATCATGATTCCGGTACTACCAGTGTCCGTAAGTTTTTCCTTACTCTATTCCTTGTTTCCTTGTATCACACCTTTGATTCTCGATTGTCATTATTTTTCTTCTCGTGCTTACCATCGTATGGCCTTTGTTACTTCTTTAACGTCAGTATGGATGCTAGAAGAGGCCGTGGTCGTGGTCGTGGACGCGGCCGAGGACGTGGGGCGGCCACATCGCAGTCTCCGGGAGCCGGCAGTACCGGCGACCGTCACAGTCATGCCTCTTCTCAGGAGCGCGCCGACCTTGGTATCGCGGCCGTTATGCAGCAAATTGTGAATCAAATGGCAGCGGTTCAGAAACCGGATCCGGCCCACGCTAATCGGGGCGGAGCGGATCGCTGGCTTCAGGATGTCGTTAAGATGCATCCTCCTCAGTTTTCGGGAGCTTCGGACCCAATCGGCTGGGAGGGGTGGATCAAGGAGATATCTAAAGTCTTCACTGCTACCAACTGTCCCGAGGACCGCAAGGTCCCTATTGCCCAGTACTTTCTCACTAGGGACGCTACGGATTGGTGGGAGGCCGTTGGGCCCAAAGACCATGTAGCTTCGTGGGCCGAATTTGAGGAATTGATGGAGACCGAATATTGCCCGTGGCTGGTCAGACAGGCTCGAGTACATACTTTCTATGATGCTCAACCACGGGATATTCCCGTATCTCAAGCTATTGCCGATTTTAACAATGAGTTGGGTTATGTGAAGACCCAAGTTGTCGAAGAGGGCGACAAAATTTTCCATTTTTCGAGGCGGATGAAGTTGTCGATTCGGGACTATATGTCGGGGCTCGTCTGTACTACCTTGAAAGACTACCAGAGCAGGGCCCTTGCTTACTATATGTCAGTGACGGTAAGTGAGGCGGCCCGCAAGAGTAAGAAGCAGAAATCCACCGGGAATTTTTCGGGCCACAAGGGTGGGGGTCAGCAGAAATCCCAATCTGCTAATTTCCCCGCCGGCGGTGGTCCAGCTCGTTCCGCTGGGGGTTCTCGCGGAACTACCAGTGCTCCTTTTCGAGATGTGAAGTGTTTTAACTGCGGCCAACAGGGCCACATCAATCGTGATTGTCCGAAACCTTTGCTGGCATGTAATCAGTGTGGCCAGCCGGGCCACAAAGCTGCTTTCTGTGCTGAGAGGGAGAGAATCCTTGGTGCCCGGGCTTCCATTCCAGCGCCCAGGGAACCAAGTGTGAATCAAGGATCGTTTGCTTCTCAATCTCCACCGAGTGCTAGTCGAGGGAGAGGTCGAGGTCAGCCCACTAAGGGGGGAGCTTCCAGTGTCGGCTCAGCCCACCCGCATGTCTATGAGATGCGGAGAGCCGATGACCCAGCGGCTACCGTGGCGACAGGTACCGTTCATATTCTTTCTCATCCTGTCAGTGTGCATTTCGATTCTGGTGCTACGCATTCGTTCATATATCTGGATTGTGTGTGCCGTTTGAGTCTCGACTGTTTGACGCCTTGTGAGTCCTTCATCATTAAGCTTCCTAGCAGTGATATGATCGTTGGTGATCAGGAGGTTCGAGACTGTTCTCTACTTATTTGTGAGAGGGCTTGGCCCTCTAATCTTATTGTTGTGGGTATTGAGGGTGAGGATTTGATTCTCGGGGATGATTGGCTCGAGCGGCATGGTGCAATCATGAACTACCGCACGAGGATCATCACCATGCTAGCCGAAGACGGCACCGAGCACTCTTTCGCTGGGCGAAAGAGGGGTAACCAGAAGTTCATTATTAACGCCTTGAAGGCGATGAGACTGCTGCGAAAGGGGTGTACTGGTTATTGGTGCTACGCCTTGAAGGCATAGAGTAGTGGAGTTGAGCTATCTTTGATTCCAATCATTAGTGAGTTTCCTGATGTATTTCCTGACGAGTTACCGGGATTGCCACCAGATCGTGAGGTCGAGTTTGCTATAGAGTTAGAGCCGGGCGCGGATCCTATTTCGAAGGCTCCGTATTGCATGGCACCATTAGAGATGTCCGAGTTGAAGAAGCAATTGAGTGAGCTTCTTGAGTCGGGGTATGTTCGACCGAGCACCTCGCCTTGGAGCGCACCGGTCCTGTTTGTGCGGAAGAAGGATGGTTCACTACGTTTGTGTATTGACTATTGCGAATTAAACAAGGTGACCATCAAGAACAAGTATCCTTTGCCGAGAATTGATGACTTGTTCGACCAGTTGTAGGGAGCTGCGGTATTCTCGAAGATTGATTTGAAATCGGGGTACTATCAGCTCCGGGTGAGGGAGTCCGATGTGCCGAAAATAGCTTTTCGAACGAGATACGGACATTATGAGTTTGTAGTTATGCCTTTCGGGTTAACTAATGCGCCGGCGGTGTTCATGCAGTTGATGAACAAAGTCTTTATCGAGTATCTGGATAAGTTTGTCGTCGTTTTCATTGACGATATTCTTATTTATTCGAGGAACGAGGAAGAGCATGCCCATCATTTTCGAGTAGTGTTAGACATCTTGAGGACCGAGCAACTCTATGCGAAGTTCTGGAAATGTGAGTTCTGGCTAAAGGAAGTGATGTTTCTAGGTCACGTGATTTCAGCCGAGGGGGTTCGTGTGGATCCGCAGAAGATAGAGGCAGTATTGGATTGGGCACCGCCCAAGAATGTGAAGGAGATCCATAGTTTCTTGGGTTTGGCTGGCTACTACCGTAGGTTCATCGAGGGTTTCTCGAAACTGGCTCGGCCACTTACACAGTTGCTCCAGAAATCCGAGAAATTCGTCTGGAATGACGAGAGACAGTCGAGTTTCGAGGAACTGAAGAAGCGTTTGACTTCAGCCCCGGTTTTAGCATTGTCGTGTGGCAACGAGGGTTTTGCTGTTTATAGTGATGCTTCGGGTCAGGGCCTTGGGTGTGTATTGATGCAGCACGGCAAGACCATTGCCTATGCATCGAGACAGTTGAGGCCGTATGAGCTGAACTACCCTACTCATGATTTGGAGTTAGCGGCAGTCGTTTTTGCGCTCAAGATTTGGCGTCACTATCTTTACGGCTCTACATGTCAGATTTTTACCGATCATAAAAGTCTGAAATACATATTTACTCAGCGAGAGTTTAATATGAGGCAGAGGAGGTGGTTAGAGCTGATTAAGGATTATGACCTCGAAATCCTTTATCATCCGGGCAAGGCGAACATCGTGGCTGACGCCTTGAGTCGAAAAACGGTTGCGTTGCGAATGCTTGAGATCCTTACGTCCCAGTCTGAGCTTCGGCGGGATTTGATCGAGTTAGACATTGAGGTTTTGTTGCCTGCAGCTGTCGGGCAACTTTGTGCTTTAGAAATTTCGTCGTCCTTGATCGATGAAATTAAGCTGAAGCAGTTAGGGGATCCGATGATTACTCAAATCCGAGAGAACGTTCTTAAGGGAAAGTCTCCTGGGTTTGTGATTCACGAGGATGGTGTTTTGAGATTCCAGAGTCGGCTTTGTGTACCGAACGACTCAGAGTTGAGACAGAGTATTTTGCACGAGGCCCATGCTACACCTTACTCCGTTCACCCTGGTTCGAGTAAGATGTACAAGGACCTGAGAAGGAATTTCTGGTGGAATGATATGAGGGAGGAGGTCGCACAGTTCGTGGCGAGATGTTTGACTTGTCAGCAGGTCAAAATCGAGCATCAGCGACCGGTCGGGTTATTACAGCCACTTCCCATTCCGGAATGGAAATGGGAAGAGGATTTCGTTACGAGTTTGCCTAGATCGAGGTCGGGCATGAATATGGTCTGGGTAATTGTTGATCGTTTGACCAAGTCGGCACATTTTCTGAGCATCAAGGATACTTGGGCCCCGGAGAAGCTGGCTCGTACATTTATTGCTCAGATTGTGAGGCTTCACGGCACCCCGAAGTCTATTGTTTCGGATCGTGATGGCCGTTTTATTTCACACTTTTGGAAGGCGGTGCATAGAGCTTTGGGTACTCGTTTGCGTCTGAGTACTTCTTTTCACCCTCAGTCTGATGGGCAGTCGGAGCGCACTATCCAGACATTCGAGGATATATTGCGTGCTTGTGCTATCGATTAAAGTAGCGATTGGGAGGAACATTTGACATTGATCGAATTCACGTACAACAACAGTTGGCACGTGTCGATTCGGATGGCACCGTATGAGGCACTTTATGGGCGGTGATGTCGATCACCGATTTGTTGGAATGAGACATCCAATTTGGTCGGGACCGACCCGAATGTCGTTTTAGAGACGAGGCGGAAGATAGAATTAATTCGGGAACGGATGTTGACTGCCCAGAGTTGACAGAAGTCGTATGCCGATGCCTAGAGATGTTAAACGAGCTCGGGCCCGTAGGGCTGGCCCGTTTAACCCGCCAAAAAACCGGGTTAGGGCCGATATTTCCTAGCCCGTTTAAATCCGGGCTTTTTTGGACCGGACCGTTTAGCCCGAAGCCCGTTAGGGCTAGCCCGAAGCCCATTAGGGCTAGCCCGAAGCCCGATATACATATATATATAATATATTAATATTATATATAATATATATTATTACTGTATTTGTTAATATAGTGTGTATATATATATATATAAAAGTGTATTTTTTGTTATATTTATTATAGTATAGTTGTTACTATATATATAAAATATATTGTTATTTTTTTTACTTATAAAAAAATAAAAAATAGATTTTTTTAAATATTTAGCCCGTTTAGCCCGTTTAGCCCGAAACCCGTTAGGGTTAGGGTTAGGGCCAATATTTTCTAGCCCGTTTAAATCCGGGCTTTTTTAGCCCGAACCGTTTAGCCCGAAGCCCGCTAGGGCTAGCCCGTTTAACATCTCTACCGATGCCCGTCATCGACCCTTGGAATTCGAGATGGGAGACCACGTTTTGCTAAAGGTGTCGCCGACGAAGGGAGTTTTTCGTTTCGGGAAGAAAGGGAAGTTAAGTCCGAGATTTATTGGACCCTTTGAGATTCTCGAGCGAGTCGGTGAGTTGGCATACCGTTTGGCACTACCCCCGGCCTTGAGTCATGTTCATAGCATTTTTCATGTTTTCCAGCTGAGGAAATATGTCCCAGATCCTAGTCACGTCATCGACTATGGTGAGATTGATGTCGCCGAGGATATTACTTTTGAGGAGCGTCCCTTGAAGATTTTGGAGCGTCATGAGAAACGACTGAGGCATAAGACCATCTCTTTGGTCAAGGTGCAGTGGTCGAGACACGGTGTCGAGGAGGCAACTTGGGAAACTGAGGATAGCATGCGTGTTATGTACCCTGAGTTGTTTGTTTCTTAAGTTTCGGGACGAAACTTATTTTTAGAGGGGTAGAATGTAATATCCGCATTTTTCTTTCCCTTGTATTTTCATTTTCAGTGTATTTCTCGGTTGTAGCAACCCTCGTGTATCTTTCAGTGTATCTTTTCTGTAATCTATTGATCTGATTCCCGTAATTGTTGTGCGGAACCGCCGTTTCGGGGTTGCCGTGGATCCATTCTATGTTTTGATGCGTCTTGAGATGTTTCATTTGATGTTTCATTCATATTCCGGTGTTTTGGACCGTTTATATTTCGTACCTAGCACACGCTATCTTTTCTGCATAGCGCACGCTAGTGGTCCCTTAGTAGCGCACGCTACGACTGCTTCGTAGCGCGCGCTAGAGAGCAAGCCCTGGGGGTGGCAGTACTAATTCCGGCTCTCTGGACTAGCAGATTAGCGTACGCTACGTAGCCTAGTGCACGCTAATGTTGGGGGCTAGCGCATGCTGAGATGCCCGGTAGCGTGTACTAGCGTGAGTGTCCAGTACTGTACAGTTGCTTCTGGACTCGGCCGGTGTCCAGGTAGCGCACGCTATTGGTCGATAGCGCGCGCTACCGAGAGGTTACTAGCGCACGCTACGTTTCGAGTAGCGCACGCTAGCGGCCAGATATCTGGCTACTGGACTGGAGTTTTGTTATGTTAGCGCACGCTAACTTTGAGGATTTGCGCACGCTAACACTCCCTGGCTATATAAACGAGGGAGTTGACTGAGATGAACGTAATTTCTCATTTCTTCCTCCTCTCCATGGCTAAGGCGATTCCGGGCGATTTTCTTGGCGATTTCTTCCTCTAATCATCTCATCCAACATCTTCCTTGAGTTCTTGGTGTATTATAACAACATCAACACGAATCTTTCATCCTAATCCAAGGTAAATCTCTTAGAACCCTACTTTTGGATAATTTGGGGGTATTGGGATTTTCGTCCGATTCGTCTCGATTTGTCGGTTAACTCATGATGAGTATGATTAATCTTGTTGATATCATTAGTTTTCCTACGGATTCATGGTATATTTTCTTGGTTTCGTGAAATCGGGAGGGTTTGGTTGTGGTCCGCCCTTGTTGTTATTTTTATACGAATATACATGAATCGTAGGCAGGTTTCCGGGTGTATTCCATTTCCGTAATCGTTTAGAAGTGGTTGTGATTGTGTTATTCGAATCGTTAGGTTCATTTCCGCCGGTTCCTTGCGATCGTGTTTGATCCTTCATTTCCGTTCGTGTCACCATCTATTTGATCGAGGCAAGTACCCTTATGAACTTACAATCTTGACATAGTAGTATTGTATGAGAATTTGCGTGTGTGTATGCTCACTATGGGTTAGATCCGATGGGGTCTCGGTAGGGGTCCACAGAGGGGTGGATCTGCGAGTTTTTCTTTTAACCACTACGGGTTAGATCCGACGGGGTCTCGGTAGGGGTCCACGGAGGGGTGGATCCATGGTTAAATGTTGTGTATTTTACAAATGTGTTTTGGTTATGGCATTTCCGGAAATAAGTGCTTTGGAACTATGTTTTCTTGATTGCATGCATTGACTATATGTATAAGATGTAAGTTGTTCATTTGGTTACTTGTACTAGCGTAACTGCTAACCCCTCTGGGGATCCGTTTTGGGGAAATTCGTTTAATGAATTTCAGGTCAGATTCATCGAGACGAGCGGGCGCTGGACCAGTATGCGGATGATAGCCGTGCGTGATGGTTGTGCACGAGTGATGTCTTATTGTATTCTATCCTTTTTATCTTTTGTGGTTTTTTTCAACTAACAGAAGTACTCGAGTACTTAAGAGTTCTTGTTCGTCCGGATTGTATTGTTGTCTATTATATTTGTGTCGGATGATGGTGCTATGTTAGACCGGTTGAACCAGGTGGATTATTATGTTTTGCGTCTTTATGATGAAGTGTTATTTTGTTGTTTCCGCGAGTCGATGAGTATGATGTTTGTTCAGCCTGGTGGGTCCCATATAGGGATTCACGGCGCTGTAATATACCCCGAATATCTTGGGGGAGTTACACGAGGATTTATTATCGATGAGCCACACGAGCATTCCCCCGAGCCACTACTTCTGACTAATGAGCCGGCGGCAGATGCTGAGGATCAGACTGAGTCCACTCCACCGCCAGCGAAAGATCACCTTCAGGCGATGTTTTACAGCCTGAGGGAGGAGATGCGGGCAGAGAGAGACAGCCTCCTCGCAGCTGTTCGATAGGAGATGCGCGAGCAGGCCCGCCAGGCCAATCGGCGTGCGGAGAGGCGCTTAGCGGAGAGGGATGCTTATCATCAGGACTATTTAGCCGCGTGGACGAGCGATATACTCCATCCGGACGGACCCTTCATTCCACCAGTCACGCCATCTACACCACCCTCCTCGCCGGACGAGGCTGGCGCTAGTTCCTGAGCTGATATTAGGGGAGTACTTGACCTTTCTCATACTGCATAGTATTATTTGTGTCCATTGAGGTCAATGTACGTCTTAAGTTTTGGGGGGTTACTTTTAGTTGTTATTTACTTATTCTTTGCTATTTTTTGTTGTTATCGATTCTAGCCTTGCTTGTCTTCTAAAATATTCTCGACTTTATTTGTATTCATGAATTTTTTTCGTGCAGCCTTGTGTAAGACTGATGATATGATACTGATTTCTTTTTGAAGAAACGCTTGAGTTTTGGTCGAGTTTGCATTATGCGATATTTGTTTCCTTTGAGTATTCATTTCAGTCTGATTTTTTGCATCATTATAGAATCCTAGCATATAAGAAATGAGACATGCGTGTTTACGAACCGCCGTCTATACATTTGGTTACACTTTTCACGTAGCTAGTCGTCCAGTAACATGAGTCTTCTTGGCATTTAATTTGAGTTTAGGTATTGAGTCGGACAGCTTTTCCCAAAAAAATAAAAATTCAATAAATTATACATGTTCTATGATGGGAAGTCTAGTAACCGGGGGTATTCACGTGACCCGTTGTTTACTCTCGCGTAAAACGACAACTCTGAATAGACTAATGGTTCAGAAAAATCGCATGATGATAAAGGAAACCAAGTAACCGGATGTATTCACGTGACCCGTCGTTTACATTCGCGTAAAACAGCAACTTTGAATCGGACATGCGGGAATAGCCAATCGAGTTTTTTCTCCGTTGTAGAAGGAGACTTAGTAACTAGAAGCAATCATGAGGCCCATGAGTGTCTTTTACATCAAACGGTTCCCCAATACATGAGAATAGATTTCCACCCTCATTTCATGAAACATACCGGGAGTCGGAACCTAGTGGTTAACTCGAATCATTATAATAATTATATATAAGGGAATGCTGTCCGAGGATTATTATTTACGATGAAACTCTTGCATTTTTGCCACGAGACTGTGGGACTTGGCGAGTTGGCTTATTTAATCTAACCTTTCATATTGGCGGTCAGCTAAATTCACTCTTGTTAATCTTTGAGCCTTGATTTTCTTCATGACCGATAGATCAGCACTAAAAATGATTGCTTTGTGGAATCATTGTCCGTGATGTGACCCACTAATACGATACTTGTATTTTTCTTTGATATTTTTAGGATAGTATTAATCAGGTAAACACTATGAATTTGCAAGTTTCCCCATGATACTTGTCATCTCATTTGAAATTAATTTTTGCTTGAGGACAAGCAAAAGCTTAAGTTTGGGGGTATTTGTTAGATTTATTTTTATGCGCTTAATTATCATTATTTTATACCCATTTTTAGTTTAAATCTGCGTAAATGAGCTTTTAATGCATTATCTTTATATGTTTTGAAGGAAATTCGAGTCCGGGAGCTTGAACGAAGAAAAACGGGCCGAAACGACATTTTTTGGTTGGGGACCGTGGCACACAGATGCTGGGCCGTGGTACAGGAGGCGCCCAGAAGGACCCTGTACAAACTGTACCGGGGGCCGCGGCATGCAAGCTCTGAGCCGCGGCCCATAAGGAAGACGAGCGCCCAGACCTGGCGGGTGAGGAGAGGGGTCACGGCACACTAAAGTCGGGCCGCGGCGTGCCGCGCGAAATTCAGACGCCCAGCCCGCGTTTTGAGCTGTTTCGGAGGACATTTTGACCTAATTTCCGGACACGTTTTGGATGCGGAAGAAGAGTTATAAATAGGCATTGAAGGTCAGAAGATATGATCATCAAACAGAAGGAGAAAATAACTAGGAGCAGAAAGCAAAAGCCAGAAAACGGCGCAATTCAAGTTCCTAAACTGTGTTTGGTTTTTCTTATGCTTTCGTTAATTCTTTGTGTATTATTTTCTAGCATGTCGGGCTAGAACCCTTTTCTAGGATTGTGATGAAATCAAGATTTTGACGGATTAACTTTTGATTTTACATTATTAATATATTTTCCTTTTCTATTGAGTTTTCCCCAATTGTTCTTAACGCGTTCAATTATGTGGCCTATGATTGAATTGTTTTGAATATGCAACTCGAATCGGGAGAGGAGAGTTAGTAGGAAAAATTGGTGAGAAACATCTTATCTTGTGAGATAGGAATATACTCATAGGAATTACGTGGCCCGTCTGAAGATTTTGTACTTTTTGCCTATTGTTGAATTAATTCACCTAGGAATAGAGTGATTTATTCACCTTAGAAAATTCTACTGACCTCGGGAGAGGCATTAGAGTATCTTAGAAATCTTTGCCTTCAATAAATTGAGAAATTACTTAGTTTAAATAAATCAAGAGTAATTCGAATTAATCGAGGCGGATTCTCAATCCTAGATTCTTCTCTTATTTGATCTTCTTTATTCGCATGGAGGCAATGACGAAGAAATATTATGGATTTTTCCTTGTTCTGGATTGTTGTTTTATTTTCTTCTTTACGATATTGATGATATTTTATTATTTTGTACAACTTCTAGTTGTAACTTCTAATTTTATTTAATTTTTTATTTTTCATATTTAAATATTTTACAACTTCAGGTTGTAAATTTTCTAAAGTTTTAATTTTATACAACTTCTAGTTGGATTTTTTTAATCACAATTTATGGTTGCATATTAAGTCTTCAAAAATTCACTTCAAAATATCACAAGAACTAGTGACGACTCTACCAAATAAAAACTTATAAATATAGTCAACCATGTAATGTTCATGCAATGTTAAATTTCACAGTTGTATACTACCAAGTACCAACAAAAATATCAATAAGTAATTACAAGTAATATCGCCACATGTTTTAGGGATGTTATAAAAATTAGAATCCAAACATGTTTTATTAACAAATTATATTCATATTCATCATCCTACTCGGATATTAGCTAATATTTTGGCAAAATAATATAATCTTTTGAAAAATAATATATGAGGGACAATTTTATCAAAATAATATTTTCCAGAGAAAACTTAATATAATGCATATTACAACTCTAAAAGCTCCTATATACACATTAATGTTTTAACATTTTATCATCTCAATATCAAAATTATAAATATGATCATATAACAATAGTTGTGCCAATATCATCTAAGTATAGTTTTAAACCTTAGGAACAAGGAAAGCACCCAAGTAATATATCTTTAAGATTATTGTATGAGCTGTTATTTTATGATGATATTTTGCTATGAAAGTCTATAAAAGTATATATTTAAAATATATTACAGTCATAAATACTTGCCCCATATATTTATGTTCATACAGATACTACTGTTTGTTGTTAACATGTAGTATAATATTAGATAGCGTATGGCATGAATAAATATAAACTATATACAATAAGTTATTAGGTTTCATTTATAAATAAAAGATAACATGGAATAAGGAAAATATTTCAAAGTCTTAGTTACACTAGTATGTATATGCGATATGTGATTTCCTAGCATACTCTTTATAGGTTTTCACCAAGGCGTCTCCAACAAAGAATCAAAGACATATATCCCTATGCGGTTTAGAGAATAGAAATCATAGAGGGGTTTTGCCAGCCAACAAATTCTTCCACGTACAACACCCAAGAATTGAAGCCCGGACAACATGCTAATCAGTTTGTACTATTATTTAGTTTGTTAATTTATCTTTTTATTATTGCGTATATGCTTCTGAACTGTTGCATTGTATTACTCATGTTGACCTGATATAACTTCTTGACACACAATTTACATCAGGAAGCATAGTACGTTGCTAATAACATATGCATGAAACGTACATACCTTGGATACTTTGTATATGAAATCAACCCTCAAGTATTAATCGGAAGAGCCATTCGTCATCGATTCGATAGCAAAAAAGAAACTAGTGTCTGATGCAATAACTAGAGCAAACTCGAGCTGATAACATGTTATAAATTTACTAGAAATATAGAGAGAATTGAGTGAAATGAAGAGATCATTTTATTCATATATATATATATGTATATCTTACATATCAAGAAAATGGACTTTATGTAGGCTTATGATTCAAGAGTTACAATAGAGATAAAATACCAAAGGTCTAGACTTGAAAAGCTAAATGGTGTATGTATTAATGGAGAAAGATTAAAGGTTAAAGGTCATCCAATAATACATAACCTTTAGGCAATTATTTTTATATTATTTTCTCATTTTCAATTTAAGTCGGAGGTTTCACTATTTTTTATTTTCTAAAATAAGTTTTTCATTTGAATATTTTATATTTTTATATCCAAATTATCCATACTTCACAAATTCCACAAAAAACACCATATTACTTTTTTTTTTATCGTGTCATTCCGAGACGTTATTTTTGAGCCACTTTGCCCAGGGACGTCATTTTTGAAGTCGTTCAACATTGGAGAGTATTTTCAACCCGTTCCGCTTAAGGATGTTATTTTTTACTCATTTCGTCACGTGATGTTGTTTTTCGACTGTTTTCACCCATAGACATTATTTTCATTCCGTCCCGCACCAGAAAGTCATTTTTGATTGTTTTTGTCCCAGCACGTTATTTTTGACCTAATTTTCCACACACATTGTTACCGACCTGTTTCTCAAGGGCGTCATTTTCGACCATATTTCGTTGTGGGGCGACAATTTCGACCAGCTTTGTCACAAAATATTGTTTTGGACCCGCTTCATCCAGGAACATTATATCGACCAGCTTCGTCTAGGGACGTCATTTTCGACCGCTTCGCCCTGGGATGATATTTTCGATCAGTTTCGCTCTTTTCATCTACGAACATCATTTTTGACCAATTTTGTCTCGGGATGTCATTTGCGACCAGTTTCTCCACATGACGATATTTTTTGTCCTTTTTGCCTCAGGGGATATTTTCGACCAATTTCGTCATGGGATATTATTTTCGATCAATTATGCCCCAAGACATTATTTTCGACTCATTTCGCCTCGTGAAGATATTTTCAGCCCATTTCGCCCCGTGATGTTATTTTCAGCCTGTTTAGCCCTGTGATGTTATTTTCGCCCCATGACGTTATTTTCGACTTGTCCCAGGATGTCATTTTTTGCTCGGGACATGGTTTTCGACCTGTTTTGTCCCGAGACGTCATTTCCGACTATTTTCGCCTTGGGATGTCATTTTCGACTCATTTCGACCCGAGACGAAACTTTTGGCCTGTTTCGCCCCAAGACATCATTTTCGGTATGTTTCGTCTTCGGACGTCATTTTCGACCCATTTCGTTCCCATGCGTTATTTTCGAACTGATTTGTCCCATGACATAGTCTTCGACTATTTTTGCCCCTAGATGGTGTTTTCGACCCGAGTTTATTTTCGACTATTTCTGCCTCAGATCGTCATTTTCAATCTGTTTCGCCCCAAGACGATATTTTTGACCCATTTTATCCAATGAAGTCATTTCGACCATTTCCGCCCCAGGACGTCTGTTGTGTCGAGAATTATACTCTCCGACCGGCGATCGCCTCGGAGATCGGGCGACCTAGCCACTGCCGAGCAGCCGAGGCAAAACTGCCGACCAGTGATCAGGCAGCCTTGCTTTAGCCCCGCAGTCAAGATGAATCGGCCAACCGAAGGTCCCAAGACAAGTCCCGGTGCCGAGCGATCGACATCAAATACGATCGTCTCTCGGTACTTGGGGACCGACTCCTGGCGACCGACTAGCGGACGATCATCTCCCGGCACTTGCCGACCGACCCTTGGTGATCGACCGATGCCGACCCTCAGCGACTGGCCAATACCTACCCTCAGTGACCAGCTAGAGACGACCGCATCATGCCGATAGTCATCCAGTCGACAAAGACCGAGCCTCAGGACTGAACCCACATGCAAGAGCCGGGACAAGATCCGCAAATCACGGATCGTTGACCACAGCCTGTCAGCACCCGTCCACCAGCCGACAAGCCCGCCGAAAGTTGTCAGTAGGACCGCATGTGACAGTGACTCCGGACGCGTGCTGGCTCCTCATTGGACCGCACAGCTGGCTGCCAGCCACTGCCTTGGACTTTAGGCCGACAGCCCGTGTGATCGCCCCATTATAATATTGGCCGGCAGGCGATCGCCCCATTATTATAATGGCCGTAAGACGATTGCCCGCCAGAGGACAAGGCACCGCTGCCCCTATATATACAAGGCTCCCTGCACTCGGATTGCTCTCGGATTCCTCTCAGATTTTTCCTCACTGAACAAGCATTCTCTGCATTCCCACGAGATTTCTCACAGCACTTGGCTTTCTCCAACTCTTGGCAACAACTAACTTTCGGTACTTACTTCTCCAGGCCTCTCTCATCAAGCAGACGATCAGCAGGGACGAAGAACACCGAGCTTCGCTCAAGAGCCGGATTAACAGAGTCTTTTTACACTCATTGTATCTAGATTTCTCACATTAATACTTGTATCCACGAATATTTATATTAATAACATCTCGCGAGAGCATTCAAGCCCGGGCCTAACAAACCCTGCAAATCTTGTGTTTATTCATATTCTCTCGGAAGTGCTCTCGCAAATTATTGTTTGTTGTCCGTCTTCCAGCAGTATTTAATCTTCGGATAAATATTTTGGGCAACAACAATTGGTGCTAGAAGGAGGGCGATCTAACCCTCAAATTTTTATTCCTACCGTCCCTAAGAACACTCACTGTTCTCGGGGCATATACTTGAAGTGACACTCACTGCGCTTCAAATAAATCCTTTAGAAATCATGTCTTCCGCCTCCGCGTCGAAGAAAGCCGCCGGCCAGTCGGCCAGACGCCTCATTCCATCCCAGTCCGAGCCACAGCCAATGGTGGAAGGTAGCCACCGCGGTCAGAGACGCTCGATCCCGTCTCTGGACGGCAGCCCAAGCCTCTCGCTCGGTCAGCTCCGAACCAAGGAACAAATCGACGAGGTCATGGCCGTCCTACAGGAGCGACGGAGTGCTCTCGACGCGTCTCCTGCTATCACCCCCTCGGCCGTCCGCCGGAAGTCCAAGCGGAAGCTCAAGGCATTACTGGCCGGGCGATCGCCAGGAGGCTCTCGTCCGCAAGAAGAGGCGCTCGCCAGTCGGGGTACCTCTGTCTTCGATCGCCTGGGCAGTGACCCGTCTTGGCGACCGGGGCAGTCCGGCCCCAGCTACGAGATGACGGAGTTTGAGTCTGTCACCAGGAGCTCGGCCTATCCGACTCCCAGAAGGCAGCCCAGCCGTCTGGCTCCCCCTCGCCAAATAGTCGAGGTCAGCAGCAGCGGAATCCGGAGATCGGTACACGATCGCCTCGGCTCCCGCTCCCAAAGCCGATCAGCAAGCGACCGAGCCACGGCGATGGCTGCGATGCAACGTCAGCTCGACGACATGAAGGCGCTCCTGAAATCCAGGGCAGGCGCCATGAAGATGATCGATGAGCCAAGCGAGCCGCTCACGATCGACATCGAGCTCGCCCCCGTGCAGCACAAGATCGCTCCTCCGCAAACACCTTTGTACGAGGGGCGATCGGACCCCCAAACACACCTGAGCAAGTTTAACATCTATATGACCGGGTGTGGGGCATCAGACGCGACCAGGTGCCAAATGTTCCCTATGACGCTGGACGACCTCGCCTACAGGTGGTACACCTTATTGCCACCTCGGTCCATTGGCTCCTTTAACCAGCTGGCGCACGTCTTCACGGAGTACTTCGCCACTAGGGTCGCCCAGCCAGAAGGTCCCCTTCGCATGATGCAAATCAAGGAGGGAGAAGAAGAGTCCGACTCGGACAACATCGACCGAGTGGATGAGATCATCCTCAACGGCGAGCCCGTAAGCGATGAGAGCGCCCTCCACACGGTCCTAGCAGGATTCAATGGCTTTTCGCCTATGTTCAGGCATCTTACGAAGAGCCAACCCACGACCTATGCGACCTTCCGGGCTAGAGCCGCAGATTTTCTGGCCAGGCAAAGGTTTCTTATTAGCCTATGAGCAGCGCGATCGGCGCCCGAACGACGATCTCCCGCCCGATCGCCGATATCGACCTACGAATAACGCGATCGGTAGCCGAGCGACGATCGCCAGTCTTCCAGCCCGATCGCCGATCATCACGCTACATCACCAAAACCCGGAGGACACGATCGCCATCGACAGTCCACCATTTAACATGATGGATTAAGGCACGAGATCGCCTCCACCGCACATCATAAAGCCATGGTCCTGGTAGTCGATGGAACCGGCTGCTTCGGCCATTCAAGGTCCCTTTCGGCCGAGATCGCCCGCCCTTCGTTTAAATACGAGGCCGGCGTAGTCTGAGAGCTCTCCAAAATTAATCACTGGACACGATCGCCCGCCCTCAAGGATCATCATCTAACTTGGTGAACCCGGACAAAGCGACACGTGCCACTACCCCCGTCTCAACGTACACCGTCGAGGTTTGTCATCTCCATGGCGGGCCGAGGTGGAAGCAGAGCTAAACAAGCCGCGGAGGTGGAGTTGATTCATCCGACGCTGCCCCGCGCAAGGACTCCTCTAGACCGAGACCGCACGCCCTTCGTTTAAATACCAGGTGAGGCGCAGCTTAACAGAGGACCCTCATAATAAAGTGAGTCACGAGACACTCAATGTCTTCGCGCACCAAGACACGGTCATGCAGTCGGTCCATCGAACTTCGCGACTGTGCACGGTTCCTCAGCGACGAAACAACCAAGTTTCTACGAGGGATCGGCCAATGTTGTTTTTTGCAGGTACAAGACCGAAAGATAGCTAGCCAATCGAACATGATATCCCAAGTCCGAATCCTAAGTCAGCTCAACAAGATCGCCCGTCCTCATCTTCCGCGATCGCCAGCAAGAACCACCTCGCCCCATGTCTTCAACATAGGAGAAAGTTGGGGGGCAATTGTTGTGTCGAGAATTATACTCTTCGACCGGCGATCGCCTCGGAGATCGGGCGACCTATCCACTACCGAGCAGCCGAGGCAAAACTGCCGACCAGCGATCAGGCGGCCTTGCCTTAGCCCCGCAGACAAGATGAATCGGCCAACCGAAGGTCCCAGGAAAAGTCCCGGTGCCGAGCGATCGACATCAAATACGATCGTCTCTCGGTACTTGGCGACCGACTCCTGGCGACCGACTAGCGGACGATCATCTCCCGGCACTTGCCGACCGACCCTTGGTGACCGACCGATGCCGACCCTCAGTGACTGGCCAATGCCGACCCTTAGTGACCAGCTAGAGACGACCGCATCATGCCGATAGTCATCCAGTCGGCAAAGAGCCGGGACAAGATCCGCAAATCACGGATCGTTGACCACAGCCTGTCAGCACCCGTCCACCAGCCGACAAGCCCGCCGAAAGTTGTCAGTAGGACCGCATGTGACAGTGACTCCAGACGCGTGCTGGCTCCTCATTGGACCGCACAGCTGGCTGCCAGCCACTGCCTTGGACTTTAGGCCGACAGCCCGTGTGATCGCCCCATTATAATATTGGCCGGCAGGCGATCGCCCCATTATTATAATGGCCGGAAGATGATCGCCCGCCAGAGGACAAGGCACCGCTGCCCCTATATATACAAGGCTCCCTGCACTTGGATTGCTCTCGGATTCCTCTCGGATTTTTCCTCACTGAACAAGCATTCTCTGCATTCCCACGAGATTTCTCACAGCACTTGGCTTTCTCCAACTCTTGGCAACAGCTATCTTTCGGTACTTACTTCTCCAGGCCTCTCTCATCAAGCAGACGATCGGCAGGGACAAAGAAACCGAGCTTCGCTCAAGAGCCGGATTAACAGAGTCTTTTTACACTCATTGTATATAGATTTCTCACATTAATACTTGTTTCCACGAATATTTGTATTAATAACATCTCGCGAGAGCATTCAAGCCCGGGCCTAACAAACCCGGCAAATCTTGTGTTTATTCATATTCTCTCGGAAGTGCTCCCGTAAATTGTTGTTTGTTGTCCGTCTTCCAACAGTATTTAATCTTCGGATAAATATTTTGGGCAACAACAACGTCATTTTCGACCATTTCTCCCTGGGACGACATTTTCATCTCATTTTGCCCACGGATGTCATTTTCAACCCATTTCAACATGGGGCGTCATTTTCGACCCGTTTTCTCCAGGGATGTCATTTTCGACCCATTGCATCTCGGGACGATATTTTCGTTCCGTGACGTCATTTTCAACTCGTTTCGCACTAGCACGACATTGTGGTCCATTTCTCTCCGGACGTCATTTTCTATTTTTTCGCCCCTGGACGTCATTTTTGATTCGTTTTACCCTCAAGTGTTATTTTCGATTTGATTTGTCCCATAATGTAAATTTTTATTGTTTTCGTCACTGGTCATCATTTTCGACCCGTTTTGCACAAGGACGTCATTTTCAATTATTTTTGCCATGGGACATTATTTTCGACCCGTTTCGCCCCAGGACAACATTTTCAGCCCATTTCATCCTAGGGCATTTTTTTTAGTGTGTAGGGCTAAGTACAATCGGTTTGATTGGGACAACCGAGTCCATGGATTTTACGTATGCAACCATGCAAGGGTTGGCCTACGCAATGAAGAATGACTAACGTACTAATCGAAATGACGTCCTAGAAAACGGGTCGAAAATAAAGTCTTGTGATAAAGCTGGTCAACAATGTTGTCACAGGGAAAAAACATGTCGAAATTGACATCCCGGAGTGAAATCGAAAATGATTTCATAGGACAAAACAGATCGAAAATAGTGTCCCAAGATAAAACAGATAAAAAAATGACATCCGCGAACAAAAATGATGGTCCGGGATGAAACGAATGAAAAATGTTGCCCTGGGGTAAAACGGATCGAAAATGACGTCCTAGGATAAAATAGAACGAAAATGACATCCAGGGGTAAAACGGGTCAAAAATGACATCGTGGTACAAAATGGGCCAAATATGATGTTCGATGACAAAATCGGTCGAAAATAATGTCCCTATACGAAACGGGTTGAAAATAACATCCCTGAGTGAAAGGACCGAAAATGTCGTCTTGTGAAATAGAGTGAAAATAACGTCATGGGTCGAAAATGGCGTCCTAGAGCACACAGGCTGAAAATGACATCCTAGTGCGAAGTAGGTTTAAATATAATCCCATTACGAAATGGGTCAAAAGTATCGTTATGGGGCAAAAAGGGTCAAAAATTATAGTATCCGAGATTTTTGTTTCTAGTTGTTTTGAATTATTTGTCATTTTATATTTAATGTTCCTTTATTAGGGATTATATTTTTTTCGTTGACTGCGATATTGAGACTTTGTTATCATGTTGACGTTAACATGAATTCTTTGGCGTTAGTTTTGTGGTGATTCAGACGTGTGTTCGTGATTCATTTTTATATCGGTTCGTCGACTCGCAGAAGCATTTTCGCCAATTCTGGAGGAACACGGCAGTAAACACGCCGTTGGTTGCGCTGTGTATTGGGCCGTTTGTGACACGATCGATCAAGGGCCTAGTGTGAACCTCGTGTTGCGCGTTGTGTGTGTGTGTCTAGCATATGTACTCACAAGGCAGGACACGGTCGAGACACACAATTGTGTATGTCATGCGTGTTGTGTCGTTTGTGAGAACACGACTTTGAACACGATGTTCGTGCACTCCCTTTAGATATTCGCCAACATTCAAAACACGGCCGTCAACACGGTGATGTTTGAGTCATTCCCTGGGCCGTTTGTTCAGATGTATAAATAATACGGTCACATTCTTTAGCCGCTTTTCATTTCTCTCTCTCGATTTTGGGCTATTTCACAAAGGTTTCGATCCTTGAACAAATTATCATAATATATTGACGTCTTGCTCGTGATTAACATCATCCTTTTTTTATTCTTTGACTGTTTTGAGGTAATTACCTGAAAATCTATATTTGTCTATTTTTGGGATTTGCTTGAGGGTTCGATTTCACCCGATTTTGATGAATCGGTTAATGTTAGATGCTGTTATTGACCGAGTTCTATGAATTGTATATCCATATTTTGAGTTTGTTTAACTCGATTGGCGATTTGAGTGTTCTTGAAAATTTTTGGACATTTAATGTTTGATTAAATATTTTATGAGTTTCCTTCGGAGGTTGGATATGTTTTCCATCGTTATTAGTTGTTAGTGATTGTGTTGTTGGTTCTCGGGGTGAATGTAGGCTTTGGGGGCTTTTCGATCGAACCTGTTGTAATACCCGAGATTTTCATTTCCGGTAGCCTTGAATTTTTATCACTTTAAGTGGGTTGCATGATGTTTGTGTCTATATGATCATGTGTCATGCTTTGTCATGTGTTTGTTTGCGAATCCGATTGTTGGTTTTGTATGTTAGTGTTTTATCGCATGTGTAATGCCCGGATAATTATTGTGTATTTATCTTGTATTCGATCTTGTAAGATTCGACTTTGTGATGTTATTAATCGGAGTTTGGTTTCCCGTATTCCTATCCTTACATTTTGGTATCTCCATCATTTTGCATGCGTGGTTCTGCACGTCTTAACGCACGCTAGAGGATGATCTTAACATACGCTACGACTGCAGCATAAAGTACGTTATGTGATGAGCTTAACATACGTAAGCTCAGTCAACTCGGGATCCGACAAGGGTCGGCGTGTGGGGGCCAGGGAATATACGTGAGATGCTCTGCGTGAACCTGGACGGATTTCCACGTATGCAAGTCAACGGACATAATGTATGCTAAGGGGGATTTTTAACGTACGCTAAGGTCCTAGATATTACGTACGTAAGACCTGTATGCTAACGTATGTAATCCAATGCCAGGAACAGGTCAGTGAGCTCTGGCCAGACGTTAACGTACGCTAATCTTCGAAGCATAGCGTACGCTAAAGTTGTTACGTACGTAATGTGTGGTGTTTAGTATATGTAACAGATAGAATTCTATTTATAGACCTCAACTCCATTTCATTTCTCATCCTCCCTTTGGTCGATTTTTGTGTTCTGGAGATTGTCCAACACCATATACCTTTCATATCATCATCCTAGCTCGATTTTGATGATCATAGACCCTTGTGGATTGGTGTTCAAGCCTACGGTGTTGAGTTTCTTTGAGTTCTTCGTTGTTCGTCACTATATTAAGATATGTGATCCTTCACCAACTGGTTTAACATGTTCTTAGTGATGTTTTGGACCTGTTTTAAGTTCACCTAATCAGTTATATTCGTGAGGAGTCTTACATCAGGGTTTTAGAAGATTAAATCCGGTGATACTTTGGTTCCTTTTGGTTTTTGAACATGTTGAACAAACCTTATAGGGTTTAGATTCTTGAATATAGCATCTTGAGATCATGAACCCAATTATAACAAGTTTTCGGAGATTATCTAAGTCCTTAGCATTGGTATGATCGAGCATTTCATTGGAGAAATTAATGGATTGAGCTTAAGGTTAATTCCTAGAAGGAGATGATAATCAAATAAACCTAGTAAATGAATTCTCATGATGATTTGTCGAGTTTTCCGATATCTTGTTATTGAAGAACATGATTAGAATCCTTCTAAGATGAATGTCATTTCATATTGTATCTTTCGACCGAAGAAATGTGTTTGAACTTGGATAGTATTCTATGAGATTGTTGCCCGGCCAAATAGCGTAGTGTCGGTTCAACCAAATGAAGTAGGGCAGAATAGTTCCATCGCCATAATAGAGTATAACAAGCCCCGTGTTGATTCGTTTAATGATTAGAACGATTATCCAGAACCGTTAGTTATACCGGTATTATTATTTAATGAAGGTTTGGATTTCGGTGAGCTGATCGAGTGAGAATTCTCCGAGCGGATTGAAGCATATTCGTAGTAGCAGTTCTCCAAGCGGATTGAAGCTACTGCATTGGAATTAAAACTCGTTAGCGCACGTTAAGGTTTGTGATTAGCACTTGTAACTATACTATTGGGTAGAACGTTTTGTGATGTTGCTACGATAGCGCACTCTAATCAGTGTGATTAGCGCATGCTCAGCTGTCTAGGATATAAACTGGACAACACGTGTTTCTCGTCATTTTATTTCATTTCTTCTTCCTTTCACGACAGTTGAGACGAGGGTGATTAGGGTTTGAATTCTTGGCCGATTCTTGCTCCATCCAAGGCGTTTTGGAGAGTCCTAGGTGTAATACTCGTGATTTTCTCTTTCGGTAATTTTTTATTTTTGGCATTCTTCTGATTTACAGAACTCGCTTTCGAGTGTTTTGACATTTGGATAGTGTTTTGTTCTGCGTCTTTGTTCATCTGTGTTTGTTTCGGGGCAGTTTTACGCGAATCCGTGTTTTGAGTGACTTTTTTTGCTATTTGGTTCATTTCGTGTGATGGTGGTTCGAAACCATGATTTCGTGTTTCCTATAAGTCTATTTAACTTTGTTAGATGTGTTGAAAACTTCAGTTTGGTTGTTTGATGTCGTGTTGTGATTTTCGGACGTTTTGGGCCGTTTCGTAATTTCCCAAAAGTTTTGGGGTGTTTGTCTTTGTGTCATTTTTCCTAACCTTCGAGTTATCTGTATCACGTGTTTGTCTAGAGTTTGAGCTCGTGTGGTGATTGTGGCATTACTCGCCTTGATCGATCGTATTGTTTCGTAGTTGTTGGATTTCGTTATCCGCCTACGAGTTTCAATTGGTTCTCTGCAGTGCTGAACTGCATGTCCATTACGTATGCTATTGGCAAGTCATAACGTACGTTAATGGAGTTTGTTACGTACTCTACGAGGCCCTATTTACGTACGTAATGGACTCCAGGTAATCGGGCAGTAAGCCCAGGATGGCTCTTACGTACGTAAGGGCTTGGACCTTACGTACGTTAATCATCTAACGTACGTTAGACTGTGCCCCTAACGTACGTAAACTTTAGTTTTCTATATATACCCAGGGGTTGACCGTGTTCGTCAATTTTCTTCCTCCCCCGTTCTTCCGCGGCTGTGGTGATTTGTGGGCGATTTTGGGGCGGTTCTGGAGTCTTGTAACTCCAAGCTTTCATCTCCCTTGAGTTCTTGGTGTTGATTAACATCATCAACCCGTGTTCTTCGTCTTTGATTCGAGGTAACTTTCTTGAAACCCTTCTCGATGTATTTTGAGAATCTTTAAGATTCGAGTTATTCTTCATAAATTGAGTCGTTGTATATCATCAATCGGTTGTATTGATTCTACCCCTATGATTTGATTAGTAGTTCTTATCGTATTCGGGTTTGGGTGATGTTCTTGATGTTTCTTGGAGAAGTATTGAACCCCAAGTGTTCGATCCTATGTTTCTACCAATTCTTGTTAAGAATTTCGTGTGTTTTGCATATTCCTTGCGATCGACCTTGTAGTGATTATGTTATTCTTGTGTTTTCGACCTAGTTGGAGGATTAGAGGGTTTCCGGTCGAGCTTTCCCGTTGCTTCGCGTGCTTTGGACTTGAGGTGAGTATCTCGTCTATATTCCTTATACTTTGAGAATGTGAATTGTCGTGAACTTAACGTGGACTTGTTAGTGATTGAACAGTAAACTGTAACTTATTTTTAAATGAATATGTGATTTCTATGAAAGTAAATACGAACGTAAAATTGAGCTTATTGAAGAATGATAACAACCATTTCATGTTGTACTTTGCTTAATACGTATACCAGAAATGAGTAGTTATCCGAGGAATTGTGGAATCACGGAATATTGGTATTATTCGCCGTTAACCCCTTTCTTTCCTGAATGATGTTGTCATGTGAATGTTGTGCCTTGGTGGAGGTGTATGATGCGTTAACTTATATTTTACGTGTTTGCGATTGTGGTGAATATGGTACCTTTGTTGTTGTGTATCTTAGTGAATTGAGATGTTATCCGGGTAGGGACCCATGTGGCCTCCGGCGGCGCGTGCTTGTGAGTATGGCCAGACTATACGATTTGACCATAAGGTTATCAATTCGGGTAGGTCTGGAGGGGGCTCCGAGAATCATCACTTGCGAGTGCGATGTCACGTTAACTTATGGGTGTGTTTGAATGGTGTTATCCGGGTAGAGACCCGTGTGGCCTCTGGCGGCGCGTGCTTGCTAGTACGGCCAGACGATACGATTTGACCATAAGGTTATCTAATCGTGTAGGTCTGGAGGGGGCTCCGAGAATCGTCACTTGCGAGTGCGATGTCAAGATAACTTATAGGTGTGTTTGAGTTTGTTTACGATAGCTAATCAGGATGGGTCCCATCGAGGCCATGGAGGCGATTTGAATGTTTGATTTGATATCTCTGAATTGTGAATGCTTGAATCTTGGATCCCGGTTATATTGGTGAATATGGTTTTGTAATTGAGGCTTGGGTGAGAATTAAATCATTTATATGATTTTGAAGAAAAACCCTTTAAAAAAGAAGAATTATAAATCTTTTCATGATTTTACACTGAGACCCCCAACGTCTTCAACTATTCTTTTAACTGTGTTTGAAGTTATTCTTATGATCCTTCCTAATGGAAAACTATTTTCGAAAAGAATTTAGACTCAGGGATCGTGTTACTACCTTGTCGAAGGGTTATTTTCATAATGGTTGTATTCTTGATGTATAACTTTATAGCTTGGTTACTTGCTATCGATTTCCATCGCTAACCCCTTGTTGGGGACTATTTATATTCTTTTGAGGTGTCCTGATTGGAGAGAGCAACCACAGGATCGGCTTGGAGGACGGTACTAGTCACAATTGTAGTCGGTTGTCCGTCAGTGATCTGTCGGTCTGAGTGTTCATTTCTAGTTTCTTTATCATCCTTAAGAGGATGGACATGTTGTGTAATTTGTGATCGAGTTGTAATTTGGTTTATCAGTTGTACTACTGTGTTGTTTTTTGAGAGACCTAACCGGTCTACGGTTTTATGCTTTGGTCGAGTTGACAATGTGTGGGTTTTGTTTTGTAGTCTCCTGCTTGGTAGATCCTTGCGGAAAGGGGTCTATGGCGTGTAATATCCCTGAGCGGATTGGGGTGTTATATAAATGGTATCAGAGCATAGGTTGCAAAAACCTAAGCAGTTGGGTCTAGTTGGGTCTTGTCGAGTCGTGTATTGTCGTGTCACCCGGGTGAGCAATTGTAAACATGTGTGATCCGTTGTGATCGATTGTGATTAGTATCGTGGTGTAGCCATCATCTCCGTGTGTTCTATGGACGTAAATCTCCTCTTTTATGCGAGGTATTGGTATTTTATGATTTCCTTTATGTGCGATGATTGTGGTGCGTAATATTGTTTGTGTAGTGCTATGAAATGGAATCCGTGTTTGATACTTGTGGAACACCGTTTATGTATTGTGTCGAATGTTTTGATGGTTGGGCACCGAATTGTGCAATACGATGTGAAAACTGTGAATCTTGATGTGTTCCAGAAAATGTATCGACGGTAGAGTTAGTGAGGAACTCGGGTGGGTAGTGTAACACCCCCAAAACCAACCGGGGATATTACAGCACCGTGAACCCTGCGCCGGAACCCACAAGGCAAAAAATCATTTTTAAAAACGTTTCAAACACGCCAACGAGGCAAAGTCGGTAATATTTTAAATACCCAAATGTTTTACAAAACATAGTTCACCATCTACCGTCATAAAATACCATTTGAAAGCACAAGACGGTTACACCAAATGGGCATTTAGAAAGTATACACGAGTTGGTAAAATACCGAAAGCCATTATAAAATTTCACACGCAGCGGATAGAGACATGATAAAAATACATTTGCAGCGGAATTATAAAAACCAGAAAGAGTACTCAAAACCCAATAACCATGCCATAGCCAGTATCACCGGAAAGCTCATCCCTTCAAGACCGCTACCAGCTCGAATTCCGAGTACCTAAAAGATAAAGCCCACGACGGGGTCAGCCATAATACTCAACAATGATAACGATCACATCAACGTATACAATTACATATCAATGTAATTACAAGGTAAGACTATTTCTAGTGTAACCTTACCGATCCGTGGAATCTCAAATCAATTCAACCCTTACCTCAATTCGCACCTCGCATTCTCAAGTGACGAATACATTCGAAAATAACCATCTGTACTGTATTCAAAACAATACCAAGATTCTCAAACGTAAATATATCTCCAATATGGAATAATCTGGCCATGTCCGATTATGTCCGATGGATCGCACGATCGGATCCCAATTCTGATAAAACCAATATCACATGATACATCTGTAGATCAACTGTCTCGAAACAATGGCAAGTCCCGGATATCAATACAAAGTATGAATTCTCACACAATCAATAATAATAAACAACCAATGCATCAGAACAAGAATATCAATGACATGATAACTTCACACAAGATCGACAAAGGGTCAACCACGAACGAGAATACCATTGATATGGTAAACTTCAACGAGATCAGTAAGGGATCAATGACCGAGAATACCCGATACGGTAAACTCCAACAACATCAATAAAGGATCAACAACCGAGAATACCAATGATACGATAAACTCCAACAAAATCAATAAAGGATCAATAACCGAGAATACCAATGATACGGTAAACTCCAACAAGATCAATAAAGGATCAACAATCGAGAATACCAACGATATGGTAAACTCCAACAAGATCAATAATGGATCAACAACCGAGAATACCAACAATACGGTAAACTCCAACAAGATCAATAACCGAGAATACCAACGATACGGTAAACTCCAACAAGATCAATAAAGGATCAACAACCGAGAATACCAACGGTAAGGCAAACTCCAAACGGAATCAATAAGGATCAATAACGAACGATATTACCAATGATAGGGTAAACTCCCAACGAGATCAATAAAGGGTCAATAATAAACGAGTTGACCACCGATATGGTAACTCCAAACGAGATCAGTAGGGAATCAATAACAAACAAGATTACTAATGATGTGCTAACTTCAACAAGATCGATAAAGGATCAACAGGGACAGATACACGGGAAAATAAAATCGTCAACCGTATACAAATCACATATGTGGGACCTCGAAGACAAACCCGACTATCGAACAGATCCGATTATACATGGACTATGAACGACCAATCAATCTGACTCAAGATGGACGTCACGATACGCCCGATCTGGAAATGTGTCTGTATACAAGCCAACCACGGGTATTGATCAGATACACGTCTAGTCTCGTACCTAATCAGCCTCACGAAGTACTTTTCGTGTGCACGGTTCAATATGAGATTGAAACCAACACATGCTACACATGCCCGCCCTTAAAATCCTACACATGATCATGACCGATCAGAACGTATCTGACTCTAGATATATCACGATACAACATGACAACAAAACTCGAAGAAACGCATATCCAATAAGGATCAAAAGACTTTCCAAGTGAGCAACGATAACTCGATCATAAAAGACCGACACGACCACAATGTCATATTTCCATCAGACAACAGTTCACAACATGCTCAACAATGCATATAATATTAGCATATAAACTCCCAAGGCCGCATCCAAGGGTCACGGAAGCATCTACTCAGGAATACTCCGGACGTGGGTACCATTCAGGTTTTATCCCGCAACACAGCACATGCAAACACAAAATAACCCAAGGTCGCAGCCAAGGGTCACAGAAGCATCTCACAGGAATACTCCGGAACGTAGGTGCCATTTAGGTCTTATCCCCCAACACATCGGCCCAACAGATTACAGTCCAAAGAAAGAGCACATCACAAAATGTACCAAACAATGATGCACAATCACCACATGAAGCATCAACACACACACATATGCAATAATGCAACAGGATGATTATCATAATTAAGCAATATTAATTGACCTCAAGCTGGGGACGCTAACCTTTCCACGACTAACATCCCTAAACGAATACACAGTTATCCGAATAATCCAAAATGAAGTACAGTCCATTACTAATACCAAACCACCATCTCGAGTTCCACGTCGGATGATAACTAGCCTTGATATCTAACATTATGAACTGAGCAAGCATAACTTGCCTCGATACCAATACGACGAAGCCGTTGACAATCCCGCCGTCTTCATCTACAAGCTTCTCAGCCGCAACCAAGACGATCCATGCATTTTCCAATCCCACCCGCAGCACAACTGTTAATAATCAACGATCACTTATCGCAACCTAATGCAACAATTAATTAACGATACGTTCGATAACAATCAACAACTGATATAATCAACCAATCAAACTCAACGGTTCAATGATATCTTGATCATACAAAACCATACCATTAGAATTCAAACAATACGAATACAAGCCGCAATTCGATAGTCAATCAATCTTAACAAGTTTCCTAACATTCTAAATCCCGACTTAAATCTTACTTACGGATTAACACGGCTCATCCTTGTAAATTCATAGAAATGCAATTATCGGTTTTCATCACGAATAACCATATACCGAAATTAACCATATTCCTTCCAATTTCCATAAAATCATGACATATAACTCAAGAGTTCTTCAAGAACATGAATCAATCCATAATCATGTTTGTAGCCAACAAAACAACATAATCTGATGTGTTCTAACATCTAAACCATCATCTAATTCATAATCCAAGTCATATATCATCATGTTCTTTAACATACACTTCACATAACACTAAGGATCATAACAATAGTACCATAACCATCATCATACGAATAAGAACATCAACAACATCAAAATCCGAATCGAAGAGAGGAGTTATCCAACATACCTCAAGAACACAATCAAACATGTCAATAATACACAATATCTTCATATATCGAGCTCCACATCCATGACTCCAAGTCCCCAATCTGTTTGGAAGAGCCAAAGTTAGTCTTTGAAGGTTGAAGGGTGAAGAAACGCCATGGATATCTCCAAAAATGCCAAAGGGACGGGTCTCACATATTTATATAACTTCAACTATTACGTACGTTAGGTAACCTTACCAACGTACGTAACCTTCTTTACATATGTTAACTGGCTTTGTTAGCGTACGTACACTACACCATAAGTGCTCATATGCAATGCTTCCTATTGTTGCATTATGCCCCATTTTCTGTTGCCTTAGGCCAAAAATTGATATATCCAACACTTTGTGAGTGTTGCATCTGCTCGCGTGGGATTTGACCTCTAATCCAACACTTTTCCTTTCTAATGCAACAGAGGGAAAGTGTTGCATTAGTGCAACACAAAATAAAATATATGCAACAGAAAATAGTGTTGGCTTAGAGGAGAATACAGTTTAGAAAAATGGGGCCCAAAACCAATGACACGTTAGCAATGGGCCCTTTTTCCATGTCATTAGTGGGTCCCACTTCATCTACGTCATTAGTGGGTCCCACTACATCCACGTCAGCGGTGGGTCCCACCAAACACAATGCAACACTGTTATTATATCCAACAGTAACATGATTGTTATATACAACACTAATTTGAGAATATGCAACAATAACTGAAAGATAAATGCAACACTTTAAATAAAAATTTCGAAATAACCATTTCGTACTTACATCATTCTATACAAATAAAATACCATCCAATATTCACACCCTGCCATTCAATACCAAATACCAACATCCCAACAAATAGTCGACGCAAAATACCAACTTATACTAACAATTCGACACGCAACACCATAACTAGACCAAATTACCAAGTCTAATTCAAGAGTACCAAGTGACCAAAGTTCTAAATACTAGACATTATTAAATATCTCGATTTCTACGCAGCAGGAGCAGGATCTTATTCTTCGGACCTTTTACCTCTCCTTCCCACTAGCTAATTGTTGCCATGTTCCTTGTATTTAGTGACCATCGCATATGGCAAAATAGACATGATACTAGAAACCCCAACGACTTGCAACATTAATGCATCAGTGTAATCGCTGCTGTAACACCCCAAAAGGCAGCCATTACAGTGCCGTGGACCCCACACTGGGACCCACCAGGCGATATCCAAAACAGATTAAATAAACATTATTTGTGATACCGAACCACAATGAATAGTCATTACTCCGATTAGGGGCCCCCGAACTAGTATCCTTCGAACCCTTCGCCGTCAGCATGCTCTTCCCGTGCTTTGCCTTTGCCTCGACCTAAACTACAATACAAGTATTTCGCCCATAACACAGGGTCAGATATACATGATAATCAATTCTTCCGACATTATACAATTCACATATATAGATCTCAAGAAAATCATTCCGACTATTAATCATACCCCTCGGGCGTATGAAACAATCAGTCACAAAACATCGAACACATCCAATCATACATGGACTATGAACGATTAACAATATAGCTCAAGATGGACATCACAGTACGCCCGATCCGGAAATGTGTCCGTGTACATGTCCACCCCGTATACGGAATCCAGAATATACGTGTGACAATGTACCTAATTAGCCTCACGAACTACGTCTCGTGTGCACAGTCCAATACGGAAACATCCACGTATGACTATACAAGTGCCCGGCTAAAAATCCTACACAATATCCAATCGGCACGCAGATATGATTCCGGAAATGTCACGATACAACATGACAACAAAGTTCAATGAAATACATATCCGATTAAGGATCAAGAAAACTCACCAAAGTGAAAATAAAGACCAACGAGATCAACGATTCAAAACGACGTACTTGGAAATGAAACCCCATGAAGAAAACGGAATAACGTCAATGACAATGTCAAATCACGACAAACATTACATGGACAATTTATAAACATGAATTATATAACCATCACAAGAATCTAATCATCATTATAACCAAGCAAGATAACTTGCCTCAATACGGAGACGAGAATAGTCCTCTTCTTGTCGGAACGAACGAACGGTCCTCGACTAATATTGTTTACTCGAACAATCAACCTTAAACGAAATACATTTTACTCAATAACATATTCGTATAATTATCAATATAGGATTAGTAAGACGTCATCCTACAATCCTTTAGAATAGTTTGTTATTTCCAATTATCGAAGCCTTATGTCAGGAGTTCTTTTAACATCATTACAACCATAAAAATCGGTTTACAATACTTTTACCGAATGTTCACATGGTTCATCATAAACAAGAATTCTATCAAGGGTATGTTGAATAACCAATTATGATGTTAAGATCATCTTATGATGATTAAACTTTCCAAAACATTAAAATGTTGAAGGAACAAAATCTGCACATTTATGATCATTTGTCCTCTCATCTAAATTGAATATAATGCTTACAACAAGATTATTAGCTATGAGGTTACACCATATTCATGAAGGTTATCAAAATCTTTCTTTACAAGGCTGGAAGATCCATTAACATCATAATGAATTCACCATTTATCTAGTATGATGATCAAAATATTCTAAGTTCTCAACACATTAGATTAATGAAAAGTTGTTATTGTTGGTTTCACAAATATCCTTAACCATTCAAAATCTTGCTGAGATAAACATAAGGAGGATATGATTCTTAAGAAATCTGAGCAAGAAGACATCCTTCTACTTCTAATTATGGCCAAGTTCTTCCCAAGGTAAGTGAAAACTTAAAATGGTGTTTAATCACTTTATGATAACAACTCTATTAGTTAAATCCAACTATGGTGAAGTTAACTGATTCAAAGGTGTTCTACTGAGTTAAATTCGTCCAGTAAGATGAGCATGATAGTTATAACATGGTTAAAATCACTATATCATCAAGAACACATCCATCTCAAACCCTTATTTATCATATTCATCAAAAGTGTTAAAAAGGTTGGATTAAAACTATGTTTTACTTGGTTAATCTAACTCTATGTAAAGTATAGTTCATCATTAACATCAACATATGAAAATAATACAGAGAGGAAAGTACACCTACCTCCAGAAATGAAGAACAACCTCAATGCTATGAGAAAATATACTCCAAGCTCAAGAACACCTCTTAATCTCCAAGGAAATGAGATCCACTCCAAGATTTAAGGCTTAGAAGCAAGTTAGGGGAGGTTGATATTGGTTTAGGAGTGCAGAGGGACGATATATGGAGAGAAAATCGGTTTGGAGTTGTGAAGAAATGAAAAACAGGATGGTCCTATAAATAGACTGTGCAGGCTTAGCGCACGCTATCGGAACAGTTTAGCGTACGCTAACACACTTACGTGCGCTAACTGGTTAATATTACGTACGTAAGCGACTTACAATGGCTACTGTCTTGAATTCGCAGGTCGTTAGCGCACGCTACTGAGAAATGGGTTACGCACGCTAATATAAGTTGACTCTAGCCGACATGACAGCTCAGACCTTACTCACATGCATGCCAGGAGTTCACGTGCTGAAGTCAACTGATGCCAGATTCCCTCTTAGCGTACGCAATAGAGGAAACATTACGCACGCTAAGACACAGGATTAGCGTACGTTAATCGTACTATGTAGCGTACGCTACATCAACAGAAAAATTCGAAAATGCAACTCTCTAATTAACCTCGAATCATCACATATGAAATAAATTAACAACGATACGAAATTCAAATCTATAATATCTCAACAGAATACTAAATGCAACGATTCATGATAATCAGATTATCCGAATAATACAATGACAGGTAAAAACGAAAAGTTACAGTCAGATATTACATACTCTCCCCCTTAAAAAGAGTTTCGTCCTCGAAACTAAGGGGTAAATAACTCGGGGTATCTCGCTCGCATACTATCCTCGGTCTCCCACGTAGCCTCCTCGACTCCGTGCCGTGACCACTGAACCTTCAGTAGGGGAATCATCTTGTTCCGTAACTGCTTGGTCCTCCTCTCGAGTATCCGCACAGGGCGCTCCTCGTACGAATGATCCTCTGCTAATTCAATCTCTTCGAACTGAAGTACATGGATCGGATCAGAAACATATTTTCTCAACTGGGATACATGAAACACGTTGTGAATCTTACTCAAAGTTGGCGGTAAAGCTAGTCGATAGGCCATATCACCTACACGCTCCAAAACCTCAAATGGCCCAATATACCTCGGGCTCAGCTTGCCCCTCTTCCCGAAACGAAAAACACCTCGGGTAGGAGACACCTTCATTAACACATGGTCACCAACCTCGAACTCAAGTGGTCGTCGACGGTGGTCAGCATAAGACTTCTGTCGACTTTGAGCCGTTAGCAACCGACTCCTAATCAAAGTGATCTTCTCCCGAGTTGCTAATAACATATCGGGTTCCGTACCCAGAGATTCTGATAGTTCGTCCCAACACAAAGGGGACCTACAGCGACGGCCATACAATGCCTCATACGGTGCCATCTGAATCGAAGCGTGCCAACTATTATTATAAGTGAATTCCACCAAAGGCAGCTGGGCTTCCCAATCGTCCTTCCAATCAAGAGCACATGCTCTCAACATGTCCTCTAGAGTCTGGATGGTTCTCTCAGACTGACCATCGGTCTGTGGATGAAAAGCCGTACTGAAATTCAACTGCGTGCCCATTGCATGATGAACTGCCTTCCAGAAGTGTGACACGAATCGCCCGTCACGGTCTGATACAATACTCTTGGGGGTACCATGTAATCTCACAATTTCCTTAATAAACAGCTGGGTCAATCTCTCGGGACCCCATGTGTCCTTAATCTCCAAGAAGTGGGCTGATTTGGTCAGACGGTCCACAATCACCCAAATCGTATTCATTCCTCGACGACTCGTTGGCAAGCTAGTGATAAAATCCATAGATATATCCTCCCATTTCCACTCGGGAATCGGGAGCGGTTTCAGCATTCCTGCGGGTCGCTGGTGCTCAATCTTAACCTGCTGACAAGTTAAACATCTCGAAACAAATTCGGCAACCTCACATTTCATATTCCCCCACCAATAATTCTGCTTCAAATCCTTATACATCTTGCTAGATCCCGGGTCAATAGAGTACGGGGTAGCATGGGCTTCTCTCATGATAGAGTTCCTCAATTCTTCGTCAGTGGGTACACAAACTCGATTTCTAAAGCGTATCAATCCATCCTCGTGGATCACGAATCCAGGGGCTTTCCCTTGGTTTACCTCATCCCGGACTCGAGATAAGAATAGGTCCGTAACTTGCTTCGATTTGATCATATCATCAAGAGACGAAGAAATCTCAAGGGTGCAAAGTTGTCCCTGAACACGCTGTAACGAAACTTCAATTTCTGACCTCATAAGGTCCAACTGCAACTCTCTCTGTGCTGTCAAACGGCTCAGCATCTGCTCCTGCACTGTTTTATGGCTCAAAGCGTCGGCGACCACATTTGCTTTACCCGAATGGTAAAGGATCTCGATATCATAGTCCTTTATTAATTCTAGCCACCTTCTCTGTCTCATGTTCAACTCCTTCTTAGTAAACATGTACTTTAGGCTCTTGTGGTCTGTAAAGATCTGGCAGGTAACTCCATAAAGATAGTGACGCCAGATTTTTAAAGCAAACACCATGGCTGCTAACTCCAAGTCATGGGTCGGATAGTTAACTTCATAGGGTCGCAATTATCTTGACGCATAGGCAATCACTTTCCCTTCCTGCATTAGTACACATCCCAGACCCTGTCTCGACGCGTCACTGTACACCACAAATCCTTCCGTTCCTTTAGGTAAGACCAAAACAGGTGCCGAAATCAATCGCCTCTTGAGCTAATCAAAACTTTGCTAACATGCTTCTGACCACAAATACTTCTTGTCTTTCCGCAGTAAGTTAGTCATCGGTTGCGCAATTTTAGAAAATCCTTCTACGAACCGCCGGTAGTAACCTGCTAGGCCTAGGAAACTACGAACTTCCTTTACGTTCTTCGGTGGTATCCAATCTCGAATGGCTTCCGTCTTTTGTGGGTCCACTCTCACCCCTTCGGATGATATCACATGCCCGAGAAAGACAACCTCACGCATCCAGAATTCACACTTAGAAAATTTCCCATAAAGCTGTTCCCGCCTCAATGTATCAAGGACTTGGTGGAGGTGACGCTCGTGCTCTACGTGGTCGCGAGAGTAAATCAGAATGTCGTCAATAAAAACGACTACAAAGCCATCCAAATAGTTAATAAAAACTCGATTCATCAACTCCATGAATACCGCCGGTGTATTAGTCAGTCCAAATGGCATCACCACAAACTCATAATGCCCATAGCGAGTACGGAATGCTGTCTTCGAAATGTCAGACTCTCGAATCCTCAACTAATGATAACCAGATCTCAAGTCGATCTTGGAAAACACGGCAGCTCCCTGAAGTTGGTCCAATAAATCATCAATATGTGGCAAGGGATACTTGTTCTTGATGGTTACCCTGTTCAGCTCACGGTAATCAATACATAAGCGTAGAGATCCATCTTTCTTCCGTACGAATAACACTGGTGCTCCCCAAGGGGACGCACTAGTTCGTATATAGCCCTTGTCAGTCAACTCCTCAAGCTGGTTCTTCAACTCCTACATCTCAGTCGGAGCCATACGGTACGGTGCTTTTGAGAGCGGGGATGTACCAAGTTCTAACTCAATAATAAACTCCACATCACGATGAGGAGGTAAGCCTGGCAACTCGTCTGGAAATACATCTGGGTAGTCTAGGACTACCGGAATGTCGGCCAATTCAACTGGTCGATCTGCTGTTTTGGTCATGTAGCACCAATAACCAATACACCCTTGATTAAGCAGTTTCGCTGCTCTCATAGCGCTGATGACTCTCCCAGAACGACTGGGATTATCACCTCGAAAAATACACTCGAAACCATCATCGGAAGTGACGGTTACCATTCGCTTGCAGACACTGAGCATTGCATCATGACGGTCCATCCAATCGATACCCAAGATTATATCATCCTTAGGTAAATCGACTACAATTAGATTTGATAACCACTCATGGTCGTTCAAACGAATCAGACAGTCCTAGACTTCACGATTTCCAATAATTCTTCTACCATCAGGTAGACCAATCATTTAGGGCTCACAATTGATAACATGGTCTAGAGGCAAACGACTTAAACAAGAAGAAGATATAAAGGAGTGTGAAGCACCGGTATCAAAAAGAACACACACAGGCTGGGAGTGGATCTCGAGTATACCTGAAATCATGCTGGCCTCGGATCGTCGCCTTTCTTCATCTCGTAAATCCTGGGTTTCGCAGTTCGGCACAGTGTACCACTTTGATTCCCACGGCCCATTCCCTATTCGCCGGTGGTCTGATAGGAAGCGACGGAGGCATCCGGCTCTGCATGCAGGACCGAATCGAGCACGAGACGCTACTTGTTCATGTCCGGGCCCACTCCTGCAAAAACGAGCACGGTGACCATTCTTACCACAAGTATGGCATGTGATGGCAGGCTTTGGGCATTTGAAGCTGATATGCCCCTGGCCCCCACAGTTATGACACACCACGGATGCAGGAACCATTTGAGAGTGCGATCCGGCAGGCTTTGACGCCATGGGTGGTCGACTAGAAGGGTTTGGCAATGACTGGGGCTTCCTGAATGTCCCCCGGTTACTCTCAGTCTGGTTCTGGTTCCTGGACCTTTTGTTGTTGGACTGTGGTTGTTTCTTGGAAATCTCCTTCGCGGTGAGTTCGTACTCCAGAGCTTTCTCGATGAACTATGGTAAGGTAGTACAGTGGTGATTCAACAGCTGCATTCTCATTCGGGGTTTAAGCCTCTTGAGAAAGTATTTGATCTTATCGGCCTCTGTTCGGATAATTGTCGTGGCAAAAGGAAGGAGTGCCTGGAATTTCTCAGCAACAGATAATACATCATCGTCCTCAGACGGCCTGGGTTCAGAAGCCGGCAGTTTGGCCTCACGGAGTGGCCCCGGATAGTAACGGTCTAGCATGAGGTTTTTAAATTCCTCCCAAGTATAAACACCATCGGTGGCCTTACTGAAAGCCACCAGGTATGAGCGCCTTTGCTAAGATAATACGCGGCTACCGAGACGCGGTTCTCTTCCGGGCAGTCTACCATCTGGAAAAGTTTCTCAAAATGCTCGATCCAATGCACAATGTCAGCAGGCTCAGAGGAGCCTTCAAAAGTCGGTGGTCGCTGGCGAGAGATGTCGCTGATAATCCGACTCACGGGTCCGCCAATCACGGGAGGAGGATGAGCCCCCTGCTGCTGGCCAGTAGCGGCCCTATGCATAGCTTCCATTAGTTGACCTATCTGGGTCATCTGTGTCATCATGCCCTGCATTACGACATAAGGATCGACACGCGCATCCCCGCGCCCACTGTGGTGCGATTGTTCCCTAGAAGGTGAACCACTGTCAGCGGAACTCTGATCCGCATCCGCGAGTCTGCTGGCTCGAGGTATCGGGATTTGGCCCCTTCCGCGGCCTTGTACCCCTCTACCACGACCTCTCAGGTTTCTTTCCATACTGAAAGAATCAATCATAGTGATAACCATAAGTACAGTTCAAGATACTAAAATTCATGCTAAGTTAATAGCAACAAGGAATCACATATTCAAGGAAAATGGTTATCGATACCACAAATGTCGCACCGAATATTATATCGGTGTCAAGTTGAACAATTTCAGTTATATAATCAATTCAGTATTTACCTCGGATTATCAATCAGATAAATCCTGTCACAATTCCTCGAAATAACATGATCAAAAAGGAGACCCATACTGATATCAATATCATGCCAGTAATTAAATCATGGCTTCATAAAGTACATACCGTTTTTGGCTCGTAGAGTCAGGCGCTTGCACAGGTCACACGTGACACGAAGGTCTCTTGATACTAGTTCATTTCTCAATGACTCATAAAAAGGAAACAACGCTCTGATACCATCTTCTGTAACACCCCTAAAGGCGGCCATTACAGTGCCGTGGACCCCACACTGGGACCCACCAGGCGATATCCAAAACAAATTAAATAAACATTATTTGTGATACCGAACCACAATGAATAGTCATTACTCCGATTAGGAGTTTATCAAAAATATGGCCAACGGCCTTATAATGCACAGGATCCGAAAAAAACAAGTATAAACCATATGGAGATGGAAAATACTTCAAATGTCAATACAACCAGATAGCAATCTAAATAAAGCAGGAAATAAATAACATAACACGGTTTAACATAACCGGACAACAAAAAATGTGGGGCCCCCAAACTAGTATCCTTCGAACCCTTCGCCGTCAGCATGCTCTTCCCATGCTTTGCCTTTGCCTCGACCTAAAGTACAATATAAGTATTTCGCCCATAACACAGGGTCAGATATACATGATAATCAATTCTTCCGACATTATACAATTCACATATATAGATCTCAAGAAAATCATTCCGACTATTAATCATACCCCTCGGGCGTATGAAACAATCAGTCACAAAACATCGAACACATCCAATCATACATGGACTATGAACGATTAACAATATAGCTCAAGATGGACATCACAGTATGCCCGATCCGGAAATGTGTCCGTGTACATGTCCACCCCGTATACGGAATCCAGAATATACGTGTGACAATGTACCTAATTAGCCTCACGAACTACGTCTCGTGTGCACAGTCCAATACGGAAACATCCACATATGACTATACAAGTGCCCGGCTAAAAATCCTACACAATATCCAATCGGCAAGCAGATATGATTCCGGAAATGTCACGATACAACATGACAACGAAGTTCAATGAAATACATATCCGATTAAGGATCAAGAAAACTCACCAAAGTGAAAATAAAGACCAACGAGATCAACGATTCAAAACGACGTACTTGGGAATGCAACCCCATGAAGAAAACGGAATAACGTCAATGACAATGTCAAATCACGACAAACATTACATGGACAATTTATACACATGAATTATATAACCATCACAAGAATCTAATCATCATTATAACCAAGCAAGATAACTTGCCTCAATACGTAGACGAGAATAGTCCTCTTCTTGTCGGAACGAACGAACGGTCCTCGACTAATATTGTTTACTCGAAAAATCAACCTTAAACGAAATACATTTTACTCAATAACATATTCGTATAATTATCAATATAGTATTAGTAAGACGTCATCCTACAATCCTTTAGAATAGTTTGTTATTTCCAATTATCGAAGCCTTATGTCAGGAGTTCTTTTAACATCATTACAACCATAAAAATCAGTTTATAATACTTTTACCGAATGTTCACATGGTTCATCATAAACAAGAATTCTATCAAGGGTATGATGAATAACCAATTATGATGTTAAGATCATCTTATGATGATTAAACTTTCCAAAACATTAAAATCCTGAAGGAACAAAATCTGCACATTTATGATCATTTCTCCTCTCATCTAAATTGAATATAATGCTTACAACAAGATTATTAGCTATGAGGTTACACCATATTCATGAAGGTTATCAAAATCTTTCTTTACAAGGCTGGAAGATCCATTAACATCATAATGAATTCACCATTTATCTAGTATGATGATCAAAATATTCTAAGTTCTCAACACATTAGATTAATGAAAAGTTGTTATTGTTGGTTTCACAAATATCCTTAACCATTCAAAATCTTGCTGAGCTAAACATAAGGAGGATATGATTCTTAAGAAATCTGAGCAAGAAGACATCCTTCTACTTCTAATTATGGCCAAGTTCTTCCCAATGTAAGTGAAAACTTAAAATGGTGTTTAATCACTTTATGATAACAACTCTATTAGTTAAATCCAACTATGGTGAAGTTAACTGATTCAAAGGTGTTCTACTGAGTTAAATTCGTCCAGTAAGATGAGCATGATAGTTATAACATGGTTAAAATCACTATATCATCAAGAACACATCCATCTCAAACCCTTATTTATCATATTCATCAAAAGTGTTAAAAAGGTTGGATTAAAACTATGTTTTACTTGGTTAATCTAACTCTAGGTGAAGTATAGTTCATCATTAACATCAACATATGAAAATAATATAGAGAGGAAAGTACACCTACCTCCAGAAATGAAGAACAACCTCAATGCTATGAGAAAATATACTCCAAGCTCAAGAACACCTCTTAATCTCCAAGGAAATGTGCTCCACTCCAAGATTTAAGGCTTAGAAGCAAGTTAGGGGAGGTTGATATTGGTTTGGGAGTGCAGAGGGACAATATATGGAGAGAGAATTGGTTTGTAGTTGTGAAGAAATGAAAAACAGGCTGGTCCTATAAATAGACTGTGCAGGCTTAGCGCACGCTATCGGAACAGTTTAGCGTACGCTAACACACTTACGTGCGCTAACTGGTTAATATTACGTACGTAAGCGGCTTACAGTGGCTACTGTCTTGAATTCGCAGGTCGTTAGCGCACGCTACTGAGAAATGGGTTACGCACGCTAATAAAAGTTGACTCTAGCCGACATGACAGCTCAGACCTTACTCACATGCATGCCAACGGTTAAGGAGTTCACGTGCTGAAGTCAACTGATGCCAGATTCCCTCTTAGCGTACACAACAGAGGAAACATTATGCACGCTAAGACACAGGATTAGCATACGTTAATCGTACTATGTAGCGTACGCTACATCAACAGAAAAATTCGAAAATACAACTCTTTAATTAACCTCAAATCATCACATATGAAATGAATTAACGACGATACGAAATTCAAATCTATAATATCTCAACATAATACTAAATGCAACGATTCATGATAATCAGATTATCCGAATAATACAATGACAGGTAAAAATGAAAAGTTACAGTCGGATATTACAGCTGCAGTTACCTCAGTTACCAAAAGTGTTTCATCAGCCCCCAGTGAACATGCAGTGCTTAAAGCCTGAGTCAAATCTTCAAGCTTTCCATTCTTGTGCACATTAACAGTAAATGGGGATGGCTTAGTACTGCCATCTGCGTTTACCACGGTCAGAGTCATTGTCCGCATAATTTCTCCACCACAAAGAGTAAACTTGCATTGATGACTTGGTGTACTGCTTCGATCGGCATTAATGGAAATTTTATCTGGTACACCAAAGGAGAAAGGGGAGATAAACTGAATTAATACGACGAAATTCCCACATCACAAAAATCTTGCAGACTCTAGATTAAGTTTCAACAATTTCATAAGACAAGAAACCTAAATAAATTATCAAAGTAACATTTTAAATTTGTGGAACATCTTAATACTCTTTAATTAACCTAATCTAACTTGATGTCATCCGCAACTTCGACTTCCATAACAATATGCCTACCCAATTTATTATATTAAGGTTTAACATGCTCTAAATAAAACCGGAAAAAAAGAAAAAAGAGAAAAAGGTTGACTCACCTCAAGTTCCATGTGGTTCACTTTCAAGCTTTGACATGCTGCTTCATCAAGGTCAACAGCCCATCTCTTTCATTCGTGAAAGGAAAACAATTAAACCAAATAAAATGCAGTTCAAACGATGAAGTTTTAGAAATTTAAACTGAAATCATGATATATTACCGTCACAAGATCTATGCCACTCGCTTTAGTGCCAATGCACAGTCCTGTGGACATTCCTCCACAACCAGAGTACATATCTAATAATGCTAGCTCGAGTTTGCAGATTTTATTACAGTATGTTTCATCTGTAGTGCAGTTGGTGCAAGTTTTACAGGTTTTGTCTTCATTTTTGGTTGATATCATTAGAGGATGTGGAAGAGAGGACAAACTACTGTCATCTGCATGATCACCTTTGTGTAGTAGAAGGTCAGAAAGAGTGATAATTTACTGCCTAAAGTTTCAACGAAAGAATTTTTCAAATTACCAAAGTACTGGAGTTTAACAGATTATATTGCACATCAAACTAAACAAAAGGCATGACATCATGCCGTGATTTATATTGCACGCCAACAATTCCAATATACCTGTAACAATTGTATTGAACGTAGAGTAATCCACAGAGTATTTCATATCACAATAGAAGTCACAAAGAGGGATATATTTTGCTTTCAAATCAACCTACAAGAAACTAAGATCAGAACATAATAGAATGAATAAAAAAATATAAAGATAATCACTCAATTGGGAAAATCATATATTTGTAAGCAACAAATTACCAATCATCTTCACTGTAACCAGAAATTTAATGACTAGAGATTAAATGTGTCTGAAAACTCTCTCATACAATTCTTAAGAAAATAACAAAGGATAAGAAAACATCCAAATAAGAACACAGTATCTCAACTTCAATTCAGTCCACAGAAAAGCAAAAGTAGTGAATAAATAGATAAAAGAGCAACCACTAACGATATTTCAACGGTAGGATTTCTGGAACCTCGCACGAACTCCACATCCACCAAACTTCTTCGGCTCACAACGCCTCGGATCGGCCACCAGCAGAGTCCTATCGTACCTCACCAGAATATCCTTAATCTCCTTCTTCGACTGCTCATCGACGTACTTCTGGTAGAAGGCAACGAGAGCCTTCGAGATCGATTGACGAATAGTGTAGATCTGAGAGGTGTGACCACCGCCCCTGACACGGACGCGCATGTCCACGCCGGAGAAGCGGTGGCGGCCGAGAAGGAGGATAGGCTCGAAGGCCTTGTAACTGAGAATTTGAGGCTGGACATTCTCGATCGGAACGCCGTTGATTTTGAGAGATAGTATAGGGTTTTTGATCGAGAGAGAGGCGATTTGTATTCCAACTCAAGAACAGGAAATAGGGTTTGAGAATGAGATGTGAATCGGGTGTTGTGGTGATCAGATTAGTTGTGAGGTTTAAATATGGACCCAGTCAAGTTAATGGGTTTATGGGCTAATTAATCTGATTCAGAGATATTAAGTGTATTGGTTGAGTGGTAATTATTGTAAATATTAAAGCTGTACGAACTTTTAATATTTTAGTGGCCCGTGAACTTACCAAAAATGGAACGAGCAACTTAGAGTGGGACACCTAAAATGAAAAGATGAGTGACTTAGACTAGGAGTTGGGACGGAGGAAGTATTTCTTATTATATTTTGAAGAGTTGAATGTATAAATTTAATTTTTTATTTTAATTTTAGATTATAATTTTCAAAAGAAAAAAAATATGTATTCATATAATATATTTTATTTATTTTAATTTTAAGGAATTAATTTCTTTTTTAATATTTTTAAATTTATTAATTTTAATGCGAAAATTTTTTAAGTAAAAAACTATATGTGCTATTATAAAAATCCGATATAAAATAATTAAACAAATTCAAATAATTTATTTTGTTTTATTGTGAAATTTAAATTTGACGATATTTTTTTAAAAATATTTAAAATATTTTTCGTAACTAAGATGATTTAGTCTATTGCAACGCTTTAATTTCACATATAATCCCACACTTTAGCTTGGTGTTGCATTAACGTCTTTTGCAACAGTGCATTCTGGTCTAATGCAACACTAATTGAGTAGTATTGCAAAAGACCAAAGATCAGAGGGCTATTGCAATACTTTTTCTTGCAACACTAGAGATATGCGTTGCATATGAACACTTATGGTGTAGTGGTAACACTATTCCAGAGGTTACTGCCTCAATTCGTATTGTGTATTACGTACGTAATGTCCATGATGTAGCGTATGTAATATTGCCGTTGACTTGCTACAGTAACATACTCGTTTAACGTACGTAATGATCTGTCCTTAGCGTACATAAGGCTCAAGGTTGACTTGCATGTCCACATCCGCGTCGAAAGATGCTAACACCGGGCCCACCTGCCGACCACAGCTCGTTCCTGTCCGATTCCCTTCTTAACGTACGTTATGTACCCAATCTAACATACGCTACACTCCCTTCGTTACGTACGTAAGATACTCCTCCGAGCATACGCTCCGCTTGCACCATTACGTACGTAAGCTCCTACGCTTAACGTACGTAGTGGCTTCCATACTTAGCCATTTGTGCTCCTGTCTGTCGTCTCAATATACCGAACCCGTACACGCAACATACTGAATACATATACTCGTTCCGATAACATTCCCATACGATACATCTGATGCAAGATATCCTCAAATACAATTGTCGACCAAGTACGACAATTATACCAATACTCATACAGTATACCCGACATCGAAAGACATATCAAGCATGTAATATCCTAGAATTAAAAATAACTCGATAGATATACTGGAACGACTGTCACATTTCCCAAGATTACTTATCCATACTGTATCGGTCCCACTCTTTACAGTACAACTCAGATAAAATAATACGAAAAATTCATAGCGGAATTCTAGGATATTACAGGTAGTTATGACGTATGTTTGAACTTGGTGTTCGCGAATTATATTTGGTTGGATTTATAATCTCATTTGCCGATTGGGCATGTAGTTTCAGGTTCGATTGCTTTTGAATAGTTGTAATTATGTCCGTTGCGTGTAGGCTTGAAAATGATTTTCTTAATTGTAATTATGAGCTTGAGTATGTTTGTAAAGCACACAATTTTTGAAAACACTTCGATGGTGCAGTTAAACAACAATTTTGTATGGATTTTGAAATCAGTTGAACTTTGACGAGTTAGTCATCTATTTTCAAATGACACTTTCAGACGGTATCTGAAGGAGGCGTTTTAAAACACTTCGGACATTTCCTCATATATTATGTAAACAGCTTTTTTTTATAATAACATATTAATCAATTGAATCATCTCTATGTAAAGAAGGTTATAGGAAATAAAAATTAATTATAATCTTTTTAGAAATATGTTTGGATAAATATTTTATTCATTTTTAGTTTGCAATCACTCAAAAAATAGGAAATCCGTTTTAGAAAAGAAGAAAAATATTTTATAGTGATATTGGCTACATGAGAGAGTTTAGTTTTATTTATTTTCTTTTTAAATATTCTTTCAGTGATGCACATTTCCACTATTTTGATACAATTACTTCCACAATATTTTTATATGTTCGGTAATGAGTTTTTATATTATAATATACAATATAGCAGTAAAGTATTTAGTCCACGAATGATATTGAACTCATCAGATAATAGATCGGCATTTAAATTTCAAATGTGACGATTTCCACTAATTATGTTTTCTCATGGTTATGCACTCTTTTATGTTGACGTGTATTTGCCAAGAACGGTATTCAAGCATGGTCAAGTTTATGTAGCCATATCAAAGTGAAGAGTGCGAACGACTTGAATTTTTTTATTGCGATACGTATGGTATAATCATATATAGAACAACTAATGTGATTTATAAAGAAGTGTTTTAGAATTTTTAGTAAATGATTTACCTATTACTCCCTTCGTCCCACCCATCTTGAGTATTTGCTTTTCGGCACGAGCTTTAAAAAAAGCTGAAAAGTATTGTATAAAGTGATGGTATGAATATATATTATTTAAAGTTGTGAAGGATAAATATGTGTTGGGAAAACAAGAACCCTGTATCGAAACAGCCGGGATATCCAATCCTTGTATCGAATGGTATTTGATAAAGAGGTTTTGACATATATGCCAATCCGCATACAGTAAAGGAAACTGTATCGAAGCATTGAGGCATTATCCTGTATCGAAGACCTACCTCGAATCAGCATATAGTGAAGCCCTTCAGTACAGCAAGAAGTCTTATAAAAGACCAAGTATGGAAACTGTCTCGAATCTCAAATACAGTTATCTTCCATACAGCTCACAACAGGACAAAGAAGGAATCTCCAGAAGGCAAGTCCCGTTGAATAAAGAAGTATTTAAATACTCAAGAATAAAGTATTTAAATATTGTCAGTCAACAGATCTTCAAATCCCGCTAAATCCGGATCGTGTTATAATCCCGTTGGAACGGAATCTCACTCAAACAGATACATCTCAACGGATATATATTTCAGAGACTATATATATCACATCAAGATGCTGAAGATCAGTTACCCAAGCTATCGAAATTATTATCAGAGCAAAACATATCTCCAAAGCTTACTGCAACTCAGATCAAAAGAGATATACAGTGCTCATCATTCTGAACAACACTTCATCAGCTGAAAGCTCTTAAAGTCAAAGTTGTTGTTCACCATCTGTTCTATACTTTGAACAAACAGCCCTGTGTGGACTGAGCAATCTGTGCTTCTCCGGAACTGTGTGTGAAGGATTTGCATTGAAGAAGACGAAGCTTCAGAACTGTGTGTGAAGAAGCAAGTCAAAGCATTAGCTCAAAACCAATCTGTGTGAACGGTTGAAGCTAAGATCTTTATATCAATCTGTGTGAACGATATATTGATTGTGTGTTGTTATAATTACGTAGTTGTGTACGTAGTAATTATAATTAACTTTTTACTCCTGTGTGGAGGACTAGTGGACGAAGAGGGGTTTACCTCAAACCACTTTAATTACTGTGTTATTTACCTTCAGTTTTTACTGTTTTAATTATTGTGATTAATTAAGTATACACTATACATTTAGTTGCTGTATCCACAGCAACCTACTATATCTAAGACTTCCGCTACGCACTCAGATTTAAAATCCGTACAGTTTGTTGTTTAAACTATTCCACAAACTGTATCCAGTATACTTAGTGACCAACAAGTGGTATCAGAGCGGTTGATTCTAAAAAGAATCAGTCGTATTTTTAACCGAATCAGATCCAAAATCACCTATTTTCAAAACAGTCTCTTTCACTTCTGTATTATCACATGGATACTTCTATGATCAACAAAGTCCCTATGTTCTCTATTAACGAATTTGACGACTGGAGAATTAGAATGGAGGCTCATCTTGCAGCAATGCACGAAGAGATGATTTTTGTTATACATGATGGTCCTATCAAGATCAAGAAGGTAAACACAGCCGCAAGGATTGAAGGCCAAGCCCATGCTGAGATGCTCGAGAAGGATCGCGAGCAATGGACCACAGATGAAAGAAAGCGAGCAAACCTTGACAACGTAGCTAAGAACGCGTTATTTGTCACTCTTGACAAAGGCACGTTCTCAAAGGTAAAGAGCTGCAAAACAGCCAAAGAAATCTGGGATAAACTCAAGTTGATTTGTGAGGGAACTGAGCTCTCAAAAGAAAACAAGATTTCAAAACTGACTCAGCAATTTGAATCTTTCGAAATGAAACCAACTGAGACACTTGAGGAACTTGACCTCAGATTCACTGGTATTGTCGGTGAACTTGAAGCGTTGGGCAAAATTTATACCTAAAAGGAGAAGAATTTAAAAATTTTCAGATCTCTCCCAGCCCGATGGGACATTAAGACCACAGCTATGCGTGTATCTTGTAATCTTAATGAAATATCTACTTTTGATCTCTTCTCTGACCTCAAAGCTTTTGAGTATGATATTGACAGAAGAGAGAAAGCTGAAGAATCTCCTTCAAAGGTCACAGCTCTAGCCGCTGTATCGAACCGTCGACACCGCATGCCCATCTCGTCGAAGCCTAGTCACAAGAATGCTGACAGTGACGACGACATCCTGTCTCAAGATGAAATGGCACTTCTCATGCATAAATTCAAACAGTTCATCAAACAGTCTGGAAAGACTCCCTACAGGCCCAAACCTATCCACAAGGTAAGTACCGAAACATCATCTGGTAATGCTAACTTGTGCTATAATTGCAGAAAACCAGGGCATTATGCAAATAAATGTCCTCATCCCAAAGTCCAAAGGTTGCCGGAGGCCGAGCAACAAGAGAGAGATGAAAGAAGACGTGCTTGGAAAGACAAGCTCAAGGCCCTGATTGGAGAATCAGAAGCCTCCCCCACACCATCCAAATCAGTAGAATGTCTTCAGGTGGTCACTCAAAGTGATTCATCTGACGATGAGTTCGATGATAAATCATATATGTGCTTTATGGCCAAAGACATTCCAGAAGGTGAAGACAGCGACGATGAGGTAAGTTCAACCTCAGTTATTCCATCAAATGCATCTCATACTTTTGAAAATATAATGAATGAATTTAAAACCATTAAAAAGGCCCATGAGACACTGAAAACTGAGAATATACAGCTTCAATTAACTAATTTAGAGCTAAAAGATGAAAATGACTTGCTGAAAATATATTATGAAAATATGTCTCTTGATTGTGAAACCAGCCAGGTCGATTTTGAAAAACTCATGGAGAGCAATCACCAACTTTCTCATGAACTAAGTGAGGCTAAAACTCACAACGAGAGCAAGACAAATGATTTGGTTCTACTTGAAGCCAAAATCACAACTCTCGAAAAGCGAGAAACTGAACTTGAGACCACTCTGAAATCATTCGAAAAATCGTCCAAAAGAATGGAAGAAATTCTGAGCACTGGGCAAAATGCTCATGATAAAAGTGGCTTAGGATACAGTTCATGTTCAAAGAAAGGGAAAACTAGTACAGTGTTCGTCAAGAGTGTGGAACACATTCCAGAATCGGAAGAAATCCCTAGTCCCGTGAAGGAACCTGCTGTACCGAGAAAACCGAAGGCTGCTATTCCACCCCCGCAATCCTATTCCAGACAGCGGAATCATAAGTCGTTCCAACCTGTGAGGCGCACTCAACAGCATGCTCCCAGAGCATATCAACAGCGCCAATGCTCGGAAGGAAGGCAGTATCCAACCACCAAAGGCCCGCACGGCGGTATTATCGATGACAGACGCTGAGGTATTGATACAGGAGCCCGTTATCCCTCGAGACAATGAGATGCCGGTTCGGTATCAACAACGGCATTGGGAATCCAACCGAGACCCGGAAGGCAAGTCATAGGCCTAAGAAAATGGCTCCACCTCTAAGACGGTACTCGTACTGGATTAATAATAATAACCCTGAATTTTTCATGCATAATAATTATCATGGTTATAACAACTACGGATATGCCCCCCGTAGATATCGCAACACTGTACCGAGTATGTCCTACAGTAAACCAATTGCTGCCAGGAAAACTTGGGTACCAAGAGGAACTAACAATCATGGACCCAAAAATCAAAGGGGACCTAAATCTACTTAATCTCTTTGTTACAGGACATTCTAGAGGAGGATACCTGGTACTTTGATAGTGGATGCTCTCGACACATGACCGGAGATAGGAGAAAGCTATCAGATTTTGTAGAAGGTTGCGGTCCAAAAGTTCGTTTCGGTGATAAATCTAATGGAAGAACAAGAGGGAAAGGAAACCTACTTGTCGGGAAATTCAAAGTCACCGATGTTGCATATGTTGAAGGCTTACAGTATAATCTACTTAGTATTAGCCAGTTCTGTGATAAACAGTTCTCGGTGAAGTTCTATATAGATCGCTGTAGAGTCAAAAACATCCAAACCAAGGAAGTTGTGCTTACAGGAAGCAGATCAGGTAATATGTATATTGCTGACTGGAAGCCTATGAGCTCCTCAATTCCATGCTTTGTTGCCAAAGGCACTGCAGATCTTAGCTGGTTATGGCACAAGAGGATGTCTCACGTCAACTTCAAAACAATCAACAACCTCTCAAGACAGGGAATGGTTAGAGGTTTGCCAAATGTGTCATTCAAGAAGGACAGCGTCTGCGGACCATGTCAGAAAGGCAAGCAAATCAAGTCAACCCTGAAGAGCAAATCCTACCTTTCAACCCAAAGAGTGTTGGAAATGCTACACATGGATCTCTACGGTCCTGTAGACCCAGTAAGTTTGGGAGGTAAGAAATACTGCATGGTTGTTGTTGATGATTATTCCAGGTATGCTTGGACGATCTTTCTTAGCAAGAAGAAGGAAACAACATCAAAGCTGCCCGAGTTCCTGAGAAAGTTGCAAAATGAAAAGGCATCGAATATCGTGTGCATTCGTTCCGACAGAGGTACAGAATTTACTAACCGCTTTAGAGAGCAATACTGTTCGGAGAATGGAATACAGCACGAATACTCAGCTGCCCGTACACCTCAACAAAATGGTGTTGCCGAGTGAAAGAATAGGACGTTGAAAAAAGCAACAAGGACGATGATTGCCGCAATCAAATTGCCACAGCGTTTCTGGGGTGAAGCAACCAATACAGCATGCTACACTCAAAATCGCTGTATCATCAACAAGCACCACAACAAAACAGCATATGAGGTATGGAACAACAAAACTCCGTTAGTTTCGTATTTCCACATTTTTGGATGCAGGTGTTTTGTATTGAATAATGGGAAAGACCAACTTAGAACCTTTGGTGAGAAATCAGATGAAGGAATATTCGTAGGATACTTCTCCGTCAGCAAAGCTTTCAGAATCTTTAATAAAAGGAAGCTGACGATCGAGGAATCAGTTCATGTAGTGTTCTACTAACCACACCATGACCCTACAGGAGTAGATGATATCACTCAAAACATTCACCATCTATCTATCTTGGATCCTCCAACTCCCATAGAACCTGTCGTTGATTTAGAAATCAACCCCGCAGCTGTAAGAATCGATGTGGATGAAGCCGACGCTGTACAAGCTGAAGCTGTATCCACAGAATCTTTCGATACAGTATGGGATCCTGAATTAGAACCCGACCGAAGATGGTTGAGAGATCACCCGCAAGAGCTGATCATTGGAAACATAAATGCTGGTGTTTCTACTCGTAGGAGAATACAGAGTACACAAGGAAATGTACTTTGTGCACAAGAAGAATCTGATGCTGAGATATCACAGTTTCCTGAATGGAAATCTCAATATGAGCTTAGAAGACTCAATATGTGCACTATCGCTGTATTCTTAGCCCAGTCCGAACCCGTTTCGACCATAGACGCTCTTAATAATTCTCATTGGATAGCATCTATGGAAGAAGAGCTTAACGGTTTCGAAAGAAACAATGTATGGTATCTTGTACCCAGACCAACACATCAATTGGTTATAGGAACCAAATGGGTATTTCGAAACAAAAAGGATCGAAATGGACTTGTCATAAGGAATAAATCCAGACTAGTCGCACAAGGCTATAGTCAGGAAGAAGGCATAGACTATGATGAAACCTTCGCCCCTGTAGCGAGACTAGAAGCCATCAGGATATTTTTAGCCTTTGCTGCCCATAAGAGTTTTATTGTATACCAAATGGACGTCAAGAGTGCTTTCCTGAATAGAGACCTTGCTGATGAAGTTTATGTTGAACAACCACCAGGGTTTGCCAACACAGACGGTATCGACCTAGTTTACAGGCTAAGGAAAGCGTTGTATGGACTTAGACAAGCCCCTAAAGCCTGGTACGAAACCCTGTCCCAGTATCTAACCAACAACGGATTTGAGAAAGGTGCTATGGACAAGACCTTGTTCAAGATACATGAAGGTGATGACCTTCTTATGGTGCAAATCTATGTGGATGATATTATTTTTGGTTCAACTAACCTTGCTTTATATCAAAGGTTCTCTCATCTCATGCAAAGTAAATTTGAAATGAGTATGATGGGGGAACTTAGTTATTTTCTAGGTTTGCAGGTAAAGCAGATGCCTATAGGTATTTTCATCAACCAAGAAAAATACAGCAAGGAGCTTCTCAACAAATTTGGAATGAACACTTCCAAATCCTCGCCAACCCCCATGAGCACTTCCGTGCAAATTAGTGCTGATGAAGCCGGAAAGCCGTTTGACCAATCACTCTACAGGAAGCTCATTGGTTCGCTCCTGTACCTAACGGCTAGGAGGCCCGATATCCAGTTTGGTGTTGGACTGTGTGAAAGATATCAAGTTGCATCTAAGGAATCACACTTCAATACAGCTAAACGAATCCTGAAATACATTAAAGGAACAATGGATGCAGGACTATGGTATCCTAAGGAAGGCGGATTCGATTTAGTTGGATACAACGACTCGGATCTCGGAGGCTGCAAGCTAGATAGGAAGAGTACAAGTGGAACTTGTCACTTTCTTGGACCTAGACTCCTTTCTTGGTTCAGTAAGAAGCAATTGGCTAATTCTCTTTCCACGGCTGAATCAGAGTACTATGCTGTTGGTAGTTGCTGTATGCAGATCCTTTGGATGCAGCAACAGCTGTCAGACTATGGAATAGATGCCAGAGAGACTCCAATCATGTGTGATAGTACGAGTGCAATTGCAATCACGCACAATCCTGTCCTGCACTCGCGCACTAAGCATATCAACATGAAGCATCACTTTATAAGGAATCACATCGAGAACAAGGATGTTCGCCTTGAAAAAGTTCATACAGACGTTCAGCTGGCCGACATCTTCACCAAGCCGCTCGACACAGCAAGATTCAACATGCTCAGACAAGAACTGGGAATGCTACAGCCAGACTCCCTGTAAGTAAATTACTGTTTTTACTCAACAAATTGAGGGGGAACGCTGTAAGACCCAAGAATACAATATCCAACGTTAATTATTCGTACACTCAGAATCGTCAATACAGCACTGTAGCGAGCGAAGACATATGAATCCTACAGCTGACGTGTGCAATAATTAAGGGGGAATACTGTAGGACCCATGAATACAGCATTAATCCTTAAGTTGCTGTATGGAATTTAAAACCTATAGATACCTTTTTGAGGGGGAACGCTGTATCGACGCGGAAACAGCACATACTATACGATTTCAATTCAGTATATATATAATATCATATTATTTCTTTTTAAAATGATTTTTGTCCACGTGCCCTGTTTTTATGTCAAACGTCATGTACATTAAATGCCTTACACGACATCTGGACAACTGAATCTCAAAAGCCGCGATGTTTTAAATTGTTTATTGTTTTAAAACCACCGTTTTAGGCATTTAGGGTGATACAAATGTCAGAAATGGGACCCGCTCATTTTTTAAACATTTTAATGGATTAGCGTACCAGTTACACTCAGTCCATCTTAACCGTTGATTTCAAAAACCGGTTCCCATCCCTTAAAATCTGACCATTCGTACTCTGCAAAACCCTATTTCGCCGCCCAACTATAGAAGGACTAAATCTTCCATTAGAGACTCTTTAAGCTTTCTGCAAATTCAAGAGTTCTCAAGCAAAAATAGCCTACATATTTTTCTGCATTTTACTGCATATTTCGATTATTTTCTTGCACTTTTTCTTAAGATATCATCAAATGGCTGGACAAACTTCTTCTCCTGCTCTGAAGAAAACTGCTAACATCATTGATGGCCGGATCTTTTCAAGATCTGTTATCATTGAGCGCATTCTGTCTAAAACCAACGACGCAGAACCCATGGAGTACATCATAACTCGACTTCGTCAACAAGGCCTCTATCGCCTTGGAAGTCAGACCGCTGATAAGTACGATGCTCATCTGGTTGAGGAATTTTACCTCAACGCCGCCGTATGCTTTCTATCATTGGCCCAAGGAGGTCATGTTGCCGACATCACCGCTACAATCCAGGGAGTTGAGATCTGTATTGATAACGATCTGCTCCAGAACATCTACAGGCTACCCGCTGATGGCCTGACTATGGATCAACTTTAGACATTCGGGTCTCAAGAGCTAATCACTAAATTTTATGGACTGTTCACAGGCTCCAAACTTGTCGACATGGTTCAGACTACATGTCACAAGAAAAAAATTTGTCTCCCATTTGTATATCTTCATGATTTTTGCTGCAGGATAATTGAGAATCGAACCGGTGCGTTCGAAATGTGTACCAACCTGAGGTTCAGGATGATGGTGGCTATTCTGACCTGTGAAAAGGTCAATTGGTGCCAGATAATCCTGAAGCGCCTGCAAGAGGAGGTGTGCAAGCCGGCCACCCAGAAGAGATCTTTTGGTTTGATGTTAAACCATATCCTGACGAAATGCGGACTGTCGCAATCCGCTGATGCTAAAAAGAATAACCCCAGGATATACTTAGGAGGCGTCAAGCCTACTGCGTATAATCAAACCACTATGGTCTGCAACCATCCAAAAACTGGAAGTATGCCAGTTTCCGCAAATCCACGAGATGAGTCTTTGAAGTTCCAGGAAGTGGAATCTTCAAAGAAGAGAAAGAGATCTCACAGCAAGAAACCCACTGCTGGTGAGAAGCCCAAGAAGAGACTTAGGAGGCTTTCTAAAGTCAAAACTGCCAAGCCCTCCGAAGAAGTCTCCCCCGTGGCTCAACCCACTGAAAATCAACCCCAGAGCCCAACCCCTGTGGAAGAGGTGTCTCCTACTGTATCAACAGTAGATCCTGAGCCTTTGGCGGCTAGGACGGATAATGAGACATCTGCCAACGAACAAGACTTTAGCGAGTCGGCTGCCCATTTGGAGCCAATAGCTACATCTCCTCTGCGGGATCCCACACCCGTACAAGATCCATCTTCCTTCAGGGCCCCATCCCCTGTAAGGAGTCCCACTTCCATATAGGATCCCATACCTGTACAGGAATCCCTCGCTACAGCGTCTCCAGACGTTGTACGTAGTCCCTCCCTGACTCCATTATTCATAAGACCCTTATTTCTGTTCAAATTGAACATGCTTACGAAAGATTTCTAACATGGAAAGGCTATAGGCTAGCTCCGTACGAAATATTGTACAACTGGAGCGATTGGAGCCAAGAAGAAAGATTCGTCTCAGAAGTGACGGACTCAATGGAAATTGAAGCCCTGATCCGATGGGAAAATGCCTTATGCAAGGAGCTGATTGAAAGCCATCTGTTGCAGAAATCTGATGCTAGAAGGAAAGGAAAGGACAAGTCAGAGGACTCTCTCGCAAATCCAAAAGACGATGACCATGACTCAGACGACGACGATGATGCTTTTCAAGCTGGTCTGAGGATGAGTCGTGAAGAGGCTCAAGCTAGAGATGCCTCTCCACCCAAAGGTGATGAAGGGCCATCTACTCGAAGCAATCCCCCTTCGCCACAGCAAGAGTTAATTCCCGACGAAGAGGAATCAGTCCCTCCAGTCGAGGAAGTTGAAGCAATTTTGGAGCAGGCACCTGAGCCTGCTGCCACCGAAGAAGTTGTACCTGAAAGACAACAGGAAAATTCAGTCCCTCATGTATCCATGTCTACTGAAGAAACTTCACAACAGGAAGCCACTCAACCCCCTGTCGCCGAACCAGAACAAGCTGCTCCCGCCCCTTCAACCGTGGAATCCGAGGACGATATCGAACCTAAGGATGTCCAACTTACTTCACGCCCAACCGTGAACGTAAGGAGGTTGAATAGCTCTGAAGACTTTGCTCAACCAGATTCTCTTATCCCTGCCGCTAGGAAAGAGCGCCTGCGCGCACTTGGTCTTCAAACTGTATTCATCCAGGATGCAGTGAATGCTCTGTCTTCCGTTGAAAAAGCATTAAATTGGATGCATACTTCTGCTGTGGAGGAGATGACCACTCTACAACATGAAGTATCTCGTGTTGTCGAGGCATTCGTTCTTCTGCCAGAAGTTTTCAAACAAGCTTTGAAAATCATGGAAGACAAGCAGGAGCAACTCCTGAAGGAAGAAGCAACCAAAACACGAATAGCTGAAGCCAAGACCGCATGTGCCATGATTGAAAACAGCTCTCAATTGCGCGCCCACGACAAATGTATCAAGGATATGTCGCAGACGCTTTCCGCCCTTGTAGAGAGAATGACTAACATCGAGACGAAACAGGATGCTGCACTAGAAATCCTAGAACGTCTTGATGAAGCCAAAAAGGGGGAAGAGGCAAGAGAAGCTGCTAGGAGAATCAGGCTACAGCAAGAAAGGGAATTCGAGGCCGCTCAAGACAGCATCACTTCCGAGTTAAACAAGCTAGCCCCTCACTCCCAAAGTTTTAAGATTTCAGGCTCCCGACCTGAATTTCATGATCCAAATGTTCCGTGGCAAAATCTAATCCAGAGACCTTCTGAAATTCGTCTGCCGACCAACCACCATCCTACTGCCGATGAAGTGAAGCAATGGAGGAAAAATGAACTGATGAGATACTTTGTCAAACTCATCAGGGAATCCGCCATCTTCAGGAGCTATAAAACGTTAGCGGAGGCCGCAGACAAATTTACGAAGATGTTAGAAGACGGAAAACTCCCTCTCCAGCTTGATATGAAGAGCAAACACAGAAGAGGAGATCGGATCACCCATCCAGAAGACTGGATTCTTGCCTTTGATCGATCCTATGAAGGAAGAGCTATATACCAGGATCGAGGCAACGATTCCCTACAGAACTGGTGGCGTGGTACCGAGAATGATCCAGGGAGAAAGCCATGGAGGCATGCAGACTACAGATAGGAGCTGAAATCTCTGTATATTATTCTTGATTTGTAATTTTTTTTTTTAAAACAGCAAACCATGTACTCAATTTATTTTGTATATCAATAAAAGTGTTTGTTTGTCTTGAAAGATTACAACTCGTAATCTACTGTATTGATGTATGATTACTTAAATTATTTGATTAAATCTCAAGTATACAAACTTGATTGAAAATAAAGCTGTACGAACTAGTCTACGAACAGTTCATGATTTCAGTTGTAAGCTTAGAATACATTGTAAGATTGTGCCTGCGCGCCAATCATAAGCTTAAGTTGTAAAAATCCTTAACTGTATCGAACTCACCTGCGAGCAGTTCATCATTTAGACTAAGACAGACCTTTTGACGAAAGACCAAGAAATCTGCCAGAAGACATCAAAGAAGATCACTTCATGAAGAAGGTTTTGGCATCATCAAGAAGACTTGAAACAGTTAAAGAAAGTAAGTCTTGGCAAATTGTCAAAAAGGGGGAAATTATTGGGAAAACAAGAACCTCAGTATCGAAGCAGTAGGGATATCGATCCTGTATCGAATGGTATTTGATAAAGAGGTTTTGACATATATGCCAATCCGCATACGGTAAAGGAAGCGTATCGAAGCATTGAGGCATTATCTGTATCGAAGACCCGCCTCGAATCGGCATATAGTGAAGCCCTTGATACGGCAAGAAGTCTTATAAAAGACCAAGTATGGAAACTGTCTCGAATCTCAAATACAGTTATCTTCCATACAGCTCACAACAGGACAAAGAAGGAATCTCCAGAAGTCAAGTCCTGTTGAATAAAGAAGTATTTAAATACTCAAGGATAAAGTATTTAAATATTGTCAGTCAACAGATCTTCAAATCCCGCTAAATCCGGATCGTGTTATAATCCCGTTGGAACGGAATCTCACTCAAACGGATACATCTCAACGGATATATATTTCAGAGACTATATATATCACATCAAGATGCTGAAAATCAGTTACCCAAGCTATCGAAATTATTATCAGAGCAAAACATATCTCCAAAGCTTACTGCAACTCAGATCAAAAGAGATATACGGTGCTCATTATTACGAACAACACTTCATCACCAAAGCTCTTAAAGTCAAAGTTGTGGTTCACCATCATTCTATACTTTGAACAAACGACCTGTGTGCGAGCAATCTGTGCTTCTCCGAATCGTGTGTGAAGGATTTGCATTGAAGAAGACGAAGCTTGAGGCGTGTGTGAAGAAGCAAGTCAAAGCATTAGCTCAAAACCAATCTGTGTGAACGGTTGAAGCTAAGATCTTTATATCAATCTGTGTGAACGATATATTGATTGTGTGTTGTTATAATTACGTAGTTGTGTACGTAGTAATTATAATAAACTTTTTACTCCTGTGTGGAGGACCAGTGGACGAAGAGGGGTTTACCTCGAACCACTTTAATTACTGTGTTATTTACTTTCAGTTTTTACTATTTTAATTATTGTGATTAATTAAGTATACACTATACATTTAGTTGCTATATCTACAGCAACCTACTGTATCTAAGACTTCCGCTACGCACTCAGATTTAAAATCCGTACAGTTTGTTGTTTAAACTATTCCCCAAACTGTATCCAGTATACTTAGTGACCAACAATATGTCTTAAAAAGGAAATGACCAAGTATCTTGGGACGACCCAAAAAGGAATATGAATCAAGATCGGTGAGATGGAGGGAGTATATGTTTTCATATGATTTTTTTCTTGTACTCTGGTGTATTACACGGGTGGTACAGTAATTGACTCTAAAGTTGAGCTGAATTGATCTTAACCAAATTGAGTTGAATAGAACTGAAGTGAATTTCACTGAGCTGAACTGAATTAAATTGAACTGAAATATACGGAATCCTAAATAATAGAGCATCACTCTCAAAAAATTAGTTATTTGTACCTAACAAAATACAATTAAGACAACCTAGAGTGAAAAAATATTTACTAGAGGTACGCATAATTAAGGAGTAAGACCTAATTTAATAAATACACCTTGTTAGCTAGGTTGTGGGCTAGTTTGTGGACGTACTAGAATCCACATTTATTTTATCTCATCCTAGAATTAGGTGGAGTATATGAATGTCATGTCATTAAAATTCGAGTCTCAAGTCTTTTACGTAGCTGCTCTACTCCGGCCACAGCATGCATAATATTTACTAAAATATAGCTTGGATAGGGCCCCCGGGAGAAAACACTTATAAATAGGGCAGAGTGGGCAGCGGCATTTGGTTCATCTCCACTAAAAACATCTTCATAGTTATAATAGATTAAATAATGGAAGGCAAGCTAGTTTCCTGCAACAAGACTGCTTTTTTGGCAGTTATCTTTATCCTTGCATTCGGTAACTATTTCCTCTGTTTTTTCCTAGATGCAACATTCTCTTTAAACGGTACCAACATATAATTTGAATAATTGATATCTTTAGTTACTAATAAGTGCAAATATAAAAATTAATTTTACGAAAAGATAAATTTAACAAGATCTCACCCGACTATATTTCTATTAAAGTATGAATCATGAAAGATAAGAAAAATAGAGTGAGTGATTACTGCAAAAATCAATTTCATCTAAAAACACGGAGGAAGTGTATATTATGGCAAACGTAGATTATTTTTCATGTGTTTTGCAATATATTTACTTCTCACAAAACTAGCATGCACCCATTTATACAAGATAAACTGTACAGCATATGTGAGGATCTTTTTTCTTTTTTGTCTTTGATTACTCTCCTACACCTAATTTCATAATAAATTTACAATGACATTGTGTTTTAAACTTTATTTTGAAGCGCAATCAACGTCTGCTGGGAAATGTCCCTATTACAATGAATATTGCGACTATAAACCATCAAACTGGTGTTGTCCAGGAACTGAATGTTCAAATTCATATTCTGGAGGCAAATGTGTTGATGGTGAGTTATGCGCATTAATTTCTAATATGAATTAGTATCCTAATCGTTAAATAGATCTAGATTACTTTGCGTATAAAATTTGGCAGATCCTTGGAAATCTTGCAAGCCTTTAGGAGGAAGCTGTGGGTTCTTTGACGCCAAATGTTGTGGAAAAGCAACTTGTACAGCCACCTTTTATGGAGGTGAATGTAAAATGTGATGGGCCATAATTTCTTATAAATGTTGTAGTACTATTTCCATCTAGTGTTATGCTTGAATAAGTTGATTATCAACATGTTATGTTTGAATAAGTTGAATATTATCAACATGTTTCATTAATATATTAAACTTTATTTGTTGTCTACCTTCAAGGCTTTCAATCAATGTAGTATACTGCTTCCGTTTCAAAATAGTGGTCTTGCGCGTACATAATGTGTGTATACATAGATAGAGAAAGAGAGGGAAAAAGAGGATCTACTTGGAACATATCTTAAAGTAAGAATGTATGGTTATTAAATCACAATTTTTGATGGTTGAAATCAAATGATTTATGAAAATAAAGTTTAGTTCTGTAAATTAATAATATTAAGGGCAATTGCATAAATCATATATATATAAAGATGTTTATATATAACTAACAAAGTAGTTAATATTATACTTTTCTATTTTATATTTTTACATTTTCAGAAAATAAATTTTTCCTTTCCGTTACACCGACACCTTACTGAATATGTGTTACAATATACTAAAATATGCATAAAATGAATGCGAAAAATAAAAAAATAGTTATAAAACAGATTTAAATTCCACCACTGCATTGAGTGGGTATTAAATATACATGCCAATTAGCCTATAAATATATTAAATGTAGTTTTAAAGATAAAAGTTACTCAGGGGACCAGAATAGTCGATCATTTAAATTCAATCATGACATTAAATTCATATAGATTTGCATTTGAGTACAACTACAAAATAATTGGATTTAATAATAATCTGAAAATCAAATAGATAGTCATCAGAAATTTATAATTCAAAGTACATCTCATCCAAATTAAATATACGATGAACTAAAACTAAGACGTTAAATATGTGGAATAATCCATACATAATAAAAATAAATGTGGCAGTATGAAAAAAATATATAATAAATTACATCGAGTATAAGATAAAATTTTATTAGATGAAAATTATAACATGCGTTGAATTTATTAAATAAATAAAAAATTTATATACGTAGCTAGTAGAAAAAATAGTAATCATAAAGAAGATTTAATACTCCGCAAATTGCATTAGATTCAAACTACTTTTACATTAAATGAAAGCTAAAATGCATGGAGAAGATGCATGCGAAAATTAAAGTCAAATAGTTTCCTTGTGCCCCCAACTGATTAATTTATACAAGGAGTTTAAGCTTACATAAGTGACACCGGTTAGAAACAATTTAGTGTTATAAATCTACTAGAAATATAGAGAGAATTGAGTGAAATAAAGAGATCATTTCATTCATATATGTGTATATCTTACATATCAAGAATATGGTCTTTATATAGGCTTATGATTCAAGAGTTACAATGGAGATGAAAGACCAAAGGTCTAAACTTGAAAAGTCAAAGGTTGTATGTACTAATGGAGAAAACTGAAAGGTAAAAGGTCATCCAATAATACATAACACTCCCTCTTGGATGACCTGTACAAATATCATGCCTTGTTAAAACCTTACTAGAAAAAACCATGTAGGAAGAACCCTAGTGAAGGAAAAAGAGTACATGTGTTGTACTAATAGTAAAAAGACTGAATCTTGTATGTTTCCCCCTCATTGCAACATAATTATTATTGTCAATATATAGCTCAAAATTTGGGCATCCCAATCTTGTGTACCAATTTCTCGAAGGAACATGTAGGAAGTACTTTTGTAAACTAACTTCTTGAATGTAGTAGATGGAAGCGCACGTCTAGGTAAACAAATCCAGCTATCTCTTATGATATATCGTTCCTTGAGTTATGTAATAAAAACTGTACTATCTTCATATAAAATCGTTTGAGCTTCTTCTCCAATAGAATCACAATCTTCTCTTATGTGTTGAAAGACAAATAAGTCTTCCTTGAACAGTTAAGAGAAGAATAGACCCATATCTATGGTACCATGAAGGTAACATAGTAGATCTTTAATATCATTCCAAACTTCGGGTTGGACAGAAGCTAAACCTTGCAAACTTGTTATGACTAGCGAGGTACATCAATGCTCTAAATGCACTCAAACATGGTACTTCAGGACTAAGAGTTTATTTATTGCTTTCTTTAGGACGGAATGGGTCTTTATCCACTTCATGGGATCTTACAACTACATGTCTACCCAATGAATGCTTAATCAAAGGAAAACTTATTTAATACCTTTTTCCGTATATATTATTTGGTGCAAAAGGATACCATCCTTTAGGTGCTCATTTTGTAATCAAATATTTTTTCTTGCCAATGTCTTTCATCTAAAATTATTTCCTCAAGAATTCAATTGTATGTGAGATCTCTTCAGGAGTCTCGATGATCTTTAAATCATCATACACAACAACTTATTTTTGCCTTTATGTTTCTTTGGTTAAGCTTTACGCTAACCAAGTCTTCATTGGTTTCTTGCTCTTGTCACAATCGTCACAGAGGAATCACTATCATGACAGTCATAAATTTCTCTATTACTTGTTTTCCAAAGTACAATTTCACCGCGTTTAAATCATTCACTTACTATTGTTTTTAGACCCAAATTTCTTAATATAATTCATAGGTTGATAAGGTCATTTTATAGCCTTTTCTTAGCAAGTATTTACTAAGGCGATGATACCACATATGTCTGGATTGTTTTAATCCATAAAGAGAGACTTTTAACATTATGAAATAATATTATCGAGAACCATAAAGCTGCTTCCGGCCGTTTGAATCCTTTAGGGATTTTCATATAAATTTCATTATCAGTGATATAAAATAGTTGCATCCACCATAGGGGAATATGTTTCTTCCTAATCTATTCCAAATTTTATAAGAATTCTTGTGCAGCTAAACACGTTTTATATCTGACATTATATCTCACTAGTTTTACACCTTTAGGTGTATGGACTACTGGACCAAATACTCTTCACATCAAGAGATTTCAATTCTGCCTCAATTGCCTTTCTATTTTGGCCAATCATTACTTTGTGTACACTCTGCAACCGATTTCGATTCATGATCCTTATCTTTATTCATAATGTCAACTGCTACTTTGCATGCAAATATTTTATCGACGTCGTTTTGATTTTGGTTCCATATTATTTCTGACATGACAATTAATTGATATCTCTTTATTATCATCATTATCATTATGATCAGGTATCTGAGATTTCTCTTTGTTCATGTCTAAGGTCTCTTCAGGAGATCCTTCATAATATTTTACTTTCTCAGTCTTGCCATTTTCATTTCTTCTCCGTTTCTTTGCCGAGTATTTCTTGTCTTTGGAACCAAGTGGTCTCTCATGCTTCATACATTCTTGAGACCTATTAGCAATTTGATATTGTCCTTTTGAAACTTTAATTGTAAGCGGAGCATTTACAACTGGTATATGTGACTTGGTTCCTCTGTTTAGGTCAGTAAATGCTTCTGGCATTTGATGAATTATCTTTTGAACTTCTAGTTCACATTCTTTAGTTTGAGGATCAATTTGAGGCAATGAAAATTTATTCCATATAATTACTTTCTCCAGCTCTTTGTTCTCTCCCCCAAATGTTAGGTAAACTAACTCATGACAATCAAGCCTTAAATAAATTCCCCGTTATTGGCTCTAGATTGATAGAGAGTCATATCCAACATTCATCCCAATCCTCCTTTGAGGCCCATCTTAGTGCGTTGTGGTGGAGCAATTATAACATATACCGCACATTCATGTAATATCCGAGATTGTCGTTCCAGTTATTTTGGATTTTTCCGGATATTCCTTCGTTGTCGGGTGTCGGTATTATTTTATCGATGATTGGTTTTTGTGTTTATATGGTCGTGTGTGATTATTTGTTGCATGATGTTTTCATTTCGTATCGGTGATGTGGTCCGCGAGCATTTTGTCGAGTTCGTTCCGTGCGTTTTCGGAAATTTGAGTCGTCAAGTCATGGCGGCTGGGCACTGGCTGGCCAGGTGCGCACGAGCTGGGCGTACGATCCGGCACTCGTGCGGCCCTGACTGTACGTGCACGAGCAGGTGCTTGTGCCCGGTGCTCGTGTGTCTCGGCAGATTCCTGACAGTGGCGCACACGACCCGGCGCACGACCAGCCGCTCATGCGTGTCTACCCGTGCGTTGCTGGGCAGTATAAATATGATCGAGCAGACGGGTTTACACTCATTTTCTCATTTCTCTTCTTTCCTTTCCGCGGATGGGGCTTGGAGGACACGAAGTCATGTTGTTCAACTATCAATCCACAAAGTTATTGAGTTTCCTACGTCGATTAGTCATCCCATAACCTCCTCCGATCGACTGAATCAAGTTTAGATTTCCTAAAAATCTAGTTTTGGGGAAATAGGGAATTTTGTTTGATTTTGTCCGTTTGATCCGTAATAACCTAGATTAGTAATGGATTATTGATTACTAAGTTGTATTCTACCAATTTCTTTGTTGTTCCATGGTGTGATTACTAAGAATTCGTCGTTTTGTCGAGTTCCTAATCGATGCCTTGATGGTGTCCGGTAAAAGGTCTTAGTGGGGGATTCGGGCATTCTACGATTATTATTCCTATTACGACCGTTGATTTATCGATGACATGTTTTAGGAATGAAATCTTTGTGAAGAACTCGAGTCGGATCCCTTCCGTTCATTGTCTTCTTTGTAACACCCCAAACTAGGCGAATATTACAGTGCTGTGGATCCCCAACTGGGACCCACCAGGCGAATGAAACTTAATGAATTAAATAATATAATTATAGTACCGAACCACATTATATCATTAATTACTCCGATGAGGAGTTTCAAGTACAACACACCCAAGATAATACAGAATACATTTATATTTTATATGAAAATAAAACATACAACACTGAATGAAAGTGAATATCCAAACAGAAATCTGCAGCGGAAATATAAATGAAAAAACATGAATGACTGAAAAAGGACTGGGGACCCCTACTAGTATCACTGGGACTCCGCGCTGTCAACGTTCTCTTCCCGTGCTTTAGCCTTGCCATGACCTGAAAACAACATCCCCAAATGGGGTCAGTTATACAGAACAACAATCCTCAAGAGTTGAATAAACACAATCATGATATATTTTAATTATGAAATTAAGCTGAAGAGGAGCATCATAGTACGCCCGTAATGGTATGTGCAAGTGCACAAGACGAGTGTCCGGACACACCTGCCCTTGTACCTAATTAATCTCACGGAGGTACGTTACCGTGTGCACAGTCCATTGTGTCGGTTAACCCGATCACATGACTATCATGTGCCCGACCAAAAATTCCACACATCCCCACCCGACCACGCAATATGAACCCAGAAGGTCATATGAATAAGAATGACCATGATGAACATTAATGAATAACAATTCGACAAGGGTCAAGAATGACTCACCAGGTTGATATATAAGTGAAATGAAAGATAGCTCATTGAAATGATTGGAACTGTCGTTCCTCGTGAATGAAATGATTATTTGAAAATTACAAGTCTCAATACGATTAATATGTTATGAATGAATTATGATTATGATTCATGAATGAACAACCACGAAAGGAATGAGTATCCTTTTAACCGAGTAAGAATAAACTTACACAACACCGGTGAAGAATGTCCTTCCTCGAACAAACGTCCCAAAACAAGATATCGGTCGCTCGAACAACCTTAAATAACATAATTACCAACAAACGCTCAATATACGCATCAAGCATGAATCACGACCAACTCAAAATTCGATACAACAATATCCAAACTCATAGAGGTATTCTAACGAATACTTTGTAAACGTTCTTCCATTTGGTTATACCAACCCCAAAAATAACGAAAACAAACTCCAAGTGAGTAATAAAATCCGACAACATACCTTCAATGATATCGATAATCCTATAGGAATCCACAACTCAAGTTAACGATAATATCTAATCGAAAACCCCCAAAATATCACAGTCAACTCTAAAGTGTTCTTGAATCAAACCCCAATATTCATGAAATCCAAATTATACGCCAATAAATCCGTAGGAATACATTTATCCAAGGTAGATATTCCATATCTAACGTATTCCAACTAAAATCCAAGCTTACACAAAGAGATCGGAAGGAAAAAAATCCGAAATTCTAGATCCAAGAAATGTTTACCCAGATTTGATGTATTGGAGAGGATGGAATGATGATTAATCCAACTCAAAAGCTTAAAGATGATGATAGGTGAGTGCAGCTCGAAGAGATTCTTCCAAATCGATCGGAATCGCCCAAAAACGAAGTGAGAAATGAAAATGACGAAACTGGACTGAACTGTCCAATTTATACAGTTCCAGTTTAGCGCACGCTAAGCCCTGATATTTAGCGTGCGCTAGCGAGTTAACCAGACAGTCCAGTGAGCTCTGACTGCCTCGTTAGCGTACTCTACGAACTTGGTAGCGTGCGCTAACCCCTTCCCGATAGTGTGCGTTAATCCAAAATGTTAGCGTGCGCTAACTGAATATCTGATGCCCAGTACTGAAGTCCAGATCCTCCTGCCCTCTGACCTGCTTGCGATAGCGTGCGCTACACCCAAAACTCAGCGTGCGCTACTACACCATTAGCGTACGCTAATCTCTACTCATAGCGTGCGCTATGAATTATTCCAATTCAGTCGAGTACCCACTGGACTCTACCTGTTCGACCTTAGCGCGCGCTACACTGATTGCATAGCGTGCGCTAACCCAAATTACTATCGCGTGCTACTTACCATTCGTAGCGTGCACTACTACAACTCAACTGCAGTCCAGTGCCTTCTGGATTGTCAGCCTGAACCACCGTTGTAACGCCCCCGTGATTTACAGAGATATTACAGTGCCGTAGATTCTTTTTGGAGAACCTAGCAGGTTGAAACAAATATAAATCCACACATGTATTGACAGTACTCAACTTCAAACCATATACATTTCAGCACTCAACAATACACTGTCCTGTGGGACTCCAACTGACATAATAACATCATCAAAATGACTAAACCACAAACAACCCACATTACCCGACAGTACTCGCGCGAGCACAAGGCAAAACACAACCCGGTTCTCAACAGTACGACCACATAGTCAAATAGTGCATGATATCAGTGTTGCTCGCCATCCTCGTGTCCTTCCTGCGCTGGTTCGCCATTAAGACCTTCACCTGAATACACAACAAGTATATTCACCCCCGAAGGGGTCAGCAAGCAGCCGGTGCAAGTACAACGATTCATGAATATGTACTACAGATGAATCAACATCCAAATCACTTTGCTATCACATATATCCTGGAATACAATACCACAATCATCATTATTTTATGTGCAATGTGATGCAATTCCCATGCATGCCATGACTCACGCACACGGGCCCACTCCGCTCGGCTCTTTTGGCTAACCCAAGTCAGCTTACTTAGATTTTCTTCTTTCCGCAATGTCCGCAATGCATGATTATGACATATTATTTCATGTCAATGCTCAATGATACTGAATATCCACAAATTCACATTTCCGCTGATCACACATGTCACAAACCACAGAAATTACTATTTTTCACAGCAACCATAGTTTTCACATATTCAATATTTTCCGCTCCGCATTGCATATTATGACATATTATTTCATGTCAATGCGCCATGATACAGAATATACAAAACTTCACACATCCGCTGATTACACACGTCACAAACCACAGGAATCACCACTTTCTAAAATCACATTTTCTGATATTCCCACATTTCACAGAGACGCAATTTTCACATCTTCATTCACACGAAATACATCAAATGTAATCAAAGTACTTGTCTGGCATTCCAGCTAATGGAAAAGTTTCGATTGACAAGCAAATAGACTGAGCGATTAGACAGACCTTCAACCTAAAACGAATCATATTATATGATTAACGGATTAAGATTTATATAACCGTTAGAACTCTACATTCTAATTTAGCCAAGTCTAGGTGAGATGTAATTACGGACACACTCTGTGCATTATTGGGGTGTAAGAATGTAGTGTTTCGAATTAGGAGCCATTTGGCAGTCGTTTGACCCATTTTGGATTGAAATCAAGAAGGTTATATACTTTTAAAGAGAATATTAGAGTACTGGGGTCAAATTGAAGATTTAGAAAACTTCAATCAAGTCCAACTTTATTTCTAATTCTCAAGTGGCATAGCCCTGGGTTTTCAAAATTTATGTTTTCTATCCCAAAAGTTTATATGACTATCTAATAGTCGTTTTAACGTCTCCCGGTCCATCGTAACCTCACTGGGAACTTCTTTAACATCGACTAACACTATTTTTATATATCAAAATACATCAATCGTCCAAGTCGGCACACCCCGACATACACCACACACACACACTTCCTCATACACACACACACACACACACCTACGGCCTAGCACACACACACAACAAGCTCATACACACACACACACACACCTACACACACGAGCAATCACACACATACACGTTTTACATATAAGAAACACACACAGACACGACATACACCCACCTCGCACACCCACCTACCATACAGCTATGAAACTTCGTAATAGGGAAAAAACGAGTCCCTTGCGACGAAAGCTTCACAACGATATCAAGTTTGCACAGTTCCGACAACCTGAGCGTCCGTACGGGCAAGTCGATGGCAATACCATTTTTTGACCCGTCCGGATAAATCCGACATCAGTTTGAAAATCTAAATATATACTCACGATCTACTCATCAATACGAACAAATCGATATATAGATTGCGAAGTTTTACTGGAGAAATCTTCTTCTGAAGACGAAACCCTTCGCGACTTTCTTCTTGAAGCTTCTTCCTGCTTCTCTCTCTCTTTCTCCTGCTCTTTTTTTTTTTTTTTTTTCTTTTTTTCTTTTTATTTTGCTTCTTCTTCTATTTCTCTCTCTCTCGAACTCTCTACTCTCTGTCCCTTATCTTCTCATCCCTCACCCACGTAGTATATATATTATATATATAAATATATACATACATACTATGGTAGGTAGTCGGTTTAGGTTAGGGGAGGTGGGCTGGGTTTCCGGTTATTTATTCATATTCTCTCTCTCTCTCCATATATATACACCTATATATATTAACACTCCTCAATTACTAAAATTCCAAGTTCGTCGCTCTAAACAACACGAGCGACATAGTTCTCAACTCCGACACGATGATCGAATTTCTGCGACGTTTCACAAAATATAAAATCACCCGGTTTATTTGTTACAGGGTATCACACCCTTCCCCCTACAAAGAAGTTTCGTCCTCGAAACTTCAAACGAGGAGAAGATTGTTGAAATATATCCGGGTTATAGATCACCTCCTTGAATAATTTTATCCTTAAATCTTAAACATTACATCAGTACATGTTTATAAGAAAACATCGATACACAGCATGCCCCATTAAGCATAACTCATGGGTCTACGATGACAAGGTTGTCTTCGACCTCTTCTTCCGGGTCCTCCTCGGGATCTTCCTCGGGATCCTCTTCGACTTCTGCAACTGGAACTGGGGCCGCTGGGAGGATAGAAAGGATCTCCTCAGCATTGGCCCGTATCATCGCCCTCTCTTGCTGGACTTGATCCTGGAGGGCCTCTCTCGCCTGGGTGTACTGTGCCTCCCTCTCTCGAAGAGTACGTCGTACTTCAGCCAACTGAGCTTCTAATTGCACAGCATGCTCGCGTTCTCGTGTAGCTGCTTCCTGCGCAGTCTGACTCGCGTCCCGATGAAATTGTGCTATGGCATCTAGATAATTGATATGCTCTAAGCATCGGGTATGCTTAGTAGGATCCATACTTACAGGATCATTCAACTGCTTCTTATCGGTTAGCGCCTTAAGTTTACTATGGGAATACCCCTCAGGGCCTTATATACATATCAAACCGATCTTCAGTCAGCGGCACTAGTGGTGCTACAGTTGTTTCTAGTAGCCACTATTATGGCGGCGGCGACATCCAGTGTTAATTATCTCTTGCACAACAATGATAATATAAAAAATAATATCTTAGTGATAGACTCGTAAGGATACCTGATAAGGATCGAGTTAATCCATGGTATGTATACGACCAAATTATTGGTCAAGCCAAAAGATGCACTCGTGGGCTCTCAATACTCCCGCTTGATGTCAAGACACGATGACCATCTCTTCATATGTTGATCGTCGAGACTAGCGCACCGAAGAAATGAAAATAGATCAACAGAAAAGGAATTAACACGGAAATAAAATCATTACATCTGCTCCTTTTGAAATAAGTTTCGTCCCAAGACTTAAGACATGAAACAATCAAGGTAAAGCAAACTTTAGATGACACACTTTATTTGCTGTCAAAGGCGAACACAAACTCCATGTCATCCAAATAGTACAATAATCAAATGCGATCTTTACGCTGAACAAGTATATAATTCTAACAACCTCAAAGGTTTGGAAGATGACTTACTGGGATGAGTACCCGAATCTTAAGGAAATCATCCATTCGATAATCACGATGCATGATCGAGCAACAACAAACGAACCACAACGATCGAACAACCTTAATCGGGATGACAATAATCAAACAACTCCGAAGTTCACGCCTCAGCTCAAGACATTAAGTGGGCTTGTAGGAATTACAAGAGATTCACCTTGCATGGGATTCCCAAGGGTTGAACCAAACTTGGAAAAAGTCACACTGTAAATGGACTAATCCAAAACAATGCCACAACTCGTTCGAACGGCAAAGACCGAAGATCAGAACACATTCAACAGGTATCAACGAGCATAAGTGAGTCGATAGGATGGAAACATATAGAAGTTAAAATTAGGTAATAATATAACAAGCAACTTCATAAGGTCGAATGACCAAATCTCTAAGCATTCTGACGAATGCGGAGTGACCACAATCATCACGAGAGTTTTCTCGGTAGTGACGCGATTTAGTTAACGGCACAGGTTGAAATCAAATCAATGCACAACACGATTAGATATAGTTGGGGTCATAAGTTGCCAAGGGAATATGGTTCAATATTCAACGAAAATGGGATTATAGAACGAGATCTTGAAACCAATACATGACGGAAACCACAATTGTGATAGGGTCAGACATCAAGCCAATCATTGCAGTACCACCGAACTCACAAGTTCTGTAGTGCAACAACAGAGTCAACCATAAGGGTCCAAGGCCCTACATTGTGCAAGCACAAGAATCCCGATTATTATACTCTTCTCCTACTCAAAGGGAGTTTTGTCCTCGAAACGTAGAACTACCAAGTTAGAGATGAAAGGCAAGAAGGTAAAGAGAATCAAAACCAAAATTGCCGGAAGCATCAACAATTCCAATGTATTATGAAAGCATCACTGCCATCATCTGGGGTACGGGACACCCTTGATCGTTTGCTTTGTTCACCGATCGTTTACGGACATTGGATCAAACGTTAACTGTTCATGGTTCCTCAACATCTTTAGAATCGTCAATCGAGTTGAACAAGTCAGAGTTGTGGATATACAATTCATATGACATGACCAACAACAACATTTAACATCAAATGATTCATCAGAATTAGGTTGAAAATGAGATCAAGAACAAAATCTTCAAAATGGTTACCTCACGAAAATCACGGAATTGCCTCGATCCGATGAAGAGCAATAGATTAGATAATATTATACTCCAAAATACCCTTAAACGGAACAAAATTGGCCAAGATCACGATCCCTAGTCACCTTCGATTCACACTGTGGTGTCACCCGCGGAGAAAAGAAAAGAGTGGAAATGATAAATTACAATTGTTGTCCGGTTTATATGCCGGACAGATTAGTGTGCGCTATCCACAAGGTAGTGCGCGCCAATTCTGCACAATAGCGCGCGCCATACCTATACCAACCAAAATTCACCATAAGAACCATACCCACTAAGACAACAAACATGCAATGATCTGAATCGCAACCAAACGCGTGTCCAAACATGACACACGATTACGCAACTTACGACTGTGGTACCAACAAAATAAGAGGGCGAGCTATGTTTCGCCAAAACTTGTAGTTACTTTACTCTTATTGGAAGAGGAGGCTTTATTTTACACGTCGATTTTGAAATCATTTTTAAATATTGCACACACAATTTATATTTTTAATATTTTCGAAGACATCTATAGTCCGAAATGTTTCAAAAATCCACTTAGGACTTAGATAAAATAAAGATCCTTGCTCTTCTACTATTTGTTTAATCGAAAGGAAAAGATTTTCTACCGAATACATACTCGTTTGATATAACGATATTACATCGTAGGTTTTCTCCATTTGAAAGAGTTTCAAACCCCACTTTAAACATACTCCCGCGGCGGGTAAAATTGATATTTAAAAATCTCATTCTTAAAAGAATATAGGAATCGATAATATTCCTAATTTTCCAAAATATATTGTATAACTATTTTCACCCGGACCACATATGCAATGTACATCTTAAAATCCTAATACCACCAACAGGTTCTAGCCCCTCGGCCAGGGTTGATTGAATCAGCACCACACAATTACCGCACAACTATGAGGGACTTATAACCGAGAGACTTACCATCTCCATATGCTCGTAGGCTCAAGTTACACAAACATATACACGAAGGAAAATTAATGGGCACAATTCTAAGAATTACAAATAGATTACTCTGGTTTCCCACAGGGTTCTGATAAGATCAGAAGCTAATGAACACAGCCCCCAACAAAATACGGCTCACAAGAAGGACTTAAAATCCATATACTCAGAACAAAAATAATTTTGGGGATCAGAGGAACTTATAGCGCAGGTCGCACGAGGTAGCAGCAACCCAGTGATATCATAAACAGACGACTGACTCAACTTTGACCGACCCAAAACACCAACAGCCTAGGTATCCATAAACCTATGCTCCGATACCACAATCTGTAACGCCCCCGTGATTTACATAGATATTACAATGCCGTAGATTCTTTTTGGAGAACCTACTAGGCTGAAACCAATATAAATCCACACATGCATTGACAGTACTCAACTTCAAACCATATACATTTCAGCACTCAACAATACATTGTCCTGTGGGACTCCAACTGACACAATAACATCATCAAAATGACTAAACCACAAACAACCCACATTACTCGGCAGTACTCGTGCGAGCACAAGGAAAAACATAACTCGGTTCTCAATAGTACGACCACATACTCAAATAGTGCATGATATCAGTGTTGCTCGCCATCCTCGTGTCCTTCCTGCGCTGGTTCGCCATTAAGACCTGCACCTGAATACACAACAAGTATATTCACCCCCGAAGGGGTCAGCAAACAGTCGGTGCAAGTACAACGATTCATGAATATGTACTACAAATGAATCAACATCCAAATCACACTGCTATCACATATATCATGGAATAGAATACCACAATCATCATTATTTTATGTGCAATGCGATGCAATTCCCATGCATGCCATGACTCACGCACACGGGCCCATTCCGCTCGGCTCTTTTGGCCAACCCAAGTTAGCTTACTTGGATTTTCTGCTTTCCGCAATGTCCGCAATGCATGTTTATGACATATAATTTCATGTCAATGCTCAATGATACTGAATATCCGCAAATTCACATTTTCGCTGATCACACATGTCAGAAACCATAGAAATTACTATTTTTCACAGCAGCCATATTTTTCACATATTCATTATTTTCCGCTCCGCAATGCATATTATGACATATTATTTCATGTCAATTCTCCATGATACGAAATATCCCAACTTCACATATCCGCTGATTACACACGTCACAAATCACATAAATCACCACTTTCTAAAATCACATTTTCTGATATTCCCACATTTCACAGAGAACATATTTTTCACATCTTCATTCATACGAAGTACATCAAACGTAATCAAAGTACTTGCCTGGCATTCCAGCTAATGGAAAAGTTTCAATTAACAAGGCAAATAGACTGATCGATTAGCCAGACCTTCAATCTAAAATGAATCATATTATATGATTAACGGATTAAGATTTATATAACCGTTAGAACTCTACATTCTAATTTAGCCGAGTCTAGGTGAGATGTAATTACGGACACACTCTGTGCATTATTGGGGTGTAAGAATGTAGTGTTTCGAATTAGGAGCCATTTGGCAGTCGTTTGACCCATTTTGGATTGAAATCAAGAAGGTTATACACTTTTGAATATTAGAGTACTGGGGTCATATTGAAGATTTAGAAAACTTCAATCAAGTCCAACTTTATTTCTAATTCTCAAATGGCATAGCCTTGGGTTTTTAAAATTTATGTTTTCCACCCCAAAACTTTATATGACTATCTAATAGTCGTTTTAACGTCTCCCGGTCCATCGTAACCTCACTGGGAACTTCTTTAACATCGACTAACACTATTTTTATATACAAAAATACATCAATCGTCCAAGCCGGCACATCCCGACATACACCACACACACACACACTTCCTCATACACACACACACACCTACGGCCTAGCACACACGCACAACAATCTCATACACACACGAGCAATCACACACATACACACACGTTTTACATATAAGAAACATACACAGACACGACATACACCCACCTGGCACACACACCCACCAAACAGCTATGAAACTTCGCAATAGGGACAAAAACGAGTCCCTTGAGACGAAAGCTTCGCAACGATATCAAGTTTGCACAGTTTCGACAACCTGAGAGTCCGTACGGGCAAGTCGACGACAATACCGTTTTTTGGCCCGTCCGGATAAATCCGACATCGGTTCGAAAATCTAAATATATACTCACGATCTACTCATCAATACGAACAAATAGATATATAGATTGCGAAGTTTTACCGGAGAAATCTTCTTCTGAAGACGAAACCCTTCGCGACTTTCTTCTTGGAGCTTCTTCCTGCTGCTTCTCTCTCTCTTTCTCCTGCTCTTTCTTTCTTTTCTTTTTTTTTTCTTTTTTTCTTTTTTTTTGCTTCTTCTTCTATTTCTCTCTCTCTCGAACTCTCTACTCTCTCTCCCTTATCTTCTCATCCCTCACCCTCGTAGTATATATATTATATATTAAACCAATAGTAATAAGAGTGTTTGTCCGTCGGCCTCCTCCTGCCTCTTTCATCTACTTCGCGTTTTCTGCCTCTTCCCCTTCTTCCACCGAGCTCTCTGCTCTGGCCGCCCGGGAAATATCTTATCCTTTTCGTTCGTTATTCCTTGTTTGATGTTACTTCTTGTCTCACTTCTCTTCCTACCCCGCCTTTCAAAATAGGGTTTCTCTCATCTCGCTTTCCATCGTCCCTCGGCTTTCAAACTAGGGTTTGGATTCGGCCGTGTTCAGTTTTTGATCGATCTCTCGCTGGTTGTTGATATCTTTCTTCAATTCCTGCCAGCTCCAGATTGAGGTATCTGAGTCCTATTTCTTTGCTTGCTTCCTCCAAATTTATTTGTGGGGGTTTGCTTGCTGAATTTACTTTTCTTATTGGGATCTGTATAGGTATTGTTTACCCGTTTTTGCTTATTTCCAGATATATTTTAGTTTCTTTCAATAAATTGACCTGCTCCTTTTCACAGCAGCATGGTCCAACCGCAGTGAACTTATTCACCTGGGGTTAATTTTTGGTGCATATTTATGTTTGGGTTTGTTTGTGTTTTGTAGAAATAAAATCAGATTTCCAACAGCTTTTGCAAAATCCTACATCTTTTGCAAACGTTGGTGGTTTGTGTGTGATGGTGTTAAAATAGCGGTTCTATTGAGACTATATGCAGGCTCCGCATTATTTTTCGATATAGGTATTGTTTACGCGTTTGCAAACGTGGGGATTTGCTTGCTGAATTTACTTTTCTTGTTGGGATCTGTATAGGTATTGTTTATGCATTTTTGATTATTTCCAAATATATTTTAGTTCCTTTCAGTAAATTGACCTGCTCCTTTTCACAACAGCATGCTCCAGCCGCAGTGAACTTATTCACTTGGAGTTAATTTTTTTTGCATATTTATGTTTGGGTTTGTTTGTGTTGTCTAGAAATAAAATCAGATTTCCAACAGCTTTGGCAAAATCCTACAACTTCTTCAAACGTTGGTGGTTTGTGTGTGATGGTGTTAAAATAGCGGTTCTATTGAGACTATATGCAGGCTCCGCATTATTTTTCGATATATATCATACTACTTCTTTGCTGTTTTCACCCTTCTCTGGGTTTCTGCATATGCTTGTGTGTGTACTGTGATTTGGCTATTGTTGCACGGTCTGTCTCTTCCTTTTTCGCTTCTTCTTGAATTTTTTCTCTTCAGCTGTTGCTGCTTCGGTCGATATGTGTTCCTTGGTTTTCTGCATTTCTTATGTTCTGTTATATATGTTCATGCTATGTATATGTGTGTGTATGTGCATGTTTGTTTTGTATGTTGTGTCATCTGCTGAATGTTTATGGTCTGTCTGTGTGTTGCGGTGCTTGTAATGTCGCTGGTTCCACCAGGTTGGGATTTGGGTATTACTAGCATTTTTGCAAACTACTAATGGATTTGTATCATATTTTTGCGGATGTCTATACTAACTATTCCTGGTTTTCTTCTTCAGATTTCTGTTCTTCTCGTGCTCTGATTGTGAGGTGCATGCTCAGTTGCGGTCGTTATTATATTTTTGCCGGTTACATCTTCTGGTTTGTTTGGTGGGTTTATCTGTATATATTTTTCCGCTTGTTAAACTATGTGCTCTAGGCGTTCACTTTTGGTTTCCCTCTTTCCGCGACCTGAGGTGGGGTTTTCGTCTTTTTCTTGAATTTTTTTTTGGGCTTCCTGCTGTTTATACTGATTATATGTATGCTACCTATTATTGATTTTGTTTCTCAGATTTTTCCTCTTCTTGCCTGCTGATTGTGCTTTGCGTGTTTTTTTATCACGTTTGGGTTCTTATTTAAGCAGCTCTGGTTGGTGAGTTTCATTTGTCTACACTTCCCTGTTTTAGGATTTCATCTCCGGGTTGAGTTGTTATTTTTTGTGGTCTGGTTTGTTGGTTCGTTCATATATTCTTGTAAATATTATTTTCATTAAATTTACAAATGAGGATATTCTTTATTGCCTGTGTAAATTGGTCTATTATATTTTAAAAAAATGTCATAGAGTTTATGATATAAGTGAATATTAAGTTGTAGCTCCTCTTCAGCACTATTTGCGTGGTATAACTACGATATGACTATATGCTGATGTCTATTTACATATGATTTGAGTGGTGCAGCTCCAATATGAATATATGGTGGTCTAACTGCAACACACACAAACACAAACACTGCAAAACGTATTTCAATTTGCTCGGAAATTTATGCTACTTGTTTGTGACAGTTACCTAACAAATAACAACATTGAGTTTATTTGTATTATACTGTGAATGATATTCCAGTTTGATTTGAACCTCTGCGCTAACTATCTGTCCAGTTCTTTAGGTTTTCCAATATATTCTCTGCTGCCATAACCTGATCATGATGGAGTCATATCTTGCAAAACTGCTCGAGGAAATGAATCTACTTTCAAATTCTCCTACCTTGGTTGGCTCTGCTACCGATATAGCTGAATGTACTAGAGCCTTGAAATATTATCAACCGGACTCAATGGAGGATTTGGAACAACGGGCTATTACTGAGACAGGGCTGCAGATTCCGGAACTGAGAAATATTCTTCGTTCTGAGAAAAGTACCCAGCACAAGCGAGATGAATATGATGCCTTGATTTTATCAGCTAAATATGCCGAGTCTGAACAGTCGTCTCAATGCCCGCCAAACACTCCTGTTGAGGGCTATGATGAGCTTTGGGTTAGGGTTTTTAGTCCACGAGTACAGATTAGGCATCTCTGTGACAAATTATATTCGAATGTCCGAGCGCGAAAGATCTTGTACTATACTGGCAATCGATGGGATCAGCCCTGTGGGTACCTTGTTGAGACAAATTTATCCAATAAATCGATTTAAACATCCAATGTTCCAAAATTAGATATCCAATATCTAATATTCATAATGAGAGAATTAGCTTTATTCATTCCATCGTCAATCCTATTGCGCGACTCGGTAGGTCCGTCTCAGTCAGCAATGGGAGGAACTAAAGAGTAGTAGCACCACCTAGCCAGCCTCGCGGCCTACACTGTACCCCAACTGAGAAAGAATGATTGGGATCATTCAAGAACCATTCTGTCATGAATACCAGTAAACGTATAAACCCTTCTTTCCAATGTTCCGATCAAGTTATAGGGTCACGGTCAGTCAAACCCCATCTGTACTTGACGCTATGCATGCATTAATGCAAATCGAGATCATCGAGCTCTCGTGTATCTAATACAGCCAGCTCCAATGTTTTGGCCAAAGACTTATGATCTTATCTGCCAATAACCGCATAGGACATATAACCCGCTCACTAACGGGAGAAAGAATTCTATATTGGTATTCATTAGGACCTGCTACTTGCCCGTCAAGATGCACGTCGAGGTTGACCCCCGCCTTCTGGTTTATAGGGTCGAACTACTCTAATGAAAATCTTGATGTCACAAGCACATCCCTACTAAATCCTCAAGTCGAAGGTTCACGAATACCTATCACAACCTTTCGATTCCATCATTGACTATCCCGGAGTGAAATCCGTGTGACGAATCGAGGGTGAGTCGGTTCGAGTATACTAATCCAATTAGCATACCTATAACGTGTGCTCCCACTAACCATTAGTGTTCGACAGGCACTCTACTTGTCAAAGAACACGTCATACAAGTCTTCAGATAAACTTAATGCCCAGTCATGTTTCATCGACTTGCGAACGATTAAGTATTTGAGCTATAAATCTTTCTAGTGCCGACCCCCTTATCCAATAAGGAGTGGAACGTTTTGCTCTCAAATACACGGACTAGTTTCTACATGTATATTTACGATTTAGGAATGCAAGTAACTACCAGTAAATAAAGAAACATCCATTGCCTTATATTGATGATTTACATAATAACAAGTATAATGCCCTCACTCAACGTCCTCTGAGTGGCATTCGAGGGCATACTCCTAACAATCTCCCACTTGCACTCAATGCCACACACTATGGTATCTAATACCCATGTTCTCCAGATGACGCTCCAAGCTAGCCTGAGAAAGTGGCTTGGTCAGTGGATCGGCGACGTTGTCAGCCAAGTATACTCTGTGCAGCACAATGTATCCCTTGCGAACAAATTCTCATATGAGTTGATACTTCCTCTCAATATGTTTGGTGCTGTTGTGAAACCTCGGATCCTTAGCCTGCGCTACAGCTCCGTCATTGTCGCAGTACAGCGGAACAGGCAGCTCAGCACATGGTATCACTTGAAGTTCTCCCAGAAACTTCTTAATCCAGAACCCTTCCTTGGAAGCCTCCGAGGCTGCTTGATACTCAGCCTGACAGGTGGAATCAGCAGTCGCGCTTTGCTTGGCACTACGCCAAGATACTGCTCCTCCATTAAGAGTAAATATGTAGCCAGAAATGGACATCGATTCATCCTTCAGTCCTTGGAAGTCCGAATCAGTGAATCCCACCACATCTAATTATCCACCGCCATACATCAGAACCATATCTTTAGTCCTTCTTAAGTACTTGAGAACGTTCTTTACGACAGTCCAATGTTCCCTACCTAGGTTTGCCTGAAACCTACTCACTACGCTTACAGCATGCGCGATGTCAGGTCTTGTACACAACATAGCATACATAAGGCTACCCACGGCCGAAGCATATGGTATATTACTCATTTCCTTTCGTTGTTCCTCACTTTGAGGAAACATCTTCAAGGAGAGTTTTATTCCATGTTGCATCGGTAGGAACCCTCTTTTAGAATCATCCATCTTAAATCGCTTGAAGATTTTATCTATATAGAGGGCTTGGGAAAGACCTATTGTTCTCTTCGCTCTATCCCGGTAGAGTCGAATACCAAGAATATAGGTAGCTTCTCCCAAGTCTTTCATGGAGAAATTACTCGAAAGCCAAGCTTTCACAGAACTAAGCATTCCCACATCATTTCCTATTAGTAGAATGTCATCTACATATAGTAGTAAGAATGCGATCTTGCTCCCACTAACCCTCTTGTATACACAAGGTTCCTCTTCATTTTGTACGAAGTCAAACTCTTTGACCGCCTCGTCAAAACGAAGGTTCAAACTACCTGACGCTTGCTTCAGTCCATAAATGGAATGCTGAAGTTTGCACACTTTTTGAATATCGACTTAGGACACAAAGCCTTTAAGCTGCTCCATATAGATTTCCTCCTCGAGGAATCCATTAAGGAAAGCCGTCTTTATGTCCATTTGCCATATCTCATAATCGTGGTAGGCAGCTATAGCAAGCATCATGCGAATAGACTTGATCATGGCTACGGGCGAGAAGGTATCGTGGTAATCGATCCCTCCCTTTTGGGTATAACCCTTTGCCACAAGCCTGGCCTTATAGGCGTCAACCTTGCCATCACCACCAGTCTTTCTCTTGTAGATCCACTTGTTCCCAATAGGCACTATGCCTTGGGGCGGTCTACTAGAGTCCAGACCTGATTGACATGCATCGAGTCTATCTCAGCTTCCATAGCTTCACGCCATTTCGCGGAGTCTACATCCACCATCGCTTGGTCATAGGTCGTCGGATCAGTCTCTTGGTTATCACTTGAAACCTCATGGAGACCCAGTTCCTCCAAGTGCACAAGCCCGTACCTCTCAGGTAAATGAGACACCCTACTAGACCTACGAGGTGGTTGTACTTGTGTTTCAGAAAGTTCGGTTCCAGTTTCTTGCAGAGGTGTCTCCCGAGGAGTTTCATTGTATTCTTCTAAAGAAATACTTCTACCTGCTCCGCCTTCCTGAATGAACTCATCTTCCAGGAAGTGTGCTTGTAAAGCAACAATGATCCTTCGATCTTCGGGCATGTAGAATAGATATCCCATTATCCCATACGGGAATCCAATGATACGTCCCTTCGCAGACCTAGCTTTCAACTTTTCCACCTTAGTCTTCTTGACATAGGCGGGACATCCCCAAATCCTAATGTGATTAAGACTTGGTTTCCTTCCTTCCCACATCTCATGTGGAGTTTTAGGAACGGATTTTGGAAGGACATATGTTTAAGATATAGGCGGCAGTCAGGAGTGCATAACCCCACAGGTAAATTGGTAATTCAGTATAGCCCAGCATGGAACGGACCATGTTCAACAAGGTCCGGTTCCTTCTTTCTGACACACCATTTAACTGAGGAGTACTTGGAGGTGTTAGTTGTGAAACTATTCCGTGTTCCTTAAGGAACTCGTCAAACTCCATACTCATATACTCGCCACCTCAGTCCGACTGAAGTGCTTTGATATGATTACCAGTTTGTTTCACGACTAGGGCCTTGAATTCCTAGAATTTCTCAAAGGCCTCGGATTTATGTTTCATTAAGTATACATAACCATACCTAGTATGATCATCTGTAAACGTAATGAAATATTGATATCCATCACGTGCTGCTTCCAAAGCACCACATACATCGGTATGGATTAATCCCAGTTTGTCAGCGGCTCTTTCAAATGTCCCTGTGAAGGGGGACTTAGTCATCTTGCCTTTAAGGCAAGATTCACAAGTAGGAAAGGGATCTGATCCTAATAGACCCATAAGTCCATCTTTTTCCATCTTGTAAACCTTGGTCTGACCAACATGACCAAGTCTAAGATGCCATTTCAAAACTTGATTGGTTTCTGTAATATCCGTATTTTTCTTTTCCTTGTATTTTCGTTTTTGGTGTATTTCTCGGTCGTAGTGACCCTCGTGTATCTTTTCAGCGTGTCCTTCCTGTCAAACTGTTGAACTGTATCCTCGTTGTTGTTGTGCGGAACCGCCGTTTCGGGGTTGCCATGGATCATTTGCGTGTTGTTGGTCCCCAAATATTGATTCCCATCGTTTTATTCTCTTTCCGGATCATTTTTATCATTTTGGGACCCAAAATGGGGTGTGGGCCGCGGCACAAGGTGCGTGCGCCGCGGCACACAAATTTCTCCAAATGTTGGTCGGACAATCTGTGCGTGTGCGCGGCACACCCATCCGTGCGCGGCACGGTGCCGAGCAGTCTGCGGCACACCTATCCGTGCCGCGGCACACTCGTGTGTCTTCGCGACCAAAAACCGGCATGCGTGTGCCGCGGCACATGCGGTGTGCCGCGGCAACGCGAAAACACGGGCGTAGATTTTCGGCTGTGCCGCGGCACACTTTGGGCATGCCGCGGCACACGGAGCGGTCAACTGTGCAGTTCGTCTTTATTAGGCGAAATCGGCCATTTCCATCCCCATTCTTCATCTGCGTCGTGAGAGAGAGGGTATAGAGGGGGAGAGTTCTTCATCCGAGGGTCGATTTTCATCATTTCTCTTCGGTTGTGAAGCTCGGGAAATCAATCTAACGCGCGTTCTACGGATCTTAGTACTCGAATCTTCCAAGGTAATGCTCTAAAACCCTATTTCGATTAATTTGGGGGTTTTGGGTTTTTCTTCCGATTCGTTCCGTTTCGTTGGTGGATTCATGATGTATACGATTGATATTGTTAGTATTTTTAGTTTTCCTACGGATTCATGGATATTTTGTGGATTTTTATGGAATCGAGAGGGTTTGGTTGTGGTCCGCCCTCGTTGTTATTTTTGTATGAATATACATGAATCATAGGCGGGTTTCCGGGTGTATTCCTTTTCCGTAATCGTCTAGAGTTGGTTGTGATTGTGTTGTTCGAATCGTTAGGTTCATCCGTCGGTTCCTCACGGTCGTGCTTGATTCTTCCGTTCCGTTCGCGTCACCGTCTATTAATCGAGGCAAGTATCCTTATGAACTTACAATCTTGGCATAGTAGTTTTGTATGAGAAATTGTGTGTGTGTATGCTCACTACGGGTTAGACTCGACGGGGTCTCGGTAGGGGTCCACGGAGGTGTGGATCGACGAGCTTTGCTTTTAACCACTACGGGTTAGATCCGACGGGGTCTCGGTAGGGGTCCACGGAGGTGTGGATCGACGGTTAATTGTGGTGCATTTTACAAATGTGATTTGATATTGGCATTTCCGGAAATGAGTGCTTTCGAACGGTTTTCTTTATTGCATGCATTACTATATGTGTAAGATGTAAGTTGTTCATCTGGTTACTTGTACTAGCGTAATTGCTAACCCCTCTGGGGACCCGTTTCGGGGAAATTCGTTTTATGAATTTCAGGTCAGGTTCATCGAGACGAGCGGGCGCTGGACCAGTACACGGATGATGGTCGTGCGTGATGATTGTGCACGAGTGATGTTTTAGTGTCTTTTTGTGTCTTTTCGTCTTCTGTGGCTTTGAACTAATGGTTGTACTCGAGTACTTAAGAGTTCTTGTCCGTCCGGGTTGTATTGTTGCCTATATGTTTGTGTTGATTGATGATGTTATGTTTGACCGGTAAACCGGGTGGATTATTCTGTTTTGCGTCTTTATGACATGGTTTTGGTTTGTCGTTTACTTGAGTCGATGAGTATGATGCTGTTCAGCCTGGTGGGTCCCATATAGGGATTCACGGCGCTGTAATATACCTCGAATATATTGAGGGTGTTACAGAAAATGGTATCAGAGCACTAGGTTTATGGATACCTAGGCTTGTCGGTTTATTGGGTCTTGTGGTGTTTGTTTTGCACATCATCGTCACGCTGCCATGATTCCGGTACTACCAGTGTCCGTAAGTTTTCCTTCCTCTGTTCATTATTTCCTTGCATCGTACCTTTGATTCTCGACTTGTGATTGTTCTTCTCTCGTACTTACCCTCGTATGGCTTTTGCTACTTATTTAACTCCAGTATGGATGCTGGAAGAGGTCGTGGTCGCGGTCGTGGTCGTGGTCGTGGACGCGGCCGGGGACGTGGGGCAGCCGGTGGGGCGGCCACGTCACGGATCTTGAGGCCGCGATGCGGCGACCGTCATAGCCATGCTTCTTCTCGGAGCGTGCCGATCTTGGTATGGCGGCCGTAATGCAACAAATGGTGAACCAAATGGCGGCAATAGCTCGGGCGGTTGAACCGGATCGAGGCCCATGCTAATCGGGCGGAGCGGACCGTTGGCTCCAAGATGTCATCAAGATGCATCCTCCTCGGTTCGGGAGCTTCGGACCCGATGGGGTGGGAAGGGTGGATTAAGGAGATATCTAAGGTCTTCGTTGCCACTAATCGTCCCGAGGACGTAGAGTCCCTATTGCTCAATACTTTCTCACGGGGGCCTTACGGATTGGTGGGAGGCCGTTGGGCCCAAAGACCATCTTTGCTTCGTGGTGAGTTTCGGGAGTTGATGGAGGCGAATATTGCCGTGGCGATCGGACAGGCTCGGGTACATGCTTTTATGATGCTCAACCACGGGATATCCCCGTAGCTCAAGCTATTGCCGATTTTAATAAGGAGTTGGGTTATGTGAAGACCCAAGTTGTCGAGGAGAGTGACAAGATTTTCCATTTCTCCAGACGGATGAAGTTGCCGATTCGGGACTATATGTCGGGGCTCGTATGCACTACATTGAAGGATTATCAGAGTAGGGCCCTTGCTTATGATATGTCGGTGACGGCAAGTGAGGCGGCCGCGAGAGTAAGAAGCGAAGTCCATGGGAACTTTTCGGGCCACAAGAGTGGGGGTCGTGAGATCCCAATCCGCTAACTTCCCGCCGCGGTGGTCGGCTCGTTCATTGGGGTCCTCGTGGAACTACCGGTGCTCCTTTTCGTGATGTGAAGTGTTTCAATTGTGGTCGACGGGCCACATCGGTCGTACTTGTTTGAGCCCTTTCTTTGACGTGTAATCGGTGTGGCAGTAGGGCCACAAGGCTACTGTCTTTGAAAGGGAGAAAATTCTTGGTGCCGGGCTTCCATTCCAGCGCCTAGGGAACCAAGTGTGAATCAGGGATCGTTTGCTCCTCAGTCTCCGCCGAGTGCTAGTCGGGGGAGAGGTCGGGTCAGCCCTCTAAGGGGGGAGCTTCTAGTGTTGGCTCCGCCCACCCGCGTGTCTATGAGATGCGGAGAGCCGATGATCCAGCTGCTACCGTAGCGGCAGTACCGTTTATATTCTTTCTCATCTGTCAGTGTGCTTTTCGATTCCGGTGCTACGCATTCGTTTATATCTCTGGATTGTGTGCGCCGTTTGAGTCTCGACCGTTTGACACCTTGTGAGCCCTTCATCGTTAAGCTTCCTAACGGTGATAGGATCGTTGGTGATCAGGAGGTTCGAGACTGTTCTGTGCTTATTTGTGAGAGGACTTGGCCCTCTAATCTTATTGTTGTGAGTATCGAGGGTGAGGATTTGATCCTTGGTGATGGTAGCTCGAGCGGCATGGTGCGATCATGAACTACCGCACGAGAGTCATCACTATGTTAGCCGAGGACGGCAGAGAGCACTCTTTCGCGGGCGAAAGAGGGGAAGCGAGCTTCGTTATTAACGCCTTGAAGGCGATGAAACTCTGCGTAAGGGATGTACCGGTTATTGGTGCTATGCCTTGAAGGCGGGGATGGTGGAGTCGAGCTTTCGTCGATTCCGGTCGTTAATGAATTTCTGATGTTTTCTGACGAGTTACTGGGATTGCCACCGGATCGTGAGGTCGAGTTCGCTATAGAGTTAGAGCCGGGTGCGGCTCCTATTTCAAGGCACCCTATCGCATGGCACCTTGAGAGATGTCCGAGTTGAAGAAGCGGTTGAGTGAGCTTCTTGAGTCGGGGTATGTTCGACCGAGTGCCTCGCCTTGGGGCGCACCGGTCTGTTTGTGCGGAAGAAGGATGGTTCACTACGTTTGTGTATCGACTATCGCGAACTAAACAAGGTGACCATCAAGAACAAGTATCCTTTGCCGAGAATTGATGACTTGTTCGATCAGTTGCAGGGAGCTACGGTATTCTCGAAAATTGATTTGAAATCGGGGTACTATCAGCTCCGGGTGAGAGAGTCCGATGTGCCAAGACACTTTTTCGGTCGAGATACGGACATTATGAGTTTGTAGTTATGCCTTTCGGGTTAACTAATGCGCCGGCGGTGTTCATGCAGTTGATGAACAAAGTTTTTATCGAGTATTTGGATAAGTGCGTCGTCGTCTTTATTGACGATATTCTTATTTATTCGAAGAATGAGGAAGAGCATGCCTATCATTTGCGGGTGGTGTTAAACATTTTGAGGACCGAGCAACTCTATGCAAAGTTCTCGAAATGTGAGTTCTTTGAAGGAAGTGATATTTTTAGGTCACGTGATTTCGGTAGGGGTTCGTGAGGATCCGAAGAAGATTGAGTCAGGGTTGGAATCGGCACCGCCCAAGAATGTGAAGGAGCTCCGTAGTTTCTTGGGTTTAGGCGGCTACTACCGTAGGTTCGTCGAGGGTTTCTCGAAACGGCTCGACCACTTACACAGTTGCTCGAGAAATCCGAGAAGTTCGTCTGGAATGACGAGAGGCGATCGAGTTTTGAGGAGTGAAGAATCTTTTGACTTCAGCCCCATTTTTGCGTTGCCATGTGGCAACGAGGGTTTTGCCGTTTATAGCGATGCTTCGGGTCAGGGTCTCGGGTGCGTATTAATGCAGCACGGTAAGACCATTGCCTTTGCGTCGAGACAGTTGAGGCCGTATGAGCTTAACTACCCTACTCATGATTTGGAGTTAGCGGCAGTCATTTTTGCGCTCAAGATTTGGCGTCATTATCTTTTCGGCTCTGCATGTCAGATTTTTACCTATCATAAAAGTCTGAAATACATATTTACTCAGCGGGAGTTAAATATGAGGCAGAGGAGGTGGTTGGAGTTGATTAAGGATTATGACCTCGAAATCCTTTATCATCCGGGCAAGGCAAACGTCGTGGCCGACGCCTTGAGCCGGAAACCGATTGCACTGCGGTCGCTTGAGATCCTCACGTCTCAGTCCGAGCTTCGGCGATCTTTAATCGAGTTAGATGTTGAAGTTTTGTTGCCTGGAGCCGTCGGGCAACTTCGTGCTTTAGAGGTTTCGTCGTCTTTGATCGATGAAATTAAGCTGAAGCAGTTAGAGGATCCGATGATTACTCAAATCCGAGAGAACGTTCTTAAAGGAAGGTCTCCTGGATTTGTGATTCACGAGGATGGCGTTTTGAGATTCCAGAGCCGGCTTTGTGTGCCGAACGACTCAGAGTTGAGACAGAATATTTTACGGGAGGCCCATGCTACACCTTACTCCGTTCATCCTGGTTCGAGTAAGATGTACAAGGACTTGAGAAGGAATTTACGGTGGAATGATATGAAGGATGAGGTCGCACAATTTGTAGCGAGATGTTTGACTTGTCGGCAGGTCAAGATCGAGCATCGCCGACCGGTCAAGTTATTGCGATCACTTCTGTTAGGAATGGAAATGGGAAGATATATCGATGGATTTCGTTACGAGTTTGCCGAGATCGAGGTCGGGCATGAATATGGTATGGGTGATTGTTGATCGCGACCAAGTCGGCACATTTTCGGGCATCAAGGACACTTGGGGCCCGGAGAAGTTAGCTCGTGTGTTTATTGCGCAAATCGTGAGACTTCACGGTACTCAGAAGTCTATTGTTTCGGATAGTGACGGCCGTTTTGTATCGCACTTCCGCAAAGGTGCATAAGGCGTTAGGTACCGGTTGCGTTTGAGCACCTCTTTTCATCCCTGCAGACATGGACGGTCGAACGCACTATCCAGACGTTCGAGGACTTGTTGCGTGCCTGTGCTCTCGATTGGAGTAGTGACTGGGAGGAACATTTGCCGCTGATCGAATTCACGTATAACAATAGTTGGCACGCGTCGATTCGGATGGCACCGTATGAGGCACTTTATGGGCGACGATGTCGATCACCGATTTGTTGGAATGAGGCGTCCGATTTGGTCGGGACCGAGCCGGATGTCGTTTTAGAGACGAGGCGGACGATAGAATTAATTCGGGAACGGATGTTGACTGCCCAGAGTCGACAGAAGTCGTATGCCGACGTCCGTCGTCGACCTTTGGAATTCGAGGTGGGAGACCACGTTTTGCTAAAGGTGTCGCCGACGAAGGGAGTTTTTCGTTTTGGGAAGAAAGGAAAGTTGAGTCCGAGATTTATCGGCCCCTTTGAGATCCTCGAGCGAGTAGGTGGGTTGGCATACCGTTTGGCGATACCTCCGGCCTTGAATCATGTTCATAGCATTTTTCATGTTTCCCAGTTGAGGAAATATGTTCCGGATCCTAGTCACGTCATCGATTATGGCGAGATTGATATTGCTGAAGATATTACTTTTGAGGAGCGTCCTTTGAAGATTTTGGAGCATCGTGAGAAACGATTGAGGCATAAGACCATACCTTTGGTCAAGGTGCAGTGGTCGAGACACGGTGTCGAGGAAGCAACTTGGGAAACCGAGGATAGCATGCGTGCTAGGTACCGGAGTTGTTTGTTTCTTAAGTTTGGGACGAAACTTATTTTTAGAGGGGTAGAATGTAATATCCGTATTTTTCATTTCCTTGTATTTTCGTTTTTGGTGTATTTCTCGGTCGTAGTGACCCTCGTGTATCTTTTCAGCGTGTCCTTCCTGTCAAACTGTTGAATCGTATCCTCGTTGTTGTTGTGCGGAACCGCCGTTTGGGTTGCCATGGATCCTTTGCGTGTTGTTGGTCCCCAAATATTGATTCCCATCGTTTTATTCTCTTCCGGATCATTTTTATCATTTTGGGACCCAAAATGGGGTGTGGGCCGCGGACAAGGTGCGTGCGCCAAGGCACACAAATTTCTCCAAATGTTGGTCGGACACCAGACTGTGTGCCGCGGCACACCCATCCGGTGCCGCGGCACAGTGCCAGGCCAGTGCCGCGGCACACCTATCCGGTGCCGCGGCACACTCGTGTGTCTTCCGCGACCAAAACCCGACTGTACCGTGTGCCGCGGCACATGCAGGCTGTGCCGCGGCACAACGCGAAAACCTGGGCGTAGATTTTCGGCCTGTGCCGCGGCACACGTTGGGCTGCTGCACACGGAGCGCCAATCGTGCAGTTCGTCTTTATTAGGCGAAATCGGCCATTTCCATCCCCATTCTTCATCTGCGTCGCGAGAGAGAGGGTATAGAGGGGGAGAGTTCTTCATCCGGGGGTCGATTTTCATCATTTCTCTTCGGTTGTGAAGCTCGGGAAATCAATCTAACGCGCGTTCTACGGATCTTAGTACTCGAATCTTCCAAGGTAATGCTCTAAAACCCTATTTCGATTAATTTGGGGGTTTTGGGTTTTTCTTCCGATTCGTTCCGTTTCGTTGGTGGATTCATGATGTATACGATTGATATTGTTAGTATTTTTAGTTTTCCTACGGATTCATGGATATTTTGTGGATTTTTATGGAATCGAGAGGGTTTGGTTGTGGTCCGCCCTCGTTGTTATTTTTGTATGAATATACATGAATCGTAGGCGGGTTTCCGGGTGTATTCCTTTTCCGTAATCGTCTAGAGTTGGTTGTGATTGTGTTGTTCGAATCGTTAGGTTCATCCGTCGGTTCCTCACGGTCGTGCTTGATTCTTCCGTTCCGATCGCGACACCGTCTATTAATCGAGGCAAGTATCCTTATGAACTTACAATCTTGGCATAGTAGTTTTGTATGAGAAATTGTGTGTGTGTATGCTCACTACGGGTTAGACTCGACGGGGTCTCGGTAGGGGTCCACGGAGGTGTGGATCGACGAGCTTTGCTTTTAACCACTACGGGTTAGATCCGACGGGGTCTCGGTAGGGGTCCACGGAGGTGTGGATCGACGGTTAATTGTGGTGCATTTTACAAATGTGATTTGATATTGGCATTTCCGGAAATGAGTGCTTTCGAACGGTTTTCTTTATTGCATGCATTACTATATGTGTAAGATGTAAGTTGTTCATCTGGTTACTTGTACTAGCGTAATTGCTAACCCCTCTGGGGACCCGTTTCGGGGAAATTCGTTTTATGAATTTAAGGTCAGGTTCATCGAGACGAGCGGGCGCTGGACCAGTACACGGATGATGGTCGTGCGTGATGATTGTGCACGAGTGATGTTTTAGTGTCTTTTTGTGTCTTTTCGTCTTCTGTGGCTTTGAACTAATGGTTGTACTCGAGTACTTAAGAGTTCTTGTCCGTCCGGGTTGTATTGTTGCCTATATGTTTGTGTTGATTGATGATGTTATGTTTGACCGGTAAACCGGGTAGATTATTCTGTTTTGCGTCTTTATGACATGGGTTTGGTTTGTCGTTTACTTGAGTCGATGAGTATGATGCTGTTCAGCCTGGTGGGTCCTATATAGGGATTCACGGCGCTGTAATATACCTCGAATATATTGAGGGTGTTACAGTTTCATCCCTACCACGTTTCCTAGTCATAGTATTCACAACTACTTTGTAGCTGAGATTTAGATGATACAATCCATTCAACAATGTAGCAGTACCCACTAGTTAATTTCTAAAATAAAGTTTGCAGGAACCATCACCAATGAAAAATGAAAAGCCTTTTCGGTCTAAGACCGGAATGGATACAATGTTTTTGTGCCCCTTGGGCAAAACAAGTACATCTTCTAAAGTCAAAACAAAGCCGGATTCTAAACCCAAAAGAAGTGATCCTATGTCGGTCGCCTCGACACTATGCCCGCTTCCGACTGTGATCATAACTTCTCCAGCTCCAAGCTTCCTACTTTGTTCCAGATCTTGATTCACGGTACAAATATGAGAACTAGCACCAGAATCAAGTATCCAGGAAGTAGAAAATACAGTAGCAGAACAATTTGTTTCCAAAACTAAAAATTCTTTACCTTAAGTGCCATGAAGAATCGGACAGTCTCTAGCCCAGTGGCCCAGCTCACCGCACTTGAGACAAGCTTCCTTCTTCTTCTTGTTCTTCAGAACCATCGGGGCCTTGCCCTTACCCTTAAGGTCCTCAACTTGTGGTCCAGTTTGCTTCTTGGTCTTTTTCTTCTTGTTCTTAGACCTCCGAGGTCCAGAAGAAATCACAAGAGCAGACTCCTTCATCCACGGAGTCTTCATCTAAGACTGAGCGGTCACAAGTTTGTTCACTAGCCCAGCTAAATTACATGCAATCTCGTTGCAGTTGAAGTTCATAACAAACTGTGAGAAGGAATCAGGGAGAGACTGTAAGATAAGGTCGGTTTGAAGAGAAGTATCCATTTTAAAATCAAGAGCCTCCAATCTATCGATCATGGATATCATTTTGAGGACGTGTTCCCCAACCTTCTCACCTTCCTTCATCCTTGCACCGAACAGTTGCTTGGATATCTCATATCTAGCAGTTCTGCTGTGCTCACCATAAAGTTCGGTTAACTGAGATAGAATCTGCCTAGCAGAAGTCATTTCTCATGAGCTCTCTGAAGCTCATTAGACATGGAAGCCATCATATAAGCACGGACTTTCACGTCATCCTTAACCCACTTCTCGTGGTTTTCAATCTCTTCCTAATTGGCTCGGGTCCGCACAGGAGGCGCCGGAATATCCGTCTCCAAGACGTATCCCAGTGCCTCTATACTGAGAACAATCATCAGATTGCGGAGCCAATCCACAAAGTTAAGTCCCATTAAGGTGTTCTTTTCCAGTAGAATTGCGAGTGGATTCATTGTCATATTGAGATTTGTCTGCATTAAGTATAACAGATTAATTAGTGACTCATTCAATTATGTTTTGAGTATAGAATTAAGGACTTTTCTATTCTTGTTACCCAGCTCCCACTATTTTATCGGAATAACACACTCCCATGTGAAATCCGGAAGTATCGTCGCTCTACTTCATAGTGGTGATCGAGTTCTTTATAAATCTTAATAGAGGGAAACCGAACAGGTTTCTAGTCTATTAATTTTCATAAAGTGGTGTCCAACAACAACCCATCTAATGGATGATTCGATCTTCATTTTCCCCTTGTTCACTCCCCTTAACCTATACGGTTTCTATGGTTCGTGAACAAGTTAAGTTTATACCATCGACGCAAATCAGTTTCATAATTGAATCTTATCCGGCAGCCTATCAGGTTTCTAGGGATAAAATTTTCTCCAACCGAAGACATCCAATGCGCTCCCGGTAATTTATCCATCCTCCCCGATCGACTACCTCGATAACTCGGAAGCATAGCACATCCGGTTTGGATTTTAATTTCCCGAAAACTCGATGGAGGGAAGGAAAACCTTGAAACCTTATAAACTTAATAATTTGTCGTGGGAGAATTTTCGCGATTAGCGTTACACTTTGCACATTAATCGTTTATGCGCTTTTGTGGCATTCATACAATATGAAACAACCATTCACAACCTAGTTGCTACCAACATGTGGTTCATGGACCGTTCCTAGAAAACAAAAACTCCGTAATCTAATTACAAGTCTTCGTCTTGAATCTTCGTCTTCTCGAAATGGATCTTCCTACGGTCTTCGTCATTATATATAAATTTTACATTGAAAATGGCATCCTAGATACAAATTTTTCTAGTAAAATAAATAGGCTCAAAGCGGCCTTTACAACCCAATCGAATAAAACGAACGATTCAAAAATTAAGTCCACGAACCACATCACCATTCAAAAGCATTCATCCAATAAATACTAAATAAATGGAAAGCGTAGAGATACATTGATCCAATCAACAATACGAACCGATCAAATCGATTCACACAATCGGTAATATGAAAACGTTCAAAATAATTCGGTCGATCACAAGTATTCCAATAAATCAATCTTCCCTTCTAAATGAAATACCAAAAATAATTTTAATCATATTAAATCCAATTTAACATGCGGGAGATTAATTTTCAAGAATACACGGAAAAATCGAACCGGGGCGAAAATGGCTGCTGGCCGAAGTCATCGCGGCATGCCGTGCAGACAGGCTGCATGGCTGAGTCACGCTCGACAAGCTGTCACCGGCCGCCAGCAGCTGGCCGCGTCCTAGAGCACGGGCCGCGGCCCTTAGTACGATGTTGCCTGCAGTGGTGCAGCCTTGGGCCGCGGCCCCGAGCCCTGGGCCGCGGCCCCCTACCCCCGGACCCCTCCCGGACCGTCCAACGGCATTTCGGGGCTAGTTTTTCGACCGGATATCCAATATCTATATTCTCCAACATTCATATCTTGAATATAAATCATATTTCCAAGAAATTAAGATTTATATTTAGACATAAACTTACGAAAAATATAATTACAACGAACGTAAAAACATATACCACGATTATGACTAAAATGATTCCAAATAATTCACCATCTAATCGAGCATTCCAAATGCCAATATCGTATATATGATCGCAAGACCCAGGCTCCGAAACCACTGTTGGGATTCGGTGCCTAAAACGAAGGCCCAACGGAAGCGGTAAAACGAAAATTAATTCGATCTGAATCCCTACGAGGATCGATCGAGCTACGTATATACGAATATATAAACGAAAAATAAGAGTCGTAAGAAACTAACCCTCGACGTCCGTTGATTAAATGGTAACCTTCTCTTGAGCTATTCCCCAAGCTTTAGTTTGATCTCTACGAGTTCAATCCGCTCCAAGCCCTTGAACTATCCAACGCCGAAAGCACCGCGTCTCTACTTGCCACGCGCCGGAAAAACGAACGGAATGACAACACCTTGCTATGCTCCGAGGATACGGCTAGAGCTAGGTGATGAAGCTATATATGTAAATATTACTACACTCTAAGTGTTTTAATCTTACTCTCTCTTTATGTCTTGATATTTTTCTCGAAGAAAAACAAGAACAAGGTTGAAGAAGAAGATGACTAAAGAGAAAACAATTTTTCTCTCTCTCAAACTCAATGATATGTATAATGCCAAGAAGTGAAGTTGAGGATGAGAGATCAAAGTCTTCTATATATTCTTATTCAACCCACATGAAAACAAATACATATATCATGATTGATTCCCCCATATAATGTATATGATGCTTGTCCCCTCAATCACATGAGATTCCAAAACCATGATGGGGACAAGTCAATACACACACATGGTAATAAGGAGGGGGGGCAAGATGAATTATAGGAAGAGTTCGGTTCGTTTCGGACTCCCGAGAGTCCAAACAGATAAACTCCAATTCCGTTCCGATGTATTTATATCGTTTATTTAATCCAATTAATTAAACATATCAAATACGAAATAACATAATTAATTTCTCCAAGAAATAATTATATTCATGAATTAAATTAATCACCGAGTAATATATTTAATTCATTTGGCCGTAAATCAATTTATCCAATAAATCGATTTAAACATCCAATGTTCCAAAATTAGGTATCCAATATCTAATATTCATAATGAGAGAATTAGCTTTATTCATTCCGTCGTCAATCCTATTGCGCGACTCGGTAGGTCCGTCTCAGTCAGCAATGGGAGGAACCAAAGAGTAGTAGCACCACCTAGCCAGCCTGGCGGCCTACACTGTACCCCAACTGAGAACGAATGATTGGGATCATTCAAGAACCATTCTGTCATGAATACCAGTAAACATATAAACCCTTCTTTCAAATGTCCCGATCAAGTTATAGGGTCACGGTCAGTCAAACCCCATCTGTACTTGACGTTATGCATGCGTTAATGCAAATCGAGATCATCGAGCTCTCGTGTATCTAATACAGCCAGCTCCAATGCTTTAGCCAAAGACTTATGATCTTATCTGCCAATAACCGCATAGGACATATAACCCGCTCACTAACGGGAGAAAGAATTCTATCTTGGTATTCAGTAAGACCTGCTACTTGCCCGTCAAGATGCACGTCGAGGTTGACCCCCGCCTTCCGGTTTATAGGGTCGAACTACTCTAATGAAAATCTTGACGTCACAAGCACATCCCTACTAAATCCTCAAGTCGAAGGTTCACGAATACCTATCACAACCTTTCGATTCCATCATTGGCTATCCCGGAGTGAAATCCGTGTGACGAATCGAGGGTGAGTCGGTTCGAGTATACTAATCCAATTAGCATACCTATAACGTGTGCTCCCACTAACCATTAGTGTTCGACAGGCACTCTCCTTGTCAAAGAACACGTCATACAAGTCTTCACATAAACTTAATGCCCAGTCAAGTTTCATCGACTTGCGAACGATTAAGTGTTTGAGCTATAAACCTTTCCAGTGCCGACCCCCTTATCCAATAAGGAGTGGAACGTTTTGCTCTCAAATACACGGACTAGTTTCTACATGTATATTTACGAGTTAGGAATGCCAGTAACTACCAGTAAATAAAGAAACATCCATTGCCTTATATTGATGATTTACATAATAACAAGTATAATGCCCTCACTCAACGTCCTCTGAGTGGCGTTCGAGGGCATACTCCTAACAGCAGCCATATGGAATGAACTGACGGATGTTCCAGCAGATCATCCGCATGACATTCGTGTCTGTACCTCAGTAGGAAAGACCCATCGGGTGCATTATTATTACGGCTGCTACGATCCGCTCCAATATCCACTATTATTTCCTTACGGCGAAAGTGGATGGCATACGGGAATTGAAAAACTTACTCCTGTTAATAGTCATTATCAAGGCCGCCGGTACAATCAATGTGATGGTCAGCATGTTGTTTCGCTCGGCGACGCACAATATGGAGAGACTATATTGGCTCAGGAACTTCAAAGTACGCTTCGTTCTTGCCTGCACAAATTACCGCATGTTATTTACTCTAAATATTTCTCTTCCTGCTAGAATTAACTCAAAAATGAGCCGCCAGCCTCCGTGATTTGACCTCATACTTCGATCATGTTTGTAGGTTTTATGTGCTCTTATTATTTGCTTGTTTTACGACTCAACATATGGATTTCCCGATTTACTGCAGCATTTAATGTTTTCTTCATTTAGAGATGGGAAGGCGGTTTAGACCACAGGTTCCTTCTTTGTTACCTATTCATAAGTGCTGCTCTTTTTCTGTTCATTTACTCGATATTACTATTTATTTTCCAGTCCCATAAATTTCCTGTATCTCTTTCAGAAATATAGTTTGCTACTGATTAGAGGTATATAGGCCGGCAAACTTGCGGCTGAGTTGATCCCTCGTGCGACGATTATGGCTCCGTTGACTTGAACCTCGTCTTTATTTACTGCTGCTAGCTTCGGTTCTATTATCGCACTCGCTGTCCTTGAATTGTTTAGTGTGACTTGCTGTTTCGCTTGCCGCGTCCTATTTTTGTGTTGGCTGGTTGGATTCATTTTTCAGGATGCCTCTTGTTTTCTTATTAATTAAAACTCAAACAGATTAAAACCTTAAAATCCAAAACAGCACTAATCTTGCGCTGCCAGGGCCGGAAGTGTCCCTCGGATCTTTGTCAAGAGCTTGAGGATCCCGGTTTTAATTTAAAGGGGTTCTAATCTCAAAATCCAAATCGAACCCCTGAATTTGAGTCTCATCAGCTGTGTGCTCCATTTCCTGATCTTTGTGATCCTCAAGTTTCTTTGTGATTATCATATATTGTGTGTTACAATGGGTTCTTTTTCGGTTTTTAATATTGCACCCTCGGAGAATGTTTGGGGAGCCTGTTTAGCACCAGAAGCTCCTTTTCTCTTAACATATGGATTGCCTGCTTTACTTCAGCCAGTATTCTCTTCGTAGAATGTTTAGCAAGGCAGTTTACCACTGCAGGTTCCTTCTTTGCTACCTGTTCATAATTACTACTCTTTTCCTGTTTATAATTACTACTCTTTTCAATTCGTATTTCTCAATATTACTATTTATTTTCTAGTCCTATAAATTTCCTGTATCTCTTTGAGAAATATAGTTTTCTACTGATTAGATGTATATAGGCCGACAACCTTACGGCCGAAAGGACTCCTCGGAGGGCGATTACGGCTCCGTGGATGGACTGGTCTGATCCACATACCTCAAATCTTTTGTATAGTTCTCCATGTTTGTACAGGATTTTACCTCATATTTCGATGATGTTTGTGCGTCGCGCTGCTTCTAAATAACAGGTCCTGAATACTAACTCAGCTGTTTGATTACTTATCACAATGTTGTGCACCTCTACCTACACGATTTACTGTTCTGCACAGTTGGAGATGAATGAGCCAGCAATCTTCTGACCAGGCGTTCTCTTTGGATGACGCTTTCGCTCAATTTCTTAATATTAAAAATGTACTCTTTTTACGATTAGTGCTGCAGGTTCCTTCTTTGTTACCTACTCATAATTACTACTCTTTGTCAGCGTTAACTGTTGGTGCTAGCTTCGGTTCTATTGTTGCAGTTGCTGTCCCTGATTTGTTTGGTGTTACTTGCTGTTTCGCTTGCCGCGGCCTGTTTGGGGGTTGACTTGTTGGATTCATTTTTCAGAGTGGCTCTTTCATTCTTATTAATTAAAACTCAAACAAATTAAATCCTTCAAATCTAAAACAGCACTAATCTTGCGCTGCCAGGACCGAAAGCGTCCCTCGGATCTTTGTCAAGAGCTTGAGGATCCCAGTTTTAATTTAAAGGAGTTATAATCTCAAAATCCAAATCGAGCCCCTGAATTTGACTCTCATCACTGATCTTTGTGCTTCTCAGATTTCCTCGTGGCTCCCTTTTCTGATCTTTGTGTTGCAATAGATTCTTTTGTGGTTTTTAATATTGCACTCTCGGATAATGTTTGGGCAGGTTGTTTAGCGCTGCAAGGTCGTTTTCTCTTAACATATAGGCTGCCCGATTTACTGCAGCATTTAATGTTTTCTACATTTAGAGATGAATGAGGCAGGAATCTTATGACCAGGAATTCTCTTCAGAGAATGTTTAGGAAGGCAGTTTACTACTACAGGTTCCTTCTTTGGTGCCTGTTCATAATTACTGCTCTTTTTCTGTTTATAATTACTATCTTTTTCAAATCGTGTTACTCAATATTACTATTTATTTTCCAGTCCTATAAATTTCCTGTATCTATTTGAGAAATATAGTTTTGTGCTGATTAGAGGTATATAGGCCGGTAACCTTGCGGCCGAAAGGACTCCTCGGAGGGCGATTACGGCTCCATGGATGGACTGGTCTGATAGGTGTAACAACGCCACGTACCTCAAATCAAATTATATCTCAACTGAATAAAATCATAATTGAATACACACCTCTAAAGCAACATCTATAAAGTATGACCTACTCTTCTTATTAGGTAAACTATGAGTTGTTGGTTTACCCGAAAAACTTACCAATTTTTATTCTCAAATGTAGATTGATATTGATCTTTCTCTATAAATGAAATAAGTTTCTGAAAATTATACTCGAGTTAAAAATAATTATTTCCAAGCCATCGCACAGATTAGCTCATGTTATTTATTCTTGAGATCATATCATTATATATTACTCCATTTTATTATCTTCTGACCAGGAGCTCTCTTTGAGGGACTTTTAGGAAGGCTGTTTAGCGCTGCAGGCTCGTTCATTACTACCCGTTCATAACCACTGCTCTTTTTCAGGGTGAACTATTGCTGCTAGCTGTCCTTGAACTGTTTACTGTTACTTGCTGTCTTGCTTGCCGCGGCCTCTTTTTGTGTTGGCTTGTTGGATTCATTTTTCAGGGTGACTCTTGTTTTCTTATTATTTAAAACTCAAACAAATTAAAACCTTAAAATCCAAAACAGCACTAATCTTGTGCTTCCAGGACCGGAAGTGTCCCTCGGATCTTTGTCAAGAGCTTGAGGATCCCGGTTTTATTTTAAACGAGTTTTAATCTCAAAATTCAAATCGGGCCCCTGATTTTGAGTCTCCTCAGCTCCGTGCTCCCTTCCTTGATCTTTGTGCTTCTCAGGTTTCTTTGTGATTATCATACATTGTGTGTTACGATGGGTTCTTGTCCGGTTTTTAATACTATCAATCAAACTCAATGGAGAATTTGGGACAGCGGGCTATTACTGAGATAAGGCTGCAGATTCTGGAACTGAGAAATATTCTTCCTTCTGAGAAAAAGCACCAAGCACAAGCGATATGAATATGATGCTCAGAAATCTTACGACCAGGGAATCTCTTCGGAGAATGTTTAGCCTTCTTAGAGTTTAATAATCCAGCAATCTTATGACCAGCAATTCTCTTCGGATAATGTTTAGCACAAGCGAGGTGAATATGATGCTCAGGAATCTTGTGACCACGAAATCTCTTCGGACAATGTTTAGGAAGGCAGTTTACTACCACAAGTTCCTTCTTAGAGATGAATAAGCCAGCAATCTCATGACCAGGAATTCTCTTCGGAGATTGTTTAGGAAGGCAGTTTACCACTATAGGTTCCTTCTTTGTTACCTGTTCATATTTAGCGCTCTTTCTCTGTTTATAATTACTACTCAATATTACTATTTATTTTCCATTCCTATAAATTTCCTATATCTCTTTGAGAAATATAGTTTTGTGCTGATTAGAGGTATATAGGCCGGCAACCTTGCGGCCGAAAGGACTCCTAAGGCGACATACGGCTCGTGGATGGGTAGTGCGATAGGTGTAACAACGCCACGTCCCTCTAATCTTTTGTATAATTCTCCGTCTCTGTGCAAGATTTTACTTTATATTTCCGTGATGTTTGTAGGTCGAGCCGCTTCTAAATAACAGGTCCCGAATACTGACTCAGCTGTTTAATTACTTATAACAATGCTGCGCACCTCTACCTAGAGCATTTTCTGTTCTGCACAGTTGGAGACAAATGAGCCGGCAATCTTCTGACCAAGAGTTCTCTTCGGAGGATGCTCTCGTTCAATTTCTTATTATTAAAAATGTACTCTTTTTACGATCAACGCTACAGGTTAATTCTTTGTTACCTTTTCATAATTACAGCTCTTTCTCAGCGTTAACTATTGCTGATAGCTTCGGTTCTATTGTTGCAGTTGCTGTCCCTATTTTGTTTGGTGGTACTTGCTGTTTCGCTTGCTGCGGCCTATTTTGGTGTTGACTTGTTGACTTCATTTTTCAGGGTGGCTCTTGCTTTCTTATTAATTAAAACTCAAACAAATTAAAATCTTAAAATCCAAAATAAAGACTAATCTTATACTGCCAGACCTAAGTGTCCCTCAAATCTTTGTCAAGAGCTTGAGGATCCCGGTTTTAATTTAAAGGAGTTCTAATCTCAAAATTCAAATCGAGCCCCTGAATTTGACTCTCATCACTGATCTTTGTGCGTCTCAGATATCTTTGTTTGCAATGGGTTCTTTTGTGGTTTTTATTATTACACCCTCGGATAATGTTTGGGGAGGCTGCTTAGCGCTGCAAGCTCGTTTTCTCTTAACACATGGACTGCCCGATTTACTGCAGCATTTAATGTTTTCTACATTTAGATATGAATAGGCCAGGAATCTGATGACCAGGAATTCTCTTCAGAGAATGTTTAGGAAGGCAGTTTACTACTACAGGTTCCTTCTTTCGTACTTGTTCATGATTACTGCTCTTTTTCTGTTTATAATTACCATCCTTTTCAAATCGTATTACTCAATATTACTATTTATTTTCCAGTCCTATAAATTTCCTGTATCTCTTTGAGAAATATAGTTTTGTGCTGATTAGAGGTATATAGGCCGGCAACTCCTCGGAGGGCGATTACGGCTCCGTGGATGGACTGGTCTGATAGGTGTAACAACGCCACACACCTCAAATCTTTTGTATAATTCTCCGTGTTTGTGCAGGATTATACTTCATATTTCGGTGATTTTTGCAGGTCGAGAGTCTTAGTCTTTGCCTGTCTTATGACTCAACATATAAATTTCTCGATTTGCTGGACCATTTAATGTTCTGCACAGTTGGCGATGAATGAGCCAGCAATCTTCTCACCAGGAGTTCTCTTCGGAGAATGCTTTCGCTCAATTTCTTATTATTAAAAAAGTACTCTTTTTACGATTAGAGGTATATAGGCCGGCAACCTTGCGGCCGAAAGGGCTCCTCGTGGATGGACTAGTCTGATAGGCGTAACAACGCCCCGTACCTCAAATCAAATTATATCTCAACTGAATAAACTCATAATTGAATACACACCTGTAAAGCAACATCTATAAAGTATGACCTACTCTTCTTATTAGGTAAACTATGAGTTGTTGGTTTACCCGAAATACTTCCCAATTTTTATTCTCAAATGTAGATTCATATTGACCTTTTCCTATAAATGAAATAACTTTTTGAAAATTATACTCGAGTTAAAAATAATTATTTCCAAGTCTTCGCACAGATTAGCTCATGTTATTTAGTCTTGAGATCATATCACTATAGATTACTCCATTTTATTATGCTCTGACCACGAGTTCTCCTTGGGGGACATTTAAGAAGGCTGTTTAGCGCTGCAGGTTCCTTCTCTGTTACCTATTCATAATTACTGCTCTTCCTCAGGGTCAACTATTGCTGGTAGCTGTCCTTGAATTGTTTACTGTTATTTGCTGTCTCGCTTGCCGCGGCCTATTTTTGTGTTGGCTTGTTGGATTCATTTTTCAGGGTGACTCTTGTTTTCTTATTATTTAAAACTCAAACAAATTAAAACCTTAAAATCCAAAATAGCACTAATCTTGCGCTGCCAGGACCGGAAGTGTCCCTCGGATCTTTGTAAAAAGCTTGAGGATCCCGGTTTTAATTTAAACGGGTTTTAATCTCAAAATTCAAATCGAGCCCCTGATTTTGAGTCTCATCAGTTGCGTGCTCCCTTTCCTGATCTTTGTGCTTCTCAGGTTTCTTTGTGGCTCCCTTTCCTGATCATTGTGTTGGAATGGGTTCTTCTGCGGTTTTTTATATTGCACCCTCGGATAATGTTTGGGGAGCCTGTTTAGCGCTGCAAGCTCGTTTTCTCTTAACATATGGATTGCCCAATTTACTGCAGCATTTAGTGTTTTCTACATTTAGAATGAATAAGCCAGCAATCCTATGAGCAGGAATTCTATTTGGAGAATGTTTAGGAAGGCAGTTTACCGCTACAGGTTCCTTCTTTGGTGCCTGTCCATAATGACTGCTCCTTTTCTATTTATAATTACTACCCTTTCCAAATCGTGTTACACAATATTACTATTTATTTTCCAGTCCTATAAATTTCCTGTATCTCTTTAACAAATATTTTATTCTAATAATGTTCTGCAGAGTTGGTGCGAGCTCTTTTTGTTTTGGCTTGTTGGGTTCATTTTTCAGTGCGACTCTTGCTTTCTTTTTATTTAAAACTCAAACAAAATAAAACCTTAAAATCCAAACATTTAATGTTCTGCACAGTTGGTGCGGGCTCTTTTTGTGTTGGCTTGTTGGGTTCATTTTTCAGTGCGACTCTTGTTTTCTTATTATTTAAAACTCAAACAAAATAAAACCTTAAAATCCAAAACAGCTAGGTCGAGAGTCTTAGTCTCTGCCTGTGTTATGACTCAACATATAAATTTCTCGATTTGCTGGGCCATTTAATGTTCTGCACAGTTCCCGATCTCTTTAACAAATATATTTTTATGCTGATTAGAGGTATATAGGCCGGCAACCTTGCGGCTGAAAGGACTCCTCGGAGGGCGATTACGGCTCCGTGGATGGACTGGTCTGATAGGTGTAACAACGCCACGTACCTCAAATCTTTTGTGGGTCGAGCTGTTTCTAAATAATGGGTCCTGAATACCATCATTTTCTAATCTGAAACGTAGATTGATATTGAGATTTCTCTATAAATTACATTGCTTTTTAAAAATTATATTAGTCTTTACATCATATCACTATAGATTTGATAATTACTGCCCTTCTCAAATCATTGTGCTCGATATTACTATCAGTTTCCTTCTGATTAGTGGTATATAGGCTGGCAACCTTGCGGCCGAAAGGACTCCTCGGAGGGTGATTACGGCTCCGTGGATGAACTGGTCTGATAGGTGTAACAACACCACGTACCTCAAATCAATTAATATCTCATCTAAATACTTAGTTATAATAATGTTGTCCAATTCTCATAATTCTGTTCTTCTGCTCGCAGATCTAAATACAAATCGTTGGAAGCGGGATAATATTGCTGCCAGGGAGTTCTACTGCTACCTATTTCAAAGCCGGGCCACCGATACTACAAATATACTTCGAACAGGCAGGCTTGCACAGCAATATCAAATCGATTGTTACGTAAAGATTGAAACTCAACGGCTGGATTATTTTATGAGTGAACAACAGCAACATGATCTGCGAGTTGAATCATTCGAAGGTATTATCGAAAGCATGGCATGCGAGGGTAATTTGAGCGGCAACAAAATTGGCCAAAAATTTGTGCTCCCTTCGTCACACATCGGCAGTCCCAGAGACATGCGGCGGCGGTATCTAAATGCATTAGCTTTGGTAAGCGAATATGGAAAGCCAGATTTCTTCATAACAATGACTTGCAACCCTAACTGGCCTGGAATATGTGAGGGCTTGTTGCGTGGTGATGAGGCCCAGAATAGATCTGACCTTGTTGCGAGAGTTTTCAGAGCAAAAAATGAGGAGTTCAAGAATGACATTGTCAAAAAAAGCTTACTGGGTGAGGTAGCAGCATACCTTTATGTTATAGAGTTCCAAAAAAGAGGGCTGCCTCATGCTCATTGGATCCTTATTTTAAAGCCACATTATAAAATAGTCTCCTCAGCTACATATGATCACTTTGTTTGTGCAGAGCTGCCTGATATTGATTTGCATCCACACTTTCATGCCTGTGTTGTAAGACATATGATGCATGGACCTTGTGGCGTGCTTAATCCCTCAAATATATGCATGCGAGAAAGCAAGTGCAAGAATAGATATCCTAAAGAGTATGTAGAGAGTACCTCTCAGCACGACGACTCATATCCAATGTACAGGAGGAGAAATGATGGACGAACTGCACATGCTCGGCATCAATTGCTTGACAACAGATGGGTCGTTTCGTACAATCCCTACTTGCTCGCCAAATTCGACTGCCATATTAATGTCGAGATCTGTGTTGGCATACGTCTCATCAAATATTTGTACAAGTACGTTTGCAAAGGCACCAATAAGATTGCTTTTAATGTCGTCCCACAACCAGAGATTTCAGCCCCTGATGAGATTACAGCATTCCAATCAGCCTGCTGGTTATGTGCTCCTGAGGCCATGTGGAGAATTTACGCTTTTTTATTGAGCGAAATATATCCAGCTGTAATGCAACTTCATGTTCATCTGCCAAACAAACAACATGTTCTGTTCTCTCCCTCTCGCTATTTACCTGAAGTGAGCAAATCCAAACGCATCTAAAACACAATTAACTGAGTTCTTCAGAATGAACGCACAATCGGCCGCAGTTTCGCAGATGAGTTTACTGTACAAAGATTTCCCTCGTTTATTTGTCTGGGATGCATCCAAAAAAACTAGCACCGACGACTCAAAGGAACCTACATTGGCCATCTGGTAACCGCCAACCCACTTGATGGTGAGAGATATTATTTACGATTGCTTCTAAACCATGTTCGAGCGCCGACTTCTTTCGACTATTTAAGAACGTTCGCTGGCATACTATACCCCACATTTCGAGCAGCCGCCCTCGCACGTGGGCTGTTAGAATCAGATATAGATGTTACAAGTTCTATAGCTGAGGCCTGTTCCTATCAAATGCCCTGCTCATTACGCCACCTCTTTGTAATCATTCTGTTATACAACACTCCCTCCAATCTACGAGCATTGTGGGATGCCTTCAAATTTTTCCTCGCGGATGATTACATTGCTCTGAAAAAATTCACTAATGAACAAGCTTTTTCAAAATAACTTCAATCGATGGATATTTTCTTACAATCTATGGGTTGAACAATTGATGAATTTGGTTTGGTCGACTACAATTTGCGAGCTTCAAGAAAGCAAGTGCAAGACCGAGATTTTGAACAAGAGCGGAACTATATTGTCTCTGAGTCAGATCTGGAATCATGCACGCATTTGAATTCTATGCCGAATCAGGCCTTTACAGAAATCATGCAAACCATTGGCAGTAACGATCCAGCAGTTTTCTTCGTTGATGGCCCTGCCAGCTCTGGGAAAACATTTCTCTACCGAGCTCTTTTGGCGGCTGTTCGTTCCAAACACCTCATTGCATTAGCAGTGGCCTCTTCAGGAGTCGCAGCATCCCTACTACCCGGTGGCCGCACAGCACATTCACGGTTCAAACTTTCTGTCATTGTCGAAGATGAATCATGCACAATCAGCAAACAAAGTGTACATGCTCGCCTCATTATTGCAGCCAAACTTATTATCTGGGATGAGGCTTCAATGGAACATCGCAAGAGTATTGAAGCGCTTGACGCTCTGCTACGTGACCTCATGGAGACCTCCATTTCTTTTGGCGGCAAAACCATTGTTTTCGGAGCCGATCTCAGGCAAACCATCCCGATAATTGCTGGCGGTAGTCGTGACAATGCTATTGCAGCCTGCCTAATTAATTCTCCTCTATGGTCCTCAATGCAAAAAATTCGTCTGACCCAAAATATGCGCGCGATAGATGATCCTACTTTTAAGGAATTTCTCCTCCGAGTTGGTAATGGCGCGGAGCCTTGTAATTAATATGGCAAGATTAAACTACCCTCGAATATGTGCTTGCCTTATAAACACAATGATAGTCCTTTAACTGACTTGCTATCCCAAATTTTCCCCCGCTTCAATATTTCTCCTCTGAATCCCACCATGCTTATTGACCATGCAATTCGGACTCCAAAGAACGACAGTGTTGACGAAATTAATGATCTTCTGATCGATAAATTTCCTGGTTGCGCCGTTGATTATTATAGCACAGACCTCACCAACGATCCGTTTCAACAATCTTACTATCAAGATTATCTGAACTCAATTCACACTCCAGGATTACTCTCGCACTTGCTTCGGCTCAAAATAAACTGCCCTATCATGCTGCAACGTAATATTAACCCTTCAGAAGGCCTGTGCAATGGTACTCGTCTTATATGCCGCCATCTTGGAAAAAATGTCCTATCTGCAGAAATTGTCTCAGGCCAACATGCAAGAGATTTGGTCTTCATACCCTGTATACCTCTCGAACCGTCTGACAAACAAAAATGCCCTATTCCATTTAAACGACATCAATTCCCAGTGCGCCTCTGTTTTTCAATGACATTTAACAAGTCCCAGGGACAGACATTAGATAAAGTTGGCCTGTATCTGCCCGAGCCCGTTTTCTCTCACGGACAGCTCTATGTTGCCCTATCTCGAGCAAGAAAGGCAGCTGATATTAGAATTCTAATTCGACCCCCCACTATTGATGCCATCCCTGATGATCTCACCAAAAATATTGTGTACAGAGATATTATCGATGCAGCAGTCTTATAAATCTATTAACAGACCTGATATAAATCTGATTTAATCAGATAACTTTGTGATGTGTATTAATGATAGAATGAGACAGCTTTTCTTTTCTGCCAAATACTTCCTCTGTGAGTTTTTTATTTCAGTACCATCTGCAATTTTCATTGTAATTTATATGCAGCCAATGGAGCCCAAATTATATTCTGTCAACAACATCACTCCTGACATGAAAAACTGGACTGCCAAAGTTTGCGTTCTCAATAAAACAAGCCCTCGAACATCATCACAAACTGCCCCTATTAGATTCCAAAAATTGCTCCTCGCAGATGAACAAGTCAGCTTTTTCTGGCTTATATCCATTATTATTTCTGCGTAGGCTATTAGATATTTCTCTATATTTTTTTCTATATCATCCTACAAACTGCTGAATATTTATTTCTTTGTCCAAACACTGCTACATGTGCAGCAACTTGCTATTGCTATATTTACTTATATCGAAACCTACTTTTTCTGAATATTTTTCCACATCTTGTAATCTCATACGTCTGCAACATGTCTGAAATAGGGAAATAAAGTTGAAGCAATGCTATACAGATCCGATGTCGAACTGCTAAAAAATTGTTTCACTGTTGATGAAACTTATCTTATATCAAATGCACTGGTGAGGCCTGTCAAACGAGAATTCGAAAATCCTCTGGTCAATAACAACTACCAATGGATAATCGGTGCTAAAACAGCAATTCTGCCAACTGAAAAGAATGTGTTTGTTTCTTCCGCTCTGGCTCCTGTATTTACACATTACGATCATTTCCATAGTTTAATAGGGACAAGAACACTTATAAGTAAGTAACTATTCAAACATCTTATTGCACCTGTATTTTAGCCCCTGCCTTAAAATATTTATTTGCACCATAATAAATTAATAAAGTAGGTCATTCATTTTTTTCGCCCAACTCACAGGTACTGTTGCTGTTATAATAAGCAAGCGCGAACCTAGATACGTTTCATCAAGAGGCAGAGAAAACACACTGCGTGAATATGTTTCAGTAGATGAAGCGTACGAACCAATCATCCTCCCCTTACTATATACCTAATATCAAATAAAAAAATATATATACTAATCTCCATGCCAAAAATGGTCTTAGTTGCAGGCCTTTCGTTATTACTTTTTGGAACGACGCTATTCCAGATGACGTGTACGCTCTGCTCGACTCCGTTCAGGATCAGCATGTTATAGCTGCACTCAATTTTAATGTTACCAAATACCATAGTAATATTCTTCCTCCTTTCTAAACAATATACAATATACTTGAATGTGTTTACATGACAAGTATATATAGATTATGTCTCTCTCTCTCTCTCTCTCTCTCTCTCTCTCTCTCTCTATATATATATATATATATATATATATATATATATATATATGTTCTTCATTTAGTTCAGAGTCATTGATGATTATTATTTTTTTCACGGCTTTGTAAACTCCGCCGATTTTTCACGCCTTTTATTTTAGTGCCAGGAGTATCGGGGTACCATATTACAGGGCTGGTTTCGTCTATTTTCAGTATCCTAATCCTAAAAAATTAGATACCATTTCCAAGCTGACTTTATTGTCTTCCAAACGACACTTCCAAAGGGTAAATCGAACTTCAGCTGACAGAAAAATGCCTAACCGAATTGTCTGCATTAATCGTGGTTGACATCGGGAAAAGAGTTCTGTTTATTTAAATTGGGTTCCTTTTTTCCCCACATTATATACCTTGTTCTATATGTTTCCCAATATACACTCCTTTATAAACACAACAAAACATGCTGCATGCTGATTATTTCCTTCATTAAATTGTTATTCTACAGATGTCTCGCTCAGCTCAACATCCTCTTCGCTCGTTCTCCTTCAATTTAAAGACAAACGTTTTGAAGAAGTTCAGAAATGGTAACCTCACATCTAGCCACATAAAATTTGAAGAATTTTTTTTATTCGAATTGAAGAACACTTGACGCAAAATCCTGATATTATTCAGTTGATTTTTTCACTTTCCTTCTGGACCACATGGATAGTGTATTGAGAAATGTGCATCTGTATTGCTGTTAATATCGGATTCACATTAGTATTGTCTTGTTTAACATAATAGTTATACTGCGCCTGCCATCTCTTATAGAACACTCATGCCTTTTATATTTGTATGATTATTAATTTTATACTTCCAGGCAGGCTCTAAATACCAAACGGATCGCTGGCCTCTTGGGGCAGGACAGCCTACTCGAAACAGCGCACTCAAATTTAAATTTAAATACTCAGGATATAATGTCCGTGCAGACCATACTTGCAACAGCTGAGGTAAACACAGTCCAAATATTCAGTTATTAAGTACTCTTAGACTATCTAAACATTTTCCCTTAAATAGCCCGACAGGTTTGATACTGTTGTTCGAGCAAAGATAATGCGAACTAATCAAAAGTTCATCTACCTATGCTGCGACCGCTGCCATTGCCTGACGTCTGTAGAATATGGCTCCCTCTTTGAATGCCGATCCTACCACATCAACAAAATAGCAACTGCAAGGTATTCATATCACCACTGCTTTATTTTTTCCCAAATTGTACTGACATTTTATCCACGCCTCATACAAAATTACATGTATCTACAGATACTGATTCTCTCTTCTGCTTTTCGATGAGACCGGCGAAATAGAGGTCACAGTGTTTGGCAATGAAGGTGAAAAACTTCTGAATATTTCAGCCGTTGATTTCTGGAAAAAATATAACAACGTATGACAGAGTCCCTACTCTACCTACACTGCATTTATAACTAGAAATACAACATGTAATAAATAAACATATCTAACATGCAGGATGCCTCTTCTATAATGTCCTTGCTGAACTCCAACCTTGAAAAGCTGGTACTAAAAACAAAACTTCAATCTAAAATTTTTACAAAACAGGACGACTCTGCTACATTATCATATACCGTTCAATCATTAGAATGTCAAAATACAGCATCAGTCCCTGCCTCAACAAATAAATCTCCTGCAACCCCTTCTTCCTCTCCAGGTACGTTTCCATGCACTCCCAATCTACTACACTAAATATCTTGCATAGCGCCTCTCTCTTTTCTTACCTCAATCTCTCAATTTTATTTTTCCTCTATCACAGGCATTTCGTACTCCGCAACCGATGGAATAAACGACCCAACTGAAAATCCAAATACAGGTTTGCATGCACTTCCAATCTAAGATACCAAATTTGTTAGATCACATTTCACTCTTCCCTTAGATCAATCTATCAGGTGTCTCTTTTTCTCTTCTCACAGACATTACATACCATGCACCGGATGACAACAACGAGCCAGCTGAAAATCCGGATCCCTCCACCCAAACTCTAGCTTCTTCCAAGAAATCCAACAATGGCAGACACCGTATGTTTCACAGCATCCCTCCCTACATCATCACAATTTAGCTGATTTTCCTGGCTAACCAAATCATCATATATTTGGCAAAATGCAGCACCTCTATAGAGAAGTGCAGACACGCCCAAATCATCCCGAGCCCGCGCATTGAGAGCCAAAAAGTTTGACTGAATAAATGCACACTCACACTTCTGTGCAAATAACAACGTTGTAAAATCTTTGTAAATTACTTTAGAAACAAACCTTTTGTACAAGTTGCGTCCTGTAATCATATGTAAATATGGACCACCCGTTTGCCCTTGTTCTGATGTACTCGACCTATTACACATTACATTAACTTTTCTTTACACTTTGGTCTATGGCAGCTTTGATTCGTTTCTTCAATACACCCTCAATTGTTATAGGCATATTTTTGGGAAACTTCTCCGCCCTCTTACTTTTTCTTCAATTTTACCAGATAGCCTTTTCTTTTTCTTCAATTTTTAAACTCTTTGCTAGTATTTTTAGGGCCACGCAGTGTGCTCATCATATATATAGTAATTTTGGAGAAACTGTCCCCCGACATTATTTTTTGTTCTTGAGCTACTTGAGCTACATCTTTTAGATATCTAATTCATTTTGATCGTTTGCCATTCTAGCTTGATTCTCAGGAACCTTCCAGTTGAGTTGGATGGAATGGATATATATGAGGTTGAATGGGAAATCACATTTGGGATTTGTTGTTGTGTTATTCAAAAAGGTGGATGTGTTTGTGAAGAAAAATTTCATGTAATGATCCATTTACTGATGTTTGAAATCGCTGAACCTTCCAGTTGAGTTAGACGATTGTTGGTCTTTGATTGCATGTTTGGCGGCATTACGTTTGGGTTGATCTGGCCTTGGTTTCTACCTCGGGTGTTGACTTTCTATTGCGAAGTTTTAGGTTCCATGTAATTTTAGTCGCGTAAAAAATGCTAATCCAGTTTAAACCGTTCTAAAATAATACAATGTTCAGTACGATGTTGGTGCTTGGTTTGAGTTTTTATTATTGTTCCGCTCTGCTGATTATTTTGGTAGGTTCTTGGTCATTTATATTGTTTGCTGCACTTATTTTCTGTATTATGAGGGTATACTTGCTTTATTTAAATAATATATATAATTGAATGATTTCTTCTACACTGTGAGTACTTATTTGCTGTTGTCGTGTTTGTGCTTTTTTGAATCAGCTGTGATTTCATTTTGAACTGCCTTTGGTGTCACGTACTCTTCAGTAAGGTACTTTTTCCTACATATGCTGTATTTAGGATTGCTTTTTTTTTTTTGGTTTAGTTTGGTTCTAATATTTTTCCTCCGTGTGTAGGTGTTTTTTTGCCTTCGCTAAATTGCACATTTTTTTTTTTTATTTCAGGTCTAGGAATCTACTGCGATCTGCTTTCCAAATAGGTACTCTTTATCTATATATGTTATTTTTGGGTTTTTGAGGCTACCTTACTGTCTTCCCTTTATTATGTTTCGTGATTACGATGAATGGTATAACCTATTTTTTTTCCTGAAGAAACTACACCACTAAAAAGGAAGCGAATTGCACGGACTCGAGCTTCTCAGCATCCATCTGAAAGGCATCAATCGTTCGCATCGTCTCCCAATTTTGCTAGGCTCTCCACTGGATAGGTATTTTTTCTTTAACATTCAGATTTTGTTTGTGCTTTCCTCTGACTTTTGAGATTACGCTTTTATTTTTTCCATATTTTTTCGCATTCCCGTGTTGGTCCTTCTTATATTCCTACATAAGGAGGCGCCTGATTTGGTCTTCCAATTTGAATTCGTCAATTTCATGGGATGTCTAAATCTATATTTAAAATAACTGGTTATAGACGTTGGCAATTTGACATGATGATATCAATGCAATTTCGTTCCATCTTATAAATATATAAGATGCATAAAGGAAAATAAATAGACCAAGACTTTATTTAAGTTTATATACAACAATAAAAGGGACAATACTTGCACCAATCGCGCAAAACGAGAAAATAATCCAAGTCATATAAATATTACTCTTGCAAATTTAGCATATAACACAGGCATTAGGGTTCTCTTCAATGCTGTGATGCACTTGATAGTATGTGTTCATAGGTGGGGGAGGATGATAATACGGCTTGTACGGCCGATAAGGCAATGCAGTGTCGAGTACCATTTCATGATCGACTTTTATCTCCTCCTCCTTTTATGGTTCTTCGCCTTTTTTAGCTTCCTCCCCTTTTGACTCGTCTTTCTTAGCTTCTTCCTTGAACGCCTCCTTCTTGGGCTCCTCTTCTTTCTTGGATTCTTCTTTCTTGGGCTCCTCTTTCTTATCGGGCTCTTTTTTTCCTACATATGCTGTTTTTAGGGTTGCTTTTTTTCGGTTTGGTTTGGTTATAATATTTTTCCTCCGTGTGTAGGTGTTTTTTGCCTTCGCTAAATTGGACATTTTTTTTTATTCCACGCTCTTGGAATCTGCTGCGATCTTTCCAAATAGGTACTCTTTATCTATATATGTTATTTTTGGCTTTCTTACTGGATGGGCTCTTTGAGGCTACTTTACCGTCTTCCCTTTATTATGTTTCGTGATTACGATGAATGGTATAATCTATTTTTTTTCTGAAGAAACTACACCACTAAAAAAGCAGCGAATTACACGGACTCGAGCTTCTCGGCATCCATTTGTCTCCACTGGATAGTTATTTTTTCTTAACATTCAGATTTTGTTTGTGCTTTCCTCTGACTTCTGAGATTAGGCTTTTATTTTTTTCCTATTTTCTCGCATTCCTGTGTTGGTCCTTTTTATATTCCTACATAAGGAGGCGCCCGATTTGGTCTTCTGATTTGAATTCGTCAATTTCATCGCATGTCTGAATCTAGATTTAAAATATCTGGTTATAGACGTTAGAAATTTGACATGATTTCTAAATTTAGATTTCAAATTTTCTTTATAGATGTTACCCTGATGTCCTGGCCGTTCAGACATGTGTTGTGCCCTATATGTGATGGTGTGTGTGCTTGTGTGATGCGTGTGTGTGTCTATGTGCTGGTGTGTCTCTGTGTGCTGATGTATGTATGTATGTGTGTGCGCACGTTATGTTACAAAATATTTCGGCCAAAAATACTAATTGCAACAGCATTGATTAGCATGGTGTGTTGCAAAATATTCTGCCCATCTGTTAATAGTCATCCTCTTCGACTTTATCATCATTTCCATTCCCTTTTCTTCAAGAGAGCAGGATAGAGAAAAGATAGTGTCAGTTCAAATGTTGAGGAAAAAATCTTTGATATGATTTCACACTCTATATATCAATTTGTTTATGTCAATGAGTAGGACACAAATCTATGTTCAGTTTTACAAACCGATGCTAAAATCGTCGGAACTAGATAAAAACACTGTTTGTTTTCAGGTTGTCCATGCTGGTTTATCTCTATCAGAATTTTACAAACTTTACATTGTTGCGAGTCTATTGTCCATGCTGGTTTATCTCTATCAGAATTTTACAAACTTTACAGTATCGCGAGTCTATTGTAAGTGTGTGCAGAAATTGTGTTTAGTGCTGAGAGTGTCTGTATATGTGTTTAAGTGTTAATCTGTTTATACAAGAGGTTTTACTTATGACTGCCATTGAGGTCTCGGAATTTTGTAGATGAATAGTTACTTTAGAAATTCCCAAAGACCCACCTCGGGTTTTCGTTTTATAAGGTTTCCAATCATGACACCAGACATGCTTGTATTGAGATTCTGATTCATACATTATCTTGATAAGGTTGCTTGGTTTTGAAACTATTATGTTTATGCAGTTTTAGTAGATTGAACTTCTCTCTCTTTTTCTTTCTCATTTGTGATTCTAATTATGCTCCTTATGATATTTTAAATTTTTTCCCCTAAAAAATCAGTATTCTAAGTTCTGTTTTCCAATGTTCTTTTGTTTGCAAATTTCTTGAGGTTGATATAAGGTGATATAGAGGTCATATTCTTTTCTACCTTTGTTAATTAGATGTTTGGTTTTGAAACCCGAAATACCTTCTCTTGTGAGAAAGAGTCTCTTTGTGTCATTCTTTGTCCTTATCTGATCTCTTTATATAAGTAATTTTGATGTTTTTTTGACCTATTATTTTTGAAAATTATCTTTACCTAATGTTCTTCTGTTCCATTGCAATTTCTTGTTAACATATCACAAGATTGAAATTTTAGGCTTCAGTGAGATAGAAACATTCAGATCAGACTTGTTTTGTGTTACATAATTGAAATTTGCAGGTGTCGCGCTTCAGAGCAGCTTTGCTCGTAAAAAAAATCTGGGCTGAATCATAGTGAAGATGAGATTTATGCACTGCTTAAGGAATGTTCCATGGATCCCAATGAAACTGCGCAAAAGCTCCTACTACTCGGTGAAAATTCTCCTTTCCGTTTTTGCCACTTCTCGTGTTTTACATATATATATGTACTCACTATCTGATGTCGGTTTCCCTTTTGATACCTGGTGCTTTAAATAATTTATGGTTCTTTATTTTATCTACCCTTCTGTTATTTTGAATTACGGCGTGTATTCCTGTTTTGTGTTTGTGGTAGAATTTACAGAAACATTTTTTCTTATGGTTATATATACGGAGGTTGAAACAGACTGTTTAAGAAAGGCTTATGATATGGGATAAAAGGATGCCACATTTTTTCTTAGTTTCCGACTGGACATTGCTTGCTGTTTATATCGATGTTTTCTAATAATGTTTTGTTGTATTTCTTTGGCCAATACATACTCCTCATATACAATAGACATCATCCTCACAGCAGCCAGGACGAACCCACCCTATTATTAAATTCTAAAAAAAGATTCAACATCGAAATGGGCACCACCGTGCATCGCACGATGGCTAGCCCTAGTATAAATATATACATACATATTATGGTAGGTAGTCGGTTTAGGCTAGGGGATGTGGGCTGGGTTTCCGGTTATTTATTCATATTCTCTCTCTCTCCATATATATACACCTATATATATATATATTAAAGAGTATGTATATCATATGTATATATCATTATAACTGTTAAGATTATTTTTTCTATCTCATCCCGATAAATATTGATACGGCGTTGACGTACAAAGCATTATATATAAAATATATAGTAACACTCCGCAATTACAAAAATTCTAAGTTCGTCGCTCTAAACAACTCGAGCGACATAGTTCTCAACTCCGACACGATGACCCAATTTTTGCGACGTTTCACAAAATATAAAATCACTCGGTTTATTTGTTACAGGGTATCACACCCTTCCCCCTACAAAGAAGTTTCGTCCTCGAAACTTGAAACGAGGAGAAGATTGATGAAATATATCCGGGTTATAGATCACCTCCTTGAATAATTTTATCCTTAAATCGTAAACATTACATCAGTACATGTTTATAAGAAAACATCGATACACAGCATGCCCCATTAAGCATAGCTCATGGGTTAACGACGACAGGTTTGTCTTCGACCTCTTCTTCCGGGTCCTCCTCGGGATCTTCCTCGGGATCGTCTTCGACTTCTGCAACTGGAACTGGGGCCGCTGGGAGGATAGCAAGGATCTCCTCAGCATTGGCCCGTATCATCGCCCTCTCTTGCTGGACTTGATCCTGGAGGGCCTCTCTCGCCTGGGTGTACTGTGCCTCCCTCTCTCGAAGAGTACGTCGTACTGGAGCCAACTGAGCTTCTAATTACGCAGCATGCTCGCGTTCTCGTGTAGCTGCTTCCTGCACAGTCTGACGCGCGTCCCGATGAAATTGTGCTACGGACTCTAGATAATTGATATGCTCTAAGCAACGGGTATGCTTAGTAGGATCCATACTTACAGGATCATTCAACTGCTTCTTCTCGGTTAGCGCCTTAAGTTTACTATGGGAATACCCTCAGGGCCTTATATATATATATATCAAACCGATCTTCAGTCGGCGGCACTAGTGGTGCTATAGTTGTTTCTAGTAGCCACTATTATGGCGGCGGCGACATCGAGTGTTAATTATCTCTTGCACAACAATGATAATATAAAAAATAATATCTTAGTGATAGACTCGCAAGGATACCTGATAAGGATCGAGTTAATCCATGGTATGAATATGACCAAATTATTGGTCAATCCAAAAGATGCACTCATGGACTCTCAGTACTACCGCTTGATGTCAAGACACGATGACCATCTCTTCATATGTTGATCGTCGAGACTAGCGCACCGAAGAAATGAAAATAGATCAACAGAAAAGGAATTAACACGGAAATAAAATTATTACATCTGCTCCTTTTGAAATAAGTTTCGTCCCAAGACTTAAGACATGAAACAATCAAGGTAAAGCAAACTTTAGATGACACATTTTAGTTGCTGTCAATGGTGAACACAAACTCCATGTCATCCAAATAGTACAATAATCAAATGCGATCTTTACGCTGAACAAGTATATAATTCTAACCACCTCAAAGGTTTGGAAGATGACTTACTGTGATGAGTACCCGAATCTTAAGGAAATCAGCCGTTCGATAATCACGATGCGTGATCGAGCAACAACAATCGAACCACAATGATCGAACAACCTTAATCGGGATGACAATAATCAAACAACTCCGAAGTTCACGCCTCAGCTCAAGACATTAACTGGGCTTGTAGGAATTACAAGACATTCACCTTGCATGGGATTCCCAAGGGTTGAACCAAACTTGGAAAAAGTCACACTGTAAACGGACTAATCCAAAACAATGCCACAACTCGTTCGAACGGCAAAAACCGAAGATCAGAACACATTAAGCAGGTATCAACGAGCATAAGTGAGTCGATAGGATGGAAACATATAGAAGTTAAAATTAGGTAATAATATAACAAGCAACTTCACAAGGTCGAATGACCAAATCTCTAAGCATTCTGACGAATGCGGAGTGACCACAATCATCACGAGAGTTTTCTCGGTAGTGAAGCGATTTAGTTAACGACACAGGTTGAAATCAAAGCAATGCATAACACGATTAGATATAGTTGGGGTCATAAGTTGCCAAGGGAATATGGTTCAATATTCAACGAAAATGGGATTATACAACGAGATCTTGAAACCAATACATGACGGAAACCACAATTGCGATAGGCTCAGACATCAAGCCAATCATCGCAGTACCACCGAACTCGCAAGTTCTGTAGGGCAACAACAGAGTCAACCATAAGGGTCCAAGGCCCTACATTGTTCAAGCGCAAGAATCCCGATTATTATACTCTTCTCCTCCTCAAAGGGAGTTTTGTCCTCGAAACGTAGAACTACCAAGTTAGAGATGAAAGGCAAGAAGATAAATAGAATCAAAACCAAAATTGCCGGAAGCATCAACAATTCCAATGTATTATGAAAGCATCACCTGCCATCATCTGGGGTACGGGACACCCTTGATCGTTTACTTTGTTCACCGATCGTTTACGGACATTGGATCGAACGTTAATTGTTCATGGTTCCTCAACATCTTTAGAATCGTCAATCGAGTTAAACAAGTCAGACTTGTGGATATACAATTCATATGACATGACCAACAAAAACATTTAACATCAATTGATTCATCAGAATTGGGTTGAAAATGAGATCAAGAACAAAATCTTCAAAATGGTTACCTCACGAAAATCACGGAATTGCCTCGATCCGACGAAGAGCAATAGATTAGATAATATTATACTCCAAAACACCCTTAAACGGAACAAAATCGGCCATGATCACGATCCCTAGTCGCCTTCGATTCACACTGTGGTGTCACCCGCGGAGAAAAGAAAAGAGTGGAAATGATAAATCACAATTGTTGTCCGGTTTATATGCCGGACAGATTAGTGTGCGCTATCCACAAGGTAGCGCGCGCCAATTCTGCACAATAGCGCGCGCCATACCTAAACCAACCAAAATTCACCATAAGAACCATACCCACTAAGACAACAAACACGCAATGGTCTGAATCGCAACCAAACGCGTGTCCAAACATGACACACGATTGCGCAACCTACAACTGTGGTACCAGCAAAATAAGAGGGCGAGCTATGTTTCGCCAAAACTTGTAGTTACTTTACTCTTATTGGAAGAGGAGGCTTTATTTTACACGTCGATTTTGAAATTATTTTTAAATAATGCACACACAATTTATATTTTTAATATTTTCGAAGACATCTATAGTCCGAAATGTTTCAGAAATCCACTTAGGACTTAGATAAAATAAAGATCCTTCCTCTTCTACTATTTGTTTAATCGAAAGGAAAAGATTTTCCACCGAATACATACTCGTTTGATATAACGATATTACATCGTAGGTTTTCTCCATTTGAAAGAGTTTCAAACCCCACTTTAAACATACTCCCGCAGCGGGTAAAATTGATATTTAAAAATCTCATTCTTTAAAGAATATAGGAATCGATAATATTCCTAATTTTCCAAAATACACTGTATAACTATTTTCACCCGGACCACATATGCAATGTACAACTCAAAACCCTAATACCACCAACAGGTTCTAGCCCCTCGGCCAGGGTTGATTGAATCAGCACCACACAATTACCGCACAACTATGAGGGACTTATAACCGAGAGACTAACCATCTTCATATGCTTGTAGGCTCAAGTTACACAAACATATACACGAAGGAAAATTAATGGGCACAATTCGAAGAATTACAAATTGATTACTCTGGTTTCCCACAGGCTTCTGATAAGATCAGAAGCCAATGATCACAGCCCCCAACAAAATACGGCTCACAAGAAGGACTTAAAATCCATATACTCAGAACAAAAATAATTTTGGGGATCAGAGAAACTTATAGCGCAGGTCGGACGAGGTAGCAGCAACCCAGTGATATCATAAACAGACGACTGACTCAACTTTGACCGACCCAAAACACCAACAGCCTAGGTATCCATAAACCTATACTCCGATACCACAATCTGTAACGCCCCAGTGATTTACAGAGATATTACAATGCCGTAGATTCTTTTTGGAGAACCTACCAGGCTGAAACCAATATAAATCCACACATGCATTGACAGTACTCAATTTCAAGCCATATACATTTCAGCACTCAACAATACACTGTCCTGTGGGACTCCAACTGACACAATAACATCATCAAAATGACTGAACCACAAACAACCCACATTACCCGACAGTACTCGCGCGAGCACAAGGCAAACCACAACTCGGTTCTCAATAGTACGACCACATACTCAAATAGTGCATGATATGAGTGTTGCTCGCCATCTTCGTGTCCTTCCTGCGCTGGTTCGCCATTAAGACATGCACCTGAATACACAACAAGTATATTCACCCCCGAAGGGGTCAGCAAACAGTCAGTGCAAGTATAACGATTCATGAATATGTACTACAAATGAATCAACATCCAAATCACACTGCTATCACATATATCATGGAATACAATACCACAATCATCATTATTTTATGTGCAATGCTATTCAATTCCCATGAATGCCATGACTCACGCACACGGGCCCATTCCGCTCGGCTCTTTTGGCCAACCCAAGTCAGCTTACTTGGATTTTCTGCATTCCGCAATGTCCGCAATGCATGTTTATGACATATAATTTCATGTCAATGCTCAATGATACTGAATATCCGCAAATTCACATTTTCGCTGATCACACATGTCAAAAACCATAGAAATTACTATTTTTCACAGCAACCATATTTTTCACATATTCATTATTTTCCGCTCCGCAATGCATATTATGACATATTATTTCATGTCAATGCTCCATGATACGAAATATCCCAACTTCACACATCCGCTGATTACACACGTCACAAGCCACAGAAATCACCACTTTCTAAAATCACATTTTCTGATATTCCCACATTTCATAGAGAACACATTTTTCACATCTTCATTCATACGAAGTACATCAAACGTAATCAAAGTACTTGCCTGGCATTCCATCTAATGGAAAAGTTTCAATTGACAAGGCAAATAGACTGAGCGATTAGCCAGACCTTCAACCTAAAACGAATCATATTATATGATTAACGGATTAAGATTTATATAATCGTTAGAACTCTACATTCTAATTTAGCCGAGTCTAGGTGAGATGTAATTACGGACACACTCTGTGCATTATTAGGGTGTAGGAATGTAGTGTTTGGAATTAGGAGCCATTTGGCAGTCGTTTGACCCATTTTGGATTGAAATCAAGAAGGTTATAAACTTTTAAATAGAATATTAGAGTACTGGGTCATATTGAAGATTTAGAAAACTTCAATCAAGTCCAACTTTATTTCTAATTCTCAAATGGCATAGCCCTGGGTTTTTAAAATTTATGTTTTCCACCCCAAAACTTTATATGACTATCTAATAGTCGTTTTAACGTCTCCCGGTCCATCGTAACCTCACTGGAAACTTCTTTAACATCGACTAACACTATTTTTATATATAAAAATACATCAATCGTCCAAGTCGTCACACCCCGACATACACGACACACACACACACTTCCTCATACACACACACACCTACAGCCTAGCACACACGCACAACAATCTCATACACACACACACACACTTACACACGATCAATCACACACATACACACACGTTTTACATATAAGAAACATACACAGACACGATATACACCCACCTGGCACACACACCCACCAAACAGCTATGAAACTTCGCAATAGGGACAAAAACGAGTCCCTTGCGACGAAAGCTTCGCAACGATATCAAGTTTGCACAGTTCCGACAACCTGAGAGTCCGTACGGGCAAGTCGACGGCAATACCGTTTTTTGCCCCGTCCGGATAAATCCGACATCGGTTCGAAAATATAAATATATACTCATGATCTACTCATCGATACGAACAAATAGATATATAGATTGCGAAGTTTTACCGGAGAAATCTTCTTCTGAAGATGAAACCTTCGCGACTTTCTTCTTGGAGCTTCTTCCCGCTCCTTCTCTCTCTCTCTTTCTCCGGCTCTTTCTGCTTTTTTTTTTCTTTTTTTTTTGCTTCTTCTTCTATTTCTCTCTCTCGAACTCTCTACTCTCTCTCCCTTATCTTCTCATCCCTCACCCTCGTTGTATATATATTATATATATAAATATATGCATACATACTATAGTAGGTAGTCGGTTTAGGCTAGGGGAGGTGGGTTGGGTTTCCGGTTATTTATTCATATTATCTCTCTCTCTCTCTCCATATATATACACCTATATATATATATATTAAAGGGTATGTATATCATATGTATATATCATTATAATTGTTAAGATTATTATTTCTATCTCATCCCGATAAATGTTGACACGGCGGTGACGTACAAAGCATTATATATAAAATATATAGTAACACTCAGCAATTACAAAAATTCTAAGTTCGTCGCTCTAAACAACACGAGCGACATAGTTCTCAACTCCGACACGATGACCGAATTTCTGCGATGTTTCACAAAATATAAAATCAGCCGGCTAATTTGTTACAGGGTATCACAATCGTAGCGTGCGCTAATGCTGAGAGGTAGCGTGCGCTACCCGTACTCAATTAGCGTGCGCTAAAGAGAGTACGTAGCATGTGCTACTCCTCACGCACAGCCCACTATAAAGATGATAATGATGATACGCTCGGTCCGATTCACCAACCAGATAGAATGACGAACAATAACTGATACACGATACAATTACTCGGAACGGTGAATACAATGAATGAATATGAATGATGAATGATGATTAATGAGTGAATAATTACTGAATGATAATTACTGAATGATAATGAATGAATTACAACCGGGTATTACATACTCCCCCCTTAAAAAGAGTTTCGTCCTCGAAACTAAGGGTCAAACAACTCGGGATAACTCTCCCGCATACTATCCTCAGTTTCCCAAGTAGCCTCTTCGACTCCATGTCTAGACCACTGATTTTTAACCAAAGGAATCTTCTTGTTCCTCAACTGTTTGATTCGCCGCTCTAAGACTCGTACGGAATGCTCCTCATACGAATGATCGTCCGCGATCTCGATCTCGTCGAACTGAAGTATGTGACTCGGGTCGGCAACATACTTCCGTAGCTGAGAGACGTGAAACACATTATGAATTCGGCTCAACGCCGGAGGTAAGGACAATTGATAAGCTAGCTCGCCTACTCGATCCAAAATCTCAAACGATCCAATGAACCTTGGACTCAAATTTCCACGCTTCCCGAAACGGAAGATACCTCGACTCGGGGATACCTTGACCAAAACATGGTCACCCGTCTCGAACTCTAGTGGTCGACGACGATTATCTGCATATGACCTTTATCGACTCTGAGCGGTCAACAAACGACTCCTGATCAAAGATACCTTTTCACGGGCGGCTATAAGTATATAGGGCTCGGTGCCGATTGATTCTGATAAGTCATCCCAACACAAAGGAGATCGACAACGATGACCGTACAAGGCCTCGTAAGGTGCCATCTTAATCGAAGCATGCAAGCTATTATTGTACGTTCACTCGATCAACGGTAGTTGGACTTCCCAATCATCTTTCCAATCATGGACGCATGCCCTCAACATGTCCTCCAATGTTTGAATCGTTCGCTCTGATTGTCCGTCGGACTGAGAATGAAAAGCTGTGCTGAAATTAAGCTGAGTTTCCATAGCACGATGAACTGATTTCCAAAAATGTGACACGAATCGCCCATCACGATCAGAAACACTCTTAGGAGTACCGTGCAATCTCACTATCTCTTTGATTAACAACTGGGCAAGTCTCTCGGGACCCCACGTATCCTTAATCTCAAGGAAATGAGCTGACTTAGTTAAACGGTCCACAATTACCCAAATTGTATTCATGCCACGATGACTCGTCAGAAAACTCATGATAAAGTCCATTGAAATATCCTCCCACTTCCACTCTGGAATAGGGAGCGATTTCAGCATACCCGCCGGTCGCTGATATTCTATCTTGACTTGCTGACAAGTTAAACATCTCGAAACAAATTCTATGACTTCTCGCTTCATATTACTCCACCAGTAATTCTGTTTCAAGTCCTTGTACATCTTGCTAGACCCCAGATGAATGGAATAAGGGGTAGCATGAGCTTCTATCAAAATTGAGTTTTTCAACTCGTCATTCGCCGGTACGCATAATCGGTTCTGAAATCGCAAAAGGCCATCCTCGTGGACCACAAATCCAGGGGCTTTCCCCTGCGCCACATCCTCACGGATGCGCAACAAAAATGGGTCTGAACCCTGATTTACTCTGATTGCCTCCTCAAGTGGCGATGAAATCTCTAACATGCAAAGCTGCCCTTGCACTCGCTGTAACCAGACCTCGATCTCGGGTCTAAGGAATTCCTTTTGAAGCTCATGCCACGTCATCTCACGGTTGGATCAATCACTTGTTGTCTCCTGACCACATGATCGCATGTCATGTGTCACCGTATGTTCCATATACCACCGAGATCACTTGCCACATCATGTCACGGTTGGATCAATCACTTGTTTTCTCTTAACCACATGATCGCATGTCATGTGTCACCGTAGGTATCCCGAGGCTCTCACGGTTGGATCAATTACTTGTTGCATCCTGACCACATGATCACATGTCATGTGTCACCGTAGACCCCGCCCATATACACACATTCACACACATAACATAGCACGCCAAGGATATCCAAACAATTCACCCAAAGGTAGTAAACACATAGCACAACACAAGTGTCAAATCACAACACACCGAAATGAGATAATATATGTATATATATATTATCAAAGCACAACAACACCAAGCATATTCATAGGGTTCACTTTACCATTCACGAAAAATACCATTCACAAAACACACGCATTTTGAAAGTGAGCCTTTAACGAGGCTAAACCGAATCTTTTGAAAGTTCATTTCAAACAACCAAACAAATACATTTAGACAATCACCGATCATCATATCCACGAAACAGGAAATGTATGGACAAGGTTCTCGAATAACCACAAACACAGAGAATCGACCGAAGTAGGTTGGCACGAACCGACTACGAACCCGCCGACTCCACCGAACGCCAACTCGCTATGAAGGATAATAACAACAATGAAAATGAATTCCATAGCACGACTCAAAGCCGCTGAATTGGAGGAACAAACGACAAAAGCTCAAGGGTTTCCCCCCAAATGGCCAAGAACACGAATCGACCGACCAAAACATGAAAACAAAATTCTAAATCGGAATATAGATATTCAATCCATAGGATATGTTTAACAACATCATTTAACAACAATCGATTCATCAAAATCGGATGGAAAATGAGATCAAGAACAAAACTCCCCAAAAAGTCAACTCTAGGGATTCAAGAAAAATACCTTGATTCAGCGAAGAACAATTGATTAGATGATGTTATAATCACCTAGGATACTCCAAAACGCCTTTGGATCGAGCAAAATCGGCCAAGATCATGATCCCTTGTCGCCCTTGACTCAACCCCGTGGCGAGGAGGAGAAATGAGGTGGAAATGATGTATCACGACTGTTGTCCAGTTTATATACACTGGACAACTTAGCGTACGCTAATCTTTAAGATTAGCGTGTGCTATCGAGACACCGAAGTAAAACCTCCTGACAAAAATACACTGTTAGCATGCGCTAACCACAAGTGTTAGCGTGCGATAACGGGACCTTCAGACCCAGTCCAGTAGCTCCTGGACTGCCCTGAACTACCAGGTAGCACGCGCTATCCTCACCCTAGCGTGCACTACTAATAAACTCTAGCGCGCGCTATGACACTAAATAGCGTGCTCTGATCAACGTCTTGACCTAGTCCAGTAGCCTGTGGACTGTTTCTGCACCACCAGTTAGTGTGCGCTACCACACCCGTAGCGTGCGCTAATAACTGCACCTTAGCGCGCGCTAACCACTAAGTGTAGCGTGCGCTAACGACTCATAAAGACAGCAACAGAACTCTCAGAAGTGGGCACGACGACGGATACCCACAACTTTGGGAAATTACAAAATGACCCCAAATGTCCGAAAATCACAATACGACAACAAATAACCAAACCGAATCTCACAACACGTATAACAACGTTGAATGAACTTACGAGAAACCCGAAATAATAGTTTCGAACGAGATTCGCAAGAATCGAACTCAGGCGTGGAAAAGTCGCTTAAGAACACGGAATTCAACAAAATGACACCGGAATGAACGGATGTCAAAAAGTGCAGAATTAATCATTCTTAGAATGATGAAACGGTCACAAGCGAGTCGTCAAAATAGACCCCCGCCGAAAAAAAAGAAAATTACCGGAAATCGAAATTGCGGATATTACATACTACCCTCCTTAAAAGAAGTTTCGTCCCGAAACATAAAATAAGTAGGGAGGAGCAACATCCCACTAGGAAACACCCAACGAGATACACAAGAACCGAAAACTGGCACCCAACAATAAAACGTTACAAGCAATGCAAGGAAACATACGGCGTGAAAACACGCTCCATGACGACCATCACAACTCCACAGGCAGAGACATAATAAAACCAACAAGTGACAACCGACATCAAACGGATTGTATAATCGAGTCAATTATCCGAACAATCACAAAGCAAGAGGTACCAATATAAGAAAACATACACAGTCAAGAAAACAGAAAATAAACACAAAACGATCCACAAGGACAACCATAATCTATTCGGACTACACCGAAATCCTCAAAAACCACACTAGGGATCTCCGTATCCTTTCGGAGCAGACATGCAACCTCATCCCCAAATCTCTTAGCTACCGTCTCGCAATGCACGGCTCGGTGACCCACCTATCCACACTCGAAACAGCTGACTAACGGTGAACGATAATTCTTCACGGTATGGCCCGCTCGACTACAACTATAACACGTCTTCATGTTGCTCACATTACTCACTGCAGGGGTACTACTCTTCTGATCACGCGATCGAGGAACCTTCTTATGATGACGAAATGATGTCCCAACCTCAGGGGGACCACTCCCCTGATTTCCTGAAAAGTTCACAACGGTTTTCTATTTCTTCGAGTTAGACATATTCTTGGTCGATAATCTGGATAGCTCATAGGCTAACGCCCTATTTTGATAATCTCTCAAGGAAGTACAAGTGAGACCTACCATGTACTGATGAATCTCTGGCATCATCCGCCTACTAAAATGACAGATCTTGTCCTCCTCCGTCCTTACTTGATCCTGCACATAGTTGAGTTGTTTGCTAAAATCAATAATAGCTTGAGACAGCGGTACATCTTGCGGTTTTGAAGAAAAGAATTCATTAATCCTCTGATTTCTGATCGGTTCCGGATAAAACTCATCTCTCATGAATCTCTGTAATTCTGCCCACGCCACAACACGATCTCGAGGCTTAACAGTATCCCACCAACTAGCGGCATCTTTGTCGAGAAGATACTGAGCGACCGTTCTTCTGGACAATCAACTACCTCGAATATCTTTTCCAACTGGTAAAGCCAACTATCCCAACCCAATGCATCTGCGGCAACAGCAAAACGAGGGGGATTCATATGAACCACTTCTCAAAGCCACTGATTTGCACCAATGTTCTGGGTCACATCTGTACTACGTTGAACTGCTTGAGTCAACTGAGTCATTTGTGCAGCTACCTGCTGCAGAATAGTAGCAACACCGATACCAACACCATCACTGGCAGCATGATCCTGATCATGCATCCGGTTGCCACAACCACGACCTCTGCCCCTCAGCATACTGAATGAGCAACCACTCAGTACAACAGAAAATCAGAACATGCAACACATACAATGATTACTATCATAAAACAACAAACATACCAACATCACAGCAACGACGGCATCGTTTGGCGATCTCAACGACCTGAACGATAACCAACACATGATCACAAAACATCATGAAACAATCACACATGTACACAAACGTACAAACCCAAGCTTTAATAGCTCGCACATGTGCGACAACACGCAATTCACCATGAGGTGACAAACATTAAATACCACATCACACCTCTCACAGAGGGCTAGTACAACAAATGCGTGGTGAACGACTTAACACTCACACCACCAACTCAATCACAACTCGGAGAACTAACACCCTAATGACAATACTAACATCATACACACCTTCTCCGACCACAAGCAGGAAGTGACAGGTTTTAAAAACGAGAACCACCTTTTGAAAATAATTTTGGAAACATTAGTTGATCTTGAGTATCACCTTTCAAAAAGTAGTACAAACATCGTCATCGAGACTTTTAAAACCATCTTGCTTTTGATAAAAATGTGGACACTTTTCTTTTAGTGAAAAACTTTCAGAATATTCGACCCTCGGGTCTAAGCAAAAGCGTTTCTAAATCATTGAAAATATCTCAAAATATTTTGGTCCTCAACTGGAATAATTTTGAAACATACTGTGGCACCTTGGAAGTACCGCGAGAAAATAATTCATTTTAAACGTACGTCTCGAAATTTATTTTCTAAGATACTCAAGGTTTTCAAAAATCCAATAGGCCAGAATGCCCAAAAACTCACGTATCGACATCGCTTATACAAATAATAGTACACGCATAAATTCGTTCAAAATCAAGACAATACACGTCTTTTGCCTGAAAACAAACAGTCAAATATCACAGTCGAAAAGACACAAGTAGCGACAACACTCCTCATATAAACGAAATATGAAAGTCAAATAAACACGCATCACGAAACCAAGAATCTACATAAAGATTCCATCCCTCAACAACTAACCATACAAGTAGCTCGAGCCGCATGAGGCACAACACAAAGAAGGGAGACTTACATCCACAGGTCGCACGAAGATGATGATCGATACTAATCACGACCAACAAACTCAGACGACGCGTCACGACACGACTCAATCAGACAAAATCCGACGAGACAAAACTCAACAGACACCACTTAACCTGACAGCTTAAGTTTCGACAACCTTGCTCCGATACCATTTATGTAACACCCCCAATCGTCTCAGGGATATTACACGCCGTAGAACCTTTCCTCAAGGATCTACCAGGCTGGTAACAACATTGAATATCCCAACAATGCCTTTAAGGCTAAAATGACTCAGTAGGCCGATTTGGTCATTCAATAAATACATACAACTCAATCTCAATACATGCCCACGCAGGGGTCAAATACATATTTCTCCCGTGATTGGTATCGATCATCTTTCATCATCCTTCATGCCGACCCTGTGCTATTCACCTCAACACCTGAATGTAATACAGACATCCACCTCCCGATTACTTGGGGGTTAGCAAAATTCCACTATATTGCTAGTGCAAGTATAAAGTGCAAAATACGAGTCATACAATTCAAGTTCCATGAATAATAACAACCAGGAATCCTCAAAGATTCAAACACAACGAAAAATACCTCCCGAAGTAAGAGTTTGGGTAAAACATTCCAAAACCAAAAGATCACAATTTAAGGGAAACAATTTACAAAATGGTTTAATATACCATCGGGAGTTTTAATAGAAAACAATTTAGGATTATCGAATCCTTCTCTTTCCAAAATCAACAGGGTCACAGCCCAAAGGTTTTGTCTTCACAAATAGAAAATCAACTACAATTCACAGGGTCAAAACCCACGTCACGTGTCCTCGACGGACATAAAAATCAGCAAAACATAACCACCCAAGATATGAAATCTCGGTCACACCCAAGGTACTCGACCTGGTCAATACATCCAAAACATATACATAACACCGTGAACACATGCCACGTCATCTCACGGTTGGATCAATCACTTGTTGTCTCCTGACCACATGATCGCATGTCATATGTCACCCTAGCTTCCATATACCACCGTGATCACTTCCCACGTAATCTCATGGTTGGATCAAACACTTGTTGTTTCCTGACCACATGATCGCATGTCATGTATCACTGTAGGTATCCCGAGGCTCTCACAGTTGGATCAATCACTTGTTGCATACTAACCACATGATCACATGTCATGTGTCACCGTAGACCCCGCCCATATACACACATTCACACACATAACATAACACGCCAAGGATATCCAAACAATTCATCCAAAGGCAATAAACACATAGCACAACACAAGTGTCAAATCACAACATACCGAAATGAGATAATATATGTATATATTATCAAAGCACAACAAAAACACCAAGCATATTCATAGGGTTCACTTACCATTCACGAAACACAACATTCACAAAACACACGCGTTTTGAAAGTGAGCCTTTAACGAGGCTAAACTGAATCTTTTGAAAGTTCTTTTCAAACAACCAAACAAATACATTTAGACGATCACCGATCATCATATCCACGAAACAAGAAATATATGGACAAGGTACTTGCCTCGAATAACCACAAACACGGAGAATCAACCGAAGTAGGTTGGCACGAACCGACTACGAACCCGCCGACTCCGCCGAACTCCAACTCGCGACAATAAACTATGAAGGACAATAACAAAAATGAAAATGAATTTCATAGCACGACTCAAAGCCGCTGAATTGGAGGAACAAACGGCAAAAGCTCAAGGGTTTCCCCCAAAATGGCCAAGAACACGAATCGACCGACCAAAACAGTAAAATGAAATTCCAAACCGGAATATGGAAATTAAATCCTTAGGATATGTTTAACAACATCATTTAACAACAATCGATTCATCAAAATCGGATGGAAAATGAGATCAAGAACAAAACTCCCCAAAAAGTCAACTCTAGGGATTCAAGAAAAATACCTTGACTCGGCGAAGAACAATGGATTAGATGATGTTATAATCATCATTGATACTCCAAAACACCTTTGGATCGAGCAAAATCGGCCAAGATCGCGATCCCTAGTCACCCTTGACTCAACCCCACAGAGAGGAGGAGAAACGAGGTGGAAATGATGTATCACCCTAGTTTATATGCACTGGACAGCTTAGCGTGCGCTAATCTTTAAGATTAGCATGCGCTATCGAGGCACCGAAGTAAAACTTCCTGACAGAAATACACTTTTAGCGTGCGCTAACCACAAGTGTTAGCGTGCGCTAATGGGACCTTCAGACCCAGTCCAGTAGCTCTTGGATTGCCCTGAACTACCAGGTAGCGCACGCTATCCTCACTCTAGCATGTTCTACTAATGCACTCTAGCGCGCGCTATGATACTAAATAGCGTGCTGTCACGGGGTTGGGTTTGAGCACTCAAAAGCTCTTCGGACTCGTGCGCCACTAGACTAGAATTGCCTCGATCTAGCTAGTAAGCCTTAACTCACTCGGTTGCTAAGTATGAAAGGAGGGGTTTAAACACTTGGGAGTTCAGAGAAAACACTTCTATTACACAAACACTTTACAAGAATGTTGAGTCTTTGAGGGTTCGGAGCAAATGAGCCAACCTCAAGCCTATTTATACAACTCCTAAGAACCTAGAACCTTCTACTCCACCTCCTCATTTGGAGGGTTCTAGACCTATCTACATCATACCAATTCTAGAACCTATCTCTAGAATCATCCACACAAGTCTACATACACAAGGCTTACAAACACATTCTAGAGTATTCCACTAAGTACAATCTAGAATGCTCCACAATCTTCAAGTATTACATCCTTCTAGGAGGGTCCTAGAAGGTTCTTCCATCCACCCGGGTGCCCCGGCCCGTCTCTGTCCATCCCGGCCCGCATTGGTCCATCCCGGCCCGCACCGGCCCACATCGGTCCATCTGGGCCCATATCTGCAATGTTCCAGACTCTTCCCGAACCTCCTGGACCAAGCTGGTCCGCTTCTAGCTGCTTCCGGTCGAGTCTTCCCTGCTGAGTGACTCCTCAGCTTTTCAATGTCCACTGCCCCCACAAGGATTTTTCCGTCTAAGCCTATTATAGGGGGGAGGGTCTCTCTCGCACCACATGCACGCGCGCCCGCGCACGCCGGCCGCGCCCGGCATCCCACGCCCGCGTCCGGCCGCCCAGCTCGAGTCTTGTTCCCCGACTCGGCCTTGTCCTGTCGTACCTTGTCCCACACGACTGCTGCTCGTCCGGCCTTGCCCGCGCCCCCTACGCTACCGGACAGTCCCGAACGTATCCCGTTCGCAATGCCCCTTGGGCGATCTACTTCCCACAGCGGCGTCCGTGCTCCCACGGTTTCCACGCGTGATTCTCCGTCCGATCACGCCGTCCTGAAGGCTGACTCTTCACTTGCAGCCCGATGCCATCCTTGGCGTCCTGCTCGTGCCGGTCCCTCGGCACCCTGTGCGACTGTCTGCGCACACATGTCTCGTTGTCGGCTGTCGGCCGTGACATTCTCCCCCGCCTATTTCGTCGACGTCCTCGGCGATGTGGCGGCCCCTCGATGAACCGAACTGCTCCAAGGTGGTAACTCGGCTCCTCCTCAAGCTTCCTCACGTACTGGAGTGCCGACATAGCTCGTCCCGAAGGCTCTGTGGTCAAGCGTATTTCCTACAGCTTGGCTTGATCACACACGTATAGCGCCCTCTTGTGCGGAACTACGCCAACATTGTTCTTCCTCAGGAAGTCCATGCCCAGTATTATGTCCCGATCATCCATGCTCGTCGCCTTGAAGTGCACGCGCGGTTCGCTCGTGCCAATCTTTAGTCGCACCCCATTGGCGACTCCTGTAACCCGAACAGGTGGTGCATTATTCAACTTCATCCAGCCCCGTCCCTCGATGACCTGAAGCCCCAACCTCTGTGCTTCAGCCTCGTCAATGTAGTTGTAATCGGCCCCTGTGTCGACCAACGCCTTGACGGGTTTCCCATTGACCAGCCCCGTCACATACATCAAATTTCCCTCAAGCGGTGCTCCGTCCCGCGATGCCATCCCTATGGATGAGTTCAACACTTGAAGCGCCATCGATGTCCCATCACCCTCGGCATCGTCCCATGCCTTGGCGTACTCCATGGCGGCTACCCTCGGAAACTTCGAGTATTGCCTCGTCGAATGCTCCGTGCTCCAGCAAATCTCACATTTCTTCTTCTTCGGACATGCTGCTACGAGATGGTCTGCACTCCCGCACCCATGTCAAGTCCGAGTCCACCCTGACTGCTTGCCGTCCCTGGGCCTGGCCATCCTCGCGCCCCTATCCGCATTACCCTGGTATGACTTATCATGCGTACCGATGCCGTCCTCCTCCCTCTTGGACTTCCGGCTCTCCCCGGCTGGTTTCAACTCAATCAGCCGCTCCGCTATCGCAATCGCCTCGGACACGTTCTGTGCCTTGGCCCTCTGCACCTCCAACTTTGCCCACAGTTTCAGTCCATCCACAAACGCGAACAAAGCTTCCTGCTCACTAAGGCTAGGCAACTCTAGCACGATCTCCTGGAACTCCTTCACATAGTCCTTGGTCGTCTTGCTGTGCGTCAACTCCTTCAACCTAGCCCGGACCTCAAACTCAACATTCTCTGGGTAAAACTTCCGCTTGAACTCAGCCTTGAAATCCTCCCATGTCTCCATCCGACATATACCACGCGCGATCTCTGTTTCGCGCCTTTTCCACCATAGCAGCGCCATATCTGCTAAGAAGAATGGAGCCATCTGCAACTTGGTTCCATCATCTGCTATCCCCGATGCACCAAAGTAACGCTCCATGTTCCACAGGAAGTCATCCACTTCCCTACCATTCTGCGATCCTTGGAACGAACACGGCCGGGGGATGTCGATTCGATGGGGTGCCACACCTCGCTGGTCCCTGCCGTGGGCCATCGCCCGCTCGTACAATGCTGTCCTTCCTTTGATAGTATCGATCCTCCCGATGATCTCCTCTCGAAAGGCTGCGATCATGGACGGAACCTCCTTCCTGACAGCCTCAAGGATCTCTTCACACAAATCGCATCTCAATGCATTAAGGGTGCCCGTCACCCAATTCTCAAGCTCCTCCAACGACTCGCTCATCTTCGTCACCTGGTCGGCCACTCTGCTCCATGCCTCGAGAGCATCTTTGTGTCTACCCATGGTTTCCTCCAGCTGAGCCACTCGTGCTTCCATGGCAACACCTCTTTCCATGGACTTATCCCTAGACCCTTTCCTGGACTTGTCCTTCTCCTGGCCGGGTTGAACTTTGGTGATGCTGGATGTAGTCTCCATCGGTCCTCCTTGCACAAAACCTCTCAGCAACGTCTCAATACGGAAGCTCCTTGAACTACTAGCGTGGCTCCGATACCACTTGTCACGGGGTTAGGTTTGAGCACTCGAAAGCTCTTCGGACCCGTGCGGCACTAGACTAGAATTGCCTCGATCTAGCTAGTAAGCCTTAACGCACTCGGTTGCTAAGTATGAAAGGAGGGGTTTAAACACATGGTAGTTGAGAGAAAACACTTCTATTACACAAACACTTTACAAGAATGTTGAGTCTTTGAGGGTTCGGAGCAAATGAGCCAACCAAAAGCCTATTTATACAACTCCTAAGAACCTAGAACCTTCTACTACATCTCCTCATTTGGAGGGTTCTAGACCTATCTACATCATACCAATTCTAGAACCTATCTCTAGAATTATCCACACAAGTCTACATACACAAGGCTTACAAACACATTCTAGAGTATTCTACTAAGTACAATCTTGAATGCTCCACAATCTTCAAGTACTACATCCTTATAGGAGGGTCCTAGAAGGTTCTTCCATCCACCCGGGCGCACCGGCCCATCTCTGTCCGTCCCGGCCCACATCGGTCCATCCCGGGCGCACCGGCCCGTCTCGGCCCGACCATCTAGGCTCGTCTCTGCAATGTTCCATACTCTTCCCAAACCTCCTCGACCAAGCCGGTCCGCTTCTAGCTGCTTCCGGTCGAGTATTCCCTGCTGAGTGACTCCTCAGCTTTTCAATGTCCACTGCCCCCACAAGGCTTTTTCCGTCTAAGCCTATTATAGGGGGAGGGTCTCTCTCGCACCTCGTGCACGCACGCCCGCGCACGCCGGCCGCGCCCGGCATCCCATGCCCACGTCCGTCTGCCCAGCTCGAGTCATGTTCCCCGACTCGGCCTTGTCCCGTCGTGCCTTGTCCCACACGACTGCTGCTCGTCCGGCCTTGCCCGCGGCCCCTGCGCTGCCGGACAGTCCCAAACGTGTCCCGTTCGCAATGCCCCTTGGGCGATCCGCTTCCCACAGCGGCGTCCGTGCTCCCACGGTTTCCACGAGTGATTCTCCGTCCGATCACGCCGTCCTGAAGGCTGACTCTTCACTTGCAGCCCGATGCCATCCTTGGCGTCCTGCTGGTGCCGGTCCCTCGGCACCCTGTGCGATCGTCTGCACACACATGTCTCGTTGTCGACTGTCGGCCTTGACAGTGCGCTGATCAATGTCTTAACCCAGTCCAGTAGCCTCTGGACTGTTTCTGCAGCACCAGTTAGCGTGCGCTACCACACCCGTAGCGTGCGCTAATAAACTGCACCTTAGCGCGCACTAATCACTAAGTATAGCGTGCGCTAACGACTCAGAAAGACAGTAACAGAACTCTCAAAAATGGGCACGACGACGGATACCCACAACTTTGGGAAATTGCAAAACGACCCCAAATGTCCGAAAATCACAATACGACAATGAATAACCAAACCGAAGCTCACAACACGTATAAGAATGTTGAATGAACTTACGAGAAACCCGAAACAATAGTTTCGAATGAGATTCACAAGAATCGAACTCAAGCACGGAAAAGTCGCTTAAGAACACGGAACTCAACAAAACGACACCAAAATGAACTCGGATATCAAAAAGTACAGAATTAACCATTCTCAGAATGACGAAACGGTCACAAGCGAGTCATCAAAATGGACCCCGCCAAAAAAAAGAAAATTACCGAAAATCAAAATTGCGGATATTACAGTGTTACTTATGAACTTGGGTTTTATTATTGCAGCGATGGTTCATGTATTCGTGTTATGAATCAAAGTGAATATTTGATTGTGCTGCTATTTGTTGTTCTATGTTGATTATGTGATGTTTGTTTTGTTATGCTATTCTGAATGGTTGTCCATTCAGTATGCCGAGAGGTCGAGGCCGAGGACATGGTCGTGGTAGTGGTCATAATCGGGAGCATGAGAGGGCAACTTGCTCGTTGTCGAGTGCCAATCGACCAATTAGCGCAGATGAATCAGACCGTGTACCTGGATGAGACCCATATGGGGATAACGGATTTAGTAAGTGGTTATGAGTTGTGATGAGAATGCACCCACCCCATTTTGTAGGTTCTTCGGACTCGTTAGGCTAGAAGAGCTGGCTCTTCCAGTTGGACAGAACATTAGATGGTATAGCTTGTCCCGATGAAAGAAGGGTACCTATTTCTCAATACCTGCTCGACAAGGAAGCTGCAGACTGGTGGGAGGCCGTAGCGTCTAGTGATCGTACAGCTACTTGGCCTGAATTCAAGACTTCCATAGAGGCCGAGTATTGGCCACCGCCTATTAAAGAGCATAGAATTTTTGAGTTTTTCTCGGCTACACCCCAAGACGTGTCGATATCTCAGGCAATAGTCGATTATATTTGACAATTGTGTTATGTTCGGGATCAAGTGCGAAGTTAGGCAGATAAAGTTCTTTATTTCGATATGCGTATGAAACCTCATGTTCGGCAGTGTATGGCTCCTTTTATGTGTACCACATTGAAGGACTATCAAGATCGAGCCTTAGCATTTAAGATAGCTGTATTGTCTATCGAGTCGTTATCTGTAGCAAAGAAACAGAGGATTTCTGATGACACATTAGAAAGCAAGAAAATTTCGGTTTTAAAACCTTAAACCTCATACCATATGAGTTTGGGACCTTCTCGGTCAGCTAGAGAATCTAAAAGACCCAGGTCGGTGTCTTTAAGTTCAGGCAGTGCTCTAAGATGTTTCAACTGTAATATATTGGGCCACGAGCATGCGGCTTATAAGAAATCGCCGGTGACTTATTATAATTGTGGATGCGAAGGACATCGAGACCAGTACTGCGAGACTGTTGCTAAGATGGTAGGGAACCGGGGTTTCGTTCATACTTCTGGAGGGCCCAGTGATGCCCAGTGATAATATTTTGTGTTTGTAGTACGGCTGGTCTCCCGTGTGAAGACTTATTATGTAATGTTTTTATGTTTGACCGTGGTGTTTTGTTTGATAGCGGTGTGATGTCTTTGTTTTATGTTTCGGGACGAAACTTATTTTTAGAGAGGTGGAATGTAATACCCAAGATTTTCGTTCCGGTTATTTTAGATTTTTTCTGGATATTTCTCGGTTGTCGAGTGTTGGTATTATTTTCTCGATGATTGACTTTTGTGTTTATATGGTCGTGTGTGATTATTTGTTGCATGATGTTGTCATTTCGGGTCGGTGATATTGTCCGCGAGCGTTTTTTCGAGTTCGTTCCATGCGTTTTTGGAAATTTGGGTCGTCGAGTCATGGCGGTTGGACACTGGCCGGCCAGGTGCGAACGAGCATGGCGCACGATCTGGGTGCACGATCTGGCGCTCGTGTTGCCTTGACTGCACGCGCACGAGCAGATGCTCGTGCCCGGTGCTCGTGTGTCTCGGCAGATTCCTGACAGTGGCACGCACGACCCGGCGCATGACCGGCCGCTCGTGCGTGTCTGCCCGTGCATCGCTGGGCAGTATAAATATGATCGAGTAGGCGGGTTTATACTCATTTTCTCATTTCTCTTCTTTCCTTTCCGCGATTGGGGCTTGGAGGACACGAAGTCATGTTGCTCAACTATCAATCCACAAAGTTCTTGAATTTCTTACGTCGATTAATCATCTTATAACCTCCTCCGATCGACCGAATCAAGGTTAGATTTCCTAAAAATCTAGTTTGGGGAAATTGGGGATTTTGTTTGATTTCGTCCGTTTGATCCGTAATAACCTATATTAGTGATGGATTATTGATTATTAAGTTATATTTTACCATTTTCCTTGTTGTTCCATGGTTTGATTACTAAGGATTCGTCTTTTTGTCGAGTTCCTAATTGGCGCCTTGAAGGTGTCCGGTAAAAGGTCTTAGAGGGGGATTCGGGCGTTATACGATTATTATTCCTAGTACGACCGTTGATTTATCGATGACATATTTTAGGAATGAAATCTTTGTGAAGAACTCGAGTCGGATCCCTTCCGTTCGTTGTCTTCTTCGGGGTTCGAAGTTTCCTGGTTGAACCGTGTTCTTCGGAGTGTTCGGTATCGGTTATTGAGGCAATTATCTACTTATACGATTTATGCCTTGTGAATAGAGTTTACGTATTGGATTTACGATGATTTAGTTTACCTTCGTGGATATGATTGGTGCGATTTGATTATTCGAACTTTTGTTGGTATTAATGATATTCTTGCTTGTTTAACGTTGTGAAGTGGTGTTGGTCATATTAATCGCGTGATCCGTGTTGGGCTTGATTGCTCGGGTTTGATGTCTCGTGTTGATTATGATTATTGTATTGGACTGATTATATACTTGGACATGTATTTAGGTTTATGATTGGATGCTCAAACGTATTTGTATTAAGGTGTGTTATTCGTGGTGATGTGTTGCGATTTTGATATGTGCTGGGAAGTGTGTGTGTGTGTGTGGTCCAGGTACGGTCCATCGTGACCTCTGGGGTTCGGTACATGAGGTGTACGAACAGTGTGTGTGGTCCAAGAACGGTCCGTCGTGGCCTCTGGAGTTCGGTACATGAGGTGTACAATCAATGTGTGTGGTTCAGGTACGGTCTGTCGTGGCCTCTGGAGTTCAGTACATGAGGTGTACGAACAGTGTGTGTGGTCCAGGTATGGTCCGTCGTGGCCTCTGGAGTTCGGGACATGAGGTGTACGAACAGTATGTGTGGTTTAGGTACGGTCTGTCGTGGCCTATGGAGTTTGGTACATGAGGTGTACGAACAATGAGTTAATAAATAACGTTTTGATGTTAAATCTCGGATGTGATGATATCTTCACTAATGTGTTTTGAAACAAGAACCGGGCTGAGGCCTTAACGATTTTCGAAAGAGGTTTTGTAATTTGGGACTCGAGGTCCAAAAGAATTTATACTATAAAAATTTCTGAGATGCCGAGTTTAATTTTAAATACTTCATCGCTTGTTTTCTAATTAATAAAACCTCTCGGGAATGTTTTGACAATTGAGTTTCGTACTTGATTCGTGATCGCTTTTGCTTAATACATTTCGTATGCTATTATACTTGCACTAGTAAAACAGTGGAGTTTTACTAACCCCCGAGTAATCAGGGGGTGGATGTCTGTTTTGCGTCCAGGTACAGGCAGGTTCATGGGAGCAGTCACATGATCGGCACATGAAGTCACGAGCTGCGATACTAATCAAGAGTTGAGAGTTTGGTCAATTAATGTTGTATCGACCGAGTTATAGTCAGACTCCCACTATTTTGTATCTTTACCCCTGTGTGGGTATTCATTGTAAAGAGTTGTATTTTTCTGTTTGTGTCAGTCGTACGACCTCAACGGTCCGTGTAGTTGTTTATAATTGACCTTAATGGTCTGTATCATTGTATTGCTTGCCCCGACTGGCAAACACTTGGTCGTTTTGTGATGTTTAGCCTGGTAGATCCTCGTGGAAAGGATCACGGCATGTAATATTTCCATACGGTTTTGGGGGTGTTACAATTTAAATATTTTTAGATGGAAAATATTTGGTTCCTCACTGAAAACCAATTATGATGGGGAGAACCATTAATTACTCATCAGCCTTATGCGAATTGACATTGCTGCATATAACATATATCAAGTTTCCTTTTGAGCCAGCATAACATGATAAATCATTCGGAAGAAACTTCTGGTTCTTCAATGAATGTCTACATTAATCTTTTATTATTTTTCGCATCATTAGTGAATCCGAATGGCCTAACCGGTTATGCAAAAACAATATAATTGTCAGTAAACTTCTGGTTTACTATAACATGGGTGTTTAATCGTACACATTTCAGCATAGTAATTAGTGTTAATTTCTTCATAATATGTTTAGTGCCTTGGGAAATACTTCGATCAGAAGGTATTCTATAGTTTCTTCATTTATTGTCTGAACATGATATCTGGATATCTTTAAAACTCGATAGATTTCTTTGAGACATTGGATGCACATCCATATTTTCACATTTCATTCTCATAGGAAACTATATATCTACTCTTCCGGAGCTTATTTTCCCTTCAGAAGCTTATTTGCTCTTCAGGAGCTTAATCCTTTTACTACCTGATATAATATTCACACTAGTTTCTTTCATTGCATAAATGTTCACTATTCATTATTATTTGAAGTTGGGGGGAATTCACATTATCAGTAGACTTCTGGTCTACTATAGCATATGATCCATATCTTCACTATTCATATTCTTCAAATGAATAACAATCACATACTTAAGTTTAATCATATCTCCATAATAACATATAATATCATAGTTCAAATTTGAAACCAATTCATAAAATCATATCTACTAATCATGCTTGTAATATCATGAATATGAAACCATGTTCATTAAATTCATAAAACAAAACCATAAATCCAAAACAAAATTATCTGTTCACAAGATATTTTCTGTGTCATAATTATGATGTACAGAGTTACGATCGTGACAGAGTGAACTGAGCCTTATATTATGTCGATTTTGTTTCCTTTTAGTTATGTCCTTCAGGGACAAAGTCAGCAATCTCAAAGTGAGTTGTTTTTCCATAGTTAAAATCATATTTTTCATCTTCATATGCGAGATTAGTCTCTTTCTTGCCATGTTTCAATGAGTGTTGATATATTTCAACAAAATATTTAGGTGTATGACAGGTACGAAACCAATGGCATTTTACTCCACAACAGTAACATACATTGGTCACATCCTCACTATTATCTTTTTCTTGTTTGTGACCATATTTATTATCCGGCTTCTGGTGGGAATATGAGGTCTTGAAAGAACCACCTCGGTATTTACCTCGACCATATTAGTATTCTCGTCCACGTCCCAGGCTACTATTGTTAGCATGGTTCTTTTCTTTTCAAGTATATGATGTCACATTCACTTCTGGGAATGGAGCGGAACCAGTTAGACGGGATGTATGATTTTATTAATAGCTCGTTATTTTACTTAGCCACAAGTAGACAAGATATAAGTTCATAATATTTCTTAAATTCCATTTCACGATATTGTGTCTGCATGATAATATTATTTGCATGAAAAAGGTAGATTACATTCTTTCTAACATCTCTTCATCAATAATTCTATCTTCACATAATAACAATTGTGAAGTGATTCTGAACATGGCTGAGTTATATTCACTAATAGGATTAAAATCCTGTAGTCTCAAATTTGATCATTCAAGTCGAGCCTTTGGTAATATCATATTCTACTAGTGGTTATATCTATCTTCTAGATTTTTCAAAAGAACTTGTGGATCTTTAGATATTCTATTTCAATATTCGCATGGAGGCAATGACGAAGAAATATTATGAATTAAATATTATGGATTTTTCCTTGTTCTGGCTTGTTGTTTTATTTCCTTCTTTACGATATTGATGATATTTTATTATTTTGTACAACTTCTAGTTGTAACTTCTAATTTTATTTTATATTTTTATTTTTCATATTTAAATATTGTACAACTTCAGGTTGTAAATTTTCTAAAGTTTTAATTTTATACAACTTCTAGTTGTATTTTTTTAATCACAATTTCTGGTTTCATATTAAGTCTTTAAAAATTCACTTAAAAATATCACAAGAACTAGTGATGACTACCAAATAAAAACTTATAAATATAGTCAACCATGTAATGTTCATGCAATGTTAAATTTCACAGTTGTATACTACCAAGTACAAACAAAAATAGCAAATAGTAATTACAAGTAATATCGCCACACGTTTTAGGGATGTTATAAAAATTAGAATCCAAACATGTTGTATTAACAAATTATATTCATATTCATCATCCTACTCGGATATTAGCTAATATTTTGGCAAAATAATCTAATCTTTTGAAAAATACTATATGAGGGACAATTTTATCAAAGTAATATTTTCCGGAAAAAACTTAATATAAAGCATATTACAACTCTAAAAGCTCCTATATACACATTAATGTTTTAACATTTTATCATCCCAATATCAAAATTATAAATATGATCATATAACAGTGGTTGTGCCAACAGTCATAAATACTTGCTCCATATATTTATGTTCATACATATACTACTGTTTGCTGTTTACATGTAGTATAACATTAGATAGTGTATGGCATGAATAAATATAAACTATATACAATAAGTTATTAGGTTTCATTTATAAATAAAAGATAACATGGAATAAAAGGGATATTTCAAAGTCTTAGTTACACTAGTATGTATATGCGATATGTGATTTCCTAGCATACTCTTTATAGGTTTTCACCAAGGTGTCTCCAACAAAGAATCAAAGACATATATCCCTATGCGGTTTAGAGAATAGAAATCATAGAGGAGTTTTGCCTGCCAACAAATTCTTCCACATACAACACCCAAGAATTGAAGCCTGGACAACATGCTAATCAATTTGTACTATTATTTAGTATGTTAATTTATCTCTTTATTATTGCGTATATGCTTCTGAACTGTTGCTTGTATTAATCATGTTGACCTGATATAACTTCTTGACACATAATTTACATCAGGCAGCATAGTACGTTGCAAATAACATATGCATGAAAATTACATACCTTGGATACTTTGTAAATGAAATCAACCCTAAAGTATTAATCGGAAGAGCCATTCGTCATCAATTCAATAGCAAAAAACAAACTAGTGTCTGATGCAATAACTAGAGCAAACTCGAGCTGATAACGTGTTATAAATCTACTAGAAATATAGAGAGAATTGAGTGAAATTGTAATATCCGCAAATCCGATTTCCGGTAAATTTTTTTTGACGAGAGTCCGTTTTGACGACTCGCTTGGGACCGTTACATAATTTTGAGAATGATTAATTGTGCACTTTTTGTCATCCGAGTTCGTTTCGGTATTGTTTTGTTGAGTTCCGTGTTTCTTAATGACTTTTCCGCACTCGAGTTCGAGTCTTGTGAATCTCGTTCGAAACTACTGTTTCGAGTTTCCCGTAATTTCGTTTAACCTTGTTAGACGTGTTGTGAACTTCGGTTCGGTTATTCGCTCACGTATCGTGATTTTCGGGCATTTTGGGCCATTTTGTAATTTACTCAAAGTTATGGGTATTCGTATCTGTATTTGCTGTCTCGACTCTTTTCTTGGTCGCGTATGATTAATTATTGCATTATGTTTTCATTTCGGGTCGTTGATCTTTGTCATGAGCATTTCGTCGTGTTCGTTCCGCACGTTTAAATCGAGTCGTCGGGTCATGGAGGCCGAGCGGTGGCCGGACAGGTGCGGGACGCCGGAAGTCTTGGGCAGCCGGCGAGCACGCGAGAACCGGCGTAGCGCACGCTACGGCCGGAAGACTGCGCGCGCTAGCTCGACAGGTGTAGCGCACGCTGTCGACTGGCCCAGCGTACGCTATCCGGTCTGGGCAGAGAGGTTCTGAGATTCTAGACTCGGGTATGATCGGCAGGTAGCGCATGCTACTGTCGTTCGTGGCGCACGCTAACCGGCAGAGGTAGCGCATGCTGTCGGCCGACTAGCTTACGTTATCTGGGCGAGCTGTTTAGTCCAGAGGTTACTGGACAGGTCGGCTAGCGCGCGCTAGCGTCCGCGCAGCGCACGCTAGCGGGGGTTGGGCGGGCAGGTCATGATCGACAGGTTTGGTCGGCAGTGCCGGGTCGTGCGGGCCCTGGCCGAGGTTTCTGGGCCAATACTAGCCGATAGCGCACGCTAGTCCGGGAAGGCTAGCGCCCGCTAGTTCCGACCCAGTATTTATATGACAGAGCATCCTCATTTTCACTCATTTTTCATTTTTCTTCTTTTTGATCCGCGGCTGGAGCTTCGGAGGAGGCGAAGCCATGTTGTTAGATAACGAATCCATGAAGTTCTTGAGTTCATATCATTGATTGATCATCCTATATCATCCTTTGATCCAGCGAATCAAGGTAATCTCTTCTTAGAACCCTTGTTTCTTGAATTTTGGGATTTTTGGGTTTTTGTCTGATTCGTTCCAAACTCTTGATTAATCCATGATGGGTATGATTAATCTTGGTAGTATTCTTGTGTTTAACATCATTTAATCCATTGTTCTTCATCGAATCAAAGTATATTTCTTGATTTCCTTCGAATCGACTTTTTGGGGGATTTATTCTTGATCTCGTTTTCCATCCGTTTTTGATTGATCGATTGTTGTTAAATGATGTTTTTAAACATATCCTATGGATTGTATATCCATATTTCGATTTGGATTTTCGTTTTTGAGTTTTGACGGGACGAATCGTGTTCTTGGCCGTTTTGGGGGAAACACTTGAACTTTCGTCATTTGTTCTTTGAATTCAATGACTTTAAGTCGTGCTAAGGAATTCATTTCATTGTTGTTATTGTCCTTCGTAGTTTATTATCGCGAGTTGGCGTTCGGTGGAGTCGGCGGGTTCGTAGTTGGTTCGTGCCAACCTACTTCGGTCGATTCCCCACGTTGTTCTTATTAAAGGCAAGTACCTTGTCCATACATTTCTTGTTTTATGGATATGATGATTGGTGATCGTCTTGGCATGCTTGTTTGTTTGTTTGAAATGAGTTTTCAAAAGATTCGGCTAGCCTCGTTAAAGGCTCTCTTTCAAAACGCGTATGTTTTGTAAATTGTGTCGGTTGTAAGTGACTACGTGAATCCTTTGGATATGTTTGGTGTTGATGTCACGCTTGATAATGTGTGTGTACGTATATTATCTCTTTTTGGGGCGTTATGGTTTGACGTGGTGTTTTGCTAAGTGTTTGATGCTTCTGGGTGAATTATTTGGATATCCTTGGTGTGATGTGTTATTTGTGCATGATTGTTTCGCTAGCCAGCTCGGGAGGGTCCTTCGAGGCCTCGAGTGGGATTTGTGGTTTCGTCCCGGTCCTAGGCGATGCCTGTGCGTGTATGTTTAGTAAATGTATTTTACTCACCTTGGGAGGGTCCGACTGTAATACCCCCAAGATATTCGAGGTGTATTACAGCGCCGTGGACCCCTACATGGGATCCACCAGGCTAACACAAGAAAACACCTCTCGACTAACCGTCTCGGTTAGCAAGGAAACAATCGTTAACAACAAGAATATAAATCAACACGCCCGGTACAACCGGCATAATAAACATAAACCGACAAATGCAATAACTCCAACGAACACCAATCACAATCCGAAAGGAAAAAGCCTAAGTACTCGCGAGTACAATCTATAAGTTTACAATTTGGAAAACATCCACATCAAAAGAGACAGTAGGAAATAACAAGACTCAATTGCACATGTCAACAACCTTGGCCAACATCCTCGTACCATCCCAGCGCCCGCTCGTCTGGCATTGAACATAACACGAAATCCATAACAAGAATTTCCCGACAACGGGTCCCCAAAGGGGTTAGCAATTACGCTAGTACAAGTATTCAAGGCAAACCAATCGCTTACACATTTCATAGTACATGCACCAATATCAATTCGAAAGTCAAAACCAGACATGTCTTTTCCGGAAACAAACAGTCAAATAATTTGCCTTGGGAACAGAGTAATATCATAGATTCCCGCACGAGGCCTCTAAGGACCCTCCCGCACTGGCTACATTACAAAACAAAACACGCACATGCATCGCCTTGGGAACAGAGTAATATCATAGATTCCCGCACGAGGCCTCTAAGGACACTCCCGCACTGGCTAGCTAAACAAACTCGTGAAATCCAGGGCGGCAGCATAGATTTCCCTCCTTGACCCCGTCGGGCCAACACGAGGTGAGTTACACACAAGTAATATACATCACCATTTCATGTTAAGCTTAAAGGTTTCCAAAAATACTTGCCTTGAATTATTGACGACGCAACGAACGGAAAGGAAGTCACCGACGAACGCTAGGAACCAATGAAACCGAACCTAACGATTTGAAGAATACAATCACAACCATTTCTAAATGAATACGGAATTGGAATACACCCGAAAACCCGCCTACGATTCATGTATATTCGTATATAAACAACAACGAGGGCGGACCACAACCAAACCCTCTCGATTCCGTAAAAATCACGAAATATACCATGAATCCGTAGGGAAACTAAGAATACCAACAAGATTAATCATATTCATCATGAATTAATCGACAAAACGGAACGAATCGGACAAAACGCGAAAATCCCCAAATCTACCCAAAAGTAGGGTTCTAAAGATCTAACCTTGATTATTTGGATCGAAGGATGTTATAGGATGATTGATCAACGATATAACCTCAAGAACTTCATGGATTTGTTGTTCAACAACATGGTTTCGTCTCCTCCGAAACCTCACCAAGGGACCGAAGAGAAATGAAATGAAAATGACGAGAAAGTCGCCGGTTCATCATTTATATATCGGGCCGGAACTAGCGTGCGCTAGCCTTCCCGCCTAGCGTGCGCTTATCGGCAAGATCGGCCGAGCACACTCGGCCATGGCCCGCACGACCCGGCACCACCGACCACCCCGCCGACCGTGACTCGACCGCCCGACTCCCGCTAGCGTGCGCTATGGCCGGAAGCCGCGCGCTAGCCGACTCCCAAAGAGCCACCGGACTAACAACTCATCCCAGAGCGACGCTAGTCGGCCGGCAGCTGCGGCGCTACCCTGCCGGTTAGCGCGCTACGACCGACAAGAGCGTGCGCTACCCGCCGATCCCGACCGAGTCGAACCTCGTAATACCTCTGTCTGTGCCCGATAGCGTGACGCTGGCCGACTCGACAGCAGGCGCGCTTACATCGCTGAAGCTAGCGCAAGGCGTCCGGCCGAAGCGTGCGCTACTCCGGTTCTGCCGTGCTCGCTCGGCGATGTCCAAGACTCGTCCGGCCATCCCCGCACCCGTCCGGCCAAGCCACCGCCACGACCCGACGCCTCGATTTCCGAAAACGCACGGAACGGACACGGCGAAAAGTTCGCGGACGACGTCAACGACTCGAGATGAAAACGTAATGCAATAATTAATCATACGCGACCAAGAAAAGGGTCAAGACGACAAATACAGATATGGATACCCGTAATTTTCAAGAAATTACAAAATGGCCCAAAACGCCCGGAAATCACGATACGTGATCGAATAACCAAACCGAAGTTCACAACACGTCTAACAAAGTTAAACGGACTTATGGGAAACTCAAACAATAGCTGGACGAGATTCGCAAGAATCGAACTCAAGTGCGGAAAAGTCGCTAAAAACCACAGAACTCAACAAAACAACACCGAAACGAACTCGGATGACAAAAAGTGTAGAATTAATCATTCTAAGAATGACGAAACGGTCATGAGCGAGCCGTAAAAACGGACTCCGGCCGAAAAAAGAAATTTACCAAAAATCGAAAATTGCGGATATTACATTCTACCCTCCTTAAAAGAAGTTTCGTCCCGAAACTTAGAATAAGTAGGGAGAAGCAATATCCCTTGCCAGGAAACTCGATGAGATACACAAAAACCGAAGACTCGCGCCCGACGGCGAAACGCTGCAAGGAACGCAAAGAGACATACGGCGAGAAAATACACTCTAGGGCGACTAACACAACGTCACCGGTAGAGACATAATAAAATCAACGAGTGACAAGCGTCATTAAACGGATAATACAATCAAGTCAATTATCCGAACAATCACAAAACACAACGAACGAAAATCAATATGATTGACCAACCCAACAGTTCATCAATCAAAATGCGAGCCAAACGCTGAACAAATACGGAATTCCACCGCCTAAAGATTGGAAGATCGAAAACGAGACAAATTTCCCGAACTTAAGGGAATTACGAAGGAGCCTGAACGCTCAACAATCACGAAACGAGAACAAAAACCGAACAAACAAACGATTGAGACAACAAAAATCGAACAATCATGTCCGAAACACGTAGGATAATAAAATTCAAACAACAACTCCCGTGATGACTGGTGAGAACAAAGAAGACGTGCATTCCCACAATATCCACAGGAAAGGGAATAGCGATTGAAAAGCCACAACGACAAACGAGTTATTCCGAAACAATACCACCCTCGTTCGATCAACAAAAGCAAGGGATAGGGAAAGTTCAGAAATGTTAACGAGCATAAACGAGTTGATAGAGCCAAAAATACAGAAGTTTAAAACCCGATCCACTTGAATAAAAGAACTATTAGAACCAAAAGATGTTACTTCCGAACAAGATTCACAATAGTCGAACCGAATTCGGAAAAGTCACAGCGATAACCAGATCGACTCAAAACCAGACATGTACTGCTCGAATGATGAAACCAAGGTATAGATCAAGTTCAGAAGGTATCAATGAACACGAGCGAATCGATAGACTGGAGAAAGAGAAGATATAGAAGTCAAAATAGTACGGGTATTACTTTTGACCTCGCTCCCGAAACTCACAACAACGGAACCAAGGTAACAATACAATAAGCAACCGACACGATGCGGAACAATCACCGATGCACACAATCATACCAACCCGAGCTCTAACAGCTCGCATATATGCGATAACGCATAAACCGCTACGAGGCGACAACATCCAATACCAATATCACACCCCTCACAGAGGCTACCACGACAACTGTGTGGCGAACTACTCAACGCTCACACCGCCAATTCAACAACAACTCGGGGTTAACACCCTAACGAGAGCACGGACATTACACATATATTCCCGGACCACAAATAGGAATGATAGGTTTTGAAAACGAAAACCATCTTTTGAAAATAACTTGCAAGCACCAGTTGATCTTGAGTATCATATATCAAAAAGTAGTACAAACATCGTCATCGAGACTTTTAAAAAAAATCATCTTGCGTTTAATAAAATAAAAAAAAATGAAGACACCTTTCGTTAAATTAAAACTTTTCAGCTATTTTCGACCTTCGGGTCTAAGCGAATGCGTTTCTAAATCATTAGAAATATTTCAAAATATTTTGATCCTCAAAGTAGAATAATTTTGAAACATAGCGTGGCACTAGTAGGCATCTTGAGAGCACTGTGAGAAAATAATTTATTTTAAAAGTACGTCTCGAGGTTTATTTTCTAAGATACTCAAGGTTTTTCAGAAGTACAATAGGCCAAAATGCCCAAAATTCGCACGTATCAACATTTACTTAAACACATCATATCACACGCATCAAATCGCTCAAAATCACGACAGTGATATACAATCCTCAGGATATGTTTAACAACATCGTTAAAACAACAATCGGTTTATAAAAACTGGATGGAAAACGATATCAAGAACAAAACTCCAAAAAGTCAACTCTAGGGATTCAAGAAAATACCTAGATTCGGCGAAGAACAATGGATTAGATGATGTTAAAAATCATCTAGGATACTCCAAAAAACCTTTGGGTGGAAGAAAAATCAGCCCAGATGCGAAACCGAGTCGCTACGTCTCAACTCATGGAGGAAGGAGAAGAAATGAAGAAAATGCAACTTCTAGACTGGTGTCTAGTATTTATACTGGACACAATTAGCGTGCGCTAATCATTAAGGTTAGCGTGCGCTATCACGGCACCAAACAAAACTCCTGACCAAAAATACACTGTTAGCGTGCGCTAACCCCAAGTGTTAGTGTGCGCTAACGAACTTCGCACTCCCCAAGAGCTCTGGATCGCCTCAACTACTGTGTAGCGTGCGCTATCCTCCCCTTAGCGTGCTACCAACGCACTCTTGCGCGCGCTAGCTGCAAAACGTAGCGTGCGCTAACGACCCACAGAGACAACAACAGAACACACCAGAAAAATTACATGCCGTAAACCTTTCTCACAAGGATTTACCAGGCTAAGCACAATTTCCCATGTCATTTCGAAAATGCTAAAAAGACCAATGACGGTAATATTTTTCCAAAGCTCACAAAATCATTTGTCAAACCATCATGAAATATTCAAGGCCAAAATGCCAAAACTTGATTCAAGGAATCGGTTTTACGAAATAAAACTCAATTTGCAAAATACCGAAAGCCGTTTGAAAGAACTCACGCAATGGATAAAATACGGTGCGAAAATACATCAAGAAAGGATTTACACTCCTCGTATAAACCAAATACGAGAGTCTAATAAACACATATCGTGAAATCAAAATCCACGTAAGGATTCCATCATTTAACGACTAATCATACAAATAACTCGTGTCACACGAGGCACAACACAAGGAATGGAGTTTTACATCCATAGATCGCACGTAAGTGACGACCACCCTCGATACTAATCACGACCGATGATCTCAAACGACGGCGTCGCGATGCGACTAAGTCGACAAAATCCGACGAGACAAAACTCAACAAACACAACTTGACTCGATGACTAGGTTTCCCAGTGCTAACTGATTTTAAAATCGTATAATTTAGTTATTCGAAAATAAAACCGATAAGTTAAAAATCGTTTTCAAGACCATATCAAATACTAAAAGGGATTAAAAGATGTGGCATTGTATAAAATGTCCTAAAACACTTTTAAACACGACCTTTAAATACCGACTCAAGGTTTTATTTGAAAATACAAGGTCGGCTCGCCCAAATTCATGTCACTTTCAAAACCCACAATACGATCAAGTCTAAGAAATTTTCAAGCATGCACGCCGCATGTATTATTATTAATAGAAACACATTGGTTGTAAATAACAATAATTAGCCAAGTACCAACAATTTCCGAACACACGCATATACGGCATTCAAAAATCACCAGTTCAATAAGCGCAACTCGGGAATACTAATTCCAAGCATATGTCAAACTATCTCTTCAAGTTTGACAGCGTAACCAAAGATCACCGATTTGGACGTATGTCGAAACCAGCTATGTGAGTTTCTCAACAAACTCTGCCATCAATACCTATACCGGAACATATCAATGTTCAAAACTTCTACATCATACTGCACCCTTCGGTGTCCAACTCATCAGTACATTCGGCTCAACATACATTTAGTATATCGCAATTACCAAACACAGATTCCATCATACAACAAAAGACTAGAGACTAGAGAGTCAAGCCCTCTCACAATATACCAAGGAGCAAAATTTGGATCTTTCGATCACCAACGATCCCACCAGTGCTAGGAAATTTAGCGATGGAAGGCTCGCAAAACGACAAACGGTCAAGCCCAGAACGGCGCACATACTCCAGAGAGATAAAGGACTGTGCAATACTAGAATCAAAAGTACACAACCGGATGGATCGAGAAACAACTCGACAATAAGTACGAGAGAGGCAATCACAGTTCAAGAAGTGGAATTTTAATACGAGAAAACAAGAGAATCGAGTAAGGAAAACTTACGAGCACTGGATGTACTGAGATGCCGGCAGCGGTGTGACAATGTGCAAAACAAAACACAACTAGACACAAATAACCAACAAGCCTAGGTATCCATAAACCTAGAGCTCCGATACCATTTTCTGTAACACCCCCAAGATATTCGAGGTGTATTACAACGCCGTGGACCCCTACATGGGATCCACCAGGCTAACACAAGAAAACACCTCTCGACTAACCGTCTCGGTTAGCAAGGAAACAATCGTTAACAACAAGAATATAAATTAACACGCCCGGTACAACCGGCATAATAAACATAAACCGACAAATGCAATAACTCCAACGAACACCAATCACAATCCGAAAGGAAAAATCCTAAGTACTCGCGAGTACAATCTATAAGTTTACAATTTGGAAAACATCCACATCAAAAGAGACAGTAGGAAATAACAAGACTCAATTGCACATGTCAACAACCTTAACCAACATCCTCGTACCATCCCAGCGCCCGCTCGTCTGGCTGAACATAACCTGGAATCCATAACAAGAATTTCCCCGACAACGGGTCCCCAAAGGGGTTAGCAATTACGCTAGTACAAGTATTCAAGGCAAACCAATCGCTTACACATTTCATAGTACATGCACCAATATCAATTCGAAAGTCAAAACCAGACATGTCTTTTCCGGAAACAAACAGTCAAATAATTTGCCTTGGGAACAGAGTAATATCATAGATTCCCGCACGAGGCCTCTAAGGACCCTCCCGCACTGGCTACATTACAAAACAAAACACGCACATGCATCGCCTTGGGAACAGAGTAATATCATAGATTCCCGCACGAGGCCTCTAAGGACCCTCCCGCACTGGCTAGCTAAACAAACTCGTGAAATCCAGGGCGGCAGCATAGATTTCCCTCCTTGACCCCGTCGGGCCAACACGAGGTGAGTTACACACAAGTAATATACATCACCATTTCATGTTAAGCTTAAAGGTTTCCAAAAATACTTGCCTTGAATTATTGACGACGCAACGAACGGAAAGGAAGTCACCGACGAACGCTAGGAACCAATGAAACCGAACCTAACGATTCGAAGAATACAATCACAACCATTTCTAAATGAATACGGAATTGGAATACACCCGAAAACCCGCCTACGATTCATGTATATTCGTATATAAACAACAACGAGGGCGGACCACAACCAAACCCTCTCGATTCCGTAAAAATCACGAAATATACCATGAATCCGTAGGGAAACTAGGAATACCAACAAGATTAATCATATTCATCATGAATTAATCGACAAAACGGAACGAATCGGACAAAAACGCGAAAATCCCCAAATCTACCCAAAAGTAGGGTTCTAAAGATCTAACCTTGATTATTGGATCGAAGGATGTTATAGGATGATTGATCAACGATATAACCTCAAGAACTTCATGGATTTGTTGTTCAACAACATGGTTTCGTCTCCTCCGAAACCCCACCATGGGACCAAGAGAAATGAAATGAAAATGACGGAGAAAGTCGCTGTCTGTCATTTATATACTAGTAGGAACTAGCGTGCGCTAGCCTTCCCGGCCTAGCGTGCGCTATCGGCCAAGACGGGCCGAGCACACTCGGCCATGGCCCGCACGACCCGGCACCACCGACCACCCCGCCGACCGTGACTCGACCGCCCGACTCCCGCTAGCGTGCGCTACGGCCGAAGCTCAGGCGCGCTAGCCGACTGGCCCAAAGAGCCACCGGACTAACAACTCATCCCGTAGCGACGCTAGTCGGCCGGCAGCTGCGCTACCCTCGCCGGTTAGCGCGCTACGACCGACAAGAGCGTGCGCTACCCGCCGATCCCGACCGAGTCCGAACCTCGAATACCTCTGTCTGTGCCCGATGGCACAGACACTGGCCGACTCGGCAGGCGCTACATCGCCGAAGCTAGCACGCGCAGCTGCCCCGGCCAGCGTGCGCTACGCCGGTTCTCGCCGTGCTCGCCGATGTCCAAAGACTCGCCCGGCGCCCCGCACCCGTCCGGCCACTCGGCCACCGCCACGACCCGACGCCTCGATTTCCGAAAACGCACGGAACGGACACGACGAAAAGTTCGCGGACGACGTCAACGACTCGAGATGAAAACGTAATGCAATAATTAATCATACGCGACCAAGAAAAGGGTCAAGACGACAAATACAGATATGGATACCCGTAATTTTCAAGAAATTACAAAATGGCCCAAAACGCCCGGAAATCACGATACGTGATCGAATAACCAAACCGAAGTTCACAACACGTCTAACAAAGTTAAACGGACTTGCGGGAAACTCGAAACAGCAGTTTCGGACGAGATTCGCAAGAATCGAACTCAAGTGCGGAAAAGTCGCTAAAAACCACAGAACTCAACAAAACAACACCGAAACGAACTCGGATGACAAAAAGTGTAGAATTAATCATTCTCAGAATGACGAAACGGTCATGAGCGAGCCGTCAAAACGGACTCCGGCCGAAAAAAGAAATTTACCAAAAATCGAAAATTGCGGATATTACACCGACGGGGCCTCGGGGGAATCTATGACTTCACTCTGGATTCACGAGTAAAAACTTCACAAGTTGGTGTGTATGTTTAGTGAATGTATTTTACTCACCTCGGGAGGGTACGACAGGGCCTCGGGGGAATCTATGACTTCACTCTGGATTCACGAGTAAAAACTTCACAGGTTGGTGTGTATGTTTAGTGAATGTATTTTACTCACCTCGGGAGGGTCCGACGGGGCCTCAGGGGAATCTATGACTTCACTCTGGATTCACGAGTAAAAACTTCACAGGTTGGTGTGTATGTTTAGTGAATGTATTTTACTCACCTCGGGAGGGTTCGACGGGGCCACGGAGGGAATTCCAATGGCTTCACCCTGTATTCTCGAGTAAAAACTTCACGAGTGCGTGTGTATGTTTTGTGAATGTATTTTCTCACCTCGGGAGGGTTCGGCGGGGCCACGGAGGGAGTCCAATGGTTTCGCCCTGGATTCACGAGTGAAACATCACGGGTGCATGTGTATTTTATGTCCGTTGAGGACGCATGATGTGGGTTTTAACCTTGTGTATTGTGGTTGGTTTAATTTGTGAAAAAAAAAACCTTTGGGCTGTGACCCTATTGATTTTTGGAAAGAGAAGGATTTGATAATCCTAAGTTGTTTTCTATAAAAACTCTCGATGGCATTTTAAACCATTTTATAAATTGTTTTCCCTTGATTTGTGACCTTTCGGTTTTAGGATGTTTTACCCAAACTCTTGCCTCGGGAAGTATTTTTCATTATGTTTGGATCTTTGATGATTCCTGGTTATTATTGTCCTTAGAACTTGTATTGTATGGCTCGTATTTGCACATTGTTCTTGCACTAGCAAAACAGTGGAGTTTTGCTAACCCCCGAGTATTCGGGGGGTGGATGTCTGTTTTTGCATTCAGGTTTGGGAGCATAACACAGGGTCGGCACGAAGGATGATGAAAGATGAACGATACTAATCACACGAGGATCCGTATGATGTCATTGGTTTAGTTGTATTTTATTTCCGCTGCAATATTCTTTCCCATTGTACGGAAGTGTGTTATATTCGACCCCTGCGTGGGCATGACCCCTGCGTGGGCATGTAATGTGTTCGAGTGTATGTATTTATTGAAAGACCAAATCAGTCTACTGAGTCAGTTTAGCCTTAAAGGCATTGTTGAGATGTTCTATGTTGTTACCAGCCTGGTAGATCCTTGAGGAAAGGTTCTACGGCGTGTAATATCCCTGAGCGGATTGGGGGTCGTACATAAATGGTATCGAAGCTTTAGGTTGCGGAAACCTAGGATGTCGGGTTTAGTGATGTTTGTTGAGTTCTGTCTCGTCGGATTTTGTCTGACTGAGTCGTGTTGCGACGCGTCATCTGAGTTTATTGGTCGTTATTAGTATCGTGGGGCGATCATCATCTTCGTGCGACCTGTGGATGTAACTCTCCCTTCTTTGTGTTTGTGCCTCGTCTGATGCGTGTTACAGGTATGGTTATGAGTTAATTGACGGGATCCTCTTACAAACTTTGATTTCGTGTTATGTGGTTATTTGACTCTCATATTTCGTTCATATGAGGAGTAGTGTTGCTGGATTGTGCATGTTGGACTATATTTCTTTTATCCACTGCGTGAGTTCTTTAGTAATGGCTTTCGGTATTTTGCCGACTGGGTTTTATTTCGAAAATCGATTCCCTAAATCGAGTTTTATCACTTTGGCCTTGAATGTTTGATGATGGTTTGATAAAGGATTTTGTGAGTTTTGGGCATTCTGGCCTATTGAATTTTTGAAAACCTTGAGTATCTTAGAAAATTAAATTTCGAGACGTACTTTTAAAACGAATTATTTTTGAGATATTTTCAAATGATTTTCAAAGGATTTTCAAGGTGCTTTCTAATGCCGCAATACATTTCAATTTCCATTTGAGGACCAAAAATATTTTGAGATATTTTCAAATGCAGTTGCTTAGACCCAAGGGTCGAATATTTCTGAAAGTTTGTCACTAAAGGAAAAGTGTCCTCATTTTTGTTCAAACGCAAGATGGTTTTCAAAGTCTCGATAAGAGTGTTTGTACTAATTTTTGTAAAGTGATACTCAAGATATACCGGTGTTTCCAAATTCTTTTCAAAAGGTAGTTTTCGTTTTTTTAAAACCCATCATTTCCCGCTTGTGGTCGGAGAATGTGTGTATGATTATGTACGTACGTGCTTGTTTCGTGATGTTTAGTAATTATATGTTGGGTATCATTCGGGCCGTTGTAATCATCGAACGATGCCGTGGTTGTTGTGGTTTTAGTATGTGTTGATATGTTATGCCAAGTTGGCATCTCAGGTTTGTTGTTTTGCGACGTTATATTCCATTGTACCTAGCAGTTGTATATTCGGTATGCCGAGACGAGGTGTTTCAATCGTGGTGTGCCGGGGGCATGCACGTACCAATTGTCCTTCTCGCCAGTAATGCATTTTATGTGTGGATTCGAAAGACACGGGATCCAGTTTTACGAGTTGGGTTCCAAGTCTTTCAGGACATGAACTTTAGCACAAATATCAGGATAGGCTCTAAGAGACCCATGGGGAATGTTTCCGTCGACTGCTTTTGTGTTGTTGCCTTGTTCTGTTATTGGGAGTTGCGGGGACGACCTTCTTTTATAAGAGGTTGAATGTAATACCCGTATTGTTTTGGACTTCTGTATTTTCTCTTTCTCAAGTCTATCGACTCGCTCGTGTTCGTTGACATTTTTTGAGCTTGTCCTGTCCCTTGTTTTTGTTGATCGAACAAGTGTGGTATTGTTTCAGAATAACTCGTTTGTCGTTGCGACTTTTCAATTGCTATTCCATTTCCTGTGGATCTTATGTGAATGCACATCTTGTTGTTTTCGCCGGATCATATATTGTCTCGAGCCGAGACGTGAACCTGGGAGTTGTTATTTGAATTTTATTATTCTTCGTGATTCGAACATGATTGTTCGATTTTTGTTGTCTCGATCATTTGATTGTTTGGTTTTTGTTGATCTCATTTCGTGATTGTTGAACGTTTAGGCTCCTTCGTAATTCCCTTAAGTTCAAGAAATCAGTCTCGTTTTCGATCTTCTAACCCTTGGGCGGTGGAATTCCGTATTTGTTCAGCGATTGGCTCGCGTTTTGATTGATGTACCGTTGGCTTGGTCAATCATATTGATTTTCGTTCGTTGGTTTTGTTATGTCTCTGCCTGTGATGTTGTGATAGCCGTCGCGGAGCGTGTTTTCACGCCGCATGTGTCTTCGAGTGGCTTGTAACGTTTCGCCGTTGGGCGCGAGTTTTCGGTTCTTATGTATCTCATTGAGTTTTTCCTGGCAAGATGTTACTTCTTCCTACTTGTTTTAAGTTTCGGGACAAAACTTCTTTTTAGGAGGGTAGTATGTAATATCCGCAAATCCGATTTCCGGTAATTTTCTTTTTTGGCGAGAATCCGTTTTGATGACTCGCTTGGGACCATTTCATCATTCTGAGAATGATTAATTCTGTACATTTTGTCATCCAAGTTCGTTTCGGTGTTGTTTTGTTGAGTTCCGTGTTTCTTAATGACTTTTCCGCACTCGAGTTCGATTCTTGTGAATCTCGTTCGAAACTATTGTTTCGAGTTTTCCGTAAGTTCGTTTAACCTTGTTAGACATGTTGTGAACTTTGGTTCGGTTATTAGCTCACGTATCGTGATTTTTGGGCGTTTTGGGCTATTTTATAATTTACCCAAAGTTATGGGTATTCGTATCTGTATTTGCTGTCTCGACTCTTTTCTTGGTGGCGTATGATTAATTATTGCATTATGTTTTCATTTCAGGTCGTTGATCCTGTCCGCGAGCATTTCGTCGTGTTCGTTCCGTACATTTTCGGAAATCGAGTCGTCGGGTCATGGCGGCTGAGCAGCTGCCCGACAGGTGCGGCACTGTCGGAAGTGCTGGGCACTGTCTGAGCAGGCACGACAGGAACCGGCGTAGCGCACACTACGGCCGGAAGGCTGCGCGCGCTAGCTCGGCAGATGTAGCGCACGTTGTCGACCGGCCCAGCGTACGTTATCGGGTCTGGGCAGAGGGGTTCCGAGGTTCTGGACTCGGGTAGGATCGGCAGGTAACGCATGCTACTGTCGGTCGTGGCGCACGCTAACCGGCAGGGGTAGCGCACGCTGTCGGCCGACTAGCGTACGTTATCTGGGCGAGCTGTTTAGTCCAGAGGTTACTGGACAGGTCGGCTAGCGCGCGCTAGCATCCGCGCAGCGCACGCTAGCTGGGGTCGGGCGGGCAGGTCATGGTCGGCAAGTTTAGTCGGCAGTGCCTGGTCGTGCGGGCCCTGGCCGAGGGTTCTGGGCCAATACTGGCCGATAACGCACGCTATTCTGGGAAGGCTAGCGCACGCTAGTTCCGGCCCAGTATTTATATGACAGAGCAGCCTCATTTTCACTCGTTTTTCATTTTCCTTCTTTTCGATCCGCGGCTGGAGCTCCGGAGGAGGCGAAGCCATATTGTTAAACAACGAATCCATTAAGTTCTTGAGTTCATATCATTGATTGATCACCCTATATCATCCTTTGATCCAGCGAATCAAGGTAATCTCTTCTTAGAACCCTAGTTTCTTGAATTCTGAGGTTTTTGGGTTTTTGTCCGATTCGTTCCAAATTGTTGATTAATCCATGATGGGTATGATTAATATTGGTAGTATTCTTGTGTTTAACATCATGTAATCCATTGTTCTTCGTCGAATCAAAGTATATTTCTTGATTTCCTTCGAATCGACTTTTTGGGGGATTTATTCTTGATCTCATTTTCATCCGTTTTTGATGGATCGATTGTTGTTAAATGATGTTGTTAAACATATCCTATGGATTGTATATCCATATTTCGATTTAGATTTCCATTTTCGAGTTTTGACGGGAAGAATCGTGTTCTTGGCCATTTTGGGGGAAACACTTGAACTTTCGTCATTTGTTCTTTGAATTCAACGGCTTTAAGTTGTGCTATGGAATTCATTTCATTGTTGTTATTGTCCTTCATAGTTTATTATCGCGAGTTGGTATTCGGTGGACGCGGCGGGTTCGTAGTCGGTTCGTGCCAACCTACTTCGGTCGATTCTCCGCGTTGTTCTTATTCGAGGCAAGTACCTTGTCCATACATTTCTTGTTTTGTGGATATGATGATTGATGATCGTCTTGGTATGTTTGTTTGTTTGATTGAAATGAGTTTTCAAAAGATTCGCCTAGCCTCGTTAAAGGCTCACTTTCAAAACACGTGTGTTTTGTAAATTGTGTGGGTTGTAAGTGACTACGTGAATCCTTTGGATATGTTTGGTTTTGATAATGCGTGTGTACGTATATTATCTCTTTTCGGGGCGTTATGGTTTGACGTGGTGTTTTGCTAAGTGTTTGATGCCTCTGGGTGAATTGTATGGATATCCTTGGTGTGTGTTATTTGTGCATGATTGTTTCGCTAGCCAGCTCGGGAGGGTCCTTCGAGGCCTCGGGTGGGATTTGTGGCTTCGTCCCGGTCCTAGGCGATGCCTGTGCGTGTATGTTTAGTGAATGTATTTTACTCACCTCGGGAGGGTCCGACGGGGCCTCGGGGGAATCTATGACTTCACTCTGGATTCACGAGTAAAAACTTCACAGGTTGGTGTGTATGTTTAGTGAATGTATTTTACTCACCTCGGGAGGGTCCGATGGGGCCTCGGGGGAATCTATGACTTCACTCTGGATTCACGAGTAAAAACTTCACAGGTTGGTGTGTATGTTTAGTTAATGTATTTTACTCACCTCGGGAGGGTCCGACGGGGCCTCGGGGGAATCTATGACTTCACTCTGGATTCACGAGTAAAAACTTCACAGGTTAATATGTATGTTTAGTGAATGTAATTTACTCACATCGGGAGGGTCCGACGAGGCCACGGGGGAATCTATGACTTCACTCCGGATTCACGAGTAAAAACTTCACAGGTTGGTGTGTATGTTTAGTGAATGTATTTCACTCACCTCGGGAGGGTTCGACGGGGCCACGGAGGGAATTCCAATGGCCTCACCCTGGATTCGTGAGTAAAAACTTCACGAGTGCGTGTGTATGTTTTGTGAATGTGTTTGCTCACCTCGGAGGGTTCGACGGGGCCACGGAGGGAGTCCAATGGTTTCGCCCTGGATTCACGAGTGAAACTTCACGGGTGCGTCTGTATTTTATGTCCGTCGAGGACGCATGACGTGGGTTTTAACCTTGTGTATTGTGGTTGGTTTTATTTGTGAAAACAAAACCTTTGGGCTGTGACCCTATTGATTTTTGGAAAGAGAAGGATTTGCTAATCCTAAGTTGTTTTCTATTAAAACTCTCGATGGCATTTTAAACCGTTTTATAAATTGTTTTCCCTTGATTTGTGACCTTTCGATTTTAGGATGTTTTACCCAAACTCTTGCCTCGGGAAGTATTTTTTGTTACGTTTGGATCTTTGAGGATTCCTGGTTATTATTGTCCTTGGAACTTGTATTGTATGGCTCGTATTTGCACTTTGTTCTTGCACTAGCAAAACAGTGGAGTTTTGCTAACCCCCGAGTATTCGGGGGGTGGATGTCTGTTTTTGCATTCAGGTTTGGGAGCATAACACAGGGTCGGCACGAAGGATGATGAAAGATGAACGATACTAATCACACGAGCATCCGTATGATGTCATTGGTTTAGTTGTATTTTATTTCCACTGCAGTATTCTTTCCCGTTGTACGGGAGTGTGTTGTATTCGACCCCAAATTGGTCTACTGACTCAGTTTAGCCTTAAAGGCATTGTTGAGATGTTCTATGTTGTTACCAGCCTGGTAGATCCTTGAGGAAAGGTTCTACGGCATGTAATATCCGTGAGCGGATTGGGGGTGTTACAGAAATGAAGAGATCATTTCATTCATATATGTGTATATATTACATATCAAGAATATGGACTGTATGTAGGCTTATGATTCAAGAGTTACAATAGAGATAAAATACCAAAGGTCTAGACTTGAAAAGTCAAACGGTGTATGTATTAATGGAGAAAGATGAAAGGTTAAAGGTCATCCAATAATACATAACCTTTAGGCAATTATCTTTTATATTATTTTCTCATTTTCAATTTAAGTTGGAGGTTTCACTATTTTTCATTTTCTAAAATAAGTTTTTCATTTGAATATTTTATATTTTTATATCCAAACTATCCATACTTCACAAATTCCACAAAAAACACCATATTACTTTTTTTATCTTGTCATTCCGAGACGTTATTTTTTAGCCACTTTGCCCAGGGACGTCATTTTTGAAGTCGTTCAACACTGGAGATTATTTTTGTAACACCCCTAACTAGGTGGGTATTACAGTGCCGTGGACCTTCGACTGGGACCCACTAGGCAGATGAAAATTAATGAATTAAGTGATATGATTGTAGTACCGAACCACAGTATATCAATAATTACTCCGATGAGGAGTTTTATTACAACACACCCAAGAAAGTAATTGAATACAAGTATATTTTATATGGAGATAAAATATACAACACTGAATGAACTCAAAATCCAAACGGAAATCTGCAGCGGAAATAAAATAAGGAAACACGGTGAATGAAAGGACTGGGGCCCCCTACTAGTATCACAAGGACTCCTCGCCGTCAACGTTCTCTTCCCGTGCCTTAGTCTTGCCATGACCTGAAAATAATATCCCCCAACGGGGTCAGTTACACAGAACAACAATCCTCAAGAGTTGAATAAACATAATCATATAGGCTGTAAAAACCATAAGTTCGATCAAAATCTCAAACCATCGAACACATGCGATCAAAAGTGAATCGGTCAGATTAACCCAATCCTGTTGAAAACATACGCAATCAAACATGCTGTATGAATCAACTAACGGTACGTCTCAAAGGGTGGCGCCACACTACGCCCGGGATGGAAATGTGTCCGTGCACAAGCCACCAACGAGTATCGATCGAATACACGTGTGGTCTTGTACCTAATTAGTCTCACGAAGTAATTCTTCTCGTGTGCACAGTCCAATGTGAGGCCAACAACCAACACACGACTTAATATGTGCCCGACATGAACCTCCTACACATACCAACCGGCACGCCAGTATGACCCGGAATGCCACGAGATTACAAAAGTGACATCGAAATCAATAATGAGTCACCGAGATGAAATGACAGTGAAATGAATGATAGCTCAATGAAATGAGTGGAACCGTCATTCCTTGTGACTGAAGTGATTAATTGACAATTACAAGTCTCAATACGGTTAATACATTATGAATGAACTATAATTATGAATGAACAACAACGAAAGGAATGAATATCCTTTTAACCGAGTAAGAATTAACTTACACAACGCCGATGAAGTATGTCCTTCCACGAACAACGTCCTAAATGAAATGTCGGTCGCTCGAACAACCTTAAATGACAATACCAACAATGCTCAATATACGAATCAAACACGATTATAACCGGCTCAAACGTCGATACAACAAAATCCAAACTCATTGAGGCATTCTAGCGAACATTTAGCAACAAACATCCTTTGATAATATCCAAATCCCGAATATATCAAAACCAACTCCAAAATGAGTATTTCAAATCAATAACAACTTCAATGATATCAATAATCCCATAGGAATCCATAATTCGAGTTAACGACAACATCTAAACCGAAACCCCCAAAAATATCGAAGTCAACCCCAAAGTGTTGTTGAATCAAACCCCAAACAATTCATGAAATCCGAAATATATGCTATTAAATCCGTAGGAATACATTTATCCAAGATAGATAATCCATATCTAACATATTCCAACAACAATCCAAGTTCATACAAAGAAAATGGAAGGAAAACCCCAAATATCCGAATTTATAGATTCAATAAATCATTACCTTTAATTTGATGTGTTGGGGACGATGAAATGAAGATTACTCTGGATTATAAGCTTGATGATGATGATAGATAATTGCACCTCGAAGAACACTCTCCAATTCGTCCAAAATCGTCTAAAACCGCCGAAGAACCGAAGAGAAATGACAAAAGACGCTAAAGGACTGGACTGTCCTATATATAGAAAATCCCAGTTAGCGTGCGCTAGCTCCTGTGCATAGCGTGCGCTAACGGGTGTACTGGGTAGTCCAGTACCCTTTGTTCGCAACGGTAGCGTGCGCTACGTACCTCTTGTAGCGTGCACTATGACCATGTACTTAGCGTGCGCTAACTCAAAATGTTAGCGTGCGCTAACGAATTATCTGATGCCCAGTTCTGGAGTCCAGAACCTTCTGTCCTTCTGACCTGATCGCGGTAGCGTGCGCTACAATCAATATTTAGCGTGCGCTACTACACCAATTGCGTACGCTGAAAACCACTCGTAGCGTGCGTTATGAATTAATCTCGTTCAGTCCAGTAGCCACTGGACTCAACCTAATTCTACCTTAGCGCGCACTACACCGACAGTATAGTGTGCGCTACACCGACCTAATAGTGCGCGCTACTTACCATTCATAGCGTGCGCTACTTACAATCCCAACTGCAGTCCAGTGCCTTCTGGACTGCCTGCTGAACTACACTAGCATGCGCTAGTGTTGAGAGGTAGCGTGCGCTACCCGTACTCAATTAGAGCACGCTAAAGAGAGTACGTACCGTGTGCTACTCCTCACACACAGCACACTATGAAGATGACAACGGTGATAAACACGGCACGAAACTTCATCTAGGTTGATGATGAATGTCGATACAATTACTCTGAATAGTGAATACAATGATTGAATATGAGTGACAAACGATCATTAATGAGTGAAAATTACTGAGTGACAATTACATAATGATAAGTACTGAATGATAATGATTGAATTACAACCGGGTTTTACATACACCACCCCTTAAAAGAGTTTCGTCCCCGAAACTAAGGGTCAAACAACTCGGGATAACTCTCCCACATACTATCCTCGGTTTCCCAAGTAGCCTCTTCGACTCCGGGTCTAGACCACTGAATTTTAACCAAAGGAATCGTCTTGTTCCTCAACTGTTTGATTCGCCGCTCCAAGACTCGTATAGGACGCTCCTCATATGAATGATCATCGGCGATCCCGATTTCGTCGAACTGAAGTATGTGGCTCGGGTCGGCAACATACTTCCGTAATTGAGATACGTGAAATACATTATGAATTCGGCTCAACGCCGGAGGTAGGGTGAATCGATAAGCTAACTCGCATACTCGATCCAAAATCTCAAACGGTCCAATGAATCTCGGACTCAACTTTCCCCTCTTCCCAAAACGGAAAATACCACGACTCGGGGATACCTTGACCAAAACATGCTCACCTGTCTCGAATTCTAATGGTCGACGACGAGTATCTGCATATGATTTCTGTCGACTCTGAGCGGTCAACAAACGACTTCTAATCAAAGCTACCTTCTCACGGGCGGCTATAAGCATATCGGGCTCGGTGCCGATTGATTCTGATAAGTCGTCCCAACACAAAGGAGATCAACAACGATGACCGTACAAGGCCTCGTAAGGTGCCATCTTAATCGAAGCATGCCAACTATTATTATACATGAATTCGATCAATGGTAGTTGGGCTTCCCAATCGTATTTCCAATCGAGGACGCATGCCCTCAACATGTCCTCCAATGTCTTAAGAGTCCTCTCTAATTGTCCGTCGGACTGAGGATGAAAAGATGTGCTGAAATTAAGTTGAGTTCCCATGGCACGATGAACTGATTTCCAAAAATGAGACACAAATCGCCCGTCACGATCAGAAACGATACTCTTAGGAGTGCCGTGAAATCTCACTATTTCTTTGATGAACAACTGGGCAAGTCTCTCGGGACCCCAAGTATCCTTAATCTCGAGAAAATGAGCTGACTTAGTTAGACGATCCACAATTATCCAGATTGTATTCATGCCATGGCGACTCGTCGGCAAACGTGTGATGAAGTCCATTGAAATATCCTCTCATTTCCACTCTGGAATAGGGATCGGTTTTAGCATACCTGCCGGTCGCTGATGTTCTATCTTGACTTGTTGACAGGTGAGACATCTCGAAACAAACTCGGCGACTTCACGCTTCATATTACTCCACCAGTAATTTTGTTTCAAGTCTTTGTACATCTTGCTGGACCCCGGATGAATAGAATAAAGGGTAGCATGGGCTTCTCTCAAAATAGAGTTTTTCAACTCGTCATTCGCCGGTACACATAACCGATTCTTAAATCTCAAGAGTCCATCCTCATGGACCACAAAGCCAGGGGCTTTCCCCTGTGTCACATCCTCTCGAATGCGTAACAGAAATGGGTCCGAAACCTGATTCACCCTGATCGCCTCTTCAAGTGGCGATGAAATCTCCAGCATACAAACCTGTCCCTGAACACGCTGTAACCAAACCTCGGTCTTATGCCTAAGTAATTCTTGCTGAAGTTCCTTCTGAACAGTTAATCGAGCAAGCATCTGCTCCTGAACGGACTTACGACTCAAGGCGTCAGCAACAACATTTGCCTTGCCCGGGTGGTAAAGTATCTCAATATCATAATCTTTGATTAGTTCCAACCACCGTCTCTGTCGCATATTTAACTCCTTCTGAGTAAATATATATTTTAAACTCTTATGATCGGTGAATATCTGACAGGTAACGCCATAAAGATAATGACGCCAAATCTTCAATGCGAATACCACGGCTGCTAGCTCCAGGTCGTGGGTCTGATAATTAACCTCGTAAGGTCTCAATTGCCATGAAGCATAAGCAATAACTTTCCCGTTCTGCATGAGTACACATCCGAGACCCTGTCCGGACGCATCACTATAGACCACAAATCCTTCCGTCCCTTGCGGTAAAGAAATGACAGGTGCTGAAATTAACCGGATCTTGAGTTCCTCCAAAATCTGTTGACACATGTCGGGCCACCTGTATTTCTTATCTTTCCTTAAAAGGTTCGTCATGGGTTGAGCGATTTTAGAAAATCCTTCCACAAATCGCCGATAATAACCAGCTAATCCGAGGAAACTTCGGATTTCCTTAACATTCTTTAGAGGTTGCCAATCTCAGATAGCCTCCGTCTTCTGAGGATCAACACGAACTCCATCTGATGAAATTACATGTCCGAGAAACGTCACTTCGGACATCCAGAATTCACATTTGGAAAACATCCCATAAAGTTGCTCTCGTCTCAACACGTCGAGCACCTGATGAAGGTGAAACTCGTGCTCCTCTCGGTCACGAGAATAAATTAAAATGTCATCAATGAAGACAACCACGAACCGATCTAAATAGTCGATGAAAACCCGATTCATTAACTCCATGAATACCGCAGGTGCATTAGTTAACCCAAACGGCATTACCACAAACTCATAATGACCATAGCATGTTCGGAACTCCGTCCTAGCGATATCCGACTCTCGGATCCGCAACTGATGATACCCAGATCTTAAATCGATCTTGGAAAATACTGAAGCTCCCTAAAGTTGATCCAAAAGATCATCCATACGGGGTAGGGGATATTTATTCTTGATCGTCACCCTGTTCAGCTCTCGGTAATCAATACACAAACGAAAAGAACCGTCCTTTTTCTTGAGAAATAATACCAGTGCTCCCCACGGAGACGCACTCAGCCGGATATAAACCTTCTCGGTCAAATCCTCCAATTGATTCTTTAGTTCTAGCATTTCGGTCGGGGCCATCCGATACGGTGCCTTCGATATTGGAGATGTACCAGGCTCCAACTCAATCGTGAATTCCACATCTCTCTGTGGAGGCAAACCAGGTAACTCGTCCGGAAATACGTCGGCATATTCTCTCACTACCGGAATATCTGCCAACATTATTGATGATTTCTCGGTCTTAGTCATATATCACCAATAACCGACACACCCCTGATTGAGTAATTTCACTGCTTTCATCAAGTTGATGACTCTCCCGGAATAGCTGGGATTACCTCCCTGAAAAACACATTCGACCCCATCACCTGAAATGATAGAGACCAAACGCTTACGGACGCTAATGACGGCATCGTGACGATACATACAATCAATACCCAGAATGACGTCATCTCTTGGGAAATCTACCATGATTAGGTCTGCTAACCAATCACGGCCATGAAGCAGAATTGGACAATCCTTAATCTCACGATTCCCGATAATTCTTTTACCATCAGGTAGACCGATGACATAAGGCTCACAACTAGTAGCACTACCCAGACAGAGTCTACTCAAACATGATTCGGAAATGAAAGAATGTGATGCACTAGTATCAAAAAGGGTACACATAGGTTGAGATAGAATATCGAGTGTACCTGAGATCATCCGGGCCTCTGGATCGTCGGTCTTCTTCATCTCGTAAATTCAGGGCTTGCTGGCCCCCGAACCGGACGCTCCCGTCTGATAACTCTTGGCTCCGCCTTTGTTAGCTCCTGTCGTCTTAAACGACGCGGACTGAGTGGCCTGATTCGGAACCGATCGCTTTGGGGTGCGAGATGTCGCGAGTCGGTTTGGAGTCCTTCGCAAAACGGGCCCTATGCCCCGCAATTCCACAGTTATGGCATGTGACAGTCTGCCTCGGACACTTGGTACTGAAATGACCCTGTTCTTCACAGTTGAAACAGGTGATGGCCGAACTGGCCGCTCGGGACTGAGATTCCGCAGGTTTAGGCGTCATAGGAGGTCTCTCGGAAAAGTGGAGCCCGCACGTGGTTTCTTGAAAGTGGCCTGGCTGCCGCCAGACTGATTACGATTTTTAGACTTCTTGCCAGTAGATGAAGTTTGATTCTTAGCAATTTCCTCAGTGGTAAGCTCATACGTAAGAGTTTTCTCAATGACTTCGGCCAGGGTGGTGCAATGATGATTAAGCAACTGAAGTCGCATACGAGGCTTCAACCTCTTGCTGAAATATTTGATCTTGTCCGCCTCAGAATGAATAATGGACGAGGCGAAAAGAAGTAGCTCCTGAAATTTCTCGGCGATGGTGAGAACATCGTCGTCCGCTGATGGGTCAGGAGTGAGTAATTCGGATAACTTAGCCTCTCTGAGTGGGGCTGGATAATACCTCTCCATCATGAGAGTCTTGAATTGTTCCCAAGTACAGAATCCGTTGGTAGGCTTCAACAATAACCACCATGAATGAGCGCTCTTACCCAGATAGTAAGCCGCAACTGAAACTTTGTGTCCCTCAGGACAGTCCACCATAGCAAATAGTTTCTCGAAATGCTCAAGCCAGTGAATGATATCTGCCGGTTCAGATGAACCCTCAAAGGTAGGTGGCCTTTGGCAAGAGATGTCGCCAATGATACTGCTCACATCCCTCTCTTGCCTCTGAGGTGGCGGCGGAGGAGCCTGTTGATTCTGCGTAGCTGAATTATGCATCGTCTCCATCAGTTGTGCCATCTGCGTCATTTGGGCCATCATGCCCTGCATAAAAGCGAGTAGATCAACCCGAACACCTTCTCACTGAGCTGTGTCCCGGGTACGACTCCCTGATAATGAATGATTACGCCTAGGTGAATGAGTGGCAGCATCACTGCTCGATGAATTAGCATTATTCCTAGCATTCGCACGCGTATTCACACGAGCTCTCGGGTTTCAGCCCGCACCGCGGCCTCTTCCCCCGCATCCTCTGCCAGCTCTTTCCATACTGAAGTGGGAAAGTAACAAAATGATTATATATCTTGCATGAATATCACATTATGATTACGTTATGAAATGATGGAAATGAGCACACGCGCTCAAACACAATGATTACATGAATGATCAACTAAGGTCACGTGATTATCTGATGAAATTCTTGAAATGATTATTTTGAACAAGTTAACACGATTAATGATACGATCCTCAAGATCAACAACTGAACAGTGAAGTGAACTGAGTGATTAATGAATTAACACTACTACAAAAATAGAATTTAACAGCGGTTCTCGAGCGCTTTTAACGGATTACGGAACCGTTGTTAAATGTCTCATTGTTAAATTTAATGATTGTTAACAACATTGTTAAATTCATTTATTTTTTCAAATAATTTTTTTAATAATTTGAAATTATTTTTTTAATATATTATTTTTTTAAAAAATATATATATTCCCTTGATCACTCCACCTTGACCCGACTCGCCCGCCCAAAGAACCCGCACATAATATGTATAAATGTGCATTTCCGCTACTCACGGGATTCGAACATGTGACCTCAATGAGATGGAGGTGGGTATCAAACCAGTGAGCCAAAGTCATTTGTTGTTCAAATATTGATTTCTATTATATAAGTATACAATAAACCATATATATATATGTATATAAATATATATATAAAATATATATATATATATATATATATATTATATGTATATGTTTGTTAATATTTTCAGAATTATTTTCAAAATATATTAATATTTATTATATTACACATTTAATAACTAATGATCAATATAAGTATACAATAAACCATATATATATATATGTATATATTATAATTTTCAATATATAATGTAATATAATTTTTAATATTAATATATAATAAAATATATTAATATTCAATATATTCCACATTTGATATAATATAATTCATAAAATAATATGTATATATTATAATTTTTAATATATAATGTAATATAATTTTTAATATTAATGTATAACAAAATATATTAATATTCAATATATTCCACATTTGATATAATATAATTCATAAAATAATATGTATATATTATAATTTTTAATATATAATGTAATATAATTTTTAATATTAATATATAACAAAATATATTAATATTCAATATATTCCACATTTGATATAATATAATTCATAACATAATATGTATATATTATAATTTTTAATATATAATGTAATATAATTTTTAATATTAATATATAACAAAATATATTAATATTCAATATATTCCACATTTGATATAATATAATTCATAAAATAATATGTATATATTATAATTTTTAATATATAATGTAATATAATTTTTAATATTAATATATAACAAAATATATTAATATTCAATATATTCCACATTTGATATAATATAATTCATAAAATAATATGTATATATTATAATTTTTAATATATAATGTAATATAATTTTTAATATTAATATATAACAAAATATATTAATATTCAATATATTCCACATTTGATATAATATAATTCATAAAATAATATGTATATATTATAATTTTTAATATATAATGTAATATAATTTTTAATATTAATATATAACAAAATATATTAATATTCAATATATTCCACATTTGATATAATATAATTCATAAAATAATCTGTATGTATTATAATTTTTAATATATAATGTAATATAATTTTTAATATTAATATATAACAAAATATATTAATATTCAATATAATCCGCATTTAATATAATATAATTCATAAAATAATATGTATATATTATAATTTTTAACATATAATGTAATATAATTTTTAATATTAATATATAACAAAATATATTAATATTCAATATATTCCACATTTGATGTAATATAATTCATAAAATAATATGTATATATTATAATTTTTAATATATAATGTAATATAATTTTTAATATTAATATATAACAAAATATATTAATATTCAATATATTCCACATTTGATATAATATAATTCATAAAATAATATGTATGTATTATTATTTTTAATATATAATGTAATATAATTTTTAATATTAATATATAACAAAATATATTAATATTCAATATATTGCACATTTAATATAATATAATTCATAAAATAATATGTATGTATTATAATTTTTAATATATAATGTAATATAATTTTTAATAATATATAACAAAATATCTTAATATTCAATATATTGCACATTTAACAATGGTTCTAGAAAGAACGGTTCTACAAGAACATTGTTAAATGTCTGATTAACTTGATTCTACAAGAACCCATTTGTTAAATGTACAGATTTAATGGTTTTCCTATAACATTGTTAAATGTGCAATTTAACAATGTTCTTAGGAACATTGTTAAATGTGCAGATTTAACAGCGGTTTCGCGGAAAACCGCTGTTAAATTGCAATCGTTTCATTTTAACAGCGGTTTTTTTAGAACCGCTGTTAAAATGCCGCAGTTAAATGCTGTTTTTGTAGTTGTGTAACATGATCGACTTGATTACAAATGAAAATGATAAATGAGGAAATCTTACTATTCTTTGGTCTGAAGGGCTCGGCTCTTGCACGGGTCACACGTGACGCGAAAGTCCAATGATACTAGTCTGATGAATGATGATTTCAAATGAAACATGACTCGGAAGGTAGTATTCAAAACCATGCTCCGATACCGACTCCGTAACACCCCTAACTAGGTGGGTATTACAGTGTCCTGGACCCCCGACTGGGACCCACTAGGCAGATGAAAATTAATTAATTAAGTGATATGATTGTAGTACCGAACCACAGTATATCAATAATTACTCCGATGAGGAGTTTATTACAACACACCCAAGAAAGTAACCGAATACAAGTATATTTTATATGGAGATAAAATATACAACACTGAATGAACTCAAAATCCAAAAGAAAATCTGCAGCGGAAATAAAATAAAGAAACACAGTGAATGAAAGGACTGGGGCCCCCTACTAGTATCACTGGGACTCCTCGCCGTCAACATTCTCTTCCTGTGCCTTAGCCTTGCCATGACCTGAAAACAATATCCCCCAATGGGATCAATTACACAGAACAACAATCCTCAAGAGTTGAATAAACACAATCATATATGCTGTATAAACCACAAGTTCGATCAAAATCTCAAACCGTCGAACACATGGGATCAAAAGTGAACTGGTCAGATTAACCCAATCCTGTTGAAAACATACACAATCACACATGCTGTATGAATCAACTAACGGTACGGCTCAAAGGGTGGCGCCACACTACACCCGGGATGGAAATGTGTCCGTGCACAATCCACCAACGAGTATCGATCGAATACACGTGTGGTCTTGTACCTAATCAGTCTCACGAAGTAATTCTTCTCGTGTGCACAGTCCAATGTGAGGCCAACAACCAACACACGACTTAATATGTGCCCGACATGAAAATCCTACACATACCAACCGGCACGCCAATATGACCCGGAATGCCACGAGATAACAAAAGTGACATCGAAATCAATAATGACTCACCGAGATGAAATGACAGTGAAATGAATGATAGCTCAATGAAATGAGTGAAACCATCGTTCCTTGTGACTGAAGTGATCAATTGACAATTACAAGTCTCAATACGGTTAATACATTATGAATGACCTATAATTATGAATGAACAACAACGAAAGGAATGAATATCCTTTTAACCGAGTAAGAATTAACTTACACAACTCCGATGAAGTATGTCCTTCCACGAACAACGTCCTAAATGAAATGTCGGTCGCTCGAACAACCTTAAATGACAATACCAACATTGCTCAATATACGAATCAAACATAATTATAACCGACTTAAACGTCTATACAACAATATCCAAACTCATTGAGGCATTCTAGCGAACATTTAGCAACAAACATCCTTTGATAATATCCAAATCCCGAATATATCAAAACCAACTCTAAAATGAGTATTTCAAACCAATAAGAACTTCAATGATATCAATAATCCCATAAGAATCCACAATTCGAGTTAACGACTACATCTAAATCGAAACCCCCAAAAATATCGAAGTCAACCCCAAAGTGTTCTTGAATCAAACCCCAAACAATTCATGAAAATCCGAAATATATGCCATTAAATCCCTAGGAATACATTTATCCAAGATAGATAATCCATATCTAACATATTCCAACAACAATCCAAGATCATATGAAGAAAATGGAAGGAAAACCCAAAATATCCGAATTTCTAGATTCAGTAAATCATTACCTTTGATTTGATGTGTTGGGGATGATGAAATGATGATTACTCCGGATTATAAGCTTGATGATGATGATAGATGATTGCACCTCGAAGAACACTCTCTAATTCGTCCAAAATCGCCTAAAACCGCCGAAGAAACAAAGAGAAATGACAAAAGACGCTAAAGGACTGGACTGTCCTATATATAGAAAATCCCAATTAGCGTGCGCTAGCTCCTGTGCATAGCGTGCGCTATGAATTAATCTGGGTAGTCCAGTACCCTCTGTTCGCAACGGTAGCGTGCGCTATGTACTTCTTGTAGCGTGCGCTATGACTATGTACTTAGCGTGCGCTAACTCAAAATGTTAGCGTGCGCTAACGAATTATCTGATGCCCAGTATTGGAGTCCAGAACCTTCTGTCCTCTGACCTGATCGCGGTAGCGTACGCTACAATCAATATTTAGTGTGCGCTACTACACCATTTGCGTACGCTAAAAACCACTCGTAGCGTGCGCTATGAATTAATCTCGTTCAGTCCAGTGGCCACTGGACTCAACCTGATCCGACCTTAGCGCGCGCTACACCGACAGTATAGTGTGTGCTACACCGACCTAATAGCGCGCGCTACTTACTATTCGTAGCGTGCGCTACTTACAATCCCAATCGCAGTCCAGTGCCTTCTGGACTGCCTGCTGAACTACACTAGCGTGCGCTAGTGTTGAGAGGTAGCGTGCGCTACCCGTACTCAATTAGCGCACGCTAAAGAGAGTACGTAGCATGCGCATCTCCTCACACACAACACACTATGAAGATGACAACGGTGATAATCACGGCACGAAACTTCATCTAGGTTGATGATGAATGACGATACAATTACTCTGAACAGTGAATACATTGATTGAATATGAGTGACAAACGATCAATAATGAGTGAAAATTACTGAGTGACAATTACAGAATGATAAGTACTGAATGATAATGACTGAATTACAACCGGGTTTTACAATTTTCAACCCGTTCCGCTTAAGGATGTTATTTTGACTCATTTCGTCACGTGATGTTATTTTTCGACTGTTTTCACCCATAGACATTATTTTCATTCTGTCCCGCACCAGAAGGTCATTTTCGATTGTTTTTGTCCCAGCACGTTATTTTTGACCTAATTTTCCACACACATTATTTCCGACGTGTTTCCCAAGGGCGTCATTTTCGACCATAGTTCGTTGCGAGGCGACAATTTCGACCAGTTTCGTCACAAAATGTTGTTTTGGACCCGCTTCATCCAGGAACATTATTTCGACCAGCTTCGTCTAGGGACGTCATTTTCGACCGCTTCGCCCTGGGATGATATTTTCGATCAGTTTCGCTCTTTTCATCTACGGACATCATTTTTTACCAATTTTGTCTCGGGATGTCATTTGCGACCAATTTCTCCCCAGGACGATATTTTTTTCCTTTTTACCTCAGAGGATATTTTCGACCAGTTTCGTCATGGGATGTTATTTTCGATCAATTATGCCCCGAGACATTATTTTCGACTCATTTCGCATCGTGAAGATATTTTCAGCCTGTTTCGCCCCGTGATGTTATTTTCAACTTGGTTTGCCCTGTGATGTTATTTTCACCTCATAACGTTATTTTCGACCTGTCCCAGGATGTCATTTTCGGCTCGGAACATGGTTTTCGGCCTGTTTTGTCCCGAGACGTCATTTTTGACTGTTTTCACCTTGGGATGTCATTTTCAACTCGTTTCGACCCGAGACGATACTTTTGGCCTGTTTCGTCCCAAGACATCATTTTCGGTATGTTTCGTCATGGGACGTCATTTTCGACCCATTTTGTTCCCATGCGTTATTTTCGAACTAATTTGTCCCATGACATAATCTTCGACTATTTTTGCCCCTAGGTGATGTTTTCGAGCCGAGTTTATTTTCGACTATTTCTACCTCAGGTCGTCATTTTCAATCTGTTTCACCCCAAGACGATATTTTTGACCCATTTATCCAATGAAGTCATTTCGACCATTTCCGCCTCAGGACGTCATTTTCGACCGTTTCTCCCTGGGAAAACATTTTCGTCTCATTTTGCCCAGGGATTGTAATACCCGAGATTCTCGATTCCGGTTATTTTTGAATTTTTGTCGATTGCGCCGTTCATTTTGTTCTGTTGGCGATTTCTTGAGATTTTCCCCTATGTTGGGTACGGCACGATGTACCGTGTTGTGGTGTTCGTCGGGTGCGACTTATCGCTGCGTAAGTCGAGCTAATAGTATGTCTTGCTTTGTTATGTGTTTGTTTTCGATTTGGATCGTTGGTGTTTTCCGTTAGTGTTTCGTTGCATGTTGAATAATTATTGTTTTGTCGAGGAGTATCATTTTTGTGCATTTGGTCGACTTTGTAAGATCACCACCGGCGCTTATAAAGTCTAAAAATTCTGAAACTTTACAATGTGATAGAGCATCAAATTAGCTTTCCAGTGGTTCAAACGGCGAGTCAATCGGAGTCCGGACGAAGGAGTTATGGCCGAACTAGCAAAGACTATGCAGTGTGTAATTAGCGCACGCTAAATACATATATTAGCGCGCGCTAACGGATCTGGCAGAGGGTTCTGGATTGCATTTTACAGCCGTTAGCGCACGCTACACATACCTTAGCGTGCGCTAGCATTGATATATATAAGACTGCAGAGGTCAACTTTCGTCATTTCTTCCTCCCCTTTCTTCCTTCCGGTGATCTAGACGATCTTGAGGGTGTATAAGCATGGATTTTGGCCTGATATCATCACCCATCAATATCTTTGAGTTCCTAGTACGGATTTAACAACATCCCAACATCTTTCGCCATTTTAATTAAGGTATTTTCTTCTTAAAACCCTACTTTCGGGATAATTGGGGGTTTATTGTGATTTCATGATTCCAATCCGAAATTGTTGATTCCCTTGTTGTTATCTAGTCTTGTTTATCTTAACCCCCAGTTTGGAGTTTCGTTTTCATGTTTTTATTGGGTTGATTTATGTTCTTGAGATATTTTGGGGTTTTTTCTTTTGATTTCAATTCTGGGCCGATTATGATGAATTGGTCATGTAATCCTTGTTGTATTGGTTGTAATCTACGGATTAGTAACTCGTTTATCGACTTCATCTCACCCGGAACATGATTTTGGCTTTCTTGGAACGAACCCTTGAACCCTTGTAGTTTCTTAGTGTCGATTGAGATTTCGTTTAGTGTTGTTGATTCGTAGCGGTGTTAATCTCGTGGTGATTGTGTTGTTATTGATTTCTCGTGAAGGTGGTCGGTTTTTGGGGCTGTTTCGGGGCTATTTTGGGGCTGTTTCGGGGCTGTTTTGGGGCTGTTTTGGGGCTGTTTTGGCCGGGCTGTTTCGGGATTGTTTCGGGGCCGTTTCGGCCGAGCCGCTTTCGTCGGAGTATTCACAAATTGATTTCGAGGCAAGTATCTTGCCCATACATTACGTGTTTTGTGGATATATTAGTTGGTAATTTTCGATACGTGATTTATGAATGTCTATAATTAACTTTCAAAGGAATTGATATGCTTTTCAATACTTCCTTAAAAGATGACTCGTATGATTTCGTTGTTAAATATGCTTGTCTAAGTATGTGTGGGGTATCGTTTTGTGTGATTATGACGTTGTAGATTTATAGCTTAACCTTTCCTTGAGATATGTATGGAACATATGCCTATTGATGATCCTGTGTCATTGTGTCGTTCGGCGTGGTTGCATAGGTATTTTCCCTCGTTACTATGTTATTGGTACTAGCTGCATCGTTGAAATTCTAGCATGAATCATATCGTTACTTGGTCGTGAGTATATGTTGGATGAACTGGCCATTCTAGTAAGGTACCTCGACTATATATATACTGTGATTGACCTTCGAGGCTTGTGGTTTGCAACTGTGATTTTGGAACGTGTGTGTATGTGTTGTTGCTTCCACCCGGAGCATTCGACGGGACGTCTGGGGGTCGTTACTAAGGGGTACGGCCACGGAAGTGGACTTGGGTGCGTGTGTGGTTGAACTTCCACCCGGAGTGTCCGACGGGATGTCTGGGGGTCGATACTAAGGGGTACGGCCGCGGAAGTGGTTTCCCACCCGGAGCGTTCGACGGGGCGTCTGGGGGCCGATACTAAGGGGTACGGTCGCGGGTTACCAGGTGTAGTTTTCATCTTGAGGATGACGTTGATGTTTTCGTTAATTGTGATATTGTCCGGAATATCACAATGCTTTGTGCTCGGGGTCGAGAGACATTATATATCGAGTCTTGGTGCTTGGCTAGAATGGCATAGGAATAATGTGTTATGTGTAATGTGTCCTTGTAAGTGAACTGAAGTGGATGATCGGGTCGTGGACCCCGTGTTTTGTGACCGGAATGGTTGGGTCGTGGACCCCGTGTTTTGTTAACGGATTTACATTTTGGAAAATGAACTTTGGGGCTGTGACCCTAAATGGCTTTCGAGGAATTAAGAACTTTTCAATTTCTAATGTTTTCAAAACTCCCGAGATTTGGAAATGCTTTCAAAGTGGTTACTGGCTTCGTTTCTACTTTCAAGACTTGAACTATTTTTAACTAAAAATATCTCGGGAAGTCTTTCATTGTATTCTCGGAATGTGTTGTGTATGGCTCGTTTTTGCACTTTATACTTGCACTAGCGAAACAGTGGAGTTTTGCTAACCCCCGAGTAATCGGGGGGTGGATATCTGTATTGTGTCCAGGTACATGCAGGTTTTCGGGAGCAAGTCACAGGATCGGTACGAGGGATGATGGAAGAGGAATGATACTAATCACACGAAGGCCAGTTTTGGGTTAAGTTAGTCGAAGTCCATTGTATTGTCTTTTCCGCTGTCTTATTGTTCATTGTTGCAAGTATTTTACCCTTGCGTGGGTATGAGTCTGGATGAGTTTATGTATTTTGATTTGTAAGTCAGTGAAGAAAGACCAAATCGGTCTATTGGTTCGTTATTTTGATTCGTCGGTATGTAATGTAATGTGTTGTTTTGATGTCTAGCCTGGTGGATCCTCACGGAGAGGGTCTGCGGCGTGTAATATTCCCGATTCGATCTGGGGGTGTTACATTTATGGTATCAGAGCCTAGGTTGCGGAAACCTAGGCTGTCGGGTCCAGTCGTGTATTGTTGGGTCTTGTCTTGTCAGATTGAGTCTGACTGATGTCGTGTCGCGACGCGTCGTCTGGGATGTCGGTCGTGATTAGTATCATGATGCAACCATCATCTTCGTGCGATCTGTGGATGTAAGTCTCCCTACTACATGTTGTACCACGAGCTATACGAGCCGGTGTGATTCTGTGTTATGTAGTAGTATTTGAAGGTGCATTGTGAGTAAGTGACATATATTTGTCGATTCTCGTTTTGTGCTAGAATGAAGAGTGATATTGCTAAATGTATCCTTGTATGAACTGTTTTTCTTGCAAGAGTAACAACCTTGGAATTTTAAGTTTTCGAAAGGCTTTCGGGGAGTCGTAATTTTTCTTAAAATGTTCTCCAAGGGAGGAAAAAAAATTTGATTTTTGTATGATGACCTCAAGGTCAAATTTTTTGAGACTTCAACTACCGATATTTCATTTTCATCTCATACTGTAAGTTTTCAAAACACGAGTTTTTAACTCAAATAAGGTCTACAAAATATACTCAAGACGTGACTCTTGCTTTTAACTTTTCAGTTTTGAATGACAATTGCCTATTGATGGTTGCTCATGAGGTGTTGTAATTATGTGAATCGATGGCTTTGAGATTCGAATATTGTTGTTGTTTATTTGTGACCTTCGATTCTATTAATGTCATATATATGTTCACAATCATGTTGCTGAAATAGAACCATTAGCGCATGCTAAGTGTGAGGCTAGCACGCGCTAATGCAGTCTGGGTGGCGCACGCTAAATATTTGTTGTAGCGCACGTTAGTCAGTCTGGACAGAGGCTATGGAACTGCATATTTAGCCGTCAGGTCTATGTTTTGCACTCAATCATCTTCGACGGTATTCTATGTGTGTTGAGCGATGCAACTGTTGTGTGAGAATAAGTGTTAGGACTTTTTGTAGCGCTAGGTGATAATTGATTTTGTTTAAATTATGTCTGTTGTGTGTGTGTTCGAAAACGTCACCCTGAAAATTTCATAAAGTTTCGACGATTCGATTAATCGGCGGCTCTGTGCGTACTTTGAAAATTATTTAGAATTAGCGAGCCGGCCTCGGATTCTCAAATAAAACCTCGACGGTATTTGAAAGAGTTGTTTTAAAGTACGCGTAGACATTTTATAAAATATTACCGTCGTTGGTTTTTGTGTAGTGTTGAGAGGATTTTTGAAAATGATTTTTGACGTATTGTTGTATTTTCAAATAATCCGAGTACATGATTTCAGAAATCTTTCACATCATAAAATCTTTATTTTCAAAATTCAATACAATTTTTATTTTCAAAAATATACTGTGGAAGATAAAGAATCTTACTCGATTTAAAACTTCAAACTCGGGTTTAGAAAAGTTTTCTATACTGAGCCAGTTATCGTGCGTGATCTTGAATCACTCTATAATGATGATGTTAAAAAAATATATATTGTTTTGCAAGTGATGTCAAATGAGACGGTTAAAGTCCGTCGTTTACGGGTTTTGATGAAACAAACTGAGGTACCAAAAATACTTTCAAGATTTTTTGATGAAACAAACTGAGGTACCAAAAATACTTTCAAGATTTTATTTTGAATAGAGCACAAATCCAAGGATTTCCAAATGAAATCATTTAAAAGGATACCTCGTGGATTTTCTTATTTAGTTGTTATCAACTACCTTATGTGTTATGTCGTGCTGGGTTGGTACTTTAGCATATTATTTTCGTGAAGTTGCGCCATCGTATCGAGTGAGAATCCGCTTAGTATGTCTAGGGATAGAGGATACGGTCGTGACCGCGGTATAGTTAGTCGTGGAGATCAGATACGGGACCAAGAGGATATGGCCGGGAAAGTTGCTACTCCAGCACTTCATTTTCGTTGTTTAGGTTTCGGGGACGAAACCTCTTTTAAAGGTGATATGATGTAATATCCGCAATTTTCGATTTTCGGTAAATTTCTTTTTTTGGCAAGAGTCCGTTTTAACGGATAAATGCGTGACGTTCGTCCTTCTGTGAATGTTTCATTCTACACTTGTTAACATCCGAGTTCGTTTCGGTGTCGTTTTGCTGAGTTCTGTGCTTTTTGGAGACCTTTCCGCATTTGAGATCGATTCTTGCGAATCCCGTTCGAAATTGTTGTTCGTATTTCCTCGTAAGTCCGTTTAACCTTATTAAATGTTTTGTGAAGTTCGGTTTGGTTATACATTTTCTTATCGTGATGTTTCAGGCGTTTGGGCCATTTTGTAATTTCCCAAAGTTTTGGGGTGGTTGCCTTCGTATCGCCTTTCCCGATCTTCAAGTTATCGGAATCATGTGTCATCTAGAGTTGCTCTGCCTAGATTGTTTCATGTTTTAAGTTTCGGGACGAAACTTCTTTTAAGGAGGGTAGAATGTAATACCCGAGATTCTCGATTCCGGTTATTTTTGAATTTTTGTCGATTGCGCCGTTCATTTTGTTCTGTTGGCGATTTCTTGAGATTTTCCCCTATGTTGGGTACGGCACGATGTACCGTGTTGTGGTGTTCGTCGGGTGCGACTTATCGCTGCGTAAGTAGAGCTAATAGTATGTCTTGCTTTGTTATGTGTTTGTTTTCGATTTGGATCGTTGGTGTTGTCCGTTAGTGTTTCGTTGCATGTTGAATAATTATTGTTTTGTCGAGGAGTATCATTTTTGTGCATTTGGTCGACTTTGTAAGATCACCACCGGCGCTTATAAAGTCTAAAAATTCTGAAACTTTACAATGTGATAGAGCATCAAATTAGCTTTCCAATGGTTCAAACGGCGAGTCAATCGGAGTCCGGACGAAGGAGTTATGGCCGAAATAGCAAAGACTATGCAGTGTGTAATTAGCGCACGCTAAATACATATATTAGCGCGCGCTAACGGATCTGGCAGAGGGTTCTGGATTGCATTTTACAGCCGTTAGCGCACGCTACACATACCTTAGCGTGCGTTAACTGTTGACAGTATATATAAGACTGCAGAGGTCAACTTTCGTCATTTCTTCCTCCCCTTTCTTCCTTCCGGTGATCTAGACGATCTTGAGGGTGTATAAGCATGGATTTTGGCCTGATATCATCACCCATCAATATCTTTGAGTTCCTAGTACGGATTTAACAACATCCCAACATCTTTCGCCATTTTAATTAAGGTATTTTCTTCTTAAAACCCTACTTTCGGGATAATTGGGGGTTTATCGTGATTTCATGATTCCAATCCGAAATTGTTGATTCCCTTGTTGTTATCTAGTCTTGTTTATCTTAACTTGATTTGGAGTTTCGTTTTCATGTTTTTATTGGGTTGATTTATGTTCTTGAGATATTTTGGGGTTTTTTCTTTTGATTTCAATTCTGGGCCGATTATGATGAATTGGTCATGTAATCCTTGTTGTATTGGTTGTAATCTACGGATTAGTAACTCGTTTATCGACTTCATCTCACCCGGAACATGATTTTGGCTTTCTTGGAACGAACCCTTGAACCCTTGTAGTTTCTTAGTGTCGATTGAGATTTCGTTTAGTGTTGTTGATTCGTAGCGGTGTTAATCTCGTGGTGATTGTGTTGTTATTGATTTCTCGTGAAGGTGGTCGGTTTTTGGGGCTGTTTCGGGGCTATTTTGGGGCTGTTTCGGGGCTGTTTTGGGGCTGTTTCGGCCGGGCTGTTTCGGGACTGTTTTGGGGCTGTTTCGGCCGAGCCGCTTTCGTCGGAGTATTCACAAATTGATTTCGAGGCAAGTATCTTGCCCATACATTACGTGTTTTGTGGATATATTAGTTGGTAATTTTCGATACGTGATTTATGAATGTCTATAATTAACTTTCAAAGGAATTGATATGCTTTTCAATACTTCCTTAAAAGATGACTCGTATGATTTCGTTGTTAAATATGCTTGTCTAAGTATGTGTGGGGTATCGTTTTGTGTGATTATGACGTTGTAGATTTATAGCTTAACCTTTCCTTGAGATATGTATGGAACATATGCCTATTGATGATCCTGTGTCATTGTGTCGTTCGGCGTGGTTGCATAGGTATTTTCCCTCGTTACTATGTTATTGGTACTAGCTGCATCGTTGAAATTCTAGCATGAATCATATCGTTACTTGGTCGTGAGTATATGTTGGATGAACTGGCCATTCTAGTAAGGTACCTCGACTATATATATACTGTGATTGACCTTCGAGGCTTGTGGTTTGCAACTGTGATTTTGGAACGTGTGTGTATGTGTTGTTCCTTCCACCCGGAGCGTTCGACGGGACGTCTGGGGGTCGTTACTAAGGGGTACGGCCACGGAAGTGGACTTGGGTGCGTGTGTGGTTGAACTTCCACCCGGAGTGTCCGACGGGATGTCTGGGGGTCGATACTAAGGGGTACGGCCGCGGAAGTGGTTTCCCACGCGGAGCGTTCGACGGGGCGTCTGGGGGCCGATACTAAGGGGTACGGTCGCGGGTTACCAGGTGTAGTTTTCATCTTGAGGATGACGTTGATGTTTTCGTTAATTGTGATATTGTCCGGAATATCACAATGCTTTGTGCTCGGGGTCGAGAGACATTATATATCGAGTCTTGGTGCTTGGCTAGAATGGCATAGGAATAATGTGTTATGTGTAATGTGTCCTTGTAAGTGAACTGAAGTGGATGATCGGGTCGTGGACCCCGTGTTTTGTGACCGGAATGGTTGGGTCGTGGACCCCGTGTTTTGTTAACGGATTTACATTTTGGAAAATGAACTTTGGGGCTGTGACCACTAAATGGCTTCGAGGAATTAAGAACTTTTCAATTTCTAATGTTTTCAAAACTCCCGAGATTTGGAAATGCTTTCAAAGTGGTTACTCGCTTCGTTTCTACTTTCAAGACTTGAACTATTTTTAACTAAAAATATCTCGGGAAGTCTTTCATTGTATTCTCGGAATGTGTTGTGTATGGCTCGTTTTTGCACTTTATACTTGCACTAGCGAAACAGTGGAGTTTTGCTAACCCCAGTGTCGGGGGTGGATATCTGTATTGTGTCCAGGTACATGCAGGTTTTCGGGAGCAAGTCACAGGATCGGTACGAGGGATGATGGAAGAGGAATGATACTAATCACACGAAGGCCAGTTTTGGGTTAAGTTAGTCGAAGTCCATTGTATTGTCTTTTCCGCTGTCTTATTGTTCATTGTTGCAAGTATTTTACCCTTGCGTGGGTATGAGTCTGGATGAGTTTATGTATTTTGATTTGTAAGTCAGTGAAGAAAGACCAAATCGGTCTATTGGTTCGTTATTTTGATTCGTCGGTATGTAATGTAATGTGTTGTTTTGATGTCTAGCCTGGTGGATCCTCACAGAGAGGGTCTGCGGCGTGGAATATTACCGATTCGATCTGGGGGTGTTACAGGGATGTCATTTTCAACCCATTTCAACATGGGGCGTCATTTTCGACCCGTTTCCTCCAGGGATATCATTTTCGACCCATTGCATCTCGAGATGTATTTTAGTCCCGTGACGTCATTTTCGACTCGTTTAGCACTAGGACGACATTTTTGGTCCGTTTCTCTATGGAGGTCATTTTTGATTTTTTCGCCCCTGGACATCATTTTCGATTCGTTTTGCCCTCAAGTGTTATTTTCGACCTGATTTGTCCCATAATGTAATTTTTGATTGTTTTCGTCACTGGTCATCATTTTCGACCCGTTTTGCACAAGGACGTCATTTTCAATTATTTTTGCCATGGGACATCATTATCGACCCGTTTCGCCCCAGGACAACATTTTTAGCCCATTTCATCCGAGGGCATTTTTTTAGTGTGTAGGGCTAAGTACAATCAGTTTGATGGGGACAAACGAGTCCATAGATTTTACGTATGCAACCATGCAAGGGTTGGCCTATGCAATGAAGAATGACTAACGTACTGATCGAAAATGACGTCCTATAGGAAAACGGGTCGAAAATAAAGTCTTATGATAAAGATGGTCAACAATGTCGTCACAGGGAAAAAACATGTCGAAATTGACATCCCAGAGTGAAAATATCGTCCCATGACAAAATGGGTTGAATATAACATCCCAGGTGAATCGAAAATGATTTCATAGGACAAAACAGATCGAAAATAGTTTCCCAAGACAAAACAGATAAAAAAATGACATCCACGGACAAAAATGATGGTCCGGGATGAAACGAGATGAAAAATGTTGCCCTGGGGTAAAACAGATCGAAAATGACGTCCTAGGATGAAACAGAACGAAAATGACATCCAGGGCTAAAACGGGTCAAAAATGACACCATGGTACAAAATGGGCCAAATATGATGTTTGATAACAAAATCGGTCGAAAATAACATCCCTATACGAAACGGGTTGAAAATAACATCCTTGAGTCAAAGGACCGAAAATGTCATCCTGTGAAATAGAATGAAAATAATGTCATGGGTTGAAAATGGCGTCCCAGAGCACACAGGCTGAAAATGACATCCCAGTGCGAAGTAGGTTTAAATATAATCCCATTACGAAATGGGTCAAAAGTATGGTTATGCGGCAAAAAGGGTAAAAAATTATAATATCCGAGATTTTTGTTTCTAGTTGTTTTGAATTATTTGTCATTTTGTATTTAATGTTCCTTTATTAGGGATTATATTTTTTTCGTCGACTGCAATATTGAGACTGTGTTATCGTGTTGACGTTAACATGAATTCTTTGGCGTTAGTTTTGTGGTGATTCAGACGTGTGTTTGTGTTATTGTATGTTGTATGGTGTCGTTGATTCATTTTTATATCGGTTCGTCGACTCGCAGAAGCATTTTCGCCGATTCGGGAGGAACACAGCAGTAAACACGCCGTTGGTTGCGCTGTGTATTGGGCCGTTTGTGACACGATTGAGCAAGGGCTGAGTGTGCACCTCGTTTTGCGCATCGTGTGTGTGTGTCTAGCATTTGACTCGCAAGGCACGACACGATTGAGACACACAAATGTGTATGTCATGCGTGTTGCGTTGTTTGTGAGAACACAACTTTGAACACGATGTTCGTGCACTCCCTTTAGGTATTCGCCAACATTCAAAACACAGCCGTCAACACGGTGATGTTTGAGTCGTTCCCTGGGCCGTTTGTTCAGATGTATAAATAATACGGCCGCATTCTTTAGCCGCATTTCATTTCTCTCTCTCTCTCTCTCTCTCTCTCTCTCTCTCGGTTTTGTGCTATTTCACAAGGGTTTCTATCCTTGAACAAATTATCATAATATATTGAGGTCTTGCTCGTGATTAACATCATCCTTTTTTTATTATTTGACTATTTCGAGGTAATTCCCTGAAAATCTATATTTGTCTGTTTTTGGGATTTGCTTGACGGTTCGATTTCACCCGATTTTGATGAATCGGTTAGTGTTAGATGATGTTATTGACCGTGTTCTATGAATCGTATATCCATATTTTGAGTTTGTTTAACTCGATTGGCGATTTGAGTGTTCTTGAAAAATTTTGGACCTTTAATGTTCGATTAAATATTTTATGAGTTTCCTTCAGGGGTTGGATATGTTTTCCGTCGCTATTAGTTATTATTCTCGTAGTGATTGTGTTGTTGGTTCTCGGGGTGAATTTAGGTTTTCGGGGCTTTTCGATCGAACCTGTTGTAATACCCGAGATTTTCGTTTCCGGTTGCCTTGAATTTTTATCACTATAAGTGGATTGCATGATGTTTGTGTCTATATGATCATGTGTCGTGCTTTGTCATGTGTTTCTTTGCGACTCGGATTGTTGGTGTTGTACGTTAGTTTTTTATCGCATGTTGTGTGATTGTCGTTCCGTTGAGAAGTATCTTTGTTGTGTTGGGTTTTTTGTGCGATCCTACTGTTGGAATATAAAACGCAGCGGAAGCAAGTTTGTGGTGATAATTTAATAAAAGGTTTTATAAACTAACCAACGCAAAAACCGGATCTATTTAGGCTTGTCAACCAATTAACTAAACAGATTAATAAACAATTAAATAAACATATTTACGCATGGGAGTCGGTAATTTTTACCTTTGACGCGAAGTGGTAGAAAAATCAATTTTGATCGATTTATGTCCTCTTCGTGTTCCTCTCCGATCTTCTTGTATTTCTACCTCAAGATCTTCTAGAGTATATCCCGCCTACGTCCGGATGTCGTGTGGGCAACAATCTACCGGACTACTTGGGTGCAAAGGATCGGCAAAACTTTCCTCTCAAGAAACTTACGATTTTTGTTCTCTCTATTTTTCTTGAATATTTTGAGTATTTTAGAAAAATATTGTGTTAACTAAATTATGGAATCCAAGACACAAGTCAAGATCCACAATTAAAAAACACACAAAAAATCGATTTCTTGGGCAATTGTGAGTAGTAAAATCAGCCACCCTTAAGCATGTATTTATAGGTGTTTTGGGATACTCTAGGGACCTTAAGGAGGATATGGTAAGGACCCCCAATAGATATCTTCCTTCCATTATTAGGACTCTTCCTAATATGAAGACTCTGTTAATATCAACTTAGTCCACTAATAAGTTAATATTGCACTTCCTACCAAAATCCCAAATTACGAAATTGGGCTCCTTTTTAAATTAATTATTTCCCGTGTTTAAGATATTCTATGCCCATTAATTAATTTAAGCTACTGACAGCTTTTAATTAATTAATGTATTATACATGAGTATACCACTCGACCTTTATTATTATATCGGAAAATTAATTCCACCTGCAGGGTTTAATATAATAATCCTTTCGAGTGCCTCAAGGGATGTGATCAACCCGACTGGTCGGGACACGATTTCTAGCTATAATATTAATTATCATATAAATAATAATATTGCCCAAAATATCGAGCATATTGAGTCAATCATTGTGGCTCTCACCCAAGATAAATCAAAGCACTAAATATTAAATATATATAATTAAATATTAATCACTAGAATTAAGAAATAATAATTATCCGAGATGTACGTTCTTCTTATAGTCGATCTGAGAAGAATCTATCTCACCTCGATCCTGTTCAACGTATAACGAATACGCTAATATATGCTAATGGTCAAGACCAACCAATCTCAAGCATATACTACAACCTCTCACATAACGGTCTAATGTTATATAGGTTGTGAACTAAATATTACTATATAAGGAACCGATAATGTGATCTTCTGTGTGACACTACACACCACATTGTCTATAATATAAAGTAATTTAGACTGCATTTGCATAACCATAGCGTGAATAAATATGCAAAATATGTGATAAATGAATTAAATATTCTCATAGATAAAGACCGGAAAATTAGGTAATACAAGCATAAAGTATGGTTTGACGTGTACAACCATAACAATCTCCCACTTATACTCAAAGCATGCTTTTGAAGTATACTAACTAGACTATGTCTATCTATCTCCCACTTATACTCAAAGCAATGCTGCCATACATCTCAACCCCATTCCTTCCACATGTCCTTCAAATGACTTTGAGGGCAACCCTTTCGTGAAAGGATCAGCTAGGTTGTCTTCAGATGCTATCTTGGAGACAATAATCTTCCTTCTCTTCACAAAATCTCGAATGATATGATATTTGCGCTTGATATGTTTGCTTGCTTTGTGGGCTCGTGGTTCCTTCGAATTTGCAACAGCACCGGTATTATCACAATACAGTGTAATACTCCTGGGCAAATTAGGAATCACACCCAAATCCTTTAGGAAGTACTTGAGCCATACCGCCTCTTTAGTTGCCTCTGAGGCTGCTACATATTCGGCTTCCATGGTAGAGTCTGCTATGCATTTCTGCTTCACACTCCTCCAACTGATAGCTCCACCTCCCAAAGTGAAAACATATCCGGAAGTTGATTTCGACTTTTCTTTGCCCGCACTGAAATCCGAGTCAGTGTAACCCAAAGGACAAAGCGTATTTGATTGATATACAAGCATATGCTCCCTAGTCCTTCTTAGGTACTTGAGTATATGCTTGACAGCAATCCAATGTGTAACACCCCAACTAGGCGGATATTAAAGTGCCGTGGACCCCCGACTGGGACCCACCCGGCGAATAAAAACTGATGAATTAAATAATATAATTGTAGTACCGAACCACAATATATTACCAAATACTCCGATGAGGAGCTTAAGTACAATACACCAGGACAATACAGAATACTAGTATATTTTATATGAAGATAAAATACACCACCTTGAATAAATAAATATCTCAAACGGAATTTGCAGCGGAAATACAAATGAAGATAAATAAGAAGAATTTGAAATGGTGAAATAGTGAAATGACCAAGAAGTGGGGCCCCCTACTAGTATCACTGGGACTCCTCGCCATCAACATGCTCTTCCCGTGCCTTTGCCTTGCCGTGACCTGAAAAACAATATCCTCTAACGGGGTCAGTTACACAGAACAACAATCCTCAAGGGTTAAATACACAATCATGATATATCTTTAGTTATGAAATATCCTTAGTTATGAATAACGCTGAAGAGGAGTATCATAATACGCCCATAGTGTTCTGTGCAAGTGTACAAGACGGATGACCGGACACACCCATCCTTGTACCTAATTAGTCTCACGGAGGTAAACGTTACTGTGTGCACAGTCCAATGTATCACTCCCAATACACGACCATCACGTGCTCGACTAAAAATTCCACACATCTACACCTGGCCACGCAATATGAACCCTGAAGGTCATATGAGCGAGAATGACCACAATGAATACCAATGGATAATAATTCGACAAGCTCAGGAATGACTCATCGAGATGAAATAATAGTGAAGTGATTGATAACTCAATGAAATGATTGGAACCGTCGTTCCTCGTGAATGAAGTGATTATTCGACAATTACAAGTCTCAATACGGTTAATACAATGATGAATGAGTTATGATTATGAATGAACAACAACAAAAGGAATGAATATCCTTTTATCCGAGTAAGAATTAACTTACACAACACCGGTGACAATTATCCTTCCACGAACAACGTCCTAATTGAGATATCGGTCGCTCGAACAACCTTGAATAATACAATTACCAACAATCCATTCAACATACGAATCAAACACGAATATAACAAACTCAAAACGTCGATACGACTAAACTAAGTTCATTGGGGCATTATATTGAACACTTTGTGGCCAAACTTCGATTGTTTACAATCAAACTTCAATAATACCAACATCAAATCCCCAAGAAGTGTTTCAAACCAACAAAACATCTTCAATACGATCAATAATCCAATATGAATATTCAAATTCGTGATTACAACAACGATTAATCGAAAACCCCCAAATCCAACTCAATATTCAAAGTGTTCTTGAGTAATCCTTCAATAATCCAATGAATAATCAAACATATCCATAATCATGCGTATATCACTTCATACAACATGATCTTAACATCCAAAACATCATATCTCAACACAAATCGAAATCCAAGAGGTTTGATGAATATTAACTTTGAAGATCCAAGTACTTTAATCCGATGAAATCGCGTTAGATCGACAATCCGAGCTTCACAACAGAATGAAAATGATGAAAAACGAAAATTCAAGTGATTGATGATGAAGATTCTCTCCCACAAACCCTATCTCGGACCAAAGTGAAGAAATGGAAAAAAATGAGTTGATCCGCACAAAAAACTGCAATTATAGTCTTGTTGCCGCTTTGTGTCTGTGGCCGGCCGAAGTGTGCCGTGGCACAGGGCCAAAACTGCCCCCAGTGATCGGCAGCATGCCGCGGCCCGGACGAACGTGCCGCGGCAGTGACTCGGCAGTGTGTCGCGGCCCGGACGGGTGTGCCGCGGCAGTGACTCGGCAGTATGCCGCGGCCCTGCCGGCATGAGCCGCGGCCCACGGTACAGGTTGCTCGGCCAAAACTGGAAAATGTGTGTGCCGCGGCGCACACTCCTTGTGCCGCGGCCCATACCCCCCTTGGGTCCTAAAAAGATGAAAAATGACCCGGGAAGAGAATAAAAGCAATAGGAATCAATATTTGGGAAACAATAACACGAAATGGAAGTACGGAAACCCCAAAACGGTGGTTCCAAGCAATGATTACAAAGGTTCGCCCAACAAAACACAATTTGAACAATGAAGAGATTTGAAATGACATGAATTTCAATGTCAACATCGACTAATGAATCAATTACCACGATCAAGATAATATTCTTGTCTCGATTCCCGAATAAGGTAGATACACTGAACAATATCGATACACAACTCGAAGTTATTCCGAACGGTGAACCCAGATGAATGATTATTATCAAGTGAAAAACTACATAGTGACAATTACCGAATGAAATTACTGAATGATAATGACTGAATTACAACTGGGTATTACATACACCCCCCCTTAAAAGAGTTTCGTTCCCGAAACTAAGGGTCAAACAACTCGGGATAACTCTCCCACATACTATCATCGGTTTCCCAAGTAGCCTCTTCGACTCCGTGTCTAGACCACTGAATTTTAACCAAAGGAATCGCCTTATTCCTCAACTGTTCGATTCGCCGCTCTAAGACTCGTATGGGAATCTCCTCATACGAATGATCATCTGCGATCTCAATTTTGTCGAACTGAAGTATGTGACTCGGGTCGGCAACATATTTTCGCAACTGAGAGACGTGAAACACACTATGAATTCGGCTCAATGCCGGAGGTAAAGCCAATCGATAAGCTAGCTCGCCTACTCGTTACAAAATCTCAAACGGTCCAATAAACCTTGGACTCAACTTTCCCTGCTTTCCGAAACGGAAATTACCTCGACTCGGGGACACCTTGACCAACACGTGGTCACCCGACTCGAACTCTAAAGGTCGGCGACGATTGTCTGCATAAGATTTCTGTCGACTCTGAGCGGTCAACAAACGTCCTGATCAAAGCTACCTTGTCACGGGCGGCTATAATCATATCGGGCTCGGTGCCGATTGATTCGGATAGGTCATCCCAACACAAAGGAGATTGACAACGACGACCGTACAAGGCTTCGTAAAGTTCCATCTTAATCGAAGCATGCCAACTATTATTATACGTGGACTCGATTAATGGTAGTTGGGCTTCCCAATTGTCTTTCCAATCGAGGATGCATTCCCTCAACATGTCCTATAATGTCTGAATAGTCCTCTCTGATTGCCCGTCGGACTGAGGATGAAAGGCGGTACTGAGATTAAGCTGAGTTCCCATAGCACGATGAACTGATTTCCAAAAATGAGACACAAACCGTTCATCACGGTCGGAAACGATACTTTTAGGAGTACCGTGCAGTCTCACTATCTCTTTGATGAACAGCTGGGCAAGTCTCTTGGGACCCCACGTATCCTTAATCTCAAGGAAAGCGAGCTGACTTAGTTAGACGATCCACAATCACCCAGATTGTATTCATGCCACGATGACTCGTCGGCAAACTCGTGATGAGGTTCATTGAAATATCTGTTAGGAGTATGCCCTCGAATGCCACTCAGAGGTTGTTGAGTGAGGGCATTGTACTTGTAATTATGTAAACCAATTTTATAAGATGAATGTTTCTTTATTTACTGGTAGTTACTGGTATTCCTAACTCGTAAATAAACATATAGAAACGAGTCCGTATATTTGAGAGCAAAATGTTCCACTCCTTATTGGATAAGAGGGTCGGCACTGGAAGGGTTATAGCTCAAATACTTAATCGTTCGCAAGTCGATGAAACTTGACTGGGTGTTAAGTTTATGTGAAGACTTGTATGACGTGTTCTTTGACATGGAGAGTGCCTGTCGAACACTAATGGTTAGTGGGAGCACACGTTATAGGTATGCTAATTGGATTAGTATACTCGAACCGACTCACCCTCGATTCGTCACACGGATTTCACTCCGGGACAGTCAATGACGGAATCGAAAGGTTGTGACAGGTATTCCTGAACCTTCGACTTGAGGATTTAGTAGGGATGTGCTTGTGACGTCAAGATTTTCATTAGAGTAGTTCAACCCTGTAAACCGGAAGGCGGGGGTCAACCTCAACGTGCATCTTGACGGGCAAGTAGCAGGTCCTACTGAATACCAAGATAGAATTCTTTCTCCTGTTAGTGAGCGGGTTATATGTCCTATGCGGTTATTGGCAGATGAGATCATAAGTCTTTGGCCAAAGCATTGGAGCTAGTTGTATTATATACACGGTAGCTCGATGATCTCGATTTGCATTAACGCATGCATAGCATCAAGTACAGATAGGGTTTGACTGATCGTGACTCTATAACTTGTTCGGGACATTTGAAAGAAGGGTTTATACGTATACTAGTATTCACGACAGAATGGTTCTTGAATGATCCCAATCATTCGTTCTCAGTTAAGTGCAGTGTAGGCGCATTTGGCTAGGTGGTGCTACTACTCTTTGGTTCCTCCCATTGCTGACTGAGACCGACCTACCGAGTCGCGCAATAGGATTGACGACGGAATGAATAAAGCTAATTCTCTCATAATGAATATTAGATATTGGATATCTAATTTTGGAACATTGGATGTTTAAATCGATTTATTGGATAAATTGATTTACGGCCTAATGAATTAAATAAATTACTGGGTGATTAATTTAATTCATATATATAATTATTTCTTGGAGAAATTAATTATATTATTTTGTATTTGATATGATGAAATTAATTGGATTAATTAAACTATACAAATACATCGGAACAGAATTGGAATTTATCTGTTTGGACTCTCAGGAGTCCGAAACAAACCAAACTCATCCGTTTCTCCATGGGCCGCCCCCCATTTCTAGCCACCTTCCTTTTGAACTTATGTCTCCATTCTTTAATGTATAATAATTGTGGAGGTGGGGTTAGATTCCCATATGCATGAGTTGTTGCTAGTAGTGGGGAATTGAATAAGAGGGATGAAGACATCTTTCATTTCAACCAATACATTCCTACGTGAGAGTGAGATAGAGAGAGAGAGAAAAACCATTTTATCAATTGTCTTCATCATCTTCTTCATATCATCTTAATTGTTATTGGAGAAAATTAAAGACATATTGAGAGATATAAATTAAAACACTTAGAGTGTTATAATTAAAGTTTCATCACTTGATTCTAGCCGTAACCTTATAGGTTAATCGAGTGTTGTCATTCCGTTCGTTTCTCCAACGCGTGACAAGTAGAGACGCGGTTTTTCGGCGTTGGATCATCCAAGGGCTTGGAGCATTTTGGATTGTTTGGGGAATAGCTCAAGAGAAGGAAATCCATATAATCAACGGACGACAAGGGTATGATATCGAATCTTCCTTTGTTTATTTTATATTCGTATATGCGTAGCTCGATCGATCCTCGTAGGGATTCGGATCGAATTAATTTTCGTTTTACCGCTTCCGCTGGGCCTTCGTTTAAGGCACCGAATCCCAACAGTGGTATCGGAGCCAGGTTTTGCGATTGTATATACGATATTTAGCATTTGGAATGCTTATTTTGTGATTTAGAATCACTTTGATAATCGTAGATATTTTATTGTTCATCGTAGTGTTGTTTTTTCCGTGATTTTATGTTATGGTATAAATCAGGTTTTTCTTGGAAATATGATTTATATTAATAATATTCAAATCAGGAATAACAGGATTTTAGAAATCTGCCCGAAAACGAGCTGTATCGAATCGTTGGACGATTTTCCATACAGCTGCCGAGTATGGCCGAGCACGTCCGGCCCATGGCCGGACGCTTGCTGTATCGAGCCGAGTCCTGCCGGGCGTGTTGCTGTATCGAGCCGAGTGCTCGCTGGATCTGGCCGGACACTTGCTGTATCGAGCCGAGTCCTGCCGGGCGTGTTGCTGTATCGAGCCGAGTGCTCGCTGGTTCCGGCCGGACACTTGCTGTATCGAGCCGAGTCCTGCCGGGCGTGTTGCTGTATCGAGCCGAGTGCTCGCTGTATCTGGACGGGTAGTGCTGTATCCTGCCGGTCGTGTCCGGTCATGGCCGGGGCCCCCTTTCCTGTCTGGAGTCGGGCGTGGCCTGTAGGCTGCAGTCGGGTGCACAGTCTTCTTTGGCGGTTTCTAGTTGCCGGGCCTTGGGTCTCGTTTTTCAGTATATTTTCGATTATTGAATTTTCCTGTATTAAAATCATTAATTTAGGGTACACTACGGACGAAAATTAAATTGTCGATTATTGTTGAATTGATTGGATCAATTCTATTTATTGTTGATTATTGATTGGATCATATGTAATCTTCTCGCTATCCATTTATTGAGTATTTATTGGATGAATGCTTTTGAATGGGGATGTGGTTCATGGACTTAGTTTGAATCGTTCGTTTTATTTGATTGGGTTGTAAAGGCCGTTTTGAGCCTATTTATTTTACTAGAAATATTTGTATCTAGGATGCAATTTTTCAATGTAAAATTTATATGTAATGACGAAGACCGGAGGAAGATCCGTTTCAAGAAGACGAAGATTCAAGACGAAGACTTGTAATTAGATTACGGAGTTTTGTTTTCTAGGACAGTCCATGAACCATATGTTGGTAGCAACTAGGTTGTGAATGGTTGTTACATATTGTATGAATGCAACAAATGCGCTAAAATGATTAATGTGCAAAGTGTAACGTTAATCGCGAAAATTCTCCCACAACAAATTATTAAGTTTATAAGGTTTCAAGGTTTTCCTTCCCTCCATCGAGCTTTGAAATTGAAATCCAAACCGGATGTGCAATGCTTCAGAGTTATCGGGGTAGTCGTACTGGTAGGACGGATAAATTACAGGGAGCACATAGGATGCCTTCGGTTGGAGCAAATTTTATCCCTATAAACCTGATAGGTTGCCGGATAAGATTCATTGTGGCCCGATTTGCGTCGATGGTATAAACTTAACTTGTTCATGAACCATAGAAACCGTATAGGTTGAGGGGAGTGAACAAGGGGAAAAAGAAGATCGAATCATTCATTAGATGGGTTGGTGTTGGACACCACTTTATGAAAATTAATAGACTAGAAACCTGTTCGGTTGCCCTCTATTAAGATTTATAAAGAACTCGATCACCACTATGAAGTAGTGCGACGATACTTCCGGATTTCACATGGGAGTGTGTTGTTCCGATAAAATAGTGGGAGGTGGGTAACAAGAATAGAAAAGACCTTAATTCTATACTCAGATCATAATATAACAAGTCACTAATTAATCTGTTATACTTAATGCAGACATAACTCTCAATATGACAATGAATTCACTCGCAATTCTACTCGAAAAGAACACCTTAATGGGACCTAACTTTGTGGATTGGCTCCGCAATCTGATGATTGTCCTCAGTATAGAAGCACTAGGATACGTCTTGGAGACGGACATTCCCGCGCCTCCTGTGCGGACCCGAGCCAATCAGGAAGAGATTGAAAACCACGAAAAGTGGGTTAAGGATGATGTGAAAGTCCGTGCTTATATGATGGCTTCCATGTCTAATGAGCTTCAGAGAGCTCATGAGAAAATAACTTCTGCTAGGCAGATTCTATCTCACTTAACCGAACTTTATGGTGAGCACAGCAGAACTGCTAGATATGAGATATCCAAGCAACTGTTCCGTGCAAGGATGAAGGAAGGTGAGAAGGTTGGGGAACACGTCCTCAAAATGATATCCATGATCTAGAGATTGGAGGCTCTTGATTTTAAAATAGATACTTCTCTCCAAACCGACCTTATCCTACAGTCTCTCCCTGATTCCTTCTCACAGTTTGTTATGAACTTTAACTGCAATGAGATTGCATGTAATTTAGCTGGGCTAATGAACAAACTTGTGACCACTCAGTCTCAGATGAAGACTCCGCGGATGAAGGAGTCGACCCTTGTGATTTCTTCTGGACTTCGGAAGTCTAAGAAAAAGACCAAGAAGCGGACTGGACCACAAGCAAAGGACCTTAAGGGTAAGGGCAAGGCCCCGATGGTTCCGAAGAAGAAGAAGAAGAAGGATGCTTGTCTCAAGTGCGGTGAGCTGGGCCACTGGGCTAGAGACTGTCCGATTCTTCATGGCACTTCAGGTACAGAACTTTTAGTTTTGGAAACAAATTGTTCTGCTACTGTATTTTCTACTTCCTGGATACTGAATTCTGGTCCTAGTTCTCATATTTGTACCGTGAATCAGGATCTGGAACAAAGTAGGAAGCTTGGAGCTGGAGAAGTTATGATCACAGTCGGAAGCGGGCATAGTGTCGAGGCGACTCACATAGGATCACTTCTTTTGGGTTTAGAATCCGGCTTTGTTTTGACTTTAGAAGATGTACTTGTTTTGCCCAAGGGGCACAAAAACATTGTATCCATTCCGGTCATGGACCGAAAAGGTTTTTCATTTTTCATTGGTGATGGTTCCTGCAAAATTTATTTCAGAAATAAACTAGTGGATGCTTGCTACATTGTTAAATGGATTGTATCATCTAAATCTCAACAACAAAGTAGTTGTGAATACTATGACTAGAAAACGTGGTAGGGATGAAACCAATCAAGTTTTGAAATGGCATCTTAGACTTGGTCATGTTGGTCAGACCAAGGTTTACAAGATGGAAAAGGATGGACTTATGGGTCCATTGGGATCGGATCCCTTTCCTACTTGTGAATCTTGCCTTAAAGGTAAAATGACTAAGTCCCCCTTCACAGGGACTTTTGAAAGAGCCGCTGATAAACTGGGATTAATCCATACTGACGTTTATGGTGCTTTGGAAGCAGCACGTGACGGATCAATATTTCATTACGTTTACAGATGATCATACTAGGTATGGTTATGTATACTTAATGAAACATAAATCCGAGGCTTTTGAGAAATTCCAAGAATTCAAGGCCCTAGTCGAGAAACAAACTGGTACTCATATCAAAGAACTTCGGTCGGACCGAGGTGGCGAGTATATGAGTACGAAGTTTGATGAGTTCCTTGAGGAACATGGAATAATTTCACAACTAACACCTCCAGGTACTCCTCAGTTAAATGGTGTGTCAGAATGAAGGAACCGGACCTTGTTAAACATGGTCCGTTCCATGCTGGGCTACACTGACTTACCAATTTACCTGTGGGGGTATGCACTTCTGACTGCCGTGTATATCTTGAACAGATGTCCTTCCAAATCCGTTCCTAAAACTCCACATGAGATGTGGGAGGGCAGGAAACCAAGTCTTAATCACATTAGGATTTGGGGATGTCCCGCTTATGTCAAGAAGACTAAGATGGAGAAGTTGGAAGCTAGGTCCGCAAAGGGACGTATCATTGGATTCCCATCTGGGACGATGGGATATCTATTCTACATGCCCGAAGATCGAAAGATCGTTGTTGCTTTACATGCACACTTACTGGAAGATGAGTTCATTCAGGAAGGCGGAGCAGGTAGAAGTATTTCTTTAGAAGAATACAATGAAACTCCTCGGGAGACACCTATGCAAGAAACTGGAACCGAACCTTCTGTAAACACAAATACAACCACCTTGTAGATCTAGTAAGGTGTCTCAATTACCTGAGAGGTATAATTTTATGCACTTGGAGGAACTGGGTTTCTACGAGGTTCCAGGTGATAAACAAGAGACCAACCCGCGACCAAATGACCTAGCAATGGTGGATGTAGACTCCATGAAATAGACTGTAGCAGTCTTCATGTAGTTGGGACCTTCGTTTTGACGAGGCGATCAAAGAGTTTGACTTCGTGCAAAATGAAGAGGAACCTTGTGTATACAAGAGGGTTAGTGGGAGAAAGATCGCATTCTTAGTACTATATGTAGATGACATTCTACTAATAGGAAATGATGTGGGAATGCTCAGTTCTGTGAAAGCTTGGCTTTCGAGTAATTTCTCCATGAAAGACTTGGGAGAAGCTACCTATATTCTTGGTATTAGACTCTCTAGATAGAGCAAAGAGAACAATAGGTCTTTCCCAAGCCCTCTATATAGATAAAATCTTAAAGCGATTTAAGATGGATGATTCTAAAAGAGGGTTCCTACCGATGCGACATGGAATAAAACTAACCTTGAAGATGTGTCCTCAAAATGAGGAACAACGAAAGGAAATTAGTAATATACCATATGCTTCGGCCGTGGGTAGCCTTATGTATGCTATGTTGTGTACAAGACCTGACATCGCGCATGCTGTAAGCGTGGTGAGTAGGTTTCAGGCAAACCCAGGTAGGGAACATTGGACTGCTGTAAAGACCGTTCTCAAGTACTTGAGAAGAACTAGAGATATGGTTCTTATGTATGGCGGTGGAGAATTGGATGTGGTGGGATACACTAATTCGGACTTCCAAGGACTGAAGGACGACTCAATGTCTACTTCTGGCTACATATTTACTCTTAATGGAGGAGCAGTATCTTGGCGTAGCGCCAAGCAAAGCGCAACTGCTGATTCCACCTGTCAGGCTGAGTATCAAGCAGCCTCGGAGGCTTCCAAGGAAGGGCTCTGGATTAAGAAGTTTCTGGGAGAACTTCAAATGATACCATGTCGAGTGCTGTTCATTGTACTACGACAACGACGGAGTAGCTTGAGCCAAGGAGCCGAGGTTTCACAACAGCACCAAGCATATTGAGAGGAATTATCATCTCGTAAGAGAATTTGTTCGCAAGGGATACATTGTGCTGCACAGAGTAGACTCGGCCGACAACGTCGCCGATCCACTGACCAAGCCACTTTCTCAGACTAGCTTGGAGCGTCATCTAGAGAACATGGGTATTAGATACCATAGTGTGGCATTGAGTGCAAGTGGGAGATTCTTAGGAGTATGCCCTCGAATGCCACTCAGAGGTTGTTGAGTGAGGGCATTGTACTTGTAATTATGTAAACCAATTTTATAAGGCAAATGAATGTTTCTTTATTTACTGGTAGTTACTGGCATTCCTAACTCGTAAATAAACATATAGAAACTAGTCTGTATATTTGAGAGCAAAACGTTCCACTCCTTTTTGGATAAGGGGGTCGGCACTGGAAAGGTTATAGCTCAAATACTTAATCGTTCGCAAGTCGATGAAACTTGACTGGGCGTTAAGTTTATGTGAAGACTTGTATGACGTGTTCTTTGACATGGAGAGTGCCTGTCGAACACTAATGGTTAGTGGGAGCACACGTTATAGGTATGCTAATTGGATTAGTATACTCGAACCGACTCACCCTCGATTCGTCACACGGATTTCACTCTGGGACAGTCAATGACGGAATCGAAAGGTTGTGATAGGTATTCGTGAACCTTCGACTTGAGGATTTAGTAGGGATGTGCTTGTGACGTCAAGATTTTCATTAGAGTAGTTCGACCCTGTAAACCGGAAGGTGGGGGTCAACCTCGACGTGCATCTTGACGGGCAAGTAGCAGGTCCTACTGAATACCAAGATAGAATTCTTTCTCCCGTTAGTGAGCGGGTTATATGTCCTATGTGGTTATTGGCAGATAAGATCATAAGTCTTTGGCCAAAGCATTGGAGCTAGTTGTATTAGATATACGACAGCTCGATGATCTCGATTTGCATTAACGCATGCATAGCGTCAAGTATAGATAGGTTTTGACTGATCGTGACTCTATAACTTGATCGGGACATTTGAAAGAAGGGTTTATACGTATACTGGTATTCACGACAGAATGGTTCTTGAATGATCCCAATCATTCGTTCTCAGTTGGGGTACAGTGTAGGCCGCCAGGCTGGCTAGGTGTGTAACACCCCAAAGACATTCAGGGCATATTACAGCGCCGTGGACTCCACACTATGGAATCCACCAGGCTAACATACCAACAAGACATTTGACAACGAAAAACAATCATCAATAATACGACAATTCAAATAAGATTACAATCCGACAATAAAATCCAACACCAATCCATTTCCCAAAACAGGAACACAACATTAATAATTTTGAAACAAGAAGTACTCGAGTACTTAAACCAATTTTATAATATAAAAGTCCCAAAACAAGACATCAAAAGTAATAGACTGAACTGAACCCCAACAAATGACTACTGATCAGTATCACGCTTGCCCATCATCCTCATACGTCTCAAGTGCTCGTTTGTCCCCACGATCGATACCTGAAATACAAAAAGTATTTCCCCCATTTAAGGGGTTAGCGACAACTGCTAGTGCAAGTACAATCCATTTGAACTACATTCTAATCAGATGAATATATGCGCCAAAAAGTCATTTTAGAAAACATTTTATATTCTGAAACATTTTATATTCTGAAATATTATGTACAATCACAAAACACATTATCTCCAACAAATTACAATTCAATGTTAACCATTGGTACGAGACTCACGGCCACCGTACCCCGCAGAGCCCCGTCGGACATCCCTGGGTGGCTAACCACAGTTCGCGATACGCACACTCACGACAATACGTATCCCTAGAGGCCCCGTCGGACCGTCCCTAGGTGAACATACACATAACCATCCACAACAACCATGATACAGCCATAATTCAAATACTAGAACATGTAAACAAATGTAAAGTACTTGCCTTTGAGACATTCTTGAAGAAACGGAAGTGAAACACGACTACGAACGGTCCGGGTGGAAAACGACGGTTCCTAAACGAAGGATCAACATAGTTCAGTCCCAATGGACAACATTAACCGATCGAAATACACCCATAATCCCCGATTACAATTCATGACAAAAACGTTCAATCGATAAGGGCGAGTGTTTACGCAAAATCTCCCCGTATTAACAATTCGCGGATTAAAATAGAGAAAAACGGATTGGGAATCACCCAATAACAATAATCAGTGAGGAATATCAAAACATACTAGAATAATTCGAGTCCAATTAGCAAAACCCGGAAAAACCCCCAAATTTGACGAGTTAGGGTTCTAGACGAAAACACCTTGAATTCGGACGATGGATGATGATTATGCTGATGATAATATGCTAACACGAATATACGGTAATGGAATTTGAAGAGAACTCCGATCAGTACCGGTAGAAATCGCCTCTGAGGTCGCACGTCGAAGGAACGAAGAGAGAAGAATAAAACTGATGTTCTGAAACTGCCCGCTGACTTATATAATCTGTGAAGTTAGCGCACGCTAACTGCCATATATAGCGCGCGCTAACGGGGCCGTGATAGGTCCAGTGGCTACTGCCACCATTCGTTAGCGTATGCTAACAATAGGGAGTTAGCGTACGCTAACTACACATCGGTAGCGCACGCAAGGTAACAGGAGTAGCGTGCGCTACCTACAGCAGATTGATCTGGCGATGTCACATCGCCAGAAGGCTGCATTGAGGGTACAAAACACGAAATGCACGACGAGACCAGAATCCAGGAACACAGACGCGAAGCATACAAGACGACGGATCTAAGCGCTGAAAGAAAATAAACAATTCCGACCACCGAAGGATCCGTAATGCGACAACGAAAATAAGATTCCCTAAACTTTTATGAAATTACAAAAATGGCCCAAGTGCCCGAAAATCACGAAACGACGTCGGATTTACAAACCGAAAGTCTCCACATGACCAAATCAACCATAAGAACTTGTACAAACCAAGAAACAACAAAAACAAATGAGTTTTACAAGAATCGAACGTTCATACGGCAAAACATGTCATAAAACGAAATTACGTGAAAACATCATTAAAACTCGTCCAAATGGAAAAACTCCAAGAACAAAGTAGATTCAAAATGCTGAAACGGTTACAAGTGAGTCGATAAAAATAGACATACACCAAAAATGGAAACTGCTAAAAATGGAAAATTACGGATATTACATTCTCCCCCTCTAAAATAAAGTTTCGTCCCGAAACTTAAGAATCAAAAAGTTCGGGATGCCTCGAACGCATATCCTCCTCTAACTCCCACGTCGCTTCTTCTACTCCGTGCCTCCACCATTTCACCTTAACCAAAGGAATGGTTTTGTGCCTTAACTGCTTGTCACGACGCTCCAAAATTCTGACGGGCCTCTCTTCAAACGTAACATCCTTCTCGATCTCTACGTCCCCAAAGTCAATAATGTGGGATGGGTCCGGAACGTACTTCCTCAACTGGGAAACGTGAAATACGCTATGCACATGACTCAGCGACGGAGGTAAAGCCAAACGGTATGCCAACTCACCGACTCTCTCCAATACCTCGAAAGGTCCAATATATCTCGAGCTGAGTTTCCCCTTCTTCCCAAAACGGAAAACTCCTTTCGTCGGAGACGCTCTCAACATAACATGATCTCCCACCTCAAACTCCAAAGGTCTACGCCTAACATCCGCATAAGACTTTTGTCGACTCTGAGCAGCCAACATTCTTTTCCTAAGCAATTCAACTTTCTCCCTCGTCTCCAACACAAGGTCGGGCTCGGTGCCAACCAAATCGGATGGCTAATCCCAACATATCGGTGATCAACAACGTCGGCCATAAAGTGCCTCATACGGTTCCATCTTAATCGATGTGTGCCAGCTATTATTATAAGTAAACTCAATTAAGGCCAAATGCTCCTCCCAGTCACTACTCCAATCTAACGCGCACGCGCGCAACAAATCCTCGAACGTCTGAATGGTACGTTCGGACTGTCCGTCAGTCTGATGGTGGAAAGATGTACTCAAACGCAACCGTGTCCCCAATGCCTTATGTACCGCCTGCCAAAAGTGTGATACAAACCGGCCATCTCTATCTGAAATAATGGTCCTCGGCGTACCATGAAGCCTCACTATCTGTGTGATAAAAATACGAGCCAACTTTTCTGGACCCCAAGTATCCTTGATGCCCAGAAAATGTGCCGACTTAGTCAGTCGGTCTACAATCACCCACACCATATTCATACCAGTCTTCATCCTCGGCAAACCCGTGATAAAATCCATAGAGATATCCTTCCACTTCCATTCCGGGACGGGAAGTGGTTTCAATAACCCGGCTGGCCGCTGATGCTCAATCTTGACTTGCTGACAAGTCAAACACTTAGCCACAAACTGAACTACCTCCTTCTTCATATCGTTCCACCAGAAATTTTTCCTCAGATCTTTATACATTTTACTCGAGCCCGGATGGACTGAGTAAGGCGATGCATGAGCCTCTCGCATAATACTCTGTCTCAATTCCGAGTCGTTCGGAACACACAACCGACCTCGGAATCTCAACACTCCGTCCTCATGAATAACGAATCCCGGGGCTTTCCCCTTCCCTACACTCTCTCGAAGCTGAATAAACATCGGGTCCTCCAACTGTCCCGATTTTATGTCATCGACCAGAGATGAAGAAATCTCAAGAGTACGCAACTGCCCGGAACTCTCTGGCAGTACAACCTCAATGCTCAATCTCGTAAAATCTCGCTGAAGTCCCGACTGGGCTGTAAGCAACTCAAGCGCCCGAAGCGATACCGATTTCCAGCTCAAGGCATCTGCTACCACATTAGCCTTGCCCGGATGATAGAGGATCTCGAGATCGTAATCCTTAATCAATTCCAACCACCTCCTCTGTCTCATATTAAGCTCTTTCTGGGTGAAAATGTACTTCAGGCTCTTGTGATCGGTGAAAATCTGACACGACGAGCCATACAAGTATTGACGCCAGATCTTCAACGCAAATACGACTGCGGCCAACTCAAGATCGTGTGTAGGGTAATTCAACTCGTATGGTTTCAACTGACGGGAAGCATAGGCAATCGTCCTCCCATGCTGCATAAGTACGCATCCGAGCCCTTGGCCCGAGGCATCACTATAAACTGAGAAACCATCATTACCACTCGGTAAAGCCAAAACAGGAGCGGTCGTCAACTGCTTCTTCAACTCCTCAAAACTATTCTGCCTCTCATCGATCCACACAAACTTCTCTGACTTCTGTAACAACTGAGCCAGCGGTCGAGCGAGCTTAGAGAACCCCTCGACGAATCTGCGGTAATTCCCGGCTAATCCCAGAAAACTGCGGACCTCCTTCACGTTCTTGGGCGGCGCCCAATCCAACACTGCCTCTACCTTATGTGGGTCCACACGAACACCCTCGGCCGAGATCACATGACCGAGAAACATAACCTCCCGTAACCAAAACTCGCACTTTGAGAACTTTGCAAAAAGATGCTGAGTTCTCAAAATATCTAATACGATATGCAAATGACGGACATGCTCCTCCTCGCTCCTCAAGTAAATCAGGATGGCGTCGATAAAAACGACTACACACTTATCGAGGTACTCGATAAAGACTTTGTTCATAAGCTGCATGAACACGGCTGGTGCGTTGGTTAGCCCAAAAGGCATAACCACGAACTCGTAGTGTCCGTATCTCGTCCGAAAGGCCGTCTTCGGAATATCGGTATCCTTCACTCGGAGCTGATAATACCCCGATCTCAAATCAATCTTCGAAAACACGGTTGCCCCTTGCAACTGATCAAAAAGTCATCAATCCTCGGGAGCGGATACTTGTTTTTTATGGTCACCTTGTTCAACTCTCGGTAGTCGATACACAAACGAAGTGACCCATCCTTCTTCTTCACAAACAGGACCGGTGCGCCCCAAGGTGAAACGCTCGGTCGAATATACCCCATGTCTAGCAACTCTCCCAACTGTTTCTTCATCTCAAGCATCTCGGCAGGCGCCATACGGTATGGCGTATTAGAAATCGGTGCCGCACCCGGGTCTAAATCGACGGTAAACTCAATTTCTCGGTCCGGCGGTAAACCCGGCAACTCGTCTGGAAAAACATCAGGATACTCACACACTACCGGAATAGACGAGAGCTCGACTCCCCCTTCTTCCGATCTCAAGGCGTAACACCAATAACCCGTGCAACCTCCCCGAAGAAGCCTCACCGCCTTCAAGGCGCTGATCAAGAGTCTCTGGCTACTCCGCTTACGTCCCACAAAGGAATGCTCTTGCGTCGAAGCTAACATCGAAACGGTTCTCGTTCTATAATTCATGATCGCCCATGACGGTCCAGCCAATCCTCACCAAGAATCAAATCCTCATCTCTAATATCTACCACAATCAGATTAGAAGGCCAATCCCTCCCCGCGATACTCACAGAAAAATCTCTAATCTCACGATCCCCCACGATGCTATCCCCACTAGGAAGTTTAACAACAAAAGGCTCACAGGCAACTAGGCAATCAACATGCAGACGACGCACACAATCCATAGATATAAAAGAATGCGTAGCACCAGAATCGAACAGTACGAAAACAAGATGATCAAGGATGTGGACGGTACCTGTAGCCACCGTCGCGTCAGGATCTCCTGCTCGTCTCATCTCGTACACTCGGGGCGGAACAGACCCCGCACTAGAAGCTCCCCCTCTAGAAGGCTCACCACGTCCTCGACCTCTACCAAGACTCTGCTGCGGCTGAGGAACTGTCGGTGCCTGATTTACACTCAGCTCTCCCGCAGTTGGGGCTGATATCTGAGTAACTGGAGCTCTAGCTGCATCCGTGCAAAACTTAGCACGATGACCCATCCGACCACAATCAAGACACTGAATCGGAGGCCTATCACATTCACTCATCATGTGGCCCGGACGACTACAGTTGAAGCACGTAGGACCACGAACGGAACCAGCAAGAGCAGACCTAGAACCGTTTCCTCAACCAACTGATGGCGACTGACTCCCGAAGACTCACGAACCAGACTGAGCCTTCGTATACCCTCCAGACTTGCCTCCCGAAAACTGACCGGAGGTCTTCTGCTTCTTCCCTTTGGTTGCCGTCTCTGTCGCAGAAAACGACATCTCATAAGCCATCGCTTTATTCTGATAATCTTTCAAAGTCGTGCACCCCAAACCAGACATGTAGTGGCGCACCCTCGGTTTCATCCGCATATCAAAGTGGCGGATCTTATCAAGCTCATCTCGGACTTGATTTCTCACATAATGCAACTGTTGGTTGTAGTCTTTGATAGCTTGAGATATAGGAACATCTTGGGGCTTAGCCTCAAAGAAGGCTCGGATCCTCCCCTCTTTCACTGGCCAAGGACAGAATTCGTCTTCCATCAGATACCGAAACTCTGCCCACGTAGCTGCCCGGTCACGCGGTTTCACCGCTTGCCACCACCTTGCTGCCTCCTTGGCGAGGAAGTACTGAGCAATGGGTACTTTCCTCTCCTCGGAACAATTAGCAGCCTCAAATACTTTCTCCATCTCGAATAGCCAATTCTCCCAACCAGAAGGGTCGGAAGCACCATCAAACTGCGGAGGACGCATACGAATCACGTCTTGAAGTAGCTTATCATTGCCGGATCCAGTAGGCGGAATCGGGTTGGCATTAGCTTGGCCGACTAGAACGGCCTGAGTCAGTAGCGTCATCTGGTTCGCTACTTGTTGCAAAATGTTGGCCACTCCAACATTCTCATGTGCATTACAGGAGCTAGCAGACTGGTCCTGCTGACCTCCGGAACTAGGGGGAACACTTTTCGACAAAGAAGGCATCGCCGACTCAGTTCCCGAGTGATCGGACATGGCCGCCCCACCGGCTGTGCCACGTCCCCTACCACGTCCGCGACCGCGTCCGCGTCCTATACCAGCAGGAATTCTGAAGAAGCAACGGGTATGTACAATTCAAACGCAAAACGCAACAAGATACTAAGACAGGAATAGAACATAACGGTGAAACGAGTCAAGTTAGAAAAACTTACAGGCACCGACGTACTGAGATGATGGCATAGCAGTGATACTGTCCCAAAAACGACACTTAACTAGACCCAAATAACCGACAGCCTAGGTATCCATAACCTAAGCTCTGATACCATATTATGTAACACCCCCAAGACATTCAGGGCATATTACAGTGCCGTGGACTCCACACTATGGAATCCACTAGGCTAACGTACCAACAAGACATTTGACAATGACAAACAATCATCAATAATACGACAATTCAAATACGATTACAATCCAACAATAAAATCCAACACCAATCCATTTCCCAAAATGGAACACAACATTAATAATTTTGAAACAAGAAGTACTCGAGTACTTAAACCAATTTATAATACAAAAGTCCCAAAACAAGACATCAAAAGTAATAGACTGAACTGAACCCCAACAAATGACTACTGATCAGTATCACGCTTGCCCATCATCCTCATACGTCTCAAGTGCTCGTTTGTCCCCACGATCGATACCTGAAATACAAAAAGTATTTCCCCCATTTAAGGGGTTAGCGACAACTGCTAGTGAAAGTACAATCCATTTGAACTACATTCTAATCAGATGAATATATGCGCCAAAAAGTTATTTTAGAAAACATTTTATATTCCGGAATATTTATGATGTACAATCACAAAACACATTATCTCCAACAAATCACAATTCAAAGTTAACCGTTGGTACGAGACTCACGGCCACCGTACCCCGTAGAGCCCCGTCGGACATCCCTGGGTGGCTAACCACAGTTCGCGATACGCACACTCACAGCAATACGTATCCCTAGAGGCCCCGTCGGACCGTCCCTAGGTGAACATACACATAACCATCCACAACAATCACGATACAGCCATAATTCAAATACTATAACATGTAAACAAATGTAAAGTACTTGCCTTTGAGACATTCTTGAAGAAACGGAAGTGAAACACGACTACGAACGGTCCGGGTGGAAAACGATGGTTCCTAAACGAAGGATCAACATAGTTCAGTCCCAACGGACAACATTAACCGATCGGAATACACCCATAATCCCCGATTACAATTCATGACAAAAATGTTCAATCGATACGGGCGAGTGTTTTCGCAAAATCTCCCCGTATCAACAATTCGCGGATTAAAATAGAGAAAAACGGATTGGGAATCACCCAATAACAATAATCAGTGAGGAATATCACAACATACTAGAATAATTCGAGTCCAATTAGCAAAACCCGGAAAACCCCCAAATTTGATGAGTTAGGGTTCTAGACGAAAACACCTTGAATTCGGACGATGGATGATGATTATGCTGATGATAATATGCTAACACGACTCTATGGTGATGGAATTTGAAGAGAACTCCAATCAGTACCGGTGGAAATCGCCTCTGAGGTCGCACGTCGAAGGAACGAAGAGAAAAGAATAAAACTGCTGTTCTGAAACTGCCCGCTGACTTATATAATCTGTGAAGTTAGCGCACGCTAACTGCCATATATAGCGCGCGCTAACGGGGCCGTGATAGGTCCAGTGGCTACTGCCACCATTCGTTAGCGTACGCTAACAATAGGGAGTTAGCGTACGCTAACTACACATCGGTAGCGCACGCAAGGTAACAGGAGTAGCGTGCGCTACCTACACAGCAGTTCAGTACTGCTGATGTCACATCAGCAGTAAGCTACTATCGAGGGTACAAAACACGAAACGCACGAGGAAACCAGAATCCAGGAACACAGACGCGAAGCATACATAACGACGGAGCTAAGCGCTGAAAGAAAAAAAACAATTCCGACCACCGAAGGATCGTAATGCGACAACGAAAATAAGATTCCCTAAACTTTTAGGAAATTACAAAAATGGCCCAAGTGCCCGAAAATCACAAAACGACGTCGGATTTACAAACCGAAAGTCTCCACATGACCAACTCAACCATACAAACTTGTACAAACCAAGAAACAACGAAAACGAATGAGTTTTACAAGAATCGAACGTTCATACGGCAAAACATGTCATAAAACGAAATTATGTGAAAACTCGTCCAAATGGAAAAACTCCAAGAACAAAGTAGATTCAAAATGTCAAAACGGTTACAAGCGAGTCGATAAAAATAGACATACACCAAAAATGGAAACTGCTAAAAATGGAAAATTACGGATATTACAAGGTGGTGCTACTACTCTTTGGTTCCTCCCATTGCTGACTGAGACGGACCTACCGAGTCGCGCAATAGGATTGACGATGGAATGAATAAAGCTAATTCTCTCATAATGAATATTAGATATTGGATATCTAATTTTGGAACATTGGATGTTTAAATCGATTTATTGGATAAATTGATTTACGGCCTAATGAATTAAATAAATTACTGGGTGATTAATTTAATTCATATATATAATTATTTCTTGGAGAAATTAATTATATTATTTTGTATTTGATATGATGAAATTAATTGGATTAATTAAACTATACAAATACATCGGAACGGAATTGGAATTTATATGTTTGGACTCTCAAGAGTCCGAAACGAACCAAACTCATCCGTTTCTCCATGGGCCGCCCCCCCCATTTCTAGCCACCTTCCTTTTGGACTTATGTCTCCATTCTTTAATGTATGATAATTGTGGAGGTGGGGTTAGATTCCCACATGCATGAGTTGTTGCTAGTAGTGGGGAATTGAATAACAGGGATGAAGACATCTTTCATTTCAACCAACAAATTCCTACGTGAGAGTGAGATAGAGAGAGAGAGAGAGAAAAACCATTTTGTCAATTGTCTTCATCATCTTCTTCATATCATCTTAATTGTTCTTGGAGAAAATTAAAGATATATTGAGAGATATAAATTAAAACACTTAGAGTGTTATAATTAAAGTTTCATCACTTGATTCTAGCCGTAACCTTAGAGGTTAATCGAGTGTTGTCATTCCGTTCGTTTCTCCGACGCGTGACAAGTAGAGACGCTGTTTTTCGGCGTTGGATCATCCAAGGGCTTGGAGCATTTTGGATCGTTTGGGGAATAGCTCAAGAGAAGGAAATCCATATAATCAACGGACGACAAGGGTATGATATCGAATCTTCCTTTGTTTATTTTATATTCGTATATGCGTAGCTCGATCGATCCTCGTAGGGATTCGAATCGAATTAATTTTCGTTTTACCGCTTCCGCTGGGCCTTCGTTTAAGCACTGAATCCCAACAATATCCTCCCATTTCCACTCCGGAATAGGGAGCGGTTTCAGCATACCTGCCGGTCGCTGATGTTCTATCTTGACTTGCTGACAGGTTAAGCATCTCGAAACAAATTCTGTGACTTCTCGCTTCATATTACTCCACCAGTAATTTTGTTTCAAGTCCTTGTACATCTTGCTAGACCCAGGATGAACAGAATAAGGGGTAGCATGAGCTTCTCTCAAAATCGAGTTTTACAACTCGCCATTCGCCGGTACGCACAACCGATTCTTAAAACGCAAAAGTCCATCCTCGTGGATCACAAAGCCAGGGGCTTTCCCCTGAGCCACATCCTCACGGATGTGCAACAGTGATGGGTCTGAACCCTGATTCTCTCTGATTGCCTCCTCAAGTGGCGATGAAATCTCTAACATGCAAAGTTGCCCTTGCACTCACTGAAGCCAGACCTCGATCTCGGGTCTAAGGAATTCCTGTTGAAGCTCTTTCTGTACTGTTAAATGAGCAAGCATCTGCTCCTGAACGGACTTACGACTCAAAGCATCGGCGACAACGTTCGCCTTCCCCAGGTGGTAAAGGATCTCGATATCATAATCTTTGATTAGATCCAACCACCGCCTCTGTTGCATATTTAACTCCTTCTGAGTAAATATATACTTCAAACTCTTGTGATCGGTGAAAATCCGACAGGTGATGCCATAAAGGTAATGACGCCAAATCTTCAACGCGAAAACCACGGCTGCTAACTCCAGGTCGTGGGTCAGATAATTAACCTCGTAAGGTCTCAATTGCCATGAAGCATAAGCAATAACCTTCCCATTCTGCATGAGTACACATCCGAGACCCTGTCCGGACGCATCACTATAAACCACAAATCCTTCCGTCCCTTGCGGCAAGGAAAGTACAGGTGCTGAAATTAATCGGCTCTTGAGTTCCTCAAAACTCCGTTGACATGCGTCGGACCACGTGTCTTTCTTATCCTTTCGCAAAAGGTTCTTCATTGGTTGAGCGATTTTAGAAAATCCTTCTACAAACCGCCGATAATAACCGGCTAGTCCGAGAAAGCTTCGGATTTCCTTAACATTCTTCGGAGGTAACCAATCTTGGATAGCCTCCGTCTTCTGAGGATCAACACGCACTCCTTCTGATGAAATTACATGCCCGAAAAAAGTCACTTCAGACATCCAGAACTCACATTTGGAAACTTTCCATAAAGTTGCTCTCGTCTTAACACGTCGAGAACCTGATGAAGATGAACCTCGTGTTCCTCTCGGTCACGAGAATAAATCAAAATGTCATCGATGAAAACAACAACAAACTGATCCAAAAAGTCGATGAAAACCCGATTCATTAACTCCATGAATACCGCAGGTGCATTAGTTAGTCCGAATGGCATAACTACGAATTCATAATGACCATAGCGTGTACAAAATGTTTTCCTTGCGATATCCGACTCTCGAATTCGCAACTGATGATATCCAGATTAGGTCGATCTTGGAAAATATTGAAGCTCCCTGAAGTTGATCTAAGAGATCATCAATACGGGGTAAAGGATACTTATTCTTGATCGTTACCCTGTTCAACTCCCGATAATCAACACACAAACGAAATGAACCATCCTTCTTTTTGACAAACAACACTGGTGCTCCCCACGGGGACGCACTCGGTTGGATATAACCTTTCTCGAACAATTCCTCAAGTTGATTCTTCAACTCCTGCATTTTGGTTGGGGCCATCCGGTACGGTGCCTACGATATTGGGGACATACCAGGCTCCAACTCTATCGTGAATTCCATATCCCTCGGTGGAGGTAAAACAGGTAGCTCGTCTGGGAGTACATCGTCAAACGATAATAATGATACCAAAATGATTGAACACCTCGATTGCCTGAGAATGGCCAATCGACGACAACGATACGATGAATGGATGAACACCTCGTTTGCCTTAGAACGGCCAATCGATGACAATCATATAAGGAATGATTGAATACCTCGATTGCCTAAGAACGGCTAGTCGGTAACAATGATATAATGAATGATTGGATATCTCGATTGCCTATGAACGGCCAATCGATGACAATGATATAATGAATGGATGAACACCTCGATTGCCTTAGAACGGCCAATCGATGACAATGATATAAGGAATGATTGAATACCTCGATTGCCTAAGAACGGCTAATCGGTGGCAATGATATAATGAATGATTGAATATCTCGATTGCTTATGAACGGCCAATCGATGGCAATGATATAATGAATGATTGGACAACTCTGATTGAGTAATTTTACTGCTACCATCATATTAATGATTCTTCAGGAACAACGGGGATCACGTCCCTGAAGCACACATTCGACCCCAACGACGGAAAAGATAGTGACCAAATGTTTACGAACATTGAGGGGTAACATGACGATCCATCCCACTAATACCCGATATACATCGTCCTTAAGTAAATCCACCACGATTTGGTCCATCAACCAATCGCGGTCATTTAAACTTAATTCAGTCAGTTCTTAACCTCATGACTTCCGAAAATTCTTCCATCATCAGATAGACCGATGGTATGAGGCCCACAAGCAATAGGACTATCTAAATTAAGTCTATTCAAACATGATTCGAAAATGAATGAATGAGGTGCACCAGTATCAAAAGGTACACACAGGTTGAGATAAAATTACGAGTATACCTGAGATCATTCGGGCCACCGGATCGTCGATCCTCTTCATCACATGAATCCCAGACTTGCCGGCCCCCGAACCGGACGCTCCCGTCTGAGAAATATGAGCTCCGCCTTTATTTGCTTCCACTGTCTTATACGACGCTGACAGAGCAGTCTGATTCTGAATGGCTGATTGCTTCGGGGCCTGAGATGCCGCCGGAGCCGACTTGGAGTCCTTTCCGCAAAAACGGGCCTTATGCCCAAAAATCCCACAATTATGGCACGTGATAGACGGTTTCAGACACTTAGTGCTGTAATGACCCGGCGTTCCACAGTTGAAACAGATGATGGCCGAACTGGCCGCTCGGGACTGAGATCCCGCACGATTATGCGCCGTAGGAGGTCGCTCAGAAATGTTAGGGCCCGCACGAGGCTTCTTGAAGGTTGACTGACCGCCTTCGGACTAATTACGCTTCGTTGATTTCTTGCTGACAGATAAAGGTTGTTGCTCAGCAATTTCCTTAGTAGCAGGCTCATACGGGAGAGTTCTCTCGATTAATTCGGCCAGAGTGGCGCAATGATGATTGAGCAATTCATATGGGTCATCATGACCTGCATAAAGGTGAGTGGATCAACCCGAACATCTTCTGATCGAGCCGAGTCCTGGGTACGGTTTCCCGACAGCGAGTGATTATTTCCCGGGTTTCGGCCCGCACCGCGGCCTGTCCCCGTGCATCCCCTGACAGCTCTCTCCATACTGAAGTAGGAAGTTCGCATGATAATCATAGATCTCGTATGAGTACCGCATTATGATTTACGTCATGAAATGATGAAAATGATCATATGCGCTCTAACAAAGTGATTACATGAATGATTAACTGAGGTGACATGATTATCCGATGATATTCTTGAAATGATTATCTTGAACAAGTTAGCAAGATTAATGATATGATCATCAAGATCAACAACTGAGTAATAAAATGAATTGAGTGATTAATGAGTTAACATGATCAACATGATTGAAATGAAAATGATGTTTGAGGATTGTTAACTAGTGAATTATGAATGAATGATTATTGCCAGAAATTATACCATGGCGTTAGAAATCTTACAGTTCTTGGTCTGATTGGCTCGGCATTTGCACAGGTCACACGTGACGCGAAAGTCCAACGATACTAGTCCGATGACGATGATTTAAAACGAGACATGACTCGGAGGGTAGTATTCAAAACTCCGCTCCGATACCAACTCTGTAACACCCCAACTAGGCGGATATTACAGTGCCGTGGACCCCGACTGGGACCCACCAGGCGAATGAAAACTGATGAATTAAATAATATAATTGTAGTACCGAACCACAATATATTACCAAATACTCCGATGAGGAGCTTAAGTACAATACACCAGGACAATACAGAATACTAGTATATTTTATATGAAGATAAAATACACCACCCTGAATAAATAAACACCTCAAACGGAATTTGCAGCGGAAATACAAATGAAGATAAGAATGACTGAAATGACTGAAATGACCGGAACGACTGGGGCCCCCTACTAGTATCACTGGGACTCCTCGCCGTCAACATGCTCTTCTCGTGCCTTTGCCTTGCCGTGACCTGAAAAACAATATCCCCTAACGGGGTCAGTTACACAGAAAAACAATCCTCAAGGGTTGAAAATACACAATCATGATATATCTTTAGTTATGAAATATCATTAGTTATGAATTACGCTGAAGAGGAGTATCATAGTACGCCCGTAGTGTTTTGTGCAAGTGTACAAGACGGATGACCGGACACACCCGTCCTTGTACCTAATTAGTCTCACGAAGGTAAACGTTACCGTGTGCACAGTCCAATGTATCACTCCCAATACATGACCATCACGTGCTCGACTAAAAATTCCACACATCCGCACCCGGCACGCAATATGAACTCAGAAGGTCATATGAGCGAGAATGACCACAATGAATACCAATGGATAATAATTCGACAAGGTCAAGAATGACTCACCGAGATGAAATAATAGTGAAGTGATTGATAACTCAATGAAATGATTGGAACCGTCGTTCCTCGTGAATGAAGTGATTATTCGACAATTACAAGTCTCAATACGGTTAATACAATGATGAATGAGTTATGATTATGAGTGAACAACAAAAGGAATGAATATCCTTTTAACCGAGTAAGAATTAACTTACACAACACCGGTGACAATTATCCTTCCACGAACAACGTCCTAATTGAGATATCGGTCGCTCGAACAACCTTGAATAACACAATTACGAACAATCCGTTCAACATACGAACCAAACACGAATATAACAAACTAAAAACATCGATACGACTAAACTAAGTTCATTGGGGCATTATATCGAACACTTTGTGGCCAAACTTCGATTGTTTATAATCAAACTTCAATAATACCAACATCAAATCCCCAAGAAGTGTTTCAAACCAACAAAACATCTTCAATACGATCAATAATCCAATATGAATATTCAAATTCGTGATTACAACAACGATTAATCGAAAACCCCCAAATCCAACTCAATATTCAAAGTGTTCTTGAATAATCCTTCAATAATCCAATGAATAATCAAACATATCGATAATCATGCGTATATCACTTCATACGCCATGATCTTAACATCCAAAACATCATATCTCAACACAAATCGAAATCCAAGAGGTTTGAAGAATATTACCTTTGAAGATCCAAGTACTTTAATCCGATGAAATCGCGTTAGATCGACAATCCGAGCTTCACAACCGAATGAAAATGATGAAAAACGAAAACTCAAGTGATTGATGATGAAGATTCTCTCCCACAAACCCTCTCTCTCGGACCAAAGTGAAGAAATGGAAAAAAATGAGTTGATCCGCACAAAAATCTGCAATTATAGTCTTGTTGCCTTTGTGCCGCGGCACGAGGCCAAATCGCCCCGGTGATCGCGGCGTGCCGCAGCCCGGACGAATGTGCCGCGGCAGTGACTCGGCAGTGTGCCGCGGCCCTGTCGGCATGAGCTGCGGCCCCCGGTACAGACGGGTCGGCCAAAGATTGCAACACGAGTGTGCCGCGGCCCTGGCGGCATGAGCCGCGGCTGTTGTTGGTTGATTCTTTAGTCTTATACTCGCAAGCGAACGATTTGTTCGATGTAGATATGCGGTGCAAGGTCGATTCCACAGGGAGGACTATACTAGTGAAGTCAAATGATTCCTATCGTTTTGAACCAAATTATATTAAATTCTAACCTAGTCCCAAATAATTTATTTTTGAATGGTTATAATAATTGCATTAAATAACAGTAATTTTTAAGTAGATTTTAGATAAATTGATTTTAAATAATTTACTAGGGTTTAGAGTCCACCAATGTCTATTTATTATTTATTTTATATTTTAATTCCAAGAAATTCAGGGAATAGATTCTGAAATCAATCTCACTATTTCCTATAGATTTGACAATAAGTACAAAATTATAATTCAAATATAGATTTTCCTTCGCTTAAAAATGTAATTTCTAAGCATTATATGTATCGATTTAATGGAAAACAAATAATCAAAGAAATTAACTAATATCAATAATCACAAAGCAAGGGGAATTTATAACTATCAAAAATACGTGATATAATTGATGAAATAATATTCCCTATTGAAGCGAAAATCATAATCTTTAAAAACATTTATTTGGAATTATTATATAAATATTAATAATAATATAGACATGGTTTCATCATAACTTGATAAAAGAAAATTACTCACTAATAATAAAAACACAAATAAATATATATTCTATTATATTATTACAAAAATATTATTTTATTACACAATATTTTTTTCTCTCCCTTACAATTATATCTCTCTTTTTTTTTCTCTTTTTCTCCTCTCAAACACTACACAATCATCCCTATTTATACTACTTCAAAATCAATAAAATAATCATTTTTACAATTAAAAATTCCACCCCCAACAATAATACACGGTGCCATGAGTGCTGATGTCATGGATGACATCAGACAGAGTTGAAATTCGGTCCAATCGGTGTTGACACGTGGCACAATATGGTCCGTCTATTTAATTGTCCTTGAACGGTCATAACTTCTTCATACGAACTCGGATTTGGATGAATTTTTTTTAAAGCGATCGTCTCGGCGAGACGAATAAAGTGAGACCGTCGTGACTATATTTGAGTTTTGTAAAAATATCGCCCTTGAACCAATTGATCTCTTGTCTTAGGTTGGTTAACTGCAGATATAATTTAATTCCAATTAATTATCCAAAAATGACATAAAATTATAGAAAATTCTAAGAAAATGAAATAATATAAATATATGGTAAAACGAATAAATTATCACACAAAACACACAATTATATACATAAAATACTAATAAAAATATTACTCAAAATATACTAAACAAATTCCCCACACTTATCTTTTGCACGTCCTCGGCAAATCTTATACCCGAGTTATAATACTCATATGCTGAAAAAATCATGACAAAACCAATATCAAGAGAGAACAAGTGATCATGACCCAAGTGAGATCGGAGAAAAATAGGATGCCGCACCAAATTCTAACAACTTCATTGAGAATCGAATGCCAAAAGATTCAATACCCTCACGTGGATATCACTCTTCACTCAAGTGTATATACGGGATATTCGAGAAGAGTTCACTCATATCAAAGCATAATGTGTCATTACCATATGCTTGGTCAAAAATCAAATCTCCACTACTTAAAAATAAACTCATGCATAAATCAAAAGGTCTTTCATTTGGTTGTAACGTGGCTTTGGGAATGGGTAGGATAAAGGGAAAATTATGAGGTTTGCTAGCCAAGATCAATTGTGAATTTAGATGCATAACAAATCCTACAAATAACAATCAACACCCCCCCTTCTGTAATGAAAACTCTCAACCCATCATCCCCAAGTTATTATGTACATGGTATTTGAATATTCATCTGGTAAGGTCATACTCTTGTGTAAGGAAAAGTATGCAATGGATCTTCTGGAAGGATTTATGTATCACTTAAAGGATAGTTCAAGTGCTATTTTATGTATATATAGTGATGATTTTCGCACTTGACCTCCCGTTTTTTTTTTTTTTTTTTTTTTTTTTTTTTTTTTTGGCCTTTATTTATATTTTTTTTTTTTTGGTTCAATACTCCAATGTACTTCACACCCTTTCACTAAAGCTCTTAATCTCCACAATACTCTTATGAACATCGGCCCCTATTTGTCACACATCTAGTTCACAATTAAATCTTTGACTAAATGGTGCAAATGGATGAGTCATCAACAAGAATGGATAATGGCTAAAGTAATGTGCTTGATCAAAGAAATAGGCTCAGGCTCAATGGGGCTTCTAAGGATAAAATGTAATGGGTGGGAAAAATATAAGCCAACAAGGGTTAATCCTAATTGCCTTTATCATCTTAATGCAAGAGTTTATGAATGTAGTCTCGAAATGTATAAATGAGCAAGTTCTAGAATGAACACAATATGTTTGACCACACAACAAAAAATATAGAGCGTATATATAAGGATTGCTCTAAGGCTCAAAACTCACAAAAGGGTGTTGTGTCTTGAATCCCATACACCTTCATCCAAATCCATTATCAAAACCAGTGAAATATCCCAAAAATGATTTTTTCACTAACGTTTTCTCAAGAAAATGGTGCCGTGATTTTCAGCCCTTTTTTTTTATTTAATATTGCATATATATATATATATATAGATATAGATATAGATATACACCTTCCCCCACACTTAATGATAAACAATATCCTTATTGTGTAAAAAGAACAATGGAGTAAGGGTTTAAATAAGACTTCCTGTTTATGAAAGACGACGCTTTGCTCAAGCCTTTTTTTTTTTTTTGGACTGCAAGAAATAAGTGTGGCAAAACAACAAAAGAAAATATATACCGGAAGTATAACACAAACAACCTAGATGCGCTTCAAGAGAGTCCGAAGAGTCGCCTTACGCTGCCATCAATGCTTTTATTAAAAACAAACAGAAAAGTACAGTAATAGAAATAACAATACATAAATCGTGGATAGATGCGCGTCAAGAGATCAAAAAGAAAACTCCTTAAGTTGCCATCAGTTTCACGATTTTTACACTCGCTAAAAAGTAAAAACAACAAGAGGGATGAAGTGGGATATCAGAGGGAAAGGAATGTATCAATTTTGCGTTTCCGCACAGTGAAATCTTCCATCCAAACAATATTAGCTAGAGTGGGTGCGGTTCAGAACAAATGCAATAAGTTTTTGATCGGCTCTTACGGTGTTGTTGCAACAACTATGATTCGTTTAGCACGCTCGAAATAAAACCTTTTGGAAGAGTAGTTGATGAAAGATAGTAAACCATCGAAGAAACCATTGACATTTAGCAGACCTATTGGTTTCGTATGAACATTTAGTGGGCTCTGGTAACCACATGAAAAAGTTCCTCAAGAGTGCCAAAACCACGGGAAGGGTGATAAAGGCATCGACATTATTTATCATGTGAGTTATGCGGTCTTGCATATTCACGGCTCGAACTCATCTCCAATAGTTGCTCCGGTGATTTTACTTTCGGCAGAGGTTTTGGAATGATTCCCAACACTCTTACTCCTTCCAGATAGGCGAAGAAAGACGTCCCATTAATCCTAGACTTCCTCCTCCGTAAACTACATGAATGCATTTTTTCCTAAGGTACGACCCAAGTTGTGGGTGCTTGATAAAGCAAGCCTCTTTCCCATGACTAGCTCCACCAAAAATGCGGATGGAGTTAAATCTTTTGCGGAAGATGATGATTCCATTTTTTTTTTTTTTTGAAAAGAAAATTACTTAGAGAGATAATGAAAAGAATACAAGTTTGAGGGATGCGTAAAAGAAACAACGCAATGTTTATTTATAGATGCAAAATAAAGTAAAAAGATTTATCAAATCAGTGACCGCGTTAATTGCGCTTCAACTACTCAATAGAATAATGAATGCATTTATTGCGTATCACGTTTTTATTCAAAATCTAAAAAAGCGACAAAAAATAAAGATACTCACGTGTATGTACGGAGTTGTGATTGTGGCTCACATCTTCCTCCGATTTTACGTTGAAACGGCTTAAACGCCTTCTATGAGTGGGGAGAAGCTTCCCATCCAATTTTCTTACAAATTGGCAAACAGGTCTTTTAACGTCGATTCCCAAGACGTTGTTCATATTCTCGGTTTGAATTTATTCCACAAACATCGAATCCCGTAATGTACGAGTCCACTAGGATGCGTGTCAAGAGAAATTTCGATATCATCTAAATTCTCCTTATTCGGACCATCCTTGATGAATGAATTTTATCTTCTCTGTTTGTGGAAGGAATTCCTAAAGATCGACATCTTGAATCACGGTTCCACCTAGCACATTTGTAGCAAACGGCGATTTTCTTTGCTCGTCGTTTCTTGGCATATGAACTTTTCCAAGCCACAGTAAAAATCTAGTTGGTGTTTCCGTGAACTCACCCGCTATTCTCACTTTGGCTTCAATAATGAATCGAATATCAAAAGGTATGCCGTTATTCATAAGCAACCTCATTCTTTCAACTCGGCTTGGTAAAGTTTCAAAATGACTTTTTGCTAAGAAAGGAAAATCTTTTTTCAATTGTTTTCAAAGTTTCTTCCATAATTAAAAATAAAATAAAAATATCTACAAAATCAGTTATTGTGGGAAACTGAAAATCCGACTTTACTAGCCACGGAGTACCGTTATCCGCCACTTGACCGGGCAAACACAATGGAGTATTAATCCACAATATCGGGGTCCTTAAGAAGAATCTCTTCTACCTCAAAAGATTTTAATTCCAAATATGGTTTTAACCGTTGACCATTTACTTTGAAAATATTACCATTTTTGGATTTTCAATTTCTACTTCCGTGAGGATAGACCGTATGAATAATAAATGGACGGACCACCGTGAACGTAACTTGCACGGAAATAATAACAAGCGAGAGTTAAAAAGAAGGACTTTTTGACCGGGAGAAAAAGTTTTTCTCAAAATGTGTTTATCATGAAAAATTTCATTTTGTCCTTATATTTCCTTGCACAATCGTACGCATCATTTCGATTTCTTCCAATTCATTTAGTTGAAGTTTCCTATGAATTCCACCATGTCTAATGAAAAATTTAATCGTTTTATGGCCCAAGATGCTCTATGTTCCAATTCAACAGCAAATGACATGGTTTTCCAAAGACAAGCCTAAATGGAGACATTAGATGGGAGTTTTAAAAGCGATGACGTAAGCCCACAATGCATCATTCAATCGCAAAGACCAATCTTTCCTTGTAGGATTAACAGTTTTTTCAAGAATATGTTTGATTTCTCTGTTTGAAATTTCAACTTGGCCACTTGTTTGAGGGTGATAAGGAGTAGCAACTTTATGTTTAACACCATATTTTTTAAATAAATGATTCAAAAATTTATTACAAAAATGTTTTCCTCCATCACTTATAATTGCTCGTGGTGTTCCAAATCTGGAAAAAATATTTTCTTTCAAAAATTTTACCACGACTTTGTGGTCATTTGTTTTGCAAGCAATTGCTTCTACCCATTTTGAAACATAATCGACGGCCACAAGGATGTAAAGATTGCCAAAAGAAATTGGAAAAGGTCCCATAAAATCTATGCCCCAAACATCAAATATTTCAATAATTAAAATTGGGTTTAAAGGCATCATATTTCGTTTAGAAATTCGACCTAATCTTTGACATCTATCACATGTGCTGCAATATGAATGTGTATCTTTGAAAAGTGTTGGCCAATAAAAACCACATTGCAGAATTTTAGCGATTGTTTTCTTTGAACTAAAATGACCTCCACAAGCATGATCATGACAAAGGAAATGATATTTTGTTGTTCATGTTCTGGCACACATCTCCTAATAATTTGATCAGGACAATATTTGAACAAATATGGATCATCCCAAAAGAATTTTTTTACTTCGTTTAAAAATTTTGTTTTATCTTGATTATTCCAATGAGATGGCATGTTACGGTAACAAGGTAATTGACAATGTCGCATACCAAGGTATTTGAGAAATGACATGAGTTGTTCATCGTGGAAAGTTTCATTAATGGGAGGTTCTTTATCGGTAAAATTCACGATTATCCTAGACAAATGATCGGCAACAACATTTTCAACACCTTTTTATCTCGAATTTCTAAGTCAAACTCTTGTAACAATAGAATCCAACGGATCAAGCGAGGTTTAGCATCTTTCTTAGAAAGAAGATATTTTAATGCAGCATGATCGGAGTAAATTATGACTTTTGAACCAATCAAGTAAGGTCGAAATTTGTCTAAAGCAAAAACGAATGCAAGCAATTCTTTTCGGTTGTAGAATAATTTAATTGGGCATCATTTAGAGTTCTACTTGCATAATATATTACAGTTGGCAATTTATTTTCTCTTTGACCCAATACTACACCGACGGCATAGTCGGATGCATCGCACATTATTTCAAAAGGAAGATTCCAGTTTGGAGATTTGATGATAGGTGCGAGCTCAACATAGATTTGAGTGTCTTAAAAGCTTTTAGACAATGATCATCAAATACGAAAGGTGTGTCTTTTGAAAGTAAATTACATAATGGCCTTGAGATTTTACTAAAATCTTTGATGAATCGACGGTAAAAACCAAAGATGGCCTAAGAATGACCGAATTTCTTTAATCGTTCGTGGGGTGGAAGACTGGATATTAAATCAACTTTAGATTTGTCCACCTCAATTCCTTTTTCGAAATCACATGTCCTAAGACAATTCCTTTTTAACCATAAAATGACATTTTTCCCGATTTAGGACAAGATTCTTCTCCTTACACCTAACCAACACTTGGGTTAAGTGGTGTAAACATTCATCAAAGCTAGACCCGAATACGGAAAAATCATCCATAAAAATTTCCAAAAACGCTCAACCATGTCGAAAAATGCTCATCATACACGTGAAAAGTAGCGGTGCATTACAGAACCAAATGGCATTCGTCGGTAAGCAAAAGTTAGAAAGGACGGGTAAAAGTGGTTTTTTCTTGATCTTCAGGAGCAATGGGAATTTGGTTATAGCTGGAATATCCATCAAGAAAACAATAATAAGCATGGCCGGCTAACCTTTCTAGCATTTGATCAATAAAAGGAAGTGGAAAGTGATCTTTTCTTGTAACAGAGTTCAATTTTCTGTAATCAATACAGACTCTCCATTCATTTTGAATTCTGGTTGGAACAAGTTCATTTTCTTCATTCGTGATTACAGTTATGCGATTTCTTTGGAACCATATGAACAGGTGACCCAAGAGCTATCGAAATAGGGTAGATGATCCCTACATCTAAGAGTTTGATTATTTCAGCTCTTACAACTTCTTTCAAATTAGGATTTAGTCTTCTTTGAAATTCTCGGAAGTTTTCGCATTTTCTTCAAGGTGAATTCGATGCATGCATATAGAAGGATTAATACCTTTAATATCGGAGATGGTCCAAATATTGCTTCTTTATGTTCTTTAAGAACATTGATTAACTTATCTTCTCGTTCTTCATCTAAATCAGATGCTATGATGACAGTGTGGTTTCGATGGCCCTAAAAATGCATATTTTAGAGATTCGTAATGGATTGAGCTCTATCTTTGAATCCTCAATAGTTACTTCATTATTCATTTGGCTCTCAAGTGGTTCGGTTTTAGCTTTCCATTTATCATTATCCAATAATGGTGTAGACTCTAGTAAAGAATTTACTTCATTAATTGAATTGTCGATGTCAAAATCGAGCCAAAATGAGCAAGACAGACTTTCAAAAGATCATCATCATCCATTTTTGGAAAGAAATAAGGACCCATACTCTCTATCATATTTACCTCACAGACATCATCAAGATCATCATGTTGTTGAGAAATGTTAAACATATTTAGTTCAACAAATATATTTCCAAAAGAAAATTTTATGATGCCATTTCTACGCTTAATTAATGCATTTGAAGTAGCTAAAAATGGCCTTCCTAAAATAACAGGATTTGATCTTTGGTATTCTCAACAGTTCGGTGTCTATGACTATAAAATCAACAGGAAAGTAGAATTTATCTACTTGAATCGAACATCCTCTACGATTCCTCGAGGTATTTTTATAGATCTATCACTAGTTGAAGTATCACGGATGTTGATTTTAGCTCCCTAATCCAAGTTGTGTATAAACGAATATGGTAATAAATTCACACCGGCTCCTAAATCAAGCAAGGCTCGTTTAATGATGTGATCTCCAATGACACAAGATATTGTAGGACTACCAGATCTTTATACTTAACGGGAGTTTTATTTTGGATTATTGAGCTAACATGTTCACTAAAAATGCCTTTCTTGGAACATTTGTTCTTCTTTTACAAAGGCAAAGATCTTTCAAGAACTTAGAATAAGCAGCACTTGTTTAATAGCATCAAGGAATGGAATATTTATTCGAACTTGTTTAAATATTTCCATTATATCTTTGTATTGCACACTTTTATCTTTTGGAATAAGTCTTTCAGGAAATGGAGCTTTTGGAACGTAAGGCTTTTCTTTTTCCTTAGAATCTTTTGGTTTTGAAACTTGTGGTTCATTTGATTTTTCTTCGGATCATATTCGCTTTTGTATTTCTTTTCCACTTCTAAGGGTAGTTATGGGTGAACCTGCGTTAGAAGAGTTTACTTCATATTGTCCTTTAGGATTAGGGATGGTGACTCGGAAATTTTCCTTTTCTCTTTCGGCTAAAGTTGTTGCAAGTTGACCAATTTGTGTTTCAAGCTTAGAAATAGCCTGTGAGTTTGGTATGCACTTCTTTGAGTTGATTGGAACATTTGTTGAGTAGATTGCATGAATTGTTGCAACGTATCTTCCAAAGATGGTTTCTTTGGCACTATAGAAGGATCTTGATAAGTATTTGGAGGATATTGATTAGACGGACATTTTGTTGATTTGGCATATTCATTTGATGTCCTCCTTGATTCATTGGAGGCATATTTTGCTTCGGAAAAATTTGGATGATTCCTCCAATTTGGATTATAAGTTGGAGCAAATGGATCGTCAGAAGATTTTCCATATGAATGTAACACATTGACTTCTTCATTAAAAATTTCTTGATTTTGTGGACCGGAGGACAAGATTGAGATGAATGAAATGATTCCGCACATGAAATGCAAAATTCATTTTTTGAGTTTGACGAGGGGATGGATTGCTTCAAGACTAACGCATCCACTTTTCGTACTAAATCATCTATGGTAGATTTTATTTCAACATCTTGTTTAACCTCGTAAATTCCACCTTTTTTTGGGGTCGTATGCATCGATTTGGCTCTAGAGTCGAGTGAATTCCATTGTTGTGAATTAATTGACATATTTTCAAGTGCATTCCAAGCTTCGTCCAATAAGGTGAAGAAATTTTCCACCATGCATTGATTGGATTAATTGGCGATTGTTTGAGTTAAACCGTCATAAAAATATTTTACCAAACGCCATATTTCAAAACCATGATGGGGACACTTAAGGATTAAATCATTAAATCTTTCCCAACACTCGTAAAATTCTTCATTTTCTTTTTGGAAAAATTCGGATATTTCTCTTCTAAGACTATCGTTTTGGACATTGGAAAAAATTTTGCGAGAAATTTATTCACTAGTTGGTCCCAACTAGTAATTGTTCTTGCTTGAAGAGAATTTAGCTTAATTTTGCTTTATCTTTGAGAGAAAATGGAAATAATCTAAGTTTGTGATTCATCAGAGAAATTTTGGAATCGGAAAGTAGAACAAATATCGAGAAATTCCTTGACATGCATATACGGATCTTCTCTTTCCAAACCGTGAAAAGATGGAAGAAGTTGAATTATTGATGGTTTAAGTTCGAAATGAGTTGCATTAGTCGTAGGCAACACTATGCAAGAGGGTGAATTAGCACTCACTGGAGAAAAATATTCTATTAAAGTTTTTTCTTTTGCAACTTGATTATTCCGATTTTCGATTTCGTCCATTTTTGGTATCGGTTTTATTTGTTGAACTTCAATTTTAGTTAAGGACAATCTTCTTCTCGTTAATCGACCTTTATTATTTCGTTGCCAAACTTGCATTCACCGATATTACAATTTTTTTAACTTTGCATACAAACCAAATTATGATAGTCGATCGAACTTCCAGATCGTTGGAGGCGTCACAACGGTCGCACTTAAAATCCAACTTTCTTCGGCATGTACAACAGAGGCCTTTTTGCCAAAATTCAATCGATTTTCAAAATCAGTTTGTACAAGATTGATATTTAGCTTTTCTCTATTCAATCGAACAAAGTAGTGAGTGAAAAATATCAATCCCTTATTGAATCTTTTAAAAGATTTTATTGTTTTAATTATTTTTTTTTTTATATTTTTATTATTATTAATAATAATGATAATTATTATAATTATTACTAAAATTATAGGATGTAATAGATTGCAAAGGAATAAATTTACTAATTGATCTACGGAAGCAATATCTATTGATAAACTAAATTATACGACGAGAAATATTACAACTAAACTAAATGTCTAAGAATAATGTAAGTAGAAAATAACAACTAAAAACACAATCTAAATTTACCACTAGAAGATTCTATTAGAACTAAAGACAAGATATAAAAATTAAAAAAAAAATTCTGATTTTTTTTGTATTATTTTATATTTATTTTATATTTTTATATTTATTATAATTTTATTATATTTTTAGACTAATAATATTGAGCTAATATATATATATATATCAAGATATATTATTTATTTTTATAAAAAAATCAGATTTTTTAAAGCAGTGTTTATGCAAACAGTTTTTAAAACAATTTTTATAAAAGTTTTTATAAAAGGTAAACAGTTTTTACCTTTTAAAAAAGGTAATTAAAAAATTAAAATTACAAACTTTTATTTTATGCAAACAATAGAAATAGTTTTTTTTTACAAATTATCGTTTCTGTTTTTTTTTTTTTTTAAATTTTCAGGCTTTTAATTTTTTTAGTATTTTCCTTTTTATTAAAATATTGTAATTTATTTTAAAAAAATTAAATTCTGTTTTTATTAAAAAAAATTCAAAGTTCAGAAAGTTTATTTTATTATATATATTCCAGATTGTTTAAATTATTAATTCTTAATTGATTTTTTTTTAGATTTTTATGAAAATTAAATTTTTAATAAAACTAGCAGGTTTTACTTTAAAAATAAAATAAAATAATTCAGATTTTTATTTATTACGGAAAATAATATTCCAGATTATTTTTAATTTATTTTATTATTTTTATTTTTATTTTTTTCGAATTTAAATTAAAAATTTTGATTTTTATAATATTAATATACCAAAATTACAAAAATATTACCTTAAAATCTGAAACTTTTTGTATTTTCCAGATCTCTTTTTTTTTTAAAATAAAAATAAATAAGTTATTAATTTTTAAAAGTTTTTCAGATTTTTGTTTATATTTTTATATTTTTTTGGACTATGTAATTGTATGTATTAATATTTTATTATTATTTTTTCTAAAATGAACATTAGATTTTATTATTAATTATATTTATTATTGAAAGTTTTTAAAGTTTTGATTTTTCTTTATGAATAAAATAAATTCTACAACTAACATATATTAAAAAGACAGATAATAAAAAAGAAAAGCAATAAAATAAATAACTAGTAGAAGAATTCAACTAACTTGGTGACGACAGTCTTCTTGGACTTCGTTTGCGCCTCCCGGCAACGGCGCCAAAAACTTGTTGTTGGTTGATTCTTTAGTCTAATACTCGCAAGCGCACGATTTGTTCGATGTAGATATGCGGTGCAAGGTCGATTCCACGGGGAGGACTATACTAGTGAAGTCAAATGATTCCTATCGTTTTGAACCAAATTATATTAAATTCTAACCTAGTCCCAAATAATTTATTTTTGAATGGTTATAATAATTGCATTAAATAACAGTAATTTTTAAGTAGATTTTAGATAAATTGATTTTAAATAATTTACTAGGGTTTAGAGTCCACCAATGTCTATTTATTATTTATTTTATATTTTAATTCCAAGAAATTCAGGGAATAGATTCTGAAATCAATCTCACTATTTCCCTATAGATTTGACAATAAGTACAAAATTATAATTCAAATATAGATTTTCCTTCGCTTAAAAAATGTAATTTCTAAGCATTATATGTATCCAATTTAATGGAAAACAAATAATCAAAGAAATTAACTAATATCAATAATCACAAAGCAAGGGGGAATTTATAACTATCAAAAATACGTGATATAATTGATGAAATAATATTCCCCTATTGAAGCGAAAATCATAATCTTTAAAAACATTTATTTGGAATTATTATATAAATATTAATAATAATATAGACATGGTTTCATCATAACCCCAGTAAAAGAAAATTACTCACTCATAATAACAACACAAATAAATAAATATTCCATAATATTATTACACAAATATAATTTTATTACACAATATTTTTTTTCTCTCCCTTACAATAATATCTCTCTATTTTTTTCTCTTTTTTTCTCCTCTCAAACACTACACAATCATCCCCTATTTATACTACTTCAAAATCAATAAAATAATTATTTTTACAATTAAAAATTCCACCCCCAACAATAATACACGGCTGCCATGAGTGCTGATGTCATGGATGACATCAGCACAGAGTTGAAATTCCGGTCCAATCAGGTGTTGACACGTGGCACAATATGGTCTGTCTATCTAATTGTCCTTCGAACGGTCATAACTTCTTCATACGAACTCGGATTTGGATGAATTTTTTTTTTTAAAACGATCGTCTCGACGAGACGAATAAAGTGAGACCAGTCGTGACTATATTTGAGTTTTGTAAAAATATCGCCCTTGAACCAATTGATCTGTCTTGTACCGGTTGGTTAACCTGCAGATATAATTTAATTCCAATTAATTATCCAAAAATGACATAAAATTATAGAAAATTCTAAGAAAATGAAATAATATAAATATATGGTAAAACGAATAAATTATCACACAAAACACACAATTATATACATAAAATACTAATAAAAATATTACTCAAAATATACTAACAAATGCCCACAGCAGTGCTCTTCTACTAAAATCGGAAAATGTGTGTGCCGCGGTGCACACTCCTTGTGCCGCGGCCCACACCCCCCTTGGGTCCTAAACAGATGAAAAATGACCCGGGAAGAGAATAAAAGCAATAGGAATCAATATTTGGGAAACAATAACACGAAATGGAAGTACGGAAACCCCAAAACGGTGGTTCCAAGCAATGATTACAAGGGTTCGCCCAACAAAACACAATTTGAACAATGAGGAGATTTGAAATGACATGAATTCCAACGTCAACATCGACTAATGAATCAATTACCACGATCAGGATAATATTCTTGTCTCGATTCCCGAATAAGGTAGATACACTGAACAATATCGATACACAACTCGAAGTTATTCCAAACGGTGAACACAGATGAATGATTATTATCAAGTGAAAAACTACATAGTGACAATTACCGAATGAAATTACTGAATGATAATGACGGAATTACAACCGGGTATTACACAATGTCCCGGTCCTAGGTTCGACTGATATCTCGCCACCATGCCTACAGCTTGACACATATCAGGCCTAGTGCAAAGCATAGCATACATGAGGCTTCCCACTGCCGAAGCATAAGGGACCAGCTTCATGTCATCTATCTCCTTCTGTGTCTTAGGGCACATAGCCTTAGATAGCTGAATTCCATGTATGTAAGGTAAGAAACCTTTCTTGGATTTCTCCATACTAAATCGCTTTAGCACCGTATCGATACAGGATGCCTGAGATAAGCACAACATCTTTTTCTTGCGATCTCGAAAGATCTTAATACCAAGGATGAGCCCAGCTTCTCCCAAATCCTTCATATCGAACTGCTCAGACAACCATACCCTTATGTCTGATAATATCTTTACATTGTTTCCAATTAGAAGTATATCATCTACGTACAGTACAAGAAACACCAACACGTTTCCATCGCACTTTTTATATACACAAACCTCACTAGGACACTGTTCAAAAACATACGATTGAATGACTTCATCAAATCACATGTTCCAAGACCTTGATGCTTGCTTAAGACCATAAATGGCTCTCTTAAGCTTTCACACTAAGTGCTCCTCTCCTTCAGCAATGAATCCTTCAATTTAGCGCATGTAGATTTCCTTATCAAGACTCCCGTTCAAGAACGCAGTCTTGACATCCATCTGCCAAATCTCCATATCCAAATGCGCAGCTATAGCTAAGAGAATCCGGATCGATTTAAGCATAGCTACTAGTGAAAAGGTCTCATCGTAGTCGATGCCCTCCTTCTGAGTGTAACCTTTCACAACAAGCCTTGCTTTGTAGGTTTCAACCTTCCCTTTCGATCCTCTCTTACGCTTGTAGACCCACTTACTTCTAATGGGTTTTACCCCATCGGGTAGTTCTACTAGCTTTCACACTTGGTTAGAATCCTTAGATCCCATTTCGGATTCCATTGCTGTTTTCCAGGATTCAGCATCCTTGTCTTGAACTGCCTGTTTGTACGTACATGGATCCGTTTCATCCTGGTTCGGTGAGTGGTCCGAAGATGCTCCCACGCCGATGAAACGTTCAGGTTGACGAACAACCCTCCCACTACGACGAGGCATGTCCTTAGTTTGTGTATCTACAATAGTGTCGATACGTGGTACACTAGGTGTTTGCACAATTGGTATTGTCGAAATATCGCCACTAAGTTCTTCTAGAATGACCTCACTCCTAGGCTTGTGGCTTATCACATAGTCCTCTTCTAAAAACCGGGCATTGGTACTAACAATGACCTTCTGGTCTTTAGAACTATAGAATAAGCCACCCTTCGTTCCCTTAGGATATCCTACAAACACTCATACTTTTGTACGAGATGCCAACTTATCAGCTTCCTTATTCAGCACGTATGCCGGAGAACCCCAAATCCGAACATGTCCTAGACTGGGCTTGCGCGCATTCCATAGTTCTGTGGGTGTTTTTGGAACTGATTTCGAAGGCACCAAGTTTAGAATGTACGCCGCTGTTTCCAAGGCGAATCCCCGGAACGAAATAGGCAAATCAGAATAACTCATCATTGACCTAACCATCTCTAATAAAGTACGATTCCTTCGTTCAGCAACACCATTTTGTTGTAGTGTACCAGGCGCTATGAGCTGGGAAGTAATCCCCTCATGTGCCAAGAAATCCAAAAACTCTCCACTAAGGTATTCGCCACCACGATCAGATCGTAGTGACTTGATACTCTATCCATGATGCTTCTCCGTTTCAGCCTTTAATTATTTGAACTTTTCAAAAGATTCAGACTTATGTCGCATCAAATAGATGTATCCATATCTCGAATAATCATTTATAAACGTGATGAAGTATTTGAAACCACCGTTAGCCTGGATGTTCATTGGACCACATACATCGGTATGAACCAATTCCAACACATTTTGTGCACGATTTCCTTTGCTTTGAAAAGCCCTTTTAGTCATTTTACCTTCTAGACAGGATTCGCAGGTTGTAAATGACTCAACTTGGAGCGAATCCAATGGGCCATCACTCACCAATCTTTGAATCCTTGTAAGGTTAATATGACCTAATCGTAAATGCCACAAATATGTTGGATTTATGCTTGAAGCCTCTTTTCTTTTATTAGGATTAGTCAAATAATTAAGTGATTTATAAGTATGCAAGGGAGCTGGTGCAGCATTAATGATATAAAGTCCTTCATTATAAGTACTCGTGCAAACATATTCACCGTTTCTTTTAATAACTGCGTCATCTTCAAAAGAAACTGAATATCCATCATGACGCAATTTAGAAACTGAAATCAAATTCATTCTAAAATCGGGTACCAATAATACATTATTAAGAACTAAAATCCTATCATCAACTTTTAGCTGCACGACTCCCACTGCAACAGCCTTTAGCCTGGAATAGTCGCCCCAGCTTATTGTAATCTCATCCGCACTAAGTACCTTGGTTACTTGGAACCCCTGTGAGTCATAACAAACATGATCAGTGGAGCCCGAATCCACTATCCACGAAGTGATGGAACAGGCAGCCAAACATGTTTTAACTACTAGTGCATGAGACGTACCTTTCTTAGGGCAGTCACTCTTGAATTGTCCTTTCAGACCGCAGTTGAAGCACTTGCCCTTCGGCTTTTTGTTTGCTTCCGGCTAAGGAGCCTTTGACTGAGTAGCCTTGACCTTAGCTTTGAAGGTCGCCACTTGCTTCTAGCCAACCTGCTTTTTCTTCTTTCCCCATTTGGGTTTTGAAGAAGCAGCACCGGTTGCCGCAAGAATTTGATGATAACCTTGTTTGAAGAGACCTTCGGCAGATTGAAGCTCTGTCAGAAGTTCCGCCAATGTGTAAGTCCTACGATTCATATTGTAGTTGAGGCGGAACTGCTCAAAGCTTCTTGGTAAACTGCCCAAGATAATATCGACCTGCGACTCCGCATCGATAGTAGCCCCCAGTATGCTCAGTTCGTTCAAATAAGACATCATTTTAAGAACGTGATCCCTTACTGGGGTCCCTCCAGACATTTGGGTTGTTATCAAAACCCTCATTGCATTCTACCTAGCCGCCCGGTTCTGATGACCAAACATCTCTGTGAGATTTTTCATCATTTCCGCGGCCGAGCCCATCGTCTGATGCTGATGCTGCAATACATTTGTCAATGAAGCCAAAATGTAACAGCGAGCCATCTCATCAGACTTTTTCCATTTCCGAAATTCAGCCAACTCTTCAGGACTAGCATCCGGTTCTGGTTCCAAAGGTCTCTCCTCAGTTAAAACAAATTTATGCCCCTCGGCAGTCAAGACAATATCATGATTTCTTTTCCAGTCGGCAAAGTTAGTGCCATCAAGTTTGTTTCTTTGAGAATATCAGCTAGTGGATTGAAAGATATCTGAGAATAGAATTAAAACACCATTCATCACATAATTCGACGCAAAATATATTGAAAAACCTTAAATCAATATATATGCAATCAACCAACACCTCGAAAAACCGCACATGCAAGCCACGATAGTGTGAACGTTTACACATACATTTTCAAGTAGATTTTAACGTCTTTAATTTTACTATCTAGTCAAGATGCGTTTTGACAAGTAAAATTAATAGTTGGTTCCTCTTGGCCATGTATTAAATTAACATAGACTCCGGTGGGGAGCTTGTTAATTAATACACCTAAGTGAACACCATAATTTAACAAACCTTAGAATATTATTTAATGATAATAGTCTTACAGATGGAGAGGTCCTATCATAAAAAATAATATTCACCTTTTTGTTATCAAATTTGAAGTTTAAAACCAGTGAGCCAATAATTTAGCACATCTGATGTGGAGGAAGACTCTAATGTCAACGCGCATGCTAATTATTTCACAATTTAAACCAATTATGGAGGCCAATTTGATTTTGAAAAATCAATTTAAAATCACTTAGTTATTTTGAAAATTAAGGTTTTAAATTTTCTTGTCCTAACATGCAAGGAAACATATCACGCATACATCCATACATGTCATACATCAAAATAATAAAAAACAACAAATAATAAAATTAGATAATTATATCCAATTACCATGGCTTTTTATTCCTCGTTTTGAATAACGAGAAAATCTTCGGCTCGTTTGCTCCCACTGCTTCAAGCATCTCGCGGAAAAACGAATCGAACGACCCGAATCGGACGATTCGCTCGGCCGCTCGCCATTTGCCCGCCGCCCACGAATCGCCCGTCCGCTTGCCCGAGCTGCCCGATCTGACCGAGCTGCCCGAGCTGACCGACCTGCCCAGACTGACCGACCTGCCCGGACTGACCGACCTGCCCGGACTGTACTGCTGGCCGAGCCGCCGATCGTATCCTTGCTGGTCCCAGTTGGTTCGTCCGATCGGGACTCCTTTTCGCGCTGGACTTCTTTTTCTTTCGTACTTTGAGTGTTCCAACTCGATTACAATTTTATACAAAATAAAAAGACATCGAATTTACATCAAATTACAAGAAAAATAAATCCTATCCTACCCGTGGATTTTCTCACGGGAAAATCTTATACATGCCACAAAAACGGGCCAAATTACCAAAACGCGTAAATAAATAATAAACATCACATAGTCATGATAATTGGATCATATTTTCCTGCAAGACAAATTCTAGCAAAATATTCCAAAAAATCATACTATACGAATATTTAATTGCTAGCATATTAATCACCAAATTGATTAAATTGAACCGAACCTAAAGACCGGCTCCGATACAAATTGTTGGAATATAAAGCGCAGCGGAAGCAAGTTTGTGGTGATAATTTAATAAAAGGTTTATAAAGTAACCAACGCAAAAACCGGATCTATTTAGGCTTGTCAACTAATTAACTAAACAGATTAATAAACAATTAAATAAAGATATTTACGCATGGAAGTCGGTAATTTTTACCTTTGACGTGAAGTGGTAGAAAAATCCCATTTGATCGATTTATGTCCTCTTCGTGTTCCTCTCCGATCTTCTTGTATTTCTACCTCAAGATCTTCTAGAGTATATCCCGCCTACGTCTGGATGTCGTGTGGGCAACAATCTACCGGACTACTTGGACTGCAAAGGGATCTGCCGAAATTTTTCTCTCAAGAAACTTACGATTTTTGTTCTCTCTATTTTTCTTGAATATTTTGAGTATTTTAGAAAAATATTGTGTTAACTAAATTATGGAATCCAAGATACAAGTCAAGATCCACAATTAACACACACACAAAAAATCGATTTCTTGGGCAATTGTGAGTAGTAAAATAGGCCACCCTTAAGCATGTATTTATAGGTGTTTTGGGCTACTCTAGGGACCTTAAGGAGGATATGGAAAGGACTCCCAATAGATATCTTCCTTCCATTATTAAGACTCTTCCTAATATGAAGACTCTATTAATATCAACTTATTCCACTAATAAGTTAATATTGCACTTCCTACCAAAATCCCAAATTACGAAATTGGGCTCCTTTTTAAATTAATTATTTCCCGTGTTTAAGATATTCCATGTCCATTAATTAATTTAAGCTACTGACAGCTTTTAATTCATTAAAGTATTATACATGAGTATACCACTCGACCGTTATTATTATATCGGAAAATTAATTCCACCTGCAAGGTTTAATATATTAATCCTTTTGAGTGCCTCAAGGGACATGATCAACCCGACTGGTCGGGACACGATTTCTAGCTATAATATTAATTATCATATAAATAATAATATTGGCCAAAATATCGAGCATATTGAGTCAATCATTGCGGCTCTCACCCATGATAAATCAAAGCAATAAATATTAAATATATATAATTAAATATTATTCACTAGAATTAAGAAATAATAATTATCCGAGATGTACGTTCTTCTTATAGTCAGTACAGAAGAATCTATCTCACCTCGATCCTGTTCAACGTATAACGACTACGCTAATATATGCTAATGGTCAAGACCAACCAATCTCAAGCATATACTACAACCTCTCACATAACGGTCTAATGTTATATAGGTTGTGAACTAAATATTACTATATAAGGAACCGATAATGTGATCTTCTGTGTGACACTACGCACCACATTGTCTACAATATCAAGTAATTTAGACTGCATTTGCATAACCATAGCGTGAATAAATATGCAAAACATGTGATAAATGAATTAAATATTCTCATAGATAAAGACCGGGAAATTAGGTAATACAAGCATAAAGTATGCTTTGACGTATACAACCCTAACATCTACTGCCTGTGTAGTAGCTGTAGCGCACGCTAGGTTGCCTCATAGCGTATGCTACTGGTGCAGAGTTACCGCACGCTACTATGCTTGTTACCGCACACCAACTAGAGATGCACAAACTGTCGAGAAGCTACTGCTTTGGAATTAGAACTCGTTAGCGCACGTTAAGGTTTGTGATTAGCACTTGTAACTATACTGTTGGGTAGAACGTCTTGTGATGTTGCTACGATAGCGCACGCTAATCAGTATATTAGCGCACGCTCAGCTGTCCAGTATATAAGCTGGACAACACGCGTTTCTCCTCATTTTGTTTCATTTCTTCTTCCTTTCGCGACAGTTGAGATGAGGGTGATTAGGGTTTGAGTTCTTGTCTGATTCTTGATCCATCCAAGGTGTTTTGGAGAGTCCTAGGTGTAATACTCGTGATTTTCTCTTTCGGTAATTTTTCATTTTTGGCATTCTTCTGATTTCCAGAACTCGCTTGCGAGTGTTTTGACATTTGGATAGTGTTTTGTTCTGCGTGTTTGGTCATCCGTGTTTGTTTCGGGGCAGTTTTACCTGAATCCGTGTTTTGAGCGACTTTTTTTGCTAATTGGTTCATTTCGTGTGATGGTTGTTCGAAACTACGATTTCGTGTTTCCTATAAGTCCCTTTAACTTTGTTAGATGTGTTGAAAACTTCAGTTTGGTTGTTTGATGCCGTGTTGTGATTTTTGGACGTTTTGGGCCGTTTCGTAATTTTCCAAAAGTTTTGGGGTGTTTGTCTTTGTGTCATTTTTCCTAACCTTCGAGTTATCTGGATCACGTGTTTGTCTAGAGTTTGAGTATTGTCTCGTAGTCGTTGCATTTCGTTATCCGCCTATGAGGTTTAGTTGGTTCTCTTCAGTGCTGAACTGCATGTCCATTACGTACGCTATTGGCAAGGCATAACATACGTTAATGGAGTTTGTTACATATGCTACGAGGCCCTATTTACATACGTAAAGGACTCCAGGTAATCGGGCAGTACGCCCAGGATGGCTCTTACATACATAAGGGCTTGGACCTTACGTACGTTAATCATCTAACGTATGTTAGGCTGTGCCCCTAATGTACGTAAACTTTAGTTTTCTATATATACCCAGGGGTTGACCGTGTTCGTCATTTTTCTTCCTCCCCCGTTCTTTCGCGGCTGTGGCGATTTGTGGGCGATTTTGGGGCGGTTATGGAGTCTTGTAACTCCAAGCTTTCATCTCCCTTGAGTTGCTGGTGTTGATTAACATCATCAATCCGTGTCCTTCGTCTTTGATTCGAGGTAACTTTCTTGAAACCCTTCTCGATGTATTTGAGAATCTTTAAGATTCGAGTTGTTCTTCATGAATCGTGTCGTTGTATATCATTAACCGGTTGTATTGATTATATCCCTATGATTTGATTAGTATTTCTTATCGTATTCAGGTTTGGGTGATGTTCTTGATGTTTCTTGGAGAAGTATTGAACCCCAAGTGTTTGATCCTATGTTTCTACGAACTCTTGTTAAGAATTTCGTGTGTTTTGCATCTTCCTTGTGATCGACCTTGTAATAATTATGTTATTCTTGTGTTTTCGACCTAGTTGGAGGATTCGAGGGTTTCCGATCGAGCTTTTCCGTTGCTTCGCGTGTTTTGGACTTGAGGCGAGTATCGCGTCTATATTCCTTATACTTTGAGATTGTGAATTGTCGCGAACTTAACGTGGACTTGTTAGTGATTGAACATTAAACCGTAACTTATTTTTAAATGAATAAGTGATTTCTATGAAAGTAAATACGAACGTAAACTTGAGTTTCTTAAAGAATGATAACAACCATTTCATTTTGTACTTTGCTTAATACGGATACCAGAAATGAGTAGTTATCCGAGGAATTGTGGAATCGCAGAATATTAGTATTATTTGCTGTTAACCCTTTTCTTTCCTGAATGATGTTGTCATGTGAATTTTGTGCCTTGGTGGAGGTGTATGATGCGTTTTATGTTTTACGTGTTTGCGATTATGGTGAATATGGTACCTTTGTTGTTGTGTATCTTAGTGAATTGAGATGTTATTCGGGTAGGGACCCATGTGGCCTCTGGCAGCGTGTGCTTGCGAGTACAGCCAGACTATACAATTTGACCATAAGGTTATCAATTCGGGTAGGTCTGGAGGGGGCTCTGAGAATCGTCACTTGCGAGTGCGATGTCACGATAACTTATGGGCGTGTTTGAATGGTGTTATCCGGGTAGGGACCTGTGTGGCCTCCGGCGGCGCGTGCTTGTGAGTACGTCCAGACGATACGATTTGACCATAAGGTTATCTAATCGGGTAGGTCTGGAGGGGGCTCCGAGAATCGTCACTTGCGAGTGCGATGTCAAGATAACTTATGGGTGTGTTTGAGTTTGTTTACGATAGCTAATTAGGGTGGGTACCATTGAGGCCATAGAGGCGATTTGAATATTTGATTTGATATCTATGAATTGTGAATGCTTGAATCTTGGATCCCAGTTATATTGGTGATTATGGTTTTGTAATTGAGGCTTGGTTGAGAATTGAATCATTTATATGATTTTGAAGGAAAACCCTTTACAAAAGAAGAATTATAAATATTTTCATGATTTTATACTGAGCCCCCAACGTCTTCAACTATTCTTTTAAATGTGTTTTGAAGTTATTCTTATGATCCTTCCTAATGGAAAACTGTTTTCAAAAATAATTTAGACTCAGGGATCGTGTTGCTACCTTGTCGAAGGGTTATTTTCATAACGGTTGTATTCTTCATGTTTAACTTTATAGCTTGGTTACTCGCTAGTGATTTCCATCGCTAACCCCTTGTTGGGGACTATTTATATTCTTTTCAGGTGTCCTGATTAGAGAGAGCAACCACATGATCGGCTTGGAGTTGTAGTCGGTTGCCCGTCAGTGATCTGTCAGTCTGAGTGTTCATTTCTAGTTTCTTTGCCATCCTTAAGAGGATGGACATGTTGTGTAATTTGTGATCGAGTTGTAATTTGGTTTATCAGTTGTACTGCTGTGCTGTGTTTTGAGAGACCTAATCGGTCTATAGTTTTGTGCTTTGGTCGAGTTGACCACATGTGGGTTTTGTTTTGTATTCTCCTATTTGGTAGATCCTTGCGGAAAGGGGTCTACGGCGTGTAATATCCCTGAGCGGATTGGGGTGTTATATAAATGGTATCAGAGATTAGGTTGCGAAAACCTAAGCATTTGTGTCTAGTCGGGTCTTGTCGAGTTGTGTCTTGTCGTGTCACTCGGGTGAGAAATTGTGAACTTGTGTGATCCGTTGTGATCGATTGTGATTAATTGTGATTAGTATCGTGGTGCAGCCCTCATCTCTGTGTGGCTTATGGACGTAAATCTCCTCTTTTATGCGAGGTATTGGTATTTCATGATTTCCATTATGTGCGATGATTGTGGTGCGTAATATTGTTTGTGTAGTGCTGTGAAATGGAATCCGTGTTTGATACTCGTGGAGCACCGTTAACGTATTGTGTCGAATGTATTGATGGTTGGGCACCGAATGGTGCAATACGATGTGAAAACTGTGAATCTTGATGTGTTCTATAAAATGTATCGATGGTAGAGTTCGTGAGGAACTCGGGTGGGTAGTGTAACACCCCCAAAACCAACCGGGGATATTACAGCGCCGTGGGCCCCGCGCCGGAACCCACAAGGCTAAAAATCATTTTCAAACACGCCAACGAGGCAAAGACGGTAATATTTTAAATACCCAAATGTTTTACAAAACATAGTTCACCATCTACCGTCATAAAATACCATTTGAAAGCACAAGACGGAGACACCAAAAGGGCATTTAGAAAGTATACACGAGTTGGTAAAATACCGAAAGCCATTATAAAATTTCACACGCAGCGGATAGAGACATGATAAAAATACATTTGCAGCGGAATTATAAAAACCAGAAAGAATACTAGAACCCCAATAACCATGCCATAGCCAGTATCACCGGAAAGATCATCCCTTCACGACCGCTACCAGCTCGATCTCCGAGTACCTAAAAGATAAAGCCCACGACGGGGTCATCCATAATACTCAACAATGATAACGATCAAATCAACATATATAATTACATATCAATGTAATTACAAGGTAAAAATATTTCCAGTGTAACCTTACCTATCCGTGGAATCTCAAATCAATTCAACCCTTACCTCAATTCGCACCTCGCATTCTCAAGTGATGAATGCATTCGAAAATAACCATTTGTACTGTACTCAAAACGATACCAAGATTCTCAGACATAAATATATCTCCAATATGGAATAATCTGGCCATGTCCAATTCTGTCCGTTGGATCGAACGATCGGATCCCAATTCTGATAAAACCGATATCACACGATACATTTGTAGATCAACTGTCTCGAAAAAATGGCAAGTCCCGGATATCAATACAAAGTATGAATGCTCACACAATCAATAATAATAAACAACCAATGCATCAGAACAAGAATATCAATGACATGATAACTTCACACAAGATCGACAAAAGATCAACCATGAACAAGAATACCATTGATGTGGTAAACTTCAACGAGATCAGTAAGGTATCAACGACCGAGAATACCCGATACGGTAAACTCCAACAAGATCAATAAATGATCAACAACCGAGAATACCAATGATAGGGTAAACTCCAACAAAATCAATAAAGGATCAATAACCGAGAATACCAATGACACGGTAAACTCCAACAAGATCAATAATGGATCAACAACCGAGAATACCAATGATATGGTAAACTCCAACAAGATCAATAAAGGATCAACAACCGAGAATACCAACGATACGGTAAACTCCAACAAGATCAATAAAGGATCAATAACTGAGAATACCAACAATACGGTAAACTCCAACATGATCAATAACCAAGAATACCAAAGGT